>CM075347.1:21360000-23860000 GCA_037693485.1 Kitagawia praeruptora
CCAATCGAATCTGCAGGTAGCCTTTTGAACCACTGATGGGCTCCGCCCTGTAGAGTTGCAGCCAGTAACCTGCACCTGGTGGCTTCCTTCACTTGATAAACATCCATCTCTGTGTCAAAACGGCTAAGGTACTCAATGGGGTCAGTAGTCCCATCGAATTTCAACTCATTTGAAGGCCTGTAAGACCTAGGCAAAGCCGACTTTCGAACCTTCTTGGTGAAAGGAGAAGCTGTTATAGGGTTCACAGCAAGATTCTTTTCGTCCTTGAGTTGAGCCAAAATTTTCTTGACATCTTCTGCTGTCACCTCCCCAACAGCTTCCGCCTTTGTCTTCTTACTCGTCCCTTCTTCCTCTTGCGACCCTGCAGCGCTTGATTCTTCAGTGTCCTCATCTGAATCCGTGCTTTTTTCTTCAATTATCTCGACAGATGGGTCTTTATCTTTCTTCTTTTTCTTTGAGGAACTTCCAGTCTTGGTTTTCTTCTTTTTCTTGGACCCTGTACGGTCCTTGCTACCAGTTTTACTCTTCTCAGGATTCTCCATATCTTCATCATCATTATCTTCCTTCGGTTCTTCACCATCGTCTGGAACCTCCTCTCCATTCTCAGATTCTTCAAAATTCAACTGTTTCGGAGTAACCTTCGACTTCTTGCTCTTCTTTGCCTTCTTTTTCTTCTTTTTGCTTGAAGCCTGCTCCAAAGTCGATAAACGTTCTCCCACAGTCTTTAGGATTTCCATCATGGCTGCTTTAGTGACCTTCGGTGCTCTGGGAGGAGATGTGCTCTCCTCATGAACCTGTCGCTCAGAACGGGTTGCTTCGCTTTCCGAGCTGCCTGACATCTTTTCCACTCTTAAGATATTAACTATCCCCTCCTTCTAGCGCCAATGTTGATGAGTGGATTTCGTAATCAACTTATGTGAGGTTTACGGGTAGTTGTATAGGCTAGCGATCAACTGTTCTATGAAAAAAGGTTTGGGTTGTGTTTGTGGGGGTTGAGCTGAGCTCGAGGGTATCTCCAATAATCTCAGGTGCCTTTAGAGAAAATTAGAGAACTTAATGCGTCGTCCCCTGAGGTGCCTACGTACCCTTGTATTTATAGGGATCAAGCTCACGTAGTTCTAGTATGATTCTGTCTCTTACTGGAATAGCTGTTGTTCGGTCACCTAGTTCGTGTAGGACTCAGGTTCCTTTAGAGCCTTTCACGAACTAGTTTAGCTAAGTAGAGTAGAACTCGAGTTCGTACCCCACTTATGATTCTCTCATTGGTTAGAGTTATTCTAGGATCATCTGCGCCCTAGAATCATACTCAGATACCAATTCGTTTATCTGTTCTAGATGGCTTCTAGAACTTTCTGTTGGCAACTCGTAGGAACCTGGTGCTCAGGAACCTACATTTCAGGAGCCTGTTTCTCAGGGACCTCCTTATTTCGGGACATATCACTTAGGGACCTCCCTTTTGGTGTCAATACCTGCACAAATAACAAACTGGTTAGATTGGATAACTCTTCATATGCTTTTATTACCTCTATGGCTGTTGCTGTGCTAATTCGAACTCTTTTGCTTGGAGGAACCTGGTCTTCTAGTGCTCTGCTCAGCTTCCTGACCATTGGGAACCTCCTGATACTCATACTTCCTTAGTCATTTCTTCTATTTGATCTTCATAACTCGTACTGGATCAATCTTCTAGCTTGTATGGACCGTACCCTATAGATTAATGGGCCTAAATCTAGTCCATGGAGATTTTGGGCACAACACCATATTTTTGAAAATTAACTACACGAATTTAGAAATCCTCATAATTAATAAAATAATTATTTTCGGAATTTTTAAGAAATTAGACATGTAGTGTTTGTAATTAGAGCTAGCCCTTAACCAACCAAAACCAATTCACAGCACGAAAATCTTGACTCATACTCGCAAACCAAAAACAGTCAAGCTTCGACTCTTACAAATTCACATAATAACATTCTAGCAGTTTATCGAAAACAGGACACACGGACTCCAAAAAACTCAACATTAGCTCTCTACAGAATCAAACAATTCAACAGCAAACGAACGAACGATCAGAATCAACAAACAAAAATTACACGGAGAACTCAGAATTCACAATGACTTAGACTCGTGGCAAGAACTCAGCAACAAACGGCAGCCATGACACAAACAACCCGACAGAATTTTCAAAATAAACGGACTCAATAAAACAAACCCGAACAACCCTTACAAACTCAGAACAGACTTGGTTAACCGATCACAATTGCACACATATTCTGATTGTTTTACACAAACCCAACTATTGAATACACACCCAACCGTTACGCACTCTACAACTCGGTAAAGTAGAACCAGCAGAACAAACATGGTAGAGGAGAGGGAATTGACTGGTAACAATGTTTAGCAAAACACTAGCTTCGACCTTGTTTAAATCGAAAGATAATTTGTGAGGGGGAGGAGGTGACTTTACCCACAACAAACAAGAACACCCAGCTACTCTTACCCACACAATTCACTGCACATACAAGCTATAAACACACAACCACACCCACGGTAGTACACACAGACACCTAGGGAGAGAGACATCGACCCAGCCGAGAGAGACAGGGATAGAGAGCTGTACGCAAGAGAGATTGTGAGGCGAGAGGGAGAGATATGGACTCATTTGTTTTGCGATTCCCAGCACACAGCAGGTCTACCATAGTCACACCTACACAACCCGGCAACCCAGCTACAGCAACCCACACACCAATTGCTCAATCACGAACACACATACCGTGACTATGGCTTCAGGAGGATGTAAAATAGAGGAAGAATGTTGATTAACCGCAGGGATTATCAAGAACACAGAAACCCACATAATCGAGAGAAAGAGAATCAGAAGTGTAGAAAGATTGAGAGAGATTGTGAACAACGAGAGATATTTTATTTCTATTTTGAGAGATAGAGGAGAGAGTGCGTGAAATTTATTTTTTTGAGAAGAAGACACACCACTGAACATTCTGGATAAGGCTTGAAGAAAACAGGGGAAAAATAGTAACTTAACTGCTGGAAAACATTTCTAAAAACAATTGAATAGCTTTTAAAATTTTGAATTAAAACAATTTGTGTAAAATTTAAACTTTCATTTTCAAAATAAAGAGTGTAAAATTATAAACACCCACATATTTTTAAATATTTTTAGGATCAAAAATGAATTAACTATGGATTTTACATGTTAGATATAATTGATGTGATTTAATGTCAGTGTTTAAGTGTTACAGGTAAAAAGAGTTTAACTTGTTATTGAAAGCAGTCGTAGCAGAGTTTGAGTATACGCTGATAGCTGGAAGCGCAAACGCTGACAGAAGGAAGTGTAAACACTGTTAGCTGAACACAAGGAAGCGCAAACACTGCTGGCTAGGAGAGCAACAGAGTTTGCTAAAGTCTGTCTACTGAAAGCGTCTAAAAGTCAACAGAGTTTGAAGATTAATTTAAGATTAATATGGAAGCAATATCTTTGAAGATTGGATAGCTGTCAAAGAGATTGAGTTGACTTAGAAGACGTGTAGCAATCGTAATTGATATCAATTGTATAGCTTAATTTTAGGAGAATCAATTAACGATTGTACGTAGCTGTATATCTTATAAATACAGTTAGGTTAACCCTAGAAGGGTATCCATCGTGAACGAATATCATTCATTGTAACCTAAGCAGCTCTCTGTGATATTTTACATCACTGAGAGAGAAATTATTAATTCCAAACAGTTTTAAGTACTAAAACGTGTGTTCTTGTTATTTACTTATACAGTACTTGATTATATATATTGTGTATTCGACCTAACATTACAAGTTTTGACCTGCAATATAACTCGTAAAATCATTTTAAAATACTTAAACATCCAAAATAATTCTCCCACAAATTTTAAAAACTAAATAATATTATAAAGATAATATTACAAGAGTTTTCATGATTTTTAATAAATCCGATAATTTTATAAAATTGCCAGAGGATAAAATACATGATTTAAACATATTCAAATCCTCAAAATACACATAAAAACACACAGACTTTCACAGCACACGCAAATCATCACGTAAACGCATAAACACTACTTCACATATATTCAACCTTTACAGCAATATTCACATAATATAATTCATAATTTATAATAAATAAATAATTTTAAATTCGAAATTTTCTAAGTCGTTATATTCTTCCCCCCTTAATAGGATTCTGTCCTCAGAATCAACCCTAAGGACCCAAATAACATTTCTGATCTTCTCAACATCTTACTTCACTCTTCAGGTTGTATCTTTCAACTCTAGGATTTCCCCCATACCAACTTATACCTTTATAAACTCATTCCATAAGCCCTCAAATTCTGAAATAACTTTAAACTTTGGCTTTCGAGTCTTTTTAACTCTAGTCGTTTAACTCACTGAAACGAATATCTTTCCTCGACAATCGATATATTTATTCGCATAGTGAACCATACTCTGCGTCAAAACTTATATCACCACGCAAATCTTTCGCAATAATACTGCCGTGCATTTTGCCTATATTTACCACGATCTACACTTGCGCTTGGTATCATTCCCACGCTTTACTTATACCCACACGACTTTAAATAGAACTTCGAGAAAGAATCTCCAAAAATTCTCTGATCACTTCCATTCCGCTTTCAAGTACTATGTCGATCGAGAAGGGAATAATCAAAAGTTTCTTCTTGTCTTTAATCCCATATTCTTACCGAGTACCCAATTTGGGAACTTAACATTATTTCTTCCACTTTCCGTTACCTCCTTGCAATCGAATACTATAACCAAACACGTACGCCCTTATAAACACATCAAGCATAATTCAATTAACAACTGGATTCTCTTTCTTATAAAATAGTCTGGTTTGCCGAATCTTTGGAGGACATAGCCTCGATTATTTTCAGCTTTTGATAACTAATATACTTGTCACCTTGACTTTGACTTCACTTAATACAACACAGGATTGAGATATCCAACTTATTGCCAATTCTTCCGCCATCACAGCTTCACTCGATACTAATCATAAAACAATTCCTCAACGATTTCCAACAACTCCCGCTTTTATCAACATGAATCTTCCACTTAACCTGCATCGCCACTTATTTACATCTCCTAAAATGAACCTTTCTCAGATAAAATTATGAGGTAAAGAATATTAAGAAATCTTTAATCATCCTTACTTCTCTTTCATGTGCAATGTTACTCGAGAAGGGAATAATCAGAAAATCTCTATCCATCCTTCATCTCATTGTTTTAATGAGTGATCGCTTCGAACTGATAACCATTCTCCTTAAATCACATATATTTTATTCGTAATACACTAATCCGTTCCTTCTGGAGTCAACTTCAATTCTTTACTCTGCATACTTGACGAGTCCTCATATTTGACTCTACCCATTACGACTTCGGCATTTAACACCACTCACATTGAGATTCTGCATACTTGGAACCTTTCAAGGTCATTCTCCATTGGTTTGCATACGCTTCACTAGCCTTCGAACATCTTGCTTCGTGATCTACGATCATATCAAGTTCTTCGTCCGATTACTGTTTAAAATCTTATTCATTATAATATGCTTTACTTAATCATCTCCTTTCTGCTACCTTCTACTTATACAAAACGACTTCATTCCTTTGATATATCAATTTCTTGATCGACTTGATTGCTAAGACTTCTATATCTGTTTTCGACTTTAGAACATCATTTTCCACATTTCTTAAGATCGAAATCTCCCCTTCATTAATAGGAAATAAATCCAATCATGAATCATGTTTAACTCTTTTTATAGTCGTCACCATCCATTTCCTGATAACTTCCTTTATAATCGTCTTGAATTTCTCAATTCTTTGATAATTATAACAGTAGCCTTATTACTCTCTTCATAATTTCACTAAGATTAATATGATACTATTTCTGGCAAAATTGCCATCTATCCAAGCTCATAACGCATAGCTTTGACTTCTGACTCTACTACTTGTCACAACTTCCCACATTTCTCTTAATAAAGTCTCTAGGGATTCTATTCCCGAAATCTTATTTTATTATTATTTATTTATTTTTTTACCATGGGATCTCGTTAATTTCTGCTAATTCTATTTCTATAGGCAACCACGGTGCCCTTTCCTCTTTTAACTCCACATCTTTGGGATTCCACCTTTTTTTCTTAACTAAATTCTGCATGTCTTATTTAGTCACTTCTGGAAACTTTCTGATTTCTCTGCTTTCCACCTTACTGACATTCTACTTCATCCCGGTTAACTTTCTACCATCTTTGTTAACCATGACTTCTCACACTGGCTTTGCATAAGTCATTTACTCCACATATT
Source organism: Kitagawia praeruptora (assembly GCA_037693485.1). Lineage (NCBI taxonomy): Eukaryota > Viridiplantae > Streptophyta > Magnoliopsida > Apiales > Apiaceae > Kitagawia > Kitagawia praeruptora. The sequence goes on from CM075347.1 coordinate 21,366,341, forward strand.
CACCTTATCCCTCATTCGGTCTTAACCCTTGATAATTCTTACCACCCTTTCCGTTCTGCCTTACTCTGTTTTACTCAAATCATCTCTCCTTGATTCTACCATCTTATGGTATTCCATTTACTACCTCTATTGTACAATAGAGGTCTAAAACAATCCTTCTTTAACATTGAATGTCTTATACCAACACCTTCATTATTATTCTCTTTTCGCCCTTTTTACTATATCTGCGATAATGTGCTCTCATTTACTGCTCTTTTCCGTTATTCACTTCTTATTAGTCTCAACTCCTGTTCATGATTTCTTGAATCAGTACTTATTCTCATTTGACATAACACATCCGTCTTAACCACCAAATTCTTGAACTCACATAACCAGTTCTTCATCATCACCATTGTAGTTACATCACTTAAGACGTCGTCGCGTCAAACTTCGTATCTCATTATCATTAGAAATTTTGAAATCATCAAATCTCCGACAAAGGAAGTCAACGAAATGAATGGGGTATCAATATGAATATATACTGAGTTTGTTTGACAAAACCTTTAGAAAGGAATTCAACCGAGAGATCAATTATGATCTTTGAACTATTTTCAGGTTGCATTTGTCACTAGGTTAACCACCATAGTACATAAAGATGGCCAGTCTTTAGTACTTTCATGACAAACACAATCAGTGGCGTCCCACTGGACTTCTATCACAAAGATAAGATGTCCATGAATCCCCTATCTACATAGGTTGTTCATCTCAGCTAGACTAGAGAAAAATCAAGTATTCATGATAATGAAAAGGGATTCAAGAGTTTCAAATATTTCTTGTAAAACTGGATCAAATACCATCTGAAAATATATATCTCTAAAGAATGGGACTGAATTCAAATAAATCCGATATACGAAACTTATCATCGATTGATGGATAAAAGACTTTTCAATAGATACTTCAACTACTGATTAGGCAAACATTTAAGAAATTCTTAATTATTCAGTCTCACTCTTGTCGACTAAGCACTATTATACTTAGCTTCCAAATCGGCCTGACAATAATGAGTTGAATAAATAAGAAGATCTCAATTCATTCTCGATTTTGAACCATCACTGCGCAACGAATGCCTCAGCAACGATACCAACCGGGAATTTGTTTACGACAATTCAAAGAAAGAATAGGAAATTTCTTCAGGTAATAACTTTGAACGAAACATTAATTAAGAGTGCAAAACTACGCTTAGCCTTCAATCCTGGCTACTACTCACTTCTCACTTCGCATTCTTAACCTTCTCGTACCATCTCCGAAACGTTCACATCGAAACTGATCTCGTAGGACATCCTAAATTCTACGCGAAAATCTCGAGGTAGCTTTCCTCAGACTAATATCTCCAGCTGCCCACTTAGCTTAGGCTGCTTCAAATTCACTATTTTGCTAATAGCTCGATCCGTAAACGATTCGAACTTCTACTCGCGCGATATACCGAAAGACCGATTAACGTCGCAACGCTTGTCGAAGTATCCTAACGCGATCCTTATCCTAAACCGTCCTACTCGACTTCTATCTTATACTCGTACCCTAACTCTCCTAATCTGTTTCAGTGACCATAACCTGTAGCTCTGATACCAACTTGTAACATCCCAAAATCCGAGGTATAGATCTGGGGCTACTAATCACAAATAATCCTGGATATATACAACAGATAATGATAAAACCCCTTAACCAAGATCGCATACAGGTTATGGTATGAAACAAACTACCCAAATTATATTATTACAACCCAACTTCAGAATAAAAAAAATGTTATACAATTTTATGAATGACCAAAATCACTGCTTAACTACATATCCAACCTGGACAATTCCCAATCCACTATTCGAAAAAAAATCCATGACTCGAACGTCTCCTCTCGCTGCCTGAAGAGCAATACCAACTGACCACTAGGATCTCTAATTATCTCTAATAACTGGAGAAATAAACAAGGGCAAGAGTGAGCCAACAATGCTCAGCAAATGTAAATAGTGATAACAATATCAATGAAAAATTATGAATTCTGATAAACAAGAAGAATCATTATATGTACTGCGAAAAGAAGCAGCTAAGAAAATTTAATATGGCATCAACGGGATTAGCCAACATTGCTCTACTAGAATAATAGCGTCAACAATGAGAATTGATAAAAGCTTTGATAACAACATATATTCAAAATGAGCTTCAAGGTAATCAGTTATATCAACTTTTAGATTGCCACGAGGGCCAACAATTCACCATTATGAGGAGCATCAGAAACTAGAACTGATAAGAGTTCCAATAACAAAATATTATTAAGACAGACTTCCAAGGAGTCAAGAACTAAACATCTCAAGCTCTGAATATAGATTAGAATTGGAATTTTTATTTATTTATAAAAAAAACATCAAGGTTAGGCTGCTGATCAGTCACGCACTAACCCCGGACAAACGCACACAGCAATGTCCTTAATTGGATCCATGGCACACATTGGCCTTATTAACTTCCGACCACGAATCTGGTCCGACCCCTTACGGTCCACAATTTAAAAACATTCCAATTCTATATCAAACGCACTAGATGTCGGAACAATCGACAACCTTTGTCAACCAACCAACTGGAAAACTCACGTTTTAGGATGACAACTCATAATTTGAAGAATCAATGGGAGAGCAATTTATATCATCAAGTATCGACAAGTTCGATACAATACAGAGGAATAACCAACTAATCAAGATCTTTAATAAATACCAACAAGTTCGGTAATAAGTGGGGTGGAGAATATATAGAACAATACTTTGAATTCATAGCAACAAGATAGATATAAGTAATTGGAGACATAACATCATTAACTTGATTAAAGAAAGATTCGAACTTGGGCAACAATAAAAGATATAAAGTGCAACAAGATTATCAACAATTCTAAGTTGGAGCAGGGGTATAATCAAGCTCAGCACGTTTAATAAAATTTTTACGACACGTTGAATGGTTTGAGTCGACATAGGCGAATAAAGTAGTTTAGGAACAATTATTTGTAAAATAATTTCAGGGTAATTAGTAGTAATTCAGTTTAAAGAAAACATTTTCAAAAAGGGGGTCCTTTGGTGGAAATATGTTAGAAATCAGGAATTAGGCCAGCAACTTTTCATACAGTTTAAATCCTCGGGTTTTTCTTTATTCGGAATATTCCTTAGACATTTTTGAAGAAACAAAATAAAAGAAATGGCCTTCCACTAAGGAAATCCGATAACATGCCATAATTTAAGTATTTTGCGGAAAAAGGTTATCGGTAAGGTTCTTTGAAAATTTGGTATTTGAACTAAGGATGGGGAACATAAACATTTTCACACTAATTGAAGAAGTATATCCTCTTCTAAATATACTTGATCAATCCATACAACAAAGGAATTGAATTGCATCACTTGAATGATAAGTGAAGAGCAAGACACTTGCCTCGATACACGCAGTTCCCATTCCAACATCTCAATCCTTTACTCACTTTACATCAGCATCTACTTCTTATTCGATGGCCTTTACTTAGTCGTGCATTCGCCTCTCCTTCATCACTTGCCAGACCCGATAATTATTTCCTTCTTCTACATTCCATCTACACATGCACGGTTCTCAGCGGCCTTCTATGCGTACCTATATCAAGGTAAAATACTACTTCAGTGCCAACTAACCATAACCTTACTGATCACACTATTCTACCCATACGCGTCCTATAACGCTTTACACATAATACATGTATCACATAGTATGCATTGGTCACATTCTCAAAATAGTACAATATAGCCATATAAACCACATTAGCACCTAGCACGTTATATGGACTTACACTTATACCTTAGAGCATACATATCCCATCAATTCACATAAAGTTCTTTTCAGGTTACTAGAAGATTTATGAAATAATTTTATTAAAAATCTGACAGCACCTCCTTTGTAAATTGGACTAGCCCGTCGGAATATAACCGACTCAATTAACTCAAACAGCCAATTAAGGCACCAATCCCCAATTCTGGATACTACTAATTCACAATTCATCAATCCAGTAATAAACAGCTCGAATAAAAAAATATATCATATTCGAACCCATATTTTTGAAAATTAACTACACGAATTTAGAAATCCTCATAATTAATAAAATAATTATTTTCGGAATTTTTAAGAAATTAGACATGTAGTGTTTGTAATTAGAGCTAGCCCTTAACCAACCAAAACCAATTCACAGCACGAAAATCTTGACTCATACTCGCAAACCAAAAACAGTCAAGCTTCGACTCTTACAAATTCACATAATAACATTCTAGAAGTTTATCGAAAACAGGACACACGGACTCCAAAAAACTCAACATTAGCTCTCTACAGAATCAAACAATTCAACAGCAAACGAACGAACGATCAGAATCAACAAACAAAAATCACACGGAGAACTCAGAATTCACAACGACTTAGACTCGTGGCAAGAACTCAGCAGCAAACGGCAGCCATGACACAAACAACCCGACAGAATTTGCAAAATAAACGGACTCAATAAAACAAACCCGAACAACCCTTACAAACTCAGAACAGACTTGGTTAACCGATCACAATTGCACACACATTCTGATTGTTTTACACAAACCCAACTATTGAATACACACCCAACCGTTACGCACTCTGCAACTCGGTAAAGTAGAACCAGCAGAACAAACATGGTAGAGGAGAGGGAATTGACTGGTAACAATGTTTAGCAAAACACTAGCTTCGACCTTGTTTAAATCGAAAGATAATTTGTGAGGGGGAGGAGGTGACTTTACCCACAACAAACAAGAACACCCAGCTACTCTTACCCACACAATTCACTGCACATACAAGCTATAAACACACAACCACACCCACGGTAGTACACGCAGACACCCAGGGAGAGAGACATCGACCCAGCCGAGAGAGACAGGGATAGAGAGCTGTACGCAAGAGAGATTGTGAGGCGAGAGGGAGAGATATGGACTCATTTGTTTTGCGATTCCCAGCACACAGCAGGTCTACCATAGTCACACCTACACAACCCGGCAACTCAGCTACAGCAACCCACACACCAATTGCTCAATCACGAACACACATACCGTGACTATGGCTTCAGGAGGATGTAAATTAGAGGAAGAATGTTGATTAACCGCAGGGATTATCAAGAACACAGAAACCCACATAATCGAGAGAAAGAGAATCAGAAGTGTAGAAAGATTGAGAGAGATTGTGAACAACGAGAGATATTTTATTTCTATTTTGAGAGATAGAGGAGAGAGTGCGTGAAATTTATTTTTTTGAGAAGAAGACACACCACTGAACATTCTGGATAAGGCTTGAAGAAAACAGGGGAAAAATAGTAACTTAACTGCTGGAAAACATTTCTAAAAATAATTGAATAGCTTTTAAAATTTTGAATTAAAACAATTTGTGTAAAATTTAAACTTTTCATTTTCAAAATAAAGAGTGTAAAATTATAAACACCCACATATTTTTAAAATATTTTTAGGATCAAAAATGAATTAACTATGGATTTTACAAGTTTTGACCTGCAATATAACTCGTAAAATCATTTTAAAATACTTAAACATCCAAACTAATTCTCCCACAAATTTTAAAAACTAAATAATATTATAAACATAATATTACAAGAGTTTTCATGATTTTTAATAACTCCGATAATTTTATAAAATTGCCAGAGGATAAAATACATGATTTAAACATATTCAAATCCTCAAAATACACATAAAAAAACATAGACTTTCACAGCACACGCAAATCATCACGTAAACGCATAAACACTACTTCACATATATTCAACCTTTACAGCAATATTCACATAATATAATTCATAATTTATATTAAATAAATAATTTTAAATTCGAAATTTTCTAAGTCGTTATAAGAGCGGCCGAAAGGAAGGCCTTGTTAGCTGGTGGCCCTGGGAGCACTTCTCAAGGGAATGTTGCTTCGACTCTACAAGAGGGAGAGGCTGCCATATCGGTGCAAGAAAGTACGCCGATGCAGACTGAAAGGGTAGAGATTCCTACCATTAACACTGTTGCTGTGATCCCTTCGGAATCTCCCGTATTGGACGAAAGTAAATCCGAGAAAAATAGGAGGATCGATGATTCAATTCCCATCTTGAGGACTTATCGTCCTTCCTGGGGTATCGTGGACACTAATTCCTTCGGTGTTCCTGACCCGAAGCCTGCCAAGGAATTATGTCAAGACTTGTGCAGTTCTTTTATTCTTCCGGCCTATCGCTTGGTTTATGATGCAGCTCCTACTGTGGAAGCTTGCGAGAACATGCTAGGGCACCTCAGTTTGGTAAGTTCCCTTAAACATACTTTATTTTACATATACATTTTTCCCTTTCCTCGATTTGATGCCTTTTGTGGTGCATTTTCAGGCCGTTCCTTGGGCTGCCGCTGTGACCGAAAAGGTCAAAGATCAGGCTGCCATCATTCGGGGATTCAATGCAGAGATCGGTTCTCTAAAGGATAAGGTTAATCCTTTGGAGAACCAGGTAAAGAAGCTTGAGGATTTTCTGGCGGAGTCTCAACAAAAAGAAGGCCTTCTTCAACAAGAGAAGAATGATCTTATCCTTCGGAATGACACCCTGATTGGGGAGAAGCAAAAGCTGACCGAAGAAAAGGAGGCCGATCGATTGGAGCTGCGCCGCTTGAGGAAGGAACTGAAGAATGCGAGGAAGACCATCTCCCGATCCGAAGATAGGGGTTTTGCAGTGGGATACGATGATGCTGTCATTGCTGCTCACAAGGCAGGTTTTGACTATAAGCAAATCCTTTTCAATCCTGAAGACGATCCAGTCCTTCGTCCAGAGGCGCCCGATGTACCTTTGGTTGTTTCCTCCGATCCCGATTCAGAATAAGTAGTTTGTAATTCTTTGTAACGAACTTATGCCTTCGGGCTTGTGATGTAATTTTGCCTTCGGGCCTGTAGTGTATTCTTGCCTTCGGGCTTATTTTTGCTGAATTTCCTTTAAGTTTTTGCTCCATGATTGATTAATTCTAGAATAACTTTCTCCCCGTAATTCTCTAAGTATTAATGAATCATACCTGAAATATCCTGTATGCATTTCTCAATAATTCCGGTATTTAAAAATATATTCGAAAATCACTTACTTGGAATAATTTTCGTTTTTGGAAAATCCGTGCTTTGGACGGAGTCTCTTCGGGATTTTTCATCCTTGTATTAAGTCTCTTCGGATTCACCTCTTCGGGTGGATTTTTCTTTTTTTTTTGAGTTACTTTTTTTTCCTATGCATGTGCAATTTTCGGATTTTTAAGTAACTTGTATTTTCTTTTGCTTAAACAATTTTTCATATTTTTGGCCATCCTCTTATAGGTTTTCTGGCTGGGTGTTCCTATACTCGAAGTTTTCTTTACTTGGAGTAATCTTTGGAAATTCAATGTTTCGGGCGAAGTCTCTTCGGACTGGCCTCGTGTTGCCCCCGAGTCGGAGTTCGACCGAAGGTTTCTTCTTTCAGTTTTGGGCGAATTGTGCCTCCCGAAGAGCTTTTGGACGAACTGGGACGTGTTTTTTGTTCCCAACCGAGCAATGCTTCGGCCATTCGGGTTATGTAATCAATACAAATATAAATGGGCCAAACAAAATTAAGCCTTTATTAATAATCGAAATTTGAAGCTTCTCTTACAAAAAGCTTACTGGTAAAACTTGCGTAAGCGGGAAGCATGCCATGTGTTTTTTATCGGAATCCCATCTAGTTCAGTTAGTTTGTAAGTCCCTGGTCAAATAACTTGGACGATCACATAGGGCTCTTCCCAGTTTGGCTGAAGCTTCCCTTGCTTGTTTGGCATAGAAGTTGCTAATTCCCGAAGGACTAGATCACCGACTTTAAAAGACCTTTTCTTTACTCCTGAGTCATAGTATTGAGCAGTTTGCTGTTGATACTTGACATTCCTTAGGTGTGCCACTTCTCTGGCTTCTTCCAACAAGTCCACATTAGCTCGGAGACCTAACTCGTTTGTTTCAAGGTTAAAAACTTCGCTTCGGTATGATTCTAGGCCGACTTCTACTGGGACTATTGCATCAGTTCCATATGCCAGACTGAAAGGAGTTCCTCCAGTCGAAGATCTCGGTGTGGTGCGATAAGCCCACAGCACATATGGTAACTCCTCAGCCCATAACCCTTTGGCTTCTCCGAGCCTCTTTTTTATTCCATCAAAGATTATTCTGTTTACGGCTTTTACCGCCCCATTTCCTTGTGGGTGACCAACCGAACTGAATTTCTGTTGAATCCCGAAAAAAACCAAAAAATTCTTGAACTTCTTTCCGATGAATTGGGACCCGTTATCCGATACACAAATCTTGGGAATCCCGAATCTGAGGATTACTTGTTCCAACATAAATTTCTGGGCAGCTTCTTCGGTAATGGAGGACAAAGGGCGTGCTTCTACCCACTTGGTCATGTAATCGATTGCCACAATGCAATATTTTGCTTGTTTGGTGCTGGTAGGTAGGATTCCAACAATATCCACGGCCCACATGGTGAAGGGAATGGGGTTTAAGACAGAAGTCAACTCTTCGGGTGGTTGCTTCAGAATGTTGCTGAAAAGCTGACATTGCCTGCATTTCTTTGCATAACTTAGTGCGTCGGCTCGTAGGGTCTGCCAAAAGAATCCTTGCCTTAGGATTTTAAAGGCCGAGGAACGACCTTCCAAGTGTTCCCCACAGATTCCTTCGTGAACGGCTTCCAGAGCTATTTTTTGTTCTTCGGGAGCCAGGCATCTCAACAGTGGTTCCGTTGCCGATCTTCGGTACATTTTCCCTGCTATAATTGTGTACTTGGTGGCCCGATTCTTGATTTTTTGAGCCTCGGTTTTTTCCAATGGTAGGGTCCCCTTTTCTAGAAATAGTCGAATTGGAGTCATCCAATCTATCCCTTGGTGAATCTCGAAACATACCTTCTTATTGATGAAGGGCGCTTTGACTTCAGTGAGGTAGATTGAACCTGTGAGATTCTGAGTGTCGGCCGAAGCTAGTTTAGATAATGCATCTACTCGGCTGTTGTTTTCTCTGGCTACAATGGTTAATTCAAAGGACTCGAACAACAGAGAATTTGCTTTTACCTTGGCTGCATAGGCTTTGGTTCGGGCGTCCCTTCGTTCATATTCTCCTGAGAAATGTTTTACCACCAGCATTGAATCGCTGAATGCCCGAAGGTGTCTGACTTCTAGGTTCTTTGCCAAGTTCATCCCAGCCAGAGGTGCTTCGTATTCAGCTTCGTTGTTGGTTAAGGAAAAAGTGAATCGGATGGCCTGACATATTTCGAAACCTTCAGGGCTTGTAAGAATTAGACCTGCTCCGCATTTACTTCCGGCCACCGAACCATCCACAAATAACTTCCACTTACCAGGAGTTTGGATCAATTTTTCTTCGACTTGTACCCCTTCGGAACCAACGAACGAACACTCTACTATGAAATCTGCCAGGGCTTGTGCTTTTATCGCAGTCCTTGGCACATACTCCAAATCGAATTCTCCCAATTCGATGGCCCAGGCAACAACTCTGCTTCAAGCCTCTGGTCTCTGTATTATCTTTTTCAAAGGTTGATCGGTCGTGACCTGTATCGTCCTCCCCTGGAAATAATGTCGCAGTTTTCTTGAGGCCATGACTAACCCATAAGCAAACTTTTCTGCATTCGGGTACCTGGTTTCTGCTTCTTTTAGCATGTGGCTGATATAGAAAACTGGATATTGATTTCCATTGTGTTGTTTGACCAAGACGGCCCCTAATGTCCGATCATTTACGGCCAAGTAGAATTGTAAAGTCTCTTGTGGATCCGGTCTCATTAGCAACGGAGCCTTCGTTAGATACTCCTTGATATCTTCGAAAGCTTTTTCACATTCTAGACCCCACGAGAAAGTCTTCGTACCTTTCAATACCTCAAAGAAGGGTAAAGCTTTATTGGCTGATTTGGAGATGAATCTTCTTAGGGCAACCAATCTTCCTGTCAGTTTCTGAATATCCCGAATTATTTACGGAGCTTCCATGTCAATTATTGCTCTTATTTTTTTTGGATTGGCTTCAATGCCTCGAGCACTCACCATATAACCCAGAAATTTGCCGCTGAATACTCCGAATGTGCATTTGTTCGGGTTGATTCGCATGTTGTTTCTTCTTAGAGTCTCGAAGCACTCTCTCAAGTCATCGGCGTGGTCTCGAAACAAAGACTTTACTATCATCTCGTCCACGTAACACTCCATATTTCTTCCGATCTGATCTTTAAAAACCTTGTTGATCATCTTCTGAAAGGTGGCCCCCGCGTTTTTCAAGCCGAAAGGCATAACAATGAAAGCGTATGTTCCTTTTGGAGTGATGAATGCTGTTTTAGGGATGTCTTCAGATTTCATGGCGATTTGATGATAACCGGAGAAGGCGTCTAGGAAACTCAGAATTTCATATCCTGATGTAGCATCAATGAGTTGGTCGATGTTGGGAAGCGGGTAATGGTCTTTCGGGCAGGCGAGATTGAGATCGGTGTAATCGACGCACATCCTCCATTTGCCATTTGTTTTTTTGACCACTACCACATTGGCTAACCTTTCGGGGTATTTGATCTCTTCAATAAAATCTGCTTCCAAAAGCTTTTCCACCTCTGTCTGAATTACCTTTTGCCTTTCCATGGCGAAGTTTCTCTTTTTCTGCTTGACTGGCTTGGCTCCTTCTTTTGCCTTATTTCTTCGGAAATGGGAGTTTCTGTATTAAGATTTTCGGAATCCTCTGGTAACATGGTTCACAAAAGAAGCTTATACGTCCCCACAGTCAGCGCCAAATGTCAGGACTCAAATTATGTTTCGGACACACCAACCTTGGGTATGCCAAGAACAGGTTTCGATATCTCCTGCAAAGAGAAGAATGCGAGGGAATTACCCCCCGATTCACCTCCGGTGTGAGAATCAGTAGAATGTAGAGAAAACGTAAACGTAAAGCCTTATGTAAAACCAGTGTATTTCAGAGTGTGTGTAATTGTGTTTATCACCTGACAATTGAGTCTATTTATATTGTGTCCAGGAGTATACCGTTGTTGATTCTCAGTTATGGAGGGTAATAAATATTAAGGCGTTACACTAACAACGGTCGACTGTTTTTTTAGCGACTTCGGCTGGGCTGTTCAGATGGGCTTGATCCTTTCATATAGTTCCAAAGGGAATGAGCCCAAAGGCTTATTGGGTTGGCCCCCAAATGCTTATAATATTCGGGCCCCCTAACAATAAATATTTCTTTTTTTTTGAAAAAAAATTCAATAAATATTTCTATTTATTGAAAATTTTAGTATTTTTTTTAAAAAAATTCTCTACCCATATTTGGGTGTTTTTTCTATTCTTGTGAGAGTTTAGTTGATTTTAGTATTCGGAATACAATTTGCAACACTTATATTATTGGAAATTCACATATGGAAGCTGAAAATTGCATATAAATCCTGAAATATCGGTATGCCTTTCACTCCTCGTCTGAAAATTCATCTACCATTCTTATTTTTCTCTCCTCCTAAACCCTAATTTTTTTTTCTCCTCATGCATTATTTGTATTCGATATTTCGGTCCCAATTGATTTATTGCCACAAAAACTTAACCAAAACATCAAGAAAATTGCAACAAAATTCATACCCAAAAAAAAGCAGTACATGAATTGCACCTAGTCATAGGAGCACATCTAAGGTAAAATCTTTATTGAATTTTTGTGTGTTGGTATCGATATATATATATGATTTAGATTTTGTTACATTGAATTATGTTTAGAACATAATTGCTTTAGATTTTGTTACATTGATATAATGTTTAGAACATGCATGTGTTTGTTTCTTGGAATGAATTCTGTACATGCAATGTGTAGGTGTGGGGCGGTAATAGGGTGGCCATTGGTTGCCGGTGCCGCTCCAGGACAGGTTGAGCTTTCTGCGCTTTGATCTTCGAAAAGCTATAAAAAAGAGTTTCTATATCAGGTGAGATTTTCCCCCATTATGTTGCGATTTTATAATTTTGTATCGTTTGTGATTTTATGATAGTGCACTTAAAATTTGGAACGAAAAATAATAATTAGCTAAAAGATTTCCCGTCCTTCAAAGATACTTGATAGTTTTGTTGAATGTTCGATGATCCAACCTTGTCGATGATCGTTTTAGGTGGATGTGAATATTAGGATTTCTAATTGAACTTCTTGAAGGAAGGGTTCGCTGGATATAGACAAATTTAGATTGTATGATCAGGATATGAGCTGCATTGGTTTATCTACATTCGATTCTTTGTTTACTTTTTTTGTTACTTCAACGAACTGCAGGCTAAGCTTCGTTTTGCAGGCCAGAATCTAAAGATTGATAGTAATACTTTGTGCGTAGTTTAGAACTTACCAGTTTTATTTGACACTGATATAATGCCATATCGATCAGGTACTGAACTGATGGATTTTGTGGGTTGTTTAATTTATTTGTTCGTTTAAGAAGTTTATAAAATAAGAATTCTACAGCTTTTTATCAGTGGAATAGAAAACACGATCACAATTTCTGATCAATTTGCTACAAACTTACTATGTAAACCATTATTGATTGAGTAATCAACTAAACTTTCTGCTGTCTAAATAACAATTGCTATATGATCTCAATATCACCCGTTTGAGTTTAATCAAGTCTGTGCTTTCTATTAATTGAGATCTCATACCGCCTTTCTGCTAGCATAACGTTTGTCATGCTAATCCATGCCTGAATGAATAATTGAATATTGGTCGAATATGCCTTCTTTGTACATCATGCTGATCTGTAATTCTGTGTTTGCAAGAGATTGCCACTTAGGGAAATTTATTTTTAAAAAAAAACGTGGTTTTTTTTTTTTTTTTGCAATTTCAGTTATGGAGTCCAAACATGGAAGTGAAAGCAATAAGCATCCAAGTCCAAGCAAGGATGATAACAATTCTATAAATGAAGATGATGCACTTTCGCCTTTAATTTCAGTCGATAGCGAAAGGGAAAGCGAAAGTGAAGCTGATGTAGATATTAATATCAATGAAAACACACCAGGCTCTGACAAGAAGTCAATATCTTCTAATCATGCTTCCTCATCCTCATCGAAATCTTCTTCAGATTTTTTCCAAATGGATGCGAAGATGCTTGAGATATCCAGTACATTCCCTGCCAGCTCTCCTAAAGTTGAGGAGGATAGTCAATCACCCAAGGAAAAGGAGAAAAATGATAAACCTGGTGACATGTCTTCAAAATCTGAAGATCATGACGATATATCCCCAATTGACGCCAACTCACAAGTTCCTCATGCCATCAGTAATCCTACTTCACAAACCATGTCGCCAGTTCAATTACCTCCTAGGCAAGTGATGGAAAGATCCGGAAATTATGATCCTGATAGGATACCAGCTTCTGTTTTTGGTAGTAGACCCTCGTCAGCAATGGAGTGGAGTGCTGCTTCTAATGATTCCCTCTTCAGTCTTAATATTGGGAACAGCAGTTTTTCCAGGGAGCAATTTCTTATGATGAGTGGAGACATGTCTGGTGAAGATGTCAACAAATCGGGTGAATTGTACAACTCCGGAGAGTTGAATAAGCCTGGTGAGGCGAATGCGTCTATGCTACCTCCTCTATCTCCAATAGGAAAGCTGCGCAAAATAAGAACTATGGATAAAGACAAGGAAACCATGGGTGTGGACAAGAAGCCCACACAAACAAAAGCGACGGATGAAGATGTTTCTGATCACTTCGAAAAAGTAAAGCATGAACTAGATGGGAAAGGAGATTCCTCTATGATTAATCGCCTTTCTGACGGAAGTTCAACTAGCTGTCAATCTTTTGCCTTTCCAATGCAAGTTTCATTTTCTTTTTAGAAAGCAGACTACAATAGTAAACGTCTCATTAAACTATCTGTTTCATACGCATGCATGCTTCATGGACATTAAATACATAACATACATTTAGGATCTTATAATTTCTCATGTTTCATATCTTGTACATTCATAATGTCATATGTGTTATGTATGTTATAATGTAGAATGCATTGGGTCTTCGGCTGTTCTGTTAATTTGTGAATGCTACACAAATATGGTCTTTTTATTCACACCGATGTTCACATATGTTTCATAACTTCGTGGCCATTCTGGCACTGTTTTAGAGATGTGCACTCTGGTCCTCTGCAAGTTGCTAGAGAGCTTAGCAGGCTAAGCCAATGATGGTGCTGTTTCAGCATCACAAGCATGGTTTATACTCCATTGTTACTTTTTTTTCCCCTCAAACAAACATGACATGAAATATTTTTTCATTGCAGTTTAGTAGATACTACGAAATATACTTCCGTAAAAGGAGCATTTCCGAGGAAGCAGGACCCCAAGCTAGATGTATATGCGGAGAGTCCCCAAGTGAAGACACACAAGAAGAAATCTTCCAGTACCTCGAGGGGGTGCAGCTGCTGCTGTTGTTATTGTTGTTCGCTCCCTGAGTGCTCATGTCCTTCATCTCGGCATTGTTGCAGCTGGAAGTGGTTTAAGAAGTGGTGTTGCAGCTTCTGCTGTTTTGATTATTGTTCGGCACCTCACTGCTCATGTCCCTCATCTCACCATTGTTGGAGCTGGAAATGGTGTAAGAAGTGGTGTTGCTGCTGTTGTTATTGTTGCCTATAAGAACACGAGTGCTTCTTGTCAACCTTTCTGATTCATAAATGTCACACCACAGCCTTCCTTTACTCCATGCCTAATTTATACGAAAGAGACGAATTTTTTCCGGGCACTCCAACCACAGTTCTTCTGAAGTTTTCACTTCCTGATATTTGTAGACAGGATTAGCTTTAGATATTGTAGCGTTTTTCCTATATTTTGAGCAGTAAACATTATTTTGTTCTGTTCTGGTAATTTACAGTAAAATGTCGTTTTATGTATAATAAAGCTGCATAAAAAGATTTCACATCAACAGACTCTGTGGCCCAATGGATAAGGCGCTGGTCTACGAAACCAGAGATTCTGGGTTCGATCCCCAGCAGAGTCGTTTTTTTTCCCCATCATTGTTAAAAAATTTACAGGCTACAAAAATGTCTTAGGCCAAGTTTTACAGCCACTTACAAAAATGTCCCAACTACACGAAAATAAACATTTAAGTTTCCTCAATACATAAAAGACAACATTAAAGTTTCTTCTATTCCTGACAACACTGTGTACTCCGTACATACAAGAGCTTAGCTCACTCAACATACAAACACAGAAAGTCTTTCAATGCTGAAAAAAAAGCTGAAAAAGAGAAGTAAAAGGTGAGAAATTATTTCTCCTACGCTAAGATCTCCGGAATTTTCAACCTTCTTTTTCTCCAAATTAGGAGAATTAGGCGTTCGGGTTTACGACGATATGCTTAAGTGGATGATTTATATCGGTTCCGCCTGCATGCTTCACAAACCCTGCTGGAGAATGAAAAGTACCATGACACACACACATTATCCTCACATCTTCTCCCTTGCCATACTTGTAAAGTATTCCCTCGATCCTTCTTCCATTAGGACCATCACCTTTTGTGAATACGCTAGGCATATCCTCCAATGAATTCAGTTCACTTTTACCTCTGCTTGCAGCAGCATCCGAACTCTTTGATGGATCGTCCATCTCTGCTGAAGGTTTACTTGCAGTATTTGCACCCTGTGTCGTAGCAGAATCCATGGCAGTCTGGCTATTCTGATCCTGTACTGATGGGGCAGTAGCTCTGCTCATGTCACTGCAAGTACTTCCTGCCGTAAAAAAAGATCAGTTTCGCTATGTCATAGCTCATAATAATAAATTAAAAATTAAGCATCATGGTCATAAACACATCTGGTACACTTCATTCGCTAGCATCTCCATTCAAATTGTTTTGAAGTGTAGATATTCTATTACTTTTCATATTACATTAGTCGGGTTTTGTAAACCCGTGTTACCATACTGGGAGATATTAAGATTTAGGTTTATTACTTTATTAGTGACCAAAAGATTCAATATTACATCCACTGATACTTTCACCGTGGAGAGTCAGGCAGTAACATATATGTTGCAATGTAGTACTACTCATATTAGCTCCTTCACAGAAAATTTTGAGAAAATAAACTAAAAAGAATAGCTAGTATTGAACAACCTCAATTCTTAGATAAAAAGGTTGCAAGGCACCACCCACTCATTACAAACTACCTAAGATGTAATATACACACCAAAATGGCGAAATCAAATGAGAACTTAGCCTAATAGAGCCAAGCAAAAACCAGCGATGACTAGTGGGGATCAAGTCATATGCAACTTATACACTTCACGACTTCACTAAAAAAACTGAAACGTATGCATAGTATGGACCGTCTAAATTTGTATCTAGATAGGGTGCCACCTCTGCAATATAAACCTCAAAGAACTTGATCATGTCTAATTCAAGTATTTTACACAAGCATGACTTGTGTAAGGTGAAGCAATATATCCCAGAAATTGGTGCCAGCATGGGTACAGTGGTAGACAGGTGTAACCAAGTAAGGTCATGCCTTGGGTCCAACAAGATAGACTGCAATAAGCTTGGTCGTTGAGGACCTGAATATGTTCTCGTAGCATTAAGTTAAAGTTCGAGCAACACCAATACTGATAAATTCTTTAAATGCCAGCAGGGAGGACATAGATAGCTTCTATGACAAAAGGTCATAGATTGCAACTACTGCAATGTTGACATATAACTATTGCAATGATAAGAATGTTCAATAAGCAGGTTGTTAGACCATGAGTGGCACCTTTGTAACATCAGAAATCAATCTGTAGTTCTGAGAATTTACATAAGGTGCACTTCCATGGTACTGACTCAAAACAATGAAAGAATTGCATCAGACAAAGTATATTTTTAAATTTTGTAGTACAGATCCAAAGTACAAACCGGTATACAAGTAACAAAATTCCAATCAAAATAATTTTTTTGACTAATTTAATGCTATTTAGGAGAAATCAACGACACCAACTCAAATTCTAGATTTTTAAACTTGGAGAGATCAAGAATTCATTCCTTGAATTAATTGAAAATTTTGCCTTTGTTTGCTATAGAACTACATACCAAAATGGATAGCTTGGTCAATGCTGACGCAACACATAGACCCTTTATTGAATACAATTAGATACACAACGGAAGAAAACAACTTGATCAGGTTATGCAACTTGATTTTAGTATCTTCCATTCTGAATTTACTACTAATATTCAATGACCTCAAAACACTACCCAATATATCTTCTACAATAATTGATTTAAACAGAATGCCGTACAAGCCATGTACCATTGTCGGTAGCATAACAAAAATAGTACGATATGCATTGGTAATTAATTTCCTCAATCACCCACCACAACTCCTTGACCAATCAAAAGTCCGCATGCATATAAACCATGTAATGTTGTCGGTATCATAACAAGAATAGTATGGTATGCATTGGGGAACTAGTAATTCATTTCCTTAGTCGCCCGCCACAACTCCTTGAACCAATCATTAGTCCGTATTTTCCAACTCTCCATTGGTTCCTTTCCAGTAGTATGTTCTCCATTTCCTCCATAACCACTACTTCCATTCATTGAGGGCATTTTCTCTTTAGAAGAAAATTATAGAACCTACTCTAGACCAAGCTAGTTTCCCGACAAATTTAGCTCCATAAGAACCATTAAAGACCAAAAACCAGATACATACCAGAAGTAGTAATAGAATCTTCTACACACTGAGAGACAACTAATAGCATGTGTCAATCAAGAACTCTCTTTACAGATTTAACTTAAAAGGCAACCAAAATTCTCAAATGCCCTCTCCCCCAAACTCGAAAATGCAGTATACGATATTTTCTAAACGATGGATAATTATAATATATTACCAGTCCACCAATAACATTACTTCACGATAATTAAGGGTAAGACTACGTACATCAGGACCTTCCAACCATTCCAAGACCTAGTGTTGCGACTGAGTATGACCTTTGTTAAATTACCCTAACTAAAACAATAAACATAGCTAGCAAGTAATAGTACAAGATCGATTCCCATACCTTGAACTGGTTTCTTCTCCAACTCCAAACCACTAGCTTCCTTTGTAAAGCTACCAGAACCACCATCACCAAAAGCATTATTAATCTTCCCTCTCCCAATCAAAGCCTCAATCCCAACTCCAAGAATTGCCTGTTTAGCAGCAGCAGCCCAAGAAGGCAATCCAAATTGCGGTGTCGCAGATGAACCAACCTTAGTCATATCAGCAATATACTGCTCTCTCTCCCCTTTCCCCTTAGAATTCACCTCAACCTCCCCACCACCACCACCCTTACCAGCTCTTTGCTTCTCGGACCGCCTTCGCTTAGCAGCCATTCTCCTTAAAGACTGTATCTCCTTCCTCTTCCTCCACTCCTCCTCAGTCTCAACAGGCAATGAAGAAGTCCTCACAAGACTAGCACAAGGTGGCACTGCCACAGCAGCAGGTGTCACAGCTTCAATCTCATCTCTAACAAGAGGAATAGGTCCAGCAATCGAAGAAGACCTTATTAAACTATTAGAAGTCTTATTTACCCCAAATCTTCCACCTAAAGATAACCCAAGATTCAACTCTAAATCATCACTCTCATCATTCTCATTAACATCATTCCCTTGTCTCAATCCAGATTGCTTTAAATTACCAAATCTCTGCAACAAATCTCTTGGGATTCTACTATCAAAAGCTGAATTAACCATTACTTTACCACTTTTTTTACTCTCTAAATCATCCCCCATTACATCACTCAAACCTATAAAAACTCAACACTCCAAACTCATAAATCTCTAAATCCCCAAAAAAACAAAATTTAACACTACCCTGATCCAAATCAAACATACCCATATCATAAAATCCACTAAAAAATCTTCACATACTCAAAAACAAGCTAAATCTTTCAACCCACATTTTTAAAAAAAATCAAGATTTTCAAGAAAAGGCCAAGAAATTATTTTAAGACACAAGTTGAAACCAAACTGGTTTATTGAGTTGAGTTTCTCTATCTGATAGGACTTCGGAGTATTATTTCCTGACATAAAATATTATGTTAAGTCATATGTATGTGTCTATCGATAATAATATAAATTGGGTGTGTGTATAGGTGCGTGTCGTGAAATGAAAGGATAGATAGAGAGTTTGTTTTGTAAAGAAAGGGTGGAAACAACTTGAATACTGGTAGACAGACAGCTTTGTGTAATAAGGACGCGTGTCAAGTGCACAGACAACGATGAACAACAAGATGGACACATGTCTAGTAGAACTTTTGATCTCCTAGGATCCTCCAAGTGTCATTTTTTTATTGGAGGTGCTAAAGACAGGTTACTTGCTTTGTTTGTTACTCCACAATTTACAAAGGTTTAATTGATATTTTATCGAGTTCATAAAAACTGTTCGAACTCAATTCAGAAACTTGTGTTTATAATTTTTCGAGTCTGAATTGAGCACAAGTCCGATCCAATATACTTAAAATATATTACTCCCTCTATCCCATCTATTTCTTTACAATTTCCTTTTTGGGACGTTTCACCAATTCTTTACATTACTAAAAATAGTAACTTTTAATGATAAAATACATTATTACATCCACTACTTTACTCTACTTTTTCAACACTTTACACTATTACACCCACTACTTCATTTATTTTAACAATAAAATCACTATTACACCCACTACTTCATTTATTTTAATAATATCATACCCACTATCTTGGTCTTCATGTCTAGCCCTCATATTAAGAAACTGTTGGGATAGAGAGGGAGTATATATATGAACCCAAACACAGACCAGCACAATGATCAACGCAATGTTATCGTGTTCAATTCCAATCCAATATACTTAAAATATACGGAGTACTATATATATGAACCCAAATGCAGACATGCACAATGTGATCAACGCAATGTTATCGTATTCAATTCATTGAAATACATTGTACTATATATTATCATGTTAGAATCTAATTTATTAAAAATTTAAATTGATTCAAATTATTTATTAATTCAAATGTTTTCTTGAACTTAAACTCGAAATTGAATTGTTCGAACTCGAATTTAAAACGGAAAAAGGTATAAGTGAAAAAATGCTGAAAATAACAACTTTTTTGTAAAAAAAACTGAAAATACCGATATGCGGGGAGGGGTGCGAAAAATAGCAATTTGGTGACCCAAATGGCATTTGCGTAACCATGATACGTATGTATGTAATGCGTATCACCTATAACGCAACTCAGGAATGTGTATTGACGTCACGTGACGTCATTCTTCACCAGAACTCCAGTCGTCTCTCCCGACGAACCTTGTCGCTCTTCGTCGTTCTCGACCATCTTTCAACCATCATCTAATCTGAACACATGAAAAGAATCGCCACAGATCACTCTATCTTCCTCCCCATCTGTTTTAATGAAATCTGGCTCCGTAGGGGCGTGTTGAAGGTCACCGAAGAACGAATCGGAAACTTTGGTCGATTTGGGCGTTCTCAATCGTGGATAACAAATGTAACTAGAGTGGTATAGATGTGTAGAGTTTTGAAGGACGATTGCAATGGTATATCGTATGTGTTTGGAAAGTCCCGGATGTGAACGAACGAAGGAATCGAATAATTAAGCCGGAATCGCCATTTTTCCGCCGACTGGAGCTCCGATCTGTTGAAGATGACAATGACGTCATATGACGTCATTGCGCATTCTGAGAATGCGTTACACGGGATACGCAACTCTGAAATGCGTATCCCAGCTCACCCAGTTGTATCAATACATGTGTTACCCCGTTGAAATTTGCGTAACTCTTATTACCTCAACCACAAATGCATAACTCGCATTACCCCAACCCCAAATGCGTATCCAAATGGGTATTTTCAGCACCCCTCCCGAAAAATGTTATTTTCATTTTTGTGAACCAAAAAATGGGTATTTTTTGCTTTTGTCCGGTATAAGTCACGTTACACTCATTTTACCCGTGTTGAGTTTTAGTTAAGTTCGAGCCGATTCAATTAAATTTACATCTCATATATAATTAAATTGTTAGAAATAATATAAATATTTGGATTTTAAGTGAATGTTATACTTAGATTTGGGTTTCAAATCTTACTATGGATAAATGCATAAAATTTTTATTGGAAAAAATATTTGTAATTTTAACCCGCAATGCTAATATTACTACTATTAAAGCATCTCCAATCATCACAAACCTTTAGCTAAAAATCTACATAAAAATTTGTCATTTCAATGGATCCTTAGCTAAAAAAATAGCCAACCTTCTTATATTGATTGGCTATATATGCCGAATTTCTAGAGACCTGTAGCAAAAATATACGTCATCAATTACCATACTAAAATAAAATATTATACTTAAAAATAACTTAAAACAATAATAACATGCTATTTTTAAATTATAACTAACCAATATAACCAATTCTATTGGAGTATAATTCTTTATAGATTCATCAAATTTTACATAATCAATATTTAATCAATCATTTTACAAAATTTCATTGGAGATGCTCTTATAATGATTGTAAACGTATTGAATAATTCGAGATTTAATCTTAATGATACAATTAGAGATAGATTCAACAAAGGTCGGATTTAATTAAGTTATTATGCGTACAAACTCTACGTTTTTTTCTTATCAAATTCAAGTTAAATCGGTTAGCAAAAAAATCAAATTTAATCGCGATAGTTTGGTCGAATTGTCTCAATTGTTTAAGCTTCCCTACATGCCATGGTGAGAGCACAAGCAGTTATGTCATTGCATATGTACGATAAATAGTCGAGTTCATTTTTATAGCAAACGATGAAAACCTTTTTTTTTCGAAGTTAAATGTACAGGGTCAAGAATCGTCATAAAATTTGCTTTCACGAATTTTACGAGTCCAGAAAACAATCAAGAAGGCAGGCGGGTACGCAAGTTGGCAATAGGGACGATAATTGATAAGTAAAGGATGAAGAAGGTGGCCACGTTGCAGGGTGATTAATAATAGAGAATGCTAGGGATTCCGTAAGAGTTTCCGAATTTGTTCCTAAATGTTAAATGACATGATTTAATTTTAATTTATATTATTGATGTATATATATATGGAAGCCTTTTATTTTTAAATAAAATATTCAATCAATAATTACCGACTCATTATTTAGGAACAAATTATTCTTTCGAATGCCTAACATATCTCTTTATAATAAGAAAAATGCTAACCATAGCCCTAGGAGCTAAGGTTAAGGTGTCACATGGCAGCTTCTAATTGGCTCTCCCAGCTTTTTAAGTAGTTGTAATAATAATAATGTATGTGGCCCCCTGCATTTACAAAAATAAGCCAATAAAAACTCGCCACGTGTCAAAAATGTTTCCTTAAACATAGCCCTTATGTTTAACAGGACCCTAATAATAATACTCCAATGTTTAATTACTCCCTCCGTCCCACAATAATAGTCTCGTTTGAGAGAATTTTTTTCCCATAATACATGTCCATTTCCAATTTTCAATGTAAATTTATGTCATTTTCCTAAATTACCCTTTTTGAAAATTGTATAACAATTAGTGAAGAGGGATTAAAAGTATAAAATAGCTCATCTATACTATTATATAAATTCCGAAACATTAAAAGTTTGGTTGGTCGGTTGGTTGGTACCCATTGAATTTACCTAATTACCCTTGCATCCAATTACTAACCTATTGATTTTACTTATTTACCCTTACTCAATTACTTTCCTTCTTGAGGTTAAACATATTATCTTCTTTTATATTTTATCTAACTACAATTTTTCCTTTATTAATCAATTTCCCTTTACAAGTTAAACATATTATCTTTTCTATTTTTCAATAACTAAATAATTTGCTTTTTCAGGTAAAATAGAATATCTTTTACATTTTATTTAACTAAAATTTCAATAATTTCCTTTTCATGTAAAATACAATATTCTTTTATATTTTATCAAACTAAAATTTTTCCTTTATTAATCAATTTCCCTTTTCAAGTTAAACATATTACATTTTCTATTTTTCAACAACTAAATAATTTCCTTTTTTCAAGTAAAATAGAAAATTTTTTACATTTTATTAAACTAAAATTTCTCTACCTATTTATTTTACTTATTTACCCTTGCTCAATTACATATCTATTAACTAATCAATTTCCTTATTGAGGTTAAACATATTATCTTTTCTATTTTTCAAGAATTAAATAATTTTCTTTTTCAGGTAAAATACACTATTCTTTTATGTTTTATCTAACTAAAATTTTTCCTTTATTAATCAATTTCCCTTTTCAAGTTAAACATATTCCTTTTTCTGAATAACTAAATAATTTTCTTTTTCAGATAAAATAGAATATCTTTTACATTTTATTTAACTAAAATTTCAATAATTTCCCTTTTCAGGTAAAATACAATATTCTTTTTTATTTTATCTAACTAAATTTTTTCCTTTATTAATCAATTTCCCTTTTCAAGTTAAACATATTACCTTTTCTATTTTTCAACAACTAAATAATTTCCTTTTTCAGGTAAAATATAATATCTTTTACATTTTATTTAACTAAAATTTCTCCATTTAATAAAATAGTTTGAGCAGTTTTGTTTAATAAAATAACATAATTATATTATAATTACTATTAACTAATCAAATACACTTTTCACCCAAAACACGTTCTCTTTTCTCTTTTCTCTAACTAACATATCTCTTTTTCCAATTATATCATGCACGGTTACCTTTTTTCTTTTTTCTTACTAAAACCTTTCTTTTTCCAATTATATCACAGACGTTTCTATTTTAAAAAAAAATAAATAATAATACTAATAATTAAACGATTACCTTTTCTGCTAAAACGGATCTTCTTTCTATTTTTTCTAATTAAATTCCATTTTTTCTAGAAATATCACGGGCAACATTAATTTCTCATTTTCTAGAAACTATGATCAATTTTATTTAGTAAAATGACATAATTAAATTATAATTAATATAAGCTAATCAATTAACTTTTTTACATAAATCATGCCATCTTTTTAATTTTTACGTTACCTTTCTATTTTCTCTAACTAAAATCTCACTTTTTCCAATTATATTAAGGATGGTTCTATTTAATAAAATAAAATAATAATATTTAATATTAATAGTTACCGATTACCTTTTTCAGCTAAAGCATATCATCTTTTCTAACTAAAATCCTTCTTTTATTAGAAATATCACGAGCAACATTAATTTTTTCCTTTTATAAAAATATTACGTGCAATTGTATTTAATAAAATAACTTAATTAAATAATAATTACTATAAACTAATCAATTATCTTTTTCACCTAGAACATGTTATCTTTTTAATTTTCTCTAACTAAATCCTATTTTTTCCTAATCATATCATGAACATTCTATTAATAAAATAAAATAATAGTTTTATAATTACCTATATTTAACCGATTACTTTTTCAACTAAAACCTATCATCTTTTCTATATTTTCTAACTAAAATCGCTCCATTTCTAGAAATATCAGGGATAACATTTATACAATTATTATCAAATCATCTCATATAAAAATGTAAGCCTCCAAAATTCATGTTTTAAAAAATTAATTTAAATAAATGAAAAATTCATATAATATTAAAATAAAAAAAATCCGTGCATCGCACGGGTTTTAAGCTAGTATTCTTAAAAGTCAATGCATTTATAATGGGTATAAGAGGAAATATATCATCAAATTAATGTTTTTTTAATATGCGTAATTTTTTCAAAAAAGACTTGTATCATGGAAGTATTATGTTAGCCACGTGCTAGGATCTTGTATTCTGGTCCTTCGTATCTATCGTGAATGCGACCTCTCACTCCCCGTTACTTTCCGCTTTCTTCATTATGCATCACCCCCTCCTATTCAACCACGTGTGTTGCCGTTTCTATCATTTGTTTCCCAAAAGTTGTTGATTAATTAGTGTTAATAAATCGTGCTTTCAAGTCCCAAAATAGAGAGATACAGTAGAAGAAAAGAAAAGGAAAGAGATTTTTTTAATTTTTATACAGTAAGGTGATTAGGTAAACGAATATCTCTTTATCTTGATTTCTTTATGTGATAATGATGTTTAATACTCCATGTAGTATAATCTAGTGGCAAAAAAATGGGATTAGGTATAGGATAGGATGAATCACACTTCACTAATGAAAGTGTATGGTACGATGAACATTTTGATGAGAGAACATCACTAACTGATTTTTAAATTGATTTTTAACTTAAAAATTAAAAAAATGAATTTTCTATTCTAAGGAATTTTTAATGATTCCTAAATTTATTAAAATTCTATTCTTTCCATAATTAAGAGCTACTAACAACTCTTAACTAATATTATATTATAAATTTATAAAATAACATTCTTTCTATACACTTTCTTTTGCACGTTTATATATTTTATTTTTAATAATATAAAATAAAATAAGTAATGAATTTAAGAAGTATTGTAGCAGATGAATTCACGTTAAATCAATAAGAATTATTATTTTATAATATATTTAAGATTGATTTAATAAACTCTTTTTGTTCAGGTGTTTGATCATTTTATTTTTATAATATTTTGATTTTAATTTAGTATTATTTTATTCAAATATAAAGTGATTCTAAATATTGAATTTCAAATCAAATATGAATCAATATCATTTTTTTTAATTGGGTAATTTGTTATAAAAATACGAGTCTAATTTGATTCACTAACATTAAATAGTTTTTTATTTGAATTATATAAATATTCATTTATTTTAAAAAATTAAAATATTACAAAAAAAAAAAATTAAACATATAATGTATTTAAACGTATATGTTGATAATTGATCCATTATAAGGATGAATAAATCATATTTTGTGAAAATTTGTCATTAAAAATTAAAAACGGCTATGCACTTAAATGTAAATGGGCTAAAAATATAATTTATATTCAAATTTGAATCGAATACGGATCATGTATGATATTTATATAGAAAATTATATGATACAATCTGAGTTGGTATATTTTTTTGACGATAACCGTACTTGCATTACTTATAAAACTTCAGAACAAATTACATGATGAATAAAATCAGGAGCATTAACATGCCACTTCCGAAAGTCTGACGTAGAATGAGTCGCTTTAGCTAAGGCATGAGCAACCCCATTTGCAGACCTATGTGCAAAACATACTAACAATTCATCAAAGTGTTGAAACAAATCAATACAATCCCTAACAATTGTATGAAAAAAAGATCCTCCACCTGCTCCTTGACATGCACGAGCCAGGATTTGTGAATCAGTCTCAAGAATACACTTCTGGAAACCCTTACCTTGAAGCCATGTCAACGTCTCTATTAAACACATTGCTTCAGCTTCTCTTGGCGGTAGCAAGACATCTTCCCTTCTACTCATAGCCATGATGAATTGCCCATCAGCCCCTCGAACAATGCTACCCAAACCAATACAATCAATATCCTCAAACAAAGCAGCATCAATGTTTACTTTCACCCAAGAATTCTGAGGTTTCTCCCATTTTCGAATTGCAATCGATGCACCTGTACTCGTACTCGATATTCTCTGATGTTAATGAGCCTTTCTCCACTCAGCAAGCAGGTTCAACGCAGCTGCTTTAATACCAAAAGCAGACATGTTAATTTTCTCCCAAACCCACTTATTTCTTCTATTCCAAATGCTCCAGCAAACTAAAGCTATCAAGGTACATTGCTCTCTGTTACCTATATCAAAGCCCCTACGAATCACATCAAACACATCGCCTTCTGGTAAAACACTAATGCTATTTTGAAGACCAACTTCCCTCCATGCTGCAATTGCTATTTGACATTCAAATAACACATGACTATCTGTTTCATGATACATTCGACACCATTGACATATCGTATCCATCTGTACCCATTTTGCAACTAGTCGTACTGTAGTTGGCAAACACAACGAGCACACCCGCCATAAGAACTGTATAACCTTACCAGGAAGTTTCAAACCCCAAAGCTTTCTCCAAAACTGTTCGTATGGAGCTTCTATTTCCCCTTGTAGTAGTCTATATCAGCTCTTCACTGTAAAGCATCCCTTCTCATCTGGCAACCAATACCATGTATCACTACCTCCCCTTGCTGACAAATGAATTTTTTTGATGAGATTTCTATCTCTTTCATTACAAATATCCATCAAAACATCCTCATTCCATTTCTTCTGCTCCATCTACATAAAGTTACACACTTTACTCCCTTCCAACTATATGGGCATTTCCATCGTCATGAAGCCATTCTCTGCACATGGAAGCCATGGAACCTTCCATATTTCAGTTTGATTACCATCACCAATACTCCTTCTACACCCTCGTTGTACTACCTCCTGTGCAGCTAAAATACTCCGCCACATATAACTAGGATTTGACCCCAGCTTTGTTCTTAGAAAATCACCACCAGGAAAATATTTAGCCTTCATGCACGATGTAACCAATGGATTCTCATTATTCTGTAACCGCCAACCTTGTTTAGCAAGCATGAAAATATTAAACTTTTTTAGCTCTCTGAAACCTAATCCACCAGCTTATTTTGTAACACATAACTTATTCCAAGATTTCCATCTGATTCCTTTACTTTCCTGTCCGTACCCCCACCAAAATCCATTCATTAGAACTTCAATACTTTCGCAGACTTCATTAGGTATCAGAAATAAATTCATCCAAAATTTTGGTACACATTGTGTAGCCGTTTTCAATAACATACATTTGCTAGCCTTAGAAATCGTTTTATTTCCCCAGCTCTGCAACCTCTTCTTAATTCTATCTGTTAAGAACTGAAACACTGAAACCTTCTTTTTTCCTACATTCATCGGCATGCCCAGGTACTTTCCAGGTTCCTTAACTTCACCTACTTGAAGTATTTGACAAACTGCATTACGATCTTGTGCCCTTGTGTTTGGACTAAAAATGACACTTGACTTGCTAAAATTAATAGCTTGTCCAGACAACTTCCCATATCGACTTAGTTCACTTTTCATCGTTCTTGCTTCTACCTCTTCTGCTCTGAAAAACAAGTAACAGTCGTCTGTAAAAAGAAGATGTGAAATGTGAGGTGCCCCTCTTGCAATGGACACACTATGAATTAATCCAACATCTTCATGCCTCCCAATGATAGAACTTAGACCCTCTGCACATAGGATACAAATATACGGGGAGATAGGGTCTTCCTGCCGTATACCTCTCCGAGGTCGAACTTCCCCAAAAACTCGACCATTATTCACAAAACTATAAGTCACTGTTTGAATGCAAGCCATTACTCTCTGAATCCAAACATGGTGAAATCCAAATTTTTTAAGCATACCTTTGATGTACCTCCATTCTAGTCTATCATATGCCTTGGATACATCTAATTTGAGTCCTGCAATCCCTCGCTTCCCTTGAGTACGTCTCTTAATGCAATGATTTATCTCATAAGCCAACAATGCATTATCAGTTAGCAATCGCCCTTCAATAAAGGCACTTTGCTTGTCTAAAACTAGAGTTTTCAAGCACGGCTTGATTCTATTAGCAAGGACCTTCGACACAATTCTCACTAATACATTGCACAATGAGATTGGTCTTAACTCCATCATTTGCTGAGGTTTCTTTACTTTCGGGATTAAGCATACCAAGGTACGATTTACCTCCACTGGCATTTCACCTATATTAAAGAAATTCTGACAAAATTCTATGACATCAGTACCAACTATGTTCCAAAATACTTGAAAGAAACCTGGGTTTAAACCATCCATTCCAGGTGACTTGTCCGGGTGCATGGAGAAAGTCGCTTCTTTTACTTCCTCATGAGTCACACACTGCATCAAGTCTGCATTCTGGTATGGTGTTATCTGCTGTACTACCTCACGTGGTGTCAAGAACTCCTCTATTGTCGTTGAAGCTTTGAATAACCTTTCAAAATATTCAACCACAATATCTTGAATCTGTTTTTCCTCTTCCTTCCAGTTCCCATGCTGGTCTTTAAGTCCATTTATACTGTTATTCGTTCGCCTTATGGATGCATAACTATGAAAGAAACGAGTATTCTGGTCTCCACTCTGCAACCAAAATTGTTTAGCTCGTTGAGCCCAATATATTTCTTGCTTCTCTAACAAATTCAAATATGCCCACCTGACTTCATTGTACTGGCTAATTCCATGAACATCACGCCTCGATCTCAGATTTTGTAACCTCTGTTTATACTCCCTTATTTTGACTTTAAAATCCTTCACCATACCTCCACCCTACTCCTCCAACTTAATGCAACAATATTTGTTGAGTATTGAATACGGTAAAAGAATATAGAGGGGGGGTGAATGGATTTTTGAACTTTTCTTTGGCTCGAGTCTATATAGCAGATAAGTGTTTGTGTGTGCAAAGGTATAGGTGCAGATAAATAACAACAAAAGACACAATATCACTTTAATCTAATGTATTATTAGATAAAGGTTGCTACAATCTGTGAATACAAATGATAGTATTCTCAGCTTCGTTTTTCTTAGAGAGATATAGCTTACAGTGTATATGAAAAACTTGACTCACAAAGTTGTTCGTTGTCTATATTTAACTAAGGAAGTGAGGCTGTATCCTTATAGAACATGGATACAACCTACTTACTATAAATAAGGTAGCTAAACAAATTACTTTCTAGTATGTCTATCCTTTTTGAGTAAGTGTCCAAACGGTTACAGATTTGACTTTGCAAAGCCTGTTCAGATCCACTTCTTTAGCCCTTTGTCTCTTCTATATCTCTCCAAGCTTCCTTGTAGGCTTTCCAGAGCACGTTACAGATTGTGGTCCATAAAATGCATTGGCTTGTTGCAGGTTTCAGACTTGTACAATTTCTTCAGTATTTTGTCTCCAAGAATGTATTCGAGAAGTGACTAAGTAAGTGATTCGAGAACTAGAATTGACTTGATCGATAACTCTGAGTTCTCGAATACTGTTATATTGACATATCGAACCACTTCTCGAATAGCTCTTTTCTCTGGGAATCCTTGAGTTCTCGAATAGAGCATTGTGACTTGTCGAATCCCTGAGATCTCGAATAGCTTTTTGAGTCCTTGAGATATCGAATGGAACTTTGACTTGTTGACTCTTTGAGAACTCGAATACCACTTTGACTTGTTGACTTCTTGAGTTCTCGAATAGAGTAGTAGACATATCGAATCTCTGAGATATCGAACAGTGTATTCAGAGATATCAAATAGTGTCTTGAGATATCGAATCCCTGACTTCTCGAATGCTGGACTTCTCGAATAGACAAATATACTTCTCGAATTGGTACTTAGGCAAATTCTTCATTTCTTCAAATCCCAACTGTGATTATTTGACAGTCTTTATCTTCTTGCTCGAGGCATGAACCTTGGAACTTCTTTCAAGCATTATTCTTGACTATATAAGTACAGTTTCACAACTAGGATTTGGTGCCTATTACAAGTACAGAACAAATAGAAACTCTACAACTAGAGGTTCCCTCAGTTAAGAGGTCATGTAGGTAATGCAGAGCATTACAAACAATTAGGCTTGTTATTAGATGTATACAGGCATGCCTCTGTGACTAACAATCTCCCCCAAATTGTGAGTAAGACCCTTAGTCACAATTTCATGTCTGATAACAAGCCTAACATACATAAAGATAAATCTTGACAAGTACATGTATGAAATTGATTGAATATTATTACAAAGAAAGCATTCTTACAGTTATGAAGAAATACTAGCCATTTTCCTTTGATTCTCTTCCTTGAGATTTGGCTTGTAGATCCTCCTTTTCTTTTTCTTCCTTGGCTTCCTTTGCATCACTCATTGCCTGGATGATGTCTTCCATGGCAGTGAGTTCTTCAATGAGAGGTGAGCCAGATAGGTCTCTGATGACTTCATTCAGTTTGGCTTCAGAGTAAGAGCTAATGTAATCCATTATAATCTTCACATTTCTGCCATATTTCATGTATTCCACAATGTAAGGATTTTACTTGACTCTGCATAACCCTTTAACTCTCAATTCTTCAGCTTTGGCTTCTAGAGCAGCTAACTCTTCTTCTCTCTTTATCTTCAAGGCTTCATTCTTCTTTCTCAACTCTTCATCATGATCTCTTTTCATCTTGATAAAATGAGCTATCTCAATTTTCCACCTTCTCTCATTTTCATTCTCAAGGTTGAGTAGCACCATTATTCTTTGTAGATCACGTAACTTGCCCCAGTGTTCATACATGCCTTGCTTGAATCTCTTGAATCTCCCATCAGTGTATTTGAACTCCAGGCAGTCATCAACTATAGCTACATAATAGATTCTCTGAGCCAGTTGATATGTTATCTCATCTTCATCATAGTCTATGTTGAGACAGGGCAAGTCTAGTCCAGGAATGATTGTGAGTGCCTGAGATGTAGATGTCTTCACCTTTCTTGCCCTTCTGGCTGACATCTTCCATTTCATCTTCTTTCCTTTGTTGCTTGAGAAAAATTTAAGACCTTTGTCTTTGGACCATTGTAGTATACCATTAGCAGCATGCTTTTTGATATACACAAGTGGTTTCTTGATTAGCATCTCCTTTTCTTGAGTTGGCAAAACAGTTGCAGAAGCCATTGATTCAGATTTTGGTAGGTCATTGCTAACAACATTCACCCTAGACTCAGAGTCTTGTGTTGTGGTGAGATTACTGTTAGTAATGCCTAAGACTTGCTATTTTCCACTCTTTCTCTCATACACCTTTCCACCATCTCTGTCATCATCTTTCTTCTTGTTTTTACCATCCCTTTTTCTCCTTGTCATCACCACCCTTATTCCTTCCTTGAGATCCACCTTTGCTCCCACTCTTGTCTTGATCATCCTTATCTTTTTCTGACTTTCCCTCTTTAGCAATAGGCTTGATGTCTGACTGAGAGTTGATAAACTTCACCAGAATGTCAAGAGCCTCTATTTCAGATTTAGATTTTCCACTCCTTGAATGTAGAACTCCAGCCAAAAATTTTATTATAGACATGTTGTTTGATTTGAGGTGTTGGCCAAATCTGAAGGCAACAATGTCTTGATTCTTTTCATATAAAATATAGTGAGGTTGAGGAACTACTTGAGGCAATTGAGATTTCATGCACTTGGTGAGAATCTCTTTGAGCATATTGTTGTCTGATGAGTTATTCCTTTCTATCTTCTTGATAATTGTTCTAAGTTCAGAGCTGGATAGAATTTGCAAAGCTTCAATGTGGATGTGAAAGAGGTTCTTGGCAGTGTGGACTAGGACTTCTCTATCATTGGTAGTGATGATGGCATAAGGATTAGTTTGAACAATTTCTCTTCTTACTACAGTGACTAGAAACACATCTTGCACAAGAAGCTTGATGTAGTCAAAGTAGTGGAAGTTTGCCCTTCTTCTCAGCTCATGTAGGTGCTTTAGAAAGGCTATGTCATGGTATAGTTTAGAATTTGCAGTTTCTTGACATACCCTTTGAGTAAGAACATTTCTGAATTCTGAAGGTTCAGCTTGAAAAGATTATTTAGCAATGTCAGGATTGTCGAATTCATATTCTGGGGACTTCTCTTCAGTTTCAGATGGAGGGATAGATGGAATCTTGGCCTCTTCATCTACAGCCACTTTCTTCAGTTTTTTCTCCTTGGATGCTGCCCTTTAATTTCTCAGACTGATTTGACTTAGCAGTTCTTGGTTGACCACCCTCATTTATTGTAATGCCTTTCTCCTTAGGTTTCTCCCCCTTAGATTTTGAGTTCCTTAATGTCCTCTTCTCCCCTTTAGGATTGTTGTCAGGCACAGAGGCTGTAGAAGTGACCTTTGGGTTGGAAGAATCTTCAGGTAGGGGGAGTCCCATATGCTTCATTATGGCAGAAAGCATCTGTTGTTGGGTGAGAAGAACATCAGCATTGGCAGTGGCTTGAATGTCCAACTTTTCATTGAGAGCAACAATAGTGTCTGTTAACTGAGCATTGGATTTCTTGAGATTGACCACCTCCTTTTCCAGAGTATCCACCTTGGTGAATAACTCAGTGGCCTTGAAACCAGAGATAGATTGTTCCTTGAGTCTTTGTACTTCATATTTGGTCATGTCATGCACAGGGACCTCAGTTACCAGCTTATCCCCATATTGATTAGCAAAAAGAGTCCTGGTCATGGCATTAGCTTCAATTGTCTGATTAGATAGGCTCTGAACATGAGTTGCTAGGTGGCTGACTGTTCCATGAAGCAAAGCCAGGCCATTGTCCATCTTGGTGCAGGAAGATTTGCATTCCTGAATGGTTTTGAGGACAGGATCAAAAGATGGAAACTTGGCAGCAAATTCCCTTTGAATTGCACCTACTTCCTTGGTTGTTGCATCACATACTTTATTGACTTCTGTTTTAACTCCCTTTCCAAGGTAGTGAGCAGCCTTGAGGAATCCTTTGTAAGAATCATTCATGGCCTCATACACTTCACCAGGGGTCAGAGATTTGGCATTGGAACCTAGTGAAGTGATGTATTCCTCCCTGAGATATTGAAGTGCTTCATCAAGAGTAATTTCATATTTTCCTTGCAACCAGGCATCTACATTGCCATCTCTCTCAGCATCATCAACTATCTTTGTCTTCTGCATCTCCACATCATCCCTATGGCATAGCAGAATGGCCTCATAGTCTGGGTTAGGGATGTTGGAGGTGACCAAGTGTTGAGCAATCTTGACAAACTCAGGAATCTGATCCACAACTAAGCTTTGAAGTGCTTCAACCGTCAATTGTGGTGGAACAGACCCTGATCCTGAAGCACTGTCATGTTGCACAGGCTTCAGCCATTGTGACAGGAAGTCAGAGCTAGAGCTAGGCAAGCTAGACTCCTCAGTTACAGATGCAACTTTTGTAACCGGATGGATTGACTCTACTACTGGTGTCTCCACAGAAGTGGGATGAATTACACCAGCAGTTGACACAGGCACAGAGTCTCTATTAAAAACTAGCGGAACCTCTGTGTTTGTGATGGTGTCATTAGGAGATGCCCCAGCATACATTCCCTCACCATCTAAATGTGGGTCCTGGGTGGTGAGCAAGGTGTCATGCACCCAGTCACTTGAATTCATTGGCTCATCAAAAGAAAAGAATTCTTGATGATCAATGCCTTGCTCCTCAATTGCTTGAGTTGCAGGCTGCAAAGAAATTTGAGTGGTAGATTCTGGAAGAGAAGTGTCTTTTAGATTAGAGTTTGGCAACTCCCCTGAGAGATAGAGGGAGTTTCAATTGTGATGTGCTCTCCACTCAGTGTTGTGTCAGCCTTATCACTCCCATGTGCTGACTCTGTACAGATAGGTGCATTGAGGAGGATGCTTGATTCTATAGATACACCCTGTTGAGAGGATACATCTAGTGAACTGTGTGCCCCTGATTTTACAACTCCAGCCATTTGTGTGACTGA
The DNA here is from genome assembly GCA_037693485.1 of Kitagawia praeruptora. Lineage (NCBI taxonomy): Eukaryota > Viridiplantae > Streptophyta > Magnoliopsida > Apiales > Apiaceae > Kitagawia > Kitagawia praeruptora. Next base: position 21,400,717 of record CM075347.1, read on the forward strand.
AGAGGTGGTCCTAGATTTCTTCTTCTTTGGCCTGATAAGGGGTGACTCAGGTGCCTCACTTTCTAATTCTACAGCTAATGTTGCTTCAGATAAGATGGTTAAAGGTGCAGACATTACCTCCTTTCTTTTCTTTTTACTAACATCACCCTTTTGTGAGGGTGATGCAGTTGGCTCACTGTGTGGTAGAGTGTTTGGTTGAGAGGGTTGGTTAGCAGGCCCTGGGTTAGCATTTTGTTCTACTTGCTTGGGTTGTGCTAACTGTGACTTTGAGTCAAATGTTGGCATGTTGTGGGGGTAAGTCCTAAACAAACTCTCCATATGGGGAGTTATGTTTAGTCTTACATCCACATCATTCCTAGTCTCCAAATTACCAAAAATGAGTTTGGTCATGGATTTAGGATAGCCTATTCTATTTTTATCTATCCCAGGTAGTTCAATCAATTGAGCATTTTTAAAATTAAGAACAGATTGAATAAAGCGAGGGAAGAAAATGTCAGTACCTCTCTTGGTTTTGTTCTTACCAAGTCTCCCATACAGCTCTTGTAGGATGATTTGACCAACATCTATCTTCCTTCCATAGGCCAGTGCATAGCCAATTTGTTGCGCAGGTGCACTGATTTGATCAAAGCTTGATTTCCTGGCTGTGAAGACTTGAAGGAGAGTTGCAAACACATAGCTCCACTCCTTTCTCAGATTCTTCCTGTTTAGCTTTCCAAGATTGATCCCATCTGAGTAGTTGATGAACTCAAAGAATTCCTCTAACTCTACATTCGTGGCCAGTATGTCATATGACTCTTGTTGTAGGCCCAGTGCTTGATTCATGTCTGCAGTGGTGATAGTGATTTCCTGGTCCTGAATCTTGCAGTAGATTATGTATGAAGTTATTGCGCTTTCCAGGGCTACAACTTCCACAATAGCAGTTCCCCAAAACTGTTCCAGAATTTCTAGATACATTGTTGGGTTGGCAGAGAGTGCATCCTTGATGTATGATTCAGCCATCCACTTTACAAAGCACTTGAAGTTCGCATTGGGTGCTTCAACATTACTGGTTAGAGCGATAAAATTGGTGTTGAACTTCACTGTTGCCATTGATACAGAGAGAAAAGAAAAAAAAGTAAAGGTTGAAGAAGAAATTTAGCTTTTGGTAGTTAGGGTTTTCAGAGGTTTTGGGAGTTTAGATGCTTGAGAAATCGAATGAAATGAATCGAATGGATGTAAAATGATATAAGTATGAAGTACTTGAATTGTCGATTAGATGAATATTTTGTATCGACAAGTCAGGCATTCGAGAAGTAGAAAACAACTATTCGATAACTCAAGAAAGGCTTATTCGATAACTCAAGCAGGTTGTAAATCACAGCTGGTAGTTATCTAACTTAGAAATAAATCTAAATTAGGTAAAATATGTTTTTATGAGTAATTCTGAATTCTGAATAAAAATCCAAAATCGGTTAAAATTTAGCGAGAAATCAGCCTTTTCAAATGATTCGAGAACTCAAACATGCTATTCGAGAACTCTATCAATGGAGAACTGAAATACCTTATTCGAGAACTCACTCATATCTCTGTTCGAATTCTCTAAAAGACACTATTTGAGAAATCAAAAGTGTCCTGAATAGGCTTGTTAGAGAAGTCGACCACTAACACTGAAATGAACCATTCGAAGCAATAACATTCTGCATAGCAGTAAAATTGATATTCTTCTCCGTAAGAAAACGACCTATCAGGACATATGTCGTGTGTGTTTTGATTTCCCCTTCTGCAACCACAATCCCGCCTTCATCTTCTTCCTCCAATGATAATTGTGAATACAGATCTTCTAATGTTGATTTTGATGCCGCCATAGTAACTCAAAGAAATACTCTGGATGCTAATAATGAAACTTTTAATTTAAACTCCCATAATAAACTTCTGAAAGAACCTTGCAAATATGCAAGACAATAAAACTTGCAAATATGCAAGACTCTATTAAATAAATTAATGTATCTGAGTGAAAGTTCTGAGTTGGTATATAAGTATTCGCATCATGATCATATTTTATTCAAATTTATTTTTTCGGCAAATTTAGAACATTTACTACCTCGATCCTATCGGGATCTTTACATCCTTGGTGAGCACGGAGACCAATATATATATAAATAGGTAAAGTAATGAAAAGTGATGAAAAGTGGATAAAGTGGTGGAACCTATCAATATTTAATATCCTTACCTATATATCTATATGCGTATATTACTATCACTCTTGTTCCTGAGCAATATGACTCTAAGCTCTGATACCAAACTGTGACAGCCCCAAATCCGGGGTCATGAATCCGGGCCATCACGGACCAACTTCCATTCAAAATCAATATCTCTTGGGTCTTTTTTTTTTTAACAATCAATACTTATGCAATTGACCCCGCAATAATACACACACACACACACACACCAGTCATATGCTCAGAGAACAACATTCATCATACTAAAAGTTTAGAGTTAACAGTTATTACAACCCAGGCTCACACTTAAATACATTGCTGAATAATACTTCGACATGAAGCATTTCAACAATTAAAAGTTTATTACATGCTTGCACACTTAATTATACATAAGGCTACCAAGACCCGTTTGCCTCTACGCTACCTCAGGAATCGATGCCAGCGCTCTCATAAGGTCGCCTTCCCCCCCTACCCTCTTGCGGGGTGTTCTGCGTAGTATCGGCATACCTAGCTGTTATATAAATAAGTAGCAAGAGTGAGCTATAATAGCTCAGCAAGATAACTTCTATCAACTAGCATCAAAGGAAAATAAATCATCATATATATAGACAATAGCAAACTTCAGTTATTATGGAAGAATTTTATTTCCATTCAATATGTATATACACTTTCCAATTATCCTTGTACGTGAGAAATATATAGTATCATTACATCAATCTCGCTTCTAACATCATATAATATCAGTTCCTCTTCTTGAATGCCATAACCATCAATATACCATTTCAATGTAATCTTTCAAGATAATATAAAAACTTGAACAAATCTCTCATTATAATCTTCTCATTTCCTTCTTATGCAACAATCATATAAATTAATATAAAATCAGTTTCTCTTCGTTCGTAACAATAATTCCATCATTTCATATCACTTTTCTGTTTTCACTTATAAAAATCTGAAAACCATTTTCAATTCTTTCTTTCAAGTTTTGGGAATCTCTGCTGGCGCCAGATACGTAGGGCGATGATCAGTCGCCCGACCGTATCCGCTCTCTGTTTACTACTAGTAGAAGGGATGATCCCTACCTGGTAATCAACCCTGGAGGAAGGCTACCTGCTACATCCTCCCTTGGCATCTTCGTGCCGAAATAAAATATTGGATGCTGGACTGTGCCACTACCATACAGCCTCTTACGCTTACTGTTGCAATCCCCCTTTTTCAAATCATCAAATACCATTTCACATTTTCCATTTCCATTCATCATCACCTTTAAATTTATATATGTCATAATACTTTGATTATGACTCAGACATCTCCTCTGTATTCAATGAAATCAATATGCTTTTATATACGTAGAGTATTCCATTCATCTCAAAAATATTAAATACCATTCAATAATATTTATCAAATCACAATACTTAGAAAGAATATAATATTATAAATCGTATAATCCCTAGATAATAATTGATTCCATTCCTTTATATATCTTTAGATAACAACTGATACCATTCCTTTATATATCTTTAGATAACAACTGATACCATTCCTTTATACATAACTCTATATAACGACTGATACCATTCCTTCATCTTCCCTTAATCATAAGGCATGTTCACTTCATGCATAATCATCTCTATGTATATTCATATCCATCTCATACTCATACTCATATCCATATTCATATCATACTCATATACCTTCCCTTTTTACATTAATAATCAAAGAAAACCATTTCTTAACAATATAGTAACAATAGCATCACATATATATATTTCATGAAATCAAGTTTCCTTGAAGATAAATAATTTCCAAGTAGGGATAGAAAAGATCTTGCCTCGGTTCCGGTATCCTGACGGTATGGTTCGTCCCTCTTCCGGAGTTTCTATAAACACAAAAGGACCGTCGTTAGAATACCACATCTCTTACTAACTACACTCTTGTATAACATTACCCTTGACACTTTAATATATGTTTAACGTATCACTATTACCCCAAAGGTTCAAGAACTTAACTATTTATAACCTTAATTGAAGTTTCACGGGTTTTCACCATTTCCCCTAACGACCACACTTAACTGTAAAAATTCTCAGAAAATATGGATTTCAAATTTTACCACAAGGTCAACTGGTAACAACTCTTTGACTACCTTACTACAATATCCCAAAGTTTCATAAATTTTAAAAATGTCTAAGTAGGGTAATTACAGCCTCAAAGTTAACACAATTACTGTTTCTCGGTTCTCGAACGTCTTTCACTAAAACTGACTTTTCTCCTAAACCGTTCATCATATTTTAACGCACCTTATATCAAAACGATCTATGAACCAAGCTCTATCTCATCATGGTCAGTTGGTGTTCTAAACAGGACCTACCGTATGCACCTGTTGCTCAAAAACAGGGCAGTTTCTTAATTTAACGAAAATCGGACATTATAACGGCTATAATTCGGACATTTCAAAAACCATTCCATCACAACCAAGCCATCTAATCATCCACCACTCCATACACATCAATATTACATCCTCATAATCCATATAATCAGTGGTGAGGCCTCAATACCATCACCCAACAATCAATCAAAATTTATGCTAGCTAACATCACAATAATCACTTTTAACCACACATCATCCATTAACATCACTAAAACTCACATAATAAAAAGGGGTTAGGGTTTATACCTTTCTTGAAGCTTTAACAACACTTAACAAAGGCTTGTAGTCCTTGAGAAGCCTTGATATAACCTTATAACACCTTAAACTAACAAGAAACATCAAGAACATACTTAGAGATTTTCGGAGTTCTAAAACCCAGCTGAAAGAACATGAAAAACGAGGCCCTTACCTTGCTTTTCTGGACAAACCGTGTGAAATAAGAGTTGTAGATTATCTCATGGGCTTTCCAAAAAGCTATAGAACGTAAAATTTGGCTGAGAAACAAAGGAGTTATGCTCGTTTTACTGATCTGCTGTTGTTTTAGCCGAATTTGCAAGAAATGGAGGGGGAGAAGATTTTTGTGTTTGGTTGATCTTATCTTGGCTTTCTCTTGATCCTTCTAGCTTGTCTTGGAAGCTTGGTAAGATATTTTGTGGTTAAACTGATAAGTGGATTTTATATCTACTTGGAGCATTCTAAATCGGCTTAAATTGATTGTCTTGGACTCAAGTTTCTTGTAGTTTTGATGTGTTTTGCTTAGTTGTGCAGGTTTACAAGAATGTTGATTATGGTGGATGTTTCCATTATTTTTGGAGAATTAATTGATTAAAATTCGGATTTCTGAGAAGGGTTGCGCAGTCTACACTGTTTTGGCCATATCTTGAGTTCTAGAAGTCCGTTTGAGGCCCATAAGCAGTCCACGCGAAGATAACGAGATTCTCTATCATTCTAAAGAGGCCCAGACGTCCAAGCACAACTGGAAAGGTTCGGAAAAACAGAAGAAAAGCAGATACGAATTTTTCTTAAAAAACAGATTCAGTTTAGGAAACGTATTTTGCAGAAATTCTATTATAATTCTGTTTTGGTATTTTCTTGCTGGGCAAGACTTTTAGAGCCTATATAAACACATCTAGATATAGTTTTTAGAGAGAGAAAAATTATTGTACATAACTTGTATATTCTAGTATAGAGAGATTGGAGATAGCTATTCACTTTTCTTTGGAGATTGAAGGTTTTTCTCTATTCTTTATAATATTATGTGTTCATATTATATCTCTTGCTTTATTAGTTTAATTATGTATGAGTAGATAATTAATCTAGGATTAAGTAGAACCCTAGTTATGATTGATGTGTGATTTTCCCAATTCCCCCAATTTGATTGTTTAATTGCTCTTGCTTATTGAGTTGTTTTAATTAGCAATTACAAATCAGACGTGATTATGTTTATTGTTTGAACCATTGTCTATTTATCAGCGAGAGTTGGATTTAGACGGTTGTGATTTATCCAATGAGGACATGAACTTCTCCATGAGAATAGGTAGAACGGATTGTTAGGAAGTTAGGGTGCTGTGATTAATGTCTCTGAATTGCATGATACCATGAGAATAGGCTTGATTGTATTTTAGAGAAGCCATTAATACTCGAGAGAGGTTATTGGTAATTTATAGGGCGCACCTTTCCTGTTGAGTATTATATGATTGATTGGGGAGGGAATTCACGATTGCATTAATTCATGCTAGTGGGGACACTTAATTCTGGATGTTTTAGTTAATTGATTAATTGCATTAGTATAAAATTAGTATAATAATCTTTGATATTTTATTGTGTTACTTGCTTGGCTGAATTGAATCGAGAACAACTGGTGATTGACACGTTTGTCTCTGTGGGATCGACTCTGACTTACCCTACTACATAGTTAGAAGGATTTGTTAGATATTATTATTTGATAGGCACGCGACAGCCTTGTCATAAACCTTGCAAAGTTACTAATTTACCCTTAAAAACAAATTAATGAAATGTGATGTCATCTTGATGACCTAATAATCTCTTTTCTTGTTTTTCTAAATATTATGCTAATAATCTTGGATAATAATAATGTGGTATGTATCCTTGTTAGATTACTAATCTTGGTTGTTTGGTTTCCATACTCGTCTAGTTGTGGTTCGTTTCGAGTATACCTCATTATCTCAATGGTTTTTGAAATCATTTACAAATCCAATTTCCTTTGGTATTCCATTAACTTAATAATCCCTTGGTTTAACCTAAATCTTCTAATTTCTCAATATATAATTTCTTTAATATTTCCATGCTCCTTAATATCCAATATAAGCTTATTCGAACTCAAAATCCTCAAAATCCATGTTCAGGAATTTCTGGAATCTATCGTCATTTCGAGTCACTTATTTTCAATGTACAACACTAATATGGTTTCTGTTTATTCATTTTCCGTTTCCATTATGGAGTACTTATATACCACTTCCCTAAATCCTCGAAATTTACTATTCATGTGATTACTGTAGCTTTGCTAAAGTTAGGGTTATTACATTAAATATAGAATATTTTTTTCAAATATGGTAATAGATGATGTAGAGTTTTCTTACAGGTCTGTAGCGATTTGACAAATATAGCCAATATGTAGGGATTATCTATAATTTTAGATAACAGAAATGTACCATTGGAGATGTAATTATTTTACATATTCTTTAAAATATTTAATTATGGTATGTAATACACACTTTTAGCTAAGGGTTTTCAACGATTGGAGATGCTAGTGTTTTATATTATTAAAAGTTTACTATTTTTGGAATGTAAAGAAATAGATGTATTGAACCATATTAAGTCAAAGTCAGAAGTCAACAAAAGTCAATATAATGTGTTTTGACTTTGACTACTAGTTTGTTATATTTGTTGAGTTAGTTACAGTGTCTCTGTATGTATAAATACTGAACCATTCCTACATTTACTTTTACCTCTTCTATTATAACAAACATCTCTCTCTGTAATCTCTCTACTGCAATGGTAGAAGAAACTCTTGTATATACATTTCTGGTTCTTTACGATTCATATGCTTACATATATAGCTGTATCTAGCTATTTCCTTTATTCTCTATTTGGTATCAGAGCATCTTCCGCAAATTTGATAACTTTTCTTCATAATTTCGTGATCTAGGGTTTCGATTGAGTGTTTTGTTGAACGATTACTTCGTGTTTGCAGTTTTCTGATAATATTTGATCAACAATTTGGTGATCTAGGGTTATATTTTTGGTGTTAATTGGACGATTGAAGATCAATTAAGGTGTTTACAGATTTCTCCGATTTACGATGTCTTCGATGTCACACAATCTTCATCTTCCTCAATCATATGCTAATGTTGTAGCAGCAGGTATTTCGAATTCTATGGCTAATCCATCTACTTCTCCTCCTGTTAATGTTGATACTGGTACAGATGTGTATGATGTAGTAGGAGATAGTACTGGTAGCATAACTAATAATTCGCATCCTTTATACCTTCATAACAATGATCAGCCTGGGATGATATTAATCTCTAAGAAGCTTATAGGAACTGAGAATTATGCTAGTTGGAAACGTTCTATACAAATTGCTCTGTCCGCTAAGAATAAACTTGTCATTTTAACTGGAGACTATAAGGCACCAGATGAAAATTCATCGTTATTTCCTCATTGGAAACGTGTTAATGATATGATTATCACTTGGATTCTTAACACGGTTTCGGAGGAAATAAGTAATAGTATGCATTATCTAGATAGTGCTATGGATGTTTGGAACGAACTTAGTGAAAGGTTTTCTGCTGTTAGTGGACATAAGATCTATGAAATTCAGAAAGAACTCTTTAAGTTGGAACAAGGAAATGAATCTGTGGAATTTTATTTTCACAAACTGAAAGGACTTTGGGATGAATTAAAGGCTCTTGAGCCAGTGATCAAATGTTCTTGTGGTGCTAACAAAGAATGGGATGTTCAGATTGAAAAGACACGGTTGATTCAGTTTTTGATGGGTCTTCATAGTAGTTATACAGCTGCTCGTGGCCATCTTCTTATGATGAACCCTTGGCCTACTGTCAATCAAGCCTACATGCTCATTAAACAAGAGGAAAAGCAGAGGCAAGTTCATAACAATGTTGCACCTATTGCTATGATGGTTAAATCACCTTTGAATTCTCAATCCTATCTTCCAAAAACTGGTAATGCTGCTGTTTTGGAGTGCACATATTGTCATGGGAAGAACCACACCAAAGATAAGTGTTACAAACTTGTGGGATATCCTCCTGATCATCCCTACAATCCCAACAACAGAGGCAGAAAGAAATATTTTAACAAACCTGGACCTGGACAATTCAATTCTGGAAATTCTGGAAATTCTGGAAGTTTCATTCAAACTGGTAACAAGTCCAGTCATGCTATGCAGGCTTCTAATGTACCTGTTTCATCTGAGGTTTCAAAGACTAATGACTCTTCTACATATAATGTAACTTGGAATTCTCAAATGGAGGCTCTTCAGAATCAGATGAATTCTTTGAGGCAATCTATTGGTCAAATGAATCAGTCAACAAATGTTTCCAGTCTTTCAAACAATCCAGTTGCTTATGGCAACAATGTGGTTACCAGCTTTCCAATGTCTTCTCAGAGTCAATTTGCTGTTAATGCTAATATAGCAGGTACAACTTACTCCTTATTATCCATTTCAGATTTATCTACTGATATTTGGATTCTGGATACCGGAGCCACAAACCATATGTGTTGCAATATTGATGATTTGAAAGATTTGCATCCTTTACTTGAACCAATAACTGTTAAGTTTCCAAATGGAGAATCTTCTTTGGTCACACATACTGGAACAGTATTTTTACACCATTTAGCTATTTCTATTCCTGAGGTTTTGCTGGTTCCCTCTTTCAAATTTAATTTGCTGTCTATTAGCAAATTGGCTTCTCAGACAAAATCTTTCATCATCTTCAATGGCCATGAGTGTGTTATGCAGGGCCAGAACCAGACATTTTCTCAGATTCTTGGTAAACTAGCAGGTGGCCTCTACCAGTTTGTTAATACAAAGCCTTTTGTATCTGCAGCTTCTAAAGTTGTTTCTGAATCTCTTTGGCACAAAAGGTTAGGTCATGCCCCTCATAAAATTCTTCTAAAAATCCCATGTTTTGTCAACTCACATCACTTGTTAGATACTGTTTCTATATGTGATATTTGCCCTTTAGCTAAGCAATGTAAGTTGCCATTCCCTGTTAGTAATTCTTCATCTTCAAAACCTTTTGATCTTATTCATTGTGATGTGTGGGGTCCCTATAAAACACCAACCTATACTGGATGCAAATACTTTCTGACCATTGTAGATGATCATACAAGAGCCATTTGGACTATATTGCTTCCTACCAAACAACATGTTATCCAATCTGTCAAAGATTTTTGTGCTTATGTAGTTACTCAATTTAATAGTCATATTAAATGTCTAAGAACCGATAATGGGGGTGAATTTGTAAATACTGATCTTTCTACTTTTCTGGCCAATTCTGGGATTCTTCACCAAACCACTTGTCCTCACACTCCCCAACAAAATGGGAGGGTTGAGAGAAAACATAGAAATCTCTTAGAAATGACTAGAGCTTTGAGATTTCAAAGCAAGTTGCCTAAAAATTTCTGGGGTGATTGTCTTTTAACCTCTACCTATTTGATCAACAGATTACCTAATTCTGTTTTAGGTTTCATAAGTCCTTATGAGAAACTTTTCCTTAAACCTCCTTCTTATCAACATTTAAGAGCTTTTGGTTGCCTTGCATATATGTCACAACATCTTCCTGATAAACTTGAGCCTAGGGCTGTTAAGACCATTTTTATTGGTTATTCTACAACTCAGAAAGGGTATAAATTGTATGACCCTGTTACTCATTCCTTTTATGTCTCTCGACATGTCATTTTTGATGAATCAACTTTTCCCTATCAAGACACTAGTACCATTTCTTCTCTACCATTTTCTCCTCATGATTATTCTGTTGGTATAGATGATCTTGATAGTCCTCTTGAAGAATTTATTTCAAATGCTCCTGAGTTGTCTTCTGTAGTTCCAAGTACAGCTGATTCTCATGTTGTTCCACCAGAATTATCTGTTGATTCTATATCCACTTCAACTCCTTCAAAGGAAATTTCTTCTGAACTTGATTCTGCACAGTTTGCTTCTGATTCTGTTCCTACAGTTGCACCTAGAATTTCTTTAAGGAATAAGATTCAACCTTCTTGGATGAAAGACTATCAAGTCTTTAATTCTTACATTTCTTCAGATCCTTGTATACATGCCAACTCAGTTCTACATCATTGTCCTATTAATAAGGATAAATATGATTTCCAACACTATTCTTCTGTTCCATCACATATCTATTCTTGTAGTACTAGCTCTACTCAGGTTATTCCAGAACCTACTAGTTACAAGCAAGCCGTTTTAGATCCAAGATGGGTGGATGCCATGAATAAGGAAATGAAAGCTTTAGAGTCCAATAATACCTGGACAGTTATGTCTTTACCTCCTGGAAAGAAAGTTGTAGCCTGCCGATGGGTTTATAAAGTTAAATATCATGCTAATGGTGAGATTGATAAGTTTAAAGCCCGGTTAGTAGCAAAGGGTTTTACACAAACAGCAGGTGAAGACTATCATAACACTTTTGCTCCTGTAGCTAAAATGCAAACTGTTAGGACTCTTCTAGCCATTGCTGCTACTAAGTCTTGGGATGTTCATCAACTTGACATCAATAATGCTTTTCTTCATGGTGAATTACATGAAGAAGTCTATATGGATTTGCCTCAAGGGCATCCTCTTCATGGCCTTTTTGTTTGCAAACTGAACAAGAGTATATATGGGTTAAAACAGGCAGCTAGAGAATGGTTTGACAAACTGGCAGCTACTTTATTATCTCTTGGTTTTCATCAAACAAAGGCTGACTATTCTCTACTTGTTTACAAATCAACCACTTCTTTTGTGATAGCTTTAGTCTATGTAGATGATATCCTCTTGACTGGAACTGATTCTGCTTTCATTTCTCATGTGAAGTCTGTTCTTCATAATGCTTTCACTATTAAAGACTTGGGTTTGATTAAGTACTATCTTGGTTTAGAAATCACCAGAACCAGTGCTGGTATTTACATCCATCAACACAAGTTCATTCATGATATGTTAGTTGAAGCAGGTTTGGAGAATAGCAAGCCCTTATCACTTCCTGTGGATACTACAGCTAAATTGTCACTTAATGATGGTTCCCCTTTAGATGATTCTTCTTTGTATCGTAAATTCATTGGCAAATTGTTGTATTTAACAGCAACTAGACCTGATATTGCCTACATAGTTCATCATTTGAGCCAATTTATTCAAGCCCCTAAAGCTCCTCATATGTTAGCTGTTCAAAGGGTTTTAAGGTATTTGAAAGGTACACCATATCAAGGTTTATTCTTCTCAGCAACTTCATCTTTGAAGCTCACAGCTTATTGTGATAGTGATTGGGGGTCTTGTTTTGATACTGGTAGAAGTATTAGTGGTTTCTGCATATTGCTTGGTAATTCTTTGGTAAACTGGCAATCTAAGAAACAGCCTGTAGTATCTAGATCCACTGCAGAATCAGAATTAAGGGCTATGGCTGATACTTCTTGTGATTTAGCTTGGATGCATTTACTTTTATCAGAATTGCAGATTCCACAGTCTTTTCCCATTACTATTTGCAGTGACAGTCAAGCTGCTCTTGATATTGCAGCTGATCCTGTATTTCATCCTAAAACTAAGCACTTTGCTATTGACTGTCATTTTGTCAGGCAACAAGTTCAACTGAAGCTGCTGCAACCAGTTTATGTTCCTAGCTCTCAACAATTGGCTGATATTCTTACTAAGGGTCTCAATCGACACTCTCACTGGCATATCCTTTCCAGATTGAATGTGATGTCTCCCCATTCCAATCTGAGGGGGGAATATTGAACCATATTAAGTCAAAGTCAGAAGTCAACAAAAGTCAATATAATGTGTTTTGACTTTGACTACTAGTTTGTTATATTTGTTGAGTTAGTTACAGTGTCTCTGTATGTATAAATACTGAACCATTCCTACATTTACTTTTACCTCTTCTATTATAACAAACATCTCTCTCTGTAATCTCTCTACTGCAATGGTAGAAGAAACTCTTGTATATACATTTCTGGTTCTTTACGATTCATATGCTTACATATATAGCTGTATCTAGCTATTTCCTTTATTCTCTATTGGGACGGCCCAAAATAATAACTGTAAAAAATGAGTGAAACGAAGGGACTATAAAACAAAAATGAGCCAAATAACATATATATTCGAACCGGATATAAATCAACGAATCAATCTACAACATTAATTTTAATGATAGTCATGTTTTAAAATGGTGTTATATACTACCTTTACCTTTTTTATGTTATTTATTCCAAAAATTGTTTATATTAAATAGACACAATAAATTTAGTGTAAGTTTTATAAAATTTTCATTTATTCAAAAGCAAAAACTAATATAAGTTAGTATATATTCCTTTATAATGATTGAGAAAACAATTTATTAATCCAATAATTAAAAAGAATGAGACAATGGGAATGTTTGAAAAAAATAAAAAAAATTATGTATGATTCAAAGATGTGGCCAAAATGTAGCAAACCAAAAAACAATACAATAATGAATGTCTTCTCTGGCCAACTCCGTATCATCAAAAGATTCCACCGTATCCTCCATGCAAGATCTTCTCTGTCCCACTTTACTTTCCACGCCTTTGTAAAAAAATTGGCAAACAAAGAAAATAAACAGAGCCCCCGGCGAGGATCGAACTCGCGACCTTTCGCTTACGAAGCGAACGCACTACCACTATGCTACGGAGGCAAGTTGATCTAAAACCATTTTTTACATTTATATAAAGCAATTTTATAGTAAAAGCCCTCAAAACCTCTAAATTCATAACTAGGGTTCATCAAACCAGTCAAAAAAAAAAATTGGAAACAAAATGTGTGGAATTGCTCTGTTCATCTCTGGTATACACATAGATTTAACACACACACATCCCCATCTCACCACTTTTCTTGACTCCCCTTCAAATCAGGTACCATTTCTATACTTACATGTTTTGTATATGCAAAGTTAAGTACTTTTATGCTCATTCTTGAAAATTATTGCAATGTTATTTTTGTGTTAATTTATGTATTGATATGTGAAAATATGTATCTGGGTCACAGGTGTATGTTGATATAGATGATACAAAAGCAGCTCTTAGGAGAAGAGGTCCTGATAGTTTAGGAATCAAGAATGTGTTTTTGTGGCCTAGTAACTTGGGTAATTTAAGTTGTGTTTGTGAAAGCGATGAGTTTGCGAAAAGGGGTTTGGGTTCTTGCGGAAAATTGGAGTTCATTGGTGCTACATTGCAATTGAGAGGAAGTACACCTATTAGTCAGCCTTTGGTCGATTCGTTCGGGAATGTTCTTGTTTATAATGGTATGGTTTACGGAATTTTTAGATGTTTTTTATGTTTTAGTTGTGTTAATTACTTATAGCATGGTTAAAGTTTCGTTCTTTTTAATTTTACGGCTCACACTATCAAACGTTAGAACATCTCCAAGAGTCTCCTAGTTCACTCTTAAAAATACTATAAACAATTGAGCTCTTAGTAAGTCACTACATGGTTTTTACTGTGTCAACTCGAGCAACTCCAACAAGCTCTCTAAATAGGCTCCTTAGTCAAAATATGATGAATTTGTAACATAAAATGTCTCCAACAAGCTCCTAGTCTCTCCTCAATTGTTTAAGAGCTCTATATCTTTCCTCAATAATGAGGAGCTCTTAACATTTCCTCAATTATTTTATATTAATAGATAAAGCATGCACATGTGCTAGAATTTTGCCACATGGAATATTTAATCAGTTGAGGTAATTAATAAATAGATAGAGAGTGAATTTGAGGAGAATTGTTGGAGATAATATATATTTTGCTATCTTAAATAGTTAAGAGGCTATTTGTTATAATATTTTTTGAAGAAAGGTTAAGAGTTTGTTGGAGTTGCTTAACAACGCTCTCTATACTTGCTCTTTATTTATATTTCATTCATATTTCAACTACATTATGACAAAAATTTGAATTCAAGTAGTGAAAGAATTGGAGGGAATGAATATTTTATTAATGAAAAAAGTTAAGAGCTACCTAGAGGCTCTTAAAAGTGAGGAGAGAGAATGAGCTCTTAATTTTTTAAAGAGCCTCAAAGAGTCTCTTGGAGCTCTAATTTTTGATATCCTCTTTATATTTTCACTTAAGAGCTCATATAAAGAGTGGCTTAGTTTAGGTAAGGTTTTGCTCTTGAATTTTATGGTGTCACACTAAACCTTAGTTATGTTAATTATATAAAGCTTTGTTTGAGTTTCGATATTTTTACTCTTTTTGTGTCACTGTATCAAACCTTATGCAAGTTTAAGAGTGTGGCACGTTCACTACCCTCTATATAACTTTCTTGACATTATAAAACAATTAAAACCGCAAAGTGGGAGCTTAATTTTATAAAGTCAACCAACTAACTAATGAAATGTAGTCATAGTCACTTGAAATCCAATTTGTAAAATTTGTGGTGCTATATAGGTAAGGTACGGAACTAGAATATTTTCTAGATATGTTAACATAGTCTATGAGTTGGATATGCAAATTTCGTGAAATTTGATTGTGATGCGGAACAAAGAATGAAAATATTATTTGTATTTTATGTTATTAGTTTGGAACAAATTTAAATTGTAACTTAGAATAAGGCTGTTATATATATATATATATATATATATATATATATATATATATATATATATATATATATATATATATATATATAATATTAGAAATATTCTAGCTTAGAGGAAGTACACCTATTACTTAGCCTTTGGTCGATTCTTTCGGGAATGTTCTTGTTTATAATGGTATGGTTTATGGCATTTTTTGGATGTATTTTGTGTGTTAGTTGTGTTGATTGTATATAGCATGGTTAAAGTTTCGATCTTTTTAATTTTATGGGGTCACACTATCAAACCTTAGTTTAGGTGAATTTCTGCTCTTTTGAATTTTATGGTGAAATTTTGTTTTTTTCCAGGTATGTGGGCCATAATTGTACTTTGTGTAACTAAAAGAAAGTAGAAACGTGGTTACTTAGTTTTTATTTCCACACAATATTTTATGAGAATGGAAATGCGAGTGGCTGCATTTCTTTTGTCAAAAAACTCTTACCATCTCAAAATAATCTACTTGTACAGGTGAAATTTTTGGTGGAGTTCAGGTTAGCAGGGATAGCAATGATGCAGAAGTTCTTATGGAATCACTAGGAAAATGCTGCTCCTGTAAATCTCACAATCATTCAAAAGAGTGTTCTTGTAATGGAGAAGGGTTAAATTCTGTTCCAGGACTTCTTTCGGCAATTAAGGGACCATGGGCACTAATTTATTGGCAGGTAACTTTGATTGGTAAGTTTCTGCATGCAAATCCTTAGCAATGGATTCTGTGTAGTTTTATTTATTTAGCTTGAAGTTTTCTTGCCTTTTCATTTGCAGGAAAGTTCAAAGACCATTTGGTTTGGGAAAGATGCATTTGGAAGACGTAGCCTGCTCGTTCACTGGCCAAATTCAAGGGACTCCAGGCTTCTATTATCTTCTGTATCGCCAGTTTCTTCCATTTGCAAGAGTTCTGGTATGTCCTGCTATTGTGGCACCAGTCTATAAGAACAATTGCATTGTTTTATTGCTTGAACTTTAAACTTCCATGTTTATAATATTCTGTTTCCTGTTTTTTCCGATTCTTTCATTAGTCTTTCTCCAACCCGAGCTTGCTAATTATGATATGATTATTTTTTCCAATGCATAAGAGACTGTATTGGTTTCTTCGGTCTATATTTTGAAGTAAATTTCTGACAGAAGTTCTTCTGTTTGCTAACAGATATTGGAGATTGTAGTGAAATTACTGAATCAAGTTTTTGGGAAGAGCTTCCATGTGGAGTTTACAGTCTGTCTATTCAGGATTTAGATACGGAAACACATCTGGTTGGTGAAGTTAAAAATCATGACTGGACTAATCTCATGCTACGAGAACTGGTCAAGTGGGAGAGATCTTCTGTGGCACCCATAACTGAGAGATTAAATATTAGAGGTCTTAGCAGTCAGGATATGCAATCAGCCTGTGTGGTGAACATGCCTGTGGACACAGGTTAATATCATACACTGATGCAGTAAAGCTGCATTTGAAATCTCTTACTATAAGTACTTTGATTGTATTCCGTAATGCTGTGCTGATATCTGGCAGTGTTTAGTATTGTATTCTGATTTCTGAGAGACGAATTTGCAAGTTCATTACAGATATATTGTATGCTATTGCAGGAAACACACAGGCGTCAGTTTCATTATCATCTGCTGTAGCTGTGCTGACTGCTTTGAGAAAATCAGTTAGGAGACGCACTATCTTGAACCATATTTGTCAGGTTTGAGACTTACCTATAATTGGTGCAATGTTCATATTGTAGGTAGTTGATGAAAGATAGAAACCACCCTATATTTAGTATCCCGTTTTCCTTTTTTTAACTTAATTAAACAAAGTACAAATATCCAGTAGTCTTACTTTATACTTCTAGTGAGCAGTGTTCAAGTTTGATGCTATTGTTTATTAAATTAAATAATAGATCTTTAGCAACCTCTTATTAAAGCCTGTATCTGTATTTTGTGGGCCATAATTATTTATCTCTTTTAAAGTTCCATGGCTTGGATCTGCAGGCAGTACCACGTGATTATGAAGAAAAGAGTAATGCTCCAGTTGCAGTGCTTTTCTCTGGTGGATTAGACTCTATGATACTTGCTGCTATACTTGATGAGTGCTTAGATACCAAATGTAATTGGTTTCTTTTGTTCCTTTTTTCCTTTTCAGGAATGCAAGTCATTTTGTTTCTCCGTTTTAATTCTTATTATATTGCTTTTGGCAGATGAAATCGATCTGCTTAACGTAAGCTTTGATGGGCAGTTTGCTCCTGATAGAATCTCTTCCAGGACAGGGTTGAAGGAACTTTGTAGGGTTGCACCATTGAGAAGGTATTGTGGCTTTGTTCTGCTGAAGGAATTAGGTCCAACCTAAAATGAGCCTAGTTTTCTTGTATTACAACTATAAGGAGAAACATTTGAATGTTATTTTAATCTGGTCTACTGTATTTATCTATTAAATCTGTATATTACAGTTCTAATTAGAGCTCCACCACCAGGTCCACCACCACTGATGTAGGGACATACTTTGGCAATTTGCTTCTCATTTTCATTATGTGTGTGTGTTTCTAATAAGGTTGATTGTGCAAGGTTGCAGTTGGAAGCTAGTAGAGATTGATGCTAATTTGTCGAGCTTAACCTCAGAGACAAAGCATGTTATGTCACTTATAAATCCTGCGGACACCTACATGGTACCGTCTTAATTTACAAGCAATTACTAAGTTTCAGGCGAATGAATAAACTTCCTAAAAAGGTCATTATTAGTAGATTTGTGGCTCATGTATATGAGATGTGTGGTTGACCTTATTGTTTCAGGACCTTAATATTGGTATAGCATTGTGGTTGGCAGCTGGTGGTAATGGTTGGGTGGATGAAGTGATTGGACTTGAGAATGATGTAGCACATCATCGTGTTGAGTACAAATCAGAGGCTAGGATCCTTCTAGTTGGTTCTGGGGCAGATGAACAGTGTGCTGGCTATGGTCGGCATAAAACAAAGTACAGACTAGGCAGGTTTGTCGTTTGTCGCTACCAAAGAGTAGATAAATAACTAACTTTCTGATTGCATGCCTTCTGTATTTTTGTAGTGTGTAGTTATAAGTTCCTTTTGTAGAGATTTGAGAAGGGTTGTAACTTTTTCTAACTGTAATAAGAATGTGAAACACATCGTCTTTTTTGTTTAACATTCTGTTTCCACCCTTTTTTTAGTTATACGCGCCATGTTTTTCTTACTGAGAAGATTTTTATAAATATATTTCTTAAACTTGTGATTTATTGTATTTTCTTATTTTTCTGCTCATTTTTGGTGGTTCCAAACACTTATTATCAGCTGGGCCCGGCTACATGAAGAAATGAAACTAGACATGCAAAGAATTTGGAAGAGAAACTTGGGGAGAGATGATAGATGCATTGCTGATAATGGCAAGGAGGTATTTTGGAAAAATAAATAAATTAAAGAATGTTCTTTTGGCCTTGACCATTATCTCAAAATCTATTTCTTGATGTACTTTCTGGCTACTGATGGCTTTGTTTTTTCTTTTTAGGCCAGGTTTCCTTTTCTGGATGAGGATGTGATTAGGACTTTGCTTGATATTCCGCTATGGGAAATAGCTGACCTTGACCAACCAAGTGGAGTTGGTGATAAAAAAATCCTTAGAGAGGTGTGTGCCAGTCTCAAACCTTTTGTCCATTATCTCCTACATGTAAGATAACCTCAATAAAATAAGGCAAGCTTAATTTAACGGAGTGAAGGACTTGTGTATATTTATAAGTTATGGATATATCTGTTAGGTTGACTTAGTGGCTGTAGTCGGGGGATTTTGTATGCTCAAAGTTTGTGATTTTGTAAGCTTGAGTTGCCTGTAAATTAGCTTTAATCTAATTCAGCATGTGGTTTTAAAAAAAACTAACAAGTTCGATATACCAATCTTCACTAAACAACTGAATAACAACCCTTCTGAAAGTTCTCACAGAGGCATAACTCAAGTCCACCCATCAACAGTATCCTGCTTTAATGTAGACAAAGTGAGATACTTTAGAGATTTTAGGCTGTAGCATTGCTTTCTTTTATTGTAAAATAGCAAAGTATGATGCTTCCAATGTATGTTTGCGACTTGTACCACATTCCTGTTAATAATGCATAATAATTCATGAAAATATGTGAAATATGCTATGTGAAGAGCACATTGCATCTATGTGTTGTTAGGCTTTCTCCCATGAGTGTCAAAATTGATTGGTATAGTCATATGCATATGTGAAGAGCACATTGCATCTATGTGTTGTA
This sequence comes from Kitagawia praeruptora, assembly GCA_037693485.1. Lineage (NCBI taxonomy): Eukaryota > Viridiplantae > Streptophyta > Magnoliopsida > Apiales > Apiaceae > Kitagawia > Kitagawia praeruptora. The sequence continues at coordinate 21,420,396 of CM075347.1, forward strand.
CCACATTCCTCCAGCCACTGGCAACAAGGAAAAGTGTAAGAAATAACAAGACATCATATGCAAATGTTTATGTTAGTTGGTATAGTCAGTGATTGTTTTTATACGTAAGAGTACTTAAGGCCATGCTAGTAACATATTCAGCTGGGTGATATATTAAGTACTGACTAGTTTTTAATTGAGCAGAAAGTAGATATGCAGTATGCTACTTTTCCTGCAGCCTCTTGTATAGTCTATACACTTCTGGGTGGGTAGGAACATTTGCTTTTAAAGAAATTTTGGTAACAAAGCGATGAAAATATCCAAATCTTTATTGAGAGCGATTAAGCGATAATATAATGGCTTGATATACTAGTAATCTCGTTATATCTGTTGGTATCTCATTTAATAAGAGTGCAATCGAACATGCAGTTCTTGTAATCTAGCCTGCTCAAAAAGTTCATGTTAAACTTTTGAATAATTTTGTTGCTACTTGTTTTTGAGTTTTAAATTTTTATTATATCTTGATACCGGAAGATGTTGATTAAGAAGTAAAACCCATTTCATACTTGTGAAGGTTGCAAAATTGCTTGGTTTATATGAAGCAGCTGTTCTGCCTAAGAGAGCAATTCAGGTGTGTCAATTCTTTCTTGTAACTTCGTATCCGCACATTTCCACAGAAGTTCCATTTGACTGTCCGGCTTGTCACATTATAATGCAAGTTCTCAATTAGGTATCGATATTTGTTTGCATGACATGTAATCTGTCACATTTTTTAAGCTGAGATGTAGCATGCGCTACCATTTTATTATTATGTAGAATTGTAGATAACATTGAAGACTTGGAAGTTATCTTTCCTTGCAGAGTGGTTATATAGTTTTGTTTCTGAATCTTTTTCTTGTATAACCTAAAGCTATATTCTTGTCTTTTTTGGTAGTTTGGCTCAAGAATTGCAAGGGAGTCGAATAGAAAGAACTTTGGAAGTAATAGAGCAGCAAATTTAGCATCAGCAGGAAGTGCAGTTATCATTACAAGCCCCAATGCTTGAGGGACATCATCTGGCCGCATCAAGGCAGTGGAGTGGCTTGCGGGAACTCGTCAGCTTAATCTTCTCCCGAATATCCAACAACCAAAATCAACCATAATGATATTAGTACATTGATTATTACAACAAAAATAAATTTGTTCAATTCATATTAGAAGATGAATAATCTGTTTGTTGTATTCCTAGTCTTACCAGGTGTAGGTTTAGTCTGGACTGAATTTAGAGCATCCGTAGTCCATTTGTACAAACCAACTGAACCTGTGAAGCATATTTACAATTGGATTTCGGTTCAGAATACACAAGTTCCAACATATCTTGTTCAATATATCATTGTCGGAATTATTGGTAAAACTAAAATCTGCTTTGATCAGAATTTGCTAACTCCCCGAAAACATAAAAGCTGTTGGAACTAACGATAGTATATATGAAACTTAAAATCAAGGATACTAGTCAATATAATACTCCACTAGTTAGATAAGTCAAAAACAAAAAAGTAGTATTATTGAGAATTTTCCTTTTAAATGATTTACTTAGTTATCTTAACTAAATAAAACACCCGAAAAATCGAATCGAAATTGAAGAATCAAAAACCAAAAGCAGCAATGGGTAGTAATCTGAGCCGTGACAATGCTGTTCTTCTTCCGGATCTTCCTGACGAATTAATCAAGACTGAGATACTTACCAGATTACCAGTGAAATCAGTCGTAAAAGATCTTCCGGATCTTCCTGACGAATTAATCAAGCCATTCGTAGCTGATGTCTACTCTTGTACTGCCGGTTCTTGGGGTAAAAGTAGTGTCAAATGTACGTTCCTATCACGAGGCAGACCCTTTCCGTTTCCTACGATTGTCCATGGACGTCCTTATTGGTACAATGATTATGCTGACAAATATTCTGTTATGTTCTTTTCGATGTCCAAGTGGAAGTTTTTAGGATTTTGCCTGGCATTGCCAATAATCCAAAAAAATTACAAACTACAAAGAAAAATGCGGTATTTGGATTATGAACTACACAGGTTGAACCAAAAAGTATGCCATTACGTAATTCCTATCCGAGTGCGCTACGTAATTGCTTCCCGAATGGTGATTTATTAATTATTAATTATATCAGAAAAGCAACTTAAATTAGTTAGTGTCAATTCTGAAACTCATGCTATCAACATCTTGATAGTGGCCTCTATTCTATTCCCTTAATAGTTGGTGGTTGCTGAGATAGATAGTAGAGGTGTATAATGTATTTACTCAAAGGCTTAAATATCAAATTGGTCACTGAAGTAGTGGACATATATTACTTTACTCACTGATTTTAATGAAGTCTCATTTGAATCACTTAACTCAGATTTAATATCGGATTAAGTATCAAAGTGGTCACTGAAGTGGAAGCCAAATATCAATTTGTTCACCGATCTTTACGGTGTATCATTTGAATCATTAAAGTCATAATAAATATCAAACAAATACCTGTATATATGTACTCGGAAAGTAAAAGTAATTTTTCATCGAGTTCTACACATTTTTCTTAAATTCTACTATAATCAAATGAAAGATTATGAATTTCAGTATTTTTGATAATATATTTAGAATTTAAAAAAATTATTTACTATTTATTTTTAATTAAAAGAAGGAAAATGATAATAAAATTAAAAATAAATAGTAAATAATTTTTTTAAATTCTAAATTTATTATCAGAAAAACTAGAATTATTAACTTTTCGTTTGGTTATGGAAGCATTCAAGAAAAATGTGTAGAACTCAATGAAAAATTATTTTTACTTTTCGAGTACATTTTAAAGATATCCATTTGATATTTATTGGAGTATGACTTTAATGATTCAAATGATACCCCGTAAAGATCGGTGAATGAATTGATATATGGCTTCCACTTCAATGACCACTTTGATACTTAACCCCTGTTTCACATCAAAAATCTACTGTACATAATACCAAAATGCCCCCTGTTTCACATCAAAAATCTACTGTACATGCCACTATTTAAAATAATTTTAAATGAAATTAAAAAATATTTTAAATGATCGAAAGGAATTAAAAAAAAGAGAAAGAAAATTAAAATAAATATTCGTAAAATCTAGTGTACATACTACTATTTAAGGCTTAGTTCACCTAAATTAAATGAGTTCACTTTAAAATATGCCTTAGTTCACCTAAAGTAAATGAGTTCATCTTAAATTATGGATTAGTTCACACTACTATTTAAATTTAAAAATACGTACCGCGGGAACTTGTTGCCATACGGGATCAGGGGTATTTTGGTAATTGCCCCGTATCGCGAAAACTTGTTGCGGTACGGTAATTTTTTTTTTTTTAATCAGGACCGTTGGATGGTTGATCCAACGACGAGGGAACCGTATGTTGTGTAACAGGTCTGGTGCATACGTTTACATCAGACCGGAGCCTTTTTTATATATACAAGTAACGTTTTCAAGCCAACAAAACGTCTGTTAAGGCCGGCTACATAATTTATTTTGTCGACATACAGTATCTGGGTTAATTATATAACATGTGGTATGTGGATGTGGTCCATTCATTATTAATAAAAATAATGCAGTACAAGTTTTTCTTTCAGTTTGGTTTCTGTGTTCTAATCGGATGCTTCTGCTCTCTCAATCTAATATAAATAAATTTGAATAATCTATTCTTGAAAGTTGACTTAACGTTCATGGAGACCACTAATACAAAGCCAACTAATATTTTCTCAACCAACCTACATTTTTCAACTATGGCATCTGGGTTGTAGTAGTTGCCTATAGTCTTGGCAACTCTTGTATGTGTTGATACTGGTACAACAAAAATAATCTTCCATTTTATTACTCAACATTCTAAATATCCTAAAGTAGGATCAAGTGTTTAGCCATCTATCAGTTTAATAATTTTAGTGATTTTTAGAACACTGATTGACGGAAAAATTAATAAGATTCTGTTTTCAGACCAGAAATCTATTACACTTTGAAGTGATTTTCTTGAGCTTTCTTGCTGAAGTTGTGTTATGGGAAATTCATTGACATGTTTTGCGCCCAAGGAACGGCCAGAGAAGGCCTCAAAATGGTCTCAGATTCCTCATTCGTTTATAGGATCGACTGTCCAAAAGAAAGATGCTACACCAAGACCATCATCATCATCATCAGCAGCAGCACCAGCTGCAGTGAAGAAAGAGGTCATTGATGATGATCTTCTTCGACAACAAGCTGTTGCGGCAGTTTTGCTTCTGAAGCAGCATCAACAACAGAATGGTTCTTCTGTACCTCAATTTGATCGGTCTAGCTCTGTTCATTATCCGTTATCATCGTCAAAGAAACAGAATAAGTTGCCAAGAAGTTCAAGTTCAAGGCCAAGTTCAGCTTTGGATCTTACACATGCTCAGCTTACTAAAAACCAGGTTTTTATAGCTATGCTCAATACAGAATCAATCTAAATGATTATATTTAAGTACCTGGTGTCGTAAGCCTACATCTGTATGTTTACTTTGTAGGATTTAACAACTGAAGTTCTTGAAACCAAGCATTTTGTTTTAGTTCATGGAGGTGGATTTGGAGCTTGGTGTTGGTATAAAAGTATGGCACTTCTGAGAGAAGCTGGATTTGATGTTGATGCTGTTGATTTGACAGGCTCGGGAATTGATTCAACCGACTCAAATAGCATTACAAGTTTTGCTCAATATGTGAAACCTCTAGTTGATTTTATTCAAAATCTCAGTGAAGGCCAAAAGGTATCCTTCTTACTCCTCACACTTCTTATCTTGTGATTTTTTCTTATTCAAGGTATCTTTGTTAATCGTGCTTAACCACCCAACAGGCTTCTGCAGATCACTGCAAATTTCAGCCAAACATTAGAATCATACTTTCAAATGCATTTTCATTGTTAGAAAATATATCTATTTGTCTGTCATTAGATGTGAAGAATGAATTAGAACTATTGGTTAATTCCTCTTTTAAAAACGTTAAAGCTAACAGTTGCATTACGTGCAGGTAATATTGGTTGGACATGATTTTGGTGGTGCCTGTGTTTCATATGTGATGGAAATGTTTCCTTCAAAAGTCTCGAAAGCCATTTATGTTGCTGCAGCCATGCTAAGTAGTGGGAAAAGTACCCTCGCTACTTATCAAGAACAGGTTTATTTCTTGAATTCGATTCTTAATCTGCAATTCGAGACAAAATAAACTTTTAGATTGACTGACTGAATTTCTTCATGTTATTATGCAGCCCTCTAGTGATGTAATGCAACAAGCTCAAAAGTTCATTTATGCTAATGGAAAGGATCATCCTCCAACTTCGATTTCACTTGACAAAACATTACTAACAGACTTGTTATACAATCAAAGCCCTACTAAGGTATGGTTCCAAACACATTTTACAAGAACCAGTGAACTACAATTCGCGATTTTCTGTTTTTCTATTGCATAAACCTGAAGTTTAGAAATACTTTCATTGCAGGATGCTATATTAGCATCAATGTCAATGAGGCCAATGCCATTTGCACCAATTATGCATAAGCTCACTCTTTCTGAAGCAAACTATGGTTCCATTCAGCGTTTTTACATAAAGACGGACGAAGATTTTGCAGTTCCATTAACTCTGCAGGAATTCATGATCAATGCAAACCCTCCTGAAAAGGTTTTTCAGATCAAAGGCTCAGACCATTCGCCTTTTCTCTCGAAGCCTCAGGCTCTTCATAGGATCTTAGTAGAAATAGCAAAGCTTCCATCCAAGGCAAATGCGTCCTAGTAAAATTGATCTATATAGCATCATATTTTTTTTATGTTAGTGTATAGTTGATCTTACACATCAATCTGATATAATCAATTTGAATTTTCATTCACACCCTCCTTGTGCTTATTGACAAAAAACTAAACACATTGACAAAACTGCACTACTACATAATCAAGAAAACTAGTAATAGTGATAAATATTTATTCGAATTATATGATCATCCATTAATCGGACGATTAAATAAATTTGCATCACATACATCTTTTTTCCAAGAGTGTGATGAAAAATTACGAGAACTGAACTAGATATCTATTAATTAGAAGAGTAATAATAAAAAAACACATTAATTCATTTTATTACATAAATGATATGCCCACCATTTTAATCTGAGGAGCTTCACCTCCCGATCTCAGAAAAGCATATGAAATTATGAATGGTGTTCTGCAATAAGGCAAGTTGTAGCATTGCTTACCTGCAACGCATGCCCCCGCAGAATATTGAGTACTGATTACTATAGCTATCGGTATTCGTTGAATACTTTTCCTATCAAAATTTTGGAATTTAGTAAACTTGTTTTTTTTTTAATTTAAATTTAGTAAATTTGAAATACCACAATATATATTTTTGTATGCTTAAGATGGATGAAATCCTAGTTTAATGACAAAAATTGAGTTTAATAATATATTTTCGATTTCCTTATTTATTTCCCATTTGTAAATCATGCGTTCAACTAAAATCGAACATGGGATCTCGAAATGATAAGTGCCAAAGGTTTTGTTTTCAACTAGATGAGATATCGAGAATTCTTTCTAGCTCATTTCAATAAGAAAAAAAAGTGTAATGTTAAGAATTTTTTGAATATTAAATGTCACATATTTGCAGAATGCATATTTATAATTGAGTTTATCTAGTGTGTGCCCAAGGGCACATGCTAAGAATCCGTATTTGATAAGTTGTCAAATTTTTATTGGTGAATATTTATGTGAATGCAGGGTGTCCATCATTATTAATTAAATCTTCACCAATCAAAATTTGACAATAAGTTAGCACGGATTCTTAGCATGTGCCCCTGACCACACACTATAAAATTCGTTTATAATTTATACATATAACTTTCTTTAGAATGTTTAACCATTGGCATCACATCATGTCAATCTGAAAATAGTTTTGGATCTCTAACGTTTCTGAAAACAAATGGAGAGATTAGTCATTTAAAGGGCATTTCAATTGGTGCTTGATTGCTAACACTCTACAAAATTGATCATTATTAGTTGATTTGATTTCAATTTTTTTTTTTTTTTTTGAAACTAGTTGATTTGCTTTCATCATTAATATGATTGGCATGCAACGTACAAGCTACTCCTATTATTTATTCAAAAATAACAAAATAAACAAAATATTTATTTTAAAAAAAAGACTATTAAAAAGGACAAAAAAAGGGAAACTAAAACCAACTGGACCCCACCAGAAAAGCAGTCATAAAAGTTTTAAACTTCACTCTCCTTCAGACACAGCTCAACTACTCAACTAGATCTGCTTACAAAGAACACAAAGGTAAGCAAACCCAACTCTAGATCTCTTCTTTCTTACATACATATGCTACATACATGCATTATATGTCTTTACTTACATTTGAACATCATATATGTTTGCATTTTCTTGCTCTTGTCTAAAAATTAAAACTTTTTAGTCAAGATGTTAATTTGATGCTAATTATGTAGATGGGTACTTGTAATTATGCTAAAGATGCAATCTTTTTGGCATTTTTTGTAGTTTTAAAGTTTTTGATTACAGTTTCTTAGATGCTGTGTTGAATATGAGCTTGTAAGTTATTTTCTTGTGGTGGGAACTTCTGGAATTGCACAAATTTTAGATCTTTTGGGTGCTTTCTTGATTTTTTTTTCGGTAGTTTTTACGAGGAGGATTCGTTGATAGGCTAGTGGCAAGGCTTTGGAATTGTGGATCCCTTATACTTAATAATGTAATATATCGAAAAGTATGTAATTTACAAAAACTGGTAGGCCTCTTGTTATTTTACTTGTGATGTTGAGGATGTTATGGCTAACTAATGCCAAAATTTTAAGATCTGAAGCAAATCAGCTGTAATAATCAAGATTGTTAATTTGTTATGTTAAACATAAGTTGTTTACATTGACCCATATATAATGACAGAGGTGCAACATTTTCCTCTCTTATCTATTAATATTATTTTACTTGATGAGTGATACACGGTGAAACATGATAAGTGGATACATCATACATGTATATGCAAAGATAAAAAGAATGCAGTGAAAATAATTTTTAATTAGATATTTTCCTCCTTTGTACCAAAAATTTATATTAGTCCTGACTCCTGATCTAATTCTTTTATGGCACCTTATTGTTGTTTTTTTTTTGAATTGTTATTGTTGTTACTATCAACTCAGTTAAATCAGGTTGCGAAATTAATGCCTTATCCTCATGTATATATTGGTTTATAACAAGAACGAATCACTGTAGAAAGTGAGTTTATTAGCACATTCAGCTATCCAGACCCTGCCAATCCAAATGATATAATACTTGTAGGGTTATCAGCTGTTTTAGTGTATATTCCCACATGTTTCTCTTATGACTTCTATCACATTTAAATATCTATCATCACAATTTTGCTTTTTCTGTTGGTGTTGATATGTCGGCAGTTTAAACTTTCTTTTCTGGATTAAAATCAGAAAATATGAATCGTGGCGGTAGTTGTGGTGGCGGTCAGAGTTCCTTGGGATACTTGTTTGGAAGTGGAGAGGCCCCAAAGGCACCAAGAGAGAAGATAACAGCTACTCCCGTTGAGGTGCAGATCGTAACACCTGTCGTGAAGCCTGAACCCACTCCAGAACCAGTAGATATCACCAAACAGATTCCTGCTGGTATTAATAGTGCTGCTTTAAACAGTACTGCTGCAAACAACTACTTCAGAGCAGATGGTCAGAACACGGGTAACTTCCTCACGGTATGTTCCTACCTATAAATTTCTTCTCTTCCTAATACCGGTTAATATCGTCATGATCTCTTATTCTAGCGAATGCTGTTTAGTCTATAGAGAAAGTAGAGCTCTATTCATGAGACAAATATAATCGCATAATCTGATACATCCCTTTTCAATAAATGAATCAAAGAATTAGATTAAGGACATAGCAACTCAGTACCTATGTCTCTATAAAAGTAACCCAAGAATATAAATAATGAACAGTTGATTCATTTTAGTTCCTACTAATGTCATATTGAAGTGGTTCAGCTGGAGATTTTCAGATGGTGAACAACCGTCAGGAATACTTGTCTTTTTTTACTTTAAAGTGTAGAACCTATTATGCTTTAGTAACTAACAAGTTATCAGTAGCCTGGAACTGTGAATTCCCATATCCTTACGTGATTCATGGGTTGATGGAGTGTATTTTAGGCAAATAATTTGGTAGCACTTCTATGTTTCGAAGTGTTTGGAATTGCTGAACCACACACAACTATACTTTTGAAATGCCCTGCTGTCTTTTGCTCGTTAGTCCACAAACTTTGCACCCGTACGTATGTTAAACTTCTTTTTCCATTATCCATGGTTAAGAAACAAACATTATACATAGAGCTCACTCTCTTTTCTGGTTATCTTGTGAATGCATTTGCATTTCTGTTTCAAAATTGGGGAAATATTTCTTTTTGTCATAAACAATGTATATTAACTGAGCAGGCCACTTAAGGCTTGATCTAAGCTGCGTAGTAGGGGTTTCTTCAACTTTTTTTTTTTTTGCTAATTAGGTCTCTTCCAACTTTATTGCTCTTAGTTAAAAAACTGGTGTTAAAGTGACAATTGGACCTTTAGGCTGCATCATAGATTGGAGAATAAAATTACTTGTATATGTTGCCCGTGTAAATAAGCCAGGAAGCTAGTGATATGGCTTTCACACTTGTCATTGGAGGGAATATACACTATACAGTAACATATAGAGTGGCAAACTCTTTGTTCCTTCTCATCCGTTTTCTTGAACATGACCCCCTCATCCACGAGTCCACACACACACAGTTGATAATTTCATGACAGTGGATGCAAAGCCATAGTAATCTGGATGTCTGTCATGATATTTTTTACATTTAAAATAGAAGTTAAAATGTTAGGGACGTAACTTATATTAGAAAAAGGAGAAAAGAAGACTGGATTTTAAATTTCTGGATCTTTGTGTATGGTATTAACTGAATGATTGTTTGATTTATGATTTGTGTTTTGACTGGTGCAGGAAAGGCCCTCAACGAAGGTCCATGCAGCCCCTGGCGGTGAATCTTCTTTGGGTTACCTCTTTGGTGGAGTTGAGAAATAATTTTGCTCCATTCTAGTCTGTGTAGCGAAATTGCAAATTTTAAATAGCAAGCTGAGGATTCTTATCATAATGGTGTGAATTGCCTAAAATGTGATGTGATGTAATACATGAATTCATGACATAATCATCTCAATGTCTAAGATATACCGAAAGGTCTATCGCAAAGTTTTATGTTTTCGAGTGTGTGATTTGATGTTAACATCTGTGTGCCTGTTTCAAGTAGTTTCAAAGTTCTGTTGAATTTGTACCTCTTCAAGTAGCTCCTCAAGTAGTTTCACAGTTTTAACGTAATGTTGCGACTTGCAACTCAGTGAAATTTCTATTAGTAAACTAACTTTCAAAACTAATTATTTTTCACCTGAGTTTATAGAAAGCCAATATTAATTTAATATTCAATTTTTAGTTCTTGCCGAGCAGAAGTGAAATTACAGACTGGTTGACATTGGTTACATGTATCATTCCTGGTGGCAAGCAGATGCACTTTGTACTTGACACCAGTCATATCAGCTAAAGGACCACATATAAACTGAATGAACTGATTCACATAAGATTTTAGATCCCATTGGCCATTACCCATACCATTGCAGTATATAATGGATATGCAACATTAAGATTGCTGAACAATTTTTATCGCTTCTGGTTGGAAACTTCATCTCGTGTGATCGTCAACCTTCAATGGGAAGCAAAACACAGTCTGGTAGCAAAATTCTCATGAAAAATATACATATGAATACAGTAGATAATTCATGTCCTCCCATATGCTTCCACAAGAAAATAACTGGACACTCAAGTAACATTCATCCTTGGGGGCTGTGGAGCAGGGATTATCCCCCATCTCTTTCGAACTTCCTCCAAATCCTCATCAAAGTGCTTCTCATAGTATATGCACATCAGATCAGTGCTTTTCATACCAGCACGCAGGGCCCACGGAAAATAGTGCTGGTAGAACAATGATCTCTGTTTTTCACTGAATCTTGCTGTTCCTCCTAAGACAGACATCAGGCACATAGGAAGTAGCATTTGCTCAAACTCGATTACCTTCAGTGCTGACTCGCCAATCAAATTAGTGGGGAGGCCAAACAGGGTGTGCCAAAAGTCATGCACCTCACGTGCACGCATAGCAACATAGGCCAACTCTTCTGTTTCCAAGAACCGAACCGGTGGCCTGTCATCTGGGGAGAAGTTACGGGATCCCATAAAGCTTGCATATGCGCCACCAAAAGTGTTTGGCGGTAGATCCCAGGCATGTCCCACTTTCTCAGAGATGACACGAGGACGCTCCAGCAACACTGCCTAAGAATGTCACAGGGAGAGAGGATTCAGTTGTCTTCAAATTAATGCAAACAAAAGGTATGCATCAGTGTTTTTACACAAATCAACAAAAAGATTGTCTTCGGAAAAATGTTCTTACTACAGTCTATGCTTTATAGTGATTGTATGGGTGACATATTTGTATTTCTGTGGCAATGATATATATTTTTTCATTACCTAGTTCACTTAATCCTTAACCATCTAATTTGAGCAAATATACGGACCAAACAGATTAAATACATAGATCAGGGCTGGCCCTCGGCCACAAACTAAAAGCTTTGTTAATCAACGATAACATACAACAAATCTCTTATTTGGATGTCGCGTAATTTTCCCACTTATGCTTCGGTAAAAACATGTATTCATGTAATATTATCTGACAAAGTCGAGAGAAATCTTGACACAAGAATTTACCATTCTAAAAGCATTAGCAATTTAATTGAAATCATACAGAAGCATTACCCTGCCCTCAGGACTTTTCTTCATCCTTTCAAGAACCCTTTCAAAAGCAGGCTTCCCAGTGGTCTCCCCTAAAGCAGCTATCAGATCTGCTCTTCGTGGGTCTAATAATGCTCCAACTGCCGAGCCAAGTGCAACAGCAGCCCGCTGCAACCCATTAAGGCGGATATGAGCTCGACTAATCATGTGTGTTTTTCCAGATGAATGCTAATATCTAACCAACAAAAGCATGATAAGAGCATCTCCAAGAGTCTCTTAAATCACTCTTAAAAATATTATAAAATAATAGCTCTTAGTGATTTAATATGGGTTCATCTCCAACAATGCTTCTTATATTCATTCCTCATTTCATTTTATATTATTAAAACTAAGCTACATCCATAAAAGTATAAAAGCAAGTGGATAGAGAGAGATTGTTATCTTAAAAATTTATAATATAATATTAGTTAAGAGTTGCTAGTAGCTCTTAAAATTGAGGAGAGAGAAGACAATTTTAGTGAATTTAAGAGTCACTAGGAGTCTCTTGGAGTGAAAAAAAATAATCTCTCTCCTCAAATCTCAAGTTAAGAGCCATTTTAAGAGTCTCTTGGAGATGCTCTAAACATGCTCAAAACTTTTAGCACCAGCAACATCATAAAAAGAATAGCATAACACAGTCTATTAACAGTACTAAGACTACTAGAAAGTTCTATAAACAAACAAAAAATATATAAAGTTTGGAACAGATCTTAAAGCTACATTCAATTGTGTGGCTCATTTAAACCTGCAACGAAAATACAACTCAGCCTCAAAGTGCAGGGACACTAATTCAAAACATAAAGGTTTCACTGGAAATACTAATTTCAAGATTGTTATCATGTATAATCTCTACCAAATTAATTTACAGTCTGCCAATCAGAAGCCAGAGTCTTATTCTTCTCATATGAGCACCACACTTCACTGCGAAGAATCCACTTTAATGTTCATAATCCAAGTAAATTAGTTCTTTGACATTCAACCTACCGCACTATGTGAATCAAAAAACCCCTTTAAACCTTAATAACTTTGGCTATCGATATTTCACCCTACCTTCGGATTATCAAGATGACATCATAACATGCTCTCTCTAGATGCATAAACCTACAAACAGATTATATTTATATGATTCGGACAAGGTTTTTAACACGAAAGACATAACTACTCATTCCCTACACAGAATACAAATTCACAACTCAACCACTTATAAGCCATACAAGTTTCACCTCAAAGAATTGATTTAAACTATGATGAGTTACAATAACAAAAAAATAATATATATCACATACATGATACAGCTATACAAGTTTAACCTCTACAACTGCTGAGAATTAAACATTTAATTGGAAAATTTAAACCTAATCAAGATTGGGATAAGTGATTCAAGAAACATCAATATCTTTGATTCTTTCAATACAAGCAAAAGAAAAAAAACATACCTACAAATCTACAATACAAGCAGCCACAGCAGAGGACAAATATGGGGTGGTTCACTTGTTCGGCACACTTATAAATAAGTCGGTTAAAAATTTTTTGATAATTTTTTTTTGTATATGTACTAGGTTATAACCGTGCTATGTACGAATTTTTATGTAATAAATTTTATTTTATATTATAATTATATTTTTATATAATCATTATTTATAATGTTTTATTTTAGTATTAATAATTAAATATAAATTTATTTAGTAATATGCATGATTTAAAATTTATATTATAAAATTTAAAATAAATATATCGTTGATAGAATTCGAACCTTAAAATTTTAGTAAATTAATTTAATCATATAATACATTTAATCATTAGATCTAACTATTCTAATTTTTTACTAAAAATCTAATGGTTAGTATACGGATTTCTATAATATTTTGTTAATGATAGATTTTATATAATAGTATTAATAATTGAAAAGTAAGGTGCGATATTTTGAGATTAGTTTTATATCAAAAGGAAACATGTTTTGATTCAAAAGAAATTTTAGTGATTGGAAGAAATAATACTGATTAATGTTTTTAGGTATTTATAAAAGGTAATATCTCCAACTAAAAGTATAGTAGATTGATAAATGAATATTCGATAAACGAATAACCTCATCAAATGAATAATTTTTCCAAGTCCCTACATAATAGAGACTGTATATTCTTTATCTCGATAAATGAATAATCTCAATTAATGAATTCCAGTCCCGAACATATTCATTTATCGAGGTTTAATAGTAATTGTGAAAAAGGTATATGTGTTTATAAAAGGTAATATCTTCAATTGAAAGTAAATGTGAAAAAGTCAATCGATTAATTACCATTAATTATGTTATGTCATTATTTATTTTAGGTGTTTTAATATTATAGATATCGTATATATTTTTCTTTGTAATGAGGGGTAAATAAGTAAATTCATGAAGTACCAAAAAATTGGTACAAAAACTTTTAATGTTTCGACTTTATATATACGTGTGAAGCACGGATTTCTATGTAATAAATTTTATTTTATGTTACAATTATATTTTTATATAATCATTATTTGCAATGTTTTATTTTAATTTTAATTTTAATAATTTCATAAAAAATTAATTAATAATATGCATGATTTAAAACTTATATTATAAAATTTTAAAATAAATATGTACCCTAAACCCTGAGGCCGTGCTCCTGAGTTTTTTAAGGAGCGAAAGTAAATGAATGCAAGAGGGAGTAAGTGAAAACGGAAGTAATATATTTCGTTCACTTGCTCCCGAGTTGAGCGAAATTGATTTCATTAGCATGCTACCGAGTTGGAAGGAAAGCATGTAAATGATTGTCAAGTTACAATTTAATACTTAATTATAAAATGTTTTCATTCAAATGATAAGGGTATATTGGTAATATTAAGTGTTTTTTAATCCTTTGCTTTCACTTGCATTCCACTTTTGGAGTCAAAGTTTTGGGGAGAAAACTTGTAAAAGTTTCATTCCTAATCACTTGCTTCCTTCCCTAAAAAAAAACTCGAGAGCATGACAAGAGTGAAATTGCGTTATTTACTTTCTCTTTCACTTGCTTTCCTCCTATTTTAAAACTCGGGAGTGGGGCGTAAGTTCGTATATGTTTTATTCGTTGTTCCGATTATTTCTAAACTCAAAATATAACTGTTGAACCCCAAAGGTTAATCGTTGAAACCACGAGGGAATACAAATAAAATTTAAAAATTGTAATTAAAAAATTGAATCTAGCATGGTTGTAAACAACCCTAAATCCTAAACCTTAAACCCTAAGTTTGCATATGGTTTATTCGCCGTTCCGAATAATTCTAAAACCCAAAAATGTAATTGTTGAACCCCAAAGGTTAATATTTTAACCCCTAAGATTAATAAATTTATTGTGGTATAAATTATTAACGGATGTTGTATAACATACACACCACCTATTATAGTGATCTTATTAGATTGTGTGGTAGAATTTATATAAATTATGTAATAATATTCATAGTAAGGAGAATAAATTGCTAATTTTTGAATAAGTTTTCATGTTTTATTAGATATAAAAAAAATATCAAATTTTGTAAAAAATCGCTAGAATTCAATAAAAATCATTAGATTTCATAAAAAAAACAGACGTCAGTAGGCTGACCGCGAAGCATAAACTTTCTGCATCAATACACTACTGAATCTCTGAAACGTCCTCTAATCTCCAAACAGTAAAATGAACACTACCAAAATGATGAAAAAATCTCTAACTAAAACACCCATTGGATCACTCTTTTTCAAACCCATCTACACTACAAATGCTGCTACACATATCTCACCATTACACACACTTAAACAAACCCATTTTTCATCTTCTTCTCCTTCACAAAACCCACCTTTCTTAAACCCTAATCTCCATTTTTCCCGCCATAAACCCACCTCCATTTTTAACCATTCTTCGTCGTTTTCTCGATACTTTAATAGTAGTATTGTTAGTGCTGATGTTAAAGGTCAATACCCTTTATCTTTTTATGTTTGTTTTTGTTGTAAATTTTGAGTTTTTGTTGACTGCACACCACTTGTTTGATTAATGTTCTCTAAGAGTGTTGACTGCACACCACTTGTTTGATTAATGTTCTCTGAGAGTTTGATGGGTTTTTTTTATTATTGTTTTCGTGTTTGAGTTGATGCATGTTGCTATTAGGATTCCCTTGCATTGTAGCCTATTGGGTATTTTTTGTTTAATTGTTAGTGATGAAAAGAGATTGAAGATTTGAGTGTTGTTAGGGTATAGGGTAAGGGTTTTGTTGAAAAACCGGGATTGCATTTGGTTGATTTTGGTTGCAAACAAAAACCGGAAGCACGAAAAAAATTAAACTTGCTTTCGGTTGATTGAGTTGTAAAATTTATTTGTTTTGGTTGCGTGGTTTGCAAAGTCATATTTTTTTGCATATAATTTTTATAAATCTGTATATTTGGCTTTTTTTTTTTTTGAAACAAATTGTGTTTTTGAAATAATACACAAGAGCTGCTGTTTGAGAAATTCTAAATTAGAAAATGTGAATATTTTCTTCGAGCCGAGACATATGTGTAAATATCAGGGTGAAGGGTTCTTGTTGGAATCCTGATTGTATTTCAATAAAAATGTTACATTACGAAATGAGGATACTTCCTCTTTTATTACATAGCCACTGTGTGCTAACATATCCATATTACTAGATGGAACAACTGAAGACATAGTACCTATTGATGAATGGGAAGAGGAGGATGAAGCTGAGCCCGAGGTGTGTTTTGTAGGCGTTTTATTTTACTTAATTATTGTCCATATGCACGGCTTGCTTATTTGTTATTATGGTGTTCTTTTGATTTGAAATATATAGATTGGTGATGGAGGAGATGGGGGTGGTATCGTTTTACAGAACTGTTCCTGGGGTGCACGGGCTCTATCTATTGCTCAGGAGGTCTTGCCTCAATTTGGGGATGACATAGAGCTATTCTCTTTTAAAACTACTCCTCGTGGATACATTTATGTCAGACTTGACAAACTTCCAAACAAGTAAGCTTTGGAATGTATATTAAAGTAAAGCCTTTTTTTTAAGATGACGCTCTACATTTTTAATCTCTGATCTAATGAAACAGAAACCCGAAAAGAACAGTATCTAAAGGTTTAATATATAATGTGTTTGTTGGATCCCGAAGTTGTGGTAACTGCAAATATTGTTTTCATCAGATATGGATGTCCAGATATGAGGTGATTGAGAGCTACAATCGTGAGTATAAAAAACAATTGGATGAAGCAGGACATGAGGGAGAATTACCTGAAGATTTGGCTATTGAAGTAATAATCTTAAATCTCCAACTTCTTTTGTTTTTTCATTTCCAATTTTTCCATATACATGGTTGTGTCATTTGCTGAATTAGCATTTTTATCTGGTTGTATGAATGAATTCCTTCCCTTTCTTTTGCAGATATCATCTCCTGGTGCAGAGCGGCTCCTAAAAGTACCGGATGACTTGCAACGGTTTCAAGACATGCCTATGAGGGTTAGCTATGTAGAAGATATTGACACTAAATGCCCTGAAAAAACTGGGATTTTCTACCTGGATGCCATTGAAACAGAATCAGGGAGCTGTGTGTGGAAGTTGGCAGATGTGAAGGAAAATAGGGACCCCGCCGCTAAAGGTAGACCTTTTAGCCGTAAACAGAAGGATTGGAGGTTAATACTTTCCTATGGCATGGTTAAAAAGGTAACATTGTATCTGGATTGCTGATTATGGGTCTACTGATGATAAACTCCCAAAAGTACTTTCGCACTAGCCAAACAGTTTTTTTTTGGTATATAGTCTACTTACATGTCGGAAACCGTGTTAAAAGGAAGATCAGAGTGGTTTTTTAACATTTTCTGTTGAGGTTGCTCTATCACCTTCCTTCTGATAAACTCCCAAAAAGTACTTTCGCACTAGCCAAACAGTTTTTTTTGGTATATAGTCTACTTACATGCTGGAAACCGTGTTAAAAGGAAGATCAGAGTGGTTTTTTAACATTTTCTGTTGAGGTTGCTCTATCACCTAGCACTATCAAAGACATACGTTGCCAGTTAATCAGAAAAAGAAGAAAAAAAGTCTTAGTTTGTCAATGATACTTGGCTTCAGCTAGCTTTTTGCCTCTAGGTATCAACGTGCTTATGCTTATATATTGATTTCCAATGTTACTCATGTTCTACTCACTGGTCATTTTCTTTTGTATTTCTAGTGTGAGTAGTTCACCCAAAAATTTACTATTCAATTGTTAGGCTTGTTATAGTCATAGTCCATGTTTTATTGGTTTGTGCTATTAGACACGGTATTGTGCTTGATCTTACATTATTAATGAAATAGGTGTAGTAGGCTTTTAGATACTCAACTCTGTAAAGGTATACATCTAGCTTTGAAGAAAAGAAAAATGTGTATGGTTGCTGTCTAAGTGTGTAATTATTGGAAACAATTTGTTTAACATATACCATCGTGCCACTTTTAGAGTGAACAACATAGTCGGATTTTATCCCTAAAAAGTGGTGAAGAGTCCGAGTCTCAGTGGAGACAAATGGGTGTGTGTGTATCTAAATTCCTTTTTATCGATCTTACCTAGTTACCTTAAAAACATTGTTAAATACATTTCAAATGTTAAAATAATTGATCATGTAAATTTTTGTATATGAAATATATTAATTTTGTTAAACATATATATTGAAAAAGGACTAAATCCTTGAATTAAAATCGAAACATTTGACAAGGGGACATGAGTTTAATTTACTTCTGGGGGTCACTTAGACTAAACAGTATAGTCGATTATTATACAAACTATTAAAACCAAGCAATATATGAGAATGTCTTTAATATATGTATATATTAAAACCACTGGCCATGTAGATCTCTTCTTAAGAAATAAATTAACTTAAAGAACGCCAAAGAAATTAGTGGACAAGAACCTAATGTGCCACTTTGGCAGACTAAACTATATGGGTGAATATTGCTTCCTTGGTATAGCTAAGCAATACATGTACAAATATTATATTTACATATTAAAGGTGTTCTCCATTGTTTCCGGAGAAATATAGCTTGGCCAAAGCCAGGAATTGAACCTGGGTCCATGGACATGAGCCCAATGCGCTGTTATTCCGCCGCTTTGGTAGATTAAATAATGTATGTGCATTTTGTTTCTTTCGTTCTTTTTATTAGTTTTCTTTTATTTTGTAGGCATTTTTAAATGAATAAATAGTATAATTAGAAATAACCATGTAGATCTATTATATAGAGAAAATATAACTTGAAAAAGGTGAAGCTAGGGCCTAGGAAACGAATGGTGTTGCCCCACTTTTGACAATTTGGCAGATCAAACAATATAGTTGAGTTTTGCTTCCTTAGTTCTTTATCATTTGTCGACTTAATTATTTGCATCTACTTGATTATTATAAACAATATAGTTAGTTTTGATTCCTTCAATGTAAATAAATAATATAATTCAAAATTACCGTGCGACTATTGTTTAAAAAAATATATAAATTTTAAAAGACCAAAGCCAGGAATTGAACCTGAGACCATGGGACATGAGCCCAATGCGCTACCACTGCGCCACTTTGGCTGAGTATACATTACATCTAAATTTTGCTTCCTTTGTTCTTTATTATCTGTCTATTTAAAATTTTACATATTTGTCAAAGTAAATACTCGACATAATACATAAGGTCTCTTGTTTTGAAGTTATTTAACAATATAGGCGAGTTTTGCTTCCTTCATTCTTTATTATTTGTCTAGTTTAATTTTTTTCATGTATTTTAAGATAAATAAATACATAAATAATATAATTAGAAGACCCCTTGTTTAGAAAACATATAACGAAAAAAAGGCCAAAGCCAGGAATCGAACCTGGGACCATGGGACATGAGCCCAATGCGCTACCACTGCGCCACTTTGGCTGAGTTTACATTACATCTAAATTTTGCTTCCTTTGTTCTTTATTGTCTATCTATTTAAAATTTTACATATATGTCTAAGTAAATACTCGATATAATACATAATGTCTCTTGTTTTGAAGTTATTTATCAATATAGGCGAGTTTTGCTTCCTTCATTCTTTATTATTTGTCTAGTTTAATTTTTTGCATGTATTTTAAGATAAATAAATACATAAATAATATAATCAGAAGATCCCTTGTTTAGAAAACATATAACTAAAAAAAGGCCAAAGCCAGGAATCGAACCTGGGACCATGGGACATGAGCCCAATGCGCTGCCATTGCGCCATTTTGGCAGGTTTGACAATCTGGGTGAATTTTGCTTCCTTCGTTGTTTATTATTTGTCTACCAAACAATATAGATGAAGGTCTGAGCAGTACTCTTGCGTAGCACGAAGATGGTTTTTTGGTCTGTGATCTAGTTTCTTGCTGAACACCGTGTTAAAAGGAAGATCAAAGTATTTTCTGACTTAAACTGATGAGGATGCCTAAGCATTGTCCTTTTGAATTTTTGGCATTGATAATAAAACAGGTGAAGCAAGTAGAAATTTCATAAAGCTACATAGCTATACAGGAAAACTGAAGAGTATGGTTGCAACCTGCAGCGGGGTGCGCAAGTCTAAGGATATATAACATTAACAGTGTATTTAACGTAGTATATCAGGGTGTGTCATATATTGTATTGTACTAGAATTACGTACATAACTGTGATATAATATAAACTAGTCAGTCATTCTAAGTATATATTTTGGGAAAAAGATATCCTAAAAAGGCCAAAGCCAAGAATTGAACCTGGGACCATGGGTCATGAGTCCAATGCGCTACGCTACCACTGCGCCTCTTTGGCTTATTGAATATATTATTTAGATATCAAATATATAAGAAATATTTATTGTTGTTTGTTTAATTATTTTATATTATATTGAAACTGTTGATTTTGTAAATAATAATAGATAATATCAAATATATAAGAAATATTTATTGTTGTTTGCTTAATTATTTTATATTATATTGAAACTGTTGATTTTGTAAATAATAATAGATAATATAATTAGATGATCTCTCTTGTTTGGAAAATATCTAACTTAAAAAAGGCCAAAGCCAGGAATCGAACCTGGGACCATGGGACATGAGCCCAATGCGCTGCCATTGCGCCACTTTGGCAGGTTTTGACGATATAGGTGAAATTTCCTTCATTTGTTCTTTATTATTTGTCTATCCAACTATATATGTTAATTTTGTTTCCTCCGTTCTTTACTATTTGTTTAATATCTGCCCATTAAAATTTTTGTATGTATTTTAAACTAAATAATAATAGATAATATAATTAGATGATCTCTCTTGTTTGGAAAACATCCAACTTGAAAAAGGCCAAAGCCAGGAATCGAACCTGGGACCATGGGACATGAGCCCAATGCGCTACCATTGCGCCACTTTGGCAGGTTTGATGATATAGGTGAAATTTCCTTCATTCGTTCTTTATTATTTGTCTATTCAACTATAGTTAATTTTGTTTCCTTCGATCTTTACTATTTGTTCATTATCTGTCCATTTAAATTTTTGTATGTGTTTTAAACTATATAATAATAATAGATTATATAATTAGATGGTCTCTTGTTTGGAAAACATCTAACTTAAAAAAGGCCAAAGCCAGGAATCGAACCTGGGACCATGGGACATGAGCCCAATGCGCTGCCACTGCGCCACTTTGGCAGGTTTGACAATATTGATGATATTTGCTTCCTTCGTTCTTTATTATTCGCCTACTAAACAATTTAGATGAAGCTTTGAATAGTGCTCTTTCACAGCAAGAAGATGTTTTTTTGGTCTGTAATCTAGTTTTTGGCTGAAAATCGTCTTAAAAGGCAGATCAAAGTATTGATCTGACTTAGTTTCATATGGATGCTTAAGCATCATCACAGTTCGTTGATGATACTTGGCTTCAGGCTTTAGCTTGGTTTTTGACTGGAGGTATAAACAGTGGTTATGACTTGCATTCTGATTTCCGATTTTCGAGTCGTCGGTCATTTTTATGTAATGTTGCTAGAATGCTAGTGATAAGTTTTTGCAAAATTTTACGGCTTAGCTGGTAGGAGGGTTATTTTTTGATGCTTTGAGTTGTTTGGCGTTCTTAATGGAACAAGTGAAGCAAGTAGCAATCTCATAAAGCTACATTAGCTATATAGGAAAAAGGAAGAGTAAGGTTGTGTCAAAATATTATAGCAGAATTACATAGGAAACTGTCATATAATATGAACTTAGTCTAACTGTAAATTTTTGGTAAAAAAAAAAATATTGTAAAAGGCCAAAGCCAGGAATTGAACCTGGGACCATGGGTCATGAGCCCACTACGCCACTCTGGCTAATTGATTATTATTTTTAGATATTATGTATACAAATAATATTTATCATTGTTTTTTTAAAATTATTTTAATTGTATTGAAACTGTCGCTCTTGTAAAAAAATTGTATTACAAAGTTACAGATTTTTTTAAAGAGGCCAAAGTCAAAAATCGATTGGGCTTCCACATCTTCGCAAATCGCATTGGCATACAGAACTTGATATCTATCGATCTAACTATTTAAAATAATTATTATTATTATCTAAATAATCCATTACGTAAATATTTTCTATTCAATTCAATGTGTATATATTGAGAAAAATTCAACTTTAAAAGAATTGATTCTAGAGCCATGGTCATGAGCTCAATATAGCTTATGACAAACTCGTGATATACCTGAGTTACTTTTTTGTTTTTTTAATTTTTTTTCCCTAAAATTATAAAAACAGTAAAAAGCTGGGAAAAAAAAGAGCTTTTTTGATAAATATATAGAAAAAAGTAAATTTTTGCAATTTTACTTTTGTTAAAATTAGTTATTTGTAAATTTACTACCGTAATTGCAAAAATACTTTTATTATTGCAAAAATAATATTTTTTTGACACTTTTTTTTAAAAAAAGTTAACAATTTAGATGAAGCTCCAAATAGTACTCTCACAGCACACGATGATATTATTTTGGTCTGTAATCTAGTTTAATGCTGAAAATCGTCTTAAGAGCTAGGCAGGTCAAAGTATTGATTTGACTTAGTTTCATAAGGATGCTTAAGCATCATCACAGTTCGTTGATGATACTTGGCTTCAGGCTTTAGCTTGGCTTTTGACTAGTGGTATAAACAGTGGTTATGACTTGCATTCTGATTTCCAATGTTGTTCGAGTCGTCGAGTGGTTATGACTTGCATTCTGATTTCCAATGTTGTTCGAGTCGTCGGTCATTTTTATGTAATGTTGCTAGAATGCTAGTGAGTAGTTTTTGCGGAATTTTACCGCTTAGCTTGTGCCTTGTAGGATGGTTGATTTTTGATGCTTTGAGTTTGGCGTTCTTAATGGAACAGGTGAAGCAAGTAGCAATCTCATATTGCTCCATTAGCTATACAGGAAAACTGTCATAAAATATGAACTCAGTCTAAACGTAAATTTTGGGTAAAAAATATATCCTAAATAGGCCAAAGCCAGGAATTGAACCTGGGACCATGGGTCATGAGCCCACTGCGCTACCACTACGCCACTCTGGCTAATTGATTATTATTTTTCGATATTATAGATATAAATAATATTTATCACCGGTTTTTTATTATTCTATGTTGTATTGAAACTGTGGATCTTGAATAAGTTACACTTTAAGGTATAAGTGAATAGAAAGAAGAGATATATAAAGAAGAGCAGATGAGATATATATAAAGTGTGTGTGTGTGTGGATTTAATTCATGGTCCACTGCGTTTTCAAAAGCATCGATTCGCTGTACCGGCCGATGCTTATAATTCTCAGGTTTGTTATGTACTTTATATTTATATATTATGTATCATGTATATGTGTCTTTTATGATTGTACGCAGATGGAAGGCGACTTTTTGGTTGAGTCGGTACGTTTAGACTCGATCTGTGCTTACGTCAAATTCATATGTCCATAGTACGGTACCTATCATTCTCTCTTTGTAACAAGGTATGCGTAATTTTTTTGATGAATTCACGATTTCTTGAGTCTGGTATTACAATTGTTTGGATGTTTTTATTTTCATATCTTAGATGATTTTAATTGATAAGCTGTTTATCTTATTTGGAAAATTAGGGTTTAATTTGTGTAGTGATCTTTTAATTTGTTTTTCTGTATATGAATTTGTGTGATGTGTATGTAGAAGAGAGAGATTGCTCGATTTGTCCAATTGGCGTAATAATTGTTCTCTATATTTTCCTTCCACTAATTAGTTTTGCTAATGTCGAATGATCATCTTGTAAATGATTGAGATTTGTGTGGCTCAACTTGTTCCCAACTGAACTACTAAAACACTTGAGTCCAGGTATTCTCCTTGATGTAATAGTAATTCTAAACTTTACACATAAGTTTATCTATTAATATTTTAATATTTTTAATTGTATATTTTAATATTAAAATATTTTAATATTTTAATATTTTTACGATATGTTGTAATTTTACTGTTTAATTGAATTATTTGATATGCTTAATTGTTATGTTTAATTTGATGAAAATCTTTAATCAAGGCAAAAATTAAGTATTGTTGCTTAATTTAAGCTACCGTTTGAAAGTTTTTGTAAATTATTTGTTTAATAATTATAAATGCTGATTTGCTTAATTTAAGCTAGTGTTCCAAAATTTTGTAACTCCTAATTCTTTATGTGCATTAATGATTTTTTAGAAGTATAAATGTTGATTTGACTGAATTGTTGTTGTATTTCCCTCCCATGATTAAAGCTAGTGTTTTAAAGATCTTGTAACTCCTAGTCTTCTTATGTATTAATGATTTTTAATAATTATAAATGCTGATTTGAATGGTTGTTGTAACTCCCTCGCATGATTAAATACTAATTTTATATGAATACATGATCTTTTAATAATTATAAATATTTAGTCGAATATATTTTGTAATGTTCCTAAAAAAATTCAAATAAAGTATAATTTTAGCTAGCTACGGGGTAATTGTGGTAATGAATTGTCCTTTATTTTATGCTTTTATGTTCAATCTTGTACCTTTATTGGTGGCCGTAAATGTTGGCATTGTCGTTCCATTTTTGGGGGGCCATAATTGATGGCTTATATGTGCCTTTAATAGGCATTTATTGTCAATTTGATGATTATTATATATGAGTTTTATTTATTTTATTGAATTTATTTAATATCATTTATTATATATTAGATAATTATTTTTTAATTTTTCGTCTTTATAACTATTTTTTGTTGTTTTTACTCGATCATATTCATATTAAAGATTAGAGTTTATATCGGTATAAAAATGGAAAGTGTACCAAGTGTCTTTAATAGACAGAGTGGTTAAAATGACTTCTCATTATAATTATATTGTTTTGATATTTTCATAAATGAAAATAATATTTATATTATAGATATAGAGGTTAAAAAATAATTTTTCATATTTTTTAATATTATCGATTATTGTTCTAGATGTCTAACCAAAGGGATCCCCTTTGGTTAGAAGTGAACATCAATTTTTCAGTTTTCTAATAACTTTTAATATAGTTAATATTATATCTTTTAAGTGACTCTTTAATTATTCATTTCTTGACGGGTTTGTGTTGGGTGATTTGCAGGTTCAATAACAACAAAAAGTATAAAAAAGATTCAGTTTTAACTTTCAGAGGTAGTTATGGTGCAGTCAAGATACAGAGTAAAGAGAAGGAAAGTCTGTGGCTATAACTGATGGCAGTGGAGACTCACAATGCAACAAGAAGTTCTATTTAAAATATAGAGTAGTCACTTTGTATAACGATGTATTCTTGTTTTTGAGGGCACTCTTTTTTCCCCTTGAGTTTTTTTCTCAATGGGTTTTACTCTTGTGGGGTTTTAACGAGGCCCTTCTTTGTGGGGTTTATCTTTTCAGACTTGAAGGAGGTGTTATTGTCTAAATGTCCGGGGGCAACATGCGTGCCTTTCGGTTAGATGATAAACTTTCTGGGATGAGAGTAACTCCTTTTTCCCGAACTTTGTATTATGGTACAATTCATTAACGTGAAGTTTCTTTTGACAAAAAAGAAAAAAAAAAAAAAAAACTGTGGATCTTGTAAAAATTTTGTATTACAAAGTTAATAAAGATTTTTTGAAGAGGCCGAAGTCAAAAATCGAATTGGCTTCCACAGCTTCACATTGACAGACAGAACTTGATATCTAACTATCAAACTATTTATAATAATAATAATAATAATAATTATTATTATTATTATTACCTAAGTAATCGATTACGTAAATATTTTCTATTCAATTCAATATGTGTATATATTGAGAAAAATTCAACTTTATCGTGAGCTCAATACAGCTTATGACAAACTCGTGATATACTTGAGTGTTACTTTCTTGTTTTTTAATTTTTTTCCCAAAAATTATAAAAGCAGTAAAAGCAGGGAAAACCCAAAAATGTGATATTCGCAAAAATACCCAACAACTTTTTGAAAGTTCCAAAATACTACCTACAATTATGGATAAAATTATGAATAAGGTTACAAATGTTGCATTTAGGGTTGCAAATCAAGTTTTAAATGTTGCATTTGGAGTTGCAAAGGTTGCAATTAGGGCTGCACAAAGGTCCAAAACCGGACCGGACCGGACCGACCCGGACCGGACCGAAGACCGGATTTTATTGAATTCATGGACCGGGGACCGGACCGGTCATAACCGGTCTTGGGACCGGACCGGACCGGAAAAACCCGGTCCGGACCGGAACCGGACCGGTATGGACCGGTTAGTTAATATTTTATAAAAAAAATTAATTTTTTAAAGTTAATTTTCATCCTTTGTTGATATTTAAATTACTTGGTAAGTTAATTTAAATTTAAAAATAAGTAAATGTCATATTATTTGTAAACTAACATTAATTTGTAAACGTAATTATAAATTGTATATAGTATGAAATATGAAATATAATCATATATATTATAGTGTTTATATATACTATTTCATAAATTTATTATTTACCAATTTGGATCATTAAATATGTTATGTGTTAATAGTTAATCATTAAACTATATAATTTAAAAGATAAGATAGTGTAAAATTAACTATATATATAAAATCAGGTCCGATCAGGTCCGGACCGGGTGTTTTCAGGGTTTGGACCGGACCGGACCGAAGACCGGATTTTTTTTATTTTATGGACCGGGGACCGGACCGGTTATATTCGGTCCGGTCCGGTCCTTGGACCGGTAGACCCGGTCCGGTCTAATTTACCGGTCCAGACCGGAAAGTTGTGCAGCCCTAGTTGCAATCATATTTTTGAAAGAAATTTCTGCAATATGGTTATATTGGAAAATGGCCAAAAAAAAAAAAATCCTAACTAAAGAAATAACAAAACTTAAAATCTAGAAAATAATTATTATTTTTTTTTTTACCGAAGCAACATCATGAAGTTAAAACAACTTTTTGAAAGTTTCAAAAATACTACCTAAAATTATGGATAAGGTTACAAATGTTGCATTTAGGATTGCAAACCAAGTTTTAAATATTGCATTTGGGGTTGCAAAGGTTACAATCATATTTTTGAAAAAAGTTTCTGCAATATGGGTATTTTGGAAAAAGGACAAAAAAAAAAAAATCCTAACTAAAGAAATAACAAAACTTAAAATCTAGATTTTTTTATTTTTTATTTTACCGAAGCAACATCATGAAGTTAAAACTAATAATGATCTTGTTTGGAAAACTTATATAAAAGTTCTCGTGAACTTATTTTCAGTAAAAATTTCTTATTTTGATAATTTTTTTTATATAAGTATTTAATATATGTTTGAGATTGCATAAGTTGAAAAAAAGTATTCCCTTCGTCTCACCCAATTCTTAACACTTTTTTGTCACTTTTTGACACGCATTTTAAAGTGAATTTTAAAGATAATTCTATAACTTATTTTCAAAATTTTATTTTATAAGTTATGGAACTATCCTTAAAATTCACCTTAAATATTAACCTATTTTAAAATGTTAACAAACCGACGGGACGGAAAAAGTATTTTTTCTCAAAAATAACTAAGAATCAGAACTAATTTCTTAAAATAAATCAGCTTTTCTGGAAAAAAATCTCCCAACACATGCAAATTAAGTTACGTATACTATGGGCGTGTTTAGGGAAACTTATTTTCAGAATCAGTCAACTTATTTTAAAACAAAATCAGAGATTCCTAACTTCTTTATGAAAATAGTTAACTTTTTTTTTTCTAACTTATAAAATCTCAAACATACATTAAATAATTGTATAAAAAAATTATTAAAATATGAAATTTGAGTTTCATGTGTCTGAGGATGACCTTATGTTAGAACCATGAGGTTAAAACAAATCAATACAAATTTTAAGGGTATTTGTGTAAATTACTGAAAAAATTTAATATTTACAAGAGAAAAATGGACATGAGATTGTCCTTGGTATTTCTCTTGAGGTTATCATCAATAAATTAAGTGGTTCCCTAAGGACATTTTTGTAAATATTAATTTTTTATCAATAAATTTACCTAAACAAATTAAGTGGCTCCGCAGGGACATTTTTGTAAATATAAATTTTTTATCAGTAAATTTACCTAAATAACCTTAAATATGTATTAAAAAGTTTTTAATCTCAAGAAGAACGTGGAGGCTGGATCATCCTCAGACACATGAATCCCTATTTACAAAATTGTACTCCCTCTGTGCCTATATAGGTTTCTTATTTTGACTTTTGTTATTATTCATTATAAGGGATTGACTACTAATTTACGCATAATTTATAAGACAAAATATAGTCACGAATGATCTTGTTGGATTCGTATTTATGAGTACTTTAATACAGTGAAGTTTTTATATTTAGTACTAATACGAAATTCAAGATATTAACGATTAAAAGTGTGCGTTGGCAAACGTGTTTTTAAAAACAGGAAACATATTATGAGACGGAGGGAGTATTTCTTATAACATTGGGAAGAAATTGTCCTCGGGCCCATTTTTCTGTTGAAATTTTTACCGTAGCCAAACAGGACCAATATTTTGTATGCGGTCAAAAAAATACTACATTCCATTATATAAGGCATTTGACTGTGCACGTAATTTTAGATATTTGACTATATATTAAAAATAATTATTTTTCAAATTTTTCCTTTTTTGAATAAAAATATATTATTTTAATTTTTATTTTAAATTTTTTTTTTAAAAATAATAATTTTAGCTATGTAGTCAAAGCACCTAAAATTACATAATAATAAAATGCCTTATATAATAGACCGGAGGGATTACACTATTTTGTCATCGTGTATCCACACTGCGAAGCATAAACTTTCTGCATCTAATCTCTGAAACGTCCTCTAATCCCCAAACAGTAAAATGAACACTACCAAAATGATGAAAAAATCTCTAACTAAAACACCCATTGGATCACTCTTTTTCAAACCCATCTACACTACAAATGCTGCTACACATATCTCACCATTACACACACTTAAACAAACCCATTTTTCATCTTCTTCTCCTTCACAAAACCCACCTTTCTTAAACCCTAATCTCCATTTTTCCCGCCATAAACCCACCTCCATTTTTAACCATTCTTCGTCGTTTTTTCGATACTTTAATAGTAGTATTGTTAGTGCTGATGTTAAAGGTCAATACCCTTTATCTTTTTATGTTTGTTTTTGTTGTAAATTTTGAGTTTTTGTTGACTGCACACCACTTGTTTGATTAATGTTCTCTGAGAGTGTTGACTGCACACCACTTGTTTGATTAATGTTCTCTGAGAGTTTGATGGGTTTTTTTTTATTATTGTTTTCGTGTTTGAGTTGATGCATGTTGCTATTAGGATTCCCTTGCATTGTAGCCTATTGGGTATTTTTTGTTTAATTGTCAGTGATGAAAAGAGATTGAAGATTTGAGTGTTGTTAGGGTATAGGGTAAGGGTTTTGTTGAAAAACCGGGATTGCATTTGGTTGATTTTGGTTGCAAACAAAAACCGGAAGCACGAAAAAAATTAAACTTGCTTTCGGTTGATTGAGTTGTAAAATTTATTTGTTTTGGTTGCGTTGTCTGCAAAGTCATATTTTTGCATATAATTTTTATAAATCTGTATATTTGGCTTTTTTTTTTTAAAACAAATTGTGTTTTTGAAATAATACACAAGAGATGCTGTTTGAGAAATTCTAAATTAGAAAATGTGAATATTTTCTTCGAGCCGAGACATATGTGTAAATATCAGGGTGAAGGGTTCTTGTTGGAATCCTGATTGTATTTCAAAAAAAATGTTACATTACGAAATGAGTATACTTCCTCTTTTATTACATAGCCACTGTGTGCTAACATATCCATATTACTAGATGGAACAACTGAAGACATAGTACCTATTGATGAATGGGAAGAGGAGGATGAAGCTGAGCCCGAGGTGTGTTTTGTAGGCGTTTTATTTTACTTAATTATTGTCCATATGCACGGTTGCTTATTTGTTATTATGGTGTTCTTTTGATTTGAAATATATAGATTGGTGATGGAGGAGATGGGGGTGGAATCGTTTTACAGAACTGTTCCTGGGGTGCACGGGCTCTATCTATTGCTCAGGAGGTCTTGCCTCAATTTGGGGATGACATAGAGCTATTCTCTTTTAAAACTACGCCTCGTGGATACATTTATGTCAGACTTGACAAACTTCCAAACAAGTAAGTTTTGGAATGTATATTAAAGTAAAGCCTTTTTTCTTAAGATGACGCTCTACATTTTTAATCTCTGAGCTAATGAAACAGAAACCCGAAAAGAACAGTATCTAAAGGTTTAATATATAATGTGTTTGTTGGATCCCGAAGTTGTGGTAACTGCAAATATTGTTTTCATCAGATATGGATGTCCAGATATGGAGGTGATTGAGAGCTACAATCGTGAGTATAAAAAACGTTTGGATGAAGCAGGACATGAGGGAGAATTACCTGAAGATTTGGCTATTGAAGTAAATAATCTTAAATCTCCAACTTCTTTTGTTTTTCCATTTCCAATTTTTCCATATACATGGTTGTGTCATTTTCTGAATTAGCATTTTTATCTGGTTGTATGAATGAATTCCTTCCCTTTCTTTTGCAGATATCATCTCCTGGTGCAGAGCGGCTCCTAAAAGTACCGGATGACTTGCAACGGTTTCAAGACATGCCTATGAGAGTTAGCTATATAGAAGATATTGACACTAAATGCCCTGAAAAGACTAAGATTTTCTACCTGGATGCCATTGAAACAGAATCAGGGAGCTGTGTGTGGAGGTTGGCAGATGTGAAGGAAAATAGGGACCCCGCCGCTAAAGGTAGACCCTTTAGCCGTAAACAGAAGGATTGGAGGTTAATACTTTCCTATGGCATGATTAAAAAGGTAACATTGTATCTGGATTGCTGATTATGGGTCTACTGATGATAAACTCCCAAAAGTACTTTCGCACTAGCCAAACAGTTTTTTTTGGTATATAGTCTACTTAAATGCCGGAAACCGTGTTAAAAGGAAGATCAGAGTGGTTTTTTAACATTTTCTGTTGAGGTTGCTCTATTACCTTCCTTTTGATAAACTCCCAAAAAGTACTTTCGTACTAGCCAAACAGTTTTTTTTGGTATGTAGTCTACTTACATGCTGGAAACCGTGTTAAAAGGAAGATCAGAGTGGTTTTTTAACATTTTCTGTTGAGGTTGCTCTATCACCTTCCTTTTGAATATGTGTATTAGCACTATCAAAGACATACGTTGCCAGTTAATCAGAAAAAGAAGAAAAAAAGTCTTAGTTTGTCAATGATACTTGGCTTCAGCTAGCTTTTTGCCTCTAGGTATCAACGTGCTTATGCTTATATATTGATTTCCAATGTTACTCAAGTTCTATTCACTGGTCATTTTCTTTTGTATTTCTAGTGTGAGTAGTTCTCCCAAAAATTTACTATTCAATTGTCATGCTTGTTATAGTCATAGTCCATGTTTTATTGGTTTGTGCTATTAGGCACGGTATTGTGCTTGATCTTACATTATTAATGAAATAGGCGTAGTAGGCTATTAGATACTCAACTCTGTAAAGGTATACATCTAGCTTTGAAGAAAAGAAAATTGTGTATGGTTGCTGTCTAAGTGTCTAATTATTGGAAACAATTTGTTTAACATATACCATCGTGCCACTTTTAGAGTGAACAACATAGTCGGATTTTATCCCTAAAAAGTGGTGAAGAGTCCGAGTCTCAGTGGAGACAAATGGGTGTGTGTGTATCTAAATTCCTTTTTATCGATCTTACCTTAAAAACATTGTTAAATACATTCCAATGTTAAAATAATTGATCATGTAAATTTTTGTATATGAAATATATTAATTTGTTAAACATGTATATTGAAAAAGGACCAAATCCTTGAATTAAAATCGAAACATGTGACAAGGGGACATGTGTTTAATTTACTTCCGGGGGTCACTTAGACTAAACAGTATAGTCGATTATTATATAAACTATTAAAACTAAGCAATTTATGAGAATGTCTTTAATATATGTATATTTTAAAACCACTGGCCATTGGCGGACTAAACTATATAGGTGAATATTGCTTCCTTGGTATAACTAAGCAATATATATACAAATATTATATTTACATATTAAAGGTTTTTTCCATTGTTTCCGGAAAAATATAGCTTGGCCAAAGCCAGGAATTGAACCTGGGTCCATGGACATGAGCCCAATGCGCTGTTATTCCGCCGCTTTGGCAGATTAAATAATGTATGTGCATTTTGCTTCCTTCGTTCTTTGTATTAGTTTTCTTTTAAATTTTTGCAGGCATGTTTAAATGAATAAATAGTATAATTAGAAATAACCATGTAGATCTATTATATAGAGAAAATATAACTTGAAAAAGGTGAAGCTGGGGCAGTAGGGCCTAAGAAACGAATGGTGCTGCCCCACTTTTGACAATTTAGCAGATCAAACAATATAGTTGAGTTTTGCTTCCTTATTTCTTAATTATTTGTCGTCTTAATTATTTGCATCTACTTGATTATTATAAACAATATAGTTAGTTTTGTAAAAGGCCAAAGCCAGGAATCGAACCTGGGACCATGGGACATGAGCCCAATGCGCTACCACTGCACCACTTTGCCTGAGTATACCTTACATCTATATTTTGCTTCCTTTGTTCTTTATTATCTGTCTATTTAAAATTGTACATATTTGTCAAAGTATATACTCGATATAATACATAAGGTCTCTTGTTTTGAAGTTATTTAACAATATAGGCGAGTTTTGCTTCCTTCATTCTTTATTATTTGTCCAGTTTAATTTTTTGCATGCATTTTAAGATAAATAAATACATAAATAATATAATCAGAAGATCCCTTGTTTAGAAAACATATAACTAAAAAAAGGCCAAAGCCAGGAATCGAACCTGGGACCATGGGACATGAGCCCAATGCGCTACCACTGCGCCACTTTGGCTGAGCATACACTACATCTAAATTTTGCTTCCTTGGTTCTTTATTATCTGTCTATTTAAAATTTTACATATATGTCAAAGTAAATACTCGATATAATACATAATGTCTCTTGTTTTGAAGTTATTTAACAATATAGGCGAGGTTTGCTTCCTTCATTCTTTATTATTTGTCTAGTTTAATTTTTCGCATGTATTTTAAGATAAATAAATACATAAATAATATAATCAGAAGATCCCTTGTTTAGAAAACATATATAACTAAAAAAAGGCCAAAGCCAGGAATCGAACCTGGGACCATGGGACATGAGCCCATTGCGCTGCCATTGCGCCACTTCGGCAGGTTTGACAATATGGGTGAATTTTGCTTCCTTCGTTGTTTATTTATATGTCTACCGAACAATATAGATGAAGGTCTGAGCAGTACTCTTGCGTAGCACGAAGATGGTTTTTTGGTCTGTGATCTAGTTTCTTGCTGAACACCGTGTTAAAAGGAAGATAAAAGTATTTTCTGACTTAAACTCATGAGGATGCCTAAGGATTGTCCTTTTGACTTTTTGGCATTGATTATAAAACAGGTGAAGCAAGTAGAAATTTCAGAAAGCTACATAGCTAAGGATAACATTAACAGTGTATTTAACGTAGTATATCAGGGTGTGTCATATATTGTACTAGAATTACATACATAACTGTGATATAATATAAACTAGTCGGTCATTCTAAGTTTATATTTTGGGGAAAAGATATCCTAAAAAGTCAGAAGCCAAGAATTGAACCTGGAACAATGGATCATGAGCCCAATGCGCTACTACTGCGCCACTTTGGCTTATTGAATATAATATTTAGATATCATATATATAAGTAATATTTATTATTGTTTGTTTAATTATTTTATATTATATCGAAACTGTTGATTTTGTTAATAATAATAGAAAATATAATTAGATGATCTCTCTTGTTTGGAAAATATCTAACTTAAAAAGGCCAAAGCCAGGAATCGAACCTGGGACCATGGGACATGAGCCCATTGCGCAACTTTGGCAGGTTTGACGATATTGGTGAAATTTCCTGCATTCGTTCTTTATTATTTGTCTATCCAACTGTATATGTTAATTTTGTTTCCTCCGTTCTTTACTATTTGTTTAATATCTGTCCATTAAAATTTTGCATGTATTTTAAACTAAATAATAATAATAATAATATTAGATAATATAATTAGATGATCTCTCTTGTTTGGAAAACATCCAACTTAAAAAAGGCCAAAGCCAGGAATCGAACCTGGGACCATGGGACATGAGCCCAATGCGCTACCATTGCGCCTAGGCTTGTCAACGGGTTGGGTTTGGATTGGATTCGCCTAAATCCATATCCATATCCATTTAAATTTGTCGGTTCGGATTCGGTTCGGATCGTTGTCGGATTATTAATAGCATGATCCATATCCAATCCATTAGGATTTCGGATTATCGGATCGGACCTCCGGATCCATTTAAATTTAAAATAAAAATTAAAAATTGATATAACAAAAAGTAAAATAATAAAATAAAATTAAACCATAAAATCTTTAAAATAGCAAAAAATTTCTCAAAATATAATATTTAAGATTTAATGATAAAATTTGAATTGAAGTATATGTGATTTGTATATATATTATAACTATTAACATAAATTTAACGATTAAATAAATAAATATTAACAAATAACTTCGAATGTACATATTCATTCGTTTGAATCTAATGAAATAATGGTGTATACGGAATATGAAAATCTAATGAAATAATAGTACACATGAAAGATGAAGAAAATACTTGAATGAGAAATAAAATAATAAATCCCAGAAAAATAGATTACTTTGATTATATATAGTTAAATTTATCTTATATATTATATTGAAATTATATACAAGTAATTGTAAATGGTCGGATCGGGTTATTACTGGATCGGATAAACTAAAATCCATATCCGATCGATTGTACATCGATCTTTATCGTATCGGATTTTTATCGGATCGGATTCTATTTTATACAATCCATATCCACTTATTAAAGCTCGGATCGGACCGGATCGGATCGGATATCTGATCCATTGACAAGCCATTTGCGCCACTTTGGCAGGTTTGATGATATAGGTGAAAT
The DNA here is from genome assembly GCA_037693485.1 of Kitagawia praeruptora. Taxonomy (NCBI): domain Eukaryota; kingdom Viridiplantae; phylum Streptophyta; class Magnoliopsida; order Apiales; family Apiaceae; genus Kitagawia; species Kitagawia praeruptora. The sequence goes on from CM075347.1 coordinate 21,455,769, forward strand.
TTCCTTCATTCGTTCTTTATTATTTGTCTATTCAACAATAGTTAATTTTGTTTACTTTGATCTTTACTATTTGTTCATTATCTGTCCATTTAAATTTTTGTATGTGTTTTAAACTATATAATAATAATAGATTATATAATTAGATGGAATCTATAATAGATAATATATTTATATGATCTCTCTTGTTTGGAAAACATCTAACTTAAAAAAGGCCAAAGCCAGGAATCGAACCTGGGACCATGGCCATGGGACATGAGCCCAATGCGCTGCGCCACTTTGGCAAGTTTGACAATATTGATGATATTTGCATTCTTCGTTCTTTATTATTCGCCTACTAAACAATTTAGATGAAGCTCTTAATAGTGCTCTTTCACAGCAAGAAGATGTTTTTTTGGTCTGTAATCTAGTTTTTGGCTGAAATTGTCTTGAAAGGTAGATCAAAGTATTGATCTGACTTAGTTTCATATGGATGCTTAAGCATCATCACAGTTCGTTGATGATACTTGGCTTCAGGCTTTAGCTTGGTTTTTGACTGGAGGTATAAACAGTGGTTATGACTTGCATTCTGATTTCCGATTTTCGAGTCGTCGGTCATTTTTATGTAATGTTGCTAGAATGCTAGTGATAAGTTTTTGCAAAATTTTACGGCTTAGCTGGTAGGAGGGTTATTTTTTGATGCTTTGAGTTGTTTGGCGTTCTTAATGGAACAGGTGAAGCAAGTAGCAATCTCATAAAGCTGCATTAGCGATATAGGAAAAAGGAAGAGCAAGGTTGTGTCAAAATATTATACCAGAATTACATAGAAAACTGTCCTATAATATGAACTCAGTCTAACTGTAAATTTTGGGTAAAAAAAATATTGTAAAAAGGCCAAAGCCAGGAATTGAACCTGGGACCATGGGTCATGAGCCCACTGCGCTACCACTACGCCACTCTGGCTAATTGATTACTCCCTCCGTCCCTAATTAGTTGTTCAGTTTAATTTTTCAGTGGTCAAATTGATTAACTTTTTACCGAAAATTAAAATTAATCCGTTTGTTATTTTAAAACTAGTCAATAAAGCCGCGCTTCGCGGCGGCGTTACAATATTTTTTAAAAAAATTCAATATAATGATGTTATATTATAATATTAATGTTAAACTTTAATAATTAAATAATATTCTCTAATGAATCAATTTCTTGTTAAACACGATTCTTTCGATTGAGCCGCTCTCTCGTTAAAACCTAAATTCGAACTTTAACATATATTATAAAGACTTATTTAATAATTTTTATCCACAAAATCGAACCATAAAACTTAAAAAAACATTATGACATCAGTATCAAATTCTAATAGCTATACAATCTTTTCTAATGAGCAGTCTTCCCGTTAAACACGTTTCGAGCCGCTCTTATTTGGAATCGAAATTCTAACTTCATTACATAAAGCGAGTAAATTCCAAATTTTATATTCTTTAAACTTTCTAATATTTTGGAGTTTTAAAAGATGAAAATACATCTTATATTATCTGTATATTATAGATATTCCTGTATTTTCAGCTTCCGCATGGGAATGTCTTTCTGTTATGTTAACATATCAAAAAAAAATTAATAATAAGACTTTTCGTGACAGGAATAATATTAAATTTATGGATATATTTTTCTAAGCAAGTATAATTAACTTGTATAAAAATGTTAAAATAAAGGATTTCTAGGAAAAAAGGATATACCTTTTAAAAAATCGTATAAAACGACTCCATCGTACTCTTATTCTACTTCCAATAAAATATTTTATTTTATGTATTCCTTATATATTCAAACATCTTTTATACGGCCTTCTCTAATGAACCGCTTACTCATTAAACACGATTATTACTATTGATCTACTCTCTCGTTAAGACCAAAAACCTAACTTTTACATATATTACTTGTATGATAATGTTTATCCATAAAAATCAAATCCTAAAAATAAAATGAATTTATAACATCATCAATATGATATTTTAATAGCTAATACCTTTTCGTAAAAAAAAATAGCTAATACCCTAAAAATAAAATGAAAATTTTAACATCAATATGATATTGTAATAGCTAATACAATCTTTTATAGTGAGCCGTCTTCCCATTAAACACGTTTCGAGCGCTCTCGTTTGGGATCGAAATTCCAACCTCGTTACAAATTATTGATGATACTTATCTTACACAACAACTTTTTTCCTTAAAATCAAAACCTAAAAAATAGAGTGAATTCCAATTTATACTTTCTCTAGACTTTCTAAAATATATGGAGTTTTAGAAAATGAAAACACATCTTATTTTTCTATGTTCTAGATAGTACTCCTGTATTTATGTATTTATTTAGGATTCCTGCATGATAATGCTATTATGTTAACAAATCAATTCTTTTCTTTTTAAATCAGATGACTTTTTCTATGACAATAGTATTGGATTTTTGAACAAATTTTCTTAATAGAAGTATAATTAACTAATATAAAAAGTCTAATTTAAGAAGATCGTACTTTCTATAAATATTTACTTATATGTCTGCTCAATATATTCAAATACATATTTTAATTCCAATATAACGTTTATTTATATATTTTTCTATAAAATTGAAAATCTATTCTACTTCCAATATAACTTTTAATCATATGCCTTGTAAATACTCATTCTACTTCTAATAGAACTTATAATCATATAATTTAAGAATGTTTATTTATTTGTTTTCTCTATAAAATTGAAAATCTATTCTACTTCCAATAGAACTTTTAATCATATGCCTTGTAAATACTTATTCTACTTCCAATAAAACTTATAATCATATAATTTAAGAAGATCGTACTTTCTATAAAATATTTAATTATATGTCTGCTCTATATATTCGAACACCTATTCTACTTCTAATAGAACTTTTATTTATATGTTTTTTCTATAAATTCGAACTCCTATTCTACTTCCTATAGAACTTTTAAACATATGTCTTATAAATACTTATTCTATTTTTAATAGAACTTCTAATCATATGTCTTCCATATAAATTCGAACTCTTCTTCTCTATAAATTCGAACACTTATTCTACTTCTAATATGTTAAATGATATTTTGATATTTATTAGTGTTTAAAATTTAAAAATTCTAGAAAATTAGAAAAATAGATTAAGACGATCTTAGAGCGCCACCTAAACTCCCGCGTACCCTCCTTTATATATATATATATTGAAACTGAAAATCACATATTAAAATAGATTAGAAGTAGTTTACAATGGTATAATTTTTTTTAAATATTTTTCATTATATAATATATATAAATTTCAGTCAAATTTGAGTAAATTTGACCAACAAAAATAGTAATTGGATAACTAATTAGGGACGGAGGGAGTATTATTTTTAGATATTATGTATACAAATAATATTTATCATTGTTTTTTTAAATTATTTTAATTGTATTGAAATTTGAAACTGCCGATCTTGTAAAAAAATTGTATTACAAAGTTAAAGATTTTTTTAAAGAGGCCAAAGTCAAAAATCGATTGGGCTTCCACAGCTTCGCATTGGCATACAGAACTTGATATCTATCGATCTAACTATTTAAAATAATAATTATTATTATCTAAATAATCGATTACGTAAATATTTTCTATTCAATTCAACTAGTCCATAAAGCCGCGCTTCGCGGCGGCGTTATAAATTTTTTAAAAAAAATTAATACATTTACGTTATATTATAATATTAATATTAAATTTTAATAATTAAATATCCTTTTTTAATGAATCGATTTCTTGTTAAACACGATTATTTCGATTGAGCCGCTCTCTCGTTAAAATCAAAATCTCAACTTTAACATATATTATAAAGACTTATATAATATTTTTTATCCATAAAATCGAACAATAAAAATAAAAAAAAATTATGACATCAATAACAAATTCTAATAGCTAATACAATCTTTTTTAGTGAGCCGTCTTCCCGTTAAATACGTTTCGAGTCGCTCTTATTTGGAATCGAAATTCTAACTAATTATATAAAGAAAGTGAATTCCAATTTTTATATTCTTTAAACTTTCTAATATTTATAAAGTTTTAAAAATGAAAATACATCTTATATTTTCTCTATATTATAGATACTCATGTACTTATTACAACTTCCGCATGGGAATGTCTTTCTGTTATGTTAACATGTAAAAAAATTAATTTCGAAGACTTTTCGTTTCGGAAATGATATTAAATTTATGGATATATTTTTCTAATGCAAGTATAATTAACTTGTATAAAAAAGATTAAATAAAGGATTTCTAGGAAAAAAGATATATAATTTTAAAAATCATGTAAGACGTCTCCATCGTCCTCGTATTCTACTTCTAATAAAATATTTTATTTTATGTATTCCTTATATGTTCAAACATCTTTATACGGTCTTCTCTAATGAATCGTTTTTTTGTTAAACACGGTTATTACTATTTATCCGCTCCCTCGTTAAGACCAAAAGTCTAACTTTTACATATATCACTTGTATGATAATGTTTATCCATAAAAATCAAATCCTAAAAATAAAATAAAATTTATAACATCAAAATGATATTTTAATAGCTAATACAATCTTTTATAGTGAACTGTCTTCCCGTTAAACACGTTTCGAGCCGCTCTCGTTTAGGTCGAGATTCCAAATTCATTACATATTATTAATGATACTTATCTTACACGTACAACAACTATTTTCCTTAAAATTAAAACCTAAAAAAGAGAGTGAATTCCAATTTATGCTTTATCTAGACTTTCTAAAATTTATGGAGTTTTAGAAAATGAAAACACATCTTATTTTCTATTTATATTATAGATACTCCTATTTTTATTTAGGATTCCTACATGAGAATGTTCTTTTATAATGTTAACACATAAATTCTTTTCTTTTTAAATACGATGACTTTTTTTATGATAATAGTATTGGATTTATGAATAAATTTTCCTAATAGAAGTATAATTAACTTATATAAAAAATATATAATTTAAGAAGATCATACTTTCTATAAAATATTTAGTTATATGGATGCTCTATATTTTCAAACACCTATTCTACTTCTAATAGAACTTTTATTTATATGTTTTTCTATAAATTCGAACTCTTATTCTCTATAAATTCGAACTCCTATTCTACTTTCAATAGAACTTTTAATCTTATGCTTTATAAATACTTATTCTACTTCCAGTAGAAACTTTTATTTATATGTTTTTTTTTTATAAATTTGAACTTTTGTTCTCTATAAATTCGAACTCATATTCTACTTTCAATAGAACTTTTAATCATATGCTTTATAAATACTTATTCTACTTCCAATAGAATTTCAAATTATATGTCTTCCTATAAATTCGAACTCTTTTCCTCTATAAATTGGAATACCTATTCAACTTATAATATGTTAAATGATATTTTTATATTTATGAGTGTTTAAAATTCTAAAATTTTAGAAAATTAGAAAAATAGATTGAAACGATCTTAGAGCGCATTAAAACTAACACTAATTGTAAAATTCATAAACTAATCAATCAAAAAGATAAAAAAATCAAAAGCAAAGTCTAAAAAAATGTCATGCGGACGCATTGTACGTATATGGGGAAAAGTCGAGTTATACAGAATAAAATTATTTGTCAGTACTGTGGAACTCTTGTTCTATATAAATTCGAACACCTATTCTACTTCTAATATGTTAAAAGATATCTTTTTTTTAATGTTTAAAATTGTAAAGCTCTAAGAAAATTAGAAAAATTGATTGAAACGATCTTAGAGCGCCACCTAAACTCCCGTGTACCCTCCTTTATATATATATATATATATATTGATTGATATGTGTATATATTGAGAAAAATTCAACTTTAAAAGAATTGATTCTAGAGCCATGGTCTTGAGCTCAATATAGCTTATGACAAACTCGTGAAATACCTGAGTTACTTTTTTGTTTTTTATTTTTTTTCCCAAAAATTATAAAAATAGTAAAAAGCTGGGGAAAAAAGAGCTTTTTTGATAAATATATAGAAAAAAAGTAAAATTTTGCAATTTTACTTTTGTCAAGAATAGCTATTTGTAAATTTACTACCTTAATTGCAAAAATACTTTTTTATTGTAAAAATAATAATTTTCTAATACTTTTTTTAAAAAAATTTAAAAAATTCGGATGAATAGTAACATGCCACGTAGCACGTGGCATGCCACTGGGCACTGCCACGTTAGCAGGAGGACCCTATTTGCTGACGTGGTAGTGCCACGTGGTAGGCTACTGTTCATTCGATTTTTTTTAATTTCTTTTATATAGTGTGTGAGGATACATTTTAATTGTGTGTACCCTTGGCGGGGCCCTAAGAAATAAATGGTTCAGATTATTCTAAAAAATAAACTAAGATTGTACAATATAGTATATTTGCTATTAATATAGTATATTTGCAATGAATTTGAAAAGATAGTATTTTTGCACAACAAGCAAGAGAATCTTGCATTTTTCATAAATTCTCAAAAAAAAAACCCTAACTAAAGAAATAACAAAACTTAAAAATCTAGAAAATAAATTTTCTTTTATCGATGCAACATCTAGAAGTTAAAACAATAATGAACATGCAAATTATGTTACTATATTTTGTCATCGTGTATCCACACTGCTATGCATAAACACTCGACACTTCCACCATTTAAGCATTAGTTATGTTGTTTATATCGATTTTCAACTTTAATTGATTTAATGAATATAAACTACAAACGAGTATATGTGGGAGGTTAAATGACGTTTCTTAGATATTTTTAATCAATTTTTCTGATTTTTTAGAATTTTAAAATATAATAATTTTTAATATTTAAAAATATAGTAGATGTTCGAATTTATAGATTTATAGATGAGAAAAGTTTGGATTTATAAAAAAAACATTATATAATTATAAGTTTTATTGAAATAATTGTCTGAATTTATAGAGGAGAAAACTTTGAATTTATACTAAAGACATATTATATCCTTATATTCCCTCCGTCCGATAAACGTCCTAATTTTGTTGAAGTCTCTACCACGCATTTACATGCATATAAAAAACATATTTGTAAAAAATATTTTCTCAATTTTTGTATTTTGTATAAAAATAGGATATTCGGATTTTTTTACAAAACAAAAAATTCGAAAAGTATTACATACAACTATGTTTTGTATAGCATAGAAATGTGTGCTAGAGACTTGAAACAAATTAGGACGTTTATCATGGGACAAAGGAAGTATATAATAAGCATAATGGGATCTTATCCATCTTTTTGTAGTAAGATCGTTGATCAAAAAAGTATGAACCATTAGATCTTACAAATTACAATAGATAAATGTGATCCATTAGATCAAATATTAAAAAGTTTATTTGACTAATACTCTACAATATTAAAAGTAGAATACCATGTTAAGTAATTGATTTAAGTAGTAGGATGCCATGTTAAGTAATTGATTTAAGGTATTGATGGAAGGCATCAATCAGATCTTATATTATATTCTAATAAAATGTAACCTCTCTATTTTTAATGTGGTATTTTTTTTATTACATTGCTTAATTATTGTTAATTTTTTATAATACTAAAAGAAGGATAATTCTTAAAATTCAATTATGTTATATATTGTAACTCACAATAGACCAACTTTGCACTTTTTACATAAAGGGCCAAATAATTTTGGTAACTTATCTGGAGCCATGATTTGATTGTATTCAGAATAAATGGCGAGAATATTGGAGGTGTTAGGTAAGCGAATTTGAAATCATTACACTCAAATATCATGTTATATAATTAATTCATAGGTATTAGAGTAAGACATCAATTAAATATTATATTGTATTCTACTAACACATATTTTTTTTGAGTATAATGTTTTGGTCAGACAGGACAAATCGAACATATTCGAGATTATATATCATATTTTTCAATAAATGGTATCACCCCATAGATAAATTCGCATTTATGCCCTTCATAGCGAATCAATAATTCTATCGAGCGAACCAATACGCAAGCTTTATTAACCTGCATAATTTTCCATCACCACCCTCTAATATTATAATATTATATTATTTTCTACTAACACGTATTCTTTCTATTTTTGACATAGCATTTTATTATAACATTGTTAAAATATTGATAATTTTTTTTTTTTTTTTGCTAAGTAAAATATTGATAATCTTTTATAAGATTAAAAGGGGGATAATTCTTAAAATTTAATTGAAAGTTTCTGTTAGGGATGTGCACGGGTCGGTTCAACTTTATTTTTATCGAAAATTGTTACCAAACTATACATGTTTGTTTGGTTTTTGATTTTTACCTATTAACCATGATCAATCCATTCGGAACAGTTTTTTTTCGGTTCGACTAATCGTTATCGATTTCGTTTTTTTTTACCTAATTAAAAATATTGTATAAATTAAATTGTAATATGTTTGTGTATAGGCTAAAATTCATTAAAAGAACGAGGAGAGTACATGAGAAAATCAGTCATATTGGAGCAAAATTACTATATTAATCACAAATTTTATCAACACTAGACATTAGACAATGACATGTAATGAAAATAAACAAAAATAACATACAAACATGAATATGTTTTAAGATATTATAACATGAAAAAATTCGAATTTATTATGACATCATTTTTTTATCATTAAATTATAGGTGCGTTCACATTTGAATTTAGAATTAAAGACTATAATATTAGTAGTAATTACTATACAAGGACACGGATATTAAAAGGATTAACAATAATTTACAATAAAAAAGAATAAATTATAATTTTTGTTTATTATGTTTATTATATCTAACTCTACTAGATTATGTATAGTAAATAATATTCCCTCCGTCCCTTTTGATTCTAAACATTTTTTTTTTCATTTTTTGGTACGCATTTTAAGGTGTATTTTAAGGATAGTTCCACAAATTTTTTTCTAAATTTTCCTTTTTTTTGTATAAAAATTTAATTAAAAAAATAAGTTATGGAAATATCTTTAAAATACACCTTAAACTACGTGTCAGAAAGTGAAAAAAAAGTGATAAGAATCAAAAGGGACGGAGGGAGTATATTATTACATAATCATAATATATTAATATAAATAAATATGTATATAATATTGTATAAATGGTTCGGGTTTTCAGATTGATTGTTGGGATAAAACCGTAACCGTTATCAAATCGTTACATCGATTTGATTTGATTACAATTTTCTCCGTTTCAATATTTTTCGATACGATTTTTCAATTTTTCAATCCAATTTTTCAATGTTTTTGGTTACCCCTAATTTCTATATAGTCCAAATCTATTTATACTATACTATTATAAGCAACTAGCCTCTATTTAGTTGGTTGGTAATTTGGTATACTTTTTTGGTAACCGTTGGATGTAATGTTAAAAGAAGATATTCTTTTTATAATATATAAAATATTCTTATATGTTCAAGGTTTGAATCCCGTCTACAACATATTATTATTAAATATTTATATCTTCTTATAAATTACTCATAAAAGTTCAAGATTCGATTCCCCACAACAACATATTTTAGTTAAAAATTTATATTATCTATTTTCACCATATTATTATTAAATATTTATATTATATTAAACTAATTCAAGAATTTTAAGTTTCAATTCCCGCCAACAACATAATAAATTTAAAAAGTTATTTATCAATTTTCAATGTATAAACTTAAAACAATAATTTAGAATACTATCAAATACATATTATTTTAATTTATTATCTTCTATAATTTATTTACTTACTGATTAAAAAAATATTAAAATTATAAATAATAAGTTATAAATATTAAGCCAAAAAAAAAGATAAAAATATTAAATATTAAAATTAAAAAATTTTAAATATTTACACGAGTTATAAGGTAATAGCCATTAAATCCATTTTATATATCGTGACTTGCGGTAGACCAAACCTGCACTCTTTACATAAACACAACTTATGCAAAATAATTTATTCTTCTCAAAAGAATTGTTGGATTTTTCTAAGATTTAATTCTCAAATTTAACACTGGCCCAGTGGCCCACAATAATAGACCACCGTATTTAAGAATCAAATGTATATCACCTTTGTCCTTGTTTGTGACTGCGCTTTCCTGTCTTCGTTGCCCACCCATCTCTTTCAGCCTGCTGAGTAAGCATTCTCTCTCTCTCTCTCCCTCTCTCTCTCCCCCCCCCCCCTCTCTCTCTCTCTCTCTCTCTCTCTCTCTCTCTCTTTCTCTCTCTCTCTTTCTCTCTGTGTGCGTGTGTGAATTTTTTTTGGATATGTAACTTTGTTGTTGTGTTGGGGTTTTGAGTTTTTATGATGTGGGGTTTGTCAAGAACTAAACTTATATTCATTTTTATGATGATCATGTGATTTCTTCTGTGTATTTCTTTATATGTATATCTTTAATTGGATTGCCTTGTGATTTTAAATTATATTTCTTGCACATCATTTTATATTTTGTTAAAAGCACAATCTTTCTGTTCATTATGAAGCCTAATTGTCATGATTCTTGCTAAATTTATGTCTCAGACTAACCAAAATCATTTTTTCCTTCAAGTTATAGTCTAAATTGTTCTTACACAAAATGCATTTTCCTTAGTATTTACTATGTTACAAGTCTCTATAATTTTTGGTCTATAAGGCAATGACTGATGACATGATGAGTGTATTTGTGTAGTGCTTTCATTTTTTGCCTGTTAAGGTAAAGATTTTGCACAACTGTGTAAATTATAATTGTTCTCTGTTGTAAAGAGCATTTTTTTACTAGACGTTTGACAAGGATGGCTTTATCTGGAGCTGAAAAGGAAGGAAGGGAAGTGAGGATTTATGAAAATTTGGATGACCTCAGAATTGATCTTGCAGAATATGTAGCAAGATTATCGGAGGCAGCTGTTAAAGAGCGGGGTACTTTTTCTATAGCTTTATCGGGCGGTTCTCTCATTGGCTTGATGGGGTAGATGGTTTATTCCCTTTTTGTGTTTTTATATGTTTGTAAGTTTGCTCTTTATCTAATCTTGGACCATTTTGTTTAATTATGGGGTGAAGCAGGGAACTTTGTCGTCCTCCTTACATCGAGACTATTGATTGGGCCCTGTGGCATGTATTTTGGGCTGAAGAACGTGTGGTGCCAAAGAATCATCCGGATAGCAACTATAAGCTAGCAAAGGATCATCTTTTGCCCAAGGTATATTTTACATTTTGATGCAGATAATTACTATTACACATTACTAAGATTGTAAATACTTAGAGCATAGATCATAGATGTGTTTCATACAAATGGGATTTTACTTTCTATCATATTGACATATTTTACAATATATGATTTAACTTCTCTGAGTACTTGCTTGTGTATGTGATCTAACACTAAACGACATCCCCTTTTGTGTAAAATTCTTAGGAGGTGTTTGGTTTTTGATGGGAATGATTAGGAATCCTGGGGGTTATTGTAGAGAGTAAGTTACGTAGTTAATGGGAATGACATATTGAGGTCCCCATTCCAATCGCTTAAATTCCTCAGCCAAATAGTAACACCCTATATTGTTCCGGACTAATTATGTCCTTATATATTATAGCTAGTTATATATAATTAGAACGGCGAACAATTTAGATTATGTTTAGTGGTGTATCTAAAGATTTGCTTAAGGTAATCAGTGGAAGTCCATAAAATTCAGTGAATGATTGCAAATTGAGTTGGATCTTGGATCCTGCTCATTTAAGCTAAACCTGACTAGCACAAACTGTTCGAAAACATTGTAATAGACTAATAGCTTGCTTCAGGTTAATTTTATATCAGCTCTGGAAGCAGGGTCTCAAATTGGTTGGGGAAAAAAAACTTTCTGAGATATTGCTTACAGCAATTAATGGCATTACGGCCTACTTTTCAAATGAACACTTGTTCACTAACAAGTAACAACTTCACGTTATAACCTCCAGTATCTCGTACTTAGGCTTTTTACTCATGTGCACATGAATAAAATATATAGAATTATCTAAATAACTATCCAATGCTATTACGCTTTTGGCTGAGCTAATTTAACCAGAAAAGAAGCAAAAGAGCCGTATATCTCTGATAGACATCAGCTAAGTTTGTTTCCAAAGGTATCAACAGAGATTATGGCTTATAGTTTAATTCCCGATGTTACCTAAGTTCTAGTCCATCAGAAGAGGAGTCCTCTCTTTTGTAAATATTTTTTGTGATTTACAAAATTTAACGGGGTTCCGTCCCCATCTACCCACAAAAAAAAAAAAAAAATAGTCCATCATGTTTCTGTTATATTCCTAGTGCGAGTGGTTCACCAAATAATGTACTATATAATTATTAGGCTTGTTATAATTTTATAATTCAACTTTTAATTGTTTGAGCTATTAAGCATGATACTGTGCAGTTTGCTCATGATCCTAAATTGTTTTAGGAGTAGGTGTAGGCATGTAGCAGGCTATTAGATACATAACTCTATAAAGCTACATTGAGCTATAAAAAATGGGCCAACCACTGAAGAATTGGACCTGGGACATTGGACATAAGTCCAATGCGCTTCCACTGTGCCACTTTGGCAGAATATACTACACAGGTATAAATTTCACGAAAAAAGTAAGTTAAAGATTATGTAATAAAAGGACCAAAGCCAGGAATCGAACCTGGGACCATGGGACATGAGCCCAATGCGCTTCCACTGCGCCACTTTGGCAGAATAAACTACATAATTATTTATTTCGTTATTTAACCTTTTGTTATTTAACCTTTCCAGAGAATAAGGTTAAAAAAAATAATATAATTAGATGTAAAAGTGTTTTGTGTCTACAACAGGTATAAATTTCGGGAAAAAAATTATGTTAAAGATCATATAAAAAAAGGACCAAAGCCAGGAATCGAACCTGGGACCATGGGACATGAGCCCAATGCGCTTCCACTGTGCCACTTTGGCAGAACATACCATATAATTATTATTTCATTATTTAAGTTTTCCACATATTATAAGGTGAATAAATAATATTTTTGTTTTTTTGACAGAACAAGGCGAATAAATAATATAATTAGATATTATAAGTGTTGGTTGTCTACAACACTTATAAATTTTGGGAAAAAAGTAAGTTAATGATTTTATAAAAAAGGGGCCAAAGCCAGGAATCAAACCTCGGACCATGGGACATGAGCCCATTGCGCCTCCATTGTGCCACTTTGGCAGAGTGAAGAATTAATTAAAATTTACTTTTTTGGTATATCTTACTATATTTTTATTTGAATTTTTGCACAAATTTGAAAGTGAATGTAACTGTTCTTTGTCAAATGTGTATTCAAGAGTAACAGCCTCGGTACTCGGTTAGAGGTATGACTGCTTACATTGTGCATTCCCCACACACTACTTTTCGAGCAGGATGGAGTAGTCCCTTTTCCCTTTTTCACTTACATAGTATTCATACATGTATGGATGAATAAGTAGATAAGTAATATAGAAACACCAAGGAGTATGATAAGTGGTGATTTTCTCCGACTATGATCTGCTTTGGTAATGGCCCACCAATTTTTTCGGTGAGCGAGTTTTTTTCAAGGTCATGTTTGTGTTAATTGACTTTTGGGAAGAAAAATGTAAAAAAGAGTTGATGTGGGTTAGAATTTACTAAAATTTTCAAGGTTTATATATGTGTATAACCAAGGAATCCTTTTTTTTTTGCTAAGTACAACCGAGGAATCCTTTATGGTGAATATGTCAATAGCCAGTTATATTATCCTCTTGTTTCTCTTTTTCTTTCTATTAATGTTGCCCATTTGTTTTTTTTTTCTTCCCAAAGTTCATACAGTAACAGATAAAGAGCAATTGTCTTGCAATGGTTACTGATTCTATTGAAGTTGTTAATGTTAGAAAAATGTGATAACAGGGTGATTATACATGTTTACAATTTTCAGGTGCTTGTTCTTCCTAGTCAGATGCATTCTATCAGTAATTCGTTATCAGCAAAGGAAGCTGCCGAGGAGTATGAGTTTCTCATCAGACAGCTAGTAAAGACCCGCTTAGTTGGGGTTTCTGAGACTAGCGATTGCCCCAAATTTGACCTAATTCTTCTTGGCATGGGCTCGGATGGTCATGTCGCCTCACTATTCCCTAATCACTCGGTTCTTGACAACACAGAGGATTGGGTGACTTACATCACCGACTCACCCAAACCCCCGCCAGAGAGGATCACATTCAGTATGCCTGTAATCAACGCAGCAGCCAATGTGGCTGTGGTTGCAACAGGCAGCAGCAAAGCAGAGGCTGTGCACTTGGCAATTGATGATGTGGGTCGTGAATGTCCATCCTTGCCTGCAAGGATGGTGAATCCAACCAGCGGGAAATTGACTTGGTTTTTGGACAAGTTGGCTGCATCTAAGCTTGATTCATGTGCTTAAATTTCTGGATAGAGCTATTCTCTTGTAGCAAACTTTATCTAGTGCAAGAATCCAATTATCCAAAGGTAAAAACATTACCTGTAAACGCTAGTTGGTGCGTTCTAAACCTAGATTGTGTTAGTCAATATTTAGAAAGATATTCCAGATTTACCTATAGGTAACTTGCTCTAAACACCAGTTTTGTGAGTACTAGTATATGTAGTCTTCTGCAGCTGCCTCTTTTTCCCAGTAAGGTATCGTAAGAGACTAAGTACTAGATGGAAACTCCAAAGGCAAGACGCCAGAACATTAACAGTTTTGTCTTCTGAACTGAAACTTTGAAAAGTTTTCAATTTTAGCTGGATGAATGCCATCCATTTCAGAACTGGTGTTTGAAGTATACATCTATTGTCATCCTTGTGCAAAAGGTGATGTAAAAAGATGGAACACTTAAATTTTTTACGAGTAAATGTTGAAACACCATATAGAGCTTGTATAATTTTACCGTGTGTTAATGCATCAAATTCAACTGATAATGCCTGAGCATCAAGTCATAGAATCAACAAATACTAATGCGCGTTACTGCCTGTTATAGACATTATGCCCCACAGTAGAGAGAAAGATATGCCACAAGTCCAAAGTATCTATTTGTAACAACGCAAAGCAGTGTAGTCTATGTTAGTGAACTTTTAGCCTTGTGCGGCTAATCTTTCGAGGGTAATACTAACACTACGTGGTAAGTTGCAGAAGAGCTGTGCCATTTATTTATCATTTTTTTTATTTTGTAGAATGTAACAGACAGATTCAGAACTTCCCGTTTGTATCCTTTATATGCAACTAAGTGGCGTTCCATAACATCAATTCCACATTTAAAGTGAAAATCATCAGAATATATCAACACACGGGAACACTCGGACACTGATTTTCTGGAAAAATCAACCATACCTCCTTCAGTAGTTCAGTACATATATGTTGATGCCACACTTTGACAAAGAATATACAACTTGTTCTCAAGCCACCTCTCTTGCGTAGTTTCATTTGTAAATTTGCAGTAACTTTTCTGCTCACAGTTCGATCTACTTGCGTTTGAACTCTAGTTTTCATTTAGAAATAGTAACAATGACCGACCTTAGTCCTCGTCCCCAACTTTTTCCATGAAGGCAACTTGACCATTTACCACCTAAGTTAGCTATAGCAATGCAACACTACTTGAACTCCCTGCAAGCATCCTTCGTTTATTCATGCACTTCATAGTCAAGAAGCCTGTTTACAGGCCTTCCCGAGGGCACACGAATATTGAGCAGCTACTGAACAACAGACAAGTAGAATCCAGCCATAAGTAAAGCAAATATCATCTTAAGTGGTGGCTTGCCATGAAGGTTTTGGACCAACCATACCTCCTTCAGTAAATTTACATTGATGTCAGAATTTGACAAGACCTTTGTTTGTTCCACCAGATCAAACCTGTGATGTAGACACTCCACTTGTGACAGTTCATCCAGCAAACACACCTTTATCTGTGTCTCATTCACCAATTGTGCTACCTACTCCTGTTTCTTCACCAACTATGTTTCCTACTCCTGTCTCTTCACACACTGATTCACCAACCACTGTTTCACCATCACCTTTGCCTCCTCCACAACACATTTCACTTAGACATAAGGTTCAACCTGTATGGATGAAGGATTATGTCACTTCAAACCCACAAACAACTTCTGCTTCTTCAAATGTCACAGCTAATACTATTTTGTTGAACTGTCCCATTGACCAGAAATATAATCTTTCCCATTATACACCTTCTACCTCGATTTTTGCTTGTGCTGTTAGTCCACAAACAGCAATTTCCGAACCTTTTACATATAATCAAGCCAAAACAGATCATAGGTGGATTGATGCTATGGACAAAGAGTTAACTGCCTTAGAAACAAACAATACTTGGACCATAGTTCCCAAGCCACATAACAAAAAGGTTGTGGACTGCAAATGGGTTTATAAAGTGAAGTATTTAGGAGATGATTCTATAGATAAATTCAAGGCTCGTCTTGTTGCCAAAGGGTATACTCATGTTGAAGGCCAGGATTATCACAACACATTTTCTCCCGTTGCCAAGATGGCTACAGTTCGAACTATATTAGCTTTAGCAGCTGTGAAACGTTGGGATATTCATCAATTTGATATCAATAACGCTTTTTTACATGGTGAGTTATCTGAAGAAGTTTACATGGAACTCCCTAAAGGTCATCCTCTTTGTGGAACTGGTGTTGTATGCAAATTGAATAAGTCAATCTATGGCTTGAAACAAGCTTCTCGTGTATGGTTTGAAAAGCTAGCATCAGTTTTACTTGAACTTGGCTTCACTCAAACAGTTGCTGACTACTCTCTGTTCGTATATAAACATCAAGATGTTTTTGTTACTTCCTTGGTCTATGTGGACGACATCCTTCTCACAGGCAATAGTACTGAGTTTATTACACATGTTAAAGCTCTACTGCATTCCATTTTTACCATTAAAGACTTAGGTTTGGCTAAGTATTATCTTGGGTTGGAAATACATCAGACTTCAGCTGGAATTTATTTGCATCAACATAAGTTTGTTCATGATTTACTCATTGAAGCAGGTTTGGAGAACTCAAAACCTTTGTCTCTTCCTGTGGATTCCAATGTTAAACTTTCACCTACTGATGGTGAACTTCTTGAGGATCCTACACCTTACAGGAAGTTTGTTGGGAAATTATTATACCTTACTGTATCTCGACCTGATATTACTTACGTTGTCCATCACTTAAGCCAATTTTTGCAGAGTCCACGAGTACCTCACATGCTTGCTGTACAACGTGTCTTACGGTATTTAAAGTCAACTCCTTTCCAAGGCTTGTTTTACTCTTCTGAGTCTTCTCTGCAACTTGAAGCCTATTGTGATAGTGATTGGGGTTCTACCCTTGATTCTTCTGCAATGTTAAAGAGTATCACATGAATGTGTTTACTACTTGGCTCTTCTTTAATTGTTTGGCATTCTACTAAACAAAAGGTTATGTCACGATCGACTGCTAAAGCTGAATTACGTGCAATTGCTGACACTGCTTGTGAAGTCTCTTGGCTCACTCTTTTACTTTCTGAACTGGATATTCCACAGTCCCTCCCAGTTACCCTTCATAGTGATAATCAAGCTGCTTTGGACATCACAGCTGATCCTGTTTTTCATCCCAAGACAAAAATTTTTGCTTTAGATTGTCATTTCGTTCGTGAACAGGTGCAATCACAGTTAATACAGCCACGCTATTTGCCTAGTTCTTCTCAGCTGGCTGACATCTTTACTAAGGGACTTGGTCGACAAGCTCACTGGAATTTGTTATCCAGATTGAATGTTATGCAACCACATTCAATCTGAGGGGGACTATTGAAGCTTGTATCACATTATCTTATCACATAGCTCACTACTTATCACAACCAACACTGCTTATCACCTTACTTGCTTATCATAACGGTTTCTGTTATTTTCAATATAAAGTCTCCTCCATGTACTCATTTCTATTCACTTACTCTGTAATACATTTTTCTTAATCAATAAGGAAACACATCTTCTTCCCCAATATGTAGTTACATTTTCTGTACGTATAGCTATAATACTGTAGCTTAATCTTCATGGATGATGAGTTGTTAGCAATCTTTAGAGAATCCCCTGCACATGGTTTGACACCCGTCATTCTCAAGCCACCACTCTTGCGTATTATCATTTGTGAAATTGCAGTAACTTTTCTGCAATCAATTCGAACCTCTCACGTGTGAATTCTGTTTTCATAAATACTAATGACAGATATATCTGTACCTGGTACCCTTATAGAACGCAACTCTAAGTTCTATTAGTACAGTTATACTGCTCGATTCTAGCATCTATATAACAGAAGTTCCATAAAGAAATTCTTGCTTAGTAACTCAATAACATCCGTAAAATTTCGTGGTTTCTGTGTGAACAATCTGGTCTCTTCCCCCGTCTGCCATAATTGTAACGAAAGATTTACATTGTAAAAATTAGGCCTCCTATCTTTTTTGTGATCTTGATGGCTCGTAAAGCAGCATATTTCATCTTTTAATCAAGCAGCGAGAATTTGTTAAAATTAAATATCTTTGCCTACAAAACAGGACGAGATCAGGGAAAAGTAATTTGATAGCTTAATATTGAGTGAGCCAACCAGCTTATAAGCTGAATTTTTTAGAAGGCATCTAGAGTTCTGAATTGAAGTACAACTTAACGTTGAAACAATGCGCACAATTAGAAGAAAATGAGTGAGCTTATAACACAGATACAGAGAGGAAAATGCCACCAAGAGTGTACACAATCAGAAGAAGATGAGGGAGCTTTAATTTTTAAAAAAATAAAAACAAAATGTTTCCGCAGCAAGGAATCGAACCTGGATACCAAATTGCTAAAGTTTTTTTTGACGGTAAACGACAATATTCCACTTGAAAATTAATTTGACATTGCTACTGCGGTTGCTGTTGTTTGTAATAATTAATTTAATATATTAACTGATGTTTTGCATGCATATTTGCTGCATTAATGCATATTTTTCTTTCTTAGCTTGATCACATTAGTATGTTAAGTCCTCTTACGTCCGACCTCTTTATTGATCTTGATGATTTATTGATTTGTAAAGCAATAGTATAGAGAGTTTAGATGCATGTAATTGCAACTATGACATTTCTGCTGGGTTGACTGTCACAACTGAGAGGAGTAACAAGTACATTTTTCTCCAGTGACAACTCCAAAGTGCTCCTTGGTGTGATAATGTATATATGTTTGAAGTCCCATCTGTCGCAAGCAAGTTTTAGACTTTCATGCCGAAGTGGAGCTGGAACTTCTGGATTGTAATAAGCAAACTTTGATTTGTCGTTATTACTGGTGTCACCGTGTCAGTTTTTAAAAGGAATTGTGCACAAAGAAATTCAGGTTCCTGCTTCGTACAACCCCAATAGCATGTGTCTTCCCCTGATTGTCATAATGGTAATGGAAGATTTATCGTAAAAATTAAGTCCTAGTTTTTTTTGAGATGATTGTCATAATGGTAATAAAAGATTTATCTTAAAAATTCAGGTTCCTTCTTCTTTTGATGAAGCAGTGAGAATGTGAAGTACAACATCTTTGCCTGCAATAGAGGAGGTCAAAGGGACAATAAAACTTAATAACTTCATCTAAAGCAAGCCAACCAGCTTTTAAGAGAGTGCATTACTTTAGTCTGGTCGAGTGATTGTAAGGTAAATCAGCTTCCCAACTAGACGCTGGTAAGGTACAGTGTCTGCTAACAACTCTCCTTTATCTGCTGTTAGTTTCATATGAGCATCCATTGGCAGTTTAAGTGGAGAAACATTGAGCATGCCAAACTCTTTGAACAAGTTAGTCGTATACTTCTTTTGAGAGAAAAAAATTCTGCTTCTGACCTGTCAATTTCGAGCCCCAAGAAGTATCTTGGCGAACCTAAATCTTTCATCCTGAATTTCTGTGACAACAGCCTTTTAAGTTCAGTTATTTCTGCTGGTGAATCACCTGCAATCAAGATATCATCGACATAGACGAGCACCACCGTCATCTTCCCATCTTGAGTCTTAGAAAATAGGCTATAGTCAGCCTTGGATTGATTGTAGTTGAGGGTCTTGAGAGTGAAAGATAGTTTAGAAAATCATTGCCTTGACGCTTGACGAAGGCCATAAATTGCTTTCTTCAATCGACAAACTAGATTGTCTGCATTTCTCAGATCATGGTCATCAATAGATAAAGAAATTCGACTCCCAAGTCCTGTATACCCAGGTGGCATTTTCATGTACATAACCTCATCTAATTCATCATTTAAGAATGCATTGCTCACATCCATTTGGCAAGCATCCCAATTCTGAATAGCAATTACTGCCAAGAGAGCTCTCATAGTGGTTAATTTGGCCACATGAGCGAATGTCTCTGTGAAATCAATGCCATGAACTTGCTTATTCCCAAGAATCACCAATCTGGACTTGTGCTTTTCTATGGATCCATCTGGGTTGTACTTAGTTTTATACACCCACTTTGATCCTATTGCCTGCTTCCCATCTGGCAGAACAACAATGTCCCACGTTTTATTTGCCTCCAAAGCTTCCAATTCCAGATTCATTGCCTCAACCCAATGTGGGTTCTTCACTGCCTGTTTGAAAGATATAGGATCATCTTGAGCGACCAGTGTTGAGAGAAAGCAATGAAACCGTGGCTCCACTGCTTGGCTTGCCACAACATTTGCATTTTGCTTTCCTGTTGTAACATACTCACCCATCCAGGCTGGTCTTTTGGATACTCTTGATGAGCGTCTTGGTTGAGGAACGGTCTCATCAACAGTCTCATTTCCTTCAGTCTCATCGCTTGAACTTCCTTCCTCAGTGTCTGATTCATCATTGTATGTCAACCAATCATCATGATGGTTGTAGTTTTTTGATGTTGATACACCAGTTGTCAGAGGCTACATTGTGAAGCTGGTATGACTTTCTTTGAATGAAAAAACATTCTCATGAAACTTGACATCCCTCGAAATGAAAATTTCCTTTGTCATTAAATCCATCATTCTAAATCCTTTTTGAGTTGGAGGGTATCCCAAGAATATGCAAGACTTAGCCTTTGTTTGAAACTTGTCATGTTGTTTCCCACCAGAAGTTGCAGCAAATCCCAGACAGCCAAACACTTTCATGCTATCATAATCGACAGGTTTTTCATGCAATACTTCATAAGGCACTCTATTTTGAAGTGCAACAGTGGGAATTCTATTCATAATGTGTACTGCTGTCAATACACAATCTCCCCAATGTGATATAGGCAACCCTGATTGAAACTTTAGTCCCCTTGTAACTTCAAGTATTTGTCTATGCTTGCGTTCAACTCGTGCATTTTGCTGAGGACTTAACACACATGTAGTTTGATGTATTATGCCATTCATTGCATAGAATTATTTGCAATGTTTATCAGCAAATTCCATTGCATTATCAGACCGTATGATCTTGATTCCAGTGTTAAATTGATTCTTCACATAACTCAGAAACATAGTCATTGTCCTCAAGTAGTCTGACTTGCTTTCTAAAAGATAAACCCAAGTTACTCAAGAGAAGTCATCAACTAAGATGAGAAAATACCTGTATTTCTTACGAGTTGGAACCTTATAAGGTCCCCATGTGTCAACATGCACCAAGTAAAATCGCTGAGTTGCTTTCTGGGAAAGGAAGCTTGGTGAATTTCGCCATTGGACAAGTTACACAGATCAAAGCTTCTCCCTTAAGTTGTGACTTAATGCTCGAGAGAAGTTTCAATTTTGGAACAGGTGTATGCCCAAGACGACGATGTCATAAGTTAAGTTTGTTGATAGCTTTCTCCTGTGACTCCACTTGCACACAAGTCACCTCTTTTTGTGTTTGCTGGTCTGCAGAGCTTGCCAACACTACAAGAAAAGGGTCAATAGACATCAGTTTCTGACTGATGTCTATGTTATTTTGCATGTGATGTCTAGGTGGGAGATGTCTATTCTAGACATCAGTCAGAAACTGATGTCTGTGCTAACATAGACATCGATATTTCATTCAATACACATCAGTTGTTCTACAAAATAAGTTAGATATAATTAATTTTATAAATAACTTGCATGTCTTATATTCTAGAAAACATATAATATACTAAGTTATTTTTCACATACACATCACTTTCTTTTTTTGGAAAAGATGTCTATTTGTATGTTAGACATCAAAATTTTAGCAAATGAAGTGATGTCTATAGTTATCTTAGACATCATCCTAGACTGATGTCTAATGTAGGTATAAACATCAGTTTATTCCGAAAAAACTCATTTAGATTTGTCTCTTAAACATCAGATTTTATAAATAAAAAGTGATTTCTATTTTTTTTTTAGACATCGGACATTGTAGAAAAAATGTGATGTATATCTTTGTTTTAGACATCATTATTTGGTAAAACTTTCGATGTATTTGTTACAATTAGACATTTGTTTCTGAGTGTAATTCAATAAACCGTTGTTTTTCAATGCATACCAAAAAATTAAAAACTGGACCATTCACAATATATCCAACCATACATTTATATTAAACCATTCACAGAATACAACCACCAACATGTACATCATCCATCTGTTACTTTAACAAGATACCAAACTAGCTATATCACTTAACAAGATACCAAACTGAAGTCCCACAGTTTTTTGGCCAATCCGGCATCAGTAGCCAGTGAGCTTCCCAGTGAGCATCACCGCAACTTCACCAGGTTCAAGAGGGCATCGCCCCTCCTTTCGCTTCTGCAGAGCCAACGACCATAGATGTGAACCATCCTGCAAATCACTTTGGAGTCAAAAACCAGATAGTACAAGCATTTACTTTTGTTTCTAGTGCCAGAAATATATTCTATAGTGTAACCTTGAATCGTCGGGGCCACTCTTTCATTCTGTACATTGCCATTAAAACTTTTTCCACCCTTGTTGCCACAAAGTCACAGAAGGATAAGCCTACCATCCCTTTCTCAAATCTAAGATGAAGAGCCCTATTCGAATAAAACAGATAGCGAAAGAATATATCATTCAACACTTAAGTTTTTAATTGAACACTATTATCAAACTTCAGAACAAAATTTCCAGCTCGCTTACATAAAAGGATTTGTACTGTTTGTGCGGTTTCTCATTCTCAATTTCAGGAAGAAATTGTAGAGCATGATAATTCACCCTGCACCTGAGCTTATTGATCTCGGGGGGAACATTATCATACCTAACAAGAAGCAAATAAGTACAGAAAACAATTTAGTTTCTTCCTAAAAATATCTGGCCAAATTAAATGATTCTTGATTGCTTACCCCAGTCGATCAACAAAAGGTTTTAGTGACATTATCTTCTTCTCTTTGATCCGAGGCAGCACATTGTCAATGTAAAATTGTGCAGGAGCATACTTGGGAATGTTCTTTACAGTTCGTCTACAATGCATTAATCAAACATTCAAAATTTTAAAAAATAAAAATTGCCAGCCTGCTTCAAACTTTTATCAAATTTTATATCAATAAAATACCACATTATTCAAAAAAAAAACTTAGGCCAAATACATCATATTAAATGCAAGTATAAACTGAACTAAGAATTAAAAATTTACATAGAAGGCCAACTAAAAACAATTTGCAAAATACTTATCATAAATAAAATAGTTACACTAAAAACAAAAAAGCAAACAAAACAACAACAAAAAAACAACCAGTACCATGTTTAATCGTATCTTCCCAATCTTGTTAAAACATCTCCATGTCCGCTAACACGTCTCGTATAAGAAACTTAATCTACTAACACATACATGAACATACACATACACATGAACTTAATGCTTCGAAAATGCAGCCCCTGCATCATGAGGTATAAGAATTATATAAAGGTACCTTTTAGAAATCAGGCAAAAGTTATTTTAATGATACTTTTAATGATATAAACTGAGTTATTTGTTGTTCATACCCAAATAGTTTCCATAAGGACTCCATGTAACATGGCTTACAGATATTGGAGACTCTTTGCTAACAGATGCCTGTACAATGTAAAATCATGATATTTTAGTCAAAAAATAATAACTACGAAAGCAAGCAAATAATAGAAATGAAGAACGGGTAAAGTTAACACTTCATAATTATAGTAAATTGAGGAAGGGTATAGTAAATAACCAAAACTTGCTTCAATATTTACTCATTTAAATAACAACCATCTTTGACAATAATAGTCAGATATTGAACCTAGATAACAAGTCAGATTTTATTCACAAGAGCTTTAACATTAAACAAAGGTCATAAAAGTTCAATGTGTACTTGCTAGCAAGTTTTTTTATTTTATAAGCTAACGATGCTATCTCCTGTAAGGAAGAAGATCTATAATCAACACACCATTTCGTAAATTGCAAGAAGTAAAGAAAAAGGAAACATTACCGCCATTAAAGATATTGAACTCAGAGCTCCTTTTCAACGTCACGAGCAGAGAAGCATAAATGAAAATTACCTAAACTAACAGCCACAACCACAACCAAGTGAATGAGGTCCTGTAAAAATAATAAATTCAAAATAATTAGGGTATAACAAATACATCCAAATAAATAAAAACACACAATTTAAGAAATTAGGGTTTTCATTTAAAAAGCCCCAATTTAAGAAATTAGGAATTTGATTTTAAAAAATCCCCAAATTGAAGCTCATCAATTTCAATAGAGAAGACCCAAATATTCATGTAGAGGCAGGAGGAGACCAATTTCTTAAATTTCATACCAATTTCTTCAAAGGAGAGACGAGCAAAGAGAGATAGAGAGATTCAGTCGCGCGAGATTCATACGACCGGAGGTGAGTACGTAGAGCAGGTGGTCGTGGTAAGTCGAGTAGTGAGTGGTGGTGGAGGTGAGTTTGTGGTGGTGAGAGATGAGGTAGAGAGATTCAGTCGAGAGAGAGTGTCTGAGAGAGAGGTCTGAGAGAGATGGTTCGAGAGAGGTGAGAATATTGTTTAATTAGTTTTTTGTTTTGTTTAATTGTCTGAGGATACAATAATTGTGTATGGGCGGGGAGAATATTTGGTTAGGTTGGGGGGAAATTTTGACTTAGGGGTGAAATTTTTGTTAAGGGGGAAAACAAAATAAGGGCGTGTTTTTTCATTTTTTAAAGAGTGACTTTAGACATCAGTTTTAAAAATAGTGATGTCTACGAATAACAAAGACATCAGTTTAATGCGGGATGATGTTATTACAACTTTTAACATCAGCGTCATTTACGACTGATGTCTAAAGTGTGATGTCTATTGATTGTTTTCTTGTAGTGCAAATAGTATAGACCATTGTGCACTTTTCCATTCCCTTTCAGCTTCCTTGACTTTGAATCTACAATCATACATGCTTCTGAATGGAATGTCACATCACATCCATTATCCTTTGCAAATTTATGTATAGAAAGCAAATTATGAGTGAAGGTAGGAACATGCAGCACATTAAGCATCTTGAGACCATTCTCAAGTGTCATATCACCAATATGTGTAATCAATGTTGTAGCCCCTGTTGGCAATTTGATAGTGAAATTTGTTGGAGCCTTCCTAACATTCGACAATGCACCCAGGTTGGCAGTCATATGATCTGATGCACCTGAGTCCACGATCCATTTTCCCATTTTTGCTCCCCCTGTTCCACTGTTTATCATACCAGAAAATGGGCTATCACATTCATCATCTTCACACTGAGTTTTACCTCCAGGTAGCATAGACAACAGCTGGGGTCCAGATCCATACTACGGATCTCCCCGTGAATACCAACCCAATGTATGGGCTGCCTAACTACCCTCCTACTCAAGGAGCTGGATCAAGTGGTCATGCCTTGCAAATCCGAGATCGAGAGTATCGTGACTACTCTGGTCCCTATACCGATGAATCGTCTTCTGATGATGAAGATCGTGATGAAGCCCCGAGAAGGCGACGTGTTAGCAGAGAACCTCTAAGGAGGCGTCAAACTATCCATGATGGACCCCCGTCAACAATTGCAGAAAGGATCAAGGCTCATGAAGCCGAGATCTTAAGATAAAAGGAAGATATGGCAAGGGAGCAAGCGAGGTTGAATTAGAATAGACCACCTCCAAACTCAGGAGGGATTCCTTTTGTTGATTTAGAGAGGCCTTCGAGGAGGCAGAGAAGGGCTGATGCCTCAACTGATAAAATAACAAGGGTAGAAACTCCTAGGAGTAACCCCAAAGATTTAATGCCATTGGGGAATCCAGATGATCCTACACCCCCGTTTCCAGATGGGCCCAAACCCTAATTATAATATTAATTTCGTAATTAATATTAGGGGCAATAAACAGCTCAGCAAATAAGAGTCAAACAAGGATATAACTCTTGCCTGGCTTAGCTTCCAAGATACATATCTCAACATGGAAACTGATTCCTACAAGGAAGGGGTCTAAAACCTTCTTTGAGGCGGTGACTTGCTCACCAAGTCTCCTACTCCTACCATAATTCTTAGGCTTCTCAGCTCATATAAGGACCTGACCCCTCATTCTCAGGACTACGTTGGGCAGAGCTCCATACGTCACCCACCGCATTTTGGCTCAATCCTCGAATAAGGACATACAAGCCACTACGTCCTAGGTGAGCCCTCGTCGCCATAGCCCTGAGGGCACCATCACCTAGAACTACGTCTTGGCTTGATTCTCAATAACGATATACGTAGGCACTCTGTGAGGACCGATTAGTCCCGAACACGGAAACAGCCATTAAAGCTCGAAGCTAACCAACCCTAGCATTAAATACAATTCATAACCTAGTTTTTATTCCACAACAATATCTAATATAATGATATTCCCAAATTTCCAAAAAATAAAAAATTAATTTGTTGGGAGATCTTAGAAGAACACTATTGTACTGACTAGTACTCGTAACTAGTGCTTTGTCACTGATTGTTATTTTTATTTTTTTATAAAAAAAAAATATTTTTCAACGATCCAACCTTACATATGTCAAGATATAAATAATAGAATGATATTCCCTAATTTTCAAAAAATAAAAAATTAATTTGGTTGGAGTTCTTAGAAGAACACTATTGTATTTACTAGTACTCGTAACTAGTGTACGTTTTGTCACTGATTGTTGTTTCTATTTTTTAAAAATTTTTCTCGACGATTCAACCGTACGAATGTCAAGATATAAATAATATAATGACATTCCCAAAATTTCAAAAATAAAAAAATAATTTAGTTGGGGATCTTAGTAGAACAATAACATATTAACTAGTACTCGTAACTAGTGCTTTGTCACTGATTGTTGTTTCTATTTCTTGAAAAATATTTGTCGACGATCCAACCACATGGATGTCAAGATATATCTAATATAATGATATTCCCAAATTTTCAAAAATTAAAAAATTAATTTGCTTGGAGATCTTAGTAGAACACTATTGTATTGACTAGTACTCATAACTTGTGCTTTGTCACTGATTGTTGTTTCTATTTTTTTAAAATATATCTCGACGATCCAACAGTACAAAGGTTAAGATCCATTCTTTTTTTTTTTGTTACTGCCAAAATTTCAGAAAAAAATAAATTTATTTGGTTTTGAAATTTAACGGTCAACTAGTATTTTGACTAGAACCCCTAAATAGGATTTCTCCAGGGTTTAGTATTTCAATTTTTCAAAAAAATATTTCTCGATGACCCAACCGTTTGGTGGTCTAGATCCATCATTTTTAATGTTATTGCCAAAATTTCTGAAAAAAATAAATTTATTTGGTTTGTTAATGTATGGGTCAACTCGTATTTTGACTAGAACCCCAAAATAGGGTTTCGTAAGGGTTTAGTGTTTTAATTTTTTAAAATGTACGATGACCCAACCGTACGGAGGTCACGATCCATCTTTTTAATGTTATTGCCAAAATTTCAGAAAAAAATAAATTTATTTGGTTTGGTAATTTAATGGTCAATTAATAATTTGACTGGAACCCCTAAACAGGGTTTCGTCAGGGTTTAGTGTTTCGATTTTATAAAAAATATTTCTCGATGACCCATCCCTACGGAGGTCAAGATCCATCTTTGTTCATGTTATTGCCAAACTTTCAGGGAAAAAATAATTTTATTTGGTTTGGTAGTTTAATGGTCAACTAGTACTTTGACTGAAACCCCTAAACAATGTTTCGTCAAGGTTTAGTGTTTCGATTTTTTAAAAAATATTTCTCGATGACCCAACCCTACGGAGGTCAAGATCCATCCTTTTTAATGTTATTGCCAAAATTTCAAAAAAATTTATTTGGTTGGTAATTTAATGGTCAACTAGTACTTTTGACTAGAACCCCTAAACAGGGTTTCGTCAGGGATTTCGATTTTTAAAAAAATATTTGTGGATGACCCAACCGTACAGAGGTTAAGATCCTTCCTTTTTAATATTATTGCCAAAAATTCAGGGAAAAAAATTTATTTGATTTCCCCCCACTTTTAACTAGTTTGTAAAATAAATTAAAATTTAAATAAAAATAGAAAAAATGTCAAGTTTGAACATAAATTCATACACACCAAAGTAATCCTACTCACTATTTGTGTTATGAATTTTATCTAAATTTCACTAATTTTTCATTTTTCCCCATTTTTAACTAGTGTGTAAAATAAATAAATTAGATTTTATGATTAATATTACCAACGGAAAGGTAACGGATCTATATACTCTTACAACGGATTAGTAACGGAATACACCTAACCGATCTAAAATGGTAACCAATTGCTAACGGAACAGGAATTTGCGTGGTAACCAATTGCTAACGGAACAGAAATTGCAAATTCCGTTGCTATGTGGTTAGTACTCCGTTACTAAACTGTTACTATGTCATTAGTATTCCGTTGGCAAAAATCCGTTGGTAAACCATTAGCATTTTCGTTGGCATTCTTTTTTGGTCTCTATTATATTAACGGAAATTTCCGTTGGTAAATATCCGTTAGTGATCCGTTAGGAACCTGCTGGCATATTTTTGGTTTTTCAAACTGTTAGCAATTCGTTGGTAAATAACAACAGATTAAATTCCGTTGGTAAATTCCATTGGTATAACTTGGAATTCTTGTAGTGGATAACCATTAAATTACATAATCAAAAAGATAAAAAAAAATTGTTACACGAATATAGTACGTATATGTTTCAAGTATATCATATGTAATCTAATAAAATAACAAAAATTCAAAATAATTATGAAATACTAAAAAATATGTTAGCCTTTGAAATATAAATTATAAAAAACCATTTACAAGAAAAAAAACAAAAGTAGACTACAAACCATATATATAACATATGTATTATTATCATTAAAAGTAAAACAAATTATTCAAAATGATATAAAATAAAGCTAGTTTACATAATTCATGTAATAAAATGTGCTATAGTTCTCTTAAACAAATTATTGAGACATTTGATCTATCATTGGAGAATTTAGAGGGTTGACATGCTAAGATTGAACAATCACAGTATTCCAGAGTAACAATGGTCAATGTACCCCTGGAAGTTCACTTTGTAATACCTCCTTTAACCGCCAGGTTTAAAGTTTTTTTCTTACGTTTCATAGAACATTGATACATTAGGATACAACGCAGGAGTTTACTAGAACACTAATTTTGCATAATAACCATCCAAACCTCCTTTAGTACATTTACATTGATGATCAGACTTTGACAGAATCCGTCATTTCGGTCTCTTCCTCCCCTAGGCTACTTGAGGTAGATTCAGTTGCTATTGTAGCTGCAATCCATGCGTGCTCGTTTTAAACATTGTACTAGCCACTATATCTGTTGGAAGAAAAACTCTTTGTTTTTTTTATCTGCTAATGCAAAAATTAAAGGTACTTCTCTTTCGACTTCGCCTCTGAGGTCTTTTGGAAATTGGAATCCTCATTTGATCAATTTCCAATAAAAGTGTTTCCTGATTCAGAATGCAAGTACTAACGAACAAATATCCTTTTGATTTTTTCATGCATATGAAAATAACATCTCAACTAAAAAGCATATGATTCTGTCAATTGAGTTGTAAATGTTAAGACCTATTGTGAAAGATGTATAGTTTGGCTGAAATACAGGGAGTTAATAATATAGTTCACCAGGTAGATTAGGCCGTTTGGGGTTGCTTAAAATAAGTTACTTTTGATTTAATGGATGTATTTTTAACTTAAAGAGAAAGTAAAATTGTTTGATTTAAGTTGAATAAAAGTGTTTGGGTAATTTTACTTAAAGTTAAATGGGGGTTTAATAATTTTGACTTAAAGTGAAATTTGACTTAAAAAAAATTTAAATTCATAATAATTAAACTTTACAAGAATTGTGAAAAAAAAAAAAACTCCATAAGTCATAAGTCAAAAATACCTAAATCGAACTTATGACTTAAAGCAGTTTTTTAACTTAAAGCCGGTGTAGCCAAACACACCATTTCCTCCTTAAAGGTGAAAACTCCTTTAAGCAGCTCTAGTTTCCGCAGCCGGGAATCGAACCCGGATACCAAATTGTCACGGTTGTATTAACTGGCAAGCTTGAATATCAAATTGACATTGCTACTGCGGATGCTGTTGTTATGATAATTTAAATTAATTTAATATATAAACTGATGTTTTGCATGCATATTTTCTGCATGGATGCAATTTTTTTGTTAGCTTGATTACATCAGTTTATTAAGTCCTCTAGTTTTTTTTGAGATCGTGATGATTTCTAAAGCAGTATATCTCATCTTTCAGTCAAGCAGTCAGAATTTGTAACAGTTAAGCATCTTTTCCTGCATTTAGGGGTGTTCATCGAAATCGTTAAACCACTGTTTTGGACCAACCAACCCGACCTCCTTCAGTAAATCTACATTGATGTCAGATTTTGACAAAGAATCCTCTGCACATGGTTCGACAGACTTCGTTCCCAAGCCACCTCTATTGCATATTTTCATTTGTGAAATTGCAGTAACTCTTCTGTAATCAATTCGAACCGCTCACGTGTGAATTCTGATTTCATATATAACAATAACAGATCATGGACTCATAGTCATCTTCCCCAACTTTCCCCATGAAGACAACTTTACAACCTAGAGCCAATGAAACATTACTTATCTCGGTATTTATCACTATCTTCTCCATCATATGCAAATCCGCGCGAGATCCGAAACGAGTGTCCTCAATGTCCCCCTCAGTATCACTAAGTTCTGTTTCAAGAACTTGATCTGCAGGATCATCAATCTTCTTTTTAGTCCTCTGCCTAGTTGAATTTATCTCGGTCTCTTCCTCCCCTAGGCTACTAGAGGTAGATTCAGTTGCTATTAACGCTGCAATTTGTGTACTCTCATTTTAAACATTGAACTAGCCACAATATTGGCAGGCAGATTTTTTTTTTCTTTTGTCAACAAATGCAAAAAAGGTACTCCCCATATTTTCAACTTCTCGATCCCCAAGTAATCCGGAATCCTCATTTGATGCAGATGGCAATAATGCTTCATCATCAGTGATATCACCGTTCTTGGCTGCTAAAATGCTGTCCTCCAGGGTTAATACTTTCATATTTTCTACGATCACTAGCTAGCTGGATCTAGTACTACATTGAAAACCAATCAAATCTCCCCACCTAAAAGTTTAGTACATATACATTAAGAAAAGATTAAACATTAGAACTATTTAACAGTTAAATATTTTGAAATACAAAATAATTAGACTCAGTATTTTATATTTTAAGAAAAGTGTCCAGCCCATTTTGAGATATTATATAAATCACTATATGTCAGATCATTTTTTACTTCAGTTTTCACTCTCTTTCCAGTTTCCACAAACTCAGGTACTAATGCCAACTATTTTGATGAATAAAACATTGTTGCGGTAAGAAATCAGTTCGACAACATTGTTACAGCGGAATTTGTTTTTCAATAATGAAAATAACAATATTTAACTGACAAATACAACTGATGTTTTTTTTTGAATAAAATGTACTTTCATTATTTAAATCTGATCTCTTTCAAGTACATGCAAAATAAAATCTGGGGGACTATCAACTATCAAGCCACTCCCTTTCTCCTGACATAGAATAGATGGCTTTTGTAAGGCATGTGTCACACTATTCGTAGAACGATAAGTAAATTTAATTAGCACCGGATTTATGTGCTTCAATAATTGAATACAATCCCCAACTATTGTACCAAATATAGCTTTGCCTAGACTTCCATTGCACGCCTGTACGAGTACTCGAGAATCTGTTTCCGTGATGCAACATTGAATTTGCCGTGTAATTACCCATGACAGAGCTTCCTTCATACCTATAGCTTCTACCTCCCTTGGTGACCATGCTCCCACCTTTCTACAACATCTGGCTCCTAAGAAAGTCCCCCTGTGAATCTCGCATCACACACCCCACTCCAACACTTCCGTCCTGAAACAGAGCCGCATCTGTATTCACTTTCACCCACCCCTCCATTGGTTTCTTCCAGATATGCTCACCCTCTCCATTCCGACTACCTCTTCCCACATTTTGATCTTGAGCCTCTGCCTCTCTCCACTCTGTAATAAACTTTGTGGCTGTAAGTTTAACTCCAACTGCAGAACCATTAATTCGCTCCCAGACCCATTTATTTCTTCTACTCCATAAGGCCCAAGTAATCATCCCAACTTGCACACATTGCTCCCTTGTACCTACTGCAAAAGTTTTGAGAAAACTTCGAAAAGCTGGCTCATGTGGTAACACTTTTAGTCCCTGTTGCACTCCAGTCATAGCCCAAACAGTACGTGCAAAATCACAAGTAAATAAAACATGAGTATCCGTTTCTATCCCACTCCAACACCATGGACACTGCGCACACTGAACAACCCTGCTTATTTGATAGAGCACATGCAGTTGGTAAGCACACTGTACATACACGCCACAGAAAATGCGTAACTTTACCTGGGAGTTTCAATGACCATAATTTGTTCCAAAATCTCTTATGAGTGTTATCACATTCCCCTTGTAACCATCTATACGCAATTTTGACTGTAAACGTTCCTTGCTCATCTCTTTTGACTTTTGACTGATGTTTTGCATGAGCATGAATGCATTGTTGGGATTAATCCAAAGTTGACGTGATCCTAGTTGTTAGTAAATTGATATGGTTGAATAAGTAGATTGATTTGGTCCAAGATTGTAGGATCTTGGAGTCTGTTTAAGGAAAGTCGTGGTATGTAGTTCCACATTCTTTGATTTTCAGTTATTTAGTTCTCTATATATGTAATAGTTCTGGAGCATAATAAAGAGATGTCTTTGAGAGCACACAATGTAACCTCTTGTGTAAACCCAGTAGTTGTAATACAAAAGTTCAGTTTTTCTCTTCAAGATAAACACTCCAGTTATATTTGTGTTTGTACTTGGTTTTTCAACAGTTGGTATCAGAGCATCGGGGAGGGGGGGAACAAGGCTTAACAGCCTTCCCTCCGATCCTTGAGGCATAAGAAGGAAGAAGGCTTAAGCTGCATATGTAGTATGGGATGCATGTGCATTGCTGTAGAGGCCATATGGGCCGATGATGAAAGCCATAAGGGCTACGAAGAATATGCCATAAGGGCAAAGAGGAGGTGATGCCAGACGGGCAAAGGAGGAGTAAGGTAGACGGGCAGTGAAAGGAGACGACGAGTAAGCCAGAAGGGTAGTGAAAGGAAACGCCAAACGGGCAAAACAATCGAGTTGCCAGATGGGCATAGAGAAGTCACACGGGCTGTTTCATTTTTAATGAAAGCCATATGGGTTTTTAGGTTGTGATTCGATGATTTTAGAATTATGGGGGAGATAGGTGGTCGAATAAAAACTACGAAGAAAGCCATACGGGCTAATAAGAAGCTTGCCAGATGGGCAAATAGCTTGTCAAATGGGCACCGATGATCTTGCCATACGGGCAGAGAAGTTGCAAAGCCATACGGGCTGATAAAAGAAGTTGCCATATGGGCAAAATGAACTTGTCAAGGATGTGGACAATGTAAGCTTTGGATTAAGGGAGTGATTGTTGGGATTAATCCAAAGTTGACGTGATCCTAGTTGTTAGTAAATTGATATGGTTGAATAAGTAGATTGATTTGGTCCAAGATTGTAGGATCTTGGAGTCTGTTTAAGGAAAGTCGTGGTATGTAGTTCCACATTCTTTGATTTTCAGTTATTTAGTTCTCTATATATGTAATAGTTCTGGAGCATAATAAAGAGATGTCTTTGAGAGCACACAATGTAACCTCTTGTGTAAACCCAGTAGTTGTAATACAAAAGTTCAGTTTTTCTCTTCAAGATAAACACTCCAGTTATATTTGTGTTTGTACTTGGTTTTTCAACATGCATATCTTTTTAGTAGCCCCAACACATTAGTGTTAGTCCTCCTAGCTTTTTTAAATTCTTGATGGCTTTTAAACCAGTTGATATCATCGCATTGAGACAAAAATTCCGCAGCCAGAACCTGGTTACCAAATTTCCACAAGTTGTTTTGAAACGTCACAAATGACAGAGATCAATTTGACGTTGCTACTGCGGATTCCACTGTGCTGTAATAATTAAGGATTAATATTTTAACTAATCATGTTTTTCCATGCATTTTTTATCAATGGGTAGTGAGTATTAGAAATCAAACACAGAATACTGGGCCTAAGGATGAACATGATGATAAGCCCACTAATAGCTGTAGAATAAATTTTAGATAACCGAAACCTCGCTTGATAGCCCAAGAAGCGAATAATATTCGAAAAAGCTCCATTGTTGTTTAAGTATATTCCCGTATCTCGGTAAACGATCAAATTGAGTGATTTTTGTGGTTGATTTGCATTCCGATAAATAAAAAGACTGAACTCATGCAGGCATGTAGGCAGTAGATGGAGGAGAGAAATGTCCAATCGACAGTGCCCAAAATAGATATGAATCTACATGACCAGTCTATATCTATTAGTATTAATCAAATCCCACATGTTAGATGTAGAAGTAGACTAGGTTAATATTCTGCACTCCTCTCGAGCAAACTATACCAGCATAGACAATATCACACACACACATGCATCTGTCTGCATGCAAACCAGTACTTTGAGATGCATATGCATTTTAGAGTGACTAGAAATGTAACATGCACTGCTGCACTGGATATATTTAGAACTTCAAGATTTTGCGTACTTGAAGTAAACTTAAACCAAAGATTAATCACATCTTGTCTTATGACATGAGTTCAGCGTTATTTGTCACATCTTGTTCATTTTAGTCCTGTTTTGATTTGTCCTTCCGTTAAATCGTCATGGAGTCATAAAGTAAAAATATGCACGAGCTTGAAGAGAAATATGCAACAATGAATCTTGAGGAGGAAGAAGCGGGGGGTGTTGAATATGAGGGGGAAGAAGAGGAATTGGATAGCATAGATATGAGATGGTCTCTATTGGGAAGGTTTCTAGTAGACATTCCGGTGGACTTCAACGCGATGCAAAACACTTTAGCAAGCCTGTGGAAACCAGGTAAAGGCATGTTTGTGAAGGAGATAGAAGCTAATCTTTATTTGTTTCAATTCTACCATGAGTTGGACATAAATAGAGTTATTGATGGGAGTCCTTGGACATTCAATAGAGCTCAACTGATAATTGAAAGATTGAAGCCAGGAGATAGTCTAAAGAGTGTGCGGCTGAATCATCTGGACATGTGGGTTCAAATTCACGACTTACAGGCCGGATTCCGCTCTGAAAAAGTGCTCCAAGACATTGGAAACTACGTAGGCAACTTTGTCAAAAATGATGTCAATAATTTTCAAGGACCCTGGAAAGAATATTTTAGAGTCAGGGTGAGAGTTAATTTAGAAGTCCCATTGCGTAGGAAAATGAAACTAAAGAGAAAGGGGGGTGACTGGGTGTGGGTTAACTTTAAGTATGAGCATGCCCCAACTTTTTGTTTTATTTGTGGAATCATAGGTCATTCTGAGAGGTTCTGTCCTAAACTAGTTCAACATGAAGGGGATGTCTCAGAAAGGATGTATGGGGCTTGGATGAGAGCATCTCCAAGACGGGTGGTGCAAACCTTCGGATCAAAATGGCTTAGACAAGAGCCGGTGACAGTGAAAACATCGGAAAAAATGGCAGATACGGCGGGGCAACCGGAGAAGAAAGAAGATAACGGAACGGAACAAAGGAAGGAAGGAATCTTGGAAAGCAGTTTAACTGGTAGGGGAATTATGGGGACAAAAGCAGAGGCGGGGAACTCAAAAAATTCGGAAGTTTCGAATTTAGAAAAAGAGGATGGTATAAAAAACGAAGCTGTCGAGCATGCTGAGGGGACAAATGGGGCGTTGATTGTAGTAGACCCAAAAAGGAGGAGGATAAAAAATGTAACTTTGAATGATAACGTGGATGTGGACATGGGCTGTGACTTAGTGGGGCTGCCAAAAAACGGATATGGGGCGGGTTCTGGACTCCAGGCCCGCCAAGAGTTATGACTTCTTTCAGTTGGAATTGCTGTGGGCTTGGGAACCCACAGACCGTTCAATTCCTAATAGATATAGTATATCAAAATCGGCCCAACTTTATTTTTTTATGTGAAACCCGAGCTGACAAGTCTAAAATGGGAAGGGTAGCGATGAAACTGGGATACGATGGTTGCTTTGGAGTGGAGGCTAGAGGCCAAAGCGGAGGTCTTTTAATGCTCTGGAGAAACAAGGATGATGCCTAGGTTATCGGTTACTCATTTAATCACATTGATATCATTGTCAAGCTAGAGAATATGGTGGAGTGGAGGCTTACGGGCATATACGGGGAACCAAACCGAAGTTTAAGGCACAACACTTGGAATCTTCTCCGAAATCTAAAGGAGCTGTCAGATATGCCGTGGTGTGTGCTGGGAGATTTCAACAACACAATGAATCATGGTGATAAACGTGGAGGTAATCCTTATCCACACTCTTTAATTGAGGGGTTCAATAAAGCAGTCTTAGAGTGTGACCTAACGGATTTAGATTTAATTGGTCACCAATTTACTTGGGAGAAAGGTAGAGGAACCAACAGATGGATTGAAGTTAGACTCGATAGAGCGATGGCAAATTCAAGTTGGTTGAATGAGTTTCAATCAGCTCAACTGCTCAATCTAGAAGTTACTCTCTCAGATCACAGTCCTATTCTTCTTACTCCGTAATCGTCTCAGAGGTATGGCTTCACGAAAACTTTCCGCTTCGAGAATGCCTGGCTAACTGACCCTAAGTGCATAGAGTTAGTTCGTACTAACTGGAGTTTGAGTACTACAATGTCAGTTCAAGACAAATTGGAAGGGTGTAAAGTACCCTTGGACGTCTGGGGAAGGGAGATAACTGCAAACTTCAAAAGAAGAATCGGGTTATGTAAGAAACTCCTAAAAGATCTTAGAGGAAAGAGAGACGATAGATCAGCTGCTCAATATATTGAATGCCAACACAAGCTTGCAGAAATCTATCATCAGAAAGAAATTTACTGGAGACAGAGATCGAAACAATTGTGGCTTCAACTCGGTGACCGCAATACTAAATACTTCCACACTTCAGCCACAGCTCGTAGAAGAAACAATTTGATCACTAGACTTCAGGGTGGAAATGATACTTGGTTCGACAAAGAAAATGGTCTTCATAATCTCATGGAAGATTACTTCAAGGACATTTTTCGGTCAACAGGGGTTCTGAGTGAAGGAATTCTTCAGGAAATTAAGCCTACAATTACAGAAGATCATAACAGGTGGCTTATGGAGGATGTTAGTGCAGAAGAAGTAAAATCTGCGATTTTTGGCATGAATCCAGACAAAGCCCCGGGTGTTGATGGTTATACTCCGGGCTTTTACCAAAAGTGTTGGCCTATTGTTGGGGCAGACATAGTCAGAACAGTGCAGAAGTTTTTTAGGGATGGAAACATTCCACAAGGGCTAAATGACACTTTGCTAGTTCTAATTCCAAAGAAGAAACATCCGACAGGTATGTCTGATCTAAGGCCTATAGCCCTCTGCAACGTTCTGTACAAAATAATCGGAAAAGTGTTAGCAAATAGACTTAAATCCCTTCTCCCGTTGGTCATTTCGGAACATCAAAGTGCGTTTCTCAAGGATAGAATGATATCGATAATGTGATGATTTCCTTTGAAGTTCTTCACTATCTGAAAAGGAAACAACAAGGGAAGATGGGGTATATGGCTTTAAAGCTGGATTTAAGCAAAGCTTATGACCGGATAGAGTGGCATTTCCTTCATCAAATTATGCTTCGTATGGGTTTTTGTGATCTTTGGGTTAAGTTAATCATGGAGTGTGTAAGAACAGTCAAATATTCAATAACTCATGGAGGTGAAGTCTTTGGTCAGATTTATCCAACTCGGGGCATTAGACAGGGGGATCCTTTATCCCCTTATCTATTCATCCTATGTGCTGAAGGTCTGTCGAGTTTAATCGCTAGTTATGAGAGAAGGAAGCTAGTTCATGGTTGCAAAATAGCTCGTGGGGCCCCTACAATTTCGCATATGCTGTTTGCTGACGACAGCTACATTTATTGCCGAGCTACAGTGGAGGAAGCTAATCGAATCTTGGAAATCCTGAAGATGTTTGAAGATGCAGCAGGGCAAAAAATCAACCTGGACAAGTCTTCGGTTTATTTCAGTAAGAATACATTGCCAACTGTTAAAGAAGATGTCTTGGAAACCTTGAATATGAGGTTGGCAGATGAGGAGAGCCTCTATTTGGGCTTGCCTAGCATGATTGGTAGAAGTAAATCTGCTGTTTTTGGGTACATCAAAGATAAGATGAGACATCGAGTTCAAAGCTGGGGTGGCAGATGTTTCTCAGGAGGAGGTAAAGAAGTTCTTATAAAATCAGTTATTCAAGCAGTGCCTTCGTACACAATGAGTGTCTTTCTCTTGCCAAATAAGGTGTGCTCGGATATTGAGAGTATTATTAGTAACTTCTAGTGGAGCTCGTCGAAGAAAGATAGAGGAATTCATTGGAGGAGTTGGAATAGATTAAGTACTCACAAATCGAAAGGAGGGATGGGCTTCAAGAGAATGAGAGATTTCAATGTGGCTATGTTAGGAAGACAAGGATGGAGATTATTGAGTTTTGAGAATTCCCTAGTTGCTCGGGTTTTTAAGGCAAAATACTATCCTAATGCTAATTTTCTAGAAGCAAAATTAGGGAACAATCCAAGTTATGTGTGGAGGAGTATCTTGGAAGCACAGACGCTGCTAAAAAGGGGAGCTAGATGGAGGGTGGGAAATAGCAGGAGCATTCGAATACTAGATCAACCAT
This sequence comes from Kitagawia praeruptora, assembly GCA_037693485.1. Classification (NCBI taxonomy): domain Eukaryota; kingdom Viridiplantae; phylum Streptophyta; class Magnoliopsida; order Apiales; family Apiaceae; genus Kitagawia; species Kitagawia praeruptora. The sequence goes on from CM075347.1 coordinate 21,494,875, forward strand.
GGCTTCCAAATGTGCAGAACCCCATTGTCACTACACAACATCCGGGCCTGGTGGATAACACTGTTTCTGGGCTCATGAAGCAAGAGACTTTGGAATGGGATAAAGAAGTAGTGGACGATTTATTCGAAGACCGGGACAGAAAGCTGATTTACAGTATCCAACTCAGTTCGAAGGGGGACAACGACAGCTGGTATTGGTTGTTTGAGACTAAGGGAGCATACTCTGTAAAGAGTGGTTATAGAACAATTCAGACCATGGAAAACAGGTGGATTGAGGGAGGTGATGACAAAACCTGGAAGGGAGTTTGGAAATTGAAAGTTCCAGGAAAGATTAAGAGTTTTATCTGGAGAATGCTAGCGAATTGCTTACCAACGAAATGTAATCTTCAGCAGAAACAGGTTGACATAACGGCTTCATGTCCTTTCTGCGAATGTGAGATTGAGACAGTGGACCATTTCTTAATTCAATGTGTTTTCGCTAGGCATTGCTGGAGCATTATAAGACCTGATCTTAATTTTGATCGCATGATATCTGTTGGGGATTGGTTTATGATAGTGCTCGATCAATCACAGGATAAAGCGGCTATGTTAAGCACGGTTTGCTGGGGGATATGGGGGGCTCGAAATGATTTAATCTGGAACAACAAGAGGCCTAGAGCTAATGAAGTGATAAAGAATATATGCAGCTGCATACCTTTCACAGTGGAGAAGAGTCCAAAATTTGAGTGCTAATAATAGTACTCATGTAATCAGTTCAACTGAGGATCATGGACGATGGATTAAGCCGAACGGAAATGGTGTAAAGGTCAACTGCAATGCCACTTTATTCAGCTCCTTGAGTTGTTTTGGCGTTGGGTTAATAGCTCGAGACTCTGAGGGGAGCTTGTTGTATGGCGCCAGTCGCAAGTTAGCAAGGGTGCCAGAGATTCATTGGGCAGAGGCGATAGGCATAAGAGAAGCGCTCAGCTGGGTTAAACTGGAACAACAACGAGATGAAATCGAAGGTACCAATGCACACAAATACTACTCTATAGAGTCAGATTGTCAGCTAGTAGTGCGGGCTATTCTAAACAGAGATGTGATTTACTCGCCCTTTGGAGGTACCATTGATGAATGCCGAGTTTTATTAGAATCTATGAACAACGTGGAAATTGTATTTGTCAAACGATCTGGGAACCAGGCAGCGGATTGGTTAGCTCGCTATGCTAGTTCTAATCCAGATTGTATCTTTAGGAGGGGGTCTGTCCCTTCTGAGTTCCAAAATATTTTGGTTACGGATTTGAGTTAATGATATTACCCTTTTGCTTCAAAAAAAAAAAGCAAACAATTTGCATCAAAAAATTACAATATATCAGCAGACTTCTTAAGTATATTTTATGTATCCATTTCTATAGATATTCCAATTTGTTGTTCAGGTCCTCAACCAAATTGCGTGTGAGCTTCCTCCGGAGCATACTTTGTCTGGGAGCGGATCTCTATGTGAACTTCTAGGCCACATCTCTCAACTGGTTTGTTTTCTTACTGTATAACACTGTTATGTTACTTAATGGCATTATAAATTGTTAATTTACTTGTATACTGGCACTACGAATGGTTATGATCTTTATGAGAAATTCCAAACCTTGCTCTGCACATAAAAGTCAATTCTGCTCTCTCTCTCTCTCTCTCTCTCTCTTCCCTTGAGTGATTGATCGTACTGTGAATGTTGTTTCCGAAATTAATTTTTTTTTTGAATATAGAGCACCTCTCTCTTCCCTTGACTGATTGATCGTACTATGAATGTTGTTTCCGAAATTGATTTTTGTTTTGAATATAGAGCACCTTTTTCTCTCCGATCTCACTCTATTTTTTCACTGGGTTTTCAGGCCAATGCGGAGAAAGTGAAGGAATCAGCAAATACTGAACTCGATTCGCTTCTCCTAGTACGTTCTCATATACTTTGTGTTATTCTATTTAGCATATTTTAAATTCTAGTTTCATTTTTATTACCATGCCTTATACTTTATCAGATTTAAACAGCTAAATGAAGCACAGAGTACAAGGATTATAGAGAAGATAAGATGGTTCAAACAGAATTGTAGATTGGATCAAAAGCCAGCCATACATATTGTCTTGTGCACACATATAAGCCAAAAGATAGTATTGCTACTTAACGGAAAGATGTTCCTTATCATAGTGACAAGAATACCCTTCTGAACTACTTGCACAACAAGACATAACACATAGAATTGTTCACTGAAATAAACTGGAAATAAACTAAAACTAGAGACTAGCTACATAATGTAAGGTCTGCATAAAGTCGATAGAGAGTGTGCGTGGCTCATTACTCCCCCTCAATCTTGGTGTGGTGATCATCAACAGCTCCAAGCTTGCTCAACAGATAGTAATGTTGTTTTGTGGAGAGAGCCTTCGTGAAAATGTCTGCCACCTGAGAATGAGTAGGAACATGCTTAGTCACAATGGATCCTGAGTTGATTTTGTCCCTAATATAGTGACAGTCCACTTCGACATGCTTGGTGCATTCGTGAAGGACAGGGTTAGCTAAGGCAAGTGCAGCTTGATTATCACAGTGCAGTGTTGCTGGTGGCAAATTTTGAAGCCCCATGTCCTTGAGTAGAGAAGTTAGCTAAGTAATCTCACAAGAAGCCAGTGCCATAGAGCAATATTCAGCTTGAGCCGTAGAGCATGCCACCACTGCTTGTTTCTTTGTTTTCCATGAAATAGGTGAAGTTCCCAGCAACATACAGTAACCAGTTGTAGAACATCTTGACATTGGACATGTGGCGTTGGAACAAACGTCGTTGGGAAGTCTCTAACAACGGAATTTATTTCCGTTACTAAACTTAACAACGGAATAGTAACAGAATTCTTGTTTTTACAAATAACTCTAACCCAACAGACTTGTAACGGATATTCTGTTGGTATTAATTACCAACCAAATGCTAACGGAATTTTTGTTATTATATTTACCAACGGATTGCCAACAATTAATCTATTGGTATTATTAGTAACAAATTTATAACAGAATTTTTATGTCAAAAATAAATCTAGCTCATTGTTTGCACAAATAAATGCTAGACGAGTCCCAAGAGTCCAAATTCATCCTCTTTAGGCTGCTACACCTTATAAAAGAAGACTAAGTAGAAGATCACATATAGGGATGGCACCACAAATTTAAAAACTTTTAAACGTTGCTACAAATATTTCCAAAAACATTTTAACATTTGTCCTAAACAGTTTTCTTGACTTTAATTAGCAAAATTACAATCATCCTTATTTTAGACTAAGGCACCTATTCTTCATCATCTCTGTTATGAATTTCATAACAGCTACATCAGCCTTCCGTCCATAAGTAGAGAATTTATTTGAAAGCACATCATTCTCTTCTAACCTGCATTACAGAGAGCAAGAGAACAACAATTGGCTACTGCATAAATTCAATATAAATAACAAAAACTTATGCTAGTCTCAAAATATACCTTTCTGCCGATCCTGGAATATTCAGTTTTTGGCCTTTCTTTTGCTTTCCTTTGACCACAATCTTTTTCAGCTGCTGTGAGGACGGTACATTGAATGGAGACTCTTCCTTGGGCATCCTATTATTATCATCATCCTCTCCTACTGCTTAAACATCGGTCCATCTGGTAAAAATACAACCTGGAGAAAAATCTAGTAGAAAGTACAATGAAACAACTCTCACGATTTTCAGATTGGTTTATAAACAGATCAAAACAACCTACAATAGTTAACATAACAGATTTGATCGTACCTGATACTGATGGGCTAATAGGAGAAGTAGCAGGGGAGCCAATCGGACAGAGTGCTGGGCCATTAGCTGCTATCAAAGTATTCAAAAACATAAGCAACAACAATTTTTACCATGGCATGAATTCTAAAGAACATTCTAAGAATTATATGTTTGTTTGAAATATATGTTAAGTTTTTTGGGTACCATAACAGCGGCTAACTGGTGGAGTTTGCACTTTGCATTCAGCAGGGAGAGCAAGAGCTAGTGTTTGATTAATTTTAACTCCCAAAGCAGTTGCAGCATCGCCATTCAGAGCACTACATAGGCATTGCGGTTGTGACTTGACCACACTGGCCAGTGATGAATAGCATGAGGAAGACGGGGTCGATGTGTTGCTTCCCGTAACATAGTTTAGGCACGACGCCATCCCAATGAGCACACTGATGCACCCTGGCTGAGCAGCTGTTCGTGCCCAGAACAATGTCATCATTAGGATAAGGAGTGAGCCTAGTTCAATGTTGGTAAAAAAGAAAAACTCCTGTGTCGCAATTTGATAGTATTATTTACTATATGCAGAGTAGAGCACACGGGCGCCTCTATAAAAGTCAAAGTCATTAATTGTTTTTACCTGAAGTGAAGCATATAATGGCAGCACCATTGGGTTCCAGATGTAATTTAGTGATTTTGATTTCATGCATGACATTTTGAGCATTTTCGTAGTTAACACTAAAAAAAGAAGGCATCCTGAGTAAAAATTCAAGTATAAAAGTAAAAAGTGCATATTTGCATTGTAAGATCTTTTCATATTTATGTTAAAGTTAAATTAAGATAATTACTGTTTGCAGTGATATCAAGCTCTCTTGGGTGATCTATCAGAACCATTTAAAATGTAAGACGGCAATGACACATTATATCATAATCATATAGACAACAATAAGAGATACTACTTTTCTATGATTGAAATTAAAACAGACCTCTAAAAGCTAAAGAGATCAGTAAGCAAGAGACATACCCACATAACCAATTGGTAATATACAACAAAAGCATCATCATCTAAGAGAATACAGAAACTAAGTAATATACAAAATATTAATATATAAAAACTAAGAGAATACAGAAACCAAATAAAGAATTAAACAAACTTAAACTTAACATACCCAAACATACACACAAAAATCTTGCATATGCTCCAATAGATGCTCCTGCATAAAATTAAAAAAAATGAATTACATAATTAGGGTTTTGAGTTAGAAACAAAAACCCAGTTTGAAATCAAATCCAAAAAAAAAATTAAAAAAAATTCAAAATTACCCACTCACCAATTCAAACTTTAATAAATCGATTTGAGCAAACAGATGTACTATCGAACAAATCAATTTGAGATATGAGATGTTGAGCTTTGAGATTCCAATGAGAGCTTTGAGATTCCAATGAGAGCTTTGAGTTGTGTGGTGTGATTCTGGTGAGATTTCGATTGTACTATTACTCTATTAGCTATGAAATTTAGGGTTCTTGAGTTTAAGGGGAGAGAAAGAGAGAGATCTGTGAGTGCGAGAGAGAGAGAGTCTTTGTTTTTATGTTTTTGATTTTGTTTTATTATTTAAGATTGGTTAAGGGGGAAACAATTGGTAGGGGGGGGGAAATAATTTGGGAGAAGCGCGAGAAAATGACGGGGAGCGCTCATCAAATTTTTAAAATCAAAATTTTAAAAGTAAAATTGAGACATCGTTTCTTCTAACAAGTGATGTCCGCATAAAACCGTTACGACTGAATTTTTTAATTTTTGATTATTTTTTCTCAATGTTAGAATTTTTATTTTTTGATTATTTTTTTTGGCGATCCAATTGTACGGATGTCAGGATATATCTAATATAATGATATTCCAAAATTTTTAAAAACTTAAAAATTATTTTGGTTTGAGATCGTAGTATAACACTACTGTATTGACTAGTACTAGTAACTACTGCTTTTCCAGTGATCGTTGTTTCTATTTTTTTAAACTATTTCTCGTTAATCCAATCGTACGGATGTCAAGATATATCTGATATGGGCTAAAAGTAAGCTCTAAAGACACATTTAATGTGATATTAATTAGACCTAGAATGGTCCAAACGTGGGGCCCACCAGATGGGCCCAAACCCTAATTATAATATTAATTTCGTAATTAATATTAGGGGCAATAAACAGCTCAGCAAATAAGAGTCAAACAAGGATATAACTCTTGCCTGGCTTAGCTTCCAAGATACATATCTCAATATGGAAACTGATTCCTACAAGGAAGGGGTCTAGAACCTTCCTTGAGGTGGTGACTTGCTCACCAAATCTCCTAATCCTACCATAATTCTTGGGCAGAGCTCCATACGTCACCCACCGCGTTTTGGCTCAATCCTCGAATAAGGACATACAAGCCACTACGTCCTAGGTGAGCCCTCGTCGCCATAGCCCTGAGGGCACCATCACCTAGAACTACGTCTTGGCTTGATTCTCAATAACGAGATACGTAGGCACTATGTGAGGACCGATTAGTCCCGAACACGGAAACAACCATTAAATCTCGAAGCTAACCAACCCTAGCATTAAATACAATTCGTAACCTAGTTTTTATTCCACAACATTTGGCGCCGTCTGTGGGAAGAAAACATCAACCATGGTTCAAACACGAAGAACAACGTTGACTACCACCGATCCTATTCCTCTCAGCTCTGCTCCGCCCATCACGGATCCAGTACCCCCAACTACCGGGACGATCGTTCAACATCAAGTTTCTCAATCCCTAGGGATGACTTCCCATGTTGAGAGTACGTTACCTCCGATCGTCCACACAAATCCAGGGACTAATCCCCTTCAGATGGTGGTTTCTCCCTTGATTGTAGATCCCAACAACCCTCCACAAGGGGTCCAGATCCATACTACGGATCTCCCCGTGAATACCAACCCAATGTATGGGCTGCCTAACTACCCTCCTACTCAAGGAGCTGGATCAAGTGGCCATGCCTTGTAAATACGAGATCGAGAGTATCGTGACTACTCTGGTCCCTATACCGATGAATCGTCTTCTGATGATGAAGATCGTGATGAAGCCCCGAGAAGGTGACGTGTTAGCAGAGAACCTCTGAGGAGGCGTCAAACTATCCATGATGGACCCCCGTCAACAATTGCAGAAAGGATCAAGGCTCATGAAGCCGAGATCTTAAGATTAAAGGAAGATATGGCAAGGGAGCAAGCGAGGTTGAATCAGAATAGACCACCTCCAAACTCAGGAGGGATTCCTTTTGTTGATTTAGAGAGGCCTTCGAGGAGGCAGAGAAGGGCTGATGCCTCAACTGATAAAATAGCAAGGGTAGAAACTCCTAGGAGTAACCCCAAAGATTTAATGCCATTGGGGGATCCAGATGATCCTACACCCCCGTTTCCAGATGGGCCCAAACCCTAATTATAATATTAATTTCGTAATTAATATTAGGGGCAATAAACAGCTCAGCAAATAAGAGTCAAACAAGGATATAACTCTTGCCTGGCTTAGCTTCCAAGATACATATCTCAACATGGAAACTGATTCCTACAAGGAAGGGGTCTAAAACCTTCCTTGAGGCGGTGACTTGCTCACCAAGTCTCCTACTCCTACCATAATTCTTAGGCTTCTCAGCCCATATAAGGACCTTACCCCTCATTCTCAGGACTACGTTGGGCAGAGCTCCATACGTCACCCACCGCATTTTGGCTCAATCCTCGAATAAGGACATACAAGCCACTACGTCCTAGGTGAGCCCTCGTCGCCATAGCCCTGAGGGCACCATCACCTAGAACTATGTCTTGGCTTGATTCTCAATAACGAGATATATAGGCACTCTGTGAGGACCGATTAGTCCCGAACACGGAAACAACCATTAAAGCTCGAAGCTAACCAACCCTAGCATTAAATACAATTCATAACCTAGTTTTTATTCCACAACAATATCTAATATAATGATATTCCCAAATTTCCAAAAAATAAAAAATTAATTTGTTGGGAGATCTTAGAAGAACACTATTGTACTGACTAGTAGTCGTAACTAGCTAGTGCTTTGTCACTGATTGTTATTTTTATTTTTTTATATAAAAAAATATTTTTCAACGATCCAACCGTACATATGTCAAGATATAAATAATAGAATGATATTCCCTAATTTTCAAAAAATAAAAAATTAATTTGGTTGGAGTTCTTAGAAGAACACTATTGTATTTACTAGTACTCGTAACTAGTGTACGTTTTGTCACTGATTGTTGTTTCTATTTTTTAAAAATATTTCTCGACGATTCAACCGTACGAATGTCAAGATATAAATAATATAATGATATTCCCAAAATTTCAAAAATAAAAAAATAATTTAGTTGGGGATCTTAGTAGAACAATAACATATTAACTAGTACTCGTAACTAGTGCTTTGTCACTGATTGTTGTTTCTATTTTTTGAAAAATATTTGTCGACGATCCAACCATATGGATGTCAAGATATATCTAATATAATGATATTCCCAAATTTTCAAAAATTAAAAAATTAATTTGCTTGGAGATCTTAGTAGAACACTATTGTATTGACTAGTACTCATAACTTATGCTTTGTCACTGATTGTTGTTTCTATTTTTTTAAAATATATCTCGACGATCCAACAGTACAAAGGTTAAGATCCATTCTTTTTTATGTTACTGCCAAAATTTCAGAAAAAAATAAATTTATTTGGTTTTGAAATTTAACGGTCAACTAGTATTTTGACTAGAACCCCTAAATAGGATTTCTCAAGGGTTTAGTATTTCAATTTTTCAAAAAAATATTTCTCGATGACCCAACCGTTTGGTGGTCTATATCCATCATTTTTAATGTTATTGCCAAAATTTCTGAAAAAAATAAATTTATTTGGTTTGTTAATATATGGGTCAACTCGTATTTTGACTGGAACCCCAAAATAGGGTTTCGTAAGGGTTTAGTGTTTTAATTTTTTAAAATGTACGATGACCCAACCGTACGGAGGTCACGATCCATCTTTTTAATGTTATTGCCAAAATTTCAGAAAAAAATAAATTTATTTGGTTTGGTAATTTAATGGTCAATTAATAATTTGACTGGAACCCCTAAACAGGGTTTCGTCAGGGTTTAGTGTTTCGATTTTATAAAAAATATTTCTCGATGACCCATCCCTACGGAGGTCAAGATCCATCTTTGTTCATGTTATTGCCAAACTTTCAGGAAAAAAATAATTTTATTTGGTTTGGTAGTTTAATGGTCAACTAGTACTTTGACTGAAACCCCTAAACAATGTTTCGTCAGGGTTTAGTGTTTCGATTTTTAAAAAAATATTTCTCGATGACCCGACCCTACGGAGGTCAAGATCCATCCTTTTTAATGTTATTGCCAAAATTTCAAAAAAAAATTATTTGGTTGGTAATTTAATGGTCAACTAGTACTTTTGACTAGAACCCCTAAACAGGGTTTCGTCAGGGATTTCGATTTTTAAAAAAATATTTGTGGATGACCCAACCGTACAGAGGTCAAGATCCTTCCTTTTTAATATTATAGCCAAAAATTCAGGAAAAAAAATTTATTTGATTTCCCCCCACTTTTAACTAGTTTGTAAAATAAATTAACATTTAAATAAAAATAGAAAAAATGTCAAGTTTGAACATAAATTCATACACACCAAAGTAATCCTACTCACTATTTGTGTTATGAATTTTATCTAAATTTCACTAATTTTTCATTTTTTCCCCATTTTTAACTAGTGTGTAAAATAAATAAATTAGATTTTATGATTAATATTACCAACGGAAAGGTAACGGATCTATATACTCTTACAACGGATTAGTAACGGAATACACCTAACCCGGAACAGAAATTGCAAATTCCGTTGCTATGTGGTTAGTACTCCGTTACTAAACTGTTACTATGTCATTAGTATTCCGTTGGCAAAAATCCGTTGGTAAACCATTAGCATTTTCGTTGGCATTCTTTTTTGGTCTCTATTATACCAACGGAAATTTCCGTTGGTAAATATCCGTTAGTGATCCGTTAGGAACCTGCTGGCATTTTTTTGGTTTTTCAAACTGTTAGCAATTCGTTGGTAAATAACAACAGACCATTGGTATAACTTGGAATTCTTGTAGTGGATAACCATTAAATTACATAATCAAAAAGATAAAAAAAAATTGTTACACGAATATAGTACGTATATGTTTCAAGTATATCATATGTAATCTAATAAAATAACAAAAATTCAAAATAATTATGAAATACTAAAAAATATGTTAGCCTTTGAAATATAAATTATAGAAAACCATTTACAAGAAAAAAAAACAAAAGTAGACTACAAACCATATATATAACATATTGTTATATAATAATATAATATATAGAGAAGGAACTTGAGAGAGAGAGAAGGGAGATCATATCATTCCACACAATAAACAAGTTACATACAAGGCTTTATATAGCCTAGCAAATCATAAGTTATAAGGTAGTGAAAAGCCAAAGGTTTGGAGTTTGAAAGCTAAAGGTTGGAGTAACAAAGAGTCATTCAATTAATACATAACACTCCCCCTTGGATGACTCGCACATACATCATGCCTCGTTAAAACCTTACTAGGAAAAACCCAGTGGGAAAAAATCCTAGTGAAGGAAAAAGAGTACATGTGTTGTACATATATTAAAGTGAAGTGTCTCCCCCTCATTTTAACATGACTATAGAAATCACCATATATCTCGAAGTTTACGCATTCCAATCTTGTGTACCAATTTCTTGAACGGAGATGTAGGAAGTGCTTTTGTGAGTAAATCATCTGGATTATCACATGAGCAAATCTGATAAACATCAATTTCTCCCCTTTGTTGAAGTTCATGGGTGAAGAAGAATTTTGGATCAATATGTTTTGTCCTGCCTCCTTTAATGTAACCTTCTATAGTATGAGTGATGCATGCTTCATTATCTTCGAATGGAAACCATATGTTTCTCGGATACGATGGACCAATGTCCTTAGCCATACACAATCCCTATCCTCATGAGTTGCCAACAATCACAATGAAGTACCTACAATAGTCAATTTCATAGCATGCCAAAATAATATCTCAAATATATGTGGATAAAATTTAATTTAAGATCCCACTTTATGAGAATCAGAGTAAACACTTTTCACCTACAAAATCAATTTTCACCCTTTTCAAATAGGTTAGTGAAGGCCAAAATAAAGTCTCTCTTTGTACCTTCATGATTCTCATGTCTTCAAATTTGAAAATGCTTTAAAGAATACTAACAAATTTATAAATTTATAATGTCAAGACATATATAATCATCAAGACGTATATATCAATATTTTATTGTACAAAAAGAAAATCGATAAACCCATGTACTATGATTATAAGGTGCAACTCATTTCAATGTTAATTAGAAACAAATTCTAATTTTCATCTACTCTGGCCAGAGATTTTATAAGTCGTCACCTATAATCTAACATACACAAATAGATATCTTATTCCAGAATAATTTTGTCTTGGACTACTGGTCCAAACCCCTTTCAATATACTGTTCTCGAGAACTTGATTTAATGCTTCTAGCAATTTTAGATCCTTCAGGGATTCAATGTAATCATGTGGGTCATATGAAATTTCTATCATGTCCTTTCAATATTGCCAGACGATTTAGGACTCAAATAATTATATCCACCACAAGCTTATATCTCTCTTCGTAATCAATACAATGTTATTGTACAACCACATGAGTTTTATATTTCTTAAATTCAATTCATATCCCACTAACATTACACATTTTGGTGTATGAATTGCAGTTCCAAATATTTCTCTATTTTTAAGAGATAATAATCCTTTTAGCGCGCTACTTTAATCACAACTTCGGGTGTGCGGACTACTAGTCCAAATAATTTTCCCTTTGTAATTGCCTCAATTATATCTTTGTGTGTTTGGCCAATTTTGTCTACATTCTTTAGTAGAGTTTAGTCTACGATCCTCATTTATAATCAATAACCTCAAGTGCTATGTTAAATATGCATATCTTCGACGTCGATTTGATAAATGATTCCATTTTATTCTGACATGACATTATACATTGAGATCTCAATATTTTATGATACCTTTATTTCTTCTCTTTTTTGTCATGTCTATAATCTCTTCTGGAGATTCTTCCTCAATTAAGTCATTATTAGTTGTTGCTCCTTTTCCATTTGAGAAGTTTTAGTAATGGAATATATTGGTCTATCACGCTTCAGATGGTCTTTAGACACACTACTATCTTGAGGTTGTCCTTCTGAGACATCAGATTTCGTAGGAGCATTTGTAGCCGGTATATATGACATAGTCATTCTTTAAGGTCAGCATATATGTCTGTCAATAGATAAAATTTATACATGAATTATCTGATTATGAACTTCAGGTTCACATTTTTTAATATGAGGATCAAGATGAGGCAATGATAATTCATTTCTATAAATATATTCACCAGCTATTTTATTCTCTCCCCCTAATCTTGAGAAAATAGACTTATTAAATTTAGTAATGAATAAATATTTAAATTATTCACTGATATACTTTATTCAATAATTCATCATAGATAGTTGTGGTGTAACAACATGGGCTGACCAATAGTTATTCAAGATGGGGAGAACTTATGACAACTTGTAGGCTTGATGTGAATTAATAAATATAAAGTTATTTCGACAATTTTCCATGGACAATAAAGCTCATATAAAATCTGAGTAGTATATTCACCATCATTATATAAATGCCTATTCTTGATCATTATGATTAACTAATCAACCTTGCAAACTTCAGGTTGCGAGTTGATAATAACTAGGCATATATGTACTCATAGAGTCCATCCGTAAATATAATATCTCAATGGTCCACATTTAAAGATTTATTATCTCATGCATATCTCCATTAGCTCATTCTTAAAGGTGATATATTCGCTGGTGATGAATTTGTCTTACAAGCAAATAACATAAGTACAATTGAAAAGAATCCCTGGGTCTTAAATAACGTCCATATATAGTTTAATTACTATTCACAAGTTTATGAAACCGGGAGGCTAATCCGATCATGCCAAGCTATGAAGTTATAAGTAAACTTCTAGTTTACTTTAATATATATTGTCCCCATGTGATATTCGTAATGACTTATATTTAAAATTTTGTTCCTTTAAGAAATAACATATTTTCTCTTCTAGAGTCTTCATCAATATTTGGCTATTTGTTCTTCTAGAACTTTAAACAATATATCTTTAGAAATATATACAAGGATTCATCCCGAAATATATACAATGAGTCATCCAAATATATACAATACTCCTCCTCTGGATGACTCGTACTTCTTAGAAAAGTACATAATATCTAATTTAAAATGATGTCATATAATTTATCACTGTACAATCATAAATTTTATGTAGAAATACGACCATCCAAGTTCGTATTATGTATCATAACCATTGCTACTAGCAATGTCTATATTCTTTTAATTTCCTTCCATTATTCTCATATACGCTTATGGGAATAAAGTAGATCCAATTAATCGATGTTCATAATTTTTATTAATAACTAGCTTATTTTGCGCAGTCAAAAGGAGACAAGAGATCTGTTTATAATATTCCTTAATAACCATTTTCACGATAGTGTATCTGCAGGATACATTTTAACCATAATTAACCATCAACCTAATAACTTTTTCAAATTTTGTTGAACATGTGATAATCACACATATACATACGATACGATAGGAGCATATATTCTCACGTATTATCACATAAATAATTGTAATAAAAATAGAACAGATGCATCACTAAAATACAAGGATTGTAATAGAATAGTATTAAGCGTACCTGAATTGGCCTTTAGAATTTGTAAGACACGAAATAATCAATAATCAACTTATTTAGATATTTAAAAACCATCCTTCAGGAATTTTGTAAGAATCAGACACACAAAAAATGTGCCATATAGAAAGTATATACTCGTGTTCAACACTCTCATTTTTGAGATAAAATTTAAATCTTCCTTCTGGGATGAAATATTAAATTCAAAAAATATTTTAATTGTACAACATGTACATGCATAATATTATTTCATATCATGTCTCAGGATGATTAATTTCGTATCCTAATTTTCTTTTTCTTTTTTTTTTCTTTTTTTTAAACTTCTGGTTGTAAATTTGTACAACTTCTAGTTGTATGGAGTTTTCCAAAATTGATAGTAGTATCATTGTACAACTTCTGGTTGTATAGTTTTTCTTAAGTTTCTCGTAATAAATACTTCTAGTTTTAATTACGTACGACTCTTGATTGTAATCTCGAATGTTACTTTGTACAACTTTTGATTGTACACTTGTAGAGTTTTGGGTCTTAAACGCCAATAAAGTATACAAAATTCATGTTAACCACATAATAAAAACTCCAAATAAGAACTAAGATATCATACTGGGACTCAGCAACGGGCTAGCATGCCATATAACAAATTTTTACAAAAGATGTAAACGCCTGATTAGAGATCATTTTCATTTACTAAGGCGATATAAAATCAACATAGATGAGTAGTATCACTTTACTAGCATTTTAAAGCACCATTAATATTTACAGATGTATATGCAAGTATAAAAGACCGTCAAACGTAATAGGATGTATATGCAACCATGTACTAGCTAAATTCTCGCGGCATTCTTTTCTTTTCCTTTTTTTTATTGATATACTATGTGGAAAACGTAGCACATGAATTAAATATAATATATTCATGAATAGATATACCATCTAAAGATTGCAATATATTTTGCATAAGTAATCCAATTTAGTAAATGAAAAACTACCGTGAGATTTTAAGGCTTGCATGATTAACATAATTATATATGAACATTTATCACATATATATATATATATATATATATTAAATAATTTAATTAAATTACATGCATGGTCAAAACTGTAGAAAAAAAAATATCACTTTCCACGTATCATTAATAATATAATATATAGAGAAGGAACTTGAGAGAGAGAAGGGAGATCATATCATTCCACGTATCATTAATAAATTAATATGTTAAATATAAATACACCTTAATTTTAAAATAAACATAGAATATGTTTTGGTGCAACGAAAATAAGAAAAATATATAATGATGTACTCCCTCTGTCCCATTAGATTCTTTACATTGTTTTAAGATTGTCTGGCACGCATTTTAAGGTGTATATAAAGTATAGTTCCATAATTTATTTTTACAATTTTCTTTTTATGTATAAAAATAGAACAATCCTATTTTTATACAAAAAAAGAAAATTTTAAAAATAAATTATAGAACTATCCTTAAAATGTACCTTAAAATGCGTGCCAGACACTCTCCAAACAACGTAAACAAATGACCGGGACGGAGGGAGTATATAGTATGATATGGAATTGCGTCCTATCCATTGCACAAGAAAATGTCTAGTAAATGATTTGGGTAGCCCATCAGACAATTTTTTTTTTTTTTTTTTTTTTTTTGTGATGTGAATATCAAATTAAATATACAAACACATGTTTTAACCATTAATAAATATGTGTATGACTACCTTTTTTTTTAATCTATTACAACTTATGCCTTAGTATTAGTAGCAATCATATAATGCATTCCAAACAAATATATACACAAATACACAATTCTAGATAAAGCATACAAACAAAGTAAGGCCAAATATGAACATATGAATAATTTTGAATTATAGCATACCTCCGATATAGTAGAACATGTTATTGAAAATGGTGTCACTAATGTCTACCTTGCTGGTGCTTTAAAAAAAATGTATGTACTTGCAGTAAACCCAACTCCAATCCATGAGTAAGAAAAAAAACTTGTACTTATCTTCTTGAACACAAAACACTCCATTATAATAATGGATCAGTATTGGTAGAGCAAGATCGTGCTGATAACGTGTTATATAATAATATAATATATAGAGAAGGAACTTGAGAGAGAGAGAAGGGAGATCATATCATTCCACACAATAAACAAGTTACATACAAGGCTTTATATAGCCTAGCAAATCATAAGTTATAAGGTAGTGAAAAGCCAAAGGTTTGGAGTTTGAAAGCTAAAGGTTGGAGTAACAAAGAGTCATTCAATTAATACATAACACATATGTATTATTATCATTAAAAGTAAAACAAATTATTCAAAATGATATAAAATAAAGCTAGTTTACATAATTCATGTAATAAAATGTGCTACAGTTCTCTTAAACAAATTATTGAGACATTTGATCTATCATTGGAGAATTTAGAGGGATGACATGCTAAGATTGAACAATCACAGTATTCCAGAGTAACAATGGTCAATGTACCCCTGGAAGTTCACTTTGTAATACCTCCTTTAACCGCCAGGTTTAAAGTTTTTTTCTTACGTTTCATAGAACATTGATACATTAGGATACAACGCAGGAGTTTAATAGAACACTAATTTTGCATAATAACCATCCAAACCTCCTTCAGTACATTTACATTGATGATCAGACTTTGACAGAATCCGTCATTTCGGTCTCTTCCTCCCCTAGGCTACTTGAGGTAGATTCAGTTGCTATTGTAGCTGCAATCCATGCGTGCTCGTTTTAAACATTGTACTAGCCACTATATCTGTTGGAAGAAAAACTCTTTGTTTTTTTTATCTGCTAATGCAAAAATTAAAGGTACTTCTCTTTCGACTTCGCCTCTGAGGTCTTTTGGAAATTGGAATCCTCATTTGATCAATTTCCAATAAAAGTGTTTCCTGATTCAGAATGCAAGTACTAACGAACAAATATCCTTTTGATTTTTTCATGCATATGAAAATAACATCTCAACTAAAAAGCATATGATTCTGTCAATTGAGTTGTAAATGTTAAGACCTATTGTGAAAGATGTATAGTTTGGCTGAAATACAGGGAGTTAATAATATAGTTCACCAGGTAGATTAGGCGGTTTGGGGGTTGCTTAAAATAAGTTACTTTTGATTTAATGGATGTATTTTTAACTTAAAGAGAAAGTAAAATTGTTTGATTTAAGTTGAATAAAAGTGTTTGGGTAATTTTACTTAAAGTTAAATGGGGGTTTAATAATTTTGACTTAAAGTGAAATTTGACTTAAAAAAAAATTAAATTCATAATAATTAAACTTTACAAGAATTGTGAAAAAAAAACTCCATAAGTCATAAGTCAAAAATACCTAAATCGAACTTATGACTTAAAGCAGTTTTTTAACTTAAAGCCGACTTAAAGCCGGTGTAGCCAAACACACCATTTCCTCCTTAAAGTTGAAAACTCTTTAAGCAGCTCTAGCCAATAAGAAAAGATTAAATAAAAGATCTATTTATCAGTACTAAATGCAAATTTTCTAACAGAAATTAGTACATTACAAAAAAAAAAAAAAGTTTCCGCAGCCGGGAATCGAACCCGGATACCAAATTGTCACGGTTGTATTAACTGGCAAGCTTGAATATCAAATTGACATTGCTACTGCGGATGCTGATGTTATGATAATTTAAATTAATTTAATATATAAACTGATGTTTTGCATGCATATTTTCTGCATGGATGCAATTTTTTTGTTAGCTTGATTACATCAGTTTATTAAGTCCTCTAGTTTTTTTTGAGATCGTGATGATTTCTAAAGCAGTATATCTCATCTTTCAGTCAAGCAGTCAGAATTTGTAACAGTTAAGCATCTTTTCCTGCATTTCATCGAAATCGTTAAACCACTGTTTAGGACCAACCAACCCGACCTCCTTCAGTAAATCTACATTGATGTCAGATTTTGACAAAGAATCCTCTGCACATGGTTCGACAGACTTCGTTCCCAAGCCACCTCTATTGCATATTTTCATTTGTGAAATTGCAGTAACTCTTCTGTAATCAATTCGAACCGCTCACGTGTGAATTCTGATTTCATATATAACAATAACAGATCATGGACTCATAGTCATCTTCCCCAACTTTCCCCATGAAGACAACTTTACAACCTAGAGCCAATGAAACATTACTTATCTCGGTATTTATCACTATCTTCTCCATCATATGCAAATCCGAGCGAGATCCGAAACGAGTGTCCTCAATGTCCCCCTCAGTATCACTAAGTTCTGTTTCAAGAACTTGATCTGCAGGATCATCAATCTTCTTTTTAGTCCTCTGCCTAGTTGAATTTATCTCGGTCTCTTCCTCCCCTAGGCTACTAGAGGTAGATTCAGTTGCTATTAACGCTGCAATTTGTGTACTCTCATTTTAAACATTGAACTAGCCACAATATTGGCAGGCAGATTTTTTTTTTTCTTTTGTCAACAAATGCAAAAAAGGTACTCCCCATATTTTCGACTTCTCGATCCCCAAGTAATCCGGAATCCTCATTTGATGCAGATGGCAATAATGCTTCATCATCAGTGATATCACCGTTCTTGGCTGCTAAAATGCTGTCCTCCAGGGTTAATACTTTCATATTTTCTACGATCACTAGCTAGGTGGATCTAGTACTACATTGAAAACCAATCAAATCTCCCCACCTAAAAGTTTAGTACATATACATTAAGAAAAGATTAAACATTAGAACTATTTAACAGTTAAATATTTTGAAATACAAAATAATTAGACTCAGTATTTTATATTTTAAGAAAAGTGTCCAGCCCATTTTGAGATATTATATAAATCACTATATATCAGATCATTTTTTACTTCAGTTTTCACTCTCTTTCCAGTTTCCACAAACTCAGGTACTAATGCCAACTATTTTGATGAATATAACATTGTTGCGGTAAGAAATCAGTTCGACAACATTGTTACAGCGGAATTTGTTTTTTAATAATGAAAATAACAATATTTAACTGACAAATACAACTGATGTTTTTTTTTTTGAATAAAATGTACTTTCATTATTTAAATCTGATCTTTTTCAAGTACATGCAAAATAAAATCTGGGGGACTATCAACTATCAAGCCACTCCCTTTCTCCTGACATAGAATATGTGGCTTTTGTAAGGCATGTGCCACACTATTCGTAGAACGATAAATAAATTTAATTAGCACCGGATTTATGTGCTTCAATAATTGAATACAATCCCCAACTATTGTACCAAATATAGCTTCGCCTAGACTTCCATTGCACGCCTGTACGAGTACTCGAGAATCTGTTTCCGTGATGCAACATTGAATTTGCCGTGTAAATACCCATGACAGAGCTTCCTTCATACCTATAGCTTCTACCTCCCTTGGTGACCATGCTCCCACCTTTCTACAACATCTGGCTCCTAAGAAAGTCCCCCTGTGAATCTCGCATCACACACCCCACTCCAACACTTCCGTCCTGAAACAGAGCCGCATCTGTATTCACTTTCACCCACCCCTCCATTGGTTTCTTCCAGATATGCTCACCCTCTCCATTCCGACTACCTCTTCCCACATTTTGATCCTGAGCCTCTGCCTCTCTCCACTCTGTAATAAACTTTGTGGCTGTAAGTTTAACTCCAACTGCAGAACCATTAATTCGCTCCCAGACCCATTTATTTCTTCTACTCCATAAGGCCCAAGTAATCATCCCAACTTGCACACATTGCTCCCTTGTACCTACTGCAAAAGTTTTGAGAAAACTTCGAAAAGCTGGCTCATGTGGTAACACTTTTAGTCCCTGTTGCACTCCAGTCATAGCCCAAACAGTACGTGCAAAATCACAAGTAAATAAAACATGAGTATCCGTTTCTATCCCACTCCAACACCATGGACACTGCGCACACTGAACAACCCTGCTTATTTGATAGAGCACATGCAGTTGGTAAGCACACTGTACATACACGCCACAGAAAATGCGTAACTTTACCTGGGAGTTTCAATGACCATAATTTGTTCCAAAATCTCTTATGAGTGTTATCACATTCCCCTTGTAACCATCTATACGCACTTTTGACTGTAAACGTTCCTTGCTCATCTCTTTTGACTTTTGATTGATGTTTTGCATGAGCATGAATGCATATCTTTTTAGTAGCCCCAACACATTAGTGTTAGTCCTCCTAGCTTTTTTAAATTCTTGATGGCTTTTAAACCAGTTGATATCGTCGCATTGAGACAAAAATTCCGCAGCCAGAACCTGGTTACCAAATTTCCACAAGTTGTTTTGAAACGTCACAAATGACAGAGATCAATTTGACGTTGCTACTGCGGATTCCACTGTGCTGTAATAATTAAGGATTAATATTTTAACTAATCATGTTTTTCCATGCATTTTTTATCAATGGGTAGTGAGTATCAGAAATCAAACACAGAATACTGGGCCTAAGGATGAACATGATGAGAAGCCCACTAATAGCTGTAGAATAAATTTTAGATAACCGAAACCTCTCTTGATAGCCCAAGAAGCGAATAATATTCGAAAAAGCTCCATTGTCGTTTAAGCATATTCCCGTATCTCGGTATAGGAGTGAGCATTTCCCGGTTCGGAACCGGGAACCGAACCGAACCATGAAAAAAATCCGGTTCTGGTTCTATAATTTATTAATTCGGTTCCGGTTCGGTTCTTGGTTTTATAGAATTTCGGTTTCCGGTTCGGTTCCGGTTCTCTTTTAAGAAAAACCGTAAGAACCGAACCGAACCGTATATATATACCCACAAATAAAAAATATATATTTTATACTATAGAGTATATAATAGGGCATCTGTTTACACGTTTTGAGGAATTAGGTTAGATGGATATCTCACTGCCTCCAAGTCCTTTTCCTCCTCTCCATCACGATCATCTTCATCCACCAGCAGACCAATGGATACCATCGGCTCCTCCAACTGATACTTTAACTTCTAAAGATTCAGTAAGTACATATATACTTTTATGCACTTTAACTGTGTAGTCTGTGTGTGTGTTTATCCTGCAAACTCTTGACTCTTGTGCAGTTGTGCCGTTAAACCTTGATGAATCGATACCTTATTGATAAAATAATTAATAATATGAATCCAATCGAAGATAAAATTGCACAAATATTCGAAAAAATAACTTATAATACCATAAAATAACTTATAAGATAAACTCATAAAAAGGATATCCCCTTTCAATCTTTCAAGTTTCAATGAGTGTATTATGTTGTTCATGTATTGCACTTTAAGTGTTTGACAAAATTACCTAGTGAATTCAATTCAATAACACTATGTATTCTGTTATGTAATTGTTCAGAATCGTGTGGAAACTAACAACACGGATCCAGTTGCATCTTCTGCTCAAACTCAAGTGAGAACATGAACAAAAAGAAAGCCTGTTGCATTTAGGTCAGAAATTTGGGTAGATTTCACAAGGTACAGAGAAGTTACAGGTGAATGGAAGAGCAAATGCAAGCATTGTGGCACGATTTTTTCTGCAAATTCATCTCTAAATGGAACATCTTCGATGCGCAAGCATATAGATAAAGTATGCAAGGGTAAGCCTAAGGATGATTCAAATCAAAAACTGATCACTTCTATGAAAACTCAAACTGGTTCTAACTCACTTGCTACTGTAAATGTAAAGTGTGATGCTAAAACTGTTAGAAATGCTATTGCTGAAATGGTCATACTTGATGAGCTACCATTCAAGCATGTAGATGGCTTGGGTTTTCAACGATTAATGACGCTTGCTTTTCCAATCTTTAAACTCCCTTCACGGTTCACCGTCCAACGTGATTGTTTTGCTATATTCTGCGCTGAGAAGAAAAAGCTGAAGCGTCTTCTGATAAAGACAAAACAGAGAGTATGTCTTACAACAGATACTTGGACGTCTCTACAAAGGGTAAACTTTATGTGTTTAACAGCTCACTATATTGATGAGGACTGGAAACTTTGCAAGAAGCTGTTGAGTTTTCAACCTATAAGTTCACATCGAGGCAAAGATATTGCTTCTTCTATAGAGAAATGTTTGCGTGATTGGGGCATTGAGAAGGTTTTCACAATCACGGTTGACAATGCAAGTTCAAACGATGTGGCTCTTCGATGTTTAAAAGATGAGTATTCCTCAAAAGAAGGCAGTGTTCTAAATTGCAGGTATATGCACGTGAGGTGTGTCGCACATATATTGAATCTGGTTGTTGATGATGGGTTAAAATTAAAACATTTATCTATCTCCATAAAGAGAATTCGATCTGCTGTGAGGTATGTGAAAAATTCACCTGCTCGATTAAGAAGATTTGAAGAATGCAAGGCCATGGAAAATGATGATAGCAAGATTGAGTTGACACTGGATGTTCCCACGAGGTGGAACTCAACATACCTAATGCTTGATGCTGCTTTGAAGCATGAAAAGGTGTGGAAAAGGTATGAAAAAGAAGATCGTGTCTTTGCCATTGATCTTAATGAGGAACACGGGGTGCCAGATGCAAATGATTGGTGTAATGCTCGGAAGTTGCATACATTCCTACGACATTTTTATGAGTTAACAATGAAAATTTCTGGTAGCAAATATGTTACTTCCAACTTATTCTATCATGAACTTCTGGCACTCGATGGTAGTTTGAAGACTTGGAGCAGAGGTGTTAATGAGGATTTGCGTGCTATTGCTTGTCAAATGCAAGAAAAATTTAACAAATATTGGGGAGATCCATTGAAGATGAATAAACTGATTTTCATGGCTGCTGTCCTTGATCCTCGTTTCAAGTTGGGATATGTTGAGTTCACCATGGATCGTTTACATGACCATATCAGATACTAAAAGAAAAGGAGATCATTGCTGAAACTCTGTATTCACCATTCCTAAAATATGTGAGTAGCCATATCAGATTTTGTTCAGAGAAAGATAGAATGCCTGATGTGGGGTTAACTTTAACCAAGTTTTGCTAACTGCACCGTAAATAAGACTCCGCTGACTTAGCCTTCCTAAATCCTACTAAGCAATAATTATGCTTATGCTTGCTTAAAACCGTTGATGTTAAAAGTCAAGATCCCCTGCAAAAAATTATGCTAAGATGATTAATTTTGAGCTTTGTTGTGTAAAGATGTTTAATTTTAGCGATGATGTATACTGTTAAGGACGAGAAATTAAAGTAACCTTAATGCCTGAATCCTCTTTTTCTATAATTTTAACTGATGTATCTTAGCCATGTATGATACATTGATACATTTGCTTTTGAGTGCCAAATAGGTTTACATTTGGGATCTTCTTTTGTTGCAGAACGAAGTCAAGATGGTGAGCAAGCAAGCAAGTGAAGCAACTACCATTGCATAAACTGGAATTATGCTATTTTTGAGTGCCAAGTGATGGATCTTTTGATGCATGATGCAACTGCAAGTCTGCAAGTGATTTGGAATTCTAGTAGTAGACTGCTAGTTTTTGTATTAACTAAAATTATGCTATTTTTGGTCCTTTTAGCTATAACAGCTATTTTTGGTCCTTTTAAGCTATAACAGACATTTGTTGTTTGGACTTTGGATGAAATAGTATGTTTATTTTCTTTTCAAATTTCAAATTTAAATTTTAGTATGGAAATTGTTGTTTGGACGGTTCTTTCGGTTCTGACCCGAACCGAATCGTAATTTATGATCCGGTTCCCGGTTCGGTTCTATACATAAATGGTTCCGGTTCGGTTCTCAAATTTTTTGAAATTCGGTTCCCGGTTCCACCGGTTCCGGTTCGGTTCGGTCCGGTTCGGAACCGTTGCTCACCCCTATCTCGGTAAACGGTCAAATTGAGTGATTTTTGTGGTTGATTTGCATTCCGATATATAAAAAGACTGTTGTGGTTGATTTGCATTCCGATAAATAAAAGATGGAGGAGAGAAATGTCCAATCGACAGTGCCCAAAATAGATATGAATCTACATGACCAGTCCTATATCTATTAGTATTAATCAAATCCCACATGTTAGATGTAGAAGTAGACTAGGTTAATATTCTGCACTCCTCTCGAGCAAACTATACCAGCATAAACAATATCACACACACACATGCATCTGTCTGCATGCAAACCAGTACTTTGAGATGCATATGCATTTTAGAGTGACTAGAAATGTAACATGCACTGCTGCACTGGATATTTAAGAACTTCAAGATTTTGCGTACTTGAAGTAATATTAAAGCAAACAATTTGAATCAAAAAATTACAATGTATCAGCAGACTTCTTAAGTAGATTTTATGTATCCATTTTTATAGATATTCCAATTTGTTGTTCAGGTCCTCAACCAAATTGCGTGTGAGCTTCCTCCGGAGCATACTTTGTCTGGGAGCAGATCTCTATGTGAACTTCTAGGCCACACCTCTCAACTGGTTTGTTTTCTTACAGTATAACACTGTTATGTTACTTAATGGCATTATAAATTGTTAATTTACTTGTATACTGGCACTATGAATGGTTATGATCTTTATGAGAAATTCCAAACCATGCTCTGCACATAAAAATCAATTCTGCTCTCTCTCTCTCTCTCTCTCTCTCTCTCTCTCTCTCTCTCTCTTCCCTTGACTGATTGATCGTACTGTGAATGTTGTTTCCGAAATTGATTTTTGTTTTGAATATAGAGCACCTTTTTCTCTCCGATCTCACTCTATTTTTTCACTGGGTTTTCAGGCCAATGCGGAGAAAGTGAAGGAATCAGCAAATACTGAACTCGATTCGCTTCTCCTAGTACGTTCTCATATACTTTGTGTTATTCTATTTAGCATATTTTAAATTCTAGTTTCATTTTTATTACCATGCCTTATACTTTATCAGATTTAAACAGCTAAATGAAGCACAGAGTACAAGGATTGTAGAGAAGATAAGATGGTTCAAACAGAATTGTAGATTGGATCAAAAGCCAGCCATACATATTGTCTTGTGCACACATATAAGCCAAAAGATAGTATTGCTACCTAACGGAAAGATGTTCCTTATCATAGTTACAAGAATACCCTTCTGAACTACTTGCACAACAAGACATAACACATAGAAATGTTCACTGAAATAAACTGGAAATAAACTAAAACTAGAGACTAGCTACATAATGTAAGGTCTGCATAAAGTCGATAGAGAGTGTACGTGGCTCATTACTCCCCCTCAAGCTTGGTGTGGTGATCATCAACAGCTCCAAGCTTGCTCAACAGATAGTAATGTTGTTTTGTGGAGAGAGCCTTCGTGAAAATGTCTGCCACCTGAGAATGAGTAGGAACATGCTTAGTCACAATGGATCCTGAGTTGATTTTGTCCTTAATATAGTGACAGTCCACTTTGACATGCTTGGTGCATTCGTGAAGGACAGGGTTAGCTAAGGCAAGTGCAGCTTGATTATCACAGTGCAGTGTTGCTGGTGGCAAATTTTGAAGCCCCATGTCCTTGAGTAGAGAAGTTAGCCAAGTAATCTCACAAGAAGCCAGTGCCATAGAGCGATATTCAGCTTCAGCCGTAGAGCATGCCATCACTGCTTGTTTCTTTGTTTTCCATGAAATAGGTGAAGTTCCCAGCAACATACAGTAACCAGTTGTAGAACGTCTTGACATTGGACATGTGGCCCAATCACTATCACAAAAACCTTTGATTTCAGCTGTGGAAGAAGATGCCAGCAGTATTCCTTGACTGGGATTGGAGTTTAGATACCTCAAAAGTTTGATGGTCGCCTCCATATGTCCTGAGCTGGGTTGTTGCATAAACTGTGTAAGTATATGCACAGCAAATGTGATGTCAGGACGAGTCATAGTATGGTAGATCAATTTGCCAAGAAGGCGTTGATATGGATGAGGGTCAGTAAGAAAATCCCCAGAATCAGCTACAAGTCGTAAATGAATATCCATAGGCAGCTTGAGTGGAGCAACATTTGTGAGTCCAAACTCCTCAATAAAATCCGGTGTATACTTTTTCTGCGAGACAAAGAAGCCAGCAGGTGATCGACTAATTTCAAGACCCAGAAAGTAGTGCACAGCTCCCAAGTACTTCATTTTAAAAGTATTTGACAGCATCTTCTTCAGGTGTTCCAACTCTTTTGGATCATTTCCTGCTAACAACAAATCGTCCACATAGACTAAAACAAGAGTTATGGATGTATCCTTAACAAGGGTGAACAAACTATAGTCAAATTTTGATTGCTGGAAGTGAAGATCTTTCAATGTGGTTGACAGTTTACTAAACCAATTCCGAGGTGCTTGACGGAGTCCATACAATGACTTTTTCAGTTTGCAAACAAGAGTGGACTTTGGACTGCAAAACTCCCCCTGATTTACCACTATCCTGCTACCAAAATGACTATAACCTAGAGGCAGTTTCATGTACACTGTTTCACAGAGATCTCCATGAAGAAACGCATTAGACACATCTATTTTCATGACTTCCCACTGTTGCAATGCTGCAACTGCCAGCAAATCTCACAGTTGTCATTTTTGCAACTGGGGCAAACGTATGCTCGTTGTCAACACCATATGTTTGTCTGTAACCCAGTATAACAAGTCTTGCCTTGTGTCGTTCAATCGTTCCATCTAGTTTGAACTTGGTTTTGTACACCAACCTGCTGCCAATTGCCTTTTTATTTGGTGGAAGAGTAGTAATTTCCCATGTATCATTGCTTTCCAGCGCTTCAAGCTCAAGGTTCATTGGATTCACCCAGTTAATATCTGTAACAGCTTGATTGAACTTCACAGGATCTGTCTGAGTTGTTAAAGAGGAAAGGAAGCAACCAAAGCTTGGTTCAACACTTTGATTAGTCACTGTCACTAAATTTGCAGATGGTTGAGGAAAAGGTTTTGTGATATACCATTCCATCCATGTAGGAGCTTTGTGAGGCCTCGATGACCTTCGAGGAGGTGTCACTATTTGAGTCTGATTGTTTAGGCTAGAGCTAGTGTCATCAGTAGTGTCTGAGGGTGTTTGAGATATTTCAGTTGTGGTGTGAGATGGTTCAGGTGTGTCGACCATATTTTCCATAAAATCAGGTGAGGTCATGGACATTAAAAACTCATCATCCATATAGGTTCTTGCAGATTGTGAGGGCATTTCAGTGGGCAAAGGCAAAAGATATGGTTCAGGTATAGAAGTGTTGAAAGGAAAGATATTCTCATTAAAAGACACATCTCTTGATGTGAACACTTTGTTGGTTGTCAAATCAAGTAGTCTTTAACCCTTCTGAGTAGGTGGGTATCCAATGAAAACGCAAGGCACTCCTCTAGGTGCCAATTTATCAGTTGAGTGAGTACTATTGAAAGCAAATCCCACACATCCAAAATCTCTCATGTTTGAGTAATCTACCGGAGTATCACACAATACCTCATATGGGCATTTGTTGTTCAATACAGAAGAAGGCACCCTGTTTATAATGTATGCTGCAGTAAGCACAACCTCTCTCCAGTGTGCAACTTTCAGTCCAGATTGAAACATGAGTGCACGTGCAACCTCGAGTAGATGTATGTGCTTACGCTCGACTCGAGCATTCTGTTGAGGTCGATATGGGCATGATGTTTGATGCACTATGCCATGTGACTGAAAAAATGCCCTGCATCCAGCATCATTAAACTCCAAGGCATTGTCCGACCTAACAATTTGAACATCAGCTCCAAATTGATTTTTGACATAGTTGCAGAAAACTTCAAGTGTCTTTAGATATTCAGACTTGTGCTGTATGAGATAAACCCAAGTCATTCTTGAGTAGTCATCAACAATGGTGAGAAATAGTTTGAACTTTTGCCTTGTGCTTACCTTGTAGGGACCCCATATGTTTGTATGAAGCAACTCAATTGCCTTTGTGGCTCGTGACTCACTTACTGGAAAAGGTAGCTTTGTGAACTTGGCCATTGGACATGTCAAGCATACTTTATCTTCTACACCAGTGCAGTGCTTGATGCAATCAATAAACTTTAACTTTGAGGCTGGGGCGTGACCCAACCTATTATGCCACAGGGTGAACTGAGTTACAAGTGAAAGATTTGTCACGGTCAAGCATAGTGGTCGTGAAACTCCACTCTTTGCTACAGAGCTTGACATATGATACAACCCATTACGAACACTGCCTTTACCTCTTTCTTCATATGTTAGAGAGTCAACAATAGAGCAAGTATTGGGAGAGAACACAGCAAAGCAATTATTATCCTTTGACAACTTGTGAATAGAAAGAAGGTTGTGTGTGAAGGTTGGCACATACAACACAATTGTTGGTTGTAGTTCGTTCTGTAGGCTCACTTCTCCAACATGAGACACTGTAGCACTTGCTCCAGTGGGCAGATTAACACTCAGATGAGAGGTAATAGGCTTTACATTAGAGAGGATATCAATATCGGAGGTCATGTGGTCTGTTGCCCCTATATCCACAATCCAAGTGTGAGAATTTGTGTGGACTGTATGACACGAAATCATGCTAGAGAATGGGCTCTCCAATACATCCTCATGTGCACTTGACTCTGAATTTGTGGGTAGATATTGAAGCAATTGTTGAAGTTGTTGTGGTGAGAGAACAATTGGTTGGTCTACGTTTGAGGGTCCTGTAGTTACATGTGTTGCAGAATGCTATTTGTTTGAAAAAGTGGTTTTGGGACTGGACCAACGGTTTGTCGAAGAACCTTGTGGTCTAGGTGAGTAGTTTGTTGGAGTGGGTTTATATTTGTAATGCCGCTTGGGGTATCCGATTGTGTTCCAACACATGTCACTAGTGTGACCTCTGCCTCCACATGTGTTACACAACAATACTTTTCCAGCATTCAGATTGGTTCTACTAAACATGGCTGACATGTCTGTGTCAAGAGAAAGTGGAGTTTTTAGAACATCTCATTGAGATTCTTCCTGTTGAATAGATGCACAGGCCATTTCCACACTGGGTAGTGTTGTCACCATCAAAAGTTGACTACGTAGAGGTCCATAGGACTCATCCAGACCGTTCAAGAATTGAAACAGACGTGACTCCTCCTTTTGTGTTTGAATAGCCTTTAACAAGGCTGTCACATCCTCGCCAACAGTGGTTATGGTGGGTAAAGATTCATAGAGTCTAGCTCAACCCACAAGCTATTCAAAGAAGTATAATAATCAACGATTTTAGCACCACTTTGTTTCAGATTAAACAGTTCTCTACTGAGTTTATATTTTCTAGACCCATGGGTCAATTGAAAATGCTTTTCAAGCTATTTCCACACTTCAGACGCAGATGTAATAAAAAGTACAGATTGCTTAATAGATTCAGATATGTTGTTATGAATCCAAGAAGTTACCATGCTGTTGCAGGTGTCCCACTGAACTCCTTCCACCGCATCTGTGGTGCTTCGAATTTCTGTTCCATCCACAAACCCCAGCTTACGTTTTGAGGTGAGTTGTATCTCCATGGATCTCTTCCACGTACGATAGTTACTCGCATCTTGAAGCTTTGGGACACTGATAGAGAGTGGATTGTCTGATGGGTGGAGAAACAAAGGATTTTGCATATCTGAGAACGTAAACTTACTGCCACTGGCCATGTCTTCACTGAAGAAAGCAATCGTGACACACACAAGACTAAACAACACGACTGGAATATAACTACAAGACCAGATCTACACTGAGATCTACTGGGCTAAACAACTAGGATACGAAAACAAGAACCACTACAATATCCTCTACTTAATCCACTTTAGAGTGATTTATTCATTAGCTGCTCTGATACCATGATACTTTATTAGATTTAAACAGCTAAATGAAGCACAGAGTACAAGGATTGTAGAGAAGATAAGATGGTTCAAACAGACTTGTAAATTGGATCAAAAGCCAGCCATACATATTGTCTTGTGCACACATATAAGCCAAAAGATAGTACTGCTACCTAACGGAAAAATGTTCCTTATCATAGTGACAAGAATACCCTGTTGAACTACTTGCACAACAAGACATAACACGTAGAAATGTTCATTGAAATAAACTGGAAATAAACTAAAACTAGAGACAACATAATGTAAGGTCTGCATAAAGTCGATAGAGAGTGTATGTGGCTCATTATGCCCTGATCTTGTTTCTAAGAATTACTTTTATATCAATAAATAATTTTTGTTATTATAAGTTACCCTGCTACTATTTCTAGTGCATTTATACAGTGTTTTTTTGTGTGCTTATATCGTTCAATAGAGGCTCTAGTTTGTTGCTGAATCACTTTTCTTTGATGATTTTGTAAATTGAAAGTTCTGATTTCTGAACTATATATTTAAATGATTAGATTTCTGTTTATGTAATTGACTTCGTTTATTATCCACGTTCGTATCTGAATAGCTAATGAACGGTTAACTCAAAATATTAGAAGCTGATTATCCATCATTGACTTGCAGTGTTGCACCTAGTTATTTGGTCACTCTTCTATTTTGTTTTCATTTTTTCAAAATTTCAAAGCTCTCTAATCTCCCCCTCCCACCCTCCATCTCTCTCATCTCTGTATCTCTTTCTCTCTCCCCGGATTCTAACAATTGTGAGAATTGAGCGATTGTGTTATGGAGTTTGTTCCAATTTCCAATTTTATTTTGGAATTTCGATCAACTGTTTATATCTCTCTCCACTTTATTTCAGACTAATGCTGAGAAATTGAAGGAATCGCCGATTCCTGGACTATAGCTACTTCTCACAGTAAGTTTTTAGTTATTAAACTCTTTAGTGTGCAACTGTTTCTACTGTAAATATTGTTTGTTTGCTTTTGCAAAACTCATATCTTTTGGAAGCTGCTCTATTAAAATGTATATGATATTTAAATCTTTCATACTTCCTTATAATTGAGTTGACTGGCGCGGTGATTTTTTACGACATGTGAGTTTTATACTTATGAAGCATCAATCTTGCTTTAAGCTCAATACTATATCTGATCATGGATGAGTTTGTACTTAAAAATCATTTTCACACAATAATGATTATTGTTCTTTATTTATAGACAAAATTATAAGGCTATGTGCATCGTTAGGCTTCCTCGTGTGAAATTATTTTCTTCAAAAGCAACTCTAGATTGTTGACTGAATCATTTTTGGTTAGTAAATTTGTAGATTGCACATGTTGATATGTGAACAACATATTTATTTAATCAAAATTTTGAAGGAACAACACTAAATTGAAAGATTTACCTAATCCTGGACTTCAGTCGCTTCGTTTATAATTTATGTTCAAATCGGTGTAGCTAATGAATGACTAACTCAGTTTTAAGAGGTGATTATCCAAGTGACTTGCACTGTTGCACACACTGATCTGTCATGAGCTGATTGTATAATATTGTGATGTATAGGCTGATTCAGATGAAGCAACTGATAACTTCCTTGTGCTGGAAAGGGCATCTTTAATTGTAAGTTATCTTTAATTAAATCGATTTTTAAAACATTTGACTGAATATGTTGATTTAGGTGTGTAAAAATTATTTTTCTTTAGAGACAAGCGCTTTTGAAGTTAAAACCACCAATGCTACAAGTACATGGACAAGTACATGTAAAGATTTTATGATTAATCTACTGCATCATAGAAGATATGTACGCTTTATTTGTTTTCGTCTTATATTTTGTCAAATCTCCCTTTCTAGCTATATATTTAATGGTCATTTACTCATTTTTTTTTACAATTTCTTAATCTGCTCTTTTTAATTCTACTTGCCTAGGCATATACTTAGGGTGGTAATATATGCCCACCCCAAATTAATTGTTGCACACGCTCCCTCCTTTAGTTTACCAAAATATCTCTTTTCTTTTCTTTGATTTTAATTCATTACCTTTTATTGATTTAGCTTTTTTCATAATTTTTATTCAGGTTATATTGTAATATTTGTAAACTTACTAGATAATTAATGAATATAAAAATAATAAATAAATTACAAACACGTAGATTATTTATAAACGTGGAGTTATCAAAACATTATTCTAAAATATATGCTAATTTATATAGTGGAGATGAAAATATATAATGAAATTAATAATCAAATTTATTCAAATTACCGATTCACTTTCTTTGGTCAAAGAGGAGTACTTTAATTTTTATCCTATAACTTTTATTTCAATTATAAATTATTATCACATCGTACAAATCAAATTAGTAACGAAATAAGAAGGGTTAATATAGACTATAATTATGATTGTATTTCAATAATTAATAACTTTCTTAAATCTTAAATTTAGTTATAATCAGTGTACCGTTTGTGGCTAAAATCAAATAATAAAACATATGAATCAATTTTTGCCAAAAAATTAAAGTGAATCAACAACTATTAGTTTGATGAAGGTTATTCTCGTCACTTAAGCAAATAGGGTGTGCAACAATCAATTTAGGTGTGCATATATCAATATCCTATACTTATTTGTGAAGGTTCTTTAGGGGTAATTGTCACGGGTAGAAATAGGTGGCTTGCAAATACATTGTTGTTTGAATAATACATGGTTTTTCTTATAACTTTCTCATTGTTATTGTTGGTTTCTATTAAAAAAAATTGTTGCTACAGTATTCACACTAATTATTGGTAGATATAGAAAATGGTTAGGCTAGACTTTACTTAATTCCTATTTTCACAGATGCTAAAAAATGATAATACTTGTTTAGGCCTATATTTGATTTGTATAGAAGCTGAATATTGTTTCTATTATATGTACAGGCCAAGGGCAGGCAAGCGTATGAAGTAGTGAAAGAAACTCTGAAAGGGATCATAGAAATAATTGTGGAGAATCCTAAAGAAGTTAAAGATCTTGCGGAAAAAATGAATAAATTAGTTTCAAAACAGGAGCATGCTCTTCCCTCCCATGGCTCCCTGCCCTCCCCTGGCTCCTTGCCCTCCCCTAGCTCCTTGCCCCCCTATCAACTAATTTCAGAGGAGGATTTAGAGGTTGGGTTTTTCAAATGGATCACTGGAGAAATTTTTCAGTTGCTCGTACCTGCCTAGGAGGTAATATTTTGCTTGTTTTAATATATGCAAGTATCTTCACGTGTTGTATACTTGTCCCTACTTGCTTATCTAACTTTTTGAATCTTCAGATTTTGGTACTTTTGATGCTTTCACGAGTTCAATCGAAGGGTGTAGAAAAATGATCACGTTGATAGGTTCTCTTGCCTTGGATGACTTCATTGCTTGTTTGCATTGCGGGGACATCTTTTTATGGCACATAGGGGACTGTTTAGAGTGGTTAAGGTGTCCATACGTAACAACAATTTGGTACCCGTCCTACTTTCGTACTGGGACTTTTTGGAGTACTCATATTCCTATCACACATTTATAGATCAGTTTATTATCATGAGCTTGCCTGATCTTAGTGGTGTTTTAGATGATTATGAGTTGGTCAATATAAATACATATTCACTTAATACTTGGTGCATAATTATTGGAGTAATGATTTATAATACTTGTATTTTTTTTACAAGAAGGAGCTTCTGAGGATATTGTTAGAGAAGCGCGTTTGAGGAACCCAGCACGTCATGATGTACATGTTGTTGTCCTGTTTTTCCACTGAAAATTGTAGCATTTAAAACTACTGTTTAAGCATATTAGTTACATTAAACATATTACTTACTGTTTAAACATATTATGTACTACAAATTGTTTCCCGGTGTTAAAGGCTTCTATTAATTGTAGCATTTAAAACTACTGTTTAAGCATATTAGTTACATTAAACATAGTACTTGCTGTTTAAACATATTATGTACTACAAATTGTTTCCTGGTGTTAAAGGCTTCTATTATGCTATGCTTGTTATAAAATTAACTACGTGTGTTAACTAAAGTTATGCTTTCCTTAATATTCATGCATGAAGGTCTATGATGTTTTTTTACCCTGTCGATGTAGTCATCAGCAAGCCAATAATTCACCATCCAATTCGACAGCAAAAACCACAGCTCTAATTGGGGATTTTATAATGTTGTTTATAAGCAGAATCAGTCCCTGCATGATTCTTTCATGGAAGAATAAAAAGATTGATACTTGAGCAATGTCTTCTCCTCCAACTAATCCAACTAATAAATGGTATAAATTGAACAAGCTATTGCTTCAATCATCTTCATCATTATATAGAAATTAGGGGTGGAGGCTATAGACGATGAAAGAAGAAGAATCAAGGTAGTGAGTTAAGTTATTGGTTGAATGATTATGCATGTATCTAGTCTTCAACTCTTCTCTTATTTCTTGATTCATATCTAAGTTTTCACAGGGTTTTGGTAAAGAAACCAGAGTTAGAGAATACCTCATCAGACATACCTTTCGTTAATTCTTCTGAATGTTGAACACTCTCGCTTCTCAAAGTTTACTTTCTTATCCGTGAACCTTTTCTTTGAAAGAGAAGTACGTTGGTCTTCTAGAGTTCAGCATATGAGTTGATATCGACTTGTAAGTCAGTTGCTATAAACACACCCATTCAATTTGAATCTCGGGAATTCACAACTTAGATTGAATTCACTACCTTTATTCCTACCACGCCTTTCCAGTTTAAAATAATCAGAAAGGGAAACTACATTTCCTAGAGGCCAAATAATATTATAACCCTCCTATCAATCCAAGATCCGTCTTTCAATATAGATAAAGCTTATACCAAGTAATACTAGCTTCACTACATTTTATCCACAATAAATTTTGTCCCAGGAACCTCATAAGTCACTAATATTGGCACCCTCTACAATATCAGGTAGTTAATGGCATGTTTGTACGAATTTACTTATAACAAATTGATGTATGGTTATAATATAGATATTTTGCTTCATATTTATCCTCATTAGCCTTGTTTTATGATATTTTGCTCCTATATAAATAATGTTAATTGTTATTTAGCTTATATGGATGCTAAGAGAGTGTTTTCTATGTTTGTAGGAGCTTCCAAAGGAATAAGGTGTTGTGGACAAGAAGTCATGCTGAAAAAAGGCAAAACGTAGAGAAAATGGGTCCTGAGCTTAGGCTCAGGGGCCCTGAGCAGATTAGAATACCCACTTTTTGGAGTCATGGGACCTGAGCCTCGAACTTAAGGGCCTTGAGGGAAGCTTCAGCAAGCTCAGGGGGCCTGAGCATCACATTCAGGGGACTTGAGCTGGATATAAATAATTTTATTTATTTTAATTGTAATTAGTTTTTAGTTACCATGTATGCCTTTTAAAATAGTGAGTCGAACATTAAACGAGATTACTAGGGTTTTCTTGCGTATTATTGTTGGAACGAGAGAGAGAAAAAACACTTTGAGAGAGAATCGTAGAGCAAGTATTGAAGCGATTCACTACAACCTTAAGAGACTTCATCAAGTTGTATCTTCTTTACTCTAAACTCTTGTAACCATGCTTTTGGATATCAATATATGTTTGTTTTCTTTATTTATAATGGGTAACTAATTCTCTTATCCGAGAATTAGGTAGTATTCGTTGGTGATATATGTTTGTTTGATTGTGATGCGAATTCTCTACTTTTGCTAATCATCATTGAGGACTTAGCCCAATTAAGGGAGTAGCTAACCTTTAATTGTATTCATAGGGATTATGATGAATTGGGAGAGGAGTCATAATTCTTGTTAATGATTTGATAGACATAGTTCAATTTTTGAACCGGGAGATTAATAAGAGGACATGAAACTTATAATTCTTGGGTCTTAATAGTTTATAATTGTATTTGAAAGGCAGAGTGTATAAACTTGTAACACTATAACTAATGTAACTCAATTAAAAGAAAAGATACTTAACCAGAAGACAATCAAGAACAAGAAGTCACAAGAAATCAACACTAAATGAAGACAAGGTAATTGATACAATTGAACATGTTAACTATGATCAAGCCAAGAAGAAATCATTGAGAGAAGTTCAAGTCAAAGTTGTTCATGCCTCAGTGATTTGAGAAATCGAGAATCAAGATCATAACTCTCAGTATCAACAAGACCAATTGATTTCAAGTGAACAAGAAGGAAAGCGAATATTGGAAAGCCAAGTTACTAAGTGAATATGGTAATTTATTCAAGAAGCAGAAACACTATCAAGACTAGTCACTTATGAACCAGACCAGTGCATCAAGTGTCAGGACATTGATAGCAAGTTTATGTCAGTAATAAAGATCCATGTTCAAGAGCTTGCAGAAGAATAAAGAAGATATGAAGATATCACAAGCTCAAGATGTGCATTGAAGTTTCAAGTTGAAGACCAGAATATTTTCTAAGTACTAAATGTTCTAGATGGCTAAGTCGAAATTCTCAAGTAGAAGTTCTACTTAGAATTTCGAGATGGCTAAGTAGAAATTCTCAAGTAGAAGTTCTACTTAGAGTGCAGCTTCAACATGACACATGGCATCTTCTGATTGGCAGATTTCCAAGCTTTCAAGATAAGGCAAGATTTATGTGGACATCATTGGGCCACGTACATCTTAGTCTTTGAAGACTACAGGACATAGATTACATGTAGTATAAATAGAAGCACTTGTGTAATGT
The DNA here is from genome assembly GCA_037693485.1 of Kitagawia praeruptora. NCBI lineage: Eukaryota > Viridiplantae > Streptophyta > Magnoliopsida > Apiales > Apiaceae > Kitagawia > Kitagawia praeruptora. The sequence continues at coordinate 21,530,878 of CM075347.1, forward strand.
TTTTAGTTAGTGAGCAATATTGAGAAAAACACAAGAAAAAGAGAGAGAGTATATTCACAGAGCTTAGAATCATTCACTTCTCTCTGAACTTCTGTTATACTTTGTAATGAATGTTGTAGCAACCTTTTCAAGTTATATATAAAGAAATATATTCCTTGAATCTGTGTGTTCATTTATTGCATCGTATTTATTGCTTCTCAAAATCGAAAAGTTGTATTCACCCCCCCCTCTACAACACATTTGGACCTAACAATTGGTATCAGAGCGGATGTTTAACATACAAAACATAGATCCTTGTGTTTGGTAGAAGAATCGTGAGTTTTCATTTTCTAGATCTACTTTTCATTTTTTCGAAAAGTGTGCTTTAATTAGTTTCTAGTGAAAACTCATCCAGAAAAATTATTTAAATACTCCAGGTGTGATTATTTAGCTTGGGTGTATTTTAATTAATTTTTGTGAATTAATCTGGGTTCATTGATATTTGGTGTTCTTGAGTGTTCATCATCTGTTCTTATCAAAGAAGATAACCCAACAACTTTTTGATCTCCTTTTTCAAACAAATAAGATAGTCAAAAAGGTGTTTTTGTACTTTTGATTTGATAAATATTCCTTGGCCGAAAGTGTAACAAGACATACTCAGTGCCTAGCAAGTGGGTTAGTTGCTTTCGGTGTGTAAAGTATCAAAAGTCAAAAAGGTGATATTGTTTATTCAATATTAAAGTAATCTGCAGAAAATTATTCTAAGGACAAAAAGTTCTACATAGAATTTCTACTTGAGATTTTCTACATAGAATTTCGACTTGGACAATTTCTACTTAGAGAAATTTCGACTTGAGCAAAATTTCGACTTAGAGAAATTTTGACTTGGCAGAAGTTCTACATAGATATTCTACATAGCCTAGTCTTGGGTACTTAGAAACTTTTAGTGACCAGATTTGAAATGGCTCCTAAAAATTCTTTCAAGATCCCAATGTTCAACCGAGATCACTATGAAGAATGGGTTTTCAGAATGAGACTCTACTTAGAGACTATTAACCCTGAGTATCTGGAAGTCCTTGAAAAGGGTAAATTCGTTCCAATGAAAGCTATTCCTGAGCGTACGGAAGGAGAGGAGGTTATACCTGCTCGGTCTGAGCCTAAAAAGGCAGCGGACTTTACGGATGCTGACAAGGAGCAAATAGCTTATGATACTTCTGTAAGACAAACCTTGATGGAATCCCTTGATCATGAAATGTTCAACATAGTCAAAGGTTTGAATACAGCAAAGAAGATTTGGGACAAGATAGAAGTTGTCATGGAAGGATCTGCAGAGGTTAGAAGCAACAAGACACTTATACTCAAGATGGAGTATGACGCCTTCAGAATAAGAAAAGGAGAAAGCATAACAGACGTCTATCTAAGATTCAGTCAGTTGGTATTGGATTTGAATCTGAGAGGTGTAACTCTCCCCATGGTTGAAACCAATACTAGATATTTGAGGAACCAGCCAAAGAGCATTGAACATAGGGTCTACGCAATCAGAGAAACCAGAGATTTGCATACAACTTCTCTGGAAGAATATTATGGAATTCTGAAGACCTATGAGCTGGAGACACTTCAAGATCAAGCATGGGACAATGATTCAAAAGGAAAAGAAACTGCATCAGGATTAGTTGCTGATGAGGAAGAGTCTAAGAAGGCAATGGTTGCAGCAAAGCCTAAATCATCACCTGCACCACATCAAGTTGATAATGATGACGAGTGTGCATCTAACAGTGATGATGACTACTTCACCCAAGAAGAGCTGGACAACATGGACGATAGTGTCGTGGCATACATGGCAAGGAAGTTCAGCAACATGAAATTCAAAAAGAGCAACCGACCACAGAGAAATTCTTCATCTTACTATCGGGCTGCTAAGGGTGGTGGTAGTTCGTCAGGCTACAAAAGCAAAGGCAAGAGTACCAACTACAAATCTCCGTTGGATTTCAAAATGAAGTTCAATTGCTATAATTGTGGTGAACCTGGACATTTTGCCTCGGACTGCAAAAAGCCTAAACAGACTTATCCAAAAGAGACATTTGAAGCCCTTAAAAGCAAGTATGAATCGCTGGTGAAAGAAAAACATGGTAAAAGAGCTTTAGTAGTAACAGAAGGAAGAGCTTGGGATGATTCAGATGAGGAAGATGTTACTCATGTAGCAAACTTTGCGCTCATGGCTGAGACATCAGAGGAACCAGAGGTACCAGTTCTAACCCTTAAAGTAGAAATGTCTATTGATGATTATAAGGAATAGAACGGGGCTCTTAGCGAAGAGATCTACATGTTGTGCAAAAGCCTAGACACTTCTCAAAAGGAACAGAAAACACTTGTCGCCAAAAGCAGAATGCTTGAGGCAAAAGTGGAAGAGTTAGAGGCTGCTTGCACTGTAGATACTTCCCTAAGAGATTTTATTAAATCTTTGGAACACAAGCTCGTCCTTAAGGCAGAAATAGAATCATGTTTAAGGAACAAACTAGCTGAGTTAGAAACTAAATGTGAAGCTTACAAACTAGCTGCTAGTAAAGTGTATGTAGATAATGACGTATTTAAGAAGATAACTGGAGTAGGTGTAGGACTTGATTATTCTAACCTTTCTAAGAAAGAACGGAAGAGACCTATCAACACTAGTTCCAGTGACCTTAAAAATGATGTTCCTAGCTTTTTTAAATCTTCTGTCAAACCCATCTACAAACACCTTGTTCCTAAGATAGAAGAAGAAGAGACTGAATTGATAGCTAGATATGAGATTGAGATGGAAGATCGCCAGAAAGCACAACCTATAACTCCTATCAAACAAGTTAAAATCAATTTCCCTAGTGATGAATCTAGACTAGGAATAGGAGCTAAGGCTGTTAAACAACAAGGGAAGAAAGGCATAAAAGAGGTTAAGGCTGAACGAATAAAGAAAGCATGTTATCACTGCAAATCTACTGAACATCTTTCTTATGCATGTAAAGCTAACATAAATGTTCCTGCTGCACATGCCATGCCTGTTACACACACAATGAATAATCTGCATCCGAATCATGCACAGTGTGGTCAACCTAATTGTATGCCATGCACTTTTAATGTCATGCAAACTTTTGTGAATTTAATGAATGCATCTAGCCAGTCATGCTTAAATACTGCTGCTAGTTCAAACATCAAGAAAAAGCATGTGAGAGCCAAGACTGTCAGTCCTCCTAAAGTTAGGAGTGACAAACCTTCTCCTAGGACTGACAAACATGTCAAGTCTGAGAAAGGAAAGGAGGAAGTTGAAAGCTCTAGTAATGTTAAGAAAAGTGCATCTCCTGTTGTTAAATCTGTTGATTATCGATCTTATCGAAAAGCCGGGCCCAATCAAAGTTGGGTTCCGAAGAATGTCTAACCAATCTGTCATTGCAGGGCATTAAGCAGAAAAGAAATAAAGTTATATGGGTGCTAGACAGTGGAGCATCGAGGCATATGACTGGAAACAAGTCCCTGCTTACAGAGATGGTTATGAAAGCTGGCCCTTATGTTACCTTTGGAGATGACAGCATAGGTGTGACAAAGGGATATGGCAAACTGAAAACTGGCAATGTCATCATTGAAGATATTTCCTATGTTGAGGGATTAAAGCATAATTTGTTGAGTATCAGTCAATTCTGTGACAAAGGTTACGAAATTGTCTTCAACAAGAAAGGTGTATCAATCACTCACATCAAGGAAGGTTCACTGGCTTTGAGAGGAGTTCGAAAGGCAGATCTTTTTGTTGCAGACATGGATTCAGCAAATCAGAATGAAGTCACCTGTTTCTACAGCAAAGCTTCGGATGATGAAAGCTGGTTATGGCACAAAAAGTTATCTCACTTAAACTTCAAAACGATGAATGCTCTCGCGAGGCGAGAATTGGTGAGAGATCTACCTCAAATGGAGTTCGCTCCGAAAGGACTCTGTGAAGCCTATGAAATGGGAAAGTTGAAACGAGCATCGCATAAAAGCAAAGAAATTTCTAGTATCACTGAGCCTCTGCAACTTCTTCATATGGATTTGTTTGGCCCAGTGAATGTCCTATCTTTGTCTAGGAAAAGATATGCATTGGTAATCGTGGATGACTTCTCCAAGTATACATGGGTATTGTTCGCAATGACGAAAGACGAAGTACCTTTCCTAATCATTGACCACATCACTCAAATTGAGAATGTTTCAACACTTACTTTGAAGACGATTAGAACAGACAATGGCACTGAATTCAAAAACGCAGTGCTGAATGACTTCTGTGTATCTAAGGGAATACGTCGTCAGTATTCAGCCCCGAGAACTCCACAACAAAATGGAGTAGTTGAAAGGAAGAATAGAACTTTGGTTGAAGCAGCAAGAACTTTGTTGTATGATTCAAAACTTCCTCTGTATTTCTGGGCAGAAGCAGTGAGTACCGTGTGTTACACTCAAAATCGATCCTTGATCATAAAAGATAAAGAAAAGACACCATGTGAGTTAATGAACGGAAGAAGACCAACAATCAAATACTTTCATGTCTTCGGAGCAAAATGCTATGTACTTATAGATGATGAAAATCTAGGCAAGTTTGCAGCAAAAGCTCGTGAAGGAATCTTTGTTGGTTACTCCACAGATGTGGTAGCAGCTTATAGGGTGTTCTTAGTAAATGATCGAAAAGTGACTGAAAGCTACAACGTCAGATTCGACGATACCAAACTCTCATCAATTTCAAGAGATTCTAGTGAACCTGAGTCCCTAAAATTTCAGAATCTGGACGTAGAAGAACTTGAAGATGAACCTGAGTTGGTTGTCCCATTAAATGTTCCAAGTGTACGTGAAGAACCTGAGTCTAGTGAACAAGCTAATTCTACAAGATTAGGAGAGACTTCTTCAGTACGAACCGGCAACAACTCAGGGGGAGTAAATAGCAGCTCAAGAACTACTGTTCAAGGCTCGAGTCGAGTTGACTCTAGTTCTGTAGGAGCTGGTACTAACTCAGGGGGAGTTAGTGAAAGTAATCAAAGTAGTCAGCACCACAACTCAGAAAGTCATGCTGAATCATCAAGACAATTTCCAAGAGAACGGGTATGGAATAGAGACCATCCGTTTGAATTAATTATTGGTGATCCAGATGCTGGTGTGTCTACTAGAAGAAATGCAAGAGCTGACCTGGCTAATATTTGCTTATATTCTGGGTTCTTATCCAAGCTTGAACCTAAAGAAATAGAAGAAGCTCTTGGTGATGCTGATTGGGTGATTGCAATGCAAGAGGAACTCAATCAGTTTGAAAGGCAGAAAGTTTGGAAGCTGGTACCCCGACCAAAGAACAAATCAGTAATTGGAGCAAGGTGGGTATTCAGAAATAAAATGGATGAAAACGGACTTGTAACACGAAACAAGGCTCGTTTGGTTGCAAAAGGTTATTCTCAGCGAGAAGGAATTGATTATGATGAGACCTATGCACCAGTTGCAAGACTTGAGGCAGTCAGGATGTTTTTGGCATTTGCAGCACATAAGAACTTCAAGGTTTTCCAAATGGATGTGAAAAGTGCCTTCCTGAACGGAGAGTTAGAAGAAGAAGTGTATCTGGAACAGCCGCCTGGCTTCATTGATCCAGAACTTGTAGATTTTGTGTATCTTCTCTTCAAATCTGTCTATGGCCTCAGGCAATCCCCAAGATGTTGGTATGAAACCCTATCCGTATTCTTAATTGAAAGTGGTTTTACTAGGGGAGTAATTGACAAAACATTGTTCTATAAGAATGTGAAGAATGATTTAATACTTGTTCAAGTCTATGTGGACGATATTATCTTCGGGTCATCGAATGAGCGCTTGTGCGAGAAATTTGCTAAGCTAATGCAAGAGAAATACGAGATGAGCATGATGGGAGAGCTGTCTTTCTTCCTTGGATTACAGATCAGTCAGAGAAAAGATGGTATCTTTATCTGTCAATCCAAGTACGTCAGAGATTTACTCAAGAAGTATAATCTAGAAGATGCATCAGCAGCTAAGACTCCCATGGCAACAGCCACGAAGCTTGATGAAGACAAATCAGGTAAATCAGTTGACATCACAAGCTATCGAGGTATGATTGGCTCACTTCTCTATTTAACTGCAAGTAGACCCGATATAATGTTCGCGACTTGTTTATGTGCAAGATTCCAAGCGGATCCTAGAGAATCACATCTCATAGCCGTCAAAAGAATTTTTAGGTATCTCAAGGGCACACCAAATCTAGGAATTTGGTACCCAAGAGATACAGGTTTTAATCTAATTGGCTATACGGATTCAGACTATGCAGGTTGCAGGATTGATAGGAAAAGCACATCTGGTGCTTGTCAATTTCTTGGCAGAAGATTGGTGTCCTGGCAAAGTAAAAAGCAACATACAGTATCTACTTCTACTGCTGAAGCTGAGTACATTGCTGCTGGAAGCTGTGTAGCTCAAATACTGTGGATGAGGAACCAATTGAAGGATTATGGCATGGAGCACAAGAAAATTCCAATTATGTGTGACAACACAAGTGCCATTGCCATAACCAACAATCCTGTAGATCACTCAAGAACCAAGCACATTGACATCAGGTATCACTTCATAAGAGAACATGTCGAGGAGGGGACTGTGGAGCTACATTTCGTGCCCACAATGCAACAAATTGCAGATATATTCACCAAACCTCTTGATGAAGTAACATTCAATAGGTTGGTTGGTGAATTGGGAATTCTTAACACAAGTTAGTAAAGCCTTCTATCTGTAAAATCCATGGTTATGTTTGTATATGCAAGCTATTTAATCATTATGTGTTTAGACTTTAAAATGCCTAATTAATGATTATTATAGGGTGCATATAGTGTGATTTTGCATGAATTCAGTGTGTTTTAAGTGTCTTTTATAGCACAAATCTTTGAATTTATGCTTGTTAGATTGCATGATCATAGGGGGAGTTAAATTCATAATATTCTAAATTTTGCATGATTTTTAGATGAATTTACCTGTGTTTTTCATGTAATTAGAGGCCTTAGAATTATCAAGGAATGTTTTAATTATGTCATATATTAAAAATCCTTGAATTGATATTTATATTAATTTGGCAAAATTAATTGTTGAGTTTTTCAAAGAAAAATTGTCAAATTAATCTAAGTATCTTCAAAATTTCGAGTTAATCACTATCTCGAAACTCATCTTGAAATTCTAGTTGAATTTCGATTTGAGCTTCCAGAGTGAAGTTTTGAAAATTCTAAGTCTGGGAAAAATTTCGAGTTAGCCTCTATCTCGAAATTTATCTTGAAATTCGACTTAGGGTTCGAATTTGAGTTACCAGTGTGCCTATTTCCTTATTCAAAATATTCCATCTAATGTCTATCTTACAGGGGATATTTTTTGAAATAATCTGAGAGAATAACTTCGAATTAGTTAATAATTTCGAGTTATCCTCTATCTCGAAACTCAACTCGAATTTCGACTTGATGTTCGAGATAGAGTTCTCAGTTGGTCTTTAGGGGATTTTTCGAGTTAAATCCTAACTCGAAGTCTATCTCGAATTTCTACTTAAATTTCGAGATAGGTGTCCCTAGTACTGTTGGTGGTTTGTGCTGTTTACATGGTCCTTAATAGTTAAATGGTAAGTTTTTCGAGTTAACATCTATCTCGAACTCTATCTCGAAGTTCGACTTAAATGTTCGAGATAGACTTCGAGATAGACTTCGACTTAAACTTCGAGATAGATTTCGACTTGGGTTCTCCCTGTATGTACTTAGAGTTTTCATACTTTTTAACAGGGACACTTTAGTCATTTCACATTAATGTCTATATATACATCTCTAACTCGATCTATTCTTTCACTTTTACCTAATTGAGTTTTACAGCCGCCCCATATACATACAGGCGATTTCGACTTACAATCCCTGATTCGTGATTTCTCTGATTAAACTCATACAGACCACGAATTAATGCCCGATTTTAGACTCCTCTTACCTGTGTGTCATCATTAATCTCTGTGATTGTGTCTTGTATAACTGTTCATCTTCATCGATATATACACACACGTATATACACACAAAATTTCACAGATCTGTTCATACACGATTTCACACACACGCATTTCACTATTAGTGGAGATTTAATTATTGGTTTGAAATTTGCCTTCCATTGACTGTTAATTGGATCCCGTAGTTTAATTTCTCAAAAAGGGACTTTTGTTGTTCTTGATAAATTAAAAGGGATATAACGGTTAATTCTAAAATTAATTATTTTTCAGAAATTAAAATTAATATTCACATCTTTTAAAAGAAAAACTTTTAATTAAAATGGCTCACCAATTTTCACTTGCCAAAAACAATTTTTATAACATTTCTACGGAAATTGGTGATCAACTCCCGCGCTTTAAGTCTTGGATACGATTTCTCAATTTGTATTCCAAAGCTAGCGATGCTTTTACTGCTAAACCTACACTAGTACATGATGCTTTACAGCAATTATGGACTAGTGCAGTTTCTTTTGGGAGCAAATCAACCCCCTTTGGTTTCAGGTTTACCTTAGCGGGTCAGGAATATGAGGTGACTGAACAAATTGTCAACAAGGTTCTGGGATTCCCCATTAAAGATGCTTATGATCCAGAACCTACAGCTGCAGAACGCCTCAGTTTCTTTGAAGAAATAGGATGTTATCCTCCGTCTGGCCGGATCACTGGAAACATCCAAAAACAATTCTTTCATGTGGAATGGAATTACTTTTTCGAGGCCATCACAAGATGTTTTCGGGCACGAGAAAGCGATTACCATCAAATTTCCATTCCCATGCAAAACCTTGGAATTGCCCTAGCAAGAGAACTGGATATAAATTATGGACGCATAGTTCTCTCTGAGATAGTGGCTGTGATGGGATCTCCTGCAAGCAGAGACCTCAACACAACAGATGTTGTCTGCTGGTTTCCTCGGTTCCTACAGATGCTGATTAATGATTTAATACCGAAGGATGCTCTTGCAGTTAGACAGAGTTTTGCCGGAAGTCCAACATCTGCACCACTAGGGATGGGCACTAAGTCACTTTCAACAATTGATAATCAGAATAAACATCATGGAAAACCGATGTCAATTCCTGATACCTTACAACAGTGGCTTACATATGATGAGGGAGTTACCACTTTGGTAGAATTATCGCAAGTTTCATCACATGCTCAGAATCGGTCTGCTCATGCTGAGGCATTTGAAGAGATTCCTGATGAGCAAAGCGGTGACGAACAAGGTAATGAATCAGGTAATCTCTCTCTGCATACTACTCATTCCTCTTCCTATGTATCTGATTCCCAGACCCAAGAGACTGCTAGCCCGCAGGATCTATCCCAGGGTGAGAGCTATATTTCTAATTCCTTACCACCCCCGTCACCGGAATCCAGACAGCCAGCACATGTAGATGTAGGAAATGATGAGGAGAGTGACCCCGAAGAGCAGCCTCTTATTCGCAAGAAAGCCAAAATTTCTCATGCTGCTACTTCTAAACCTCAGTCAAACCCTAGTGTGTCACACGCAACCACTCCACCTCACGAGAGTGGTTCTCCCCTTGAACAATCTGCACATAGGGATTTTGATGATGATTATGTACCTCTTGAAGATACTATTGCTTCAAGAGGACATGAAGCTTTAAAAACTTCAGCCGTACCTTCACCGGTACGTACTGATGCTACAAAGAGGATCGGTTCTGATGTCGTACAAGAACACTTTGTAGCCTCTCAGCCTGAGATTCCAACTCAGGAACAAACAGCAATTGATCCCATAACTGCAAATTATATTGCTTATCCAGTTTCTGCAGGTACTGCTTCATATTTTGGATCAATTATTGAAGACATACATGAGCGTGAGACAGGGAGTGTGTGTGAGAGGTTAGGGAGAGAGGGACCTTCATTTTTAAGGCCCGAAACCGAGCGCCAAATACCAACAGAACAAGTATTAGAGCGAGGTCACCTAAACCAAACACCGTCCCTTAATACTGAAAATCTTGATACTCGTATGTCTTCTATGGAAAATCAAATGAAGCAGTTTGGGCAGTCAATGGGGCAGTTAGGGATGAACATTGGAAATAATCAAAGGGCTCTTGACGACTACGCAGCACGAATGGCAAGTCAAGCTACAGCTTTTAATGTTTTGACAAATCAGGTAAATGACTTGGGCCATGCTGCTGGTGTCTTGGGAAACACCCTGAATGACAGGATGGGAGCAATGGAGCTTACAATGGATACTCTGGCTGTGGAGATCAGTAGAGTGATGTTTGCAATCAGAAGTTTTGTGCCCCCAGAGTGTTTCGCGCCGCAACAACCTCCCCCCGATGCTGGTACAGGTGGTGCTAGTGGAGCAGGACCCTATGGTTCTGGTTTTGAAGATTCTTACGCAGCTGGTGGATCTGGAGACCAAGGTGGAGTTCAGGATAACTCACCTAAGGGGGAGAGTATAAAGGAGACGAGACAGCAGGGAGTTCAAATCGAAGAAATTCCAGAACAAGCTGATCTTGTAAAAGAAATAGAAATTGAGCCGTCTATTGATGAAGAGGCTCTGAGAAGGAAAAAGGGTAAGGCCATAGCGATTGAGCAAGATGAGCCATTCGTTGACCTGAGTTATCAAGAAAAAGTACAGGTGGTACTTGACTCAGATTCCGATATGGAAGACGCACCTTTGGAACATGCTATAAAGAGATCATTGAAAGATCAAGGTGGAGGTGCTGGGATGTCTGTCGGAAGGCCTGAAGAAATTACTGTTGATGAGGAAACCCTGAAGTCTCAACAGTTAGCCTTAGATCAAGCTGAGTTCTTTAAAATGAAGGCAATGCAAGATCGTGCTGCGTTTCAGGAAAAGAAAGCGGAGCTACAAGGGAAGCAGTACGATTATGAGCTTGCAAGGCTAGCTGATCCTCAAATTGATCTGGACAATAGAAGGTTAGGGCAGAAGTGGGATGACGCAAGAAAGATATTGATGGGACCCTGTACAAAAGGAGATCATAACAAGGAGGCAGATGATCTGTTCTACAACCTAAATTTGCAGAATCCAATGGCTGCTGACTACATAAGTACTTTAAAGAGATTAATTTCTAAAGTCAGGATTGGATACAATGCAACGCTAAAGGAGTGGCAGATTATATTGTCTTTGACAGAAGGAGTCCCAATGTCTTTCATGTATGTGGATGATCAATTCATGACGAGAAGATCTGCATCAGAGTTGTTCTTGCTAGCAACAAAAATTCAATACTCTCATTCTGAGAATCTAAGCATTCTGTATAGGGATCAGTTAATGCAGCTAGCAGAGGACAAGGGTCCAGAATTCTCAGCATATCCTAATGTTGTCCGGATGGTGGTTGACAGTAAAATGAAGAGGGTGAGCTTGGAGGAAAAGGACTTAATGGAACTTTCAGTGGAATCTCTTAAGGCCGTCTGTAGGCAAATGATGAGTAAGGGATTCGCTTCTGATCTTAAAGATAAATCAGTGAAGATCATTGAAAGTGTCATACTCAAGAAGAGCAATGAGGTGTGGAAGTGTGATGTCATTGCTCCAAACCCTCTTGATAATGTGAAGATTGAACCAGAGCTAATAGAGAAGAAATGGAATATTCTTCAAGCTATGAAGAATGTAGATGAAGCTCTGAATCTTCCTACTGGAGAACTGGAACAAGGAGAGATAAGGGAGGCAGTTGGTGTTCCAGGAAGAGACAGTGTATACTGGATACACTCTTTTGTTGATAATACAGCTGATGCCTTAGTATTCATAGATGCAGACCAGAATCAAACATTCTTGCATATGAGTAGACAATGGCTGCTGCAGACTCAAGATGCTGCATTTCTGGAGAAAGTGTTATATGTGTTCAAATGGGAAGATGTGGAAGTTAAGTATGTGACAGAAAAGCAGAGACTCGTGAGTTACCTGTCTGATGTAGTAGTGGAAAAGAAGCGATTGGAGCAAGATGCGGCTAGTGTCCACAATACTAACCGTGTCAAGGGCTATCCCAAAATGATCTATTGTCAGTTTAAAGCTGATAAAGCTCATAGGAAACCTCGGCTTATAATGAAGAAATTTGAGGACATTCCAGAGATCAGAACTACTCAGGAGGTGGACAAACTCAGAAGGCTTTTCAAACATCCTTACCCAGAACCCAGGAACCCTCTAGAAATGGAAGCAGTAAGTTTGTTGAATGCTAGGTGGACGCAACTTCATGATCCAGTATATAAGAAACAAAAGCAGCAGGAGGAGAAGCGCAGAAGGCAGAAAGAAGAAAAAGACCAAGCTGCTGAAGCTAGGAAAAGGAAACGGAATTAGGGTTAAAGGTCAGAGTGGTGTGAACTTGAAGTTGGAAAAACTTCATGTCTTTCGGTTGCTTTAACTCACTTGAGGAAAATTCACCTTAGAGTGAATCCAATAAGGTGATATAAGTTTGACTAAAAGATATGAAATAATCCAGGTGATAGGAATCATTCAAATGATCTTTAATTCGAGGTTCGAATTCTGTTTCTAGTTTAAGTTCTTTGTATTGTTTTCAAGTACTTTTCAATTGTATATTTTTCAAGAATGTAATGTTAATTATCTTTTCTCGTCTCTTGTTTAGTTGAGTTATCCTTCATTAATTTGAATGTCATTGTTAGACAATCAAATAGGGGGAGATTGAAAGGCAGAGTGTATAAACTTGTAACACTATAACTAATGTAACTCAATTAAAAGAAAAGATACTTAACCAGAAGACAATCAAGAACAAGAAGTCACAAGAAATCAACACTAAATGAAGACAAGGTAATTGATACAATTGAACATGTTAACTATGATCAAGCCAAGAAGAAATCATTGAGAGAAGTTCAAGTCAAAGTTGTTCATGCCTCAGTGATTTGAGAAATCGAGAATCAAGATCATAACTCTCAGTATCAACAAGACCAATTGATTTCAAGTGAACAAGAAGGAAAGCGAATATTGGAAAGCCAAGTTACTAAGTGAATATGGTAATTTATTCAAGAAGTAGAAACACTATCAAGACTAGTCACTTATGAACCAGACCAGTGCATCAAGTGTCAGGACATTGATAGCAAGTTTATGTCAGTAATAAAGATCCATGTTCAAGAGCTTGCAGAAGAATAAAGAAGATATGAAGATATCACAAGCTCAAGATGTGCATTGAAGTTTCAAGTTGAAGACCAGAATATTTTCTAAGTACTAAATGTTCTAGATGGCTAAGTCGAAATTCTCAAGTAGAAGTTCTACTTAGAATTTCGAGATGGCTAAGTAGAAATTCTCAAGTAGAAGTTCTACTTAGAGTGCAGCTTCAACATGACACATGGCATCTTCTGATTGGCAGATTTCCAAGCTTTCAAGATAAGGCAAGATTTATGTGGACATCATTGGGCCACGTACATCTTAGTCTTTGAAGACTACAGGACATAGATTACATGTAGTATAAATAGAAGCACTTGTGTAATGTTTTTAGTTAGTGAGCAATATTGAGAAAAACACAAGAAAAAGAGAGAGAGTATATTCACAGAGCTTAGAATCATTCACTTCTCTCTGAACTTCTGTTATACTTTGTAATGAATGTTGTAGCAACCTTTTCAAGTTATATATAAAGAAATATATTCCTTGAATCTGTGTGTTCATTTATTGCATCGTATTTGTTGCTTCTCAAAATCGAAAAGTTGTATTCACCCCCCCCCCTCTACAACACATTTGGACCTAACAGTATTTCAATTGATAATGGGAGTGACTTTTGAGGTATAGTTGTAGGAATTATATTGTATCTTGGGAGAGAACATTATAAAATTTAGAAGGATTGTTTTTAGCAAAGTACACGAGGTATATATCACATTACATCAACATTATTGAACCAATTGAAGAAACCTAGTTCTCAGGTTGCTTTCCTTATCGATAAACCTTAGTTTTAATTGCTTTATATAGTTAAATTTAGTTAGAAACAAAACACTCAATTATTCTTCTACACTTCTAGATTGTAAAGAATTAAAACTTAAACTCGAATCAGTAGTCCTTCCCTGCGAACGAACTTATAAAAAATACTACATCAACACAAATTATAACATCCCAGACAGAATCGAAAGGTAAATACCATTACAACATCAAAGTAATTCGTTCTCTTCAATAATAATAAAAACATAAGCTAGAAGTATCTTAATACAACAACATAGTTACAACCTTTTATCAATAATTAAAATTTGATTTCCTACTTTCTGATCCAGGATGTTCATTCCCTCAACAGTAACTAGACTCTCTATGTAATCAAAACCATATGAACACAAGAGGATCCAACGGGAACTATTACAAACATAGTCACTACCAAGTTTGTTGAGAGCATACGTTTCAGGATTAACACTAACCAATTTAAGGTCATTACAAAAGTTAAATAATAAATCACCATTCCTAAAGCAAAGGAGTAAAGACTTACTTTTCGGCACGGTGATTGGTTCAACCATGTAGTTCTTGGTCCAACAATCAAATCTTTCATCAAAAATATAAACATCCACAAATCTAGTAGTTGCATGTTCATATAACATGAAAGGAAGATAGTCCCTCAAATTCACCATAACCCTATGTTGTTTGCGGCGGTTGAAAAAATCAATGTCACGAATGTCAGGAAACAACCTAAAAATCTCATCTTGGACATCAAAAAACATGACATAATAATGTTCACGACATTCAACATCCTTGTTATACCAAAAAGGACATCCAAGGACAATTGTAGGCCATGGAAGGTGTAAGCCTCGTGATACGAAAGTAGTTCTCACAGTCTTTCTACTCCAACAACCAGCATTGTAAGAGTAAACTTGAGCTACGAATGGAAAATCAGGATATATAGCAAGATACGCAAGTTTATAATCATTAGCAACAGGATAAAAACCGATACTCAAACTATTATTAGTTTTTCCTGGATTAATAGGTGTCATGATGGGAGGAAGGGGAATATCTTTGTAGTGATTAGTAGCAGGGTTTCATATCCCAACACAAGTAATTAAAAAATCAGCATTGTAATGGTAAATACACACTAATCCGTTAACAGAACCACCAAGTTCCCAACCTATAGTAAATAACCTATAGTAAACAGCGAACATCTAAAAATCAGTTGAGCATTATTTAGATTCATAGAGTAGTTAGTTAGATGTGATTTTATAAAACCAGAGCCGCTTGAGAGCATAGAATTCCAGGATTTACAAACAGATCGGAATCGAATAACTAATTTCACTGGTAATCTCGTAAGTATCTCACTCCTGATTAATTCATCAGGAAGATGGGGAAGAACAACAACAGAATTGTCATGGCTTAGAATACTTCACATTGTTGTCGCTTTCTTTTCTAGCAAAGTAGTAATGGCTTTACAAAATTACCGGTGTTTATTTTATACTCTAGGGATAGGGATGGCAACGGGTCTGGTTCGGCTCGGGTTTTGTAAAATCCAAATATTTTCGGGTATTAAAAATAAATCCATATCCATATCCAAATCTAAAACTCAAGATCCAAATCCAAATTCTTCGGGTTTCGGATTGGATCGGGTTTTTTTAAAGTATTCAAAATTAAAAATAGCGTAAGTTTAAACACCGCTACATGCAAACAACATTAATGATGTTTAAACAATAATTAAAATAAAACATGATTAAATAGTCAAATAGAACATGATTGACATACTAAGTAATATATGAAACATGTTAAATTAATAATTCTTAATATACCAACACAAACTACCAAAGTTTTGGACAAAATTACTCTTACACTTATTATTAAAAATTTAAAACTATATTTGTTTGTTAGTAGAACTATCTTCAAATAAGAAGAATGGTATTTTGATAATCAAAATGAAATATAAGTAAATTTCATAAATCGAATAGAATTTTTAACGTAAAAAATCGCCAATTTCTTCTCTCTTTTGTTTCTGCGTAATTTTAGTTGGAAAATAATTGTTAAACCATTATTAAATTAAACAATACTTTGTTAATTTCATGTGGACTGTAAAATCGTCCAAATCAAATTTTAAAAATTCAAGATAGAGCACAAATATTAAATTGAACATGTTATATATATCAATTTTTTAACAATAATTTGATATCTAAATTAATAACATATAAATATTAAAAAAATTTAATATAATTATAGATATTAGAAAAGTAGTCGTGCACACGAGTTATATAAGCTAGTATCTTTTAATAATTAGAAGCATTACAGATGTTCGAAATTATAGAAGAGAATAGTTTGAATTTATAGTAAAAACATTATATAATTAGAAGTTCTATTGGAAATAAAATAATTGTTCGAATTTATAGAGGAGAAAAGTTCGAATTTATAGAGGAGAAAAGTTCAAATTTATTGGAAAAACATATTATATCTTTATACTCCCTCCGTTCCATAATAAATGTGACATCCCATAATCCGGGGTACAGATTTGGGGCCACTAACCACAATCAACATAACATATACCTGGATATAAGCATAGTATAATAAAAGAAAACCCCTTAACCAAGATCGTATACAGGTTATGGTATGAAACAAACTGTTAAATTACATCATTACAATTCAATATCGGAATAAAATTGTTATACAAATTGATGATAATTAAACTAAGTCCGTCTACCGAACTAGTTAACCAACCTCTGACAAGCTCAAAACCACTACCCGACCAAGTCAACAACCCGAACGTCACCTCTCTCTACAGGAACAAGAATACTCACTTGGCTACAAGGTCTACTCAACTTCTCTATTAACTGGAGAAAGAAAACAACAACAAAGCAAGGGAGAACCAAAATTGCTCAGCAAGTGTATAAATATACGTCCATGTCAAGAACAGATAAAAGTTCTGATTTATAAGAATAATCATCACATGCTGTGAAAGGAAACAACCGAAGAATTTAAATGTCATAATACAAAGGTAAGCCATTAGTGCTCCGCAAGAATATAATGCATCAACAGTAAGAACTGATATAAGTTCTATCAAACATCGGATAATCTCATAACTGCTGTAAAGATCTGGATATGAAACAATTCAAGTTCTGTATTTAGATTAGAATTGGATTTTTGTATATATATCTTAAAAACAGTGGAGTTAGCGGCTGATCAGTCCCGCACTAACCCCGGACAATGCACACAGCAAAGTCCCTCTAAATGGATCCACGACACACATTGACCTTAACTTCTGACTATTAATCTTTTTTCCCTGAAAGGACTCTACCCACAAAGGGTCTTCTTTTAAAAACATTCCAATTATATATCAAATGCACTAGGTGTCGGGACAATCGACAACCTTTGCCAACCAAACAACTGGAAAACTCACGTTCCAGAAAAACTCATAATCCGAGAATCAGAATTCATGATCAATAGGTGTCGACGAGTTTGATACAATAAATGGGGTGTAAATGAATAAACGATAACAACAACAGGTATCGACAAAATCGATAGAAATAATTGGGATGACATTATAATCAGAATAATTAAGAACAATTTCACTTGGACAAGAAGTGAAGGGAAAACAATTGCCTGTCAACAAACGCTAAACTCGTCTACACTTGATTGCTACACTCTCCTTTAGCCTCCTTTAATCCTTCTGACTCGACTCTACACTTTCCTTCATCCCGTCTACTCGATTCTATAATCATTAACTCACAATAATACATTTGATTGTCATTATCTGACTTTAACACATCCTATAAACATATTGGACTCTAACAGAACATTTAAACGTAATACACGCAATTCACACAGCACGTAATCATTTAAATCCCATCCAACTGACCACATAACTCATATAACAGTTAAACGAACTCAAGAGATATTTTTAGAAAATGTTTATTCCTTGCTACGGAATAACTTGGCTCAAAACATTTTTAAAACAAATTTTGGAATTTTTTTTAAACAATTAAATACTATTTTTTTAAATATTTAAAATAGAAAATAGATTAATTAAGAATTAAATAACTCTAATTAAATTAATTAAAATCAAATAATAAATACTTAATTAAATTGTTATTTGAAATTAATTAATATAATCAAAAGTATTAAATTCTTAATTATTTTTGAATTAAAAATAAATAAGCAAATAATTTTTGAATTTAAAATAATTAATACAATAATTCAGAAATAATTCCTGAATTTAAAACAGATTTACAAAATTTATTTTCTGAATTTTAAAAAAAATAAATTTTAAAATAAATTGTAAAGTGAAAATAATTAGTAAAATAGTAAATAAAATTTACCATTTGAAGGTAAAAGTAATTTTTCTTAAAAATATTTGTCACGGTAAAACATAAAACATTTTGTTTATATGGTTAAATATCAAATTGGCCACTGAATAACTTGAAATATCTCAGATTGTACACTAATAAATTCGGGATCTCATTTAAAACATTTTTAAAGACATAAATATCAAACGGATACTTTTAAAATGTATTCGGTAACTAAAAATAATTTTTCATTTTGTTCTACACATTTTTCTTGAATGCTACCATAACCAAATGAAAGGTTAATAATTCTAGTATTTTTGATAATATATTTAGATTTTAAGAAATTTATTTACTATTTATTTTCAATTTTATGGTTATTTTCTTTGATTAAATTAAAATTAAATAGTAAATAAATTTCTTAAAATCTAAATATATTATCAAAAATATTAGAATTCATAATATTTCATTTGGTTAAAGTAGCATTTAAGAAAAACGCGTATAACTCGATGAAAAATTAATTTTACTTTCCGAGTATATTTTGAAGGTATCTATTTGATATTTATGTCTTTAAAAGTGTTTTAAATGAGACCCCGAATTTATCAATGTACAATCTGAGATATGTCAAGTTATTCAGTGGTCAATTTGATATTTAACCCTTTGTTTATACAGCTCCACAACAAAATAGATCAAACACTACACTCAAATAAAAGACTAAATTGCAATTTGCAACCCTTTCGTTCGGACCAAAATCAGTTTGATACTCATAGTTTGCATAATTGCAGTTTGCATCCCTAAGAATGTTCGAGCGCTGCAAATTGCATCTCTTTCGTGTATTTTTACCAAATTGCCCCTGATAATTTGGTAAATTCAAAACACTTAATTACATTTTGATCCTAAAGTATGAAATGTTGCATACATGAATCCTTGAACAAAAACTTTCTAATTTTTATAATTTTTTTCGAATTTTTCCTAAATTTATTCGAATTTTTCCTAAATTTTTTTCGAAATTTTCATAAATTTTTTCGAATTTTTCTGTGAATCCTTTGGAAAAATTCGAAAAAATAAAAAATCGAAAAAATTTATGAAAATTCGAAACTTTTTGTTCAAGGATTCATGTATGCAACATTTCATATTTTAGGAATCAAAATGTAATTAAGTATTCTGAATTTACCAAATTATCCCTGGGTTTTTGGTAAAAATACACGAAAGTGGTGCAATTTGTAGCGCCCAAACATTTTTAGGGATACAAACTACAATTATGCAAAATATGAGTACCAAACTGACTTTGGTCCGAACCAAAGGGTTGCAAATTGGAATTTAGTCCAAATAAAAAGAAAATCAAGAATTCAAGAACACCTTCCCCCAGATTCCGGCGACCGGAAGGGGGAGATCCGGCGGCCTGAATTCAAACGCACACACTAGTTCTCTGTACTAACCACACAAAACACTTGCCCGTTATCTGGGCATCAACATCACCACAAGAAACGACTATAAACTGACAAAAATTGCTCAAATCCGGCGTCCTCGCACAAGTCCGGCGCAATGTCCGGCCACACGCGATTTTGCAAAATATCGAATCAAACTGTACGTTCTATGTGTCAAAATGAAGCTTACAGTATGGGTAATCTATCCCCCATAACATCTAACACGAATAGTCAACGTAAAACACGCACGAACGAATCAAAAATCCGAAAATAATACAAAAAATAATAACTCGTTTTACACAAATCCGAACACAAAAAATGAAATTGATGATGCAAAACGACTATAATACATCCCCTAATGCTATAAGAATCATCAAATTGACTGCACAATTCAAGAATCAAAAAGCCCTAATTCATGAACATAAACCCTAATTCGAATTTTTAAACGAAAAATCATATAAGTTCGAGAATTTACCCCACATGAAATCTGGTTGAGGGTTACGAAAGAGGATGTTGAGAGCTTCGATTCGACTACTTGCACTCCAAAATCGGATATCGATAACACGTTCAAATTTGACTTTGATCTTCTAGAACATGAGAGAGAAAATGTAAATTTGATTTTAATTAAAATGATTTTTATGATTTTAATGAATAAATGAAAATAATTATTGGGTATTTATATTTTTGAAAAGTAATAATACCCCTCAGAATGATCGAAATCCTAATTAACTGTTAATTGATTCCGAAAGTACCAATTACTTTAATTACAGATTTGATATGAATAACTATTTTTGCGAGAAATCACGAATCCCATACAGAAAAATTTGTAAATCTATAAGACGAATAGAATATGGGTTTCGAATATTTTAAAATTTATTTGATCAATTTTGATAAAAATGAATTTAAATCGAATTCCTAGAGATTTTGAAAACAGGGATTAATGGATAATGATAAACTAATTGCACGGATTACGAAAAAGAAAATGACGTTTGATCTTATCCAATAACACATAACATATACTCCCTCCTTCCCATAATACAAGTCTCTTTTGATAAAATTACGCATATAAAGAAAACATTAATTAGATGATACATTTCCTCTCATGCCCATTATAAATGCATTGACTTTTAAAAATATGAGCTATTTTATACTCTTAGTCATTCATCATTTATTACTATACAATTTTCAAAAAAGGTGATTGAGGAAAAATTATCACAAATTTACATTGAAAATTGGAAATGGACATGTATTATGAGAAAAAAAATTCTCTCAAAAGAGACTACTATTGTGGGACGGAGGGAGTAATAAACACACACGGGGATCTTTTCAATTATTTTAACACTTATCCACATATACCAATCAATCTTTAACACATTGACTCGTCAAACTGGAATAAAATAATTTAAATAAAATATTTTTATTCCAATTCACGAAAGATGGTAATCATTTACATTTAAATATACTCGGTTATTACATCAAGCATCCTAATTTGTTTTCAAGTTTTTGATACGTATTTTCACGCATATAAAAAACATGCTTATAAATATTATTTTCTCATTTTTTTTGCTTTGTATAAAAATACGATGTTTAAACTTTTATACAAAATAAAAAACTCAAAAAACTATTACCTACAACTACATTTTTTATATGCATGAAAATATGTGTTAGAGACTTAAAAAAATTAGAATGTTTATTATGGAACGAAGGGAACATATGATAAGCATAATGGATTTTATCCAGTGTTTTTGTACTATGATTGTTGACCAAAAAAATATAAACCGTTGAATCTTAAAAATATAGATGGATGTGATCCGTTAAATCAAATATAAATATTAAAAGATTTATATTGATAGTATTTAATCTATTTATACTATACTATTATATAAAAGCCGAAACATTAAAAGTTTGGTTGGTCAGTACCTGTTGATTTTACTTATTTACCTTTATTTAATTACCGATAAAATCTTTTTTTATATTTTATCTAACTAAATTTTTTTGCTTTACTAATCAATTTCCTTTTTCAGGTTAAACATGTTACCTTTTCTTTTCTTTTTTTAATAACTAAGCAGTTTCCTTTTTCAGGTAAAATATAATATCTTTTTATATTTTATCTAACTAAAAAGCATATTATAATTACTATTAAATAATTAATTAATTTTTTCATTCAAATTATCTTTTCTCTAACTAAAATATCTCTTTTTCCAATTATATCACAAGTTATCTTTTAAAAATCTTCTTTTATATTTTATTTAACTAAAATTTTTACTTTACTAATCAATCTCCTTTTTCAGGTTAAAAATATTACCTTTTCAATTATAATTACAGATAAAATCCATCTGATTAACTAATTAATTTATATCTTTTATATATCTAACTAAAATTTCTCCTTTATTATTCAATTTCCTTTTTCAGATCTAGCATATTACCTTCAATTGTTCAATAACTAAGTAATTTCATTTTCAGGTAAAATATAATATTTTTAATATTTTATCTAATTAGAAAGTATATTATACTTACTATTAACTAATCAATTAACTTTTTCAGTCAAAACACGTTAGCTTTTCTCTTTTCTCTAACTAAAATATCTCTTTTCCCAATTATATCACGGGTTACCTTTTTCAGCCAAACACATTACCTTTTTTGTTTTCTCTAACTAAAACCTCACTTTTTTCAATTATATCACGGGCGATTCTATTTAATAAAAGTAAATTAACAATATTATAATACTAATAATTAACCGATTAACTTTTTAGCTAAAACGTATCATATTTTTTTTTAAAATTAAATTCCTTTTTTCTAGAAACATCATGGTTAACATTAATTTCTCATTTTCTAAAAAACAATACGAACAATTTTATTTAGTAAAATAACAATTAAATTATAATTATTATAAACTAATCAATTACCTTTTTCACCTGAAGAATGGCACCTTTTTAATTTTCACGTTATCTTTTCTATTTTCTCAAACTAAATTATCTCTTTTTCCAATTATATCACAGACAGTTCTATTTAATAAAATGAAATAATAAATTATAATATTAATAATTAATCGATTATCTTTTTCAGCTAAAGCAAATCATCTTTTCTATATTTTCTAACTAAAATCTCTCTTTTTCTAGAAATATCACGGGCAACGTTAATTTTTCCTTTTCTAAAAATATTACGAGCAATTTTATTTAGTAAAATAAAATAATTAAACTATAATTGCTATAGACTAATCTATTACCTTTTTCACCTAAAACATGTTACCTTTTTAATTTTCTCTTACTAAGTCCTCTTTTTTTCCAATTATATCACGAACATTCTATTTAATGAAATAAAATAATAATTTTATAATTACTATTAATTAATCAATTACCTTTTTCATCTAAAACCTATCACATTTTCTATATTTTCTAACTAAAATCTCTCATTTTTAAGAAATATCACGGATAACATTTATATAATTATGATCATCATTTCATTTAAAAATTGAAGTCCCCAAAATGTATGTTTTATAAAAATGAATTCAAATTAATGAAAAAAAACCATATAATATCTAAAAAACCGTGCATCGCACGGGTTTTAAGCTAGTATTAAAAAATGTTACACCTATGAATTGATTATTTTTACCCGTCTGAAAGTTCTGATAGCATATTATGTAATCAATTCATAAATGTTAGAAATCAATTCATAGCTATTAGAGGAAGACATTGATTAAATCAAATTTTATATTATATTATATTCTTTCTTTTTTTTTTTACAAAAAAATTTTATATTATATTCTATTAATACGTAACCTTTCTATTTCTAATGTGGCATTTTTTTTATTACATTGTTAAAATATTGATAATCTTTTATAACATTGAAAAGGGAAACCTAAACGCTCTCTCCCTTTTCCTTCATCATTTCAGAAGCCGCACGTCTTAAAGCATCCCTCCTCCAGGCTCGATTTCCCTGTTTTCGTTTGTATTTTCTCTTTTTCCCTGTTTTCTTCAATAATTAAATCTCTTTGTGAGATTTGTTTGATCCTTTCCTAATTCTTAGATCTGAATCTTCGGATTTTTCTTCTCTGATTTGTGGTGATCTTCGGTTTTCTTCCCCGATTCCTAGTGGATCTTCGCTCTCAAGAGGGATCCGGTTTCTCTTGTTTTTGAGGTTCCGTTTTCTAGATCTAAGACTTGTTTTAGTTTGGTATTTTTTTGTGTAATTTCAGTTTTACTTTGTAAGTTCAGTTTGATTTCTCTCCTTGGTGAGAGGTGTGGATTTCTCTCCTTCTTTTGTGAGAGTTGGTTCGGATTCAACGATAAGAGCTTATTCGGAACTTCATTTGTGGTCGTTAGCTCAAACGGATTTTGGCGAAGATATTGAGCGTAGAGCGAGTATTTATAGATATATCATTTTTTTCAGACATATGCTTATTTGTCTCATTTTGATTATGAAGACGAGCGTGTCATCCTGTTCTATGTTTGATCGATTCGATCATTCTTGTAGATGCCGTATGTCTTTTATGTATTGAATTATTACCTTTCATCAAAAAAAAATTCAATTAAATTTTTTTATATAATATAATGTCAAATTAGCCATTTAACCCACTTTAAATATCGTGACTTACGGTAGACCAAACTGTTAGTCACAGAGGCATGCCTGTATACATCTAATAACAAGCCTAATTGTTTGTAATGCTTTGCATTACTTACATGACCTCTTAACTGAGGGAACCTCTAGTTGTAGAGTTTCTATTTGTTTTGTACTTATAGTAGGCATCAAATCCTAGTTGTGTAACTGTACTTATATAGTCAAGAATAATGCTTGAAAGAAGTTACAAGGTTCATGCCTCAAGCAAGAAGATAAAGACTGTCAAATAATCACAAGTTGGGATTTGAAGAAATGAAGAATTTGCCTAAGTACCAATTCGAGAAGTATATTTATCTATTCGAGAAGTCCAGCATTCGAGAAGTCAGGGATTCGATATCTCAAGACACTATTCGATATCTCTGAATACACTGTTCGATATCTCATTCGATATCTCAGAGATTCGATATGTCTACTACTCTATTCGAGAACTCAAGAAGTCAACAAGTCAAAGTGGTATTCGAGTTCTCAAAGAGTCAACAAGTCAAAGTTCCATTCGATATCTCAAGGACTCAGAAAGCTATTCGATATCTCGAGGATTCGATAAGTCAAATGTTCTATTCGACAACTCAAGGAATCCTGATGGAAAAGAGCTATTCAAGAAGTGGTTCGACATGTCAATATAACAGTGTTCGAGAACTCAGAGTTATCGAACAAGTCAATTCCAGTTCTCAAATTACTTACTTAGTCACTTCTCGAATACATTCTTGCAGACAAAATACTGAAGAAATTGTACAAGTCAGAAACCTGCAACAAGCCAATGCACTTTATGGACCACAATATGTAACATGCTCTGGAAAGCCTACAAGGAAGCTTGGAGAGATATAGAAGAGACAAGGGGATAAAGAAGTGGATCTGAACAGGCTTTGCAAAGTCAAATCTGTAACCGTTTGGACACTTACTCAAAAAGGATAGATAGACTAGAAAGTAATTTGTTTAGCTACCTTATTTGGAGTAAGTAGGTTGTATCCATGTTCTATAAGGATACAGCCTCACTTCCTTAGTCATTAACTTTGTGAGTCAAGTTTTTCGTACACTGTAAGCTGTATCTCTCTGAGAAAAATGAAGCTGAGAATACTATCATTTGTATTCACAGATTGTAGCAATCTTTATCTAATAATACATTAGATTAAAGTGATATTGTGTCTTGTGTTGTTCTTTATCCGAACCTTCACTCTTGCATACACAAGCACTTACTTGCTACCTAGACTCGAACAAGAAAAGTTCAAGAATCCATTCACCCCCCCTCTGTATTCTTTTACTGTATTCAACACTCAACAAGTGGTATCAGAGCGGGCTGTTTATTCAAAAACAGAAAAATGATCATGAGTTCGAATACACCAAAGACTACAGGAACGGTGAAAGTCCCTAAGTTTGACAAAGAAAATTACAACCTCTGGAAGATAAAGATGATGTTGTTCATCAAAGCCTCTCATCCTTTGTATTTTGAGATTCTCAAGAATGGTCCTTTTGTTCCACAACAAGAGATACCTGAAAAGACTATTGGAACCACAACTGTTCCAAGATCTTATGAGGCCAAGGAACCATCCAAATGGATAGAATCAGAAAGGGAAAAGGTTGCTCTTGACAGTCACCTCATGTTGCTTATTATTGATTCCATGGATATGTCAATGTTTACAAACATTGCATCATGCACATCTGCCAAAGAAATGTGGGATCACATTGAGGTGTTATGTGAAGGAACTGATGAGGTCAGGGAAAAAAAGAAACATATACTGGTCACACAGTATGAAGCTTTCATGGCACAGCCCAAGGAAAGCATTACTGAGATGTTTGAAAGATTTCACAAGCTAGTCATTGAGTTGCAGATGAATGGCAAGGTTTACAGCACCAAGGAGTTAAACATGAAGTTTCTGCTATCTTCACCTAATCATCTAGAGCAAAGGGTCATTTCTCTAAGAGAAAGAGATTTGAACAAAATCACATATGATGTGCTCTATGGAGTTTTAAAAACTCATGAGCTTGAGTTGCTTCAGAAAAGGGCTATCCAGGCCAACCAAGGCAGAATGGTAAACACATCATGTGCCTTGATTGTCAAAAAATCTATTCAAGACCTAGAAGCATCTACAAGCCAGCTAAGGATAGAGGAGATAGTAGATGATGATGAAGAAACTGAAGCTGAAGTAAGTGAACCTGTTGAGGAGAAGGAGGAAGAAGAGTTTTACACTCTTGAAGAACTAGATGGGATGGAAAACACTTCAAATGCTTTCATGGCCAGAAAATTTCCAAACATCAGATTCAAAAGGAATCAACCCTTCAAACCCAAAACCATTCATTCAACAAGAGCAAGGCTCCTGTGAAAGCAAACAAGAATAAGTTTAAAACCAGCCATGTGGATAGGTCATCTGTAAGGTGCTATAGATGCAATGACCTAGGGCATTTTTCCAGTGAATGCAAGAAGCCTAAAAAGAAGGATAGAGATTATCTTGAGCTCGAAGCTAAGTATGAGGCCCTTCTGAAAAAGCAGACACAAGGTAAGGCCCACATAGCTGAAGGGAAGTGTTGGGATGATTCTGACAGTGATGGAGAGGAACAAGAATTCTGCAATTATGCCTTGATGGCCAATTCCAAGGATGACACATCTTCATCAGACCCTCAGGTACCATCTCTCACTACTATAGACATGTTTGTTTCAGAGTATAAATGCGTGATTGAACAACTATCTGTTGAGATGTTTAACATTCATACTAGTATGACTGCTGCTAATGAAGAGATTGCTAAATTGTCTACTAGAAATGAAATGTTAACCAAAAGGAATGAGGAACTTGAGCTAACTGCTATGCAAGTAGAAAACCTTAAGAAAGAAGTTGAATATCTGCAGAATAAGGTTCTATGTGCTAGTCAAGTGGAAAAGGCTCTTAGGGATGAATTAGCTGAAAATGAATTCAAACTGAAAACATTTAAGAACTCATCTGGTCTAGTGCAATCCTACTGTGAGAAAATTCAGGGTAAACCCAAAGCTGCTATTGGACTTGACTATGACTCTCTTAAACAGAGAAAAGGCTATGCTGTCATTGAAGATGACACAGTTGTTTATGAGGAAGTGCCTCACATTTTGAAAAAGGCTGAAAACCCAATTTTTAAAGAATCAACATTTGAAATTGATGAGGATGCCTTACTCATCAAGCAAATGTTGAATGATGAGGATGAGGCACAATCCAGTGAACAACAAGCATCCTCCAAGAGTGAGAGTGTCAAGTCAAAAGCCAAGGAGTCAGTAGTTGATAGATCAAGACCTGAGAAATTTGTTAAGTTTGTCTCAGCTGGGAAGAGTGAATCAGAGAAGAAAGTGACTAAGAAGAAACAGAACAGAAATGGTAAGTTAGGGATTAACAAAGATAACAACTATGCTTATATGCCTAATGCCCCTAGGAAAACTTGTCAGAACTGTTTCAGTACCAATCATTTAACTCATGCATGCAAGAAACCTGCTGGTAGTGTATCTAAACCTTTCTATGATTGTTCTGTGCCTCTAAGACATAGAGATGCACCATTTTGTGATAAATTTGACTGTATGCCATGCAATATGAATGTTATGACTAGTTGTTTCAATCTGAGAAGGCAATTCATTGATGGTTGTATCAGTCACAATTCTCACACACACTACACCAGGTCAAAGTCTTCAAGTCCTCCTAAAGCTAGGAAGGTACCTCTGTCACCTAAGTCTGAAACCTCAGGTTCTAAGACTTCTAACAGTGACAAGAAGACTAATGCCAAGAAAGTTGACAAGCATGTTGTTTATGATAAAACTATTTCTAAGTCACATGGACCCAAACTTGTTTGGGTACCAAAGGAGAAGTAATATCTTTGTGTTTGCAGGGCAAAGAAAATGAAAAGAAGGTCATGTGGATTTTGGACAGTGGATGCTCAAATCATATGACTGGTGATATGGCCTTGCTATCACAGTATGAGGAAAAGGCTGGCCCAATGGTTGCTTTTGGAGATGACAGCATGGGTAACACATTGGGATATGGCAAGTTAAAAGTTGGAAATGTCATCATTGAAGATGCAGCATTGGTCAAGGGACTCAAGCATAATCTGCTAAGTGTTGGTCAGTTTACTGACAGAGGATTCAAGGTGGATTTTGACAAAGATGAATGTTTGATCACCCACAAGAAGACTGGTGATTTTGCTCTATCTGGAGTAAGGAAGGGAAGCCTGTTTGTAGCCAATATGGATTCTGCAAACAAGGACAAAATTTGTTGCTTTTACTCAAAAGCATCAAATGAAGATTGTTGGCTGTGGCACAAGAAACTATCACACCTGAACTTCAAAGCCATTAATTCTCTAGTCAAAAGAGAGTTAGTGAGAGGCATGCCCACACTTGAATTCTGTCAAGAAGGAGTGTGTGAGGCTTGTCAAAAAGGAAAGATGAAAAGATCTAGCCACAAGACAAAGACAGTGACATCTATAACCAAGCCCCTACAACTCATTCATATGGATTTGTTTGGGCCCGTCAATATTATGTCACTAGGAAGAAAGAAGTATGCCTTTGTGATGGTTGATGATTTTACAAGGTATACATGGGTGGAATTTCTGGCATCAAAAGATGAGGCTTCACAAGTAATCATTGAGCATATAAAGAAAGTTGACAAGGAAGCAAAGGCCAACAATGCAAGTGTGATTGCACTGAGAAGTGATAATGGAACAGAGTTCAGAAATTCCATACTTGAAGCATTCTGTAAAGAGAATGGTATTTCTCAGCTCCAAGGACTCCACAACAAAATGGAGTTGTTGAGAGGAAGAATAGAACTCTAATTGAAGCTGCTAGAACAATGCTACTTGATGCAAAGATGCCTACATATTTTTGGGCTAAGGCTGTAAGCACTGCATGCTATATCCGGAACAGAACCCTCATCAACAAAAACACTGGAAAGACACCTTACAACTTGATGACTGGAAAGAAGCCCACTCTAAAGTATGTTCATACTTTTTGAAGCAAATGCTTTGTATTGAAGGATAATTCTGAATATGTTGGAAAATTTGATGCAAAAGCATTTGAAGGAATTTTTCTTGGCTACTCTATGGAAAGAATTGCATACAAGGTTTATGTCATCAGTCAAAAGAAAATTATGGAAAGCACAGATGTGACATTTGATGACAGCAAACTACCTGGACTAGAAGAAGCCAATGATGAAGATAAAGATCCATTGAAGTTTGATAATCTAGATGATTCTGATGAAGAGACTGAAACTGAAGTTAAAACTCGAGTTCAACAGACTCAAGTGAATGATAATACAAGAGAAGAATTTGTGCCAATCAGCAGTGGAGAAACTAGCATCCAAGACACACCTGTGAGTAGTGGCAACCTCACAGGGGGAGGAAATCAGGATGATGATTTGGATGATGAAGCAACTTCAAGAATGAGAAATCAGGCTGAACACTCAAGGAAATGGGATAGATCACAAACTGCAGAGCAAATCATTGGAGATCCTAATGTAGGAGTAAGGACTAGAAGAGCAACTCAGAATGAGTGTCTCTATGGTTGTTTTCTATCTCAGGTGGAGCCTAAGAAACTTGATGATGCACTGCTAGATCCAGATTGGATTATAGCCATGCAAGAGGAGCTGAATCAATTTGAAAGGAACAAAGTTTGGGAACTTGTGCCTGCACCAAAGAATAGAACCATTGTTGGAACAAAATGGGTCCTGAAGAATAAGATGGATGAAGATGGTGTAATTATAAGGAACAAAGCAAGATTGGTTGCAAAAGGATACTCTCAATAGGAAGGCATTGATTATGATGAGACATTTTCCCCTGTTGCTAGATTGGAAGCCATCAGAATATTCCTGGCATTTGCTGCTTATTCAAACTTTAAAGTGTATCAAATGGATGTCAAAAGTGCATTTCTGAATGGAGAGTTGGAAGAAGAAGTTTATGTGCAACAACCACCTGGCTTTGAGGATCCACACTTCCCAGAATTTGTTTACAGACTGCTTAAGGCATTGTATGGACTTAAGCAGGCTCCAAGGGCATGGTATGATACTTTATCACAATTTCTTCTTGAGAATCAATTCACTAGAGGCACACTGGACAAGACACTATTTTACAAGAAGCATGGTGATGATCTTATCCTAGTTCAGATCTATGTGGATGATATCATTTTTGGTTCTACAAATGAGAAGCTGTGTGAGAAATTTTCTAAACTCATGTAGAGCAGATATGAGATGAGTATGATGGGAGAGTTGACATTCTTTTTTGGGTTGCAAGTCAGTCTAAGGAAGGATGGTATCTTTATCAGTCAAACCAAGTACATCAAGGACTTATTGAAGAAGTTTGACTTGGAAGATTGCTCACCTGCAAAGACACCCATGGCCATTGCCACTAAATTGGATGAAGATGCTAAAGGCAAGAAAGTAGATATCTCAGTCTACAGAGGCATGGTTGGTTCTCTACTCTATCTCACTGCAAGTATGCCAGACATCATGTTTGCTACATGCTTGTGTGCAAGGTTTCAATCAAATCCAAAAGAATCACATTTGGTTGCTATAAAAAGGATCTTTAGATATCTGAAGGGCACTCCAAACTTGGGACTATGGTATCCTAAGGACACAGGGTTTAATCTGGTTGGTTACTCTGATGTTGATTATGCTGGATGCAGAGTGGATAGGAAAAGCACCTCAGGTAGCTGCCAGTTTCTTGGACAAAGGTTAGTCTCTTGGTATAGCAAGAAACAACAATCTGTGTCAACTTCTACAGATGAGGCTGAATACATAGCTGCTGGAAGTTGCTGTGCTCAAGTGCTTTGGATTAGAAATCAACTTAGAGATTATGGACTTGTGTTGGAAAGAATTCCAATCATGTATGACAACACAAGTGCAATCTCTATAGTTGCCAATCCTGTCAATCATTCTAGGACAAAGCACATTGACATCAGATATCATTTCATAAGGGAACATGCAACTAATGGAACCATTGAGTTGCATTATGTTTCTACAGATAAACAACTAGCTGATATATTCACTAAGCCATTAGATGAAGCCACCTTCACAAGGTTGGTTAGTGAGATTGGAATGCTGAATTCTTCAGATTCTGGCTAGGTGAATACAGCATCTAGATTGTTGCGGCAGTAAACACTTACTTTATCTAAATTCTCAATATTTTTGGAGTAAGTGTTGGCTGAAATATGATTTATAAATATTTCAAATCTGTTGCATATTTGGAAAATCATATTCTCTTGTTAACTTGAAATTTCTATGGAATTTTGAGAAAATCACTATTTAATTTGCTAGAATATTCGTGAATGAATATGGCTGGTAAATTTTAAAAAGATAGTGAAAATTGAGTTTCTATGAGTATAATTCGACAAGTCAGACTTCTCAAGTGATTCAATATTCGACATCTCTAACAAGTCTCATTAGAGCACTCTCGAGTTCTCGAATAGAGTCTTTTGGAGTTCTCGAATATAGGTTTTCTTGACTTCTCGAATATAGTGTTTTAGTTCTCGATTGACTGAGTTCTCGAATACTATATTTGAGTTCTCGAATCATTTGAAAAGGCTGATTTCTCGCTGAATTTTAACCGATTTTGGATTTTTCTTCAGAATTCAGAATTACACATGAAAACATATTTTACCTAATTTAGATTTACTTCTAAGTTAGATAACTGCCAGCTGTGAGTTACAACCGGCTTGAGTTATCGAATAAGCCTTTCTTGACTTATCGAATAGTTGTTTTCTACTTCTCGAATGCCTGACTTGTCGATACATAACATACATCTAATCGACAATTCATGTACTTCATACTTTTACAATTTCACATCTATTCGATTCATTTCATTCGGTTTCTCAAGCATCCAAACTCCCAAAACCTCTGAAACCCTAACTGCAAAAAGCTAAATTTTTTCTTCAACCTTCGATTTCTCCTCTCTCTCTTACACAAATGGCAACAGTAAAGTTCAACACCAATTTCATTGCTCTAACTAGTGATGTTGAGGCACCCAACGCCAACTTCAAGTGCTTTGTGAAGTGGATGTCTGAATCATACATCAAAAATGCTCTATCTGTTAACCCTACTCTGTATCTAGACATTCTAGAACAGTTCTGGAAGTCTGCTACAGTGGAGGTGGTGGCTCTTGACTCTGCAATAACCTCG
Source organism: Kitagawia praeruptora (assembly GCA_037693485.1). Classification (NCBI taxonomy): domain Eukaryota; kingdom Viridiplantae; phylum Streptophyta; class Magnoliopsida; order Apiales; family Apiaceae; genus Kitagawia; species Kitagawia praeruptora. The sequence continues at coordinate 21,563,184 of CM075347.1, forward strand.
TACATCATTTACTGTAAGATTCAAGACAAGAATATCACTATCACCACAGAAGACATGAATGAAGCACTTGGGATGGGCACCAAACAAGAGGTGTATGACCCACCAGCTACAACTGCTGATTTGGAAGACTTCTTTGATTTCATCAAATATGCAGACAAAATTAGTCTTGGGCATCTGAATATGAAGCATTTGAGGAAGGAATGGAGTTATGTGTTTGCTACACTTCTTCAAGTCTTCACCGCAAGAAAATCCAGCTATGACCAAATCAGTACACCTGCACAGCAGATAGGCTATGCTTTAGCATATGGAAAGAAGATAGATGTTGGCCTTATCATTCTGCAGGAGCTGTATGGGAGACTTGGTAAGAACTCAGCCAAGAGAGGTAATGAAATTTTCTTCCCTCGTTTTATTCAATCTGTACTTAACTTCTTAGATAATAAATTGATTGAATTAGATGGGATGAATAAAAATAGAATAGGCTATCCTAAATCCATGACCAAACTCATTTTTGGTAATTTGGAGACTAGGAATGATGTGGATGTAAGACTGAACATAACTCCCCATATGAAGAGTTTGTTTAGGACTTACCCCCACAACATGCCAACATTTGACTCAAAGTCACAGTTAGCACAGCCCAAGCAAGTAGGACAAAATGCTAACCCAGGGCTTGCTAACCAACCCTCTCAACCAAACACTCTACCAAACACTTAGCCAACTGCATCATCCTCTCAAAAGGGTGATTTTAGTAAAAAGGAGAAGAAGAGAAAACAGGTTACTTCTACACCTTTAACCATCTTGTCTGAAGCAGCATTGGCTGTAGAGTTAGAAAGTGAGGCACCTGAGTCACCTCTTATCAGGCCAAAGAAGAAGAAAACTAAAACCACCTCTTTAGTCACACAAATGGCTGAAGTTGTAAAATCAGGGGCAAACAGTTCACTAGATGTATCCTCTCAACAGGGTGCATCTATAGAATCAAGCATCCTCCCCAATGCATCTATCTGTACAGAGTCAGCACATGGGAGTGATAAGGCTGGCACAACACTGAGTGGAGAGCACATCACAGTTGAAACTCCCTCTATCTCTCAGGGGAGTTGTCAAAATCTATTCCACAAGACACTTCTCTTCCAGAATCTTCATCTCAAATTTCTTTGCAGCCTGCAACTCAAGCAATTAAGGAGCAAGGCATTGATCATCAAGAATTCTTTTCTCTTGATGAGCCAATGAACTCAAGTGACTTGGTGCATGACACCTTGTTCACCACCCAGGACCCACATTTAGATGGTGAGGGAATGCATGCTGGGGCATCTCCTAATGACACCATCACAAACACAGAGGTTCCACTAGTTTTCACTAGAGACTCTGTGCCTGTGTCAACTGCTGGTGTAACTCATCCCACTTCTGTGGAGACACCAGTAGTAGAGTCAATCCATCCGGTTACAGAAGTTGCATCTGTAACTGAGGAGTCTAGCTTGCCTAACTCTAGCTCTGACTTTATGTCACAATGGCTGAAGCCTGTGCACCATGACAGTGCTTCAGGATCAGGGTCTGTTCCACAACACTGTTCGAGAAGTATATTTGTCTATTCGAGAAGTCCAGCATTCGAGAAGTCAGGGATTCGATATCTCAAGACACTATTCGATATCTCTGAATACACTGTTCGATATCTCATTCAATATCTCAGAGATTCGATATGTCTACTACTCTATTCGAGAACTCAAGAAGTCAACAAGTCAAAGTGGTATTCGAGTTCTCAAAGAGTCAACAAGTCAAAGTTCTATTCGATATCTCAAGGACTCAGAAAGCTATTTGATATCTCGAGGATTCGATAAGTCAAATGTTCTATTCGACAACTCAAGGAATCCTGATGGAAAAGAGCTATTCGAGAAGTGGTTCGACATGTCAATATAACCGTGTTCGAGAACTCAGAGTTATCGAACAAGTCAATTCCAGTTCTCGAATCACTTACTTAGTCACTTCTCGAATACATTCTTGGAGACAAAATACTGAAGAAATTGTACAAGTCAGAAACCTGCAACAAGCCAATGCACTTTATGGAGCACAATCTGTAACGTGCTCTGGAAAGCCTACAAGGAATCTTGGAGAGATATAGAAGAGACAAGGGGCTAAAGAAGTGGATCTGAACAGGCTTTGCAAAGTCAAATCTGTAACCGTTTGGACACTTACTCAAAAAGGATAGACAGACTAGAAAGTAATTTGTTTAGCTACCTTATTTGGAGTAAGTAGGTTGTATCCATGTTCTATAAGGATACAGCCTCACTTCCTTAGTCATTAACTTTGTGAGTCAAGTTTTTCATACACTGTAAGCTGTATCTCTCTGAGAAAAACGAAGCTGAGAATACTATCATTTGTATTCACAGATTGTAGCAATCTTTATCTAATAATACATTAGATTAAAGTGATATTGTGTCTTGTGTTGTTCTTTATCCGCACCTTCACTCTTGCACACTCAAACACTTACTTGCTACATAGACTCGAACAAGAAAAGTTCAAGAAAAGTTCAAGAATCCATTCAACCCCCCTCTATATTCTTTTACTGTATTCAATACTCAACACAAACCTGCACTCTTTACATAAACAACAAAATAGTTTTGGCAACTTATGCAAAATAATTTAGGGAATTTATCAAATATGTCCCAAATTAAAGGGTGCTTTTATGTTTATATCCCATTTTATTCATAATTTATAAATATGTTCTATGGTTAAAATCTAACTCACATATAACTCATATACATATAATTAATATAGGCCTTGGCTCAATTAGGAACTTTTTTTATTGGGTAACTTGGTAACTTTTTGTAGACCGTTAGATTGTTTTTAAATCTCTTGCTGTGATTTACTTTAGTTTGCAATACAAATTACAACTTTGGGGCATTAAAGTCATTTTCGAAAAACAAACCGGCGACGTATGTATACAACATGCGTGATATACTGAATACAGTTATTGGTACATGGAGATAGGGTGGTTCCTATTTTCATGTTTTTGCTTTCCCGTTTCCCATGTTTCCTCTCATTTCCTTTTTCTTAATTCTACTTATGCGAATAATGTTAAGAAAATTTACAGAACAACCATTTTTACATAAAAAATTACAGAACACGTATTTATAACAAATAAAAGATACAGGACACCTATTCAAAAAAATACAGAACATGTATTTTGGGAAAATATACTGGAACAAGTGTTGCATGGAATCTGTATTTCTAAAATTAATGAACAAAAGTTTGTTTTGAGTTTTTAACAAAATTAAATCAGAAAATTAATGTACAAAAAGTTTGTTCTGTATTTCTAAAATTTATGTACAAAAATTATGTGCTTTTATAAATCTATACTATTAAAATACAGAACATTCAGTTATTTATTATTGTAAAATAAGATGGTAGTATATTTTTTTAATAAAAAGATAATGCATTGTCATAAATTTATTTTCTTAAATACAGAACATAGATTTCTTCTTATAATCTTATACTTCAAAAAATTTGATAAAAATGTTTGTTATGTAAATAAAAACGAAAAGATACAGGTTTTACTCAACAAAAATTATTTACGTTTTGTAATTGAAAATTGTTAAAATATACCCAACATGTAAAATCTAAAGAAAACACACGGAAATGAGAATACAGATCATATAAATTTAAAAATATAATAGGTTCTGTATTTTCTTTGTTAGTGTATTTTTTAGTTTGAAAATAGGATGTTTGTAAATTAATCGTGATTATAGTTCCTAGGGAATGTAACTGCTTTTGTATGATTTTCAATATTTCCTTTCATGCCCCTTTTCTGTCAATTGGTCTTTTTTAACTTTTAATCACTACCGTCCCATTGTTATGTATATCAACGGTTTCTTATTAAGTTACTAAGTTCCCCAACGTTGCTGGTTCCCCACTGAGAAGCCCTCATATAATTAAGACTATAATGCCCCCTCTCCCACCCACTTCCTATCCTGCTCCTAGCCCCGCAGGGGCACAACCATTCACCGGAAACACCCACCGACCCATCCACCAGAACCACCTCATCCACCAACGCTGCCACCACCACCACCTTCCCATTCGAACTCTGGCCCCGCAGGGACACCCTTATTATCCGACCTAGTTCTAAAAGCTCTGAAGATAGGAAGTGGGTGAGAGAAGGGGCATTATAGGACATAATTATAACCGACGTAGAGGTAGAGTTGCAGGGGAAGAGATGTCTGAACTCGTGATCTGATGGAGTCAACAGAAATGATGGACGATATTAAATCCCGCACAATTGTAGGAAGTGCATATGTATGAGAAGAAGGTGATTATTGTGAATTTTAGCATAGGTACCAAAAATGTGGTTGAGGAATTAGAATAATTAGGAGGACAAAAATGTCTTTCAATGATATAAAGTTAGTAAGTAAATTATGATTATATTTGAAAATGGGACATCTATACTTCTATACTGTTAACTCGAATAACTTGTAGAAGGGGGGGGGGGGGTTGAATACAAGTTATATAATCGTGTCTGATTTTTGCTTGATTATATGAACAAGAATAAACGAATGAATCAAACTCTGTTTGTATTAATAAGATCAAATACAAACTCTACCAAAGGTGTACAATACCTTTAGCAGCTGCTGACAATACAAATCTCTCTCTCTGTTTGTTTCAATCTTTCGAATACAAACCTAATACAGAGTTACGCACACGAACTCAATTTTTCACGCTCTTTACAATGATATTGAGAGAGTATTTATAATGCTACCTATCAACTAATAACAGAAAGATATAATCTATACATGACAATGTCCTGCCTTCTAGTTGATAGTTTCCATCAATAGAAAACTCTTTCCTTCATAATATCTTCTTGCTTGTTCTTCAAACAACGATCCTGTTTTATAGCACTTGCCAGTTTCTGTAGCATCCATAATGACATCATCAGTAACACGACTGATATCAGGATTTCATCTTGCATCAGTATCTGATAATCATCAGTATTAGACCGTCATCAGGATTTGCTCTTTGTTCCTGACATGTAGTCTCCGATACACTGTTCATTCATGACTAAACTGTACAGATAACTGTCTTTCACATAAATCCTATATATAGTGCTAAATCCTTTATAAGATCAGGATTACAAGAAGTATAATGTGTAAATTCTATTCTTAACATCACAACTTATGAATTATTCCTAACAATCTCCCCCTATTTATGCTTTAAAATCTGAAGCATAAATCTAAGTTGTGAATGTCAAAACATATAACAATACAACCAGAATAGAATTTATGAATGTAGAATTATGAAGTTAAGTACCTCCTTCCCAGATGTAGACGTTTATCTAGTACTTAGAAGAAAGAATTTTAACTATTAATGCTGCTCTTCCTTTACCACTTCCTAGCTGAGATTCACCACTGTCACTCCTAGTTCTTCTTTTTACTTCCCTTTGTCTGCTCTTTATCTCCCCCGGTTTGGTGTTGTTGTCTTTGAATTGTCTTTATCTCCCCCTTTTTGACATCAGCAACATTAATTCCAAGAGATTCAGAAACAGAACAAATGATATTCATCAGAACTGCTTGATTTTCCATAATTGTGACTTGGTTATCTTCAAGTGATTGAAGTCTTGTTTGCATAGCAATTTGAGAATTCTGAATATCTTTCAAAACATCAGAATGAACTTCAATGTTGGAAGTGCTTCTAGTATCTTCAGAATCAGAATCAGAAAGAACTGTATCTTCAAGTCTTGTAGAAGAAGTTGCTTGGGTTGTATGATATTCAAGTAATAAAACCTGATTAGAAGTATCAACATCTTCATCTTTCTGATCTGTAGCTGAAACATGATCATCATCTCCTTCACCAGTATTCTGTGTACTAACATCTTCAAATCCTGACTCCTCCTTAGAGTGATCAGAGACTGTAGATGTCTCAATTCTAGCTGATATTGGAAGTACATACAAAGGAACACTAGGATCATTAGGAACTTTATCTGGTACATATGTATCAAGAAATTGCTTTATCCTGGCACCTCTTCTGTTAATGATTCCTGCAAGCCACTCCTTTTGCTTCTGAGCTTTAACTTCTGGCTTTGCATTGTGATGTGCTAGGTCATTCTTCTGATACATTTTGATGAATGAATAAGTACCAACATCCATACCTAAATTTTCAGACCAAGATTCAGGAAAAACCTGATCCCAGAAATCAAATGATGGTTTCCTAATTTTCTCTCCCTCACTATGGAGTTGATCATCCATACCCTCATTCTCACTTTGACTTACTAAAGTCAACACTCTTTCTACCTCACCTTTTGCCTGGTCAGGAGCCAGCCTCTCAGTTTATGGATCTAAGTCCATCTTTTCAAGTGTATCACTCAAATTTGGATAAGTGCTCTCATGACCTACAGAAAAATAGGGGTTAGGAGGAGTTTTTATACCTGAACTCACATGGAGAGAGGGTTCCTCATTTGGCATGTGGCTTGAGGTTTTCTCCAAGGAGTGAGCTGCTATAGTCTCTAAACCCTTACAATCATCTTCTTTCCTTTCAGAGACTACAGGCTCCAGTATACCACTTTCAGGTTCTTTACTAGACTCTGATGTCTTCAGTAATACTTCATTAGACACCATAGTTAGTACATCACCGTCTTTAAGTGTTGTTTGCTGAGACTCACCCTCAAGGTGGATAGACTCTGACTGAACAAAATTTGTTTGATCTTCAGAAAAATCAACCAAAGTCATTCCTCCCATATCATAGGGTATCTCACTTGCATTCTCAGTCATCACAGAAGTCCTTTCAACATCAGCTATCACAGCTCCTGAGTCATCCAACCTCTGACTAGATGGTTCTTGTGTTGCAGTGACTGTGATCTGATCTTTCCTACTATTCACCACTGGTGCAATAGTATCTTCTGTTGACTGCTTCTCTCTATCTACTTCCTCCAGTTGTTCACCTTGAGCTAAAGTATCTTCAATAATGACACCCTTGTCAAATAAATATGCATGAAGTGATTGAAGTGCAACATGCTTCGAGAGTCCAAATTTCTTGACTAATTGTCTTCTGACAGATACATAGAAATACATCTTCATTAAGTCAAGTCTTTGATGTAAAAGTCCATATTCTTCAGGAAATGAAAGTCTAGGAACACTTTCACTTAGAAAATTTAGAACTGGCCTGGAAAGTTTCACTTTTAGAGAGATAAGTCCCATAGCCATTCTGTATGATAATGTAGTTTCCCATGAAGAATCAATATCCAGATCTCTCTTGCCAAATACTGACATAGATGTAGCTTGATGTATAGAAACCTGCATAATGTTAGTTGGACTAGACTCTGTGTGTGTAGGTGACAATTGAATTTTTCTCCTTGTTCTCCTGGTATAGTGAGCAAAAGATTTATCCTGAGAAGACTCAAGAGGTGTAGACACAGAAATGATCTTGGGATGAGATCTTTGTTCAATAGACACAGTCTTTTGAGAGACAGTATCCAGTAACTGTTTTCCCTTTTTAAGAACTACAGCCTTTTGGGAGACTGCAGCCTGGCTGTGGCTAGGTTTTTCATCTCTATGTGCTAACAGAGAAAGTTGAATTGCAGCCTTCAATTCTGCTCTCTCAGCAAGAGTTAAATCATCATCATCTTCACTAGAATTACTACTACTTGACACAACAAATCTTCTCTTCCTTACAACTGATGTCTTTTGAGAAACACCAGAGGTTGGTTTCTTTGAAACAATAGGCTGTGGATCAAAATTTGGTTCTTGAATTGTTTCAGAGACTATAATGTTTTGGGCTACTTGGGTAGACACAGGTGGGTTCTCCTCCAATTTAGATTCCTGAGCCATTTCACCACAAAAGAAAGAAGAATTGTAGAGAGTAGGAAGATGAGTTTTAAGAATTACCTGAAAATGATGTGGATAATGAATTGCAGGTATTTCATCTAGATTCTTTTCATTGTCCTTCTTTGTAATGTCAGAGAAAATTCTCTTTTGCTGTTCATAAGAAGAAACACAATATTCCCTACCAAATCTAGCTTCAACATCAGGAATAAAATGGTTAATAAACATTTGCATAAATCTATGATAATAAACCATTTTCCTGCTTTGATCTCTTAACCCAAGTTTAATACACATCTGACTTAAGATAATGTGACCAATGTTAATTACTCTGTCATAAAGCAAACTATAAGCAATATGTGATGTAACATAAGTAATTTGCTGAAAAGAACTACATTTACCAGTAAAACATTTAGCAATCTGATCAAAGTAAAAAGACCATTCCTTTCTAAGAAAAGACCTATTCAACTGGCTCATGTTGTCTAGAGGTCCACTATAACCTAATTCAGACAACATAGTTCTTACATTATCATCAGATGGTTCACTTGCATAATTATCAGTAACAGGTAAGCAAAGTACTGAATTAACAACAGATTCAGTAATGTCAAATGAATCTTGTCCTAAATGTAGAACAATCTTACCTAATTGACTCCGAGTAGAATCAATTACCTCAGCATTCTCCCAAGCTTGTGAAACAGCTGCTTTATTAATTTGTGGAGATGCTGTCAATGCATAACTTAATGGTCCATACGCCAGAAAGTCCATGATTGGATAAAAATCGGATGACACTCCTTCCTTGTTGGTGATAGCTGCTACATGATTGTTTGTCATAAAATCGAAGTCACCAAACTTGAAGGCTAATGACTTAGGTAATCTTCTCTGAGCTGCCATTTTTGATCTGAAAAGAACTTGAATAATTCTTGAAATGGATTAGTGATTTTGAAAACTCAAGAGTGTTTTTGCTTTAGAGAATGTAAAATTAGAGAAAGCAATTATACGATTAGAGTTTCAAAACAAATATATTTCACAAATCTTTCAGACCACTATCCCACGTTGACACGTAGATTGACAGGTGTCAGTCCTCGAAAAGTGCGGTTACCCACGATTTTTTTTGGAAAATAAAATCCAAAATTGATTTTTATGAAATAAATCAGGGTATAAATAATCAATACTGATCAGCTTCCTTTTCCTGTTGACCTCTCATCAAAATAATCACAAAATACAATGTGATAATAATTCTTAAATCCTGATGATCACACTTGAAATCTTGATCAATATCATCCTGATTCCAGAGACTTAATATGGAGTTTCCACGCGGCATTTTTCTTTTATCTGAAAAAGAAATAAACAATTAATCTGAACAAAAATCAATTGGTTAGATATATTCAACATTTCTTGAAAACAAGAAATACAGTCATATGCAATAATTAGCATCTGACTTCATTAAAACTTCCAAGTGACTGTTCAGCTTCTCACGTCTTTTTTTAAAAGAAACAGACGCCTTATGCCATTCTCCATAAACCTTTCAATTTCTTTTCTTCTCAACAATGCTCCTCAAACCAAAATTCCATTCAAACCCATTCTTTAGATCTTTCACGGTCGATGAACATTCTGTTCTTGATCATCTCTTTGAAAAGACGACTCTTCTCATCGAAATAATCATGGATGGATTGGTTTCCGATAATATCCAGAGGTTTCTCCTAGAACATCCATATGTTGGATACAATCTTCCCCTAACCTCCTCAAAACTTGAGGATGAAGAAATTGGTCGAGAGTCTGAGGTTGATCTTGATGGAGATGCTATTCATTTAAGTTAGCTGCTCTCATTCAAGTCGTCCAGGCAAGGAATCCAAGAGTAGACGAGGCTATTCAATCCCCTGATGGATTTCTTGAGATGCTCCTTGTCCTGTACCTCAGAATTCATATCAATAAACAAGTATAGAATTATCAGTAGAAATTTAGACAAAAAGATGTTGTATTTCATTTCCATATATTTAATGCTTTTAATTAATGAAAATACAATTTCTTGTTATCTACTTGTCTTTTGATTATTAAATGATGTATAAATTATCAGTATGCAAATATCAAAACATGCTAGCATAGACTTAACACATCATAGAATTAGATTACTACACAAAGTAAACGTTAGGATTTGAAACAATTTTCACAATCCTGATACTGACACAATACTGATGACGTCAGCATCCTGATACAAATCTAATCCTGATGATTATTAACAAGTCTATAATACTGAAATTTATCAAGGCAATGTGTTACAGCTACAGCTTTTAACAATCAAATATAGATCCTGACAAGAATATCAAGTCTATAAGCTAAAAACAACATACCTTGCTACATTTGCAGATGTTAAAGATCTAAACATTTAACATTCCTAACTCACTTACTAATCTACTGAATGTAGTCTCATCAAGTGGTTTAGTTAGAATATCTGCAAGCTGTTTGTCAGTAGGAACAAAATGAAGTTCCACAATACCATTCTCAATATGTTCTCTAATAAAATGATACCTGACATCAATGTGCTTAGTCCTTGAATGTTGAACTGGATTTTCTGCAATTTTAATAGCACTAGTATTATCACAAAACATAGGAATATTACTAAGTGTCATACCATAATCCATCAACTGATTTCTTATCCAAAGGAGCTGTGCACAACAACTGCCTGCTGCTATGTACTCAGCTTCTGCAGTTGAGGTTGAAACAAATTGTTGCTTCTTGCTTGCCCAAGAAATCAATCTATTTCCCAAGAATTGACATGTACCTGTAGTGCTTTTCCTGTCTATTTTACACCCTGCATAATCAGAGTCTGAATAGCCAATTAGAAAGAAATCAGATTCTCTAGGATACCACAAACCAAGATTTGGAGTTCCTTTGAGATATCTAAAAATTCTCTTCACAGCAATTAAATGAGATTCTTTAGGATCACTTTGGAATCTAGCACATAAACAGGTAGAAAACATTATATCTGGCCTACTTGCAGTTAGATATAACAATGAGCCTATCATGGCTCTATAACTAGTATTATCCACACTCTTCCCCTTAGGATCAGAGTCTAGTTTAGTGGCTGTTGCCATGGGTGTTTTTGCAACTGCACAGTTGATGTGTTAAATTATACCTAACCGCAAGCGCACGGTATCAATTGTAGTAGATACTAGCAAATACGGGTCGAATCCTCAAGGAGACAGTTTCAGTTTCAATTCAATTGCTATCAATTGTTTCTAGTCACAACGATTATTGAGAATTGTATTAACTACTAAAACAAATTTAACAAAGGTTTTAAATCAATTAATTAAAGGATCTAGGGCAATTCAGGTTCACCATGTTTACACCAAACAAATCACAAAAGTATAGCTTTTCAATGGGATTAAGTAATTAAAGCAATGGTTAATCTTTCTCAAGCATTAACGCTCTCAGAATATCTAATGATGTTCTCACACTCACCTTCAATTCTGCTAATTGTATGTAAGCCTCTAGTAGTAAAATCTCTCGATCTATTACTCCTATTGCAATCAATTAATCCATGATATTGCGCAATTACACAAATTAAGAATTATAACATATCAATCAGAATTACTCTTTACCCATCAATCTACTAATCAAATTACGCCCAAATCATGGTGCAAACATGACTCCCCTTAATACCCTAGAATTAAACTACTCACTCATGGTAGAATAAAAACTAATAATAATAATAATAATGAAAGAAGCCATAATAAACATGTAATTAATAAAAAGATGAGATAAAGAGTACCTTAAACTTTGTATAAACGAAGAACAATAAAGATCCAAATTAAACCAAGTGCTTACAAAGGAAGAGATGAAGAGAGAAAACCAAAACCCTAGCTTTTGTCCCAAAAGTAAAAATACGTATATCCTCCTCTATATCTCTATTCCCACGTTTTTATAATATATCCTCCCAATAAAATCTGATCTCTATCTTCTAATAAAAGTATTTTTAATATCCTAATCAATTTACAAAAAGATATCCATAATTGAATAGGATTTTCTTGTAAAATTCGTCACTAATTTTGCTCCTCTGTTTCTGGGCTCTTCCAGTTGGATTTTGCTTACTGGACCACCTCTGAATTAAAGATAATTCCCTAAGCTTCGCGTGGACAGTAATTTCGTCAAATTCTGACTTCTGGAACTCAAGATATGGCCCAAACAGTGCAGGCAGCCTGTATAGCCCAATATTACGAATTTTCTCCTATTTTATCTCCAAAATAGCTCTTTTTTCTCCAAATCCTTCCAAGTTATGAAATCTTTATTTCCTACAATAAAACAATAAAATCTATTAAATAAAAATCCAAATCAATGCAAAACACAATAAATATGAGAATAAAATCATCTAAAATATATATAAAAATATACTCTATCAAACATCCCCACACTAAGCATTTGCACGTCCTCGGGCAAATAAATGAAATAAAAACTAAGTCCTAACAAACATCACTTTCGTAGATGACACGATTGCATTGAGCATATGCAACAAGCCGTTAAACCCCTAGGCAGCCCTAGTAGGACGAGTGTTGTCTCGTGAGGGTTTATAGTGAATGTACCCACAAAATTCATCCAACCATGCAAAAGATCAATGCTAACACAACACCACACACGCAAGTCCTCTCATGCCACATCAACTTAAGAATCAAAGTAAACATACGATGTCTTGGTGTCGAAAGTGCAAGTATTCACGTAGTCTACTCAACCAACATGCAGAAGGTCATAAAAATTCATGTCAAGTGTAAAAATCGTTGGTAATCATGCTAAGCCCACAAGAAACACATCTTTAAGTCTAAACCCGGGATCTCCTATGCCAAAACAAGTAATAACTCACCTTTCACTCAAAAACGAATATTCACTCAAGAACAAGGTTAAGTGTATCACTCAATTCCAACAAAATCATAAACACAACTTGACACTCGCAATCAATCTCACTCTCAACACAACATACACCACTGATGACAATCAAAAGGTCTTTATTCGGGTTGTAGCGGGGGCTAGGGACAAGGTATGTCAAGAAAGCTAAAGAAGGTTAAGTCAAAAGCTAGTACCCAACAATATAATTCATTCCATTCCTTTTCTATTAAAACAAATACTTCCCCACACTTGGATTTTTCAATAACCCTTACATAATAACTTGACTAGTCGAATGAAGAAGGATCATACAAACATAAAAATGCTCTCAAATTTATTCATTTTTTTTTCTTTTTTTTTCTGTTTTTTTTTTTTTTTTTTTTTTTTTTTGAGAGCTAAAGAATAAACACAATGATCCATAGATATTTTTATGAATTTCGACTAGCAAGCATCAACCCAAAATTAATATTCCCCAAAAGTATGATCATCAATAACCCCCCTTTTATGAACACCTTATTACTCCCTTAAGCACGATACTAGCCTTTGACAATTTAGGTTCAAATTTAATGTAAGGCCAATAGAATAAAAAGGATAATGGCAAGTAATGTGGTGTGTCACCGAAAGAATAGGATAAGGCTCAAAGGGTTAACTAATTGATCATATATAAAAGGTGTGGAAATATGGGAAATACGAGGTCAAACCTAAGTGCCTTTATCATCTCATCATCAAGTAATGTCATGCATTTCAAGAAAGATCTCAAGTAAGTGCTAGCAATGTAAACAACATGTGGACACTCAAGCAAACGAAAAATCATGCAAAAGATATGCATATAGGCTCAAAACTCACTTGGTGTGACAAAACATAATCAATCCCAAGTAACAAGACTCTCTAACGCACCTACTTGTACTCAAAGCATGAAAACCAAGTCATCTTGCACATATTCATGTCATTCTAATCACTTACAACATCCAATTAAGTCTACCAGCTTCAACTTGCTAGTGAAAGTGTGTGCACAAGAACAAAGCACGTCACTTCTCATACAAAAGCGTCAATAAACACAAGAATTCTACGCATGCATGGGTGTATCAAGCAAAATACAACAACTAATCAAATTGCATGGCCAGAATTATTTTTGGTATTTTTAATTTTTTTAAATTTTTTTTTTTTTTTAAACAAGTAATACACTACGTTGAGAACACCTCCCCACACTTAAGCGGTTCATTGTCCCCAATGAACTAAAGAACAAGATATAAAACTACAACTAAAAACAAAATAAAACTACACTAAAAAGAAAAGAAAAAAAACTCCCCTGGAATCAAGGTGTCGAGTGTGCAAAATCATCCCTCATTTGCTTAGGAGCCACCCACGCACCACCAACAACCACCAAGAATATCCTACCAAAAATACCCAATTAACAAAATTAATACAAAACCCCAAATTGACAAGAACACAAATTCGTAATAAAAAGAAAATAGAGAAGAGATATCCCAACTACGAATCAAAGAGGTGAACTTGCAATTAATTCCTCTTTAGAATTGAATTTTTAGAGATTTAAATAAATAGAAGAGGAATTGGATTTGTATGTATAGGTGGGTATATATAGATAATGGAGTGATAGGATGAATATAAAATTTAATGAAAGAATTTTTTTTTTTTTAGAAGGTATATTAATAAATAAAAAAAAAAAAATAATAATAAGTAAATAAATAAAGAAATAAATAATGAAAAAATAATAATATTAATAAATAATAATAATAATAATAATAATAATAATAATAATAATAATAATATACACAAATAATACAAAGAAAAGGTAAGAAATCCTCCCCCAAATGCAATAGCTGGAAGTGAAGAATTCGGAATGGTGTAGTTAAATTCCTGGGCTCAGCTTCCTTATATTACTAGTTAATATCATGTACTAACACCAAAGTTGGTGTAGCATAGCTGGTTGCAAGTGGCAACCAAAGTGTCTTGCAGCAGGTGGTCTAGAGTTCAACTCCGTGCAGCAGCATTTAATTTTTGTGAAGCACACCAACTGTGTTTAAATAGAGAGACACGGAGGCATGCTTGGGAGAACAGCAGAGACGCGCAAATTGCGCGAGTGGGAAGCAGGCTGCTTCAAATGCAGATACGCTGGCGCAAACTGCGCGACAGACCAGCAAACTGCTCCTATTCCAGTAACGCAGGCGCAGCCTGCGTTACATAGCCGCAAACTGCCCCACTTGCAGAAACGCAGGGGCAACCTGCGTTACTGACCTGCAAATTGCTCAAAAAACGATTTTTTTTTTTTTTTTTTTTTTACAACAACACTCATTTTTTTTCTCTCGTTTTTTTTTTTTTCAACAAGGCTTGGGTTGCCTCCCAAGAAGCGCTTTTGTTTAACGTCGTTGGCTCGACTCAGCTGGTTCAGATCTCCGTGGAGGGATTGTCGAGATAAATCGCTTCCATCTCTCCTACGAATGCACCATCCACATATAATTTAAGGCGTTGACCGTTGACCTTAAATTTTGTTCCATCTCGTCCCAAAATTTCAATAGCACCATAAAATTTGACATCGGTGACCGTAAAAGGTCCAGACCATCTTGATTTGAGCTTCCCCGGAAAAAGTCGAAGTCTGGAATTGAACAACAACACCTTGTCACCAACCTGAAAATCTCTTCTCTGAATCATCTTATCATGCATCTTCTTCGTTCTCTCCTTGTAAAGCCGAGAATTGTCATAAGCATCAAAACGAAGCTCATCTAACTCATTAAGTTGAAGAAGTCTCGCTTGCCTCGCAGCCTTCAAATCCATGTTGAGTTCTTTGATAGCCCAAAAAGCGCGATGTTCCAACTCCACTGGCAAGTGACATGCTTTACCATAGATCAACCGATAAGGAGTGGTTCCTATAGGTGTTTTGTATGCCGTCCGATAAGCCCACAAAGCATCATCTAACTTCAAGTACCAATCTTTCCTTGACTTTGCCACCATCTTCTCCAAAATGTTCTTAATTTGGCGATTAGAAACCTCCACTTGGCCGCTTGTTTGAGGGTGATAAGCAAGAGCAACCTTGTGAGTAACGCCATATTTCTTCAATAAAGTTTCGAACTGTCGATGGCGAAAATGAGAACCACCATCACTTATCACTGTTCTAGGAACTCCAAATCGAGGGAAGATAATATTCTTGAAAAGCTTCATAACCACCTTGGAATCATTGGTTACTGATCCAACTGCTTCAACCCACTTGGACACATAATCGACAGCAACTAAGATGTATCTCATTCCACAAGAACTCGGGAAAGGTCCCATAAAATCAACACCCCATACGTCAAATATCTCAACTTCAAGAATACCGATTTGAGGCATCTCATGGCGTTTAGAAATATTACCCGTTCTTTGACATGCATCACACGCCAAACAGAAAGCACGAGCATCCTTAAATAGAGAAGGCCAAAAGAACCCGGATTGCAGTACCTTAGCAGCAGTTTTGGAAGGACCATGGTGGCCTCCACATGCGAGAGAATGACAATGCTTAAGAATGTCATGTACTTCGAACTCAGGGACACATCTACGAAAAATTCCATCAGCACACTTGCGATACAAGAAAGGGTCATCCCAAAAATATTGTTTAGCATCATGATAAAACCGCTTCCTTTGCTGATAAGTCAATTCTGGAGGGTGAGATCCACTAACACAGAAATTTTCAAAATCTGCATACCATGGAGTTTGAGTAGCAACCGAAAACAAGTGATCATCTGGAAAAGAATCGTCAATAAGAGTGTTTGACGCAATATCAGATTTGAAACGCAACCGTGAAAGATGATCCGCAACCACATTCTCAGCACCCTTCTTGTCTTTGATTTCTAAGTCAAATTCTTGGAGTAACAGAATCCAACGAATAAGCCTTGGCTTTGCTTCTTTCTTCGCCAGAAGATATTTAAGTGCAGAATGATCAGTGTGAACAATGACCTTTGAGCCAATGAGATAGGATCGGAATTTGTCAAGAGCGTAGACCACAGCTAGAAGTTCCTTCTCAGTCGTAGCATAATTGACTTGAGCTTCATCTAAGGTTTTACTTGCATAGTAGATGGCGTGCAATACCTTGTCTTTCCTTTGACCGAGAACTGCTCCAACTGCATAATCACTTGCATCACACATGATTTCAAATGGAAGATTCCAATCTGGAGATTGAATGATTGGTGCACTTATCAAGGCTTCCTTAATCCTGTTAAAAGACTCCAAACAAGCGTCAGTAAACACAAAGGTGGCATCCTTAAGCAACAATTGAGTGAGGGGTTTTGCAATTTTTGAAAAATCTTTTATAAAACGACGATAAAAACCCGCATGACCAAGGAAACTCCTCACTCCCTTGACATTAACAGGAGGAGGAAGTTTCTCAATCACCTCAATTTTTGCTTTGTCAACCTGGATGCCACGTTCAGAAATCAAATGACCAAGTACCACTCCTTCATTGACCATGAAGTGGCACTTTTCCCAATTCAAAACCAAATTCACCTCTTCACAACGTTTAAGCACTTTAGAAAGATTATGCAGACATACATCAAAATCAGACCCATAAACACTGAAATCATCCATAAATACTTCCATGATAGACTCTATGAAATCAGAAAATATGGCAGTCATGCAACGCTGAAAAGTAGCAGGGGCATTGCACAAACCAAAAGGCACTCTACGATATGCAAAGGTACCATATGGGCAAGTAAATGTAGTCTTTTCTTGGTCATCAGGATGTATAGGGATCTGAAAGAACCCTGAATATCCATCTAAATAGCAAAAGTACTTATGCTTAGCAAGTCTTTCTAACATCTGATCAATGAAAGGGAGAGGGTAATGGTCTTTTCTAGTAGCAGTGTTTAACTTACGGTAATCAATGCACATTCGCCAACCGGTGACAATTCGAGTGGGAATTAATTCATCTTTATCATTCTTAATTACCGTTGTTCCTCCTTTCTTAGGGACTACCTGAACTGGGCTTACCCATTTAGAATCAGAAATTGGGTAAATGATGCCCGCATCTAACAATTTCAAAACTTCTTTTTTTACTACCTCTTGCATGTTAGAGTTCAAGCGACGTTGTCCCTGAATGCAAGGCTTATGGTCATCATCTAAGTGAATTCTATGCATGCAAAAGTCTGGGCTAATCCCCGTGAGATCATCAATACTATACCCAATAGCTTTTCTATGTGCACGCAAAACAGTAAGAAGCTTAAAAACTTGGTTATCATCAAGACTAGAGCTAACAATCACAGGACAAGTCTTTTCATCATCAAGAAACACATATTTAAGATTAGATGGCAAAGACTTTAACTCTAATTTGTTTACCTGAGGTTCATCACAAGAAGTGACAGTGTTGGTTACCTCACAATTCGGATCAGCTGCACCATCCAACTCAAGAATCAATGAATCAACTTCAGCATGTCCTTCTCCTTCTGAAGCTTCAAGCATGAGCACTGCTTCCAATGCATCATTCAATAGAATCTGAGGCGTCTCATCTTGGACAATTTCATCTATAACATCAATCCTGCAGCAAGTATTCTCAAGCAAAGGGGATTTAAGAGCAGAGGTTAGAGTAAAAGTAATTTTATCATCACCAACGCTCAATGTGAGAGTCCCACTTTTAACATCAATAACAGCGCCTGCAGTACAAAGAAATGGTCTACCTAAAATAATAGGTATCTGACTATCCTCTTCCATATCTAGAACTACAAAGTCTACAGGAATATAGAATTTTCCAACCCTAACAGGCACATCCTCTAAAATTCCAAGGGGATATTTTATCGAACGGTCTGCCATTTGCAAAGTCATTTGTGTACATTTTAATTCTCCCATATTTAGTTTTTGAAAAACCGAGAGAGGCATGACTGAGACACTAGCGCCTAAATCACATAAAGCTTTATCAATGAACAATGCACCTAAATGACATGGGATCGAAAAACTACCAGGATCTTTAAGCTTAGGTGGAGACTTATTCTGTAAAACAGCACTACACTCTTCAGTAAAAGCTACTGTCTCTACCTCACCAAAAGACCTTTTCTTAGTGAGAATATCCTTAAGAAACTTTGCATATGATGGAACTTGAGAAATTAAATCAGTGAAAGGAACTGTTACCTCAAGATTCTTGACAAGTGTCATGAACTTACCAAACTGCTGGTCCACCTTAGTTCTGTTCATCCTGCTAGGGAATGGGAGCTTTGGCACAAATGGTGGAGGAGTAACTGTAGTCTTCTCTTTGTCCTTTTTCTTGCTTTCCTCAGTTCCATCCTCATTTGTATCTTCAACAACTTTCTCTACCTTGTCTTTCTTAGAATCCTCTTCTTCTTTCTCAACAGGAACATCGTCAGTAGGCATTGGAGGAGCATCATATGTACGACCACTCCTAAGAGCAATAGCATTCACATTTTCCTTTGGCTGAGTTGATTGTGCTGGTAGAGAGCCTTGTTGCCTTGTAGATGAAGAACTAGCCATTTGAGCAATCTGAGTTTCCAACATCTTGTTATGAATCTCCATCTGGTTCATCTTTCTGTTGGTATCATCCATACTCTTTTGCATTTGTAACAATATCTTCATCATGTCACCTTGATTATCATCCTGTGTAGCTTGATTAGCTTGAGGAGCATAATTTTGAGGAGGCCTTTGGAATCCAGGGGGATTCATAGGTCCTTGAGGAGGCCTATACTGCTGCTGTGGAGGAGGCTGGTACGACTGCTGATATTGCTGCTGATTAGGAACACTTGAATTCTGAGTATTATTGTTCCTATATGAGAAGTTCGGATGATCTTTCCAACCAGGATTATAAGTGTTGGAGTATGGATTGTACTGCTGCCTCTGTTGGAAAACATTTGCTTGCTCCATCTGAAAATTATGTGAATTTTGAGCATTGTATTGGCAATCATTACCATAGTGGCCTTGGATGCCACAGACTTCACAAACAGGATTATTCATAGGAGCCATGGACGACAATGCATTGATACTCATAGGTTGAGTAGAGGGCTGAGATGTCTTCAATGAGTGGATCTCCTGAGTCAGTGCAGCGAGTTGAGATGATAATAAAGAATAAGCATCCACTTCAAGTTTACCCCCTTTCTTGGTTGCTCTCGGATTACTGAAGTGATTGGCAGCCAAATTTGAAAGAAAAGCATATGCATCATCAACTCCTTTATCCAGAAATACACCACCTGCAGCGTTATCAACCATACCTTTTGTCTCAGGATCAAGACCATTGTAGAAGCGTTTAAGAAGAAACCACTTCTCAAGACCATGGTGAGGGCATGCACGTTGATAATCCTTGAATCTGTCCCAAGCATCCCGTAGAGATTCACCATAATCTTGCTTAAAACCCATCATCTTGTTGATCAAATCGTCGGTTCTGTTAGGAGGGAAGAACTCAGTTAAGAAGGCTTGAGCAATCTCATCCCACTTGGTCAATTCAATATCGTTCAACCACTTTTGAGCTTTATCACGAAGAGAGAAACCGAACAACATGACTTTCAACTGGTCTGGAGTGACTCCCTGATGTTTAATTGTAGAACAGAGCTGTTGAAACCGTTGCAGATGATTTGTAGGGTCTTCAGAGGCAAGCCCAGCAAATTGATTCTGTTGGATCATAGTGAGCAAAGCAGGCTTGATCTCGAAATTTGCTGCTTGAATCGCTGGCATAGCAAGGCCAGTAGGTACCCCACTCGGAGAGGGCTATGAGTAATTCTTCAAAGATTTGGGAGGAAGGTCCGCCATCTCAATCTTTGGTTCAGATATCCTTTGCTGCTTCTTTTCCCTTTGTTGACTAAGAGGAGTTGTATCCTTTTTCGCTTGATCTACTTTCGTTTGAGACCTGGTCTTGGGCATCAACAACTAAACAAGGAAAAGCAGTAAGATCGGTCTCAGTTGGAACAAGAGTTCCAAAGAGACAAGAGAAACAATATAAAACAATCAAACTAAAATAATAGAAACTAGGCGTCTCCCCGGCAGCGGCGCCAAAAACTTGATGTGTTAAATTATACCTAACCGCAAGCGCACGGTATCAATTGTAGTAGATACTAGCAAATACGGGTCGAATCCTCAAGGAGACAGTTTCAGTTTCAATTCAATTGCTATCAATTGTTTCTAGTCACAACGATTATTGAGAATTGTATTAACTACTAAAACAAATTTAACAAAGGTTTTAAATCAATTAATTAAAGGATCTAGGGCAATTCAGGTTCACCATGTTTACACCAAACAAATCACAAAAGTATAGCTTTTCAATGGGATTAAGTAATTAAAGCAATGGTTAATCTTTCTCAAGCATTAACGCTCTCAGAATATCTAATGATGTTCTCACACTCACCTTCAATTCTGCTAATTGTATGTAAGCCTCTAGTAGTAAAATCTCTCGATCTATTACTCCTATTGCAATCAATTAATCCATGATATTGCGCAATTACACAAATTAAGAATTATAACATATCAATCAGAATTACTCTTTACCCATCAATCTACTAATCAAATTACGCCCAAATCATGGTGCAAACATGACTCCCCTTAATACCCTAGAATTAAACTACTCACTCATGGTAGAATAAAAACTAATAATAATAATAATGAAAGAAGCCATAATAAACATGTAATTAATAAAAAGATGAGATAAAGAGTACCTTAAACTTTGTATAAACGAAGAACAATAAAGATCCAAATTAAACCAAGTGCTTACAAAGGAAGAGATGAAGAGAGAAAACCAAAACCCTAGCTTTTGTCCCAAAAGTAAAAATACGTATATCCTCCTCTATATTTCTATTCCCACGTTTTTATAATATATCCTCCCAATAAAATCTGATCTCTATCTTCTAATAAAAGTATTTTTAATATCCTAATCAATTTACAAAAAGATATCCATAATTGAATAGGATTTTCTTGTAAAATTCGTCACTAATTTTGCTCCTCTGTTTCTGGGCTCTTCCAGTTGGATTTTGCTTACTGGACCACCTCTGAATTAAAGATAATTCCCTAAGCTTCGCGTGGACAGTAATTTCGTCAAATTCTGACTTCTGGAACTCAAGATATGGCCCAAACAGGCAGCCTGTATAGCCCAATATTACGAATTTTCTCCTATTTTATCTCCAAAATAGCTCTTTTTGCTCCAAATCCTTCCAAGTTATGAAATCTTTATTTCCTACAATAAAACAATAAAATCTATTAAATAAAAATCCAAATCAATGCAAAACACAATAAATATGAGAATAAAATCATCTAAAATATATATAAAAATATACTCTATCAACAGTCTTGAAAGTCAAACCTTCTTAAAAGATCTTTGATATACTTTGACTGATTAATGAAAATACCAGTCTCAGTCTGTTTGACCTGCAAGCCTAAGAAATAATTTAATTCACCCATCATGCTCATCTGATACTTAGACTGCATAAGCTTGCTAAACTTAGCACACAACTTTTCATTAGTAGAACCAAAAATAATATCATCAACATAAACTTGAACTAAAAGCAATTCACCTTTTATCTTTCTAAAGAATAGAGTTTTGTCAATTGTACCTCTTGTGAAGCCATTTTCAAGAAGAAATTTAGACAAAGTTTCATACCATGCTCTTGGTGCCTGCTTTAGTCCATAGAGTGCCTTGTCAAGTTTGTAGACATGATTTGGAAACTTTGGATCAACAAATCCAGGTGGCTGTTCCACATACACTTCCTCATCAAGTTTGCCATTTAGAAAAGCACTCTTTACATCCATCTGGTATACCTTGAATTTTGAATGAGCTGCAAATGCAAGAAACATTCTGATTGCTTCTAATCTTGCTACAGGTGCAAAGGTCTCATCATAATCAATGCCTTCTTCCTGAGAATAACCCTTGGCCACCAGTCTAGCTTTGTTTCTTACAATCATACCAGATTTATCTAGCTTGTTTCTGAAAACCCATCTTGCACCAACAATAGATCTATCTTTAGGTCTTGGTACCAGTTTCCAGACTTTGTTTCTCTCAAACTCATTTAACTCCTCCTGCATTGCAATTACCCAATCAGGATCCTGTAAGGCTTCTTCAACCTTCTTAGGTTCATTCTTTGAGAGAAAGCAACTATACAAACATTCATTTTGAATTGATCTTCTAGTTCGAACACCACTATTTGGATCACCAATTATCAAATCTTCAGTATGATCCTTTGTCCATTTTCTAACAGGTGGTAGATTAACTCTGCTAGTCTCTCCCCCTAAGTTAGTGGTATCTCTTGTAGAAGAATTCTCTCTACCTTCAAAAACTCTCCTTTGATCAATAAAATCAGTAGATTCCATATTGCTGTTAGTTACTGATCTTTCCTCAGAAGACTCTGAAAGATCAGTTCTTGATGGAGTAGACTCTGAAACGTCAATTCCTGATGGAGTAGACTCTGAAAGGCTAGTCTGCTCCTGATGATCACTGTGTTCTCTTTGATTTATTTGCTCCCCCTCAACAGTGGCATTCCTTTGAGAAGCAATAGAAATTCCTTCTGGAGAACCTTCATCATCACTGGAGAGTATCTCAGAATTCTTCAGATTTTCAAATTCCAATTTGTCATGGCTTTCATCAGTTTGCAGAATTCCAAATTTCTTATCATCAAATGCAACATGAATTGATTCCATAACAATGTGAGTTCTGAGATTATAAACTTTGAAGGCCTTAGATGCTGAATATCCTAGAAAAATTGCTTCATCCGATTTGGCTTCAAATTTTCCAAGTTGTTCTGGATGAACTTTTAGGACATAGCATTTGCATCCAAAGATGTGAAAGTATTTCACACTTGGTTTCTTTCCTTTGATCATCTCATAGGGAGTTTTTCCATGACTATTTACCAAGGTACAGTTTTGAGTGAAACATGCAGTGTTAATAGCTTCTGCCCAAAAGTAGGTTGGAAGTTTTGCATCTGTAAGCATGGTTCTTGCTGCCTCTATGAGAGTCCTGTTCTTTCTTTCCACTACACCATTCTGTTGAGGTGTACCAGGTGCAGAAAACTGTTGAGTGATTCCTTTGTCTGCACAAAACCCCTCCATAGTAGAATTCTTGAATTCTGTACCATTGTCACTTCTAAGTACTTTGACTTTGTACTCAGAGTTATTATGAATATTCTTGATAAGTTCAATGATTTGCTGAGGAGCTTCATCCTTCTTGTGTAGAAAGAACACCCATGTAAACCTTGTGAAATCATCCACTATTACTAGAGCATATCTTTTCTTGCTGATAGACATAATGTTTACTGGACCAAATAGATCAAGATGTAGCATGTGAAATGGTTCAGTAATTGAATTTTCAGTCTTGCTCTTGAAAGTGGTTCTTCTTTGCTTTCTAAGCTGACATGCATCACAAAGTCCATCTTGCACAAAATTTGCCTGAGGTAGGCCTCTCACCATATTATGCTTAACAAGTTGATTAAGCTTCTTGAAATTAAGATGTGAGAGCTTCTTGTGCCAATTCAGCTTTCATCACTTGTTGCTTTGCTGTAGAGACATCTAACAATTCCTTTAGATGTGTCACTTAAGCTGGCTTCATATATGTTACCATGTCTTTGACCAGTTAGAACAATGTCTTCATTCTGCATATTCAAGATTTTGCATCCTTCTCTGTCAAAGATTGATTTGTAACCTTTATCACCCAGTTGACTTATGCTTAAAAGAGTATGTTTCAAGCCTTCAACCAGTGCTACATTTTCTATGATGACATTCCCCAAAACAATTGAGCCATATCCCAGAGTTTCTCCTTTGTTGCCATCTCCAAAAGATATTACTGGGCCAGCTTCCTCTCAAACTTTGTAAGCAGGGACTTCTTTCCAATCATATGTCCAGAGCATCCACTGTCCAAGATAATTGAATTCTTCTTTCCTGTGCCCTGCAAACAAAAAGTAACTAGTTAGAATTTTTTAGGACCCAACTTTGATTGGATCCTTTCTTACTAGATTTAGAAACGGCAGGCTTTGAAGATTTTGCTTTTATTTTACCTGTTGTAGAGTCAACTTTAGACTCTAATTTCACAAACTGTTTGTGACTAGGAGTTTCAGATTTCAAGGAATAATAGTCATAATACAGTTCATGATATTCTCTACACATGTAAATGGAATGAAGTAAACTACCACAATGATAACATGCTTTTTGTGGTTGGTATTGAATTGTCTGAGTCTTGGGGAATCTGGACTCAGTTTTCCAAGAAGGTTTTTGATTGCAGTCTAGGGCCAAATGATTATGATTTCCACACTTATAGCATTTTTTCCTAGGTGCATCAGGTACATTCTTGTAATTATTCTCTTTGTTAATACCTTCTTTTCCATTCCTATTTCTTTTGATCTTGCTAGACTCTGAAAGACCATCTAATCTCTGTTTCAACTGAGACTTAGACAGAAACCCTATGTTTACATTCTTAGGTTTCTCTAACACTTTCTCATCTGAATTACTATTGTTAATCCTTTTGTGTACAACAGGGGTACCTTTTGAATCAACAAATTTAACATGATTAGGTTCAGAAACAATTTTCTTACCTTCAGATTTAGATGTGTTAGCTTCTACCTTACTATCATCATTGACAATAACTACTTTTTCTTCTTGTCTAGCCTTATCAAAACCTAAACCATTAACCTTACCACGAATTCCACTTTCAAAGATTTCTATAGTCTTTTTACTGGAATTGTTAATGGTCTTAATCACATCTCTCTCTTCTTCTAGTTCTTTTCTGACATAGTCATAAGCCTCAAGAATAACACTATAATCATGCTTAGCTTTATCAGAACTTAACTTGTATTCTTCCATTTGAATTAATTCAGATTCAAGAAAATTATTTCTATCAACTAATTTATCATTCTTAACCTTAAGTTCATCTCTTTCACAAGTAAGAATTCTAAAATTAGTCATAAGATTCTTAAACTCAGCATGGATAGATCTAATTTCATCAGAATTTAAGCTATCAAATGAATCAAGAGAGTGAAGTGATACCTTAACAGAGGATGGAGAAGTTTTCTTTGGAGATCCAAGTTTGTCTGAACCATTTGCCATCAATGCAATGTTGTCATAATCCAATTCATCTTCAGAATCACTGGAATCAGCCCAATCCTTCTGTGTGACCATAAGTGCATTACCCTTTCCTAAATTCCTAGGCTTCTTACACTCACTAGCAAAGTGTCCAAGCTCGCTGCAGTTAAAGCACTTGATCTTGGCCTTATCAAGCTTGACAATTGTACTTTTGCCTTTGTCACTCTTCTTCTCCTACTTCTTTTGAAAAGGTCCTTTGCTAAATCTTCTCCTGTTAAATCTACCTTTCTTGAAAGCTTTAGCAAACATAGCAAAGAGTTCCTGCATCTCAGATTCAGAATCATTGTTGTCAGAGTCCATATCAGTAGTCTCTGACTCAGAACTTTCTTTGCTTTTATTCTTCCTTGAATTCTTTACAGCAATCTCTTCATGCTGTTCTTCAGGAAGCTTCTTTACTTCAGATTGAGCAGTAAGTGCAATAGTCTTCATCTTTCCTTCACTCCTGCTCTTCTTCTGCTGCTTGTCAAGTTCATAAGCTCTCAATTTTCCATATACTACCTCTAATGAAATCTTATCCAGATCATTAGCTTCCTCAATCGCAGATATCTTCTCATTGTAGAAATCAGGCAAAGCTTTCATGAACTTTGTATTCATATCCTCCAAGTCATAATATTTACCATGCATGGCCATCTCATTGATGAGTTTTGTAAACCTATCAAAGGTATCAGTAAGTGACTCATCAGACTTGGATTCAAAGTACTCATACTGTTGTATAAGTAATGTCCTCATATTCTTCCTAACAGGCTTAGTTCCTTCACAGTGAACCTTAAGATTGTACCATATATCCTTAGCAGTTTTACAAGAGAGAACATAGTTAGTGAGAACAGAATCAAGACTGTTGAATAATATGTTTCCCACTTTAGCATCTTTAAGAACATTCTCCTTGTCTTTATCTGACCATTCAGATTTTGGCTTCTCTGCTGTATGTTCTGGAACAACCACACCATCAACAGTTGCTTGTCCAACGACCTTTGTTGGAACAAAAGGTCCATCTCTGATTCTGTCAAGATAATCAGGATCTGTTGCTTCCAGATGATGCAACATCTTTACTTCCCATAGAGTATATTCGTTTCTCTTGAGCATAGGAATCTTAGTATTCCCATCCTTGTAACCAGACATGATTCCAGATCTTTATGATTATTCGAAATCAACCCGCTCTGATACCAATTGTTAACTCGAATAACTTGTAGAAGGGGGGGGGGTTGAATACAAGTTATATAATCGTGTCTGATTTTTGCTTGATTATATGAACAAGAATAAACGAATGAATCAAACTCTGTTTGTATTAATAAGATCAAATACAAACTCTACCAAAGGTGTACAATACCTTTAGCAGCTGCTGACAATACAAATCTCTCTCTCTGTTTGTTTCGATCTTTCGAATAAAAACCTAATACAGAGCTACGCACGCGAACTCAATTTTTCACGCTCTTTACAATGATATTGAGAGAGTATTTATAATGCTACCTATCAACTAATAACAGAAAGATATAATCTATACATGACAATGTCCTGCCTTCTAGTCGATAGTTTCCATCAATAGAAAACTCTTTTCTTCATAATATCTTCTTGCTTGTTCTTCAAACAACGATCCTGTTTTATAGCACTTGCCAGTTTCTGTAGCATCCATAATGACATCATCAGTAACACGACTGATATCAGGATTTCATCTTGCATCAGTATCTGATAATCATCAGTATTAGACCGTCATCAGGATTTGCTCTTTGTTCCTGACATGTAGTCTCCGATACACTGTTCATTCATGACTAAACTGTACAGATAACTGTCTTTCACATAAATCCTATATATAGTGCTAAATCTTTTATAAGATCAGGATTACAAGAAGTATAATGTGTAAATTCTATTCTTAACATCACAACTTATGAATTATTCCTAACATATACTATTATATAAAAGCCGAAACATTAAAAGTTTGGTTGGTCGGTTGGTCGGTACGGTACTTGTTCATTTTACTTATTTACCCTTACTCAATTACAGATCTACTAACTAATCAATTTCCTTTTTCAGGTTACATATGTTATCATTTATATTTTTCAAGAACTAAATAATTTCCTTTTTTATGTAAAATACAATATCTTTTATATTTTATCTAACTAAAATTTTTCCTCAATTAATCAATTTCCTTTTTCAGGTTAAACATATTACCTTTTCTATTTTTCAAAAACTAAATAATTTTCCTTTTCAGTTAAAATATAATATCTTTTACATTTTATCCAACTAAAATTTCTCCTTTTAAAAAACATACGAGCAATTTTGTTTAATAAAATAACATAATTATATTGTAATTACTATTAACTAATCAATTATCCTTTTCAGTCAAAACACATTATCTTTTCTATTTTCTCTAGCTAAAATCTCTCTTTTTCTAATTATATCATGGATAGTTACCTTTTTCAGCCAAAACACGTTACCCTTTTTCTTTTCTCCTACTAAAAGCTCCTTTTTTTCAATTATATAACGGGTGTTTCGATTTAATAAAAATAAAATAATAATATTATAATGCTAATAATTAACATATTACCTTCAGCTAAAATATATCATCTTTTCTATTTTTTCTAATTAAAATTCATTTTTTTCTAGAAATATAGCGGGCAACATTAATTCCTCATTTTTTAAAAACTATGAAAAAATTTATTTATTAAAATAACATAATTAAATTATAATTAATATAAACTAATCAATTACCTTTTTCACATAAATCAATACTATTATATAAAAGCCGAAACATTATATCTCTTTTTCCAATTATATCACGGGTGCTTCTACTTAATAAATTAAAATAATAATATAATACTAATAATTACCGATTATTTTTTTCAGCTAAAACGTATCATCTTTTCCAAATTTCATAAATAAAATTCCCTTTTTAATAGAAATATCACGGACAACATTAATTTCTCACTTTCGAAAGACATTACGATCAATTTAATTTAATAAAATAACATAAATTAAATTATAATTACTATAAACTAATCAATTACCTTTTAACCTAAAACATGTCACCTTCTTAATTTTCACATTACCTTTTCTATTTTCTCTAACTAAAATATCTCTTTTTCAATTACAAACGGGCTGTTCTATTTAATAAAATAAAATAACTATATTCTAATATTAATAATTAATCAATTTAATTTTTCAGGTAAAACGTATCATCTTTTCTATATTTTATAACTAAAATCCCTATTTTTCTAAAAATATCACGGGCGACATTAATTTCTCCTTTTTCTAAAACATTACAAGCAATATTATTTAGTAAAATAACATAATTAGATTATAATTACTACAAACTAATCAATTACCTTTTTCACCTAAAACATGTTTCCTCTTTAATTTTCTTTAACTAAAATCTCTCTTTTTCCAATTAAATCACGGACATTATATTTATTAAAATAAAAATTAATTTTATAATTACTTATAATTAAACGATTACCTTTTTCAACTAAAATTTATCATCTTTTCAGTATTTTCTAACTAAAATTCCTTGTTTTCTAGAATTATCATGGATAACATTTATATAATTATTATCAATCATCTTATTGAAAAATTTAAGCAACCAAAATTTATATTTTAAAAAAATAAATTCAAATTAATAAAAAAATCATATAATATTAAAAGAAATCCGTGCATCGCACGGGTTTTAAGCTAGTCTATACTATTATATAAATTCTGAAACATTGAAAGTTTTGGTACCTGTTTTTTGGTACTAAGTGAATTTACTTATTTACCCTTCATTATAAAAAAATATATATGATATCTATACTATTAAAACTTCTAAAATAAATAATAACATAATATAAATTAATGGTAAGTAGTCAATTGCCTTTTTTCGCATTTACTTTTAATTGAAGATATTACCTTTTATTAACTCTTAAAAACATCAATCGTATCATATCTTCCAATCATTAATATTTTCTTCCAAATTAAAACACGTTGTTTCCAATCATATCTATACTATTAATATAAAGATGTTGTGTATATATATAGATTAATATTATATTATATTTTTCAATTATTAATAAATGTATTAAAAATATGTATACGCTGTTTATAATAAGAAAATATTAGCCGAAACATTAAAAATTTTGAAACTTATTTTTTGGTATATGTTTGTTAGTATATCGTGAATTTACTTATTTAACCTTTATTATAAAGAAAAATATATACAATATCTATACTATTAAAACACCTAAATTAAATAATAACATAATATAATTACGGTAATTAGTCGATTGTGCTTTTCACATTTACTTTTAGTTGAAGATATTAACTTTTATAAACACCTAAAAACATCAATCATATCATATCTTCCAATCATATCATATCTAGCAAAAATTAATATATACCAAAAAAATTCACATCATATCTTCTAATTATTAACAAAATATAATAAAAATCTGTATACTACGAATAATAACCATTAAATTTTTAGTAAAAAATCAGAATCGTTAGATCTAATGATTAAATATATTATATTCAAGGTTCGAATGCTATCAACGATATATTTATTTTAAAATTTTATAATATAAGTTTTAAACCATGCATATCATTAATTAAATTTATAGTAAATTATTAATATTAAAATTAAAATAAAATATTATAAATAATGATTATATAAAAATATATTTATAACATAAAATAAAATTTGTTATATATCAAAAAAAATCTGTGCATCGCACGGGTTATAAGCTAGTCTATACTATTATATAAAAACCGAAACATTAAAAGTTTGGTCGAACGGTACCTATTAAATTTACCTAATTACCCTTGCACCCAATTAATATTAATTTTATTAATCTATTATTATCAATTACAATTTTTACTCAACTTAACTAATTTAACTTTTCCGAAATTTCCTTGTCTCCAAGAGTCCTTCCCAATTTATAGTTGCCTACTTGCATTCACCTTCTTCTTCCACGCAAATAACACCATCATCAATTCTTTTGGTACGTAGTGAATTTACTTATTTATCCTTAATTATAAAAAAATATGATATATATACTATTAAAACTCCTAAAATAAATAATGACATAATATAAATTAATGGTAAGTAGTCAGTTGCCTTTTTTTATATTTACTTTTAATTAAAGATATTACCTTTTATTAACACCTAAAAACATCAATCGTATCATATCTTCCAATCATTAATATTTCCTTTCGAATTAAAACATGTTACCTTTCTAATTTAAAACTAATCTTACAATCATTAATATATACCCGAAAATATAACATCATATTTTTCAATTATTGATAAAATATATTCAAGATATGTATACATTGTTTATAATAAGAAAACATTAGCCGAAAAATTGAAAATTTTGTCACCTATTTTTTGGTATATGTTTTTTTAGTATTTCGTGAATTTACTTATTTAACCTTTATTATAAAGAAAAATATATACAATATCTATACTGTTAATTAACATATCTAAAAACAATAATTAAAAGTATTTTTTGGTATATCTAAAAACATCAATCATATCATATCTTTCAATCATATCATATTTACCAATAATTAACATATACCCAAAAATATCACATCATATCTTCTAATCACTAACAAAATCAATATACTATTATATAAAAGCCGAAACATTAAAAATTTGGTCGGTTGATCGGTACGGTACCTATTGATTTTACTTATTTACCCTTATTTAATTATAGATAAAATTCATATTTGAAAAGGTAGTAGCTTGAAAAATAAGTAAAAAAGCCAAGTTTTGGAGATAATAGTCGAAAAAGAAGTAAAAAATATAATTTTGAAAATGAGATATTTTAGTTAAAAATTATAGAAAAGATATTACCTTTTATCTGAAAAAGGTAATCAGTTAGTTATTAATAATTATAATATTAGTAGTTTATTTCATTAAATTAGAAAGATCCATGTTATGTTTGGAAAGAAGATATTTTAATTGGAAAATGCACAAAAGATAATAATTTAAAAAGGTAATTGGTTACTTATTAAGCAATATAAAATAAGTAAAGAATACCTAAGTAAGGGTAGCTGAAAAAGAGGTAAAAATAGCAAGTTTGGAAATGATATATTTCAGTTATAAAATATAGAAAAGATATTACCATTTAGTTGGAAAAAAGTAATCAGTTAGTTATTACTAATTATAATATTATTTATTTATTTCATTAAATCAGACGACCCTTGATATTTTATATAACTAAAATTTCTCTTTTTTTTAAAAATACTACGAGCAATTTTGTTTAATATAATTACTATTAATTAATCAATTAATTACCTTTTTCAACCAAATTATGTTACCTTTTTCCTTTTCTCTATCTAAAATCACACTTTTCAGCTAAAACATATCCTCTTTTCTATATTTTCTAATAAAAATCATTCTTTTTCTAGAAATATCACGGACAACATTAATTTCTCATTTTCTAAAAAAACTACGAAAAATTATTTTTAGCAAAATTACGTAATTAAATTATAATTACTATAAACTAATCAATTACTCCCTCCGTCTCTAAATACTTTTCTCATTTGAGTTGGACACGTTTGCCAACACACATTTTTGATCATTAATATCTTCAATTTTGTATTAATATTAAATATGAAAACTTCACTGTATTAAAGTACTCATAAATACGAATCCAACAAGATCACTCATGACTATATTTGGTCTTATAGATTAGATGTAAATTATTAATTTGTCTCATGTTACGAACAGCCCCGACATATGAAATGAGAGTAGCATTATGAGACGGAGGGAGTACCTTTTTCACCTAAAACATGCACATGATATTTTATCTAACTAAAATTTCTTCAATTTTAAAAATATTACAAAAAATTTTGTTTAATATAATTACTATTAATTAATCGATTAGTTACCTTTTTCAACCAAAATATGTTACATTTTTTCTTTTCTCTAACTAAAATATATTTTTTCTGCTAAAATGTATCATCTTTTATATATTTTCTAACTAAAATCTCTCTTTTTCTAGAAATATCACGGTTAACATTAATTTCTCTTTTTCTAAAAAAACTATGATCAATTTTATTTAGTAAAGTAACATAATTAAATTATAATTACTATAAATTAATCAATTACTTTTTTCACCTAAAACATGTCATCTTTTTAATTTTCATGTTACCTTTTCTATTTTCTTTAACTAAAATCTCTACTTTTCCAATTATATTACAGACAGTTCTATTTAATTAAATAAAATAATAATATTATAATACTAATAATTAATCGATTACTTTTTTCAGCTAAAACGTATAATCTTTTCTATCTTTTTCAATCACTCTTTTTCTAGATATATCACGCGCAACATTAATTTCTCATTTTCTAAAAATACTACGAGCAAATTTAATTAGTAAAATAACATAATTAAATTATAATTACTATAAATTAATTAATTACCTTTTTTAAACATTTACTTTTAATTGAAAAAATTACCTTTTATAAACACCTAAAATTGTACCATACCTTACAAATGCTAATATTTGTTTTCTGACTAAAACATGTTACCTTTAAATTTAAAACTAATCTTGCAATAACTAATATAAACCCAAAAATATCACACCACATCTTACAATCATTAATAAAATATAATAAAAAAATATATACATTGTTAATAATAAGAAAACATGAGGATAATCTTTGAACATGAGTATATTAAATTATATTAAAAGTAAAAAAATTATTAAAAATAATGATTATATAAAACCTAATTATATTATTAAATAAAATTTATAACATATCAAAAGCAAGGTACCTTTTGATTTTACTTATTTACCCTTAACTAATAAAACATGTTATTTTACTTAATTATCCTTATTTAATTATAATTTATAATAATATAATAAATAGTTATTAGCCGATTGCCTTTTTAACATTTACTTTTAATAGAAATTAACTTTTACAAATACTTAAAATTGTACCATATCTTACAAACGTTAGTAGTTGTTTTCTAACTAAAATATGTTACCTTTAAATTTAAAACTAATCTTGCAATCACTAATATAAACCCAAAAATATCACACCGCATCTTACAATCATTAATAAAATATAATAAAAATTTATATACATCTATCTATCTATCTATACTATTATATTAAAGCCGAAACATTGAAAGTTTTGAAAGTTTTGGTTTTCGGTTTGGTTATCCTAATTATTAAAATAAATAATTAAATTACAAAAACAACTAAAAAAGCTAATTATTAATGTCAACGTAATTATATTCCGATTAAAATTCCTTCATCCACATTGAGCTTCTACTTGAAATCTTTTTTCTGTTCCAACAACTCAATTACCCATTATTTCTAAAGATTTTACTTCTAATTAAAACACTTTTCCATTTAATTTAAAACTAATATTACAATAATCAATATATATCCAACATATCACACCATATCTTTCCGTAATTATTTTTAGTAGTAATTTTTGTAATTGAAACACGTTACTTTTTAATTTAAAATTAATCTTGCGATCACTAATATGCACCTAAAAATATCTCACCATATATTCAAATCATTATTTTTAGTAATAAATAAGAATTTTTAGATCTAATAATAAGATATATTATATGATTAAATTAATTTACTAAAAATTCAAAGTTCGAACCCGTCAACGACATTTTTGATTTAGAATTTTACAAAATAAATTTAAACCATTCATATCATTATATAAATTTATATTAAATTAAAATTAAAAAATTATTAAAAATAGGGATTATATAAAAACATAATTATAATGTAAAATAAATTTTATAACCTATCAAAAGAAACCCGTGCTTCGCACGGGTTATAAGCTAGTATTATATAAAATCCGAAACATTAAAAGTTTGGTTGGTCGGTATGGTACCTATTGATTTTACTTATTTATCCTTACTTAATTATTGATAAAATTCATCCTACTAACTAATCAATTTATATCTTTTATATCTAGCTAAAATTTCTCTTTTACTAATCAATTTCCTCTTTTAGGTTAAACATATTACCTTTTCTATTTTCAATACTAAGTAATTTCCTTATTTCTCCTTTACTAATCAATTTCCTTTTTCAGGTTAAACATATTACCTTTTCTATTTTTTAATACTAAGTACTTTCCATTTTAGGTAAAATATAATATCTTCTACATTTATATAACTAAAAATTATTTTATAATTACTATTAAATAATCAGTTAACTTTGTCAGCCAAAACACGTTACCTTTTCTCATTTCTCTAACTAAAATATTTCTTTTTCCAATTATATCACGGATTACCTTTTTCGACCAAAACATTGTTTTCTTCTCTAACTAAAACCTATCTTTTTCCAATTATATCACGGACGATTTCATTTAATAAAAATAAAATAATAATAATATTGTAATGCTAATAACTAACCGATTACCTTTTCAACTAAAATATATCATCTTTTTATTTTTTCTAATTAAATTTCTTTTTTTTTTTCTAAAAATATCACGGGTAACATTAATTTCTCATTTTCTAAAAATACTATGTAAAAACACTACGAGCAATTTTATTTAGTAAAAATAACAATTAAATTATAATTACTATAAACTAATCAATTACCATTTTCACCTAAAGCATGTCACCTTTTTAATTTTCACGTTACCTTTTCTATTTTTTCAAACTAAAATATCTCTTTTTCCAATTATATCACGGACGGTTCTATTTAATAGAATAAAATTATAATAGTATAATACTAATAATTAACCAATTACCTTTTTCAGTTTAAACGTATCATCTTTTCTATATTTTCTAACTGAAATCCCTCTTTTTTAGAAATATCATGGACAATATTAATTTCTCCTTTTCTAAAAACATTACGAGCAATTTTATTTAGCAAAATAACATAATTAAATTATAATTACTATAATCTAATCAATTACCTTTTTAACATAAAACATGTTACCTTTTTAATTTTCTATAACTAAGTCATCTCTTTTTCCAATTATATCACGGGCATTCTATTTAATAAAAGTAAAATAATAATTTTATAATTAATAATAATTAACCGATTAACTTTTTCAACTAAAACCTATCACCTTTTTTGTATTTTCTAACTAATATCCCTCATTTTCTAAAAATATCACGGATAACATTTAAATAATTATGATCATCATCTCATTTAAAAATTTAAGCTTACAAAATTCATGTTTTAAAAATATTAATTCAAATTAATGAAAAATTCATAAAATATTACTCCGTAAAAAAATCCGTGCATTGCACGGGTTTTACGCTAGTATTAATAAAATGGGACATATTTATAATTAAAATTAAAAATAGAACATATTCATAAACAACCTTTTTAAATAGGATATATTAGAAAAAAACCCAATAATTTATTCTTCTCAAAAGAATTGTTGGATTTTTCTAAGATTTAATTGTCAAATTTAATACCGGCCCACAATTGATCTAACAGACCACCGTATTTAAGAATCAAATGTATATCACCTTTGAACTTGTTTGTCTGTGCGCTTTCCTGTCTTCGATGCAACTTCCCCCCCCCCCCCCCCCCCATCTCTTTCAGCCTGCTAAGTAATCTCTCTCTCTCTCTGTGTGATTTTTTTTGGATATGTAACTTTGTTGTTGTGTTGGGGTTTTTGTTAAAATATTATAATCTAAACTTTGGTTTATTATTATTATTATTATCTAGAATGTTCATGAATATATTTGGAATAGACTTTTGAGTTCAAGACCTTTAGCATTTTTAGATGGTTCATGTACTTGGGGAGTTACATATTAACTAAGGTGCATGTACTAGAAGTATTCTAGTAGGTTCCATGTGGTCCTATAAATAGGACAATCTTCCAAGCTTTGTAATCAATCAAATATTATCAAATCATTTGAGTGAAATACAAGTGTGAGTTTTTATATTTCTTTTGTGTGAGTAAGTTGTGTGGATTATTGAGAACAAGTTTCTTCTCTTTAATCTCCAACATTTTATTTTACACTTCTATTCCTACAAAGTGGTATCAAGAGCAAGGTTAAGAGATGGCTTCCAACAACAACATGTTGCAACCTCAACTTCCTCGTTTGACGGGAAAGAATTACAACCAATGGAGCATCCAAATGAAGGTTTTATATGGCTCTCAAGATCTTTGGGAAATTGTGGAGAATGGATATGAAGAACCGGAGAATCAAACAAATCTCTCAACACAACAATTAAACACTTTGAAGGAGAATCGAAAGAAAGACAAGAAGGCTCTCTACTTTATTTATCAAGCGGTGGATGAAGTAATTTTTGAGAGGATTTCAACGGCGTCAACATCAAAGGAGGCATGGGACATCCTCAACAAGGCATACAAAGGAGAAGAAAAAGTAAAAATGGTAAGGCTTCAAGCTCTAAGAGGTGAATTTGATTTACTCAAAATAAAAGAAAGTGAAACGGTGGAGGAATATTATAATCGAACAATTTCGATTGTTAATCAACTACGTGTCAATGGAGAAGAAATTTCGGATAAAAGAGTCTTGGAAAAAATTCTTCGTAGCATGACTCGAAAATTTGAGCATGTTGTTGTGGCTATTGAAGAATCAAAAGATTTGAATACTTTATCTCTTGAAGAATTGTTGGGCTCACTACAATCTCACGAACTCCGCATCAAAAAATTTGACTCATCTCCTTCCGAGCAAGCTTTTCAAGTACAAGACACTAATCGTGGCGGTTTTAGAGGAAGAGGTGGAAGAAGATCATTTCGTGGTCGAGGACAAGGAAGAGGAAAGGTGCCAAGTGAAAATTCAAGCTCATATCAAAGAGGAAGAGGAAGAGCTCGTGGAGGTTACAATGGAAGAGGAAGAGGTAATTCTTTTAATTTTCAATGCCATTATTGTCATAAAAATGGGCATATGAAAAAAGATTGCTACAAAAGGATTAATGATGAAAAAGAAGAATAAAATTTTCTACATGAGAATGTTGAGGAGAATGATGAAATTATGCTTCTTGTTAGTAATGTTCAAGAAGAATCTCTTGAAGATGTTTGGTATATCGATAGTGGTTGTAGTAATCACATGACCGGAAATAAAAATTATTTTGTGAATTTTGATGAAAGTATCCAACGAGAAGTCAAGACGGGTGACAACAAAAGGCTCATTGTCAAAGGTTGTGGGGATATTCCAATCCGAACAAAGCAAGGTACAAACTACATCTCTAATGTCTATTATGTACCTGATCTTAAACATAATCTTTTAAGTGTTGGGCAACTTACAAGAAAGGGACATCATGTGAATTTTAAAGATGATTTTTGTGTGATCAAAGATAAAAATGATGTTCTTGTTGCAAGAGTCAAGATGACATCAACTAAAATGTTTCCATTAAAAATTCAAAGTGAGTCGCTTCCATGTTTTGCTAATATTGTGAATGACAAGTCTTGGCTTTGGCATCTTCGATATAATCACTTGAGTTTTAGCACTCTATCAAAGATTTGTAAAGGTCATATGGTGAGAAGCATTCCAAATATTCAAAGGCAAGATCAAGTATGTGAAGATTGTATTTTTGGCAAGCATCATCGAGATCCATTTCCAAAAGAGAAGGCATGGCGAGCTAAAAAACCATTGGAATTGGTACATTCGGATTTGTGTGGACCTATGCGCACAAGCTCTATTGGAGGTAGTCGTTATTTTCTCACTTTTATTGATGATTATAGTCGCAAGATGTGGATTTATTTTCTCAAAGAAAAATCTCAAGTATTTGAAAATTTTAAAGTTTTTAAAGCATATGTGGAGAAAGAAAGTGGTCATTCTTTAAAGGCACTACGTTCCGATCGTGGTGGTGAATATATGTCCCAAGAATTTGGAAGTTTTTTGAAGAAGCATGGCATTCATCATCAACTAACGGTTCGCTCAACCCCTCAACAAAATGGGGTGGCCGAGAGAAAGAATCGAATAATCATGGAGCTTGTTCGAAGTATGTTGAAAACAAAAAGATTGCCTAAGATGTTTTGGGCCGAAGCGGTGGCTTGTGCATGCTATGTTCTCAATCGTGCACCTACTAAAAGTGTACAAGGGAAGACTCCACAAGAAGCTTGGAGTCGTAAGAAGCCATGTGTCTCTCATTTTAGAATTTTTGGAAGCATTTGTTACTCTCATGTGCCCGATGAAAAGAGAGGCAAACTTGATGATAAATCCGAAAAATGCATCTTTGTTGGTTATAGTGAAGCTTCCAAGGCATATAAATTATACAATCCCATTACAAAGAAGGTCATAATTAGTCGTGATGTAATTTTTAATGAAGAGGCTTCATGGGAATGGAAGAATGAGAAAGAAAATTCAAGTATCTTTCTTGATGATGATGCATTTGATCCAATTGAAGAAGAAGGCTCCACTCCACCTACTCCACCATCTAATTCTCCTCCAAGCTCATTATCATCTTCAAGTTCCGAATCACCACCTAGAAAGACAACAACAATGGCGGACCTTTATGGAGCAACAAGAAGAATTTTTGAAGATGAATTTGTTGATTTTGCCTTATATGCAAATGCGGATCCGATAGCTTTTGAAGATGCCGCTAAAGAAAATAAATGGAGGCAAGCTATGGATCAAGAAATTGAAGCAATTGAAAGAAATCAAACATGGGAGTTAGTTGAAGCTCCTAAGAAAAAGAAGCCCATTGGAGTCAAGTGGGTTTATAAGACAAAGTTGAATGCACAAGGTGAAGTTGAAAATCATAAGGCGCGATTGGTTGTAAAAGGCTACAAGCAAAAATATGGAGTTGATTATAAAGAAGTATTTGCTCCTGTGGCACGCCTTGAAACCATTCGTTTGATACTTTCTTTGGCCGCTCAAAATAAGTGGAAAGTTCACCAAATGGACGTCAAATCCGCTTTTTTAAATGGAGAATTACAAGAAGAGGTGTATATTGATCAACCACTGGGCTATGTGAAGAGGAATGAAGAAAATAAAGTCTATCGGTTGAAGAAGGCTTTGTATGGCCTAAAACAAGCCCCTCGTGCATGGTATAGTCGCATAGATGAATATTTTGTGAAGATGGGATTCAAGAGGTGTCCATTTGAGCATACACTTTACATCAAGGAGAACAAAGGTAAAATTCTCATCATTGGCTTGTATGTGAATGATTTGATTTTTACGGGAAATAATGATGATGATATTGAAGAATTCAAGAATAATATGATGCAAGAATTTGAGATGACCGATTTGGGACTACTTCACTATTTTCTTGGTATTGAAGTAAAGCAAGATGAGAATGACATTTTTATCTCTCAAGAAAAGTATGCAAAAGATTTGATGAAGAAGTTTAGAATGGAAGATGCGAAACCAAGTAGTACCCCCGTTGAAGTTGGCTTGAAATTGGGCATGGATGATGATTCTAAGTTTGTTGATCCTACATTATATAGAAGTCTTGTTGGAAGTTTGATGTACTTGACTGCCACTCGATCGGATATTACATATGGTGTTAGTTTGATTAGTAGATTCATGGAGCAACCAAAGAAGACACATTGGGAGGCCGGAAAAAGAATCTTGAGGTATGTTCGTGGAACACTTGGAGATGGAATTTATTATCAAAAGGGAAATGGTACCAAGGTACTTGGATATTGCGATAGTGATTGGGCCGGAAGTATTGATGATAGTAAAAGTACTTCGGGAAATGTTTTCTTTATTGGCTCTAGTGCAATCACATGGATGTCAAAGAAGCAACAAGTTGTGGCTCTCTCAACGGCGGAGGCGGAATATATTTCTCTATCATTAGCTAGTTGCCAAGCTTTATGGATCACATGGGTGTTAGAGGACCTCAAGCATGTCACAAAAGAAAGTCCGATTATATATTGTGATAACAAGTCCGCTATAGCACTCACGGAAAATCCGGTGTTTCATGGAAAGAGCAAGCATATAAGAATCAAATATCATTTTATTCGAGACTTGGTGAAGAAAGGAGAAGTCGTGGTCGAACATTGCAAGACACAAGACCAAATTGGTGATATTTTTACGAAACCTTTGAGGCCCGACATTTTCAAGAAGTTGAAGAAAAAACTTGGCATGTGCAAAGTTTAGCTTAAGGGGGGATGTTAAAATATTATAATCTAAACTTTGGTTTATTATTATTATTATGTAGAATGTTCATGAATGTATTTGGAATAGACTTTTGAGTTCAAGACCTTTAGCATTTCTAGATGGTTCATGTACTTGGGGAGTTACATATTAATTAAGGTGCATGTACTAGAAGCATTCTAGTAGGTTCCATGTAGTCCTATAAATAGGACAATCTTCCAAGCTTTGTAATCAATCAAATATTATCAAATCATTTGAGTGAAATACAAGTGTGAGTTTTTATATTTCTTTTGTGTGAGTAAGTTGTGTGGATTATTGAGAACAAGTTTCTTCTCTTTAATCTCCAACATTTTATTTTACACTTCTATTCCTATAGTTTTGAGTTTCTATGATGTGGGGTTTGTCAAGAACTAAACTTTTATTCAGTTTTATGATGATCATGTGATTTCTTCTGTGTATTTCTTTATATGTATATCTTTAATTTTAAACCCCTTAACAAGTGGGGTTTGGTTCCTATTTATAGAAAAACCCTAGTTTACTTAGTTAACAAGATTTACATTTATGAGTTACAAGGTCCAACAATACACATAATGCTTAATGGGCCTAATACAATCTAAGTGAGCCCTTTTAACTAAATATAATGCTTGGTCAACACCCCATCTCTTTCAGCCTGCTGAGTAAGCACTCTCTCTCTCTGTGTGAGATTTTTTTTTGGATATGTAACTTTGTTGTTGTGTTGGGGTTTTGAGTTTCTATGATGTGGGGTTTGTCAAGAACTAAACTTTTATTCATTTTTATGATGATCATGTGATTTCTTCTGTGTATTTCTTTATATGTATATCTTTAATTTTAAACCCCTTAACAAGTGGGGTTTGGTTCCTATTTATAGAAAAACCCTAGTTTACTAAGTTAATAAGATTTACATTTATGGGTTACAAGGTCCAACAATACACATAATGCTTAATGGGCCTAATACAATCTAAGTGAGCCCTTTTAACTAAATATAATGCTTCATGGTCAACACCCCCATCTCTTTCAGCCTGCTGAGTAAGCACTCTCTCTCTCTCTCTGTGTGAGATTTTTTTTGGATATGTAACTTTGTTGTTGTGTTGGGGTTTTGAGTTTCTATGATGTGGGGTTTGTCAAGAACTAAACTTTTATTCATTTTTATGATGATCATGTGATTTCTTCTGTGTATTTCTTTATATGTATATCTTTAATTGGATTGTCTTGATTTTAAATTATAATTCTTGCACACCATTATATTTTTTGTTAAAAGCACAATCTTTCTGTTCTGTATGAAGCTTAATTGTCATGATTCTTGCTAAATTTATGTCTCAGACTAATCAAAATCATTTTTTTCTTCAAGTTATAGTCTAAATTGTTCTTGCACAAAATGCATTTTCCTTAGTATTTACTATGTTACAAGTCTCTAAAAGGCAATGACTGATGACATGATGATGAGTGTATTTGTGTAGCGCTTTCATTTTTATCCTGTGCTTAAGGTAAAGATTTTGCACAACTGTGTAAATTATAATTGTTCTTTTGATGGAGATAATTACAATTACACATTACTAAGATAGTAAATACTTAGAGCATAGATCATAGATGTGTTTCATACAAATTGAATTTTACTTTCTATCATATTGACAAATTTTACAAGATATGATTTAACTTCTCTTGAGTACTTGCTTGTGTATGTGATCAAACACTAAATGGCATTCCCTTTTATGTAAAATTCTTAGGAGGTGTTTGGTTTTTGATGGGAATGATTAGGAATCCTGGGGGTAATTAGAGAGTGAGTTAAAAAGGGCACGCAGAGGCGATCTATAGTCTATGGTTGGATTTGAACTTGGGCAGGCACCTAAGTCTATATAGCAGGCCATCATTTAATCTTTGCACTAGGAAACTGCAGTAGGTATTTAAATGCAAACTGGATGCTGTTCATGGTTCAAATAGGAGCCACTAGTGGGAGTCTTTTTCTACGTACAGAGAAGGATGAAATGCTCTGTAAGCCATGATGGCCAGCTGTTGAACATCAAATCTGGAATTAATCGCCAGAAACGTTCCCTTCAATTCAAATGCAATGCTGTTTGAAATATTTACGAGCCAAAATTATTTAGCAGAGAGATATTACTCCTAGTGCATCAAAGTTTTTACTACCCTCCGCAAACACCATATTGTCAAGCACATGGAGCTTCCCCATTGGTCTTCTTAATGGCGTATCACCCAGCATATCTAGATGATTTGGGAAATTTTCAGGAAGAGATATACCATGCAGACCATGGGATCAATCTCTTTGCTTCTGATCCCCCACTAGGGGATATCGAATGAATGTTCGTCTTAGTGTTAGGCAGCAGCTTCTCTAGAGTCTTGGTAATGCATGTTCAGTGAATGCAGTAGTAGTAGCAGTGGTAAGCTATGAGAATAGCTTATTTTTGCTGGTTGTTTTAACTGTAGCTCAGAAGTCTTTTGTTTTAAGGCTCGCTGATGCCTAAACCTTGTACCACGGCTTACAATAATAAACATTGGCTTATCAAAAAAAAAAAAAGTAGAGAGTGAGTTACATAGTTAATGGGAATGACATTGAATTATCTAAATAACTATCCAATGCTAATGCTATGACGCTTTTGACTGAGCTAATTTTACCAGAAAAGAAGCAAAAGAGCCGTATATGTCTCTGATAGACATTAGCAACAGAGATTATGGCTAACAGTTTAATTCCCGATGTTACCTAAGTTCTAGTTCATCAGGAGAGAACTGAGGGGGGTCATGGGACATAGTAAGTGAAATTATATAAAAAAAGGACCAAAGCCAGGAATCGAACCTGGGACCATGGGACATGAGCCCAATGCGCTTCCACTGCGCCACTTTGGCAGAATATACCATATAATTATTATTTCATTATTTAACTTTTTCACATATTATAATGTTAATAAAAAATATTTTTGTTTTTTTGACAGAACAAGGTGAATAAATAATATAATTAGATATTAAAAGTGTTGCTTGTATACAACACTTACAAATTTTTGGAAGAAAGT
Source organism: Kitagawia praeruptora (assembly GCA_037693485.1). Lineage (NCBI taxonomy): Eukaryota > Viridiplantae > Streptophyta > Magnoliopsida > Apiales > Apiaceae > Kitagawia > Kitagawia praeruptora. The sequence goes on from CM075347.1 coordinate 21,606,906, forward strand.
AAGTTAAAGATTATATAAAAAAGGCCAAAGCCAGGAATCGAACCTGGGACCATGGGACATGAGCCCAATGCGCTTCCATTGCGCCACTTTGGCAAAGTGAAGAATTAATTAAATTTTACTTTTTCGGTATATCTTATTATATTTTTATTCGAATTTTTGCACAAACTTCTTTTTTTTTTTTTTGAAAGGAGAAAATTCATTAAAGACAATCGGAACATAACGTCTCCAACAACACTCTTGGAGGAGACACAAAGACGTTAGAGCAATTTGGCAAACACGGAACTCTAGCCATAAGGTGAGCTGCGTTGTTTGCTTGCCTCTTAACGTGGTTAATAGACAAATCCTGTCTAGACCTAAACTTTGAACTGCAAAAGTCTAAAACATGACCTATCTCTGAGAAATAAAAATCTTCATTCTTGATAGCTTTGATCACCATCTCCGAGTCATTCTCGATATCAATATGCTGCAATCCCATTTCTTCAATCCATTCAATGGCGAGTTGGACACCACGAGCTTCGGCTTCCATAACTGAGATACTTTCTTGAAAACCTATGCTTTTTCCTGTTATAAATTGACCTTGATCATTCCTTAATAGCATACCAATCGTGAAGCCAGCACCTCCATTAGCAAGAGAAGCATCTACATTCAGTTTGCTGCGACCTTGTGAAGGTGGCCTCCAACTTGTAACTTTAACTTCTGGTTGCTGAGCAGGAATACTCTGCATTTTGCGTTCCATCGCTGCTTGCCAATCCTTAACCTGCCTAACACTGATCTCTTGAAAGTGAATGTAACGGTTCTTTGCCTCTGTACTCGGTTAGAGGTATGACTGCAGCTTACCTTGTGCATTGCCCACACCCTACTTTTCGAGCGGGATGGAGTAGTCCCTTTCACTTTTCACATAGTATTCGTACATGTATGGATGAATAAGTAGATAAGTAATATAGAATCACCGAGGAGTATGATAAGTGGTGATTTTCTCCGACTATGATCTGCTTTGGTAATGGGCCACCAATTTTTTGGTGGAACGAGTTTTATACAAGGTCATGTTTGTGTTGACGTGGGTTAGAATTTACTAAAATTTCCAAGGTTTATATATGTGTATAACCGAGGAATCCTTTATGGTGCATATGTCAATAGCCCATTATATTATCCTCTTGTTTCTTGATTCTATTGAAGTTGTTAATGTTAGAAAAATGTGATAACAGGGTGGTTATACATGTTTACAATTTTCAGGTGCTTGTTCTTCCTAGTCAGATGCATTCTATCAGTAATTCGTTATCGGCAAAGGAAGCTGCCAAGGAGTATGAATTTCTCATCAGACAGCTAGTAAAGACCCGCTTAGTTGGGGTTTCTGAGACCAGCGATTGCCCCAAATTTGACCTAATTCTTCTTGGCATGGGCTCGGATGGTCATGTCGCCTCACTATTTCCTAATCACCCGGTTCTTGACAACACAGAGGATTGGGTGAATTACATCACCGACTCACCCAAACCCCCGCCAGAGAGGATCACATTCAGTACGCCTGTAATCAACGCGGCAGCCAATGTGGCTGTGGTTGCAACAGGCAGCAGCAAAGCGGAGGCTGTGCACTTGGCAATTGATGATGTGGGTCGTGAATGTCCATCCTTGCCTGCAACGATGGTCGATGGTGAATCCAACCAGCGGGAAATTGACTTGGTTTTTGGACAAGTTGGCTGCATCTGAGCTTGATTCATGTGCTTAAATTTCTGGATAGAGCTGTTATCTTGTAGCAAAATTTATCTAGTGGAAGAATCCAATTACCCAAAGGTAAAAACATTACCTGTAAAAGCTAGTTGGTGCGTTCTAAACCTAGATTGTGTTAGTCAATATTTAGAAAGATATTCCAGATTTACATTTACCTATAGCTAGCTTGCTCTAAAAACCAGTTTTGTGAGTACTAGTATATATAGTCTTCTGCAGCTGCCTCTTTTTCCCAGTAAGGTATCGTAAGAGACTTAAGTACTAGATGGAAACTCCAAAGGCAAGATGCCAGAACATTAACAGTTTTGTCTTCTGAACTGAAACTTTGAAAAGTTTTCAATTTTAGCTGGATGAATGCCATCCATTTCAGAACTGGTGTTTGAAGTATACATCTATTGTCATCCTTGTGCAAAAGGTGATGTAAAAAGATGGAACACTTAAATTTTTTACGAGTAAATGTTGAAACACCATATAGAGCTTGTATAATTTTACCGTGTGTTAATGCATCAAATTCAACTGATAATGCCTGAGCATCAAGTCTGAGCAGTTAGCAAGCTGGCGAATCTGCTGAGCTTGAAGCACCATGAGAACTAACACAATGCTTACATTACGTTGGTAATAACTGTAAGTGATAACATATAATTTGACATGCCACAGTAGAGAGAAAGATATGCCTCAAGTCGAAAGTATCTACTTGTAACAACGCAAAGCAGTGTAGTCTATGTTAGTGAACTTTTATCCTTCTGCGGCTAATCTTTCGAGGGTAATACTAACACTACGTGGTAAGTTGCAGAAGCCACTACGCGATAAGTTGCTGTGCCATTTATTTATCATTAATTTTTTTTTTTTTTTTGTAGAATGTAATAGACAGATTCAGAACTTCCAGTTTGTATCTGTTATAGCCAAAATTCGGTTCGGGTATTTTCAAGATGGATTCGGGTCAAATATGGGTTCAATTTGGGGAATTCTAGAATAAATTAGGGTTTTGACTTAAGTTGGAGTAATTAGGCCGTGCCCTGGCTTTCCTTATAGTTAGGGCGCGCCCTAAATGTGAAATATGGGGACAAATCTGTTCAAGGTGGTTTTCTAAGAAGACATTGAAGAAATCTCTCTTAGGATACTATTCAAGTTAGGATTCTATTTAGGTGGGATTCTACTCAAGCTGGAATTCTAGAAGTTGAAGAATTCCCTCCTGTCGTATCTCAGGAGGGGGATGTCCGTCGCAGAAGGCCTCCAGGGGTTTGCCTGGATATAAGGACCCTTCTTAGACGCTAAGGGAGGCATCCGTGCGCCCTAAGGTGGAAAGATGGGGACTTTCTGGTGTGTGCTTTGGGAGCTCTGTTCCTGTAGCCAATGGGCGCGCTCTCATTGGGGAACTTTGGAGTAATCCTGCACTTTGCACCCAAAAGCTCTGGATCACCTGTCCTGCTATCTGGTGGGTGCTTCTCATTCGGGGGACAGGGATGCGTTCTGCACTTGGGGTAAACCACGGCTATACCTGCATCCTTGAAATCAAGAAATAGCTGGTAGCGGATAGGACTAGTCCTCGACGGGGGAAGTTTCCTTATCCGTGAAGTCTTGAGATCTTGGATGAGCCTTGGGCCTTTTGTGGTTAGGCCTCATAGTAGAACATTCCGGAAGCTGGTCCGTTATCCGAGCCCATTTGGGTTTCTTGCTCTCCAAGAACTACGTCTGGCTTGATCCTCTATAAATACAGAGGTACGTAGGCAAATTGAGGGGTTGGAAGTCGAGAGCTCTGAATAGCCGCCACTAACCCTATCAATCTCAGCCACCAATTACAAACAGCCACTACCCGCCACCACTCTTTTCGGCAAAGAACCACCGCTGTAGATCTTGTTTCCGGTGAAGTACCTCGAATTTTGTTGTTACCAAATTCCTCCGTCAACAAATTGGCGCTAGAAGGAGGGGAGCCAATCAAGATCTTCATCTTAGGAGGAAAAGATGTCTCACAATCAGCGCGGAGGTTCTCACGAAGAGGATTATTACGATTCTGAAGATAGCTTGGGGGGTAACCAAGCTCATCACGAGACTTACGTTCCGGAGGAAATCCCTGTTCCCCCACACCACCATGGAACTCCAGCCACCGGCGGTGGCCAGCCGCCCGTTCTTATCAGTAATGCGGCATTGATGGAACAACTCTACCGCATGGGTGATGCCCTAAATAATTTCGGGGCAAGATTGTGTTCCGTGGAGGAAAATCAGGGGTCAAGGAGAAAATCTCGGAGTATCCCACGAAATCATCATCGAACAGGGAAAGCCCTCCAAGTTGAGGAAAGCTCTCGTAGAGATAGTGAAGTGCAGGAGAAGAGATTTCAGCTAATTACTCCTCGAAGGTTAGAATACTCTGATACTATTATTGAACATCCAAGTGAAGATAATTCTGAGCGTAGGTTGTCGAGTCCTGAAGCTAGGGCGCGCCCTCACCCACATCGGTCAGGGCGCACCCCTAGTGAGATTCTGCGGGATGAAGAACAGATGGCTAAGGAGAAAAGAGATTTTGCAAGCTTGAAGGAGCGTCTTGGAGTAAGGCTTAATGACGACGATTTAAGGATGGTGCTCCTTGAGCAGCAGAAGAAAAGCCAATACTTGGAATCACGGCCCCATGATCCACAGCGTGCGCCCCCTGACAACAGGTCGAGGCCCCTTGGACATGAGCTAGCCCTTATACGGAGTCATGAGCCACAGCGTGCGCCCCCTGACAACAGGTCGAGGCCCCTTGGACATGAACGATCTCTTGCTCGCAATAGTAATCCACAGCGCGCGCCCCCTGTTCATAACAGGTCGTGGCCCCTTGGATCTAGACAAACTTTTCAGCACAACACTGGAGCAAGAGGAAACCGTGATAACGGTGATAAAAGAAGGGAAGGGTATCAAGGAGATGGGCGTCCCCATCATCAGGGCGCGCCCTCAAGTAGAATATTTCCCCGTAATCATCAAATTCCAAGTACTTCTGATGAGTCTAGATCGAGGACGCGCTCTTACTCAGGAGGACAATATCAGAGAAATTCTCAGGGGAATCCGCAACCTCATGGAAATCCAGAAGGTCAGCAAACACAAACTCAAACTCAAGAGGATGTTGTTCAGCCACAAGCAGGGAATCAAGGAGGTGTGGAGACAGCGGCTCCACCTCCACCTCCACCTCCAGGGGGTACTCAAACTGTGGCACAACCAAATATTCAGAATGTTCCCGGGGTTGGAACTTTCAATGTGGATGATTTGAAGAAGCTCCTTGCTCACTTGCATGGAGGAAGAATATCTGCTACTGCACAAACTTCCTCTCCATTCTCAACTGAAGTAAGAGAGGCGCAGCTTCCTACTGGGTATAGATCTATGACAAACGATTTGCGCTTTCATGGAAATGCAGATCCTGTCGAATTCCTCGGACGTTTTGATATCGAGATGGATGTCTATCAAGTGACAGAGCTGGCTAGGTGTCGATTGTTGGCAGCAACTTTCAGGGAGAGTGCTCAGCAATGGTTTCAGAAACTTGGCCCGGGAGTTATTACATCTTGGCAGGTAATGAAGAATTTGTTTTTGACTAAATTCCAGGCAGCAGTGAAATACGCTCCTCCCGTCACAACGTTGGCCAATATCAAGCAGAGGGAAGGAGAAAGTCTGCAATCTTACTTCAAGAGGTTTAACTCGGAATCAACTTTGGTGAGGGGAGCAACTGATGAAACACTCAAGAGTTTTCTAATTGCTGGATTATCAGTGGGAACCGATTTCTGGAAACATCTTCAAGGGCGAGATCCACCGACCTTGGCTGATGTGTTTGCACAAGCTGAATCTTTTAAGATTGTGGAACAATCTTTGGCAGATAATCGAAAGACCGATAGTCAAAATAGTTCTAAGGTAAAGATCGGAAAGAGGAAGGATAGGTCTCCTAGTCCAACTCGCCGGATAGCAACAGGAGCCAATCGTGTGAACTTAACTGAATCTGGCAGAAACTGGGGTCCCCCAGATACTTACACTTATGATCAAAGGCCGGGTAATTACACACCCCTAGCAGCCTCCATTGAACATATTTTTGAAGTGAACAAAAATAAAGGATTCTTCAGAAAGCCAGAGCCTCTCTCTTCTTGGCAAAGTAAGGATAAAAGGAAATACTGTGAATTCCATGAATCTTCTGGGCACAATACTCATGAGTGCCGTCAATTGAAGGATGAGATTGAGGATTTAATCAAGGAAGGATATCTAACAGAATGGATTGTCAGAGAGGTGAAAAAACATAAGGAGAATCCTGATAAGAGAGATGGAAGGCGCGCCCCCCATGTGGATGATAGGCCTGAGGAGAAGAAGTTTGTGAAGGAAGGAAGCATTCACACTATCTTTGGTGGACACCACCTGGGAGGTGACAGTAATCATGCTATGGAGAGATACACTAGAGAAGCGAGGTATCGACCTCTTACAAATGTGAATAGTCTGGAGTTGAGGCCACCTAAATTGTTCAAAGGGGAGTTTGCTGATATCACTTTTACTGAAGAAGAGGCAAGATGGGTACACCATCCTCATAATGATGCTTTGGTGGTGGCAATTCAGATTGGGTCCAAGAATGTACATCGAGTTTTTGTTGATAATGGAAGTTCGGTGAATATTCTGTATTACAGTACTTATCAAAAGCTGGGACTTCTAGACAAGGATATGATTCAGGATAACGGATGGATCTATGGTTTTTCGGGCGAATCTGTAAAGGTCATGGGAGCTATCAAATTACCAGTAACTCTCGGGGAAGGGACTCTTTCTGTAACACAAATGATGGATTTCATGATTTTGAATGTGGAATCATCACACAATGCTTTGGTGGGACGTCCCTTGTTGAAAGAAATGAAGGTTGTGACCTCCATCTATCATCTTGCAATGAAGTTTCCTACACCAAATGGTGTGGGAACAATTCGAGGATCCCAGCATGACTCGAGAGATTGTTATCATAAGGCAATTAAAGGGTTCAGGAGACAGCAGGATGGAGGGCGCGCCCTCAGTGAAAATAATTCTGGAGTTATGTGTATTGCTCTTGAAGAAGTGAAAGTCCATTATCTTGTTCAAGAGCTAGAGGAAGAAATGCCTTGTTATAGGGCGCGCCCTGAGGATAGTATTCCAGTGTTGGATGATCTTCAGAATGGAATTCTAGAGGAAATTGAAGAAGACTCGGAGGAGGTAATTTCAGTTAATATCAGAGGTGAACAGGTTGAAGGGAGGCGAATGTTACTTGAAGGATTGATGCATACCCTTGTTGAGGAAGACTTCCCTCTTAAAGAGGACGCGCCCTCCAAGGATGCAGCACCAATCGAGGATCCTCGAAGTTTTGATTTTGATCTTGATCCGAGAACCCCACAACCTGTGGAAAAGACTGGTCCTGCAGAGGATACTATTTCCATTTTGGTGGATGAAAAAGATTCAAGTAAGGTTTTGAAAGTCGGATCTCAATTGAATTCCAAGTTGAGAGGAATGCTCACTAATTTTCTTTTGAATAATCTGGATGTATTTGCTTGGAGTCATGCTGATATGGTAGGAATTGATCCAAAGATTATGTGTCATCATTTGAACATAGATCCTACCAAGAAAGGGATCCGTCAGAAACGTCGACCTGTAAGTGGAGAGAGAGCTATAGCATTGAAGGAGGAAGTTGATAGACTTCTAGATGTTGGTTTGATCAAAGAATCATATTACCCCGATTGGCTGGCTAATCCTGTTCTTGTCAAGAAGCCTAATGGAAAGTGGAGGACTTGTGTGGATTTCACGGACCTGAACAAGGCTTGCCCTAAAGATAGTTTTCCTCTCCCTCGAATTGATCAGTTGGTGGATGCTACCGCTGGCCACGCACTGTTAAGTTTCATGGATGCTTATTCAGGCTATAATCAAATTCCCATGTACGAGCCTGATCAAGAACACACTTCTTTCATCACGGATAGGGGTTTGTATTGTTATATTGGAATGCCATTTGGTTTGATTAACGCTGGAGCTACTTATCAGAGGATGGTGAACATGATGTTTAAAGATCTGATAGGGAAAACCAGGGAGGTGTATGTGGATGACATGCTTGTCAAATCCTTGAGGGCAGAGGACCATGTAAAGCATTTGGAGCAAATGTTCGGAGTATTGAGGAAGTTCAGAATGAAGTTGAATCCTCAAAAATGTGTGTTTGGAGTGGAATCCGGAAAATTTTTGGGGTTCATGGTTAATCATCGTGGGATTGAGGCGAATCCAGCCAAGATTAAAGCCTTACTTGACATGAAATCTCCATCCAGTGTGAAGCAAGTTCAGAGTTTAGCTGGGAGAATTGCAGCGCTAAATCGATTTGTGTCAAAATCTTCAGATAGATGCAGAGAGTTCTTCAAGGCAATCAAAGGGGCCTCCAAAGATTTTGTGTGGACTCCTGAGTGTGAAGATGCTTTTCAGAAAATTAAAGAACAGTTGGGGAATCCTCCGCTTTTAGCTAAGCCCGTGGAGGGAGAAACCTTGATATTATATTTGGCAGTATCAGAATACTCCATTAGTGCAGTATTGGTGAGAGAAGAGGTTAATCATCAGTCCCCGGTTTACTATGTGAGCAAGCGTTTGCATGATGCAGAGACTCGATACACCAGCATGGAAAAGTTGGTTTTCGCTTTAATCTTGGCGGCTAGGAAACTTCGTCCTTACTTTCAAGCTCATAGGATCGAGGTTCGTACCGCTTATCCATTGAGAAGTATTCTTCACAAACCAGAAGCTTCAGGAAGAATGTTGAAATGGGCCATCGAATTAGGGCAGTTTGATTTGGAATATACGCCAAGAACAGCAATTAAAGGTCAGGCTTTAGCGGATTTTATCTTGGAGTTTGATTCAGAGATCGAGGAAAGGTCAATTGTGTTAGCGGAACCAGGAATTCCTCCTACGAGGGCGCGCCCTCTTGAGGAAATTCCTCAACCTTGGTGGAGGTTGCACGTAGATGGAGCTGTAAACAATGGAGGGGCTGGTGCAGGTGTAATTCTAGTGACACCTGAAGGAAATCGACTAATGAGTGCTATTCATTTCAAATTCGAGGCAACTAATAATGATGCGGAATATGAAGCTTTGATTAATGGATTGAAAATGGCTTTGGAAATGAAAGTAGTAAATTTGATTGTGTTAAGTGATTCAGAGTTAGTGGTCAGGCAGATCAAAGGAGGTTTTCAGTGTAGAGGTCCAAGAACAGAGCTCTACATGAAGTGTGCACAACAATTAATGCAGAAGTTTCGTGAAGTAAGGTTGGAATGCATTCCTCGAGATGAGAATTGCTCTGCAGATGTTTTGGCTAAGCTAGGATCCCAGAAGGATGCTATGTTGTTAGGAACAGTTCCTTTACAAATTCAAGAAGTGCCAAGTATTCCAGAGGTGGAAGTTATGGAGGTGGAGAGTACTCCGTCAGTTACCTGGTTGACTCCAATTCTAGAGTATCTCCGTAGGGGGATTCTCCCAAGCGATAAAATTGAAGCAAGGCGTCTTCGATATCATGCTGCCAGGTTTGTGGAGTATGATGGAATTTTGTACAAGAGAGGTTTCAATCAACCGCTTTTGAAGTGCATAGATGGAGATGAATGCAATTATATCTTAAGGGAGGTACATGAAGGAATTTGTGGCAATCACTCGGGGGGTGGTTCGTTGGCAATGAAGGTGTTAAGGCAAGGTTATTATTGGCCTACTGTGAAGAAGGATGCCTATGAGTTTGTCAAGGCATGCGATAAATGCCAGAGGTTTGCCAATTATTCAACAATTCCTGTGACCACCTTGACTTCTATGATGAGTCCTTGGCCGTTTGCTATGTGGGGAATAGATCTCATTGGAGAACTCCCTAAATCTAAGGGAGGAGTAAAGTATGCTGTTGTTGCAGTGGATTATTTCACCAAATGGGCGGAAGCGATGCCCTTGGCCACAATCACAGCGAAGAAAATCAAGGATTTTGTGTTCAACTCTATTGTGTGCAGATTCGGGATTCCTTACAAGCTTGTTTCAGATAATGGAAAGCAGTTTGATAGCAAAGAGTTGCGAAAGTTATGTGAAGATTTGGGAATCAAGAAAGAATTTGCAGCTGTATATCATCCTCAGAGTAATGGGCAGACTGAAGCTATCAACAAGATAATCAAGCATACCTTGAAAACCAAGTTAGAAGAAAGTAAAGGGAATTGGCCTGAGGAACTTCCTATGGTCTTATGGTCTTATAACACAACACCAAGGACCACAACTGGGGAATCTCCTTTCATGCTGTCTTATGGATGCGAGGCAATGGTGCCGGTGGAAGTTGGAGCAGGGTCATTCCGAAGGGATTTCTATGATGAAGAATCGAATATGATAAATCAAAGGCTAAATCTTGATTTTCTAGAAGAGATGAGGGCAAATTCGTAGTTGAGGTTGGCAACTTATCAACAGAGGGCTGCAAGGTACTATAACAAGAGGGTGAAGACTCAGCCTTTCAAGGTGGGTGATCTAGTTCTGCGAAAAGTCATGCCTAATACAAGAGTAGCAGCACATGGAGTTTTTGGTCCCAACTGGGAAGGACCTTACAAGATCAAATCTATCATATGGGAAGGAACTTATCATCTAGAAGACTTGGATGGCAACGTAATCCCAAGAGCATGGAATGCAGAGCATTTGAGAAAATATTATCAGTAGGGTGTGGCTTTGACCCCCTATTGTATGAAGGCTTATATTTAACTTATAGACTAGTATAAATAAATATTCTCCTAGTCTAGGGGGGTAGTACATATACGCCTTCTTTAGTTCTAGTTGAGACTTGCTGTTTTTTCCACATTTTTTAGAAGTTTATTCTCCTTAGCTCGGGGGGTATAACATGTATACCTTCCCTTGTTCTGCTGAGATTATTTGAAGATTAATAAAGAATATCAAGACATTTTTTGCAAGAATTTTGAAGACTTTTTGATTGAAGTATAAGAGGTCGTGCCCATTTCTTAGGGCGCGCCCTCAGCATGTATAAAGATTTGTTATGAAGTAATTGACCAGTTAAAGAAACCCTGAAAGGGTAGTGCCTTAGGGCGCGCCCTCAACATGAATGAACAATGTGTGCTGTATTTTAAAGAGAAGAGCTTAAAGAAAATGATGAAGAGATGGTCGCGCCCCCATCTAGGGCGCACCCTCATTTGAAGAATTTAACAAATAAAGGCATGAAGATAAATAATGAGCATAGCAAAAGTTTAAAAGGCATTAAAAAGTTGGGAGTTACAAATTGCAGGGTTTTACAAAGGACCCGCACCTTAAAAGTTAAGTACATACGAAACAGGTTTAAAAGATTGAAATCCTAAGGCGCGTCCTTAGGGGGAGAAGAGATAACCTTGGGGGGTGAAGGAGGTGCATCCTGAGCTACATTTGTAGGAGGAGAGCTTTGAGTAGGAATAGCAGTAGGAGAGGGTTGAACGTTGTCAGTAGAGGGCACGCCCTCAGAAGCTTCCTCTAATCCTAACTCTATTCTTTTTGCCTTAATGTCTAAGGCTCTGTCAACCTTGAATTTTGCTATGTCCTCAGCAGCAGCAGGTCCAAATTTTTCCCAGTTATAGTCAGGGTCGTTGGCTAGAAAACCAAGAAGATAGAAGTTGAAACCTTTTTCAAAGTTTTCATCTTCAATGGCTTCTCTCTGTTCTTTTAAATTGGCCTTTTCAATTTCTAGGGAACCTTGCTGAGCTCGGAGTTCCCTCACCTCTTTCTCTAATTCGTCATTTTTGGTATTCAGAAGAGTGCGATGTTCAATGGATTCATCCAGATCATGTTTCAAATCAGCAATTCTGTCATTCTTGGCATCTAGATCTTTCTTCCATTTATTATCATTTTCGACAATCATCTTCGAATACTTTCTATTCTCAGCTTCAAGTCTATTGAGATGGAGTTTTTCCTTATGAACCCTCTGGGCGCGCCCTAGAGATTGAATAAGCAGTTGGGCAGATGCCCGAATCATGGACTGAGATTCCTCATCCGCATTCATGTTTTGCCAAATATCAACCTCCTTTTCTTCAACAAGGGAGGCAGCAGCAGGGCCAATTAAGGTTTCAACATATGAGGGCGCGCCCTCATATCTTGGTTTCTTGCTCCTGTTAGTGATAGGATCTTGAATATCCGCACTCCTTTTCAGAGATTCTGTGGATGGAGTAACCACGTCACTGGAATTCTTGTCCTGCACAGGGCGCGCCCTGGAGTCAGAGGTACCCGCTTGGTCATGTTTTTTCTCTTTGTCACTCTTCTTTTTGGCAGCGCCAAATCCGCGAGGAATCCTTGGAGCCATACCTGTACAAGATAAAAGAGAAGAAAGGTTAGGCCGCGCCCTGGGTAAAAAAGGCAAAATATAAAACAAAACATCAGAAATGAAAGATAAATGGTTAGGGCGCGCCCCATCCTACACTATAATTATTACCTTCATCAGAATCAGAATTTTCATTTTTATCACTAGATGAAGAGGTGGGAACAGCGATGCCATTTCTAAATTTTTTAAATTTACAAATAGAACCAACTCTGTCGGAAAGGATTCAAACCCTTTTTAGATTTTCTTCAGTGATTAGAGTTTGGAGATTAAATTTCTCCGCTGCAACTTTTAGGATGGCTTTGGCCCGGGATGAGGCCGCGCCCTGAAGTTCTTTTTGAACTCTTCTATCTGTTTTGGTTTAAAAAAGATCAGTTAAAGTTAAAAGAAAATTGAAAAAAGAAAAAAAGAAAAGTGTAGGGCGCGCCCTCACTTACATGGATCTGTATTGAATTGAAGACGAACCCGAGGAACGTCCCAGATGAAGAAATAGGGTTCCTTCCATCTTTTGGTGTGGCTAATTCTTCCCTCAGAAAAACCTTTGTTATTGTGAGGTTTGTTGATTACCAGATAATAGTATCCAATGCTTGATTGACGGATGCTAAAGAAATAACTGATTTCTGGCATGGAAGGTGCCCCAAAACCCAGGTCATGGTAGAGAATGAATAAGCCCAAGACAAGTTTATAGCTGTTGGGAGAGAGTTGGATTGGGGCTAGATCGTACCATTCAAGGATTTCTCTGAGGAAGGGGTGTAAAGGCGCGCCCACACCTAAAGCAACGAGTTTTGGGGTAAGAACCATTCTTGGAATTCTGAAATTTCCTCCATAATTGAAAAGGTGAGGTCGGTGATGGGAGTGAGGGATTGCCCAGAGTCCTTCTTGGCCATAGTATTTCATAGCCCATTTCACCTCATCATTGGTGGCCGTAGAAGACATGCTCACACAGGCTAATTTGCCTTGTTTCTTTCTGAGCTGGTTCTTTTCTTTTTCGGATATCTCATTATATCTACCCCAATCAATATCAATTTCTTCATCAAGGACTTCCCAATGTTCGAATGGGGTAGGTGATGAAGGTGGAGATGTTGGTTCAGAATTGATTACTGGTGAGATAGACGAGGCGGAAGGCGCGCCCTTAGAGGAATATGTATCAGAAGAATGCGTGTCACTGGGAGAATTGGAGTCCGGAGTATAATCATTGTCAGATGGGTCTGTGTATATGAGATTTGGAATTTTTTCAGGTGTTGGTGTTGGAATTTTTTCAAGTATTTGGGTGTTAAGGGGAATACCGTCAAAGGAGTCTTCATCAGAGAAATTCATTCTGCCTTCGTTGAGGTCTTTAATAAGGCGCGCCTTGTCTTCAGGAGAAATAAACGAGAAAGGACTCCTATAAGGTTCAGGAGATAAGGGGGGTGGTAATGGAGAATGGATTCCTAAACTTTCGTTGAATTCCCTAAATGGGTGAAAAGGCGGAGACGCGCCCTCCAGCTGCAAAATAAAAATAAGAGCACTAAGGGCGCGCCCCAGGGAAGAAAAATGAAGGAAAAGTTTATACTACAAATTAAACTAATTATGGGACTTAACATTTGGACGTTCAAAATTGCTTAGAAGACATTAGGGCGCGCCCTAATTGTAGGACACGCCCAAGAGATTTTATGAAGAACCAAACTTTTAAAGTTATATTGTGGTATTGAAAGAATTCAGGACGCGCCCTGTGTCAAAGGCGCGCCACACCAATTGGTTAACTTTTATCAGAAACATATTTTGAAGAAGACAATAACGGAAAACGAAGATTAAACATGCATACATACAAGTATATATATATGATAGAAATGAAGAACATGGTGGAGCATGAACAGTTGAATCACCAAATCAAGCAATTTATACGGAGAAAACATGAAATAAAAGCGTAAAAATGTACTTTGTGAGTTGAAGAACGAGATTAGTGTAAAAGAATTGAGGAAGAACGCAGCGTTTGGCCGGATTTTTGCTCGGAAAAAAGGAAATCGCCGGAGTAGGGTTTTCTGTAGAGAGAGAAAGAAAAAGAGTAAAGTAAGTGAGAAGGGGGTATTTATAGGGGTTTAAAAAAGTAGTGGAAAACAGCTGTCGGCCACTTGAGTCGTTTGGGATTCTAAGGACGCGCCCTCTGCCAAGGCGCGCCCTGATGAAGATTTGTGAAAAATTTTGGGCTTTTTAGAAGAAATTTCATATGGGTTCGGGTATTTTGAGTAGTTGTTATAGCCAAAATTCGGTTCGGGTATTTTCAAGATGGATTCGGGTCAAATATGGGTTCAATTTGGGGAATTCTAGAATAAATTAGGGTTTTTACTTAAGTTGGAGGAATTAGGCCGCGCCCTGGCTTTCCTTATAGTTAGGGCGCGCCCTAAATGTGAAATATGGGGACAAATCTGTTCAAGGTGGTTTTCTAAGAAGACATTGAAGAAATCTCTCTTAGGATACTATTCAAGTTAGGATTCTATTTAGGTGGGATTCTACTCAAGCTGGAATTCTAGAAGTTGAAGAATTCCCTCATGTCGTATCTCAGGAGGGGGATGTCCGTCGCAGAAGGCCTCCAGGGGTTTGCCTGGATATAAGGACCCTTCTTAGACGCTAAGGGAGGCATCCGTGCGCCCTAAGGTGGAAAGATGGGGACTTTCTGGTGTGTGCTTTGGGAGCTCTGTTCCTGTAGCCAATGGGCGCGCTCTCATTGGGGAACTTTGGAGTAATCCTGCACTTTGCACCCAAAAGCTCTGGATCACCTGTCCTGCTATCTGGTGGGTGCTTCTCATTCGGGGGACAGGGATGCGTTCTGCACTTGGGGTAAACCACGGCTATACCTGCATCCTTGAAATCAAGAAATAGCTGGTAGCGGATAGGACTAGTCCTCGACGGGGGAAGTTTCCTTATCCGTGAAGTCTTGAGATCTTGGATGAGCCTTGGGCCTTTTGTGGTTAGGCCTCATAGTAGAACATTCCGGAAGCTGGTCCGTTATCCAAGCCCATTTGGGTTTCTTGCTCTCCAAGAACTACGTCTGGCTTGATCCTCTATAAATACAGAGGTACGTAGGCAAATTGAGGGGTTGGAAGTCGAGAGCTCTGAATAGCCGCCACTAACCCTATCAATCTCAGCCACCAATTACAAACAGCCACTACCCGCCACCACTCTTTTCAGCAAAGAACCACCGCTGTAGATCTTGTTTCCGGTGAAGTACCTCGAATTTTGTTGTTACCAAATTCCTCCGTCAACAGTATCCTTTATATGCAACTAAGACACTAAGTGGCGTTCCTTAACATCAATTCCACATTTAAAGCGAAAATCATCAGAATATATCAACACACGGGAACACTCGGACACTGATTTTCTGGAAAAACCAACCATACTCCTTCAGTAGTTCAGTACATATATGTTGATGCCAGACTTTGACAAAGTATAAAACTTGTTCTCAAGCCACCTCTCTTGCCTAGTTTCATTTGTAAATTTGCAGTAACTTTTCTGCTCACAACTACTTGCGTTTGGACTCTAGTCTCATTTAGAAATAGTAACAATGACCTACCTTTAGTCATCGTCCCCAACTTTTTCCATGAAGGCAAATTGACCAATGACCACCTAAGTTAGCTATAGCAATGCAACATTACTTGAACTCCGTGCAAGCATCCTTCGTTCATTCTGCTTTTCATAGTCAAGAAGCCTGTTTACAGGCCTTCCCGAGGGCACACGAATATTGAGCAGCTACTGAACAACAGACAAGTAGAATCCAGCCATAAGTAAAGCAAATATCATCTCAAGTGGTGGCTTGACATAGAGGTTTTGGACCAACCATGCCTCCTTCCGTAAATTTACATTGATTTCAGACTTTGACAAGAATCCTCTGCACATGTTTGACACCCGTCATTCTCAAGCCACCACTCTTGCGTATCATCATTTGTGAAGTTGCAGTAAATCTTCTGCAATCAATTCGAACCACTCACGTGTGAATTCTGTTTTCATAAATATGAATGACAGATATATCTGTACCCGGTATAGAACGCAACTCTAACATCTATTAGCACATGAGTCATACAACTGCTCGATTCTTTCATCTATATAACAGAAGTTCGACAAGGATTCTTCCTTAGTAACTCAATAACATCCGTAAAATTTCGTGGTTTCTGTGTGAACAATCTGGTCTCTTCCCCCGTCTGCCATAATTGTAACGAACGATTTAGACTGTGGAAATTAGGCCTCCTATCTTTTTTTGTGATCTTGATGGCTTGTTAGGCAGTAAATCTCATCTTTTAATCAAGCAGCGAGAATGTGTTAAAATTAAATATCTTTGCCTACAATACAGGAGGAGGAGATCAGGGAAAAGTAATTTGATAGTAGTATATTGAGCCAACCAGCTTATAATCTGAATTTTTTAGAAGGCATTTAGAGTCCTGAATTGAAGTACAACTTAACGCTGAAACAATGCCACCAAGAATGTACACAATCAGAAAAAGATGAGAGAGCTTTAATTTTTAAAAAAAGAAAAAAAAATGTTTCCGCAGCCAAGAATCGAACCCGGATACCAAAGTGCCACAGGTTTTTCTTGACACTGCTACTGCGAATGCTATTGTGTGTAACAATTAAAATTTAATATATTAACTGATGTTTTGCATGCATATTTGCTGCATTAATGCATATTTTTCTTTATTAGCTTGATCACATGCATATTTTTCTTTATTAGCTTGATCACATTAGTATATATTATTAAGTCCTCCCACGTCCTACCTCTTTATAGATCTTGATGATTTGTATAGATGATTTAGATGCATGTAATTGCAACTGTGACACTTCCTGCTGGGTTGACATGTCACAACTGAGAGGAGTAACAAGTGCATTTTTCGCCAGTGACAACTCCAAAGTGCTCCTTGGTGTGATAATGTATGTTTGACGTCCCATCTGTCACAAGCAAGTTTTAGACTTTCATGCCGAAGTGGATCTGGAACTTCTGGATTGTAATAAGCAAACTTCGATTTGTCGTAATTATTGGTGTCTGTTTTTAAAAGGAATTGTGCGCAAAGAAATTCAGGTTCCTGATTCGTACAACCCCAATAGCATCTGTGTCTTCCCTTGATTGTCATAACGTCAACGGAAGATTTATGGTAAAAATTATGTCCTAGCTTATAAAGCCGTAGATCTCATCTTTTGATCGAGCAGTGAGAATGTGAAGTACAGCATCTTTGCCTGCAATAGAGGAGGTGAAAGGGACAATAAAACTTAATAGCTTCATCTGAAGCAAGCCAACCAGCTTATAAGAGAGCATTACTTTAGACAGATAGCTAGAACTTTAAATGGGAGTATTATTAATTTATTTAGCAAGTTAAGTTATCTTCACATGTCAAGCATACATCGGTATCATTTACATAATTCATGTAATAATATGTGTTACAGTTCTCTTAAACAAATTATTGAAACATTTGATCTATCATCGGAGAATTAGAGGGTTGACATGCTAAGATAGAACAATCATAGTTCCAGAGTAACAATGGTCTATGTACCCCCTGAAAGTTCACTTTGGAATACCTCCTTTAACCTCCAGGTTTAAAGCTTTATTCTTACATTTCATCGATACATTAGGATATGACATGATACATTTAGAGTTCTGAATTGAAGTACAACTTAACGCTGAAACAATGCACACAATTAGAAGAAAATGAGTGAGCTTTTAACACAGATACAGAGAGGAAAATGCCACCAAGGATGTACACAATCAGAAGAAGATGAGGGAGTTTTAATTTTAAAAAATAAAATAAAAAATGTTTCCGCAGCCGGGAATCGAACCCGGATACCAAATTGCCAAAGT
The DNA here is from genome assembly GCA_037693485.1 of Kitagawia praeruptora. Classification (NCBI taxonomy): domain Eukaryota; kingdom Viridiplantae; phylum Streptophyta; class Magnoliopsida; order Apiales; family Apiaceae; genus Kitagawia; species Kitagawia praeruptora. The sequence goes on from CM075347.1 coordinate 21,624,728, forward strand.
TTTTTTGACGGTAAACGTCGACACTCTTCTTGAAAATTAATTTGACATTGCTACTGCGGATGCTGTTGTGTGTGATAATTAAAATATAATATATTAACTAATGTTTTGCATGCATATTTGCTGCATTAATGCATATTTTTCTTTATTAATTAGCTTGATCACATTAGTATATTAAGTCTTGTGCTACAGTTATCTTAAACAAATTATTGAAACATTTAATCTATGGAGAATTTAGAGGGTTGACATGCTAAGACTGAACAATCATTAGGATATGACATGATATCCAGATATTCAAAAGTCAGGTTGCAAATTTTTAAGTGGCATTTCCATAATTTAACTCCAGAATTAATTTTCATTAGGATATAAATATATCAACGCAAGTGTTTACTAGAAGACTAATTTTGCGTAATAACCATCCATACCTCCTTCACTACATTTACATTGATGATCAGACTTTGACAGAGAATCCTCTGCACATGGTTTGACATCCGTCATTCTCAAGCCACCTCTCTTGTGTATATATCTTCATTTGTAAAATTGAAGTAACTCTTCTGCTATCAATTCCAACTGCTCACTTTTGAGCTCTCTTAAAAATGCCATAACAATAACTGACCATACTCATCGTCCCCAACTTTCCCCATGAAGCCAACTTTACCGCCCAATTAGTGGGCACAAACGAATTTTGAGCAGCTCCGAAACAACAAAAATATCCACTAAGCGGTGACAAGAGTCTTCCCCTCACTACCACTAAGTTCTGTTTCAGTATCTGATCAGCTAGATCATCAATCTTCTTTTTAGTCCATTTCTGCCTAGTTGACTTCATTTCGATCTCGTCCTCCCCTACGCTACTTGAGGTAGATTCAGTTGCTATTGTAGCTGCAATCCATGCGTGCTCGTTTTAAACATTGTACTAGCCACTATATCTGCTGGAAGAAAAACTCTTTGTTTTTTTTTATCTGCTAATGCAAAAATTAAAGGTACTTCTCTTTCGACTTCTGAGGTCTTTTGGAATCCTCATTTGTTCAATTTCCAATAAAAGTGTTTCCTGATTCAGAATGCAAGTACTAACGAACAAATATCCTTCTTTTGATTTTTTCATGCATATGAAAATAACATCTCAACTAAAAAGCATCTGATTCTGTCAATTGAGTTGTAAATGTTAAGACCTACTGTGAAAGTTGTATAGTTTGGCTGAAATACAGGGAGTTAATAATATAGTTCACCAGGTAGATTAAGAAAAGATTAAGGGCCCATTTGTTTACGGGTCAATGATCCCTATTGAATTGGACGAGTCAAATTTCCTTATTCAGCTTGTTTGATTAGAAAAATCAAAATCAACCACCTGGACGCTTCCTTTTCTTCTGGACAAGTCCTGGACGACGGGTAGATGTAAAAAATTTGGCTGAACCATTCTTGAATTCATCAATCACATTTCACCACTTTAATAATAAAGTACACAACAATCATTCGATTATTTTTATTGAAAGTTAAAATTTTAATTTAATTAATCAATTTTCTAAAAACACTGTGAGCAATTTTATTTAGTAAAATAACATAATTAAATTACAATTACTATAAACTAATCCAATACTTTTTTTCACCTAGAACATGTTAGCTTTTTAATTTTTTCTAACTAAATCCTCTCTTTTTCCAATCATATCACAAGCATTCTATTTAATAAAATAAATAAAATTATAATTTTATAATTACTAACAATTAGCCGATTACCTTTTTCAACTAAACATATCATCTTTTCTATATTTTCTAGCTGAAATCCCTCATTTTCTAGAAATATCATGGATAACATTTATATAATTATATCAAATCATCTCTGATATGGGCTAGAAATAAGCCCTAAAGACACATTTAATGTTGCATTAATTAGACCTAGTATGGTCCAAACGTGGGGCCCACTAGATGGCCCAAAAACCCTAGTTAAATATTAATTTCGTAATTAATATTCATGGCTAATTAACAGCTGGGAAATATAAGTCAAAAAAGGATATTATCTCTCCAAAGAGTAGCCTCCAAGGCACATAGTCGTACAAGGAAACGGACTCCTACAAGAAGGAGTCTAGATCCTTCCTCAAGGTTGACTTGCCCACCAAGTCACCTAACCCTACCCTAATTCTGAGGCTTCTCAGCCTATATAAAGGGTCAGACCCCTCAACCTAGAACTACATTTTCTTGGCTTGATTCTCTAATACAGAGATACGTAGGCATTCTGTGAGGACCGTTTAAGTCTCGAACGCAGAAGCAGCCATTAAAGCACGAAGCTCACGTACCCTAGCCGCAATCTAATAACCTAGTTTTTATTCCACAACATTTGGCACCGTCTGTGGGAAGACAACATCAACCATGGTTAACACACGAAGGTCACCAGCAATGACAGAACCAATCGCAACCGAGGCTCTACCTCTGAGCTCTGCTCCGCCCCTCACTGAACAACTACCTCCGACATCCGGGACTATCGTTCCGTATCAAGTTTCTCAACCCCTAGGGACGACTTCCCATGTTGAGAGTACGGTACCCCCGATCGTCCACACAAATCCAGGGACTAACCCCCTTCAGGTGGGGATTTCTTCCTTGATTGTAGATCCCAACAACCCTCCACGAGGAGTTCAGATCCACACTACGAATCTCCCCGTAAGCACCAATCCGATGTACGGGCTGCCTAACTACCCTCCTACCCAAGGAGCTGGACCAAGTGGTCATGCCCTGTATATTCGAGATCGAGATTATAACGATTTTTCTGGTCCTTATACGGATGAGTCATCTTCTGACGATGATTACGAACGTGATGAAGCTCCAAGAAGGCGACGTGCAAGTAAAGAACCTCGAGGAAGAACTCAAACTACTCACGATGGACTCCCTTCAGCAACTACTGAGAGGATTAAGGCTTATGAAGCCGAGATCTTAAGATTAAAGGAAGACATGGCCAGAGAACAAGCCAGATCTAATCAGACTCGACCTCCTCCGACTTCAGGAGGGATTCCCTTCATAGATTTGGAAAGGTCTTCAAGGAGACGCCGAAGGGCTGAAGCCCCAACCCGAGGGACTACAAGGGTGGAACTCCCCAAGAGTAACCCCAAAGACCTGATGCTACAAGGAGATCTTGATGATCCAACCCCTCCATTCACTGAGGAGGTGATGAACGCACATATCTCCCGAAAGTTTAAGATGCCCACAATCAAAGCTTATGATGGAACGGGGGATCCCCCAACTCATGTAAGAACGTTTACGAGCGCATTGTTACTGCAGCCTGCTAACGATGCCCTTAAGTGTAGGGCGTTTCCCAAAACCCTGTCGGGCATGGCGCAACGCTGGTATAGTCGTTTACCTCCAAACTCGATTAGCTCTTTCAAGGAATTGAGCACCGCCTTTGTCAGTCAATTCATTAGCGGAAGAATCCATGATAAAAGCTCTGCATCCCTTATGTATGTAGTACAGGGAAAGAACGAGAACCTGAGGGATTATGTCAAGCGATTCACTAAGGAGACCCTGAACATCACTGATTTTGAAAATAAGGTGGCTATGGTAGCCTTGCAGCACGGAACCACGGATCTCTTTTTTAAGAGGTCGCTGGCAAAACATCCCCCTGAAAGCATGGATGAGCTCCAACGGCGGGCAGACAAGTATATAAAAGCTGAGGACAACATGAAAAAGGAAGCCGCATTGGGCAATGGAGGGAACAACAAGCGGAAGCAAGAACAAGAGTACGACGCTAGGGACAAATATCCCCGAACTAGCAGAGACTCTGAATCTGCTCCAAAAAAGAGCTCGGGTCCAAGGTTTTCTGAGTATGCTAGGATTAATGCTCCACGAAGTCAGATCCTGTTGGACATTGAAAAGAAAAAGGACTTCCGATGGCCGAAGCCGCTTAGGGGAGACCCAGCTAAGCGGAACAAGGAGCAGTACTGCAGGTTCCATAAAGATGTGGGACATGACACTGACGATTGTAGGTAACTCAAGGATGAGATTGAGTTCTTGATACGAAGAGGAAAACTAAGTCAGTTCACCAAGGGTGATGACCGTGGGAACCAGAGAAGGGACAATGACAAAAGGGATAATAACAGGAGGGATGACAACCATGACCGCAATCCACAGCCCCGAAGGGCAGTTATCAACATGATCTGGGGAGGCCTGACAGCAGCTGGCACAACTAAGAATTCTCGAAAGGCTTATGCTAGAGAAGTAATGCACATTGTGGGAGAGGCCCCGAAGCGTGCTAAAACTGAGATGGTAATTGGTTTCGATGATTCAGACTTGGAAGGGGTAAGTTCCCCCATGATGACCCGCTGGTCATAACTCCTGTGATTGGAAACTCAGAAGTAAAACGAGTCTTAATAGACCATGGAGCTTCTGTGGATATTTTGTTTCATGATGCGTTTATGAAGATGGGGTACAACGACTTTCAGTTGACCCCTACAAACATGCCCATATACGGATTTAACGGAGTGGAGTCCAACGTTGAAGGGACTATTCAGTTACCCGTAACTATTGGGCAGGAGCCTAAGGAGACGACTCAGATGCTGAATTTCTTGGTGATTAAGGCAGCCTCAACATACAACGCAATCCTTGGAAGGACTGGACTTCATGCGTTTAAGGCTGTGGCCTCTTCCTATCATATGAAGATTAAGTTTCCAACACGGAATGGTGTCGGAGAACAGAAGGGTGATCAGAAGATGGCAAGAAGTTGCTATGTAGCCGCGCTGAGGGCCGATGGAGTCGGGGGGCAGGTCCTTCCGATTGAAGACATGGATGTCCGTGATGATGAAGAGCATAGAGGGAAGCCAGCAGAGGATTTGATTCCCATACCTCTAGAGCCAAACGATCCTGAAAAAGTTACTTATGTTGGAGCATCTCTGAAAGAACCCCTGAAGGGCAAGTTGATAGAATTCTTACAAAAGAATAGCGACGTGTTCGCTTGGATAGCAGCTGATATATATGCCAGGGATTGACCCCCAACTCATAACTCATAAGTTAAATGTTGATCCTAAGAGGAAGACAATAAAGCAGAAGAAGAGAAACTTTGCTCCGGAGAGGCAAGAGGCCATTAAGCAAGAAGTGGATAAGCTCTTGGAAGCTGGTTTTGTTGAAGAGATTCAGTTTCCCGAATGGTTAGCGAACCCTGTGATGGTCAAAAAAGCGAATGGGAAGTGGAGGATGTGTATAGACTTCACTGACCTGAATGATGCATGTCCAAAAGATTGTTTTCCCCTTCCAAGGATTGATATATTGATAGATGCCACAGCTGGACATGAGATGTTAAGCTTCATGGATGGATTCAGCGGCTATAATCAGATTAAGATGCACAAGGATGACATCCCTAAGGTATCTTTCATAACAGACTTTGGTGTCTTCTGTTATCTTGTTATGGCGTTTGGCCTAAAGAATGCAGGTGCTACTTACCAACGGCTGGTGAATAAGATATTTGCCCATTTGATTGGAAAAACCATGGAGGTGTATGTTGATGACATGTTATTCAAGAGCCTACTCAAGGCTGATCATATTAAGCACCTCGGAGAGGCATTTGAAGTGCTGAGGCACCATAAAATGATGTTGAATCCCGCCAAGTGCGCCTTTGGCGTTGGATCTGGAAAGTTTTTATGGCTGATGGTTTCAAAGAGAGGCATTGAGGTCAATCCTGACAAGATCAAGGCAATTTTAGACATGGAGCCACCACGTTCTATAAGAGATGTGCAGAAGTTGACAGGCCGAGTGGCAGCCTTAGGGAGGTTTATCTCCAAGTCTGGTGATAAGTGTTTACCTTTCTTTCAAACATTAAAGAAGGTAAAAAATTTTGAATGGACACCCGAAAGCCAAGAGGCCTTTGAATAATTGAAGAAATACATGGCTGAAGCCCCGCTGTTGGCCAAGCCTAGCGTCGGAGAGACTCTTTATCTATACCTGGCAGTATCTGAGCAAGCATTGAGTGCCGTCCTCATACGGGAAGAGAACAAGGTTCAGAAACCCATCTACTATGTGAGTAAGGTGTTGCATGGAGCTAAGTTGAACTATTCTACCATTGAGAAGTTTGCTTTAGCATTGGTAACAGCTTCAAGGAAACTACGACCTTACTTTCAGTCACACAAGATTGAAGTCCTGACGGACCAGCAGTTGAGAAGTATCCTGCATAGTCCGAAAGCCAGTGGAAGGCTAATTAAGTGGACGATCGAACTCAGAGAATTTGACATTGCATATAAGCCTCGGACAGCCATCAAGGCTCAGGCATTAGCTAACTTCGTGGTTGAATGTACCATTGGCAACCAAGAAGTCGGGGGGCAGGAGATAGTAACCACCCCTGCGGTTGAGAGTAAGGATGAAGAACTTGTACCTGATCAGAAAGAATATTGGGTGCTCTATTTTGATGGAGCATCAAAAACAAAATCTAGTGGCGCTGGTTTGGTATTGCAAAGTCCCGACGGGTTCATAGTGGAGCGCTCTGAAGTTGGACTTCCTAACTACCAATAATGAAGCTGAGTACGAAGCCCTAATAGCCGGATTGGGATTGGCCAGAGTCATGAGGGTCAAGAACCTCAAAGTGTGTGGAGATTCAAGACTGGTAGTCTCGCAAGTGAATGGTGAATTTGAGGCCAAGGATGATACTATGGCGAAATATTTACGAGTTGTGAAAGCTGTCATGACTTAATTTGATGAGTGCTATCTAGAGCACATCCCAAGAGAAGAGAACATTAAGGCTGATGCTCTCTCTAAGTTCGCTTCTTCTGAGATAGAGAATTATGCAGGAAGTGTTAACTTCCAGGTCTTGAAGGCCCCGACCATCAACTCTAAGTTGGTAGCACCGATCGACGTTGGAAGTTGTTGGATGGATCCTATTAAAGCTCATTTGGAAACCGGATGGCTCCCTGACAATGCCTTGGAGGCACGAAAATTGTCAGTGAGAGCATTGAGATATGCCCTGATCGAAGGCATCTTGTATAAGAGATCGTTTGTCATCCCGTATTTGAAGTGTTTAAGGCCCCAAGAGGCTAAGGAAGCATTAGAGGAAGTTCATGAAGGGATCTGTTGGCAACACTTGGGGGGCAGAGCCCTAGCCCACAAGATTACCCGCCTGGGATTCTATTGGCCAGAGATGTTGTCAGATGCCCAGGATTATGTTAAGAAGTGTGACAGATGTCAAAAGCACGCCCCTGTTGTAAGGCAGCCACCTGAGAGGTTAACCTCAATCAGCTCTCTCATTCCGTTTGCAATGTGGGGGATGGACATTCTTGGTCCTTTCCCCATGGCTTCAGCACAAAGGAAGTTTCTGATTGTCGCCATTGATTACTTCACTAAGTGGATTAAGGCTAAACCTTTAGCCAAGATAACCACCAAGCAAGTTTCCCAGTTCTTTTGGGAGAACATAATTTGTAGGTATGGAATCCCGCGAATCCTTGTGACGGATAATGGGACACAGTTTAACAATGAGGAATTCAAGAAATATTGTGAGGAAAACGCTATTGAACTTCATTTTACCTCGGTGGCACATCCGCAAGCAAATGGACAGGCCGAAGTAGCCAATCGAATCATCCTGGACGGATTAAAGAAAAGGGTCGAACGCTCGAGGAATACTTGGGTGGATGAGTTGCTGCCTATACTCTGGGCGTATTGCACCACCTGTAAGGTGACCACAGGAGCAACTCCGTTTTTGCTAGCTTATGGAGCTGAGGCAGTTGTACCACTAAAAATCATGCATGCATCGCCTCGAATTGAGGCATTTGAACCTGAGACTAATGAAGAAGGCATGAGGCTCGCCCTAGATCTGATTTATGAAGTTAGAGACGAGGCAAACCCCCAGAAATGCGGAGCATCAAAAGAAAGCATCCTTCTATTACAACCACAGGGTTAAGGAGAGGTTCTTTCAGCAAGGTGACTTGGTTCTTAGGAAGATTGAGGCCTCTGGAGTCGGTCAGAAGGGAAAGCTAGCCCCGAACTGGGAAGGGCCGCTGGGGTTGAGGTGCCCCGGACTTGGCATGCATTGAACCTCAAGGTTTACTATGTTTAAGCTCTCCTGAGAAGGACCTAGCTTTTTTCCTATGTAATAGAAGTAGAAATAAGGTCGATGAAACCATACCAAGTTTTTAAACTTGAGATATTGGAAGTAGAGTATCTATATAAGGGTTGTGCCCGTTTATGCTACCTATGCAAGGGCTGTGCCCATTTCTTCATATTAATAAGACTATCCTACATTTTCGCATAAGTTACGAGCATTACTTATTGATATATATGCATAAAATGCTGGACTACACATGCGAACATGAATAAGTTGAGAAACATTGATTTGGGGGATAGTAGTTGTATGTATTGTTGTATTTTGTGGTCATATAGGATATCATGTTGCATAGTAGTGATAGTTCATGCATGATTGTTATGTTCGTATTATCTACGTGTGTTCATTTAGGACATTTTGTTTTATTTTCGTATACCATGTGAGTTTTCATTTAGTTGCATTTTCATGGCATGCATATTTCATGATCCCTTAGGACGAGCTGATTCTGATTGATAGGTGGATGTTGATTTGGGTGTGATGATGATGAGTAGAGGGCTAATTTATAGTTTCTATGAAATTGACTTGCATGTTACGGGAACAAAATTTATTACACAGTCTCATTGGGGTGCTGTTGGGCTAGGTTAGGGTCATGCCTGTGGGATGTTTTGAGATTTAATCACTTGTTTATATTTAGAATTTTCGTTATTCCCTTTATAGCGTAGGAACATTAAAGTCTAAGTTTGGGGGAAACCAGGAATTTTCATGCTAGTTGTTAATATTTGTCAATAAAGGCTAGACGTCAAATGGCTAGTAGCCAGCTCATATTTATATGAGTAGTCTAGGGTTGGAAATGAGAAAGGCTCATTCCAGATTGCGGAAAAATAAAAAAAAATATAAAAAAAAAAGAAAAAAAGAAAAAAAAAAGAGTCAAGTGTTGTTTGTTAATGCAAAATTAACCAGAGTGAGCTCTTTAATACTCGAGTAATTAAGTCTGAGGGGACTTAGTCCTAGTGACCTAAGGCTTTATAGTCTGGGATCCACTGACCCAACACTCGCTACATGGGTATTATTGTATAAGCCTTTTGGGGTCTCATTCATTGCACGGTTAAATAAGCATGCGTATTGTATATGTAGTGTCGTAGTATAGTAATAAAGCATGAGTTTCTGTCTACCTTGGATAAGGGTGGAGGTGTTCCTAGGTTATGGAGTGTCTACAGTCTATTCTAGTTATAAACCTGTGATTGTCTTGACGGAAAGCATGTATGATTTTTGACCTAGTTCTGGGGGTATTTCTGATGAGCATTGCACACACGCACGTTTCTGTTCATGTATTGTTAGTATACGGGGACTTAGTCGAGCTCTGCTTGGATTTGTTACGTTCATTGAGATATTTGCTTGTTAGTTGGTTTTGGTGAGTTTGAAGGGGATCTTGCATTTTCATAGTAGTTGCATTCATGCATTGCATTGCATTGGATTTTGTGGGTACATTCGCTATAGGCCCTCACGAGACCTTACTCGTCCACTAGGGCTGCCTAGGGGTTTAAAGGGCTTGTTGCATATGCCAAATGCAACCGTGATCACCTACGGAAGTGGTACTAATTAGTTAGTTAGTTGTAATTGTATATGCTTGAGGACAAGCATCAGTTTAAGTTTGGGGGTGTGATAAGTGGATTTTATATCCACTTGGAACATTCTAAATTGGCTTAAATTGATTGCTTTGACCTCAAGATTGTGGTAGTTTTGATGTGTTTGTTTAATTGTGCAGGGTTGGAATAATGTTGATTAAGATCGTTGTTTCCGTTACTTTTGGAGTTGGATTCGGGCTTAATAATATAGAATGGAGTCTTGTTATGGTTCACCATGAGGATTCCAAGCATAGAGGATTGAAAACGGAAGAGAATGCAAAAAGAACGGGAGCAAACGGAGCAAAAACGAAGGAGAAAAAGCTAAAAAACGAAGGAGAAAAAAACGTGACCAGAAGTAGCCTGGGCAAACTGCGCCATTTCTTGAGCAAAGTGCGCCAGGGACCAGAATTGGCTTGAGCAAACTGCGCCAGTTCTTGAGCAAAGTGCTCGGGGACGTGCTGATTTTCCAGTTTTGCCCTTATTCGATCTGAAATTGTATTTTAAGTGGTTTTTGACATAAAAATCGATTTCTAGTTGTATTTTAGGTATTTTTCTTATTGGGCAAGAGTAGGAAAAAGCCTATATCAACATCCAACCCGTGTAATCATAAGAGACACACGTTACGTAATATAACCTAGTTTTCAAGGAGAGAGAAGAGGAGAAGGAATTCTTCCAAGCTAGTGACAAGCAAGGATTATTCTTGAAACCTTTGTATTCTTCTATTGTGGGGATTTAATTCTAAACCTTATTTCTTCTTCTCTATTTTTACTTGTTTATTTTAGAGTTATGTTTTCAATAGAACCCATGATGGCAATTAGGTCAATTATGGGCTAATTCGTTATCATGGGGTTTTAATGGATTTTGCTATGGATTCTAGTAATTGAGTGTTTTTATGCCTTGGTGTGTGATTGTACGTATTGATTGCCTAGTATGTTTATGCTTATTCGTTATAAGTGCGTCGCGAACACTTGTAATTGTTTGTTTAATCCTAGTGAATGCGAAAGTGGATCTAGGGTTTAGAACAATTCATGCTAGCATAGGTTTTTGCATGTGAAGAACATGTATTAATTTGTGATGTGATTCTAACCGTCTTGCATCGACTATGTGATTTAATGGGTGCTTGATTTTCAACCGGTATGTGTTCAATTGCTATAGACATATAGGGACTACACATATTTGGTGACTACTTGACTTCTATCAATTGTGGATGATCAGTAGGATGGTATATGCACAACGAAAGTTGGTATGTATCAGTTTAGTGCATCTAATCAGTAATCAACTCGGTCACATGCTAGGCTAAAGGGCATAAGATTCTAGATGAAGTAGTAATTGAAATTGAAATCCCATGTTTGTTTATTATAAGGTTAAAGTTAAGTTATTTTCTCGTAATTTGCTTAGTTGGTAATTATTCAATAGTTAAATCAACCCTATATTGTGATTGTCTTAGCAGTGAGTGTGAATCATAAGCTGGTGCATAAGTGAACATAACGAACAAATTGAGTCTCTGTGGGAACGAATCCTATTTACTCTATATTACTTGTTGACCACGTTCTCTTGCGTGAATAAGTGCGAACAAGTTTTTGGCGCCGCTGCCGGGGACTCGGTTCATTGTTTGTTTAGTTTATGATCTTGTCATCAATTTGGGTTAAATTCACTGACTCGGACGTTTTTCTTTTTATTTGATGGATTATTGGGAGCAGGAATTCGTAATTGTTTGTGAGCTGTGTGCAGGTGGACATTACACTCATCAATGTGAGTATAACAGAAACCGGCCAAATTTCAGCTGGGACTACAATCAGAGTGGTATGGAGCAATTCCAATATCCATCCTACCCGCTCCAAAATCAGCAGTTTGAAGATGAGCCATACAATCCAGGGGGACAAAAACTTGTTCGCACTTATTCACGCAAGAGAACGTGGTCAACAAGTAATATAGAGTAAATAGGATTCGTTCCCACAGAGACTCAATTTGTTCGTTATGTTCACTTATGCACCAGCTTATGATTCACACTCACTGCTAAGACAATCACAATATAGGGTTGATTTAACTATTGAATAATTACCAACTAAGCAAATTACGAGAAAATAACTTAACTTTAACCTTATAATAAACAAACATGGGATTTCAATTTCAATTACTACTTCATCTAGAATCTTATGCCCTTTAGCCTAGCATGTGACCGAGTTGATTACTGATTAGATGCACTAAACTGATACATACCAACTTTCGTTGTGCATATACCATCCTACTGATCATCCACAATTGATAGAAGTCAAGTAGTCACCAAATATGTGTAGTCCCTATATGTCTATAGCAATTGAACACATACCGGTTGAAAATCAAGCACCCATTAAATCACATAGTCGATGCAAGACGGTTAGAATCACATCACAAATTAATACATGTTCTTCACATGCAAAAACCTATGCTAGCATGAATTGTTCTAAACCCTAGATCCACTTTCGCATTCACTAGGATTAAACAAACAATTACAAGTGTTCGCGACGCACTTATAACGAATAAGCATAAACATACTAGGCAATCAATACGTACAATCACACACCAAGGCATAAAAACACTCAATTACTAGAATCCATAGCAAAATCCATTAAAACCCCATGATAACGAATTAGCCCATAATTGACCTAATTGCCATCATGGGTTCTATTGAAAACATAACTCTAAAATAAACAAGTAAAAATAGAGAAGAAGAAATAAGGTTTAGAATTAAATCCCCACAATAGAAGAATACAAAGGTTTCAAGAATAATCCTTGCTTGTCACTAGCTTGGAAGAATTCCTTCTCCTCTTCTCTCTCCTTGAAAACTAGGTTATATTACGTAACGTGTGTCTCTTATGATTACACGGGTTGGATGTTGATATAGGCTTTTTCCTACTCTTGCCCAATAAGAAAAATACCTAAAATACAACTAGAAATCGATTTTTATGTCAAAAACCACTTAAAATACAATTTCAGATCGAATAAGGGCAAAACTGGAAAATCAGCACGTCCCCGAGCACTTTGCTCAAGAACTGGCGCAGTTTGCTCAAGCCAATTCTGGTCCCTGGCGCACTTTGCTCAAGAAATGGCGCAGTTTGCCCAGGCTACTTCTGGTCACGTTTTTTTCTCCTTCGTTTTTTAGCTTTTTCTCCTTCGTTTTTGCTCCGTTTGCTCCCGTTCTTTTTGCATTCTCTTCCGTTTTCAATCCTCTATGCTTGGAATCCTCATGGTGAACCATAACAAGACTCCATTCTATATTATTAAGCCCGAATCCAACTCCAAAAGTAACGGAAACAACGATCTTAATCAACATTATTCCAACCCTGCACAATTAAACAAACACATCAAAACTACCACAATCTTGAGGTCAAAGCAATCAATTTAAGCCAATTTAGAATGTTCCAAGTGGATATAAAATCCACTTATCACACCCCCAAACTTAAACTGATGCTTGTCCTCAAGCATATACAATTACAACTAACTAACTAATTAGTACCACTTCCGTAGGTGATCACGGTTGCATTTGGCATATGCAACAAGCCCTTTAAACCCCTAGGCAGCCCTAGTGGACGAGTAAGGTCTCGTGAGGGCCTATAGCGAATGTACCCACAAAATCCAATGCAATGCAATGCATGAATGCAACTACTATGAAAATGCAAGATCCCCTTCAAACTCACCAAAACCAACTAACAAGCAAATATCTCAATGAACGTAACAAATCCAAGCAGAGCTCGACTAAGTCCCCGTATACTAACAATACATGAAGAGAAACGTGCGTGTGTGCAATGCTCATCGGAAATACCCCCAGAACTAGGTCAAAAATCATACATGCTTTCCGTCAAGACAATCACAGGTTTATAACTAGAATAGACTGTAGACACTCCATAACCTAGGAACACCTCCACCCTTATCCAAGGTAGACAGAAACTCATGCTTTATTACTATACTACGACACTACATATACAATACGCATGCTTATTTAACCGTGCAATGAATGAGACCCCAAAAGGCTTATACAATAATACCCATGTAGCGAGTGTTGGGTCAGTGGATCCCAGACTATAAAGCCTTAGGTCACTAGGACTAAGTCCCCTCAGACTTAATTACTCGAGTATTAAAGAGCTCACTCTGGTTAATTTTGCATTAACAAACAACACTTGACTCTTTTTTTTTTCTTTTTTTCTTTTTTTTTTATATTTTTTTTATTTTTCCGCAATCTGGAATGAGCCTTTCTCATTTCCAACCCTAGACTACTCATATAAATATGAGCTGGCTACTAGCCATTTGACGCCTAGCCTTTATTGACAAATATTAACAACTAGCATGAAAATTCCTGGTTTCCCCCAAACTTAGACTTTAATGTTCCTACGCTATAAAGGGAATAACGAAAATTCTAAATATAAACAAGTGATTAAATCTCAAAACATCCCACAGGCATGACCCTAACCTAGCCCAACAGCACCCCAATGAGACTGTGTAATAAATTTTGTTCCCGTAACATGCAAGTCAATTTCATAGAAACTATAAATTAGCCCTCTACTCATCATCATCACACCCAAATCAACATCCACCTATCAATCAGAATCAGCTCGTCCTAAGGGATCATGAAATATGCATGCCATGAAAATGCAACTAAATGAAAACTCACATGGTATACGAAAATAAAACAAAATGTCCTAAATGAACACACGTAGATAATACGAACATAACAATCATGCATGAACTATCACTACTATGCAACATGATATCCTATATGACCACAAAATACAACAATACATACAACTACTATCCCCCAAATCACCCCCAAACTTAAAAATTGCAATGTCCTCATTGAAGGTAAATTAAAAGGGTACAAGAGATACTCCCCTACACGCCGGCATCTCCACCCTCCTCGGGTGGTGTGTCTGGTGGTGGATAGACGTGGAGGCTCCAACACAACTGTTGTTTTATTCGAGAGCATGAAATCATGGGTTGCCTCCCACGAATCGCCTTTCTTTAACGTCTTTAGCTAGACTTGGCCACAATTTTCCTCTTGAAAATTTTTTGCACCGTAACTCTATAAGGCCATTTAATGATCTTCTTCGGAGCAACGTCATTGACGACAAGCTTTACCCGTTTTCGCTCCTCACAAGATCTCTTAACAACATTCTCCCGCCTACCTGAAAAGTTAGCAGCAATAACAATAGCAAGCAAAGGATTTGAATTACAAGAAACATACCCCAGGTGAACTAGCAATGTTTTGAGCTCGAGTTCGGGAGCTCCTTCAAATGATGGCTTAAGGCGCACCTGAGAATTCCAGAGATCTTCCACTCCAAGCAACTTATGTGGAATACGTAGCCCCATTAACCAAGGCACTGTAATCCTCAGTTGGCCATGCTTTGGCTTCTCCTCCGTGTCATACTTTTTACTCTGCCCTGCATCAACCAATTTCAAGCTAAAACACTCCTCATCCTCCGCCGGTAAATTCATGGCTAGAGTTTGCTTCTGAAGCCCTTGTGGATATGGCGGAGGAAAATCGATTTGGATGATCTCTGTAGTCTTCTCCGGAGTAGATTTGTCAACATGAGTGATGCTCTTTTCTTCTTCGGCCTCCAACTGGTCGAAGTCAGATTGCAACGGAGCGGCATTCAACAACTGAACATGCTCTTCTAATTCATCATCTTCCACACTGAGACACTCTCCATCCTTCGAAGGAAATAACATAGCCGCTTGAGCCTTGGAATTTTCTTGATCTTGGGCTGATTCTTCAAAATTTTGAGATTGCAAAGGAAGTGGTTGCGGTTGATTATTCAGAATTGAATTTTCTGATTGGTTTGCCTCCGACTCTGCTTCCTTATCAGCTTCATGTTCTGCTTCTTCCCCATCTCTGCCCTCAGACTCTCCTTCCTGAACTTCGATCATGGTCTCACCCGTGGCTAAGAAAGGCCAGTCAAGACTGATAGTAAGGTTCTTGTCCTCCTCCTCTATATCTAGGCCTTCTGTGTCACTTGCAATTTGATTCAATGTTTGTAATGCATTTGCAATTTGACCAATCTGATCTCCTATTCTCTGGAGAGACAATGCATTGCTTTTAGCCATCAACCTCAATTCTTCTAATTCAGCTTCTTCGGTCGACTGTTGGATAGACCAAGTCTGAAATTGCTGCTGCTGAAATTCAGGAGGTTGAAAGTGTTGATGCACTGGGGCATACTGATGCTGAAATTGTTGCCCCTGTTGCTGCTGAATTCCCCCTGGATTGTATGGCTCATCTTCAAACTGCTGATTTTGGAGCGGGTAGGATGGATATTGGAATTGCTCCATACCACTCTGATTGTAGTCCCAGCTGAAATTTGGCCGGTTTCTGTTATACTCACATTGATGAGTGTAATGTCCACCTGCACACAGCTCACAAACAATTACGAATTCCTGCTCCCAATAATCCATCAAATAAAAAGAAAAACGTCCGAGTCAGTGAATTTAACCCAAATTGATGACAAGATCATAAACTAAACAAACAATGAACCGAGTCCCCGGCAGCGGCGCCAAAAACTTGTTCGCACTTATTCACGCAAGAGAACGTGGTCAACAAGTAATATAGAGTAAATAGGATTCGTTCCCACAGAGACTCAATTTGTTCGTTATGTTCACTTATGCACCAGCTTATGATTCACACTCACTGCTAAGACAATCACAATATAGGGTTGATTTAACTATTGAATAATTACCAACTAAGCAAATTACGAGAAAATAACTTAACTTTAACCTTATAATAAACAAACATGGGATTTCAATTTCAATTACTACTTCATCTAGAATCTTATGCCCTTTAGCCTAGCATGTGACCAAGTTGATTACTGATTAGATGCACTAAACTGATACATACCAACTTTCGTTGTGCATATACCATCCTACTGATCATCCACAATTGATAGAAGTCAAGTAGTCACCAAATATGTGTAGTCCCTATATGTCTATAGCAATTGAACACATACCGGTTGAAAATCAAGCACCCATTAAATCACATAGTCGATGCAAGACGGTTAGAATCACATCACAAATTAATACATGTTCTTCACATGCAAAAACCTATGCTAGCATGAATTGTTCTAAACCCTAGATCCACTTTCGCATTCACTAGGATTAAACAAACAATTACAAGTGTTCGCGACGCACTTATAACGAATAAGCATAAACATACTAGGCAATCAATACGTACAATCACACACCAAGGCATAAAAACACTCAATTACTAGAATCCATAGCAAAATCCATTAAAACCCCATGATAACGAATTAGCCCATAATTGACCTAATTGCCATCATGGGTTCTATTGAAAACATAACTCTAAAATAAACAAGTAAAAATAGAGAAGAAGAAATAAGGTTTAGAATTAAATCCCCACAATAGAAGAATACAAAGGTTTCAAGAATAATCCTTGCTTGTCACTAGCTTGGAAGAATTCCTTCTCCTCTTCTCTCTTCTTGAAAACTAGGTTATATTACGTAACGTGTGTCTCTTATGATTACACGGGTTGGATGTTGATATAGGCTTTTTCCTACTCTTGCCCAATAAGAAAAATACCTAAAATACAACTAGAAATCGATTTTTATGTCAAAAACCACTTAAAATACAATTTCAGATCGAATAAGGGCAAAACTGGAAAATCAGCACGTCCCCGAGCACTTTGCTCAAGAACTGGCGCAGTTTGCTCAAGCCAATTCTGGTCCCTGGCGCACTTTGCTCAAGAAATGGCGCAGTTTGCCCAGGCTACTTCTGGTCACGTTTTTTTCTCCTTCGTTTTTTAGCTTTTTCTCCTTCGTTTTTGCTCCGTTTGCTCCCGTTCTTTTTGCATTCTCTTCCGTTTTCAATCCTCTATGCTTGGAATCCTCATGGTGAACCATAACAAGACTCCATTCTATATTATTAAGCCCGAATCCAACTCCAAAAGTAACGGAAACAACGATCTTAATCAACATTATTCCAACCCTGCACAATTAAACAAACACATCAAAACTACCACAATCTTGAGGTCAAAGCAATCAATTTAAGCCAATTTAGAATGTTCCAAGTGGATATAAAATCCACTTATCAAACATCAAGGACAATGGATTACGAATTAAAAGTTATGCCCGAAGGCAGAATACATAAACGATTAGTTCAAGATAAGTTAACAAAAGTACAGAGTAATGCCCGAAGGCAGAATACATAAATAGATAGATAAAAAGAGCAACTACTGGGCATCTCCAGTATGCTCATCCTCTTCATCTGCGCCAAGATGAGCAGAGGGATCTGGCTCCAGGATCCTATCATCATCCTCCTGGTCCTCCTCCTGGGTGTCCTGCACTGCCAAGGCCATAGGAGCATGAGGGCTAGAGAAGTCTGAAACACTAAGGGTACCAGGAAATCTCCTAGTAACCTCAGCAAGAGCTCCGTCCCATCCCTGAGTAAACTGGTAAGGGAATAGAGAATCGTCATGCTTCTCCATGAAGCCCACATACTCCTGGGAGGCAAGGTAGTCATCAATCAGGTCGTCCTTGCCCTTCTTGAGAGTGACATTTTCAGCCTGAGACTCTAGAAGCTCTTTCTCCCTCCTCGCTAAGGTAGCTTTGACAGAGGCTAGCTCATCCTGAGAGTCATCATACTTTGCCTTATAAGTCTCATAGGATGAACGCCAAGTCTTAGCCTGGAATACGCCCCCCTGGAAGTTGGCGTTAGCCTACAAAAGATAAAGTTAGAACCACGATTCAAATAGCAAACAAGTATATAGAGAGAGGGAAGTAAGGAGCTTACAGCAGCAAAGGCATGAGCACCAGCACTCTCGGCTCCTTCAAGAGTGGAGCCGGATACATAATCTTTGAAATCACCGGGAGTTATGGAATGATAGGACCAATCCATGGCATGCCTGCAATCTCCAACAATGGAGTCCTTCTTCCTAATACCCCAGTTGGGACGCCAAGCGCTCTTGGAAGAGCCATCTACTTCTTCAACATCAGCTACATGGGGCCTCAAGTAGGCATCCGTGGCCTTTGGGGCTCGAGGATCCTTCCCTGAACGAGCCCTCTTCAACCTAGCAGTGTCTCCATCTTCGGGCTCATTAGTCTTGTTGATAAAAGCTGCAGCTGCAATTACAAAACAAAAGAAAATAATGGGTATGAGACAATCATATTCAGGTAAAGGAATACAAAAAGAAAGGAAATTACCCTTATTGGTCACTCGGGAAAGTCCCAAAGATTTAAGCTGGAACTCATTCAGGAGATCCCAAGCCATAGTAGTATGATTATCTTTGATGAGCTCCTTGTAGGCATGGGTCTCTTCCTCGTTTAGCTCAATATCATTGGCACTGCCATCTACGACCTTACCAAAGGTACTACGAAAAACATTGCCCCAATCTCCACCTTCCCATGTCAAATACATGAACTCCTTCTTCCACTTTGGGTTGGAGTCAGGAATAGATTGGGGGTGAAAGATTGGAGGAGTGGAAGTACGGTGACTAATGTAAACCCAACCCGGAGTAGATTCAGCAGAATTTTTAAATTGAAAAATCTTTCTAAAGAGAGCTACAGAAAGAGGGAATTTGTTTTTAAGGTAGAGGACCATGAAACAATTGATCACCCTCCAAGAGTTGGGAGGAAGTTGGCAAGGGTTAATTCCTACATCTGCTAAGAGCCTAGGAATAAACTCATGGAAGGGGAATCGAACCCCTGCAACAATGGCACCCCTATAAATACAAAGTGCATCGGGGCGCCAATGGCAAGATCGATCCCCAGGATCAGCTGGGACAAGTCTATAGGGTGATTCTATTTTATACATCCTGTTATAATCAGTGATTTTTTTTATGTCATGAAAGATGTTACTATGATTAAAGGAATCAAGGTGTGACAAGGATGGAAAATCCTCTGTACGATTTAAAATCATATCCTGTAAACTCATGAGGGGAGAACGAATGATGATACCTCTTTTGGAGGCTCCTTGCAATTTCTGGAAACGAAGTGCTGCACGATCTTCTGCCATCTCAGTAAATCTTCAAAGGAAATCTGCAAAGGATGAAGAAATTGTTAGAACAATCTTCAATTCTTCAAAGGAATTGAAGAACAAACCCAGAAAAAGGGTGATCTTGAAACTATAAATTTAGAAATTCTGGAAAATACCTTGAGTATTCTTCAAATCTTCAACAGCAACTGGAAAATTTCTGGAAAATTGCCAGAAAACTTGAAGGATGCCTTCAAATCTTCAGAGAATCAGCAGAAATGTGCAGATTTGAGGTTGAAAGTCTATGAACTTTGAATGATCTTCAAAAAATGAAGATCAAACTCAGATTCTTCAAAGGAAATTTCTAAAAGAACTTTGGAACTTTTGAGAGAGTTTTTAGGAAACTTTTGTGATGAAAGTGAAAGTGAAAGCTTTGGCCTTTATATAGGCAAGAATCTAGGGCATTTCAACCGGTTAGGGAGAAGGTCAACCGGTTGTAGCCTATTGGAAATCTTTGTAGGCCGTCAACACAAAGTTGGACTCTAAAAGGCCCAACAACACCAAGCCTGTTAAGGCCCAAGTCCAGCTAAAGTAATTAAAAAGAATTAAGGCCTGTCACGGCCCAACCAAGATTGATAAACCTAATTAAGGTTTTGATTTAAGGTCATGTTGACCCATAGTAAAGGCCCAACCAAAACTTAAAAAGTTTTGTAGGCCCAAACGATTTGAAAACCTAGGTCCAGCCCATGAAAATTAAAAGACAGGGCCCGTTAAAATCCATAATGAGACTTGGAGTTACCAAAAGGAAGCACGAGGTCGTGAGATTCGATCTCATTTTCTTGTATAATTACGAGCTCGGCTAGAAGACCTGGAGAATTTAAATCTGAGGTCGTAAGCAACCTTGAAAATTGAGGTCGCATAAATGAGGTCGTTTTTGACTTATAAAAAGCAAAATGAAGCCACGACCTACCACTCCAATTGAGATCGTTGTAATATGGCTTGAGATCGCAAATCTCAGGTCGAATTTGAACTAGGAAATGTAAAAAATCCCCACGACCTGGGATTCATTTGAGGTCGTTCTTATGGTATACTGAAGTTGAGGTTGTACGATATCGAGGTCGTGAGATCCAGGTCAAAAAAGAACTGAAATCCATGCAAAAACTTCACGACCTGGAACCATATGAGGTCGCAATGCTGAGGTCGGAAATAAATTGCAAATCGAGCTTGAAGCACATGACCTGTGACCAACTTGAGATCGTTTTAAGACTGGCTGAGGTCGTAACGTTGAGCTCGAATTTAGCTTAAAAATTGAGGTCGTTTTACACGACCTGGATGCTATTTTGAGCTCGAATTTAGCTTGAAAATTTGAGAAAAATAAAGCAATAAAAACCCCGAATCCCGATTGCGATCCATATAATTTCTGGAAAATTCGATAGATTTTCTAAGTGATACGGGTCGAGAATACCCTGATTTTCCCCAAAATTTCCAGGTCGAAAATGACTTAGGAAACATGAAAAATAATTTTATGCTCGAAGCACAATCTAATATTTGTGCCGTTCTAGCGCCGTTTAGTGCCGTTTAGCACCATTTAATGCCGTTTAGCGTCGCTTAACATTGTTTTAGCGTCGCTTAAGGCTACTTAGTGTCGTTTAGCATCATCTAACATTCGTCGTAAATGCGTCGGTCGCTCCACGCTTTACAAAAAAGACGATACCCGTAAAACACTAGTGTACAAAGATAAACCCTGACCCAAGTCTCGAAAAAGGCCGTTATAACTTCAAGGAAAGCCTGATCAGCTTTCCTAGAAGTTGGGGGGCAAATGATATGGGCTAGAAATAAGCCCTAAAGACACATTTAATGTTGCATTAATTAGACCTAGTATGGTCCAAACATGGGGCCCACTAGATGGCCCAAAAACCCTAGTTAAATATTAATTTCGTAATTAATATTCATGGCTAATTAACAGCTGGGAAATATAAGTCAAAAAAGGATATTATCTCCCCAAAGAGTAGCCTCCAAGGCACATAGTCGTACAAGGAAACAGACTTCTACAAGGAAGGAGTCTAGATCCTTCCTCAAGGTTGACTTGCCCACCAAGTCACCTAACCCTACCCTAATTCTGAGGCTTCTCAGCCTATATAAAGGGTCAGACCCCTCAACCTAGAACTACGTTTTCTTGGCTTGATTCTCTAATACAGAGATACGTAGGCATTCTGTGAGGATCGTTTAAGTCTCGAACGCAGAAGCAGCCATTAAAGCACGAAGCTCACGTACCCTAGCCGCAATCTAATAACCTAGTTTTTATTCCACAACAATCTCATATAAAAATTTAAGCATCCAAAATTTATGTTTTTAAAAAGTTATTTTAAATTAATGTAAAAAATTCATATAATATTAAAAAAAATTCGTGCATCGCACGGGTTTTAAGCTAGTATCACTTATTTTAGTGTCATTAAAAAATTTTAATGTACACAAACTAAATGGTACAATAAAAATATGAAGTTAATTAATTTAATATCATTAAATTTAAAAGTTATTAATTTTGTTATTCAGAAAATTTTAAAATTAAATTAACAAACAATATCACCTGTTCAGCGTTCAGATTAATCATTCGTTCAGAATTTTAATGATTCAGAAATTTTTATTTGATTTAACAAATGACCCCTAAATGAATAAAGATCTATTTATCAGTACTAACTGCAAATTTTCTAACAGAAATTAGTACATTTCAAAAATAAAAAAAAAGTTTCCGCAGCCGGGAATTGAACCCGGATACCAAATTGTCACGGTTGTATTAATTGGCAAGCTTGAATATCAAATTGACATTGCTACTAGAGATGCACAAAAAGTCCATCGGGCCGGGCTTTGAAAAGCCCGGGCTTTTTGGTCAAAGCCCGGCCCGGGCTTTGACTTTGACAGGGCCGGGCCGGGCTTCTGTGAAAAATGTGAGCCCGTTTAGGCCCTCAAAGCGGGCCGCGGTGGGCTTTTTTCCGGGCCTGAAGCGGGCCGGGCCGGATCGGGCTTTTTCCGGAATCAAATCGGATCGAGATTTTATGTTATATAATAATATTCTTTATGTAATAATGGGAGACATGTGTTAAACAATCTATATTGCCGATACAAATTTTAAATTTATCGATTTACTTTTTGATTTGATGATATATTAATTGATTACACGTGTACTTAACTTGTTTTCGTTCATGTATAGTAATATATGCATATAAATAATCTTATTATTAATAATGAATATGTAAATATATATGTACTTAAATTATTTTTATATTTGTAGGAAGTGTAAATACATAAATATTTATGTAAGTATACTAGAATAATCGAATTTTACCCGGGCTTTTTCGGGCCGAACCGGGCTTTTAATCGGGCCGGGCCGAAGACCGGGCTTTTTATAAGACCGGGCTAAGACCGGGCTTTTGCCGGGTCGGGCCGGGCCAGGCTTTGCCCAAAAATATAGGGACCGTTCAAGGCCCTCGGGCCGGGCTTTGACCGGGCCAGGCTTTGACCGGGCTTTGCCGGATCGGGCCGGGCCAGATTTTCGGGCTCGGGCTTTTTGTGCATCTCTAATTGCTACTGCGGATGCTGTTGTTATGATAATTTAAATTAATTTAATATATAAACTGATGTTTTGCATGCATATTTGCTGCATGGATGCAATTTTTTTGTTAGCTTGATTACATCAGTTTATTAAGTCCTCTAGTTTTTTTTTCAGATCGTGATGATTTCTAAAGCAGTAGATCTCATCTTTCAGTCAAGCAGTCAGAATTTGTAACAGTTAAACATCTTTTCCTGCATTTATGGTGTTCATCGAAATCGTTAAACCACTGTTTTGGACCAACCAACCCGACCTCCTTCAGTAAATCTACATTGATGTCAGATTTTGACAAAGAATCCTCTGCAGATGGTTCGACAGACTTCGTTCCCAAGCCACCTCTATTGCATATTATCATTTGTGAAAATGCAGTAACTCTTCTGCAATCTTTTGCAATTAATTGATTATTAATTAATCGGGTATTAATTTACCGAGGTTTTATTGAATACACTAACCGACAAATACAACTATTTAATGTTTTGCATGAGCATTTTATGCATATATTTTTTTTAGCCCGAACACATTAGTGTTAGTCCTCCTTGCTTTTTTAAATTCTTGATGGCTTGTAAACCAGTTGAACTCGTGTTCTAATCAAGCATTGAGAAAAAAAAGAAGAGCTTTAATTTCATATAACAAAAATTTGTAAAAAAAAATCCGCAGCCGAGAATCTAACTCGGTTACCAAATTGCCACATGTTATTTTGAAACGTCACAAATGACAGAGATTTCAATTTGACGTTGCTACTGCGGATTCCATTGTGCTGTAATAATTAAGAAGCATGAATGCATATTATCAATCGGGAGTGAGTGTTGACGGAGGAATTTGGTAATAACAAAATTCGAGGTACTTCGCCGGAAACAAGATCTACAACTGTGGTTCTTTGCCGAAAAGAGTGGTGGCTGTTTGTGATTGGTGGCTGAGATTGACAGGGTTAGTGGCGGCTATTCAGAGCTCTCGACTTCCAACCCCTCAATCGGCCTACGTACCCCGGTATTTATAGGGGATCAAGCCATACGTAGTTCTTGGAGAACAAGAAACCCAAATGGGCTTGGATAACGGACCAGCTTCCGGAATGTTCTACTATGAGGCCTAACCACAAAAGGCCCAAGGCTCATCCAGGATCTCAAGACTTCACGGATAAGGAAACTTCCCCCGTCGAGGACTAGTCCTATCCGCTACCAGCTATTTCTTGATTTCAAGGATGCATGTATAGCCGTGATTTACCCCAAGTGCAAAGTGAAGGATTACTCCAAAGTTCCTCAATGAGGGCGCGCCCATTGGCTACAGGAACAGAGCTCCCAAAGCACACACCAGAAAGTCCCCATCTTTCCACCTTAGGGCGCGCCTTTAGTGTTTAAGAAGGGTCCTTATATCCAGGCAAACCCCTGGAGGCCTTCTGCGACGGACATCCCCCTCCTGAGATACGACAGGAGGGAATTCTTCAATAATCAAATGCAAAATCGACATTGTTGCCATCCTGGAATTCCAACATATCCCAGGGCGCGCCCTAAACCCCCAGGGCGCGCCCTAACTTCCTAAAACCCTAATTTGTTCTCTAGAATCCCAAATTGAACCCGT
The DNA here is from genome assembly GCA_037693485.1 of Kitagawia praeruptora. Taxonomy (NCBI): domain Eukaryota; kingdom Viridiplantae; phylum Streptophyta; class Magnoliopsida; order Apiales; family Apiaceae; genus Kitagawia; species Kitagawia praeruptora. The sequence continues at coordinate 21,649,476 of CM075347.1, forward strand.
TATTAACCCGAATCCATCTTGAAAATACCCGAACCGAATTTTGGGCATAACAACTACCCCCCAATTCCATATGAAATCAGAGATGATATGTGGAATTTTCTCTAAAAAACCCAAAATTCTCCTACAAGATGCTCCTTTAGGGCGCGTCTTAGTGCTTCTTGTCTTCAAGATTCTATGTGGAAGGCGCGTCCTTCAATTATTCAATCCAAAATTTTACCTCCCTGGAAACTCTAGTTTTGACTTCTTCATAGAGGAATAACACAAATACACCACATCTCTAAGCTTACATGAGCTAACTCGACGTAAGAAACAAGAAATGTTATGCACAAGTGTAAACCTCTCATTCTCCATTATCTCCATTTTCTTTTCCCTCTAATTTGAGGGCGCACCTTATAGAGCCTGTTTATACCCCAATTTTTTTTTAATAATGGCGCGTCCTCGCCACATGAAATGCTACACATACTCATAAAAGCCTCGACATTTATTTATTTTAATTTTAATACTCCAATCATGTCCATACTCGCATATCGGGCATGTCAATTTTTTCGCAACAAGCTTACTCGAGCGAAGTAGTCATGCAAAATTTTCAAAGCTAACTTCACAACCCGTCCATCTTATAAATAGACGTGGCCTTCAATAACAAACCAAACACTTCACATATGGCCACATGTATGATATAACAAACCATGTAATCACCTCTTTTTCGTAATGCCAACACCCAAGCTCTTTGCCAATTATCTAATAAAAAGTACTTGAAATCGCTAAAACTTCTCCGAACTATATTATGATCATGTGTGGGCTTTAGCTTTTGGCTTGAAAGTTTGCTTTCACCTCTTACAGGTTGGTTTGAAACTTGTAACAAAAGCATCTCCAAGTTTTCAATTATGACGTAACCAACATTGTCCGGGTCTAACTCTTTCATGATCAGTGCTGCATATTCATCTTTTGATATTCGTCATCGGTTAATCGCTGTGACTTCGTCCCCTATTTTTCTTTCATCTACATCTTTGTCAACCATTACAAAACAAAAGTTCAAAGCCTTGAGTCAAAACTTTGATCAGAAATTTGTTCCTCAAACTCCTTTAACTCCGCTTTATTGATCAATTCTTCTGTTAAGTTCCTCCTCAGGGTCGGTGCATCAAAATGCTCTCCAGCAAACTCTTTAGACTCATAATTCATCCCTGCCAATAAACAAAATGTATTTTTGTATTTTGAGGCGCGCCTAACAAACTTTTTAACGAAGCAGCACTAATTTCATTAAAATGTCTTCTTGTTAATGGCTTGACTTCTGCTTCTTCTTTTTTTTTTTTTTTTTTTTACATCCATGCACCCTATCAATTCTTTGCCAACTAATATTTGATACATGATATGATTGTACTTCATGCACGTTTAATCTTTGGGCATCTCCCCACCTGGCTTAAAAATTTCAAGCGCTATAGAAATATATTTTTCATATTTTTTTATTTAAGGATGGAGTCAGCTTCTTTGCTTACTTATATATCTTACCAATGCTGCGGGCGCCCTTTCTTTCTACACCTTTATTTAGGCGTGTTTTAAGTCTGCATGGTTACCAAATAACCTCTCAGATTCTTTTATTTACAACTTGAACACAATAAATGATTTCCAAATAGCAATTTAGTAGAGTATTCATTATGCTTGATTTCCTTCTTCATTCATCTTGGCGGGTCCTGCATGCTTTGACTCCCCATAATAAATGATTCACTCCATAAAATTGAACTTAGCAATTCTTTTCGCTCTTTCTCTTACCATCCCGTGTAGAGCTGGCAATTCGTTTCGTGTCGTGTTCTTTCGTGTCGTGTACTTTCGTGTTTCGTGTACCAAGAGACCAAAACGAAAACGAAACGAAATAAATTCGTGTACTCAAATTCTAAAACGAACACGAAACGAAATATTTTGTGTAAACACGAAACGAAACGAAAAGTACACGAAATATTTCTGTTTACACGAAAATGAAACGAAAAACGTGTACTTTCGTGTACTTTCCGTGTACTTTTCGTGTACTTTTCGTGTACTTTTCGTGTATTTTCTATTTATTTTGTAAAAAAATTAAATGTCTAATATTTATTTATAATATATATTTATATAATTTAAAATATTTATTTAAATATTTATTTATTTCGTGTATTTTCGTTTCGTGTCGTGTACCCAAGGGTAAACCCAAAACCGACACTAAATTCATCCGTGTAATTTCGTGTTCGTGTACTTTCGTGTTCGTGTACCGCAAAGGTCAACCCAAACCCGTAATTTTTGTGTCGTTTTCGTGTCGTGTACGAAATTGCCGGCTCTAATCCCGTGGCCGTGGGTTCCATTATTTAATAAACATTTAATAACAATTGCTCCTTCTTTAGTGCATATGGACCCACCACCTAATCACTACATCATACTCCTTATATGAATTCAACTACTCCTATTTGTCTTCTTTTTCTTGCATTCACCAAATACTTGATGCAAACATCTTTCTCTTTTATCTCTTCCTTTAATTGCATGTACCCCATCTTTTGACTCCCGAATTTTTTTTACTCCACAGCTAGCTCTCACCTTTTTCTTTGTACCGCTTTGCATGATACTAAGTTGTATCATTTTCTTCAATAAGACACGTCCTCAACGGCTTAATATATGGGAAGACACTGGTTACTTCTCTTTTAGTAAAGCTAGCTTGACACACCAACTGATGTTACTAGCTTTGCATCATAGACTCATGCTACTAGCTTTGCTTTTTTGTAATTTAATGAACTCTTCCAATTCACTTGATTGTTGTATGCCTCCGCATTGTACACCGCTTAGTTTCCTGTTGGTGCAGCCTTTGGCAAGTCCACTTTTTTGTATTTTGGAAGAATATTGCAAGCACATATATTGGTAGCCATTATTTTTGTATATGAGATGCCTTCTGATAGCCCTACAAAGATGTGGGCGCGCCTTCTCTAACATTTATATATATTTTTAGATATGGGCTCCTGCACTTGGGCAATGGTCGAAAATACTCCTTTGCAATCTGGTACTTTCCATGCTTTACTTGATGGATAGTTTTGAAAGATCGTGGCAACAAAAATTTCCGTTCGTCTGTTATCTTTTAAAGGTCGTAACAAGATCTTGGCTATCCCTACTATCCCATTTTTATAACAAAGTGAGTGTAACTCTTTGATGTATATATGTAGTCAATTCTGTGGCTTTCTAAGGGTTTAATAAGCTCAATGCATCGGTTTGATAGAACCTTAAAGGAAGTAATCTTACGAATCTCCTGCCAGAAAGAACCATAAGGTGCTAATGCAAACAATGCATCATTATACCTCATGTATTTCAAGCCGAGAGATTTAGGCCGTGTCATGAAAATTAAATCATTTCTAGTAAAAATCTCCTTCACCACTCTCTTACTACTCAGGACTAGTGCTTGGTGCAAGCCAAGCTGCATTCTAAATACAGGACTGCAATGATCTTTAGGGCACGTCTAGACGATAGTGGCCAGACCTGTGGCTTTACTCTTGTTTACATTATAGTTTTTTTTTGTTGAATCCTTCATTCTTATCGGTACAAGCATCAAAATTTCAAGAACTCTTCATGGTGCGCCCAAAGTCACATCATCTTTTCCAATTTATTGCTTGCAGAGTTGTATCATAAAAACATATTTTATACCATCTTGATACGCTTATTTCTTTTCTGCTCATGTAGACGCACCTTGATTGCATGTGCCATTACTTCAATAAATATTATTATTATTATTATTGAAACATCAAGCAGCTTCTTCTTTATAGGATTGAGAACCAGCCATCCATTATAATTATGGATTTTATGAGATTATTTTGATTCATGCAATCTAGCATATATTTTCTTTCAGACTCCGGCCAATACTTTAAATACTCCTGTATAAAATCTTTAGTATTTTGTCTACAAGGCGTGCCCTTGCTTTCATTTTCTTATGTAGAGTTCAATTCTTCAACGATTCCTTCAACGACCATTACACTCACGATCTTCTGTGGCAAGCCAGTCTATAACTTTTTTAGTGCTGAATAGCTTTTGGAGCCCATGATTTGTAATCACCTCCAAGTATGCCCATATTCAATAATATGTAATAAAATAAAGGCAAAACTTTCATTTTGCTATCTCTTTAATTATTTAATGTAAATGAACCTCGCCGGTATGTTGTCACCGACTTCAATTTCTTAAATGTAAAATCAATTTCTTGAACATAAGGACGCGCCCTGTGCATCAATTTATGCTATGTTGCTTCTTCAGTTAATACACAAAATTAATTTGTGGGCTCCAACATTAACTCATTTGAGCAATTAAGTCCTCCATCAGTACCCTTGGACATGGATTTTGGATGGACATAATTAGAATGCCCTTTTGTAATGGTGCTGCCTTACATATTTTTATTTAACCTTCGGCTAGTTCCATAGGTTCCACATATTTATGGAAAATTGCATGTAAGGGAGCCTGACAGTAGTTTCCATTTCAATATTTATGCAGCCATTAATCGAGGGCGCGTCCTCTAGTGTAAGGATTGTTCAAACTCACCCTAATGGATGCGCTCTACAGGTAGGCAAGCATTTTTGAACAATTTAAAAATTTCACTACCTCAACTAATACTAGGGAAAGTATACACGGACTACCCCCCTAGACTAGGAGGTAATTAGTTTACCTTTTAGTCTATTATTCAGGCATCACTCTACTTCAATCAACTACTGGTAGAACAGGGAGTCAGAGCACCATCCTACTGATTATGTGAGCACAAGCCTCAAGTTGTTGAGAATACTCCATCAAGCGTTTACCTGACTAATCGGGATTTCACTCAAATGTTTTTTAAAAAACTGCAGGGGCACTATCAGTGCAAGACATCTCACTAGAAGGCATTCTACGAAGGGCATCTCATGGAAAGTCATCTTAGAACCTCTGTCCGACAAATGGGCACATAATAGGCATCAATTGTAGCGTCAAACATCATCTCATGAAGAGGAATCCCCATAGGGATATTCCATTGTTCATAGAAATTACCCTGAAATACATGTATATGTGGGGCTAGGAAGGTACATTAGTACTACCCCCGGGATCAGAATATCATTACTTAAAAGATCATCTCTTAAAGAAACATCCCAAGAGGGGAATTTTTAAGAGAGAGCAGTTTGAGTTACCGAGGGCGCGCCTTGTTGCTTAGGGTGCGCCCTAAGTGGACGAGGGCAATGACAAAGTTTCTACTAACCCAGGTGAGCGTCTTGATGATAATCATGATGAATGCTCCATTTAAAATGTCATTGTTATGTAGAGGGGCTCACTCATGACCTTAGGACCTCAACTTGATGATCAGGGGACGCGTCCTAAGGTTCGTGTGGACTCTCCTCCAATAATTTCCTCACCTAAAGAATACTTCTTGAAGATAAGGAAGTGTTCAACTAGCAAATTCTTCCAAGCATCATTGGAAATCATCGGAGCCTCGGGGATCACTATCAGGCCGCCACTTGAGAATTCTTGGGATCTCCTTTGCGTAGAATCTCCTTTTTGTAAATCTTCAACTAACCTTGAGGGCGCTCCCTTACTGGAAGGGTCGTTTGATAAGGAGATCTCTAAGGGTGCATCCTCTAATCGTGGATTTTCCGTGAAGAAATCCTTTGGGGATGAGAGCTTAAATAGTGGCTAACACATTTTCTCCCACCAATGAGCAAGAAGCTTCTTCAAATCATAAACATTAAAAACTCCAACTCTCGGGATATCTTGGATATTTGGCTGTGGAGCTAGCTGAGTACCCCCCAAGGGTAGAGGCTAAGTCACCACTTGGTTGTTCACATGAGCTTCAATCTGGAGTTGTGGTTGAATTACCACTTGGCCCCGATTTTGAACTTGAGTATTCTGATCTTAAAGTTGAGGATTTCCCTGAAGTTATGGAGATCTCCGAGGCTATGGAATTCTCGGAGGCTAAGGTATTCCCTCATGTTGAGGATCTTCCTGACGTTGAGGACGCGTCTTCTGCTTATCATCTCTTGCAGAATTCTCTGAAAGAAGGGGGATCATAAGGGGAGCTCTTCAACCAGAGGGCGCGCCCTATTCATCATAGAGCGGCCATGCCCCCATATACCTGTCTATTCTTATATCATCATAGTAACAGTCTTCTCTTCTTCCCGTAGAACCTCGAGGAAAGGCTCGCTCATGTCCATAGGGTCTTGACCTGTTGTCAGGGGCACTCTCTGTGAATCACGGGGCCTCGATTCCATGTGTTCTTCTTTCTGCTAGCCAGGCAAACCCCTGTAAGCCTTCGCATCAGGAAAACCCCTAGAGGCCTTCACATCAGGCAAACCCCTGGAGGCCTTCTCATTCAAGCAAGGTCCTCCTCATCTTGTCGGATTTCACTGAGGACGCGCCCTGATAGGTTGGGATGATATGTCCGATAATTCTTGAGATCTTTTTCAATTGGGATTTTTCTACCTGCAAAAACTCAATCAATAAAAAATCTTAGATGTTACCTGGAGGACGCGTCCTGAAGATGAGGACATTTTTAACCACCGAATTCTCTTAGAAATTGGAAATCATCAGCACATCAATATTTTTTTTTTAAGGATGCTTCCTCTAAAGAAAAGTTCTCTATATAAAAGCCTTCTGAAAAACTCAACATTAAAAACTCCAGCTTCTGAGGTACTAGCTGGCTGAATACCCCCCAGGGTGGAGGTCGACTTGTTATTCGATCATTCATTTGATTCTGACCTTCAGGCTGTGGATGTCTTTGAGGCTAGAGATTTCCATGAGCTTATGGATTTCCATGAGGCTGTGGATTTCCATGAAGCTGTGGATCTTCAAGAAGGTTTCATTAAGACTTTCCTTTCGAAGGAGGCACGACCTCGACCTCACTTCAATGGAGGTACCTGAAGGAACTTGAAAAATACGAGGGAATCTACCACATGAGGGCGAGCCCTCTTTATTATGAGGTTGCTCATCCCCTCGATAGATCTTCATTCTTCTATCACTGTTATCACGGCTACTTCTTCTTCCAGTATTATCGTGAGGGAGAGTTTGCTCATGTCCAAGGGGCCTCAACCTGTAATCAGGGGGCACTCGCTGTGGATCATCTCCGAGGAAGGGCTCACTCATGTCCAAGGGGCCTCAACCTGTAATCTGGGGGCGCGCGCTGTGGATCACGGGGCCTCACTCCTGAGCCTTATTTCTAGGCATTCCTTCAAGCTAGCAAAGGTCCTCTTCATAACAGCGAGGTTCTTCTCATTTGTTGGATTTCACTGAGGGCACGTCCTGGCCTATTTTGGTGAGGAGCCGCCTTCTCTTAAACAACAGGTCCCATTCGATCATCAACTTCCTCGTTACAATTTTCCATAGTAAGGGATCAACAAGAAACCTTAAATATCGCCTAGCCTGGAGATGAAGACATGTTCAACCATCGAACTTTACTAGAAGTTGGAAATCATCCGAGCCTTGGCTACCACCTTCAGGGCGCGCCCTGAGAGTTCTTGGGAATTCTCCTTCACCATCTTTAACTTGGGGATTCTCCTGCAAAAGTTCAAGAAACAAACAACAAAAATCTCAACAAAATAAGTTAAGGGTTACCTTGAGGGTGCATCCTGATGGTGAGGGCGCGCCCTGATAGTGAGGACGAGTTCTCAATAATTGCGCTTCTTCCCTAGAACATCCTTCTTCGAATCATATTTGAAATCGTCCCTTGGAAAACCTAGTTCGACGCCACTGACTGGAAGCCACCGCCTCTGAACATACCCGGAACCATCTTTTTGCAGCAGTAGCGTGAAAATCATCTTTAGAACCATCTTTTCTGTATTACGTCGAATCTCACGAGGGGTGCCCCCGGAGCGATGAGGGTGAGGGCGCGCCCTCTCTTGAGGATCCAACAACTTCTTCGAGAATTTTCCTAACTTGGGAAGGCTTTTCCTGTTCGGCAATGATATTGTGGGATACTCCGAGATTTTCTCATACTTTCTTGTACTTCCTCCGCAGAACTCAATCTTGACCCGAAGTTATTTATGGAATTTCCCATACGATATAGTTGCTCCATTAACTCCGAATTGCTGATAAGAATGGGCGACTGTCCGCCGGCAATGGCTGGATTTCTATGGTGGTGCGGAGGAGTAGAGATTTCCTCCGGAACATAAGCTTCGTGACGAGCTTGGTTACCCCCCAATCTATCTTTAGAATCGTAATCATCTCTTTCATGAGAACCCCCACGCTGATTGTACGACATCTTTTCCTCCTAAGATTCAGATCTTGATTGGCCCCCTCCTTCTAGCGCCAATTTGTTGACGGAGGAATTTGGTAACAACAAAATTTGAGGTACTTCGCCGGAAACAAGATATACAGCGGTGGTTCTTTGCCGAAAAGAGTGGTGGCGTGTGGTGGCTGTTTGTGATTGGTGGCTGAGATTGACAGGGTTAGTGGCTGCTATTCAGAGCTCTCGACTTCCAACCCCTCAATCGGCCTACGTACCCCGGTATTTATAGGGGATCAAGCCATACGTAGTTCTTGGAGAACAAGAAACCCAAATGGGCTTGGATAACGGACCAGCTTCCGGAATGTTCTACTATGAGACCTAACCACAAAAGGCCCAAGGCTCATCCAGGATCTCAAGACTTCACGGATAAGGAAACTTCCCCCGTCGAGGACTAGTCCTATCCGCTACCAGCTATTTCTTGATTTCAAGGATGCAGGTATAGCCGTAATTTACCCCAAGTGCAGAACGCATCCCTGTCCCCCGAATGAGAAGCACCCACCAGATAGCAGGACAGGTGATCCAGAGCTTTTGGGTGCAAAGTGCAGGATTACTCCAAAGTTCCCCAATGAGGGCGCGCCAATTGGCTACAGGAACAGAGCTCCCAAAGCACACACCAGAAAGTCCTCATCTTTCCACCTTAGGGCGCGCCTTTAGTGTTTAAGAAGGGTCCTTATATCCAGGCAAACCCCTGGAGGCCTTCTACGACGGACATCCCCCTCCTGAGATACGACAGGAGGGAATTCTTCAATAATCAAATGCAAAATCGACATTGTTGCCATCCTGGAATTCCAACATATCCCAGTGCGCGCCCTAAACCCCCAGGGCGCGCCCTAACTTCCTAAAACCCTAATTTGTTCTCTAGAATCCCAAATTGAACCCGTTATTAACCCGAATCCATCTTGAAAATACCCGAACTGAATTTTTGGCATAACAGTGAGTATCAGAAATCAAACACAGAATACTGGGCTTAAGGATGAACATGATGAGAAGCCCACTAATAGCTGTAGAATTAATTTAAAGAAAAAAAAAACCTATTAAGCTTGATAGCTCAAAAGCTAATTAATCAAACAATACATACTCTTTATTAATGAAACCTCTTTTCATAGAAGCACGTTCATACCAAAATTTGATTATGTACTATATTTATTTATTTATTTATTATTATATTGATTTATTTATTTTATTAATGTAGATATATAATCATACACGATGGAACACTTAATTCTACTATAAGTCTTATTACATGCACCTACTTCTACTATAAGTCGTCTTATTACATACAACTACTTCTACTATAAATTTTACTAGATTATAACTCTTGCAATGTACCGGATTTTTTTGATATGTTATAAATTTTATTTTATGTTATAATTATGTTTTTATATAATCACTATTTTCAATGACTATTTTATTTAAAAACAATTTAATATATTAAAAACTTATATTGTAAAATTTTAATTCAAATATGTTGTTGACGAGATTTGAACATTGGGTTTTAGTAGAGTAGTTCAAATATATAATATTTGAACTTATATTCTCTATATAAGGAGGTCCTCTCTAGAATAATGGTCTATATAATATTTCTTATTATTAGATTTAACAATTCTTAATTATTTAATAAAAATATTAATAAGCGAAACCCTTTTCGTTGGAGCCCGTTGGTAACAAAATTTGGTTATCACTATATTTATTTATTTATTATATTAATTTATTTATTTTATTAATGTAAATATATAATCATACACGATGGAACACCTAATTCAACTATAAGTCTTATTACATGCACCTACTTCTACTATAAGTCGTCTTATTACATACAACTTGGATATTTTATTTAAAAACAATTTAATTTATTAAACAACTTATATTATAAATTTTTAATTCAAATATGTTGATGGGATTTGAACATTGGGTTTTAGTAGAGTAATTCAAATATATAATATTTCTTATTATTAGATTCAACAATTCTTAATTATTATTTAAAAATCTAAAGATTATTATTCGTTGTATTGTTGAACAACTAAACCAAAAACAATCGATTACACCCATGTTGGTTTACTATAAAAGTACGAATTTTTAATATATTTTATTAATGTTTGCAAGATAAGGTGTAATATTTTTGGGTATTTATTAATGATTACAAAATTATGTTTTAAATTAAAGGGAAATTACCCCATATACTATCTTTTTAAAACTATTTTAAAAAATACTACTACTTTAAAAGTTATTTACAAAAATACTATCTTTTATGTTTTATTTTTAAAAATACAATTTGCAACCTATGCAACCTTTTGTATATATGGGCGGCGCCAGCCGGAACTTTTAATTTTCGGTTGCATACCGCATATGAGGTTGCAAAAATTGCAAAAATTGCAACTGAAAACTGGAAGACGCAAAAGTTGCAATTTTTAAGTTTTATTTTCAAAAATACGATTTGCAACCTATGCAACCTTTTGTATATATATGGGCGGCACCAGCCGCAACTTTTAATTTTCGGTTGCATATAAGGTTGCATATGAGGTTTGCAAAAGTTGCAACTGAAAACTGGATTGCAACTTACAGTTTCCAATTGTCATTTTTGACCAGTTTTTTGAAACATATATATATATATGGTCTTGTTCTAATAGAAACTAATTTAAAATAGAAACTAGAAACTAAACCTAAATTAGATATTTCAAGCTAATCTAATGACCAAATTAGGGGTACCCCAATACAAAAACGTTTAAAATTATTGGCTTTATTCAACAAAAAAATAAAAATAAAATTAAAAAAAAGTTACTGTTCACGTGATGACGTGGCACGTGAACAGTAACTTTTTTTTAATTTTTTTTTATATTTTTGTTGAATAGAGCCAAGAATTTTATAAGTTTTTTGTGAAGGTGCCCCTAGCGGGGCCATTAAAATAAATGAAATATAATTTATTTAATGTAGGTTTCTAGTTTCTATTCTAAGGTTGGTTTCTATTTGAACGCTAGCCTATATATATATAGGCTAGTGGTCAAATAGAAACCAATCTTAGAATAGAAACTAGAAACCAACACTAAATAAATTATATTTCATTTATTCTAATGGCCCCGCCAGGGGCACCTTCACAAAAAGTGTTTAAAATTATTGGCTCCATCCAGCAAAAAAAAAAAAATACTGTTCACGCTGACGTTACTGCCACGTCAGTAGTGAACAGTATTTTTTTTTTTTTTGCTGGATGGAGCCAATAATTTTATGAACTTTTTGTATTGGGGTACCCCTAATTTGGTCATTAGATTAGCTTGAAATATTTAATTTATGTTTAGTTTCTAGTTTCTATTCTAATTTAGTTTCTATTAGAACAAGACCCTATATATATATATATGTAGGCCATTATTCCATGAAGACCCATTTTATGTGGAATCCAGTGAAGACCCATTTTGGACCATTAGATTTAAAACACATCTGATGGCTGATAATATTCCTCTAAAAAAAAGAAAGATATTAAAAAACTATCTTTATTACTGATTATACTCTCTCTCTAACTGCACACTCTCTCTCTCTAACCTCTCTCTCACTGAATTTCTCTCTCTCGTCTCTCTCTATCGTATATCTCTTTCCCGTATATCTTTCTCGTATCTCTTTCTCTCTCAGATATGTCAATTTGAGATGGATTCTTCTTCAAATCAAGATGTTTGTGCTTCGAATCAAGCTCAAATTTCTGATTCTGTTGAAGCTGTGTCCACATCAGGTACAATTCGTTTTTTTCAATTTGTGATATTTGTTTTGTGTAGTATGATTTATTGTAGATTTTTCCTGTTGATTTGTATGTATACTTGTTGGTTCTATAATACAATCGAAACAGGTGTGTTCTTAAGCATGTAGTTTTTTTTAATTAATGCAGTGTTGTTTTGGTTCTACAGTAGAAACAATTTTGTCTAGTGAGAGTAAATATTGAGTGTAGTGTATGTAATCTTTAAATTATGTATGTTATTTGGTTCTGTAATAGAATCAAAACAGTTGAGCTAGTTATATTTAGTCGGTCGTAGCTGTGTATAACACATGTAGAACATATGGTGGATACTTTTTGTTGGTTCTTTAATACAATCGAAACATGTGTGTGCTGTAGTTTTCTTTAATAAAAAATGATTCTATTCCAGAATCGGATAAATTACTCATAAGTAGCAAATCTAATGCTCAAAAATTTAGATAGGCATTTTGATTCTACTATGGAATCAAATTAGAACTTATTTAATTTTGTTTGTTTTACTGCATAAATTCTGATTCTACGGTAGAATCAAATTATAAAATTTACCCTTTATGCATTGAGTATATTTTAGGACTGTTTTGGACTTCACAGTTTAGGATGTTGTACAAGAAGTACTCCATCGTTGATGGTAGAGACTACCAGAATTAAGGCATGCAAGTTTTTAAGCTAGGATATTGTGCTTCTGCCTTATAAAGATCCTGTAGGTATCTAGCTATCACATAAAGTGTTCAGTGGATATGTTATGTTAGAATGTACAACCAAGAAAATTATAGAGATTTGTAACATCACTAATTACTCATAAATATTAGTTAAACAATGTAAGTTCTCGGGAGTTAGAGAGCTTAGAAAGGCTATACTCTTTAGGTGAAGTGAAACAATGACCCTCGTCACTAGGAGTTAACTCTGTCAAAGAAAAAATCTTCTGGCCCCTTTCAGAAAGTTTCAAAACTTTTAAAGAAGAGAGACTTAGAATCACAGGTAGGCATATTCTAATATTACAACTCAAGGCATATTCTAATATTACAACTCAAACGTATTATTCTAGCAACATTATTAGAACAACGGTTAATTCAAAAATATCTTCAACTTATATGCATGTTGACCTAACTCAAAATTGCATTGCACCTTTTGAATCCTTGAATCTAGTTGAAGAAATCATATCTAGCAAGTCTGCCTACTGGTGTATATATCTCCTTAAGTCATGCCTTCTAGAGCATCCACTTATTTCACTAGGATATGCAGGAGATGCACAGAGCTTCCTTGAATCTTGTCTCTCTCAACCTCTCTTCTGTAAATAGAGTCATTTAAGCATACCCATCTTCCATTTATTTTGGAAAGTGTGTTTGTTTATCGGTCTATTCCTGTAAGACTAGTTAAACTATTCAGAAATATAGAAATACAGAGAGACTCACTCAAAAATCTATTAAGCTTTATTTACTCATTTAATACCAAATAGGAGTATGTGTTTATAGATATGTTTCCCTATGTATAAATAAGTCCATACAATACATATACACTAGTACAGAATAGGCTTTTAGCGTCGGTCAAAATAGACATTAGGCGTCGGTTATTGGGCGTAGTATATGAAGGCGACGCTATAGGTATAGGCCTATAGCGTCGGTCAAAATGGCGACGCTGAAAGTCAATTATAGGCGTCGGTCAGTTAAAGAACCGACGCTAAAAGTCTGTTATAGGCGTCGGTCATTTAAACAACCGACGCTAAAAGTCTGTTATAAGCGTCGGTCATTTAAACAACCGACGCTAAAAGTCATGTCAAAGGCATCGGTCATTGGCACAACCGACGCTAAAAGTCATGTCAAAGGCGTCGGTTATTGAAACAACCGACGCTAAAAGTCAGATCAAAGGCGTCGGTCATTGAAACAACCGACGCTTAAAGTCAATTTTTTTTAAAAAAAAATTAAATCACAATTTCAGTAACCTTGCCTCACACAACAAATACTAGATTATAATCAATTATCCCATGCCAACAAATATTAAATTTATTATCTAAAAAGCTAGTAGTTTCAAACTACAAAAGGGAATTCAAAAAAGAAATACTAAAAAATATTACAAAATATTTCAAACGAAGACAAGGAATTCTGAAGCTCTATGCGTCTCACTTCCAAATCCTTCAATGCCTCTTTCATCTTCACTTCATGGTTCTTTTCTTCCAGGGTACTCACTAGTCGATTAAGAAATCTAAAACCATAAAGCCAATTTAGTCAAAATCGTACCAGATATTACAGATATACAAAAGATTAATGATACAAATGAGAGTATTATAAAGGCCAAAAGAACAAGGAAACTAAATCCTACTGACTAACCTCCAGCATATAACATTAACGAACAACTACACACAATTTCGATCTGCAACACATAATAGCCTCAAATTGTTGCCGCATAACGAATGATTTTGGGGATCAAAGCTGTGAAAACATATATATGAAGTCAAAAAAAAATATGCGTATAAAATCCGCCTCATAAAATGAATGTGTACAAAGTCCGAATCAGAGTAAAATGCATATGGATAAATTCTACATCAGAAGAAAACACAAGTTAATAGGTACACAAAAACAATCATGTAGCACCTCTTGAAGTTGAGTATCATGATCTGGTCTCCTGTTTTCCTATTCGTCAGTAAAGAAATTGCTGAGGAAATATCAGATAGCATTGTATTAATTGCATCAGAAGTGTATTGCTGCAAAACAAATGGATCTCAAACATCTCATTCCTATACTAAAATTAAAGTGTTTGCTACAATTGTTCTGGGTTCCTATAGCAAGGTTGCAATTGAGAGGATGTTGACTATTACACAAGGGTATCTGGTTTGAGCACAACCTTTCCCAGTAGTAGATAGAGTATTTATACATTATAATCTATTTTTTTCTTACATCAAACAGATCCAAGTACCCAACATAGTGGCGAAATGTGTTAATGTGGAGCAAAGCATATCAGGAAATTGTACAGAATTTAAAAACAAAAAGATAAGATGAAGATTCAATAACCATTTTTTGTAGGAGTTTTTCAGAAAAATCTTGTGAAAACATGAAGGCAAAGGAAAGGCGTCAACATTTCAGTTATTCTTAAGAACAGGCTAAGTTAATTCAGAAAGCATGACATCTGGTACCTAAATTAGCTATAAACAGATTTTATCAGAAATATACAACACAAAAGAGAAATGGGCACCTTCTCTTGTATACCAGCACAAACTGAACACATACCACATGCTGAACACATACCAGCATACATCAAGTTGCCAAAAAACTTCCATCCAGTGGGCACCTTACATAGGGATTGTTATAATTATATTTGAATATTTAGAGGCAGAAGAGAAATGGGGAGGGGGCAGGACTATAACAAAAATTCAACATTTGACCAATGAATACCTCAAAGAACTTCAAGTTTAGATGCTTGGCTACAACATCAAGAGCAGCTGATGTAGGCATACTTCTGCAGGAAGAATTAACGTATTAGGTTCTTCGTATTTAAAGCTTTTATAAGTGAAGAACAAGCAGGTCTAAAAAGTCATTAAAATCAATCAGGATATGAGAATGAAACTGTTATAGATCAAAGCACAATTAAGCAAGAATAAAGGGGCATATGTGGTGTGCCTGTCTGTGAAACTCAGGAACCAACATGCAAAAGAAGGCAGATGCACTTTTTCAAAGGAAAAAGCAACAATTATAATGAAGCAGCAAGAAGGAAAGTGAGGAGCGCCTAAGAAAAAGATGCAGTCTGGAGAGCAAAATAAGAAAGGGCTAATATGCTACTCTGCACAATAAATTCAGTAGAAAAACAAACTGTATACAAGGCGTACCAGGACATTTTTTGACAACAGCAAAGTACACTTCATAAAAGCTTTAATTCCCATACGGGCTAGTACGCAAAGAAGGGTGATTTGATAGCTATCGTATGGTGAAACAATTTCACTAGTGAGCAATGTTTACGCTGAATAGATGTATATAACACGTCCGTCACAACTTACAAATAAATTGATTTCTTTAACAAACTCACTACTATTTTTTCCCACATAACCACTAAAAGTCTCCCCTAACCGCACAAAAATGTCTCTAACACATTATTATTGGTCTACTCATGGCACAACAATTTCTGGTTTCAAGTGATTATGTCGATTATTAAACATTCTTCTCGTTTTATTGAGACATAATGAAGCCAGAAGATTTTAATGTTTGCCTCGCCTTAATGAAACAACAAAACACAGCCATAAATTTTTTGGTGTTTACCTGCTAATCTTGTAAGAAAAAATTGACATTTGAAGGCAACAATTGGGAAGAAATGAGACCATAAAGAGGATATAATGGATAAGAGTTTCATAACAATTGTGTTGTAAATAGGATGCTCTGAATTACCTCTTATTCTTAGAAATCAATGTAGAAAAATATTAGTAAACTGTACCTTGTTATCATTATTCCCTTTCTGATGGTCTGTTTGGGATAAAGTTTCTTCAATTCCCATTTTGCAATTGTCTTCATTAACCGCACTTTCTTTGTTCAACTGGAAACAAATACACATCAGGAAGTTAAGTAACTTAAACAGATTCTTTCATGTCGATAACGGTATGAGATACAGACATATATATGGTTTTTTAATGTTGATTTTTTTTAATTCCAGAAATCATAAATGAATGGTTATCAGATAAATCTCTATTTGACATGCATGCATACAAGTTTTATCGCCAACCTTTTTTGTAACTAAGATGCGGCTGAATTACCTTTTATTCTTAGAAACAAATGTAGAGAAATATTAGTAAACTGTACCATGCAATCATTATTCCCTTCCTGATGGTCTGTAGAAGATAAAGTATTTTCTATTCTCATTCTGCAGTTGTCTTTGACAACCGCTCTTCCCTTGTTCAACTGGACAATACATATAAAGGTAGTTAAGTAACTTAACAGATTCTGTCATGTTAATAACAATATGGGACATAGACATATTGATGGGTTTGAATTGTTAATTCTTTCTGAGATCAGATACCATAAATAAATGTCTATCAAATATATGCTGATTCCACATGCATGCATAAATTTCAATTCAAAGCCATAACTTCTTGTTAACTAAGATGTAGCGGAATTACTTTCTATTCTTCAAGATAAATGTACCTTGTTATCATCATTCCTTTCCTGATGATTTGTTTGAGAAAAAGTTTCTTCCATTCTCATTATGCAGTTGTCGAATCTGTTACCCATTATTTCTTGGTTATCATGTACATTTACAGTTTGTTTTGATTCATCTGGTTGTTTCAAACTTTTTTCATAATTGCTATCTCCTTGCCTCCGTCTCTTTTCTCTACCGTTCTGAAAACAGTCATCCTCAAGCCTCTTCCGAACAGTTTTCTCACCTTCATTATTCCGGCTCTTTTCTCCACCGTTATGAAAACAGTCATCCTCAAGCCTATTCCGGACTGTTGTATCACCTTCATTACTCTTTATTACATCCTAAAATTCATCCATACGATTACATGAAATTTTTAATAGATAGCATACCTAGAACTTCAACCTGTCTTGTATTATTCTCTCAGTGAAATTATGTTCACTTTGCCAACTACTTTCAATGCCTTAGCTTACTTACCTTAGTAGAATATAATGGCATGACTTTATCACACTGCACCAATGCTCCGTGCAGTGCTTGTTCAGGCTCACTCTTCTCCTTTGGGTGGTCAAGATCCATACTCCAGTCTTGACAAGAAATATGACCCTGCTTTTTACTGACCATTGATTCAAAGTCTGTCCACTGTCTTCCTTCTTGGGCATAATGAATTGACAACTGGTGTGAAGTCCTAATTTTATCAATTTCAAAGCTTATGTCATTGTTCAGATAAGAAGCCTAAAATTCAGTGGTAAGAAAATTTAAGCAGGACAGATAAATTATGACAACATCAGTATGCATTGTCTCGAACTCTAAAAACCAACAATTGATACTTGCCATCTGTTTGCAGTAATTCTGCCAATTCTCCTCGTCCAAGTCAAAGTTGAAATAATCTGACAAATTAACACCGGGGGCGTTTCCATGGTTTATATCCCGAACATGTATCTTCTATGCTGAATGCTTTCCTGGGGAATCATGAGTTCAGAAAATGATCAACGAATCGAATAACAGACACACTATTGTTTACAGTATCAACATTAAGTACTTAAAGAAAATGGTGGGAACTACACATCCAACTTCTTCCCTCTGTCTCTTTAATACTACCCGCTGTGTCTCTTTAATTAACCATTATGTTTTAGGTTATTTTAAAGTGCCATCTGCATATCAGTGGATGATCTAATCTACCTTTGGGAAAATGGAAGTGTTTTCTGTGGATGTTGGGAGTTAAATTTCACTGATAGAATGCAGAATGTTTGTTTACACCAATTTAGTAGCAGTTATCTGTGTATACTAAAATCCAGTTAGAATACGTCAAAATAATAAGGGAGTACTGGGAAAGTTCAGTGCAATTAGTGGTCAATACTAGTCAAAAAATCAAGAGAGGGTCCTTCACATTGGGCAAATTTCTTTGCTGGCTTTCAATTTTATATCAGCAGGTTGGTTTAGATCGCGTGAAGCATACTCTTAGCGATTTTCCAATATCAAAAGGATAGGAGATAATTTTTACTTAAAAAGAGAAGGAAAAAGCGATACAGGATTAGGGTCTTGATGAAGTCAATGTGCTGTCATATTCCATGCTTGTTATACAAATCTATTTATTTGCTATTTTGCTTTAAAGCACAAACAGTAATTGTTATTACTTATTTATTATAGAAGACAATCCAAAATCTTAAAACTTTAACTTCCTTTCGTAGTCACTTAAAATGTAAGATTCCTTTTGAAGAAAGATTACATGTTCATCAGTCTGGTAAAGAGCTAACTATCATCTAGTAGCCTCTAGATGAACATGAAGTAAAAAGTGCCTACTACATATTTCGTTTCTATTCTGAACAAAACAAGCAAAGAGTGTTGGCCCTTCTATCACGATTTAAGGCAAAATATCCAGAATAGGATATTTGGAAAACGTTCGCCCATGTTAATAGCTGCTTAACGCATTTTAGATATGTGTGACAAAGATGCGCAAACTAAAATCACCAGCTTTTTTCTTCAGTAAAATCCACAACTTTTTGCTTTACCCCATCAAGATTTTCAAATCTAAACACTATCTTATTCTCTAGGGGTACCAATAAAGATTTTACCTAACAGCAAAGTCCAGTCCATTTCACAAACCATCATGCAGTAAAAAAACAAAAACAGTAAAAAAAACTTACTGCAAGCAAATGTGTGGACCAGTTCTCAATCTCCCCAATCATATCCCTTGCATTGGCCGTTGCTGCCACTTCAGCCGCCGCACCATTACCGGAATCTCTCCGTGAGTCTCTTCGCATTAATGAATGATAAAATTCGACAACTTCCGGGACTCTCCTGACCTTCTGAGCCCCATTCTTCTGAGCCCCATTTTTTTCCCACATAACCACTAAAAGTCTCCCCTAACCGCACAAAAATGTCTCTAACACATTATCAGATCAAACCCCAAGAACCCTCATCTTCAAACATATATATACATATAGACACAAACAGTAGACTCTTTGTGAAAAAATTATTAACCCCACCTCAAGATACAGATAAAGACTTTAAGTTGATCTAACCAAAACTCACACAACTATAACAAAAATTAGGGCTTATACCTGTAAAATTGGAGCCAGAGATAAACCCAAATTAGGGCATCTTGAACAGATCGATTAGGGCACGTGGAAATAGATTGATTAAAGATATTTAAAAAGTCGCCGTGGGAGAGAGGTGGAGTTTTATGATAGACAAGTGCGGCAGTGCGTTGAAAGAGGGAGGCAAGGCAGAGAGCGTTGAGAGACAGAGAGAGGGAGGCAAGGCAGAGAGATGGATTACTTTATCAGTTTATCCCGTATATAATCTATTGTAAATCTGAATCAATTTTACTTCTCAATCGTAAGTATACAACAAAATAAGGTTGTAGAAAAAAATTCTTTAAAAAAAATGATTTATAAAATGTGTCAAAAAAATTAATTATCAGTTAGCAAAAAGCAATCATTTTGCAACAAAATATAATTTTTTACATTTAGCAAAAATCAGTTAAACCTATTATAAAAAATAATGATTTGATATATCTATTAAACATATTATAAAAATAATTGAATGCAAGAAATGATGTAAAGAGTTGAAAAGATTGGAAAAAAATGGATAAAAGTTTTTGTATTTTAATACATAAAAGATAAAATGTCAAGTATTAGGAAAAAAGGAAAAAACAAGCAGCAGCAAGGACTCGAACTCGAGTCTTCTTGAAGGAAACCCCGCATAAATGCCAACTGGACTAGAAGCCCAATTGTTGAATAAGGCATATTAGTTAGCTTTTATTATCACCAGATAGATATTAAAACCACTCATTTATTATGTATGTTTTTACCTTTTCTATAATTTTTATTTAAAGCTTTAAGCGTCGGCATTCCTAGGCCCGACGCTACAGGTCTGGTATAAATTATCTTTTGCGTCGGTTGAGTAATAACCGACGCTTATTTGTCGATTTTAGGCGTCGGTTGAGTAAAAGCCGACGCTAAAGGGTTGGTTTTTAAGCGTCGGTTGACTAAAGACCGACGCTAAAGGGTTGGATTTTAGGCGTCGGTTGTTTATGCGACGCTAAAGGTTGGTTTTAGGCGTCGGTTAAGTAAAGACCGACGCTAAAGGGTGAGCCTTAGGCGTCGGTTGTTTCATAACCGACGCAAAAGACCCAGCAAAAATGACTTTAAGCGTCGGTTAAACTAGAAACCGACGCCTAAAGTATGTATAGGCCACGGCTCTCTAAATAACCGACGCCTAAAGTGCGACACTAAAAGCCCATTCTGTACTAGTGATACCTAACTTGAATACTTCCTTTCTTTTGGGCTGATTAATTCAAAAAATCAAGATGGTTGAGAACAAGAACTTTAGCCTCCAGGTTTCCATGCCACCATAGGGAGGTTCCAAGTGTTTCGATGACGATGACCGCCTCGAAAGAACTGGTACATTTTCATTCTCAATCTTCAACCCATCATCATGGCTATTTGCCTTTGTAGATAATTATATATTATCGCAGTTTACTATCACTATAATGAACTTGTAATCACTATATAGTTAAGAAATTATTTTTTTATAACTTTAAATAAAAATCTCGAACAAGGCGAAATAAGTATGTTATCAATGTTTAAAAGCCCACTAAAATTCCAGCCCCTCAAACTCACCAGCAGCCCAGGAGGAAAAACCCACCACTATAAAGACTCTACCAGCACATCTTCTTCTTGAAATAGTCTACAGGACTCCGGTTAAGTACATGGTAAGATGCAAATGTGTCGAAATCTTGGCTAGCTCTTTTACAGCATCCTGTATTTATAAGAATGCACATTAACTTCAACATTTCAAGAAATAATCAGCAACTTTTATGCAACAACATGTATGTTTATATTAAGCATAATCGAAGACTCATCGGGTTTTTGCGCCTCACAGGCCCTCCCATTCATGTTCTCCACATTGATACAGAGTACACTGTTAGGCCTAATTACCTTAGGATAATCAACTTTCCTGATTTCTCGAAAAATATGTTTATTGGTGGTTCGATTGGCATTGTCTGTTAAGGCCATTATAAAGAAATGTTTGGGCATTTTGATGTTGTGGAACCCTGCTATTAATTATTGGAATCTCATTGCCCTTTCGAAAACCAAGACTAAATATGATATGTCGGATAACATGTTGGTTGGGTTTTGATGCTGTGGTGGATTGTTGTGGAATAAAAACTAGGTTACGAATCTGTATTTAATGCTAGGGTTCGGGAGCTTCGTGCTTTAATGGTTGTTTCCGTGTTCGAGACTAATCGGTCCTCACAGAGTGCCTACGTATCTCCTATTGAGAATCAATCCAAGACGTAGTTCTTGGTGATCGCCCTCGGGGCTATGGCGGCGAGGGCACACCAAGGACCTAGTAGCTTGAATGTATTATTCGAGGATTAAGCCAAGACGAAGTTCTGAGATTGAGGGGCCTAGCCCCGAGGGCACACCAAGGACATAGTAGCTTGTATGTCCTTATTCGAGGTTTAAGCCAAGACATAGTTCTGAGATTGAGGGGTCAGACCCTTATATAGGCTGAGAAGCCTTAGAATTAAGGTAGGAGTAAGAGACTTGGTGGGCAAGCCACAGCCTTGAGGAAGGTTCTAGACCCCTTCCTTGTAGGAATCAATTTCCATGTTGAAGTATGTATCTTGGAGTCTAAGTCAGGCAAGAGCAATATCCTTGTTTGACTTTTATTTGCTGAGCTGCTTATTGCCTTCAATATTAATTACGAAATTAATATATAAAAATAGGGTTTGGGCCTACCTGGTGGGCCCTACGTTTGGACCATTCTGGGTCTAACTAATGCCACATTAAATGTGTTTTTAGGGCTTACTTTTAGCCCATATCATTTGCCCCCCAACTTCTAAGAAAACTGATCAGGTTTTTCTTGAAGTTTTAACGGCCTTTTCCGAGACTTGGGTCAGGGTTTATTGCTCTTACACGAGTATTTTCAACAATATCATCTTAAGGAAGCGTGGAGCGACCGACGCGTTTACAACGATGTTGAATTACACTAAACGGTGTTAAACGGTGCTAAACGGCACTAAACGACACTAAACTGTGCTAAATAGCCTTAAACGACGTTTAAACAGTGCTAAATGACGCTAAACGGTGTTAAACGGTGCTAAACGGTGCTAAACGGTGCTAAACGACACTAAACGGTGCTAAATAGCCTTAAACGATGTTTAAACAATGTTAAACGATGCTAAACGGTGTTAAACGGCACTAAACGGCGCTAAACGGCACTAAACGGTGCTAAACGGAAATATACAGCGCTAATCAGCCTTAAACAACGTTTAAACATTGTTAAACGATGTTAAACGGCATAAAATGGCACTAATGGCACTAATTGGCGCTAAACGGTGCTAATCAGCACTAATCTGTGCTTAAACGACACTAATCTATGCTTAAACGGCACTAATCTGTGCTTATCAGCACTAATCTGTGCTTAAACGGCACTAATCTGTGCTTAAACTGATCTCGTTTCAGTACTGAAAATCATCCGAGATTCGCTGAAAAAGTCGAGTTCTGGGACCACAAACTACCCGTGATCGGCTGGATCAACGGGTAGCTCCTGGTCGGCTACACGGTGATCGGCCGAAGGGTCCAAAAACACCGTGGTCGGCCGCCTCGTGGTCGGCTGGCATCCCTCAGGCACGATGGTCGGCTGCTTCGTTCGTGCCTTGGCTCAGGATTGAAAATCAGTCTTGGTATGTTGATGAAGGTGTTTGCTATGCCTTGAAGGGTTTCGTGAACCTTGAACTCAAACGACTTGTTTCTTAATCCTCGTGACCTTCCGGGCTTTAACTTGTTTACTGAATCCTTGGTCTTAAGGTTATCATCAACCCCTGACTCTCATCCTTGTGATGAAGTTCTTTAGTTCTTGCCTCCTCCTTGTTTCTCATGGAGGATATCTTCCTTCTCGGTTGATCATTCAGGTAGTTCACTTGCTCCTTAGCGCTAGACCTTAGGCCTGATGTGCCTTTATTGGTTTTCAACCCTTTAGCTTGATTCTAGGTTTCCAACCTTGTTCTTATGCTCATAAAACCTTTCTTAGGTCTCAACTTGACTAACGACTCTTGATTCGAGTCCTTAAACTCAAACGACAAGCTTGATTTGAGGCAGACAGCCTTGTTGGCCGTCAAGGCTTAAATTTTGTGTCGGGTTTTGAGATTCAAGATTTTAAGTATGGAATGATAAAGGGCCTCTTATCTCAACATTCTCACTAATAGTTTCTGTGCTTTCAAGGCATTATCAGGGAGCCAACCAGTCTCAAGATGAGCTTTGAGATGGTCTATCCTTCAGCTTACATCAACTGGTGTTACCAATTTCGAATCGAGGGTGGGGTCTTCAGGACCTGGAAGTAAAAACTCTCCGCATAATTTTCTATCTCAGAAGAGGCGAACTTAAATAGGGCATCGGCCTTAATGTTCTCATTTCTTGGAATGTGCTCCTCATAGCGCTCATCATACTGAGTCATAACAGCCTTCACAACTCGAAAATACTTTGCCATAGTTTCATGCTTGGTTTCAAATTCACCATTCACTTGCGATACTACTAGTCTTGAATCCCCACAAACTTTGAGATTCTTGACCCTCATGATTCTGGCCAAGCCCAATCTGGCTATAAAGACTTCATATTCAGCTTCGTTGTTGGTTGTTGGAATGTCCAATTTCAAAGCGTACTCAACTGTGAACCCATCAGGGCTATGTAAGACCAAACCCGCACCACTAGATTTTGTTTTTTATGCTCCATTAAAATAGTGCACCCAATATTACTTCTGATCAAGTACAAGCTCTTCATCTTTATCCTCTCTACCAGGGGTGGTCACTATCTCCTGCCCCCCGACTTCTTGGTTGCCCATGGTACATTCAACCACGAAGTCAGCCAATGCCTGAGCCTTGATGGTTGTCCGAGGCTTGTATGTGATGTCAAAATCTCTTAACTCAATTGCCCACTTGATTAGCCATCCACTAGCTTTTGGGCTGTGCAATATATTTCTCAGCTGCTGGGCTATCAGGACTTTAATCTTGTGTGCCTGGAAGTATGATCGTAGCTTCCTCGAGGCTGTCACCAATGCCAAAGAAAATTTCTCGATGGGAGAGTAATTCAATTCAGCTCCATGCAACACCTTGCTAACTTAGTAGATGGGTTTCTGAACCTTTTTCTCTTCTCGAATGAGAACGGCGCTCAACGCTTGTTCGGATACCGCCAGGTATAAATAAAGAGTCTCCCCAGGACTAGGCTTGGCCAACAACGGGGCTTCACCCATATACTTCTTTAATTGTTCAAAGGCCTCTTGGCTCTAAGGAGTCCACTCAAATTTTTTTACCTTCTTCAATGCCTGAAAGAAAGGCAACCATTTGTCACCAGACTTGGATATAAATCTTCATAGGGTTGCAACTTGGCTCGTTAATTTATGTACGTCTCGTATAGAGCGGGGTGGTTCCATGTCCAAAATCGCTTTGATCTTATCAGGATTGACCTCTATGCCTCTCTTTGAAACCATCAGACCCAAAAAATTTTATTGATCCAATGCCAAAAACACACTTGGCTGGATTCAACATCATCTTGTGGTGCCTCAGCACTTCGAATGCCTTTTTGAGGTGCTTAATATGATCTACCTTGAATAAGCTCTCGACTAACATGTCATCTACGTAGACCTCCATGGTCTTCCTAGTCAAGGGTGCAAAAATCTTGCTTATTAGCCTTTGGTAAGTGGCTCCTGCAGACTCCTCATCTTGGATTGACATCAAACTAGAGTTTCTAAAATAACCTTTCTCAACTTGCTTGGCCGTCATGGCTTCCATGTTTGTCTTGGTCTTGGGATTCTCAGGCGGCCTCTCGGATGGCATGTGTTCGGCCTTGAGTATTGAACGTCGATGTTCGGAGGTTGAACGCCAATGTTTAAAATTAAGGGTTTTCAATCTCAAGGGTGTTTTAAATCACGGAAATATCTATTAGAGCTGCCGGTCCAAGGCCATTGGGTTTCTGGTTAGCCCCACGAGGTCTTGAACCTTCCCTATGAGGTTTTCAATCTCCATTTCGGGGTTAATATTCAAGTGTTGAACGTCGGTGTTCAGATATTCAACATCGGCGTTCTGGATCGAGAATCTAAAATTACATATTGGTTTTCAAGTTTCAACATGAAGTTTCAACCTTTGGATCTTAATTGGAGGTTCATGACCCCCTCAAGTTTAGCCTTCATAACTAATCTTGGCCTTCATGGCTAACAACTTGTGTTTTTCAACCTAGGATTCAGGGTTGATTCCTTGATTTAGATTTCGATAAATGCAATCCCGTGGGCTTCTTGCCTTTTAAACTTTTGAGACGAGAGCCTGCTTGATCTTCTTGATCCTTGCTTAAGGT
Source organism: Kitagawia praeruptora (assembly GCA_037693485.1). Lineage (NCBI taxonomy): Eukaryota > Viridiplantae > Streptophyta > Magnoliopsida > Apiales > Apiaceae > Kitagawia > Kitagawia praeruptora. The sequence continues at coordinate 21,675,409 of CM075347.1, forward strand.
TATCCATTGGCCTTCATCCTTGGATCCTTAATCCAGGTACTTAAGAAATATTGAAGAGTAACTAGTCCTTAACATCCACGACCTTTCATGGCTTTGATTGTTGCATGTGGCTTTTATCTGCATGTCTTTTATCTAGGGTCCTTCACAGACTTAAACTCTTACTTGGTCGTGCTGTAACCTAACTCTTGACCCTTCGGGGTCTTTATTTATGCATTTGTTTGTTTTTAATTTGTGTATTCTTTTATTTTCGGTACTCGGTCATCCTTGACTTGCACTCGTCAGGTGCTTGGCACATAAATAGAATCACACAATCAATGAATGGAAAACAAACTTGCATTATTAACTTGAAATGGGTTCAACCCTTACATAGAGTACTACTGTCCGACTCGGAGCAACATGCTCTGCAATGGTTTCAAAGAACCGTATTTTTACTTCTACTAAATAAATATGAAGCTAAGTCCTACTAGGATAACTTGAGCCCATCGGGGCTTTGCAAGACTAGGCCTGCACTACTTGAGTTTGTTTTTGATGCTCCATCAAAATAGAGCGCCCACCATTCCTTTTAGTCTCCTCATTCTTATTCTGAAGTTCACTTCCTGCTTGGGGTACTACTTCCTGCCCCCCGACTTCTTGGTTGCCATTGGTACATTCAACCATGAAGTCAGTTAATGGCTTAGCCTCAATGCTTGTCCGAGGCTTCTGTGTGATGTCCTCTACTGGCCTTTCTTGGTGTTCCTTATCATTGCGGACATCCATGTCTTCAGTTGGAAGGACCTGCCCCCCAACTCCATCAGACCTTAACGAGGCTACATAACAGCTTCATGCCATGTTTTAATCACCTTTATGTTCTCCAACACCATTCCTGGTTGGAAACTTGATCTTCATATGATAAGTTGAGGCAACAGCCTTGAATGCATGAAGTCCAGTCCTTCCGAGGATAGCGTTGTACGTTAAAACTGCCTTGATACCAGGAAGTTCAACATCTGAGTGGCCTCATTGGGCTCTTGTCCATTAGTTACAGGAAACTGAATAGTCCCTTCAACTTTGGATTCTACTCCATTAAATCCATATATAGGCATATGTTATTGGGGTCAACTGAGAATCATTGTACCCCATCTTCACAAATGCATCATGAAACAGAATTTCAACGGAAGCTCCATTGTCTATCAAGACTCGCTTCACCTCTGAGTTTCCAATCACGGGAGTTATGACCAATGGGTCGTCATCGGGGAACTTCACCCCTTCCAAGTCTGAGTCATCAAAACCGACCACTACTTTAGTTTTTGCACGCTCCGGGGCCTCTCCCACGATGCGCATCACTTTTCTGGCATAAGCCTTCCGAGAATTCCTTGTTGTGCCGGCCGCAGTTGGGCCTCCTGAGATCATGTTGATTACTGGCCCTCGGGGCTGTGGGTTGCCATCTTGATCGTCATCCCTTTTATAATCTCTAATTAGATTGCCACGATCTTCATCCGTAGTGAAGTGGCTAAGTTTCCCTCTACGGATTATAAACTCGATCTCATCTTTGAGTTGCTTGTAATCATCAGTGTCATGCCCCACATCTCTGTTGAATCTGCAATATTGATTTTTGTTTCTCTTTGCGGGATCACCCCTGAGTGGATTCGACCATCAGAAATCTTTATCCTTCTCAATGTCCAACAAGATTCAACTCCTAGGAGTATTCAACCTTGCATACTCCGTGAACCTTGGTCCTTGGTTCTTCTTAGGGGCCGAGTTAGAGTCCTCGTTAGTTCGGGGATACTTGTCCCTAGCGTCATACTCTTGCTCTTGCTTTCGCTTCCTCAAGTCATTGTTACCTCCTCCATTACCTACTACGGCCTCTTTTTTCATGCTATCCTCAGCTTTATTATACTTATCAGCCCTTCATTGGAGCTCGGCCATATTCTCAGGAGGATGCTTCGCCAATGACCTTTTAAAGAAGAGATAAGTGGTTCCATGTTCTAGGGCTACCATCGCCACCTTATTCTCCAAATCAGTGATATTCAACGTCTCCTTAGTAAATCTCTTGAGATAATCCCTCAGATTTTCATTCTTTCCTTGCACCACATACATAAGAGATGCAGAGCTCTTCTCATGAACTCTTCCGCTAATAAATTGACTAACAAAAGCAGTACTCAACTCTTTAAAAGAGCAAATTGAGTTCGCAGGCAACCGACTATACCATCTTTGAGCCATGCCCGACAGGGTTTGAGGGAACGCCCTACACTTTAAGGCATCACTTGCAGGCTGTAACAGCAGTGCGTTTGAAAATGTCCTGACATGATTTGCGGGATCACCCGTTCTATCGTAAGCCTTGATTGTCGGCATTTTGAACTTCTTTGAAATACGAGCATTCATCACCTCCTCAGTAAACGGGGGTGTGGGATTAGATCCTTAGGGTTAGCCCTGGGGGTTTCCACCCTTGTTGTCTTTCCAATTAAGGCATCCGCCCTTTTCTGCCTCCTTGACGGCCTCTCCAAGTTTAGGGGATCCTCCCTGTGGTTGGAGGAGGTTGGCATAGATTCAATCTAGCTTGCTTCATCGCCATATCTTCCTTCAACTTTAAGATATCGGCCTCATGAGCCTTGATCCTCTCAGCAATTGTCAAAGGGGGTCCATCATGGATAGTTTGAGTCCTCCTTCGAGGTTCTCTACTAGCATGTCGCCTCCTTGGGGCTTCATCACGATCATCATCATCATCAGATGATGAATCATCAGTATAAGGACCAGAGTAGTCGTCATACTCTCGATCTCGAATCAGTAAAGCATGACCGCTTGGTCCAATTCCTTGAATAGGAGGGTAGTTGATCAGATCATACATCGGGTTGGTACTCACGGGGAGATCCGTAGTGTGGATCTGCACTCCCGGTGGTAAGGGGTGGTTAGGATTAACCAGATGAAAGACCACCATCTGAAGAGGGTTGGTTTCTCGATTTGGATGGATGACCTCAGATAACGTACTCTCAACATGGGGAGTTGTCCCTATAGGTTGAGAAACTTGAGGTTGAGTGATCGTCCCTGGAGGGACTTGTTCAGTTACAGGCGGAGCAGAGCTGAGGGCAAAGCCTCGGTTGTGACTGGTGGTGTTCTTCGTGAAGTTACCATGGTTGATGTCTTTTTCCCACAGACGGCGCCAAATATTGTGGAATAAAAACTAGGTTACGAATCTGTATTTAATGCTAGGGTTCGGGAGCTTCGTGCTTTAATGGTTGTTTCCGTGTTCGAGACTAATCGGTCCTCACAGAGTGCCTACGTATCTCCTATTGAGAATCAATCCAAGACGTAGTTCTTGGTGATCACCCTCGGGGCTATGGCGGCGAGGGCACACCAAGGACGTAGTGGCTTGTATGTCCTTATTTGAGGATTAAACCAAGACGTAGTTCTGAGATTGAGGGGTCAAGCCCTTATATAGGCTGAGAAGCCTTAGAATTAAGGTAGGAGTCAGAGACTTGGTGGGCAAGCCACAGCCTTCAGGAAGGTTCTAGACCCCTTCCTTGTAGGAATCAGTTTCCATGTTGAAGTATGTATCTTGGAGTCTAAGTCAGGCAAGAGTAATATCCTTGTTTGACTTTTATTTGCTGAGCTGCTTATTGCTTTCAATATTAATTACGAAATTAATATATAAAAATAGGGTTTGGGCCTACCTGGTGGGCCCTACGTTTGGACCATTCTGGGTCTAATTAATGCCACATTAAATGTGTTTTTAGGGCTTACTTTTAGCCCATATCATGGATGATTTTAGAATTATATGTATTGTTCCTGTTGCTCTTCCGCCTCGTTATGAGCATTTTTGTTGTTCTCGAGTTGAAATTTACTATGCTAATCGGGATGTTTGGGAAGATATTGATAAGGGGAGAGTTATTCCCTTCTGGCCCAAATTAAGACATTGTAATTTTATTGTCAAGGGTGTTCCATATTGGGTAGGGATTGATGCACAACCCGGAGATTTGGAGTCATTTACTCCTGATCAGCTAGAGATTTTGGGAAGAATTGATCACGAGGCTGTTTAAGAGGATCTTGTATCCAAAACATATCAAGAATTAGAGTACTTTGGTGGACCCGGTGAACTTGATGAGAGATTCAGTTGCTGCTCTAATTCAATCACCTGGCGACAGGCTGACATTAATGTTTGAAAAACATTGATATTTAGGGAATCAGAGATACATATAATGTTTTTTAAAGTTCGATTCTACTGTAGAACCAGATCAGTTTTCGGTTCATTTCCTTATTGTAATGCAACATACTTTTTATTCTACGATAGGCTTCATACATATATTATTATTTTTTATTTTTATTTTAATGTAGAATGAAATTAGTACATTCATTATTTGCTCTTCTTAATTACAAACTAGTAACTTACAAATAATATATAAGCGTTTATAATGTTGTTTTAATTTATTGGTTCTACCATGGAACCAGGTTCTTAAATCTATTTTATGAACAAATTTAGCCTTTATTTTTAAAAAAACCGAATGATGGTCCCCGCTTGATACATATAATGGTTTTGAAACCTCGTTTCTACTGTAGAATCAAAATTTTATATAGATAAAATTTAACACTAAATAATACATCGATTGTTCAATATATCTTGTTGATGCTTGTTATAATAGTTCTATATGAGTTACTATGTATTGTTGTCTTGAAAATGTGAAAGCATATGTACAGGAACTCAGTTCGCAGACCAAGCTTTCGACCAGAAACAACAGATTATATGCAACATGGAGAGTTTACACTGCTTGGTATAAGTACATTTATATGCAGTGCCATGATTAATTTAATGGAGATTGGACTGATAAACCATGTCAGTAGTTAAGGTAGAAGTAGAATATCTGAAAGAGAGTGTAGCTGTAAAGATTGAGAAGAAAGAAAGTAATCAAGAAGAGAAGGTAGAAAGGATGACAATGAAGCTGCTAAATTCTGCAGAACAGATCAATGCTGTACTTGAAGGAAAATTTGTAGAAGAAGTCGACTACATCTTGGCTGATCCGGAAAGTGCCAAGACTACTCAAGTTGTTAATGTGAGATGTCAAGGCGATGAGCTGATCACATGTTTAGAAAATTATACCCACACTCTTGACCAACTTTGCCAGATTCTCAATAGTTAATTTTGTTTGACACTTTAATTCTGAGTTATCTTTAGTAGTTTTTTTTTACTTCTTTAAATTATCTCCTGTTTGTAATTATCAGCTCTCTAAGGAGTACTTCAAGGATCTGTGAATTGAACTTGGGTCTGGACTCTCCTTTTGGTTACCTGTAACTTCAACTCTAGCTGTTAATGATGATATAAAGAGAGGAAATGTTTGTTGACTTTTCTTCAGTTATCAAACCTGTTAAGTTTAAAGATCCACTAGTTTACATTCTTTTATTTTTGGATCAAATTATATAAAATCTACCGCCAGATTCCGAAAATTTGCTTGCAGTACATGCTGCTGTAATCTAAATAAATCAAATTAAAATACACTACCAACAGCAACTGAAGACACTCTTTCATCTGGCCAAAATTGTAGCGGATGCTATCATTTACATAAATCATTATACAACTTTGAGCTACTTTCGGGAAAAGAACTGTACATCCTTTAATAGGGATGAAGAAGCCGATATTATATATACAGAATCCTCTCTGGGATATTATATTCATTCATATTTCACACCTTTTCTAATCCAACTGCACAGAGAGATGTTACAATGGCACCAGTTGAGAACCGGAAACGTCGAAGTCCGCTGTGCCTTATAGACTATGATAATATGTTATACGATGAAGCTTGCACATGGGTTTGATATCTTCCTTCTTTCAACTTTCTATATGTTCTTTCACTAGCTTGCTTCTGCTGATTAATCACCTGTGCTTGTTCAACCGTTAGAGGTATAGGTGGATTGCAGATAACTCGCCTTCATAATTCAGTTAGAAAGTTGTTAGATCTCATAAGAATCTAATATCAGATTCATCATGATGTTCCTAGTTGTTTGATGCATACTTGAAATCTTTTTGCAAATTATACGAATCAATAATTGTGACCCGGTTCTCCTAAACGAACTCGACCAAGATTTCCTTATTCATATGAAGTATGAACTAATGTTATGAAATCATGTCTCGGAACTTCACTATTTAGTTGCACAATATCAAATAGTTAAAATGAAACATTTACAGTATACGTGAATACACTATAATAATAAAATAAAAATACCAGTAAATGCTTCCAACATCCTTGTAGATTATAACTTAATTTTGACTTGTGCTTCCATTTCTTATCAACTTGACACTCGCATTACTTGATTCATTTTTTATACTGTTTTTTTGGCATGACATGAGTGATCACAAAAATTTTAATAAGTCTTTACCACGGTGCTAAGAATTACAACTCGCTCTCCAATTTGTGAAGGCTTATCTTCAATTTAATAATGTATTTACCACCATAATTTAATTTCCTTATGTTGAAGTTAGCAACTCTATGTGATTCTATAATCACCTTAGCATGTTTGTAAGAATTATTCTGATATAAACAATGACTATTTTGCTGCAAGAATTGTGTTGAATATTCATTGATTAATATCACCTTCAGCCGAGACAAAAGAGAGTACAGTTGCTGATCTTCTTCCATATTGATATGTTAATTCAAAGCCTTGGTTGTCTAAGTCTGAGAAGTTTGAAAAGTTCGAAAGCCCTGGGATTGAACTCTTATCGAAACTTTCGAATGAAGGATACATGCAATCAGTGCTCGGTCAACCAGAACTGTTGAAGGATTAGTCGAGATCTGGATATGCATTTATGCCTCTTCTATTAGCATATTTTCAAAACTTGAATTTGAAAAAAAACATGATTATACTACAGAACTAGTTCTATTAAACTTAAATTATAAAGTTAAATATGTAAAAACCACGATTCTACTATAGAATTAGTTCTATTAAATTTAAATACAAAACTTAAATATCAAAAAATCATGGTTCTACAACAGAACCAGATCTACAAACTTAAATTTGTAAAAAAAAATGATATATAAACAAATTACACATTAAATATATAAACAGTGGTTCTATTATAAACCAAATCACATTACACAGTGTATAAACAAAAATTTAGGTTCTATTACAGAACCACAATTTTAAAATGTTTTATAAATCAGGACAGAGTTATACATAACTCTAGTACTCTAGAACCAGAATTTAGCAAAATCGGTTCTATTTTAGAAATATAATTTATTTCTTAATTTTATACACTAAAACTAATTTCATAAAACTACCTTAATGCTTCTACTTTATAACCATAATTTTATAAATTAATCAAAAATTTAGGTTCTATTACAGAACCAGAAACAGAATTTTAAAGCACAACATCAAAAATTTAGGTTATCAAATCTATGAAATTAATTCAATCTTATAAACAACCTAATATCCATGTATAATCAGATATACAAAATTGATTCAATCTTAGAAACAACCTAATATACGTAGAATCTGATCTAAACAAAGTCGAAATTATAGATGTAGAACCAGATATACGAAATTACTATTGAATATATACATACAGAAGTATATTAATCAAACATTATCTTTTCTGAAGATGATGCTCGTGATAATTCAGCTTCGAGGTAGTCTCTCCTTTTCTCTCGCTTTCTTGCACTCGATCTCTCTCACTAAGTGCGTGCTGTTTGTTTTTTTTAATATTTTAATTCTTTTAATCCCGACCATTAGTTATTTTAATGGTTAGATTAGGGGTCTCCATGGTACTCCATATAAAATGGATCTCCATAGAATGTGACTCTCTCTCTCTCTCTCTCTCTATATATATATATATATATATATATATATATTCCAAAAACTAGTCGAAAATGACAACTGAAAACTGTAAGTTGCAACTTCCCGTTTTCAGTTTTCGGTTGCATATAAGGTTGCTATGCAACCTCATATGCAATCTCATGTGCAACTTCGATGCTACATAGGGGAGCAAACGAATTTCCGATTGCAAGTTCCAGTTTTCAGTTGCAATTTTTGCAGTCTTTGCAACATTTACAACCTCATTTGCAACTCACGCGGCTGGTTATAAATGAGCTTGCAAAGGTTGCAAACCGTATTTTTGAAAAAATAATTTTAAAAAAAGGTATTTTTATAAATTGTTTTAAAAGTGGTAGTATTTTGTAAAAAATAATTTGAAGGACAAGAATTTTTTAAAAAACCCCTAAATTATAAGATAACATGTTTTAATTAAAAAATAAATATTAATGATTGAAATATGGCATAATTGATGTTTATTTTTTTGCCAAGATAGTAGAAATTTCATTAGAACGTCAAATCTTTCCTCAATACATCCAGAAGGTCTGGTTGGACATTGTCTATATTCCAAACACGATCAGCTACAAAACATGTATTTCTTGCCAAGAAATCGGCTACCGTATTCGCCGATCGTTTAACAAAATATAAAACTATTTGTCGACTATCCATCAACTGTTTGCATTCCTCAATTACACGGCCAAAGTATGAAAGCATGAGTGAAGATTTTCGAGCTGCTTGGATTGCAGTAAGGCAATCTCACCCTAACTCCACTTTATTCCGGCTTCTGTTTTTTTATCCAACTTAATGCCTCTCGGATGCCTATTGCTTTTGTTGTTTCAAGTGTTGTATTCCCTTGAACACACTTAGCCTTTGCTTCTACCAGATTTTCATGGTAGTCTCTTGCAACAATAGCATAACTATAGCAGTTAGATGAATTGAATATCGCGGCATCTACATTTACCTTAATCGTATCTGCATTTGCATTTGGACTCTTTAGTACTCAGCACCATCTGCTGCGGCGGTCATGAACATAGTTATCAAAAATTTTATCTTGAGCACATCTCCATTGATTAAGGATCGTTTTTGCTTACTCCACTACACTCAACACATCCATACTCATAATAGATGTTTTTAGATATTTATAATATGTAAAATCTTTAATTTAAAATTAAAACATTTTAATTAAAAAAGGCAATCGACTAATTAACATTAATAATATTATTTTATTATTTGTTAATTAAAATAAAAGATCGAAAACCATGAAAGCCAAAACTTTCAATATTTTTCCTTTAATATAATAATATAGATTACACAATCGAATTTTGGTTATTAGTATCAAATTAAATTGATGGACTCATCTAAATAAATTATCTTGTTCCCGTGCGAAGCACGGATTATCAACTAGTAATACCCGTAAGGAAAATGTTAGATACAAAATATTTTCCACAAGTTTTATTGGATTATAATAAAATGGATCCCTTTCATTTACATTAACCATTCCAATTAAAATTTTTTAATCTACCGTATCATTTCTACCACATAATTTGGAAATTTTTTTGGGAAGAATATATGACATTACCCTACTCGAAAAAGCTCCATTGTGGTTTATGCATATTCCGGTGTCTCGGTAAACGATCAAATTGAGTGATTTTTGTGGTTGATTTGCATTCCGATAAATAAAAAGACTGAACTCATGCAGGCATGTAGGCAGTAGGTGGAGGAGAGATATGTCCAATCGACGGTGCCCAAAATAGATATGAATAGAGAGTGAAGATAGACTACATGACCAGTCCTATATCTATTATTAATCAAATCCCACATGTTAGATGTAGAAGTAGACTAGGTTACACTGCACTCCTCCCGAGCAAACTATACCAGCAGTCCAGCATAAACAGTTGGCGGAACTAGGTTGAAATTGATTTCGATTCGATTTTATTTCACTTCCAAAAGTTAATTAAAAAAAATTATTTTTAATCATGACTTAGTCCATGAGTAAAGTATCTTAGCCCGTTTAAAATATTTGCAGTTCTAATTCCATCGATATACATGTAGATGGAGATGGAGTTTTAACATAATCATGACGAATGCAGATGGAGTTTTAATATAATCATGACGAATGCAGATGGAGTTGTAACCGAAGTGCATGAAGTTTGTGAAAAGATAAATTCAATATGTCAAGCCTAATTGAGTCATTCAAATAGCTTAATTACAATTATATATTATGACTTTCCGAATTTAAATATGTACCGCACTTTAAATAGATCGCGAATTTAAACAAAATTGCATTAGTTTTTTTTTTTTTATAATCAGGTGTCCGGATCTCGACTTATCCGGAGGTCATACTAGCACACTCATACCCATGAGCATGGTAACCCACTTAATCCCGAAACATCCCAGGTAATCGAACTCATGACCTCAAGCAAAATTTAAGCGCCACACACTTTAATTAACGAGAATACGAGCAAATAACATTTGCCGAGGACCTACACACACTTTTATGAAAAGATGGTGTGACTATAAAGTGTCAAATGTCAGTTAGTAGGATGATGATTCAGTAAACAAAAGATCAAGCAGTGAATTGCAACAATCAAAGACTTGAATGGGCTAGCAATGTAGGGAAAGTCGTTTTATACCGTTAAAGAAAGTTATAGGGATCTATTCAATAAACGGGTGGTTTCCATGTTTGGTAAACTGAAGCACTAGTCCCATCCTTCATTCACTACACTGCTAACCACATACACACACAAATCTTTGTGTGTGCGTGCGTGTACGTATTATTAAGCGGCTGTGTTTCTTTGAAATCTAACTTGTGCGATTTTGACATCTCCTTTTAACTAGCATATGTCACTTCTACCTTTTATGGGATCTCTTTCATGAAATGAATACACATGATCGATTCTTTAATTTAGTCCAAGGTTATCGACTTGTAAAGTTGTATTATTTTTCAAGTACTCTGACACCATGTATGCATACAAAAAATCCTATCATATATATATTGTGTAAACTTTCCACGATATGATATGTTATAACAATTACTTATTCGCAACCGAACCCAGTTGATACAAGATCCCATTGATATTTTGTGCATCTTATATCGATCCATGAGCATATTCTACCTGTAGGTAAAGAGTAAATTAAAGTATATATATATTTCCATCACTTGCTCTCTGTCGCTATAAATGCAAACATCTCAACTGAGTCGCTCCATAGCTATCAAAACAAACAAAACTTATTCAATCTATGTATTTGCATGTATGGTCAAATTGGTTCTCGACATGGATGAAAGCTAATATGAAAATACAAATTATTCAAAAAACACAAAATATTAAAGCCTGTTAGCTAGCTAGCTACGACCTCTAAGGTTGTGTGAGCTATCACGATCATCAGGGAGAATCATTCAGGCATCATTCAATTCAAATGAGTTGACCGTATATGCGAAGCAATCTTTGTAAAAAATAAATAAATTATCATACACTACTTTGTCACGACTCTTTTAAAATGTACCCTTCGAATGAATTACTAGTATAAATATGCAACATATTTGTGACCACTTCTTCGTTCTCTAAAAACCTAGCTAGCTATCTCCATGGATTTGGTTCAACCATATGAGCATGTGTGCTATGTTCGGTGCAACCACTGCAACATTTTTCTTGAGGTATATATATCTTTACCTTAATACTTTTTGGTTGTTTTTGACGATCGGAATTCGGAAATGTCTTGTTTTCTTGTAGCGTAACTTTTAGATGTTGGCTTGCAGGTTAGGATACCATATAAAAGGATGATGGATACGGTAACAGTGAAATGTGGGCAGTGTGGCAATCTCTCGTATCTAAGTGCAACGCCTCCACCAGTACAAACCCCGACTCTCGACTACTCATCCACACATCAGGTTATATATATATTCATAGTTACGATGAATGTGATAAGTTTTCGAGTTTATGTATCGTTGAATAATATGTGGTTGTTTACATTGCGAGCTAATGCAGTCTTTTAGTGATTTGAAGAAGAAGAAGAAAACTAATCACCTTCGTTGTTCATCTCCTACTAAGCTGGAAACCACATCTAGTGACTCATCGTCCCCCAGTGCACCCTTTGTTGTCAAACGTAAGTACATTCACTAAGTAGCTACACATATAACATATTCTACTTTGTTTTTAGTTTACTTTGGGATTGGTCACCTATATTGCTCATTTCGTTAGTGCAAAAAACTTAAATTTCGATCATTCGATCGTGTTTGAATGTAAAATTTATGTTGATTTGCAGCTCCCGAGAGGAAACATAGGCTTCCTTCCGCATACAACCGATTCATGAGGCAAGTACATAAATTTAAATTTTCACACACACACGTACAAACGATTAAGTTATTATAAGACTGATGGTAAATAATTTATGTTTTGGAATCAAGGGAGGAGATACGACGAATCAAAGCAGCCAATCCGAACATACCTCATAGAGATGCCTTTAGTGCAGCATCAAAGAATGTAAGTGGTTAATTTTCCTAATTATTTGTAATTAGGCACACGCACGGACTTATATTAACACATGCACGTATCCAATTATATGCATGCTTAATTGCTTACAGAAATACATAACTATCGTAACCTGTCAATAATAGTGGTCTAGGTACACTCCAAGCATGCCTCTGTTCAACACCATTTCCGAAACCAACAACAATGTAAGTTTATATACTAATAACAATGTCTAATTAATTTTGATTATGCAGCATAATTACATTACTAATCACTATTTATTTCTTAATAAATTGTTGTTATTTGGACTTAGGTTTGCTTGAAGGAATGAATGATCTGCGAATATCGATCTCTAGCTGAAGCTGCAAAGTGAGAGTTGTTTATTAATCAAGAACTGCAATTTTCTTAAATCAGCGTTAACTATGGTTTAACTACCCTAAGGCTTTTGTTTGCCAAGTTTAAAACTATGTAATTAACTACTCTAATGCGTTGCTAATTACTTGGACTGAGTAAGCTTGTTCTGTCTAATCATCTTCGTGTTGTTAATTAATGCTAATCAACTCTGGCTTCTTCTGTTTAATCATCTTTGTGAAGTTATTCATATTTTGATTGTTTATTTTGTCTTTCTTTAATTTCAGCATTTATAAACCGATTTCAAAGTATGTTATCTCAAAAATAATATATTTTATAAATAAAAAATTAGAAACTACAAATGAGAAAAAAAGTACTAACTAGTAGTAGTAAGTAATAACTGTGGCAGACTGGCAGGGCAGGGATCGACTTATAGCCCACGTGGCTATTGGGTCCTTCCTGAAGGACCGATTAAAATTGACTAGTGTCGTTTTCTTTGTTATAGCCCATTAATTCGAATTAATGTGGACCTGGACCATTGTTTATTTACTGTATAACAACGTACAAGCCCATCTGCCTTCCATGAAAGTAGCTCGCTTTTATAAAAATGTAAAAATTAATTTGAAATAATACTGCTCAACTACTCCAAAGTTTTATGAATTTAATAAAAAAAAGGAAAAAGAGACTGATAATTTGATTATCAAAAAAAGTTTAAGTCAACGATTGCTGAAACTCTCGATAAATTGATATGCCCCATTTTCATTTTTTATTTCACAAACTTTATATAAATTGCCTAAAACCTCTCGAAAATTGAGATGCGCCAACTTTTCATATTTGAGTAAATAATTTGATATGTCATTAATCACATATGCAATGGATTCTACTTCTAGTGCCTTTTTTTCTATTGAAAAAGATTAAAAGAATATCGCAGCTAATAAACCATTAAAAATATGTGCCGTATATTGAGATTACATACAAGTGAGTAGTCAATTCTTAAGTAGACAAACAAGGGGGCAAGATTATAAAGTAGTAGACCAGTTATGTATGGGCTAGCTGCAGCTAGGTGGTGGAGAATGCTCCGATCCTCACCACTGTGGTCCAACCATCTGCAAATAATGGTTTAACATCGATCCATCCCTTTTAATCTTTGGATTTTGTTTATAAGCTTGATTTAAGCATTAAGATACTTGCGTAGAAATAAATGTAAAGTATGATATTGTTCGTTTTGAATATCTTCCGTAAGTACGTTATTGTCCGTTTTGAAGATCTTGGTCCAATTGGTCGAAATGGTGAACTAGCCGGATGAAATTCCAAAATGCTAGAAGGATTCAAAGAAACGACAAGGAATCTTTATACACAGTGTAGATTTGTAACTTTTAATGTTCATGTACTGCTAGAAATTACTATATGCCAATTCAAAAATTGTTTTATATTGGGTATATAAATCCAGTGAAATCAAATTGGGACAGCCCTATATGTTCCTTTGTTCCTTTACTTTTTTCTTTTTACCAGCTAAATAACCGTAAAAGTCTCTTTTAAATGTCCTTTTTCTATAAACCTACTTTTTTTAAACAAATCTATAAACCTACTTTATGTATATTAGAAACTACAAACATTGTATTAATTACTAATAAAAACTTGCAAATTTCCGTTGAGTAATACTAGCAAATCCAAATTTTTTTTTTTCCAAAAATTGTCCCGCATGACACATGACGGGTTTTAATTTGGTACGCATATGTATATACGCGGAATCTCATATTTTTTCATTAGATAAGTTACAAATTAAATGAATGACACATAAATATTTGGGATAAAATTTGAAAAAAATTAGATTCTCTAACATTAATTTTTCATTTCTGTTTTACTATACAAGCCAAAGTAAACGAAAATTAAAGCTAATCACAATACTTAAACAAGCTTAATCCGCACGGGTGTAGAGTTTTGTAGCTTGTGAAAAAGTGGAAACCTAAAGCTATGGACTCTAATAATTTATATATTAAAGCTTTCTGTAGATTTGCAAAAACTTTGCAAAAGCTGTAATCATCACCTAAGATTTGTAATTCCTTTGATTGCTCAATTAGCTGACCATTTGTTTGTATGCATGCACAGGCTTTGTAAAGCCAAAATTGCATTGTACTCCCTCCGTCCCTTAATGTTTTTCCTGTTTTGACTGGACACGTTTGCCAACGCACACTTTTGATCATTAATATCTTGAATTTCGTATTAATATTAAATATAAAAACTTCACTGTATTAAAGTACTCATAAATACGAATCCAATAAGATCACTCATGACTATATTTGGATTTATAGATTAAACGTAAATTAGTAATTTGTCTCATGTTATGAACAGTCCCGACATATGAAACGAGAATGATAATATGAGACGGAGGGAGTATTGTTTATATTAATTACTCCCTCCGTCCCACTCGGATCTTTACGTTCCTAGTAGGCACGGAGAACAAGACAAGTGGGTATAAAGTTGGTGTAATATTGTTAAAATAAATGAAGTAGTGGATATAATAGTGATTTTATTGTTAAATTAAGTGAAGTAGTGGGTGTAATAGTTATTTTATTGTTAAAATAAGTGAAGTAGTGGGTGTAATAGTGTAAAGTATTGTTAAAATAAGTGAAGTAATGGGGTAATAGTGTTAAAACTTACTATTTTGGTAATGTAAAGAAATGAATAAGACGACCCAAAATAATAAGTAATAAGTGTAAAGAATGCAATTAGACAGAGTATAAGTTTATAACAGCACATCTTACTTGATTTGATCGACCAGCTGATTAAAAGTGCAAATCTCATCTAGATTCCAAGACTTTCCAATAATAATGCTCTTCCTTTCTTCAAACTACCGTTCCAATTGCATGTGTAACATAAAAAAACTTAGCTTACTCAGTTATAATACCACTCAAAGTGGTGTCTGAGGAGGGTAGCTGTACGCAGACCATGCCCCTATACAATAGGACACACACCCAGGGGTCGAACCCTTGACCTCCTACAAAGGAGACAAGGGTTCAACCCACTGCACCAACATGTTGTTGGCAATTGCATGTGTAACATGTCATAGAAAATATTTACTATTGACATTCCATATAAAAAAACCTTAATTTTATAAAATATTATGCATATCAAATTTTTTTTTAAAAAATTGTGTATGTCAAAAAATTATACATACCAAAATACATTAATTTTATTCAGTATATTAGAGAAGTTACATGATATATATCTCAGATTCTTTTTTCGCTACTATATATTGGTTTAAACTACTCTTTCTATTTCATTTTAAATTATTTCGTTTGGTATTTGATTTGTAATTTATTTTGTTTTTGTCCCGAAAATGTTATTCATGCTTAATGGCAAATTTACTGTTAACTTTTGAATTTATTAAAAAAGCTATGTACATATTTTTGTAATAATCAAATTATTTATTATAATTAAATAAAATGTCATTTTATCCGTGGACTTGAAAAATGGGTAGAGGGAGTATAATTTGAATTTTGAACTATCCACTCTAAGCAAATTTTATATATGATCAGTTTTCTATTGTATATGATCGAGGGTTGAAAAAGTTTGCTTATTAAAGTAAAAAAGTGTGTATTATTATTTTAAACATTAATGATGCTTAAAGTCTAATTAAGATCTATTAGCTTCTTCCATTCAAAAAAGATCTATTAGCTTCTTTTAATTCTGACTAGTAGAATTGATCATTTCTTGATTATTTTTGATAAAATTGGTACAAGATCTATTCATGCACAATCACATATTTAATAGTTGAAAAATTAAAAGTTTGATTTATACTATTATATATTATATAATAGTTGAAATATTAAAAGTTTAATTAATAGTTTGATACGGTACTTGTTTTTACTTAATTATACTAGATTATATTTGACAAAATTGGTAGAAGATCTATTCATGCACAATTACATGTAGTTGATAATCATGATACTAGTTGTTATCTTCAGTTTTACTATTTACGAAGTTTATTTTCATGTTAGTATTTACGAAGATCTAATGCTCTTGTATTCCATAAGATTATCCAAGATGAAGCAAGAAAACAGATCGAAACTCAGACTCTCAAGAAACAAAATAAACATTCCAAACGGTATATACATATAAATATCGGAATAACTTATGCGAAAGGCCATATATTAGCCCCAAAAATACGATATGAAAAATTAAAAGACTTCACTTGCAGTTGCAGATCTCTGAAGATGATCATCTGTGTAAAATAAATGCAAAGACATGGAAAGTAAATATTTATAGAGCACCGCTGGTAATAGGTGCACCTCTCTTGATGCTATCCATATGAGTAGTCTCGTATACAGGAAGTCCACTTGAATAACATCCACCCAAATCAAAGTTTTGCAGTTCGAATAGATCTGAGCTTGAATCGCTATCTGCACCATCGTCGATCTCATTGACAAAGTTTCTGAAATTTCGTTCGGATGATTGATTAATGTCATGATCAAGATAACCATTACCAAAAATTTTGCATTTCTCCGTAGGAAATCCATAATTCCTATGTGTGGTAGTTGTAGTGCTGAACTTGAAGTTATCGTCATCTAGCCTAGTATTGTCGCGATCTGTGCTAATTTTCCTGGTACTATAATTATGATGCAAATCTTTTTGTGGAGCCGATGACTTGATAGGACAGTTGTTTTTGGACACATTGAGGAGTACTGCTGGCTTGTGGTGATCGAGAAAGTTCTTGAAGTCCTTGAAACTATTTTTCGCAGGAGTAGTGTTTGTAAATCGAGGAGTTGTGAATTCTGAACTTGAATTTTCTGCCGAGGAAGAAATATTGGTAGTACTGTTTACGCTGCGAAAATGGCTTATGCTGCTTCTCCTTTTTCTCCTCCCATCAGGGCTCTCGTGATCTTCATCTTTCGTAGATTGTGCAGAGCAAGATTTTGATTTCTTCTTTTTCGATGAAGTTTGACTGAAAATAGAATTCAAGAAACTGGCCAGCCTTCCACCTGGTGAATGAGGCTGCTTATGTTTCTTCTCTTTCGTGGCTGCCTTTTCCATCATCACATGATTGTGTTGATGAGTCTGCGCTTGAAATGTTGAACTTCTTGTACTTGTCATCATTGGAATGTCTAGGCTAATTCTTCCACCAGATCTCGACATTTTTTGGTGACCAGAAACTTCATTGGAACCGGGGAAATATCGTGCAGCTTCCAAGTCGTGCCATTTGTGATAAGATTTCTTGTGACTTCTTTCGGGTACTTGTTGGATTGACATGACTGATTATCCTGGATCCTCAAAGTTAAATTATGTATGCAAATAGTTTCAAGGATTATAAGTTGGATGATACTAATAAGCAAAATGAAAGCAAGATAAGTTTGAAAGAGAAGTTGCGGGGAGTGGATTCCTTGTGAAGATTGAGAGGAGTGATGGAGTATTGGAGTGTCACTTTTATGGAGTGCTAATCTTTTGCACCATCTCTATGAATATCATTCTATCTTGTATTTATAGCAATGTACGATGTCCAAAAGTATCTAAACAAATATTTTTACTGGTTATAAATATCAATGTAAATGTCCGTGGGTACGGTACATTAAATTGAGTTTAACCATTCAGAATATGACACGTGAAATTTGGTAAATTGTACCCAATTTGTTATATCTATCATTTTTCATTTTATAAGTAACAAATATCTTGATTAAGCATATTTTAATAGAAACAATTGGTCTAATCCTAAATGTATCTCCTCCTCATGTTTGATAAGATTGATGATTTGATTACATATGTTAGGTAATTGTAATTAAGGTACATTTGATTAACCATAACTCGAGAGCCCTATAGGTAGACAGCCTTTTGCTAACTTGTAAATTTCAAGCGTTTACACAGCTTAGACGTCTGTTTCAAAGGCTTAATTAGCCTACAAATGTTTCTCAACCACAAAGGTGAAAGTAGGTTTGATATTCACTGCGTCTTCAGATTACTCATGTGAAGCATCATGAGTAGCTAGATTCATCAATTAGTGGGGCAGATTTACTTAAGTTTTACTTGTACCCTTTCTTTTTCACCTAGCAGATTACTTTTCCTTTCGTTAATTAGGGATCGAAGGTTCAAGTATTAGTAGTGGAGCAATGAGTGTGTAAATATCAATTCTTTATTTGCTAAAATCCCGATAAATAAATATCCTTTTATACTTAAAATATGAGGTTATTTTCATTTATCGAGATTAAAAATATTTTATTTTATTGTTGAAAGAATTATTCAATGATCGAATATTCAGTTGTTGAGGTTGTGGAATTATGAAGTGAACTGCAGATGTTCATGGAGTGACTTTGGATTCTTTATCAACTTCTACTCTGTATCTCACTTTATAGTCTTAGTGGAGAATAATTAATTTAGCTTTTAAGTTGTGTCTATCGACACTTGGCCTGCCGATACAGTCACTAGCCATAAGTTTTACATATCTCAACCTCTCAACATGCATATTTCTCGTCTCGTATCATCATTATTATCATTGGTACTATGGGTCATTCTTCTGATGATGACTTCTCTTTTTTGAGTACTTTAGATAATCGTTGGTTAATTATTCTAGCTAATCATGCAAGATTCATACAAAGATGTCCCATGCAATTTTAACTTTGTGCACTAAACCAACTATGCAGGGCCTTAGCGGACATGAAATATTCTATCTTTGATAGTATAAGATATCGGATATCCAGTAACTTTTTATGTATATAATAATCAAGCAGTCCAAAGATTCCAAGCTGGATTATTTCAAATTAATCTTTTCGGCCATTAAATTTTCTAAATTAGTCGGTACTCATAAAGAAAAAAACATCTTTCTAATTTTTCGAGTTTGGTCTGGGA
This sequence comes from Kitagawia praeruptora, assembly GCA_037693485.1. Classification (NCBI taxonomy): domain Eukaryota; kingdom Viridiplantae; phylum Streptophyta; class Magnoliopsida; order Apiales; family Apiaceae; genus Kitagawia; species Kitagawia praeruptora. The sequence goes on from CM075347.1 coordinate 21,694,833, forward strand.
TTCCAGTCTGGATATATAGTTAATTCCTTCGTAGGTTGCTCCTTAAACTATTAAGCACAGTAAAAAAAAGGTGATTCTTTGAGGGAGGGGGTCACCAGTAGGGCTGATTATTCGGTTATATCCGAACCGAATTACCGAAAACCGAAATAACCGAAATACCGAATAAGCTCAAAACCATATCCGATTAGTAAACCGAAATAATTTCGGATATTTTACCGAACCGAAATTTTTATTTCGGTTAAAACCGAATACCGAAATAAATAACCGAATTAGAAAAAAAAAATTAATTTTCTAGAAATTCATAAAACACTAACTCAAAATTAATAGGAAACTTATATAATTCAGATCATTGTCAGTTGTTCCTGGAAAGTGGCAAACATGTTTTCAACTACAGAGTTGCATACAATAATAATCTGAAACAAGGCATGAATCCCACCATCAAAATTCAGAAGTTTGCATACATAAGAAACAAAACACACAAATACACTAGTTTAACAGCTGAGTAAAACAAGTTCCATGCTCAGATCAGATGCACCAGCAGGCAGCAGCAAGCACTTAACAGCAGCCAACAAGTTCCAGCAACGAGCCACATAAAATTAATTAATGAATCAGTTAATTGAATCAATTAGTAGTAGTACCTTTTGTAGTTTTGTGTTGAACCCAGAATTCCAGAAAGATCAAGTAAATCAAGTGATGAGATTAATCGACTGAAGAACGAAGATTGAAGAGTCGACTGTCGAGTCTCAAGGATTGAAAATAGAAAGAAAATAAATGAAGTCTAAAAAGTAAAAAGGGCGACTTCAACAAAATGAAAGATACCTACTAGGTTACTGCTTACTGGGCTGGGCCTGGCCTGGTCTGTGTAAAAAAATAAATATCATACGTATATATGTATATTATATATATTATATTTTATATATTTCGCTAATTTCGGTAATTTCGGTTATTTCGGTAAAAAAACCGAAATAACCGAATAACCGAATAACACAAAAATCATATCCGAATTAAAACCGAATTATTTCGGTTCGGTTAACCGAACCGAATTATTTCGGTTCGGTATTCGGTTATTTCGGTTAACCGAACCGAATGCTCAGCCCTAGTCACCAGCATGGATCACATCGATGCTGTCATGTACTGTGAACAACGCGATTTGAAGTAAAAGTTTCGTAGCCACAAATGTCGACATTAGTGAGTCCAATATGTCTATGTGCTGCCCCGAGTTTCATGTTGTGTTCGTCGATCTCATATAGTTTGGAAAACGAACTAAAGAGTATGTAAAAAGGCAAATGTTGGTGTGGTGTTGACTGTTCATTAATGGTGACAGTTGATCAGCCCCTACTGCATTTGTTATTACTTTTATTCATATGATCAACCATGCATTGTATGTAATATCTTGTGATAGAGGGTAAGGATTAGGGCAAAAAGGTGGCCAATATTGTGATCCCTTAGTACTGGTGGCAAGACAAGTTGTTTGTTTGCATGACCCTCAACTGTCTCCTTATCTTGATCACTTCAACTCTCCTCTATCACATATGCATCTTCAGCATTTCTCTATCGGTCGATCACATGTCGTAGGATTTTCATATACTCCCTCCGTCCCAGTTTATGTGAGCTCCTTTCTATTTTGGTACGTCCCAAAAAGAATGAACCTACTATACTTACTATTTTTGAACACTACTTTTCACTATTACACCCACTACATCTCCATTATATATTCTTTTTTACACTATTACACCCACTACTTCCCTCAACTATCTCAAATCTATTATTAAATATTCATAGGTCCCACCACTTTACCCACTTTTCAACTAACTTTACTCTTTTCTTACTACCTTTTCTTAATCTCCGTGAAAGTCAAACCAACTCATATAAACCGGGACGGAGGTAGTACTTAATATATCCCACACATGTGCTTGTGTGTCCTCTATCACAATAACAGACATGTTCACCGGCAAATGATTGTTAGCAGCATATCATATTGTAAAAAATTGCGCGGTACATATAAAGATGATACTCATTTATGCATATCAAAAAATTCAACTGTACGTATATCCGCGAAAATTTTTCATGATATGATATGCTCCAACAATTGCTCGCCTCGGATGAGCCCTTACAATGATATAAATAACTTTTTACTGGTACTTCACTAATGGCAGAGCTAGCATTTTACTATTTTGGATTGAACGTAAAAACTCGAAATATTAGGAGAAGAGAATGAATATATAATTAAATAGATCACTGATTTCATGAATATGCTACGTTATGCGACCCGAAATATAGTATACGTATTAATACGTGTGGTATCAATATCGTTAATGGTCCAGATTACTAGGGCAGGTGCAGCCGTGCAGGAGACATGAAAAAGGCCGAGTTCCCTCTTTAGATAGATTTCTCGAATAAGACATTTTAGCTCGATCGGTCACTTCTAAAGCCCTCAACTCCCCTCTATCACAATTTATATATACTAGCTTATATCCGTGTTACTTTTAATTTTTTAAATTTTATTTATAATATAATATAAATATAAATATTAATTTTAATATGTTATTAGAAAAATTCTAAACTTACATTTTTGTATATATTAATTTTATCTTTGTATATATTAATTTGAGAAAAAGGTTCCTAAAATTAATTTTAGGAGAAGTTTCTAAAGTTAATCTTTAAAATTATATGATTTTAGTTATTTGCTATCTTTTATTTATGAGGACCCCGTAGGGGCATTAATGATTTATCTTGATTTTATTGATTACTAGCTTATAACCCGTGCAATGCACGGGTTTATTGTATTATATTATAAATTTTATTTAATATTATAATTATGTTTTTTATAATCATTATTTTTAATATTTTTTTAATTTTTATTTAATATAATTTAATATGCTCATGTTTAAAGATTATATTAATGTTTCCTTATTATAAATAATGTATACGATTTTTAATATATTTTATTAATAATTGAGAAATATGATGTGATATTTTCGGGTATATATTAATGATTGTAAGATTTGTTGTAAATTAAAAAGGTAACGTGTTTTAATTATAAAGAAAATATTAATGATAGAAATATATGATACGCTTGATGTTTTTATGTGTTTATAATATGTTCAACTAAAAGTAAATGTGAAAAAGGTAATCGATTAATTACCATTAATTTAGATTTGTTTTAAATTAAAAAGGTAATGTGTTTTAATTTGAAAGAAAATATTAATTAATGATCGAAAGATATGATACGATTGATGTTTTTAAGTGTTTATAAAAGGTAATATGTTCAACTAAAAGTAAATGTGAAAAGGGCAATCGACTAATTACCATTAATTTTATTATATTAATGTGAAAAAGGCAATCGACTAATTAACATTAATTTTATTATCTTAATCGACTATTTATCATTAATTATAACATGTTTTAATTGGAAAGAAAATATTAATGCCGGAAAGATATGATACGATTGATGTTTTTAGGTGTTTATAAAAGGTATTATATCGACTAATTATCATTAATTATATTATGTTGTTATTTATTTTAGGTGTATTTATGTTTCTTTATAATGAAGGGTAAATAAGTAAATTCACTTAGTACCAAAAAACAGGTACCAAAACTTTTAATGTTTTGAAATTTATATAATAGTATAGATTTTTTAACTTGTTAGTTTTAGAAATGTATTAACAATTTTTTTGGGTGTTAACCAACAAACCAACCAACCAATTATACCCTATTTCGCTTATAATAGTATAGTATAGATTAAAAAGGTAATGTGTTTTAATTTGAAAGAAAATATTAATGATCGAAAGATATAATACGATTGATGTTTTTAGGTGTTTATAAAAGGTAATATGTTCAACTAAAAGTAAATGTGAAAAAGGCAATCGACTAATTACCATTAATTTTATTATATTAATGTGAAAAGGGCAATCGACTAATTACTATTAATTTTATTATCTTAATCGACTAATTATCATTAATTATAACGTGTTTTAATTGTAAAGAAAATATTAATGACGGAAAGATATGATACGATTGATGTTTTTAGGTGTTTATAAAAGGTATTATCTCGACTAATTACCATTAATTATAGTATGTTGTTATTTATTTTAGGTGTATTTATGTTTCTTTATAATGAAGGGTAAATAAGTAAATTCACTTAGTACCAAAAAACAGGTACCAAAACTTTTAATGTTTCGGAATTTATATAATAGTATATATTTTTAGAAAATTCTCCTAAAGTTAATTTTAGACTCCCTTCACCCAATTAATTTTTAGTATTAAATATAATAAATTAATATGTTGTTGGCAGGAATCGAACCTTAGACCTTTGTATATAACAACTTTTAATATTTTTGTATCTAACGATAATGATCTATTTGGGTTGAAGATCTAACGGTTGTGAGTGAGGTGATAACAAAAAATGAGGGGATAACCAAACTACAAATTACACCTCATTTTGCTTATTATAATATAGTAAGTATAGTATATAGGCCCTGTTTGCCTCCTCTTATTTACAACTTATAAGTTACTTATTTCGGAAAAAAATTCGTATTTACATAAAAGTTTTTAGAGAAAAATGTGTATGGAGAGTTTAATATTCGTTATCTTGCAAAAATAAGTTACCTATTTCAGAAAAAAGTACATATTTCCTAATTTTTTTCCAGAATAAGTAACTTATTTCTGAAAAATAAGATTTCCCAAATGGGCCCATAGTATATAGTATATATATATTCTATACATAATAAGCATAGATAGCATATTCGATTGTCAATATTATCGGACTTAATCAATGTTCCAAATTATAACATATTAATAACAATAACATCTATCTATTACTATATATTACTCCCTCCGTCCCGCATGTCCTTTTACTAAAAAAAATTTGTCCCAAATTACATGTTCCTTTTCTCCTTTCAATGCAAATTTAAGTGTAGTTTTACAAAACTATCTCTACATTTATTGTATCAAAAATTTGACTTTTTTAAACTTAACTCTATTCTCATTTTCCAATGTATTAAATAAGGGTATTAGTTGGAAAAATTTATTCAACTAACTTTATCTTAATATGTGTGCTTTTTAGAAAAGGGACATGTAAATTGGGACGGAGGGAGTATAACTGAACACAGGGTAAAAAGTGCCAGTGAAATGACGAGAACAACCCCGTTTAACTCTAAATTACATATCTGCCATAATCTTCAAAATGAGCGCAACTCTTCCACTGCAGTGTAAAGCAAAGCTGTTCGTTCTTCTTTTGTCGGGTATCCTAGGGTTCATTATTGTATTCTCGGTAAGAATTCTCACCCAATTATGCATATATTTATATCTATATATATGTATGTATCATCGGTTTTCATGAATCTTTTGTCGGGTATCCTAGGGTTCATTATTGTATTTGGTAAGAATTTTTACCCAATTATGTATGTATGTATCATCGGTTAATGTATGTATTAATATATATAAATCAATACATATTATACATTTGTTTTGATAATGATACAGCAAGTAGTTTTCGCCCAAAAGATATTTGTAGTTTACTCATATGCTTGTTACTTGTTGCAATGTAAAGTTATACTTGTTGCTATCTGTAACATGTATCTATTTGCATTCTAGGGTCTTTAGCCACTCCCAAAACCTACAATTACCTTATAATTCGGGTGAAAATGGTCATGTGTATCGTATCAAGTGTAATAATATAAAGTGTTTTATTACATGTTTGATGAATGGCCGCAACCAGATTGTACATAGCTTATACATTTGTATGTTTCTAAATTGTGTTCAGAGATAACATCTCTTCTATATATTATGCGCGGACAAGGGGCAAAAAATGACAGAAGATTGTATGTGAAAATACCTACCCTTATCAAGCTAAGAATAACAAAATTGCCACAATTCAAGATACAACTCAACGCGGAAGGAGACAAACAATCACAAATATATGCCGTGATTGGTATTTTTTATTGCCTCCGATTATAATCTCCGTTCTTTAGCTCGGTGTTAAAGTCTGTATTTCTATTTGCTGTAATTTATGATTAAGTTTGTCATGTTCATATATGCGTGTATGTCTTATTTTATTTTGCTTCTACATTAGGTTTTCAAGGATATATTTGCTTCGATTAGTTGTGGTGTTTTAACTAAAATATTCGGCATGTGATGATTTAGTTACGATATGTTAGTTTCTGATTTGTGGTTAAATGGAGTTTAAGAAATGACTAATTTTAATTTTAGAGAATGATCATATTACCTCTGTCTTAGTCGCATCTTTGCAAAAATGGTACAATCTTTAAACTCAACAGATTAACATACTTTTAAATGTCCTTTACGTTTTGAGCAATGTATATATTTGTGTGTCTGGTATTTAAATGTGGATTATGCTAGGATAAGACATGCATTGTTATGTTGCTGGTGTATCTATTTGCTCTTTCGACCAAGTTCCGTACATACCGTGTGCAGATATGCCAAAAAAAATGAGGCTGGCATCACACTCGAACAACAAAGAAAGATTCATGTGACTACTTGCACTCTTTGTTATTCAACAATGTTTCTCGCTTGTGTTATATGTCAAATTCTTAATTCTTGCAGAGGCCAAGATTTGGCACTTTATTTAATGTGAGAACAGTGATTTATTGTGATCAGGTATAAAGCATGTATGGCATTTTCAAAATTTGATGTTAGTTATAAGTGTTAAATGATTACTAAAAAATGATGTAATATCCTATTTGCAGTGTGAAAAAGAATTTCATGTCACATGTGTAAAGGAACACAACATTGTTGACTTGAAGGTATCAAAACATGTATTCTGTTTACTTCCTGTTTCAACTTTTAAGCTTATTTAATTGGAGTTTCGAGTTAATGTGAAAATTATCACCTTTTTGCAGGAATTACCAACAGAAAAATGGTTTTGCTGCACATGGTGCAGATATATTTACTTTGATTTGGATAACAAGGTAACTATAGGTGACACAAAATTGTCTGATTCTTTGATGAATCTCATTAAGAAAAATCAGGAGGAGGAAATATCATAGGGTTTTGGTGATCTTGATATAAAATGGAGGCTCCTATGTGGGAAATTGCGTCCAATGAAACTATGGGTTTGTTTTCCAGTGTTGTGTCTATCTTCCATGTAACCAATTATGATTTCTCTCTGATTTTCAAAGAATTTTTTAAAACATCTCGATCATATGATCATCGCTTGAGACAGTTTCAATATAATTGCTAATTCTTATAGTCTTTGGCATGTAGGAACAATTTAGTCCCATTGCTGATTCACACCAGTGTTCTTAATGTCGATGCACTGTTTTACATATTGTAATGTTCTCTTTCACCATATAAGATTTTGTGCAAAAGGGTGGGGGACCAAAAGTTTGGAAGAATGTATTGTGCAATGCTGACTGTAAAGTGAGAATGATCTCTATTAAGTAATCTATAGTGTTTTTGTTACTATCTACTAATCTGATTCAGCTTCATACCTGCAGTTCATCTATTGTGTGAAATGATAGGTATGCCCCCAGAAAATTCGGAATTACGTTTCTGCCGCAACCTCTAAAATGAATGTCTATTGACGACTCTTCCACGGTTTGTCTCAAACTATTGCACTGAATCACCGATGTCCTCTTCTTCTAATTCTAATACTGGTCCTAATTATAATATTCTGGCTTCTATCTATTTATTTTTTCAACAGACTACGATTGAACTTTCCTCCTCTCATTTCCTGCTGGACCAAAAATTCCTTTCATCAGCTATTTTTAATAAAAGCAATAAGAGCTTATCAAAGTATAACTCTTTATTGGTTGCCATTGTCTGAAATGCCAAATTACAGATTGATTTTCTTTGTAGAGGTCGATATGATCTTTGATAATGCTTTTACTTATGCAGGTTTCAAGTTAAAGCTATGCTTTGATTTTTGTTTTATTTGTGCAGGTTAGGTTTTCAAGGATATGCATTTTTTTCTTCCGGGGTCATGAGGGTCCATTAAATTATAAATTATATAAAATTTAGTGTTGGTCTCTTCTTTGAATTATTTGATTAAATTGTAATAGAGAATTTTATCGAGATTGTATGTGTCTAACATTAATTTAATATATTGCAGCAGAATCTTCTGATGGGGTGGTTCATATGTGACATGACCTATACCAGTTTGTATTGATTGTGATGTCCAGGTGAGAAAAGGTAATATGTATGTTTCATTCCAGTTTTTTTGTAGTTTTCTCCCATTTAATTACTTCTTAGCTTGTCTAGATTGTAAAATTTGTTTTTTATTAATTAGATACCCAATTTGTTTTGGTTCTTTTTTCGGGAATAGATTGTTTACTTTTTCAATCATCAATATGATTGTTTTTGTTGATTTTGTGATATAAAGATTGTATCTTTGCAATTTTAATTTCTTATTACATTGAAATGTGGATTTTTCGACGGGTTTTGTATATCTTAGGGTGTACTCAAAGTTAAGCCCTTATAGAATTTTGTTAAACATATTTTTTTCAGGAATGTCTCTATGTATCTATAAATCTTTTATGACAAGTTTAAATACCAAATTTTACAGGATAAAGTCCTATGGTCTATCACAGAAAGGAGACCTTTTGTAAATTTAAAAGTTTTTAATTTTTTTATATTTTCTATTCCAACACCTTGTGAAACTACTTTACCTACAAGTTTAGTATTACCTGGTCGTGACCATAAGGTACACAAAATACTCTCTGCATGTTCCCCCCGCCCTAAAAAATATGTTAACTCTTAGTTTACTTAACATCTCAAATCTAGATGTTGCCTCTGATTTTTTTTTGTTCTAAGATAACTATGATTTAGGTTGTAGGATTCTAGAATCAAATTTCAATAGTTCGTTAGGAGCCTTGAAATTCCTATACACCAAACTAGGTTATGATATACTATATCTTAAACGATTATTTGTTTTTTTCATATGGCAATTAAAACAAGCCCAATACAACATGTAATTGCATAGGTTACATGGCGTGAAAAAGTATGTAACTACTATGGTCTGCTTTCTATGTCATAGAATATTTTTTGTTCAAAAATTTATTTATAATTTTTATTGTTGTAACGGCCAACCAATATTTGAAGGTTACGATAGCAGTATCACAATACATTTGTTTAAGCCTTGTGGCATCAGGTTCAAGCGCGTTATGGCAGCAGGTTCAAGCTCAAGCCTTCATCATCCCTTGCTGTTGGAGTTTTATTGGAGGTTAGCAATCACTATATTTAAATAATGAAGGCCCGGCTCAAATGTCTTTCCCTTTTCTTATCGGACTTATGACATATCTAATTAATGTTAGTATAAAATAATATTAATTATATTTGAGGATGAGCGATTGTGGAAGCAAACTACTAGCATGCATTTTATGTCTAGATTATGCATCGATTTGCAAGAAAAAACTATAGCACTAAAAATTATTTTATCATAATAGTGTTCAAATTTCCTATTTTTTCTTATTTTGTCTTAACTTTACCTTTGTTTAATTGTTTTCAATGAAATTTATTAGATTTACTATCAAATTGAAACACATGTGTTTATTTTTTCATTCCAGGTCATCACTTAAATATATAAACAATGAAGAAGATAAATCACTTATTGCCTACTGAACATCATCTCCAGTTACGATAAAAATATCTAATAACTTCTACATGGCAATTTTTCCAGCGCTACTAAAAAGATCACATAAATATAGCGAGCCATTCTTATCATGTTATTAATGAATTTATAAATGGATTGGAAGAAAATAATTACTTACAAATTTTGAATGTCTTCTGTTGAAGGCAGAGAGAAGGTAAGACAATAACAAAGAGTGATTACCTTACCACAGTACGAACTCTGAATTAAATCTACTTTCAACCTAAGATATTAAAATCTACTTTCAATTCTTTAAGTTCACCTCAAACAAAATGTCTGCAATAACCTTGAAGGGTATTTATCACACGGGTATATATGATAGGGCCTTCATTCGCACTATTTTAAATCTAACAACTATTATTTACAGTGTCAAGATTCAGAGTGGGCTAAAACCTTTAAGATTTGAGTTTCCTAGGAACATATTTCCTTTTAGCAAGATTCCATGTTCAAACATTGCCCGAATATGTGAAGAAGTAATAGTATTTTAAATATGATAAATGGGGCTTGTCACTAAGGCACAAGACCTTCATTCTCCGATCAGAGATCAAGGGAAGGAGTTTAGTGGACACTTTTGGATCATTTTGGTGTGAAATCCGATCTAAATCATCTGTACTATATATAACACCCTCAAAATTTACACTGGTTTATTTGTATGCAAGTGTAGAAAATCCTAGATTGACAGGAAAAATATGGACGAAAATGTCTATACTGATAGCATATAACCTCTTTTAAGGTCGGGAATAGGTGGGCAATACTATTTCATGTGCCATACAGATATACAAATCTTATTTTTATAGATATCATATGGAGGACCAATATAAAATTTATAGACCTGGCCTGGTTAATGTGAACATTATATTTTTGTTTTTTAAAATACTTAATGAAAGAATTCTTAACTTTGTTTAGATAAATTTTTGTACAAATAAATCCTTTGGAAGAGACACGTAAGAAGATCTGGATTTCAGGCTTGAGCGTAGGAAAATAGTAGATAAATGGTTTTTGTCCACCAGTAGTATTCCCTGCATTTTTTTAATGTTGTCTTCCTAATAATGCACGATTAATATATGTTGTTGTATGAGTGTATAGTTTTTACTCTTCTACACATAACGTAACTCCCGTATATGTTGTATGGCTACTCTTGCAGGGACGCAAATAATCGCTTCAACATTTTAAGAAGCCTTGGCCTCATGAATATGAAACTTGCACAACAGTAATTGAGTTGTCAAGGTCTGGCAGAACAGCCTTGTCTTTTATTTTTTCATTTGGCACTGCATAGTAATTGAATCTTTCTTTTTAGTGGCCCCTAAAACCAGTCTTGTCATGGTCTTATTTTGATTTTTGATCTCTATTTTATTTTCGAGTTAGTGTAGGCTATTATGCCTACATAGAAGTTTTGTGGCTATATCGTATTCAATAAAGTCTCCCTCTTCCTCCCTATATTGATTTGTGTGTATATATATATATATATATATATATATATATATATATATATATATATATATATATATATATATATATATAGGCATCAAGTTCACGAACCAATAAAATGTAGAAATCTCATAATATGGTTCTCTCAAATGTCAAACCTAGCATCCTAAGATGAGTGCACTACTAAAGAAGCTTATAATTGGTCATTAAGTTAACAAATATTTTTCACGTTATTAGTTGATATTTAAGTACTTCACCAAAGTTCACTGTAACAACTTAATCTTTGTTTTTTAATGTAGGGATATTCCATTTGGTACCATTGTACTTTTGGCTTTTCCAAATGGTACCACTCAATGTTTTTGGCTTCCAAGTGGTACACCTAAACTTTTGACTTCAACCATCCAATAATACTCCGTTAAACAAAAGTTAATCCTCCGTTAAATCAATCTTAAACAAAATAAAAAACAGAGCATAATCCCTTTCTACACCTCTTTCCACACACCTTCAATATTTTCCAAACAGAGCATTTTTTTTTGCCAAACAGAGTAACACCACAGGTAGTTATTATTTTCTTTTTCTTCTGTTAAACTTTTTCTTTTCTTTTCTCTTATTTTACGATTTCGTTCCTTGATTCCAGTAGACTTGAATTGTTTGTGTTGTTATCGTTGTGGTCGGAGAAGTGGAGAGTTGAGAGAGGGCGAGAGATCGAGAGAGGTTGAGAGGGAAAGAGATGGAGTCGGGGAGAGATGAACGGAGGCGACGGTGTGGTTGAAATCGGAGTAAAGAGGGATGGGTGATGTTTTGTTATTGTGGTGATGATTGTGTGCGTATGTGTGTATATGTATTGCGTATGTGTGTGTGGCGTTTGGATCGGAGTTATAGAAGGAGGAGATTATGATGTAAACGGTGTTTGGTTTGAACGAAGTAACCACCACCGGTGGTGGTTGTGGTAGCGTGAATTAAGAGAGAGAAGCAGGGAGAAGAGAGGGAGAGATAAGGAGAAGAAGAGAGACAGAGAAGAGAGACAGAGAGATTCAGGGAGAGAAAAAGAAGTGAAAAAGCAGGGAATTAATATTTTATCTAATTTTCATTTTAATTAATTGTTAAATTTATAACGTTTGTAAACGTTTTTAAAACGAAGTGTTATTGGATGTTGAAGTCAAAAGTTTATGCGTACCATTTGGAAGCCAAAAATATTGGATGGTACCATTTGGAAAAGCCAAAAGTACAATGGTACCAAATGGAATATCCCTTTAATGTATATAGGATCTTTGTAGGCAAGTGGAAGCCCAATATTTGACCAAGTAAAATACTATGCCAAACATTTCATACCTGGCCAGGTCTATAAATTTTATATTGGTATTAATTAAAACAAAATGAGATAGGCATCAAGAGCTGGGATGTTTGATTTATTTAGGCAAATACTGCTTATATATTTCTTGGACTTGGATGGTTATGTTTGGTGCAATTGACATGCTCGTACATAATATTGTCTGAATCATACCATCTCTCTCGGGTACAGAAAATTGTACACTTAATCTCCAAAAATATGGAAGTACATGATATTTAGATGCTTTATTTTTTTCCCCTAAAAAGGATGCTTTAATTTTTCACCTCAAACTAAGAGCATCCCGATTGAATTTGGTAGGTATTGTTCTGGGCTGAATTTTGTAGCTATTTTTAATGAGTGAGGATGTTACTAATTCAATGTACCAAGTAGGGGTGATCGCGGTGCGGACGGTGCGGTTTTTCCCTAAAACCGCGGACCAACTCGCGAATACGGTATGGTCAAATTTCTAAACCGCAATCGCACCGCGAAATTTTAAAACCGCATAAACCACACCGTAAAAATGCGGTGCGGTGTGGTATACGGTTTATTGCGGTTTACACCTTCGATAAAAATAATTATAAATCTAAATTATTAATTTTCATGCATGTGAAATAAATTTTTTAAAGTTCTTACTCAACCACATTTCTTAATTCGTATGCGGACCGTGTCTATAGACTTAACGAAATAAAAATATTATAGTATGAAATATTGTGATACTAAATAGATAAAAATGGGCTAGTGCGTTATAATTGATCTCATAAGCCTCTAAAATAAACTATTACTAGGCAGTAGGTACTAACGAACCAAATAGCTTGCAAACTCCCTTAAATCATTAACAAAATACTAACATAATATATATATATATGTATATATATATATGTTATATTAAATATTAAATATTATATATTATATATATAATATTAAATATTGCGGTGCGGTGCGGTTTGAACCGCATTTCAGAAAACTAAAACCGCAACCCACACCGCACCGCGCGGTTTGTCAAAATTTGAAACCGCAACCGCACCACATAAAATAAAAACCGCGCAGTGTGGTGCGGGTTGGTGCGGTGCGGGCGGTTTTTGCGGTTTGGTGCGGTTTATGATCACCCCTAGTACCAAGGCCTCGGATATTCGGTAAAGGAAGTGATGCAAGGTGTATACATTTCCAGATTCCAATTGTACTATGTGTACATATATTCCGAATTTCGATATGCTATTTTGTAGATTTTTTGCAAGATAAGAATACTTTTTTTGTTGACACAATTTGTTTCGCATCTTATTTATGTTATATCTTATAATATGGTTTCAGATTATCAAGTATGAATAAAATACATGAGTTTTTTTCCTTTATGATGTAGGTCATGTATATCATTCCTTACATATAGATTGCAAGAGTTAGCTGCCTCTTTTCTTGTAGAATCTCATGAACTTGAAATGTTTCTCACATTTTTATAGTATTATGCTTAGTTTCGTTAACCACTTGCATTCATAAATTCAAACTTGGTGTAGTGTTTTCCTTTGTTAAAAAATTAATTTGAATGTAAATTTCTACAATTTTTTATAAATTTTCTTTCCTTAACTTTTGTAGCAAAGTTATAAATGTTTGTAAAAATTGATTATGGATTAAATGACGACGTTATAATATATTATAAAGTTATAATATATTGTTAGGTCGAATACACAATAGGTAATCAAATACTGTATGAGTAACTTAACAAGAACACACTTTTTAATACTTAAAAACTGTTTGGAATTAACAATTCCTCTCTCAGTGATGTAAAATATCACAGAGAGCTGCTTAGGTTACAATCAATGAATTTCTCAATGTTCGATTCCCTTCTAGGGTTAACCTAACTGTATTTATAAAACATACAGCTTTGTACAATCAGTAATTGATTCTCCTATAATTAAGCTATACAATTGATATCAATCACGATTGCTTCAAGTCTTCAAAGTCAACTCAATCTCTTTGACAGCTTTCCAATCTTCAAAGATATTGCTTCCATATTTATCTTGTATCAATCTTCAAACACTGTTGACTCTTCAGACACTACCGCTACAGAGTTTAACAACCTCTGTTGCGCTTCCAGTCAGTGTTTAACTAAACTCTGACTGCTTCCAGCTAAACTCTGTTTTGTTACTTTAGCTTCCAAACACTGTTCTCATCAATCATTTCTAACAATCTCCCCCAACTTATTCATTAGCAAGAATGTACAAGTTTACAGTAAATGATGATGTCAAAACAAATACAAGGTCTACAGTGTTAATCATACAAACAGAGTTTAAACTTTTACTTAACAAACTTACAACTTTTGTCTACCTAACTTCCTCGAGATCTGGAGTTGTTCTGAGATAATCAATCAACAATCTTCTCTCAGCATTTTCAAGTTCAATCTGCATAGCTTCCTTGATCTCTCTTAAATCTGGATCATTCTCATCAGTTTGAAAGATAGCAGCTCTGAGATCGTAGATTGTGTTTCTTCTCATTTCATTTCCCAATCTGATATATTTCACTTTCTCAGACTTCACATTAAAATCCAGAACTGTAATTCCAAGATCTGTCTTCAGCTTTGTAGTCCCCTTCTCCATTTCTATCAGATTTCCATTCCAATCTCTGTACTTAGGAACATACTTTCCAGCAGACTTTGAACCTGTAACAATTTTAGCTTTCTGCATATATCTCCTTATAGAATCAGCAATAAGCTGTGTTTGACGATTTCTGACTCTGAATATATGCAGAACATACTGAAGTTCTTCAAATAATTTTAACTTGATTGCTTCTTCATCCACTCTAAACACTGATCCATCTGCCATAAAGTATAACAGAAAGTGAATATCTAAGCTCCTTTGATGAACTAGTTGAACTGAATCCAACTTATCTAGATTTTCTTGAGTAATACCAGAACCAAGAGAAACAAGTGCAGAAGGATCTCTTGGACTGTTATTAAATCTCAAATCTCTTGTTGAACCTAATCCAGAAGTATTTCTCCCTGGTGGCTTTCCTGAACAAGCAACATTGTGTTGATAATCACCAGTTACTCCTGTTTGTTCCTGAAATGAAATCTTTGGCCTAGAAAACCCAGGTAAGGGTTTACTTTGTGTCTGTACAACTTGTGTAGCAACAGAGGTTGTAACAATCATTTTGCCTTTGTTCTCCTCATTCATTACCCCTTTTAACTTCAATTTAGCATCAAGAGAAGACTTTCTTATCAACTTTTCTTTATCTTCTTCTTCTTCTTCTTCTTGAATGCCAGATAACTTTTCTTTGATTTCAATGCCTTTAAGAACAGGCTTTGCAGTTTTAACAACTTTCTCCCTCTTCTTCAACTTAACAGATTTTAAAGCTTTTAGATGTTTTTCTTGCAGACTCTTTTCTTCAGCTTTAGCATCTTCTAGAGTAACTCCTTCTGCATTTTCTTCCATGAAAAGCTTAACAGCTAACTCCTCATCAGTCCTTGGATTAGATATTAATTCCAAACTCTTGGTTTTTGAAGTACCTTGAGTTTCAGTGTTTATTCCAACAGACTGTGACTTAAGAGATTTGCCAGATCTCAGAGTTAGTGTTTCAGAGTTTAAAGCCTCACTCTTATCACTTGCCCCTCCATCTCCAGCATCATCCTTTTTTAGCAGAGTTTGAGAAATTTTGCATTTAGACTTAGTAACTCTCTCCCCCTTTTTGACATCATCAGGAATGAGTATAGATGTAATGAGCTCCAAAGAGTTAGCAATTGAATCAACCTTAGCAAACAAGGCAGCTTGACTCTCTTCAACCTTTCCTAGCCTGGCAAAGAGAGTATCTTGAACTTTAGAAAGCTGTGCAGCTTTGATTTTCGACTCTCTTTCCATTTTCATTTCTCTTGACTGTATCTCAGTCTTCAAAGAAGCAATTTCTTGTTTTGTGTCAACAAAACTTCCATCCAGAGTTTTGACTTGTACCACAGTTGCCTTTAAACAGGATAAAATCTCTGGATTTGAAATTTGACTAGCTGTCTGCTTAACAAAATCAGCTGCTCTCCCTTTTGGAAAAATACAGTCTTCTTTATACCAATTAGCAGAAGATTTAGCAAGGTGCTCTTCTTCAATTGCATGAGATGGACAAGGCTGATCAAAAGGTTTATGCTTATTATCAGTCTGTGCTGGTGCACTCAGAAAAGAATCAGAGTTTGCACTGTTTTCAGTTTCATCTTCAACACTTGCATCATTAGCTTGAGCATCTTGTAAAGAACCACTGTGCTGAGCTGTGTCAGCCACAGTTTCTGCAACAATTTCTGCAATCTTGTCAATAGTCTCCTCATGTTGCACAGGCTCTGCAACAGAGTTTGCATTTGTTAGGAATAATTCATAAGTTGTGATGTTAAGAATAGAATTTACACATTATACTTCTTGTAATCCTGATCTTATAAAGGATTTAGCACAGTATATAGGTTTTATGTGTAAAACAGTTGTCTGTATAGTTTAGTCAGGAATGAACAGTGTATCGGAGACTACATGTCAGGAACAGAGAGCAAATCCTGATGACGGTCCAATACTGATGGTTGATCAGATACTGATGCAGTGTACAGATCCTGATATCAGTCTTGTTACTGATGATGTCATTATGGATGCTATAGAAACTGGCAAGTGCTATAAAACAGGATCGTTGTTTGAAGAACAAGCAAGAAGATATTATGAAGGAAAGAGTTTTCTATTGAAGGAAACTATCGACTAGAAGGCAGAACATTGTCATGTATAGATTATATCTTTCTGTTATTAGTTGATAGGTAGCATTATAAATACTCTCTCAATATCATTGTAAAAGTGCGACGAAGTTGTGAGTTCGTGTGTTAACTCGAATAACTTGTAGAAGGGGGGGGGTTGAATACAAGTTATATAATCGTGTCTGATTTTTGCTTGATTATATGAACAAGAATAAACGAATGAATCAAACTCTTGTTTGTATTAATAAGATCAAATACAAACTCTACCAAAGGTGTACAATACCTTTAGCAGCTGCTGACAATACAAATATCTCTCTCTGTTTATTTCGAACTCTCGAAAACAAACCTTATACAGAGCTACGCACATTCACTAGTTCGACTCACGCTCTTTACAATGATATTGAGAGAGTATTTATAATGCTACCTATCAACTAATAACAGAAAGATATAATCTATACATGACAATGTTCTGCCTTCTAGTCGATAGTTTCCTTCAATAGAAAAACTCTTTCCTTCATAATATCTTCTTGCTTGTTCTTCAAACAACGATCCTGTTTTATAGCACTTACCAGTTTCTGTAGTATCTATAATGACATCATCAGTAACATGACTGATATCAGGATCTGTACACTGCATCAGTATCTGATCAACCATGAGTATTGGACCGTCATCAGGATTTGCTCTCTGTTCCTGACATGTAGTCTCGATACACTGTTCATTCCTGACTAAACTATACAGATAACTGTTTTACACATAAAACCTATATACTGTGCTAAATCCTTTATAAGATCAGGATTACAAGAAGTATAATGTGTAAATTCTATTCTTAACATCACAACTTATGAATTATTCCTAACAATCTCCCCCTATTTATGCTTTATAATCTGAAGCATAAATCTAAGTTGTGAATGTCAAAACATATAACAATACAACCAGAATAGAATTTATGAATGTAGAATTATGAAGTTTAAGTACCTCCTTCTCAGATGTAGACGCTTATCTAGTACTTAGAAGAAAGAATTTTAACTATTATTGCTGCTCTTCCTTTACCACTTCCTAGCTGAGATTCACCACTGTCACTCCTGGTTCTTCTTTTTACTACCCTTTGTCTGATCTTTATCTCCCCCTGTTGCCCAGTAAATAACAATTGTAGAAGGGGGTTGAATACAATTGTATAAGATTTTCGACTTAAAACAAATAATACAAGTATGAATCAATAACAGCTTTATTAACTCTGATATAAAACTGTTACAAAACTCTCTTAAGAAATTCTTATGTTCTTAAGAGCTGCTAGGTTACAATATAACTCGTGTAAGTGATTACAAAATGTAAAACCTAAACTGTGTTTATATAATGTACACAGTTGCACTATCAATTACAAGATATTCTAAATCAATTACATATATCTCTGAATGCATATCTTGTATGATAGCTGCCTTCCTACAAATTAGGAACCGACATATCAATCTTCCTTGATCTCTGGTCTGATGAGAATCTTCATCAAATACTGACCAGCTTCTAATCCTGATAGTCCAATACTGACAGTGCATTCCTGATGACGTCAGCATCAGTATCTGATCAGTAATGCCCAGATCCTGATCATCTCTTGAATCAATATCTAACAATCTCCCCCAATTTGTTCTTTATAAAACAAAGCACAAATTCCTTGATTCAAGATGTCAAAAACTCAAAACAAAATACCTTCTAAAAATCATCAGGAACAGTTTCAGAAATTCTTTGATAGAACAGATTCAGTCTCAAGAATTCAGATAACAATTCTTCTTCCTTGCTTTCAAGAATTTGAATCAGTTTCTTCTTCAGATTTTTGAGTTCTTCATCTTCCTCATTAATCTGATAAATAGCTGCCCTGATGTTCTTAATCGAGTTTCTCGGAAGATCTAAGTCACTTAGCAACACATAAGCAATTTCCTTTCCATCTGGATTTAGAGACAGTTGTTCCATGCCTAGATACACTTCTTTAACAACTGTACCTTTCTTCATTTCAACCTCTCTATCTCTTAAATTTAAGTACATGGGAATATAATTGCCATCATACCTTGTTCCTGTTAGTGTAGGTGCCCTAGAGGCAATACATTGTTTCTCGAATAAACCTTATGTCATTTGATTATTAAATAAATGTATTTATTATGACTCTAATTACTGCGATATTTGTTAGCATAATAAATGTCCTTAGAATAATGATACACATTATATAGTTTAAGTTTACAACTTGAATTTGAGATTATATAATATATCATATTCTTAAAGGTCCCTAGTCGAGTATTATTATACAGGACAATAATAATACATAAATAGACTAGTATTTTTTGACTGATAACCACATCTCATTGGTTATAAGTATGGAGATACTAAAGTCAATACATAGGTACATGTAGGGGTACATGGTACTGGACAGACCCACCGTGAGATTCTTCATGTTAATTAAGTCATAAGAAAGACTCACAGTGATAATGGTGTAATGATCCTTTGACTTGAGATCATTATATTTCTATACGAGGATAATATACTTTGACTACATTAAAAGTTACCTTTGACCGGGTAATGATAAAAGTGGACATCGGGTATATTGTGAATCGTATGAGAAATATGAATGATAGATAAAGGATTTAACCCTCCTATTAGATAGGAGAGATATTATTGGCCTCTTGATTGAGTGAGACTATAAAATGCATGGCCGTGCTCAAATAGTGATTTGTTATTAATAGTCTACTCATGGATCAAGTAAACCCGGATTAAATTATGAAGAGGATGACGATAAACATGCCTCGAGTTTAATCTATAATATTTGGTTAAAGGGATTATATTACACGGGAACATTAATCACAAAAGGTTTATCGAATCACGATTTAATTATTATTTAATTGGGTAGCAATGATGTATTACTAGATACCGCTCATTGTTTATAATTTTATTGGAGAATAAAATTATTGCCAAAATAAATAATAACCTACAGGGTCACACACATAGAACATTTTAAAGGAAGAATTAATTTAAATTATGAATTTAAATTAATTAATGATAAGTTGGATTTTATTATATTAATTAAGTGGGACTTAATTAAGATATAATAAAATACAAAGATATATGAGATATGATTTTAATAATTAAGTTTGACTTAATTATTTATTTGAATAATAGAATTAGATTTTATTATTTAATTAAATCATATTTGGGCTAGGTTTTGACATGGACTTTTTGGCTTTATACTATCCTATATATAAAGATATGGGGTGAAGATTATGGTACGGGAAAAATACAGAAGAAGCCGCAGACACAAAACCTAACCCTAAAATATATTTTCATTAGAGGCTAGTACCTCTCTTCCGGACAAGATCGTGAGTCGTTCTTGAAGGTGTTCGTGTGGATACCGTAGAGGGGGCTTCGAAGAGGAGTGCTCAGTAATCGTGGGAGGCTTGCATCTCCATCATTCTATAAACGTAAAGCTTCAATAAGGTAATCGTTCTATCTACCATGATTATTCGATATATTATACATGGATCCGTGGCTTGGTTTCGATTTTATATTACTGTTTTCGCTGCGTTTTGATGATCGGAACCAGCAATGGTATCAGAGCTGCTTGTATAATATGATAATCTGGTTATATATGATATAAACGATCCGTTATATGCGTTTTTAAGAACTGATTTTTTTTGTTACTTCGATGAACCCTACGTGATGCATGATATAATGATATGCATGTTTCGTTTTCTACTGGTTTTGATGCGTCCAGTGATCTGACATGTATTAGTAGGATTAAAACGTAACATAATCTGGTCTTTAATGATGTACACGATCTGTTATAGTGATACCAGTTCTAAACTCCCGAAGAACCCTACTGCAAACACGCGAACTGTTTCGACGATCTGCATGTTTGTTTTTCTCCTGTTTTGTTACGTTAAGATTATCTGTTATGTGTTAATGGGATTAAATCGTAACATAAACTTCTAAAATTCAGTTGGAATCGAATCAGGGAGGCATAAGTTCAGTTCATGCGTAAAACATATACATACGTGTTTACATATATATATCTACTAGGTTTAGATTTTAAAACATTCATGAATCGGTGTTGTTTGATTATGTAAGTGTTGCTGTGTATTCGTGGGTCTATATACAAAGACTGGAATCAAAATCGCGACTAAAAATGAAGGTCACGATCGAACTGGGTTTCTGGAAATCTGCAGAAAATCGCATGTACAGGTGATGCGCATACTCAGTATGCGCATCTGCTAGGGTTTCGACCATTAACGCATACGTAGAATGCGTTACTGATAGAATTAACAGATTAGGTCTGTAGCGCATACTGTAGATGCGCAACAGCTGTTTTAATAAAAAAAAAAAAAAAATTCAGCTAGGTTTTGCATGCTAGATTAAATAATAATTGTTAATGTTTAACTTGGAGTATGCAAAATTTTATTAATTAGTAATTTTGATTACTAGATTAATATTTAATTAAAGTGCGTTAATTTTATTATTTATGATTTGATCATATTTAATTTATGTTGTATAAAATTGTGTTTATACAATATGTGATGCTTTTAATTGCTATGTGAGCATGATGCATGGTTATGGCCCCAAGACCTAGTTTTCAATTTATTTTATTAATTTTAATTTATGGTTTGTAATAATTAAATACGACTTGCATGTCGTTTTTCCTTTTTGTAATTATTTTATCTCGAATGCAACTCGAGTTCTTTTGTAAAATGTTTCAAGAAGAGCTTGGAGGCAATCAAGGCAGCTTTGGAAGCGAAGCAAGAGATTTTGTAATAATTAGTTATTACTACCATAGATTGACCTTGATTTTTCCATTAGCTTGGAAAAATCGCATAGGATTGGGCCATAACCATAGCATATTAATTAAGGTGATGCACTTACATATGATGCATGTGTAGATTAACAAATGTATGCATGTTTTAATTTGATTAATGATGTATGCATGTATTAGATACGTCACCCATGCCATGCTTGCCATGCTAAACAAGATAAAATCTGTAACGATTCGAGATTTTAAAATGAACAAACGATCATGAGATTTCTGTGTTTATGAAACACGGAATTAAATACGAATTTTCAATTATTTAGATATGGGGAGATTTTGTCAAAAACAGGTTTTACCTGTAAGGAAGTTGGGTATTAAGTGAGGCCACTTGTGACTCCTCCAACAACCTGGAAATCAAACTATTGATGAATATTGATTTGAAGTATTTAATTCAAGGAAAAATTGGGAATCTCTTTATGATGGGATCATGGTCGTTTTAATTTCGAAACCCCTTAACAAAATATTAAGTTTTAATCGGATGCTTTCCAATGAATGAACACTCATTGAATCCTAGATCGATAAGGGGAATGACTGCCAGTGGCAGGGGACTCCTGTCTATCGTGGTAAGATGTGACGAATATAAGCGGTTATATTCGACCGTTGAATCATTGGGTCTAACTTAACTAAGTCGTCATAATAAGGTGAAAATAAACGGTTATATTCAAATATTATGAACTTAGAAGCATAGAGTTTGGTTCAAAATCTATAAGATAGACAAGAACAATTGTTGTTCACCAAACTATCCAAGAATTATATATGATATAATTGACAACTGTTGTCTACCTAAATAATCATGTTTTAAGGACTACCAGTGGTTGACTTAGGATATGACGAAATATGGATCTTGGCTCACTAGAAAGATTTATGGGATATTCTTTCCGAATTGATAGTAAGGGCTATTAATTTGATAAAAATAGTGGGAGATATATTATGAATATGTCATAATCACTTGAACATAATTAATAGAACAATCTAACTTATCTTATGCATTTTATCATTGTAGAAAAACAAATGGCACAAAACACAAACAACACTTTCTCTGTACGATCAGTCCTTGAGAAGGACAAGCTGACAGGATCAAACTTCCTTGACTGGTCTAGGAATTTGAGAATTGTTCTCATGCAGGAAAAGAAATCTTATGTGATTGACATTCCTCCACCGGTAGCCCTTGCTGCCAATGCCACTGTTGCTCAACAAAATGCTTATCAGAAGCATATTGATGATGCAACTGATGTGGCCTGTCTTATGCTTGCCACTATGGATGCTGAGCTTCAGAAGCAGCATTTTGATATGAATGCTTATACTATGTTTGAACATCTTTCGACGATGTTTCAATCACAGGCTCGTGTGGAAAAGTTCAACACAAGCAAAGCACTCTTCTCGTGCAAGCAGGGCAATGGACCAGTCGGACCACATGTTCTAAAGATGATTGGGTATTGCGATTACCTTGCTCGTTTGGGTTTCCCGCTTCAGCGAGAGGCTCAAGTCGATATAATCTTGCAATCTTTGAACAGCGACTATGCTCAGTTCATAATGACTTTTAATATGACTGAGCAAGATAAGACTCCTATGGAACTGTTGGCCATGCTGAGGACCACTGAAGCAAATATGGTCAAGGCACCTGAGAAAGCTCCCATAATGATGGTGGGCAAGAAAGGTGCTAAGGGAAAAGGGAAATGGAAGGGCAAGAAGAAGGTAGCATCCAAAGATCTTGGTCCTTCTAAGCCCTCTTTCAAAAAGGCTAAAAAGCCGAAGGGAGATGTCGCAAATGCTGACAAAGGTGAATGTCACTATTGCCACAAGCATGGTCACTGGAAGAGAAACTGTCCAGCTTACTTGGAGGATCTGAAGAAAATGAAGGGTGTTCAGATTTCTGGATCAGGTATTTATGTTATAGAAGTCAATCTGTCTATTTCTACATCTTGGGTATTGGATACTGGATGTGCTTCTCACATTTGTATAAATGTGCAGGAACTGCAGAGAAGTAGGACTTTGGCTAAGGGAGAAGTGGACCTACGAGTAGGCAATGGAGCAAGAGTTGCTGCTTTAGCCGTAGGAACTTATTATTTATCTTTGCCCTCTGGGCTTGTTTTAGAACTTGAAGACTGTTTTTTTTTACGTGCCTGCGATTCGCAGAAACATTATTTCTGTTTCTTGTTTGGACAAGAAAGGTTTTTTCGTTTATAATAAAGAACAATAGTTGCTCTTTTGCTTTGAATGATTTAACCTATGGTGTTGCGCGTTTATTTAATGGTTTATATGTTCTTGATTTAGATAAACCTGTCTGTAACATAGAAAACAAACGACTTAAAGTTAATGACTCAAATCAAACATACCTCTGGCATTGTCGTCTAGGACATATAAATGAGAAACGCATATCCAAATTACATAAAGATGGATACTTGGATAAGTTTGATTTTGAATCATACGAAAAATGCGAATCTTGTTTGCTTGGTAAGATGACTAAAGCCCCTTTTTACTGGTAAGGGTCAAAAGGCCACTGAACGTTTGGAGCTAATACATAGTGATGTATGTGGCCCAATGCGTATGATGGCTAGAGGAGGCTACTACTACTTCATAACATTTACTGATGACTTCAGTAGATATGGATATGTGTATCTTATGAAGAATAAATCTGATTCTTTTGAAAAATTCAAAGAATACAAGGCTGAAGTAGAGAAGCAAATAGGCGGAGGTGCAAATATTAAAATCTTACGATCCGATCGTGGGGGTGAATACTTAAGCACCGAATTTAAAGAGTATTTAAAGGAGTGTGGTATTGTATCACAACTCACTCCGCCAGGTACACCTCAATGGAATGGAGTTTCAGAGAGGAGAAATCGTACTCTGTTGGACATGGTACGATCGATGATGAGTCATGCAGATCTTCCAATAAGTTTCTGGGGTTATGCTCTAGAAACAGCGGCTTTCACACTTAACCGTGTTCCAACCAAGAAGGTTCAAAAGACTCCATATGAGATATGGGAGGAGAAACGGTCAAGCATGAACTTTATGAAAGTTTGGGGATGCAAGGCGTTTGTAAAACGTCAAGTATCTGACAAGCTTGGACCTAAATCCGAAGAGTGCAATTTTGTGGGATACCCTAAAGAAACAAAGGCGTATTATTTTTATAGTCCTTCTGAGCAGAAAGTGTTCATTGCTCGAGATGCTGTCTTCATGGAAAGAGATTTTATTTCCAAAAGAGACAGTGGGAGAACTATAGATCTCGATGAAGATCGAGAACCACAAAATAGCATTGAACCTGAGGTGGAACAAGAGCAGAATAATGATAATGCTCAAGAAACACAGGTTGTTCGTAGATCTGGTAGAATTCGCCATGAGCCAGAGAGATATGGATTTCTTTTGACTCAATGTGGGGATTTGATGCTCATAGATGAAGATGAGCCTCTCACATACCAAGATGCTATGAACAGTCCAAACTCTAAAAGATGGATTGAAGCAAGCCTCTAGGAGATGGAATATTCGTTTTGATGAAACAGTCAAGGAGTATGGCTTTATTCAAAACAAGGATGAACCTTGTGTTTACAAGAAGGTTAGTGGGAGCCATGTGGCATTCATAGTACTTTATGTTGATGACATACTACTAATGGAGAATGACATACCTTCTCAAAAGGTTGTTAAGACTTGGTTAGGGAGCAAATAGATCTTTCAGGATAGATACCAGTCTAATCCAGGTGAAGGTCACTGGACGACAGTCAAGAATATTCTAAAGTACCTGAAAAGGACTAAAGATTCATTCTTGGTGTATGGAGGAGAGGTGAAACTGGTCGTAAAAGGTTACACCGATGCAAGTTTCAAAACAGACAGGGATGATACTGTATCACAGTCTGGTTTTGTGTTTTGTTTATATGTAAAGTGCATACAAATGATAACATTGCAGACCCACTGACCAAAGGCCTGTCGCAGCAGAAGCACGACGGTCACACTAGTTCCATGGGTATTAGATACATGGGTGATTGGCTCTAGTGCAAGTGGGAGATTGTTAGTGTAGGTGCCCTAGAGGCAATACATTGTTTCTCGAATAAACCTTATGTCATTTGATTATTAAATAAATGTATTTATTATGACTCTAATTACTGCGATATTTGTTAGCATAATAAATGTCCTTAGAATAATGATACACATTATATAGTTTAAGTTTACAACTTGAATTTGAGATTATATAATATATCATATTCTTAAAGGTCCCTAGTCGAGTATTATTATACAGGACAATAATAATACATAAATAGACTAGTATTTTTTGACTGATAACCACATCTCATTGGTTATAAGTATGGAGATACTAAAGTCAATACATAGGTACATGTAGGGGTACATGGTACTGGACAGACCCACCGTGAGATTCTTCATGTTAATTAAGTCATAAGAAAGACTCACAGTGATAATGGTGTAATGATCCTTTGACTTGAGATCATTATATTTCTATACGAGGATAATGTACTTTGACTACATTAAAAGTTACCTTTGACCGGGTAATGATAAAAGTGGACATCGGGTATATTGTGAATCGTATGAGAAATATGAATGATAGATAAAGGATTTAACCCTCCTATTAGATAGGAGAGATATTATTGGCCTCTTGATTGAGTGAGACTATAAAATGCATGGCCGTGCTCAAATAGTGATTTGTTATTAATAGTCTACTCATGGATCAAGTAAACCCGGATTAAATTATGAAGAGGATGACGATAAACATGCCTCGAGTTTAATCTATAATATTTGGTTAAAGGGATTATATTACACGGGAACATTAATCACAAAAGGTTTATCGAATCACGATTTAATTATTATTTAATTGGGTAGCAATGATGTATTACTAGATACCGCTCATTGTTTATAATTTTATTGGAGAATAAAATTATTGCCAAAATAAATAATAACCTACAGGGTCACACACATAGAACATTTTAAAGGAAGAATTAATTTAAATTATGAATTTAAATTAATTAATGATAAGTTGGATTTTATTATATTAATTAAGTGGGACTTAATTAAGATATAATAAAATACAAAGATATATGAGATATGATTTTAATAATTAAGTTTGACTTAATTATTTATTTGAATAATAGAATTAGATTTTATTATTTAATTAAATCATATTTGGGCTAGGTTTTGACATGGACTTTTTGGCTTTATACTATCCTATATATAAAGATATGGGGTGAAGATTATGGTACGGGAAAAATACAGAAGAAGCCGCAGACACAAAACCTAACCCTAAAATATATTTTCATTAGAGGCTAGTACCTCTCTTCCGGACAAGATCGTGAGTCGTTCTTGAAGGTGTTCGTGTGGATACCGTAGAGGGGGCTTCGAAGAGGAGTGCTCAGTAATCGTGGGAGGCTTGCATCTCCATCATTCTATAAACGTAAAGCTTCAATAAGGTAATCGTTCTATCTACCATGATTATTCGATATATTATAC
The DNA here is from genome assembly GCA_037693485.1 of Kitagawia praeruptora. NCBI lineage: Eukaryota > Viridiplantae > Streptophyta > Magnoliopsida > Apiales > Apiaceae > Kitagawia > Kitagawia praeruptora. The sequence continues at coordinate 21,722,182 of CM075347.1, forward strand.
ATGGATCCGTGGCTTGGTTTCGATTTTATATTACTGTTTTCGCTGCGTTTTGATGATCGGAACCAACAGTTCCTCCATCCATGAATCTCTGTCTAATCTTCCGGTAAATCATGACACACCAATTTTGATAAACTTCTCTTTCACGAACATTTATTCTTTTACTTCTGAGAAGATACAGAACATATTTCAGTTCTTTTGCAGATTTACACAACAATTCATGAATAGGAATCTTCTTCACACTTCCATCTTTCATGAAGTACACCAACTTCTCTATTTTCTTTGCATCAGCATGACAATCAGCAATAATAGCAACAGCTTCAAGTTTCCAAAGATGATCTACAGTTAACTCATCCCCAATCTGGTCAACTAGAGCATATTGATCAGTTTGTGCAATGAAAATAACCAGTGCATGACTATATCCAATTCCTCCTCTTGTGCCAGGTTCCCATCCTCTCAAGCCAGATTGCATATTCACCCATTTTGGTGGATTTTCAGCAATAAAAGTAGTAGACTCTGTTTTAACAATCAGAAATTCATTGATCAAAGAAGACTCTTTTATCAATCCAGCTGATATGAATACAACTGGTTTCCTATAATCAGCCTTATCCACCTCCTTCTTCTTACTCTTCTTCTTCTCATTAGTTGGATAATCCTGCTGATGTTCAGGAACAGATCTATCTCTATCATACCATAACTTCCTGTCAGATCTATGAACATTTCTTAAGTAATCCCTGGTTGTTATCTTTTCTGCTTTTGTGGCTTTAGCTCTGACTTCATTTTCTCTTTCAAATCTTCTGAAGTTTTCTTGTTCATACTCCAATGTATCTTCAGAAACTTCCACATTGTGAAATTCAACCACAACTTTAAGAATCATAATCTTAAGTTCTTTTAAGATTTCAGAATCAGAAACAACGACTGACTTCTCATTAAATGCAGTAGATTGAACAGCTGCCTTACTCTTCCTTTTCAAAGGCAATATCTCCTCTACAATTTCTTCAGGAGCATTAAATTTGTTATCTGGAGTTGATGCAAGAGATAGTGGAGTTTTCTTCTTTTCACTTTCAGAAACATCTTTCAATTTGATTCCACTAGATCTTGTTTGCCTTGAACTAGTTTGAGCAGATGATCTTCCCCGATTTCTGTATCTTCTTCCTCTGCCTCTTCCTCTTCTTGCAGCAAGAGTTTTATTCTGTTTTGCAAGCTCTTCAAGGATCCTGTTCTGTTCTTCTAAGAATTCATCAGTAGTCATGTTTGGATTTTCTTCAGTAGATAAGACAAGTGCTTTCTCAGCATGATACTGTTGAACTCTTTTGTCTTTATGAAATAATTTAAGAACACGACCATCCCCAGTGTCAAGTTCATGAAACAGATTAGCAGCATCTTCATCCTGTTCCACATACACATCATCCTCAGGAATGGTTGACAGAGTTTGACCAGATGTCACTGTCTTCTTTCCAGATTCAGAAACATGAGTTGACTGCTTAGTTTGAGTATTCGTTATCTTTATCAGTAAAGCAGCATCAGAGGTTTCAATTTTCTGATGTGACTCAGCACCACTATCATTTCCAGAATTATCATCCTTTTGTACAACTGGATCAGGTGAACATTTTGTTTTGACTATCTTCTCCCCCTTTTTGATATCAGTATCGTCCTGAATGAAGAACGACAATATAAGCTTGAGGGTTTCATCGATAGTATCAACTTTAGATTCCAAGACAGTCATTCTAGAATCCAATCTCCTGTCAAGAGCTTTAATATCATCTGCGAGAAGGCGTGCTTGAGAAGCAGTAGCAGATATAGAAACAGATGTTTGAATACCCGCTTGAAATTTATCTGTTGCAGCCTTCATTGATTCAATCTCACTCCTCAATCCCTTTGCTAGAAGAGCATTGGTTTTGAGAAGAGCCTTAAGTTCAGGTGTCGGCATCCGCGTAGCAATATGACCAGAATGAAACAGAGCATTTTGAAAATTCATCTCAGCAGTGGGTTTATTCCATTCTGTATCCCATTCATGTCCCCTTGCAGCTCGAGTATCAGGTGGAAGAAGTGAAGTATACTCCCCTCTGAATTCTTCTTCAGTTATTGACTGCATGTATCTACTCGAAGACCCATAAGTAGATTTGAGACTTGCTTTTATAGCCGCCTGCATTTGCCTTGTTTCAAGATCAGCATGATCATCATCATCATCATCATCTGAGCCACCACCAGCCTCAGGAAGTTTATGTTCAACATCATCATCAGGAAGCATAATACCTTTTAGTTTCAAAACACCAGTAGATACAGCTGGTGAATCCTGATGACCTGCAGACAAATTAGTAACATGTCCTAAATCTCTCTTTTCTTTTAAAGTGATCTCACCACTTCTCACAATGTTACCTAAGTTGCTTTCAATAGCAACTCCTACCTCACTAGAAGTTAATAACTTCTCACTCTTTTCTACCTCTCCTTTTGCCAGTTCAGGAGACTGCCTCTCATCACTCTTCTTTTTCTCTAAATGTTCACTCTCAATCTCACAAGAAAAGTTCTGGCTCATTAATTGTGAAGAAATAAGAGGTGGCTGAGAAGAGTTGTCTGAAGTCATACAGATAGAGGTATCCCTTTTATCAGGTCTATCTATAATCATACTATCAGTAGTAAATGAAGTAGAGAAAGAGATGTTACCTGATGAAGTAGTTAAAGAATCCATTGGCCTTGCTGAAATAGGCTCAATAAGCAATGGAATAAGTGAATCAGTAGTACTTTCATCAGGATTGACCACTGCAACTATAGCATGACTTGCATCAGTATTTGCTACTGATGGTTCTTGTGTAGTCTGAGGTTTTGAAGCTTCTTCAACCCTTTGAGTCAAAGGTTCTTGTGTACTTCCCTCAAATGCAGTGTCAGCAATCACTCTGTCACATTCAGCAATGTGCAAATCATGAGCAGCTTTTTCTGCCAGACTTCTAGCAAGTTCAATTTCAATTTCAGAAGCCCCTTGAGCATTGTCAGGAAACTCCCCTGCTGATCTTAGTTTGCCAGCATCTTCACTTTGAGAAGATGGTTCTTGTGGGGCAGGAATATTCTTGTCTTCACCTTCCCTTTGAGAAGATGGTTCTTGTGGGACTATTCCTTCAGAAATGTCTGCACCTACACTTTGAGTAGGTGGTTCTTGTGTGACTGGATCTGCAATAGCTTCTGAACTCCTTTGAAGTTCAGGTTCTTGTGGGCTGGATCCTTTCAGAGATGACACTGTAGTCCTCTGTTTCTTATGTCTGTGAAAAACATTTGCTTCAGCAGTTTTTACTTCAAGAGGTGAAGGTTTAACACCCAGCTGAGCAGCAATAGCATTTACTTCATCAACGGACATCTCAATAATTCTTCTCTTTGGAGATGCAGATGCTGGAGAATCAGAAATCTCAACAGTCTTCACAGGTGAATTATTTGGAGTAGAGATGTCAGGATTAGCGGTTGCGTCAGGAACTGATGATCCATCCTGATTAACAACATCAGGATTGCCTTCCATATCATCAGTAAGATTCAGAAATTCTGTATGATCAACAAATTTGCCTTTGATGATTAATCTTCTTCTTTTCTTTGGCTTTTCAGAGACAGCCACTTCTCTTGTATCAACAACATCAATCTCCTTCTTTTTCAACAAGACTGATATAGGCATTGAATCATCATCAGAATCAGAAATAGTTCCTCGATCAACTTTCCTTTTCACTCCTGTTCCTTTATCCAAATCAGATGTTTCAAAAACTCTTTGTCCACCCCCTTGTGACTTCATTTGAGAATGAGTTGGAGTGGAGAAATCCTTTGACCCTGATTGCCTCTTAGACACATCAGATCTAGCTGATTTCTTTGATTTTACAACTGATGCCTTTTGTGAGACACCAGAGGTGGTTAACTGTTTAGGTAAGTGTTTGGGTTGTGTGCTTGTGTCAGGAATAGGATGTGTAACGTCCTGTTCCATAGCACCAGTTGCTGGGCCATATTGAATAGGCATTCTCTTTCTTAAAAGAGACCATACTTCATCAGGAATGTATGGAGATCCCACAAACTTATTTGCCTTATCAGAATTGATTAGACTCTTTATATTGTTATCTGAGATTTTACATATCGGCAAAATTGTATCATTCTCAAAAACAGCATGAGGACATAAGTGAGAAAATATTAATTGAAAAAATCTAAGAAAGCAAACATAACCACATTTATCTGCTTTTCTTTCACTTAATGCCTTTAGTATAAAGGAACCATAATCAAATGAGAGATCATGAATTAGAGAGTACCCAATTTTGGCTGAACCAGTGGGTAAGGCATCAAAGTTTGACACTTTATTCAAGAAACATCTGCTGATTGTGTCAAAGAAGAAATTCCATTCCTTCTTGAGCTTTGTCCTGTAGAGCTCTCCAAACTTCTTTGGTGTTCCATTGTAACCCAAGCTTACAACATACTCAAGAAGTTTTGCATCAGTAACTTTGAACACAGGGTTACCAATGATTGATGGTAAGTGTAGGGCTGCATTGACAATCTCAGGTGTCACATAGTATGTAACATTGTCATATTCAAAGCTCATCTGAGGATTTTCTGATGGATGACTTTTCCCAAAAACACTTGTGTTCCAAACCTGCCTAACAGACTTAAAAGATATCTTGGCAGGTTGGGTTAGAGCATAATTGATTGGGCTTGAGGCCAAAAAGTCCTGAATAATGTGGAAATCACTCGGCAAGTCCTGATGATCTAAAACTGCAGTGAAGTTATTAGTATTAAACGTAACTCCATTGATTACCACCTTGCTGTTCATGAATAAGTTCTCCATTGCAATTTCAAACACAAAAGATGTGTTAATTTTGAAATTAGGGTTTGATAGTGTAAAGACAAAGAGAGACGATGCTTTACTGATAGTTTGAGAAAACTAAATCAATTAGTAAACTTAATTGATTTTGGACAATACTTGTAACTTCTCAAAAACAGGTGTCAGTAAATCATTCGTTTAGGCTAAAGTAATGGACCAAATTACGTGAGAGAGTGGTGAGGATTACACGCGTCGTGACTTACATATATAACTGTGTGTAAGCATCGAGTGTGCACACGCGCTACATATTATTCGGAAAATAAAATTGTGACCAAAATAAAACATGGTAATTTTGTTTTAAATAAAGAAATTTAAAACATCACAATCGAATAATACCTGTTACTTGCACCAGTAATATGAATCGTTTCATATTCTCGTTCCACCCTTCTCTATTTAATCTTAGAGACTTGTCCACTTACTTCTTTAACGCTTCATTCTCTCCTGTTAAGAAAAATCAGAAAAACCCTTCTCATCAAAAGTTTTAGCAATGTCGAACCTTACCATCATTGAGAAAAACCTCCATCTCTTAGAGAAAAGAGATATATTTAGTTATACTCGTGAAGAGTTTGATGCTTTCGACTGGGAAAGACAACTGGAGACTCTCTGGTTGCAGATGGATGCAGGTCTCGAAGAAATCGAGAAGGAAAAACCTGCAACAGTGATCGACATTGATGCTGCCCTCCAAACAGCATTTGCTTGGCTTTCATCTAAGGCATCCTCATCCAGCTCCATCAACCATTGTTAATGAATATGTCAGCAAAAATAACCTTATCCCTGTCAACTTCCACCCAAACAAAGTGGCAAAGATGGGATCTGGGATGGCTATTAACAATGGAGTGGATTGGTCTCTTATTTCCTGTTGAATAGATTAGTAGATAGAGAACACAAAAGATGTAATCTTTGAATGTAAACTCTTTCTTATTATCAATGAAAAATTTTGTTTATTCTATTCTATTCAATGTTTTTCCTGATTGAACATGTTATCTGACATTTAAATATGAGGACTAATTAAAGTAATCACATTATCAGGAATTCAATAACATTAAACATAACTTGAATCAGGAAATTGAGATAAAATGAAGATAGTTAGACTCTGACAAAATACTGATTATCGAATCGTTGCATCAGGATTCGACGTTGACCACTGTCAGGATTGGCTTTCCATCAGTATTTGCAGGTCGTCAGTACTTGATGACTTCTTTTTCTCAGGAACTGCCATAGTTTACCATTCCAAGTTCATTCACCAACTTTGTAAAAGTAGCCTCAGGTAGTGGCTTGGTGAATATATCAGCTAACTGTTGATCAGTAGGAACAAAATGAAGTTCAATTGTTCCTTCCAGTACTTGTTCTCTTATGAAGTGATACCTGATGCTGATGTGCTTTGTAAGAGAATGTTGAACTGGATTTCCTGTCATAGCAATAGCACTTTGGTTATCACAATAAATAGGTATTTTTGAAAATGACAAACCATAGTCCATTAGCTGATTTCTCATCCACATGATCTGAGCACAACAGCTTCCAGCAGCAATGTACTCAGCTTCTGCAGTTGATGTGGAGATAGACTTTTGCTTCTTACTGAACCAAGAAACTAGTCTTCCTCCAAGAAACTGACAACTGCCTGAAGTACTTTTCCTGTCTATTTTGCATCCAGCAAAATCAGCATCTGAATAGCCACATAAACTAAAGTCTGATTCTCTGGCATACCAAAGGCCAAGAGAAGATGTGCCCTTTAGATATCTGAAAATCCTTTTTACTGCAATGAGATGCGGTTCTCTAGGATTTGCTTGAAATCTTGCACATAGACAGGTTGCATACATGATATCAGGTCTGCTAGCAGTTAGATATAAGAGTGAGCCAATCATCCCTCTATAGTTGGTTACATCTACTCCAGTTCCTTGATCAGGATCAAGCTTTGTAGCTGTAGCTATAGGAGTGGAAGCTGTAGAGCTGTCTTGCATGTTAAACCTTTTTAGTAAATTCTTTGTGTATTTTGACTGATTGATAAAAATCCCTTCATCAGTCTGTTTAACTTGAAGACCTAAGAAATAGCTCATTTCACCCATCATGCTCATTTGATATCTCGACTGCTTTAGCTTTGAAAACTTCTCACACAGCTTAGTATTAGTTGACCCAAAAATGATATCATCAACATATATTTGAACTAACAGCAAATCCTTACCATGATTCAAGTAAAATAAGGTTTTATCAATTGTACCTCTGTTGAATCCACTTTCCAGTAAGAATTGAGCTAAGGTTTCATACCAGGCTCTTGGAGCTTGCTTTAGTCCATAAAGTGCTTTATCCAGTCTATAGACATGATCTGGATGTTTGGGATCAATAAATCCAGGAGGTTGTTCAACATATACCTCCTCTTCCAGTTCTCCATTGAGAAAAGCACTTTTTACGTCCATCTGGAATACTTTGAATTTCTTGTGGGCTGCATATGCCAGAAAAATTCTGATGGCCTCCAGTCTTGCAACAGGAGCAAAAGTCTCATCATAATCTATTCCTTCCTGTTGAGAATACCCCTTTGCTACTAGTCTTGCTTTATTTCTCACAATTGTGCCATCTGAATCAGTCTTATTTCTGAATACCCACTTTGTACCTACAATGGACCTTCCTTTGGGTCTTGGTACTAGTTTCCAGACTTCATTTCTTTCAAACTCATTCAGTTCTTCTTGCATAGCTGTCACCCAATCAGCATCCTTAAGTGCATCTTCAACTTTCTTGGGCTCCTCCTTTGACAGAAAGTTATTATATAAACATTCATTTTGAGTTGCACTTCTTGTCTTAACACCTGCTTCAGGATTCCAAATGATTAAGTCAGGAGTATGACTTTTTGTCCATTTCCTTGCTGATGGTAAGTCATTTCTTGAACTGGATGCTCCCCCTGGATTGGTGTTTTCTTCAAAAGAACTAGAGTTGCTAGAAGCTCCCCCTGAGATAGTGCTGTCTTCTTCTGATGTACTATCTTGATTGTCACTTGAGTCTGTTTCCGATGAATCTCTACTTGATGTTTGAGTTGAATTTGAGATGAGAAAGCTTCTTGTGCCAATTCCAACTTTCATCTACAGATGCTTTACTGATGAGGCATGTAGTTGGATTTTCAGTATTAGTGTGAATGTTGGCTTCATAAATGTTACCATGTCTTTGACCTGTTAATGCAATCTTTCCTGTAGATTTGCTGATTACTTCAAAATGAGTATCATTAAAGTTGACACGATAACCTCTGTCTGTGATCTGACTAACACTTAACAGATTGTGCTTTAGTCCTTTCACCAGAGCTACTTTCTCAATGATGACATTTCCAATTACAATGCTGCCATATCCCAAAGTTTGTCCAATGTTGCCATCCCCATAAGACACAGTTGGGCCAGCCTTTTCCTCAAATTCTGATAGCAAGGTTTTGTCTCCAGTCATGTGCACAGAACATCCACTATCCATGACTAACACATTTTTCTTTTTACCCTGCAATCAGAATCACAAAGAACTCAGTTAGAATTTTTAAGAACCCACACTTGTTGGGTTCTCTTTTCATGCAATTCAACATCTTTATCAGTAGAAGATTTTCTTGTAAAGATATTTTTATCAGAATTAACTCCATCAGAATTAGTCTTTATCTTGACAGATGCATGATTAGAATTCAAGTTCTTTGTTTTTCCAAAATTTGCACTTTTATTGAACTTTGGCAAAGGCTCATAATAATTATAGTACAAATTATGGTATTCTTCACATGTATAGATAGAATGCCATTTACTGCCACAATGGAAACAAGGATTCTGTGGTTTATAGAATACTGATTTATTCCTAATGTCAGACTTAGGAACTACAGTTGGCTTCTTTTTACTCCTCCTGCAATCAATAGCAAGATGATTAGAATTACCACAGTTAAAACATACTTTTCTTGGTGCATTCGGAATATACTTATAATTATTCTCCTTGTTTATTCCAACTTTACCATTCCTGTTCCTTTTGACAGTTGGAACTCTCTTCCTATCTATTACCTCACAGATTCTGTCCCTTAATTGCTTCTTGGACAAAAGACCTACATTTTTGTTTTTGACAGTTCTAGACTCAGAATGATGTGTAGAAGTAGATCCCTCTTCTGAAGTAGATTTGGGAATTTCTGGATACACATAATTAACTGGTTTTAGTTTGGTTTTGGTACTGTCTGTAACATATCTGTAGGTTTTTGGATTTGTTGAGTTATTAACTATAACTCTTCCAGGGTTAGATGAAACAACCTTTCCTTTGTCCTTTTTCTCATTTTCTGGTTTATACCCTAGACACTCTTTCCAGTTTTTATCAGAAATGATTTCATGAGTTTTTGTACCAGAATGTGTCCAGGTTCTGAGTTTTTCATTAGCATCTTTAAGTTGCCTTTCAAGTTCATTACATTTAAACTCAATTTCAAGTTTCATGTGTTTAGCATTATCACATTCTGCTTGAACTTCATGCAAGAAAATTAACTCAGCTTCTAGATGATCATTTCTCTTAACAACCTCTGCCATTTCAGATTTTATTCTTGTATTTTCAAGAGATTGACTCCTAAAACTAATATGCAGAGATTTTAAGAAAGATCTTAACTCAGAAACATTATTAGTATCAAAATCAAATAGAACTTCAGATACCTTGGTTTCACCAGCAGAAGTCTCATCAGTTTTAGCCATCAAAGCATAATTCACTTTCTCCTCTTCAGAGTCAGATGATGAGTCCATCCAATCCTTGCTTGAAGAAATGAGAGCTTTGGTTTTGGTCTTCTTGCACTCAGTTGCAAAATGACCCATCCCATCACAGTTATAGCATCTGATTTTTGACTTGTCAAACTTGCTGCTTTTGCCTTCTTTCTTCTTGTACCTGTCTTTGTCAGCATTGAAGGTTTTCTTCTGGAATTTCCCTTGCTTCCTAGCCTTTCTGAACTTCATCTTTTTGAAGCCCTTGACTATCATAGCAACCATTTCCATCATATCAGAATCAGTAGAGTCATCATCAGTATCAGGATCAGACTCAGTATCAGTATCTGATGATGAGTCATCAGGAATTGACTCTTCCACTCTACTCTTTCGGTTATAAACCTCCTCAGCTTTTCCCTTTGATTTTGATTCAGCATTCAAAGCAACAGATTTTGCTTTGACATTTTTCTTGTTCTTCCTCTGTTGAACCTCAAGATCATGAGTTCTTAGCATCCCATAGACTTCATCAAGAGACAACATCTTCAAATCATATTGATGCCTTATGATTGAAGCTTGAGTATCCCACTCTTCAGTTAAAGCTCTGAGAAACTTGGTATTCGAATCCTCTGGATCATATTCTTTGCCAACCAGTGATAGATTGTTCAGTAAAGTCAAGAATCTATCGTACATATCAGTAAGGCTTTCATCAGATTTAGCATCGAATTGCTCATACTCCTGAATTAACAGAGCCCTTCTGTTTCTTTTGATAGATTCAGTACCTTGACATTGAGTTTCCAAAGTATCCCAAATTTCCTTCGCAGTCTTGCATGCTATTACCCTGTTAGACATGACATTATCAAGACTGTTATGCAAAATATTCTTTACCTTTGCATCTTTGAGTACTTGAACCTTTTCTTCTGTCGTCCATTCATTCTTTGCCTTAATGACATAGTGTTCAGCAACAGTCTCTGTTCTTGCAACTAGTTTTGTTGGAAGAAATGGTCCATCATTGATCCTGTCAAGATAGTCAGGATCAGTTGCTTCTAGATACATCAACATTTTCACTTTCCAGGTTGGATACTCGGTCCTCTTGAGAATTGGAATTTTAATGCTTTCATACTTGCTTGTCGACATCTTAAGATCGTTACTGATTTAAATTAATCAGTTTAGCTCTGATACCAATTGTTGCCCAGTAAATAACAATTGTAGAAGGGGGTTGAATACAATTGTATAAGATTTTCGACTTAAAACAAATAACACAAGTATGAATCAATAACAGCTTTATTAACTCTGATATAAAACTGTTACAAAACTCTCTTAAGAAATTCTTATGTTCTTAAGAGCTGCTAGGTTACAATATAACTCGTGTAAGTGATTACAAAATGTAAAACCTAAACTGTGTTTATATAATGTACACAATTGCACTATCAATTACAAGATATTCTAAATCAATTACATATATCTCTGAATGCATATCTTGTATGATAGCTGCCTTCCTACAAATTAGGAACCGACATATCAATCTTCCTTGATCTCTGGTCTGATGAGAATCTTCATCAAATACTGACCAGCTTCTAATCCTGATAGTCCAATACTGACAGTGCATTCCTGATGACGTCAGCATCAGTATCTGATCAGTAATGCCCAGATCCTGATCATCTCTTGAATCAATATCTAACACCCCCAGCTTTATCATCCTCAGTCTGGTGGTGTTGTTGTTGTTGTCTTTGAATTGTCTTTATCTCCCCCTTTTTGACATCAGCAACATTAATTCCAAGAGATTCAGAAACAGAACAAATGAGATTCATAAGAACTGCTTGATTTTCCATAATTGTGACTTGGTTATCTTCAAGTGATTGAAGTCTTGTTTGAATAGCAATTTGAGAATTCTGAATATCTTTCAAAACATCAGAATGAACTTCAATATTGGAAGTGCTTCTAGTATCTTCAGTATCAGAATCAGAAAGAACTGTATCTTCAAATCTTGTAGAAGAAGTTGCTTGAGTTGTATGATATTCAAGTAATAAAACCTGATTAGAAGTATCAACATCTTCATCTTTCTGTTCTGGAACTGAAACATGATCATCATCTCCTTCACCAGTATTCTGTGTACTAACATCTTCAAATCCTGACTCCTCCTTAGAGTGATCAAAGACTGTTGATGTCTCAATTCTAGCTGATATTGGAAGTACATACAAAGGAACACTAGGATCATTAGGATCTTCATCTGGTACATATGTATCAAGAGATTGCTTTATCCTGGCACCTCTTCTGTTAATGATTTCTGCAAGCCTCTCCTTTTGCTTCTGAGCTTTAACTTCTGGCTTTGCATTGTGATGTGCTAGGTCATTCTTCTGATACATTTTGATGAATGAATAAGTACCAGCATCCATACCCAAATTTTCAGACCAAGATTCAGGAAAAACCTGATCCCAGAAATCAAATGATGGTTTCCTAATTTTCTCTCCCTCACTATGGAGTTGATCATCCATACCCTCATTCTCACTTTGACTTTCTAAAGTCAACACTCTTTCTACCTCACCTTTTGCCTGGTCAGGAGCCAGCCGCTCAAATTGTGGATCTAAGTCCATCTTTTCAACTGTATCACTCAAATTTAGATAAGTGCTCTCATGACCTACAGAAAAATAGAGTTTAGAAGGAGTTTTTATACCTGAACTCACATGGAGAGAGGGTTCCACATATGGCATGTGGCTTGAGGTTTTCTCCAAGGAGTGAGCTGCTATAGTCTCTGAACCCATACAATCATCTTCTTTCCTTTCAGAAACTACAGGCTCCAGTATACCACTTTCAGGTTCTTTACTAAACTCTGATGTCTTCAGTAATACTTCATTAGACACCATAGTTAGTACATCACCGTCTTTAAGTGTTGTTTGCTGAGACACACCCTCAAGGTGAATAGACTCTGACTGAACAAAATTTGTTTGATCTTCAGAAAAATCAACCAAAGTCATTCCTCCCATATCATAGGGTATCTCACTTGCATTCTCAGTCATCACAGAAGACCTTTCAACATCAGCTATCACAGCTCCTGAGTCATCCTTCCTCTGACTAGATGGTTCTTGTGTTACAGTGACTGTGATCTGATCTTTCCTACTATTCACCACTGGTGCAATAGTACCTTCTGTTGACTGCTTTCCTCTATCTACTTCCTCCAGTTGTTCACCTTGAGCTGAAGCATCTTCAATAATTACATCCTTGTCAAATAAATATGCATGAAGTGATTGAAGTGCAACATGCTTCGAGAGTCCAAATTTCTTGACTAATTGTCTTCTGACAGATACATAGAAATACATCTTCATTAAGTCAAGTCTTTGATGTAGAAGTCCATATTCATCTGGAAATAAAAGTTTTGGTACTCTTTCAACTAGAAAATCTAGAACAGGCCTTGACAACTTCACTTTGAGAGAAATTAGTCTCATAGCCAGTCTGTATGATAATATAGTTTCCCATGAAGAATCAATATCCAGATCTCTCTTGTCAAATACTGACATAGATGTAGCTTGATTTGTAGAAACCTGCATGATATTAGTTGGACTAGACTCTGTGTGTGTAGGTGACAATTGAATCTTTCTCCTTGTTCTCCTGGTATAGTGAGCAAAAGATTTATCCTGAGAAGACTCAAGAGGTGTAGACACAGAAGTGATCTTGGGATGAGATCTTTGTTCAATAGACACAGTCTTTTGAGAGACAGTATCCAGTAACTGTTTTCCCTTTTTAAGAACTACAGCCTTTTGGGAGACTGCAGCCTGGCTGTGACTAGGTTTTTCATCTCTTTGTGCTAACAAAGAAAGTTGAATTGCAGCCTTCAACTCTGCTCTCTCAGCAAGAGTCAAATCATCATCATCTTCACTAGAATTACTACTACTACTTGACACAACAAATCTTCTCTTCCTTACAACTGATGTCTTTTGAGAAACACCAGAGGTTGGTTTCTTTGAAACAATAGGCTGTGGATCAAAATTTGGTTCTTGAATTGTTTCAGAGACTATAATGTTTTGGGCTACTTGGGTAGACACAGGTGGGTTCTCCTCCAATTGAGATTCCTGAGCTATTTCACCACAAAAGAAAGAAGAATTGTAGAGAGTAGGAAGATGAGTTTTAAGAATTACCTGAACATGATGTGGATAATGAATTACAGGTATTTCATCTAGATTCTTTTCATTGTCCTTCTTTGTAATGTCAGAGAAAATTCTCTTTTGCTGTTCATAAGAAGAAACACAATGTTCTCTACCAAATCTAGTTTCAACATCAGGAACGAAATGGTTAACAAACAATTGCATAAATCTATGATAATAAACCATTTTCCTGTTTTGATCTCTTAACCCAAGTTTAATACTCATCTGACTTAAGATAATATGACCAATGTTGATTACTCTGTCATAAAGCAAACTATAAGCAATATGTGATGTAACAGAAGTAATTTGCTGAAAAGAACTACATTTGCCAGTAAAACATTTAGCAATTTGATCAAAGTAAAAAGACCATTCCTTTCTAAGAAAAGACCTATTCAACTGGCTCATGTTATCTAGAGGTCCACTATAACCTAATTCAGACAACATAGTTCTTATATTATCATCAGATGGTACATTCTCATAACTATCAGTAACAGGTAAGCAAAGTACTGAATTAACAACAGATTCAGTAATGTCAAATGAATCTTGTCCTAAATGTAGAACAATCTTACCTGATTGACTCTGAGTAGAATCAATTACCTCAGCATTCTCCCAAGCTTGTGAAATAGCTACTTGATTAATCTGTGGAGATGCTGTCAATGCATAACTTAATGGTCCATACACCAGAAAGTCCATGATTGGATGAAAATCAGATGATACTCCTTCCTTGTTGGTAATAGCTGCAACATGATTGTTTGTCATAAAATCAAAGTCACCAAACTTGTAGGCTACTGATTTAGGTAATCTTCTCTGAGCTGCCATTTTTGATCTGAAAAGAAACTTGAAAAATTCTTGAAATGGATTAGTGATTTTGAAAACTCAAGAGTGATTTTTGCTTTAGAGAATGTAAAATTAGAGAAAGCAATTACACGATTAGAGTTTCAAAACAAATATATTTCACAAATCTTTCAGACCACTATCCCACGTTGACACGTAGATTGACAGGTGTCAGTCCCTGAAAAATGCGGTTACCCATGATTTTTGGAAAATAAAATCCAAAATTGATTTTTCATGAAATAAATCAGGGTATAAATAAGCAATACTGATCAGCTTCCTTTTCCTGATGACCTCTCATCAAAATAATCACAAAATGCAATGTGATTTAAAAATATAATTTTCAAATCCTGATGGTCACACATGAAATCCTGACCAACATTATCAGCGACTTAATATGGAGTTTCCACGTGGCATTTTTCTTTTATCTGAAAAAGAAAATAAACAATTAATCTGAACAGAAAATCAATTGGTTAGATATTTTCAATATTTCTTGAAACAAGAAATACAGTCTCATGCAATAATTAGCATTTGACTTCATTAAAACTTCCAAGTGACTGCACAGCTTCTCACGTCTTTCTTTAAAAGAACCAAACGCTTTATGCCATTCTCCATAACCTTTCAATTTCTTTTCTTCTCAACAATGCTTCTCAAACCAAAAATCCCTTCAAACCCATTTTCCAGATTTTTCTTGATCAATGAACATCCTGTTCTTGATCTTCTCTTTGAACAAATGACTCTTCTCATCGAACTAATCATGAATGAATTGGTTTTCGAAAATATCCAGAGGTTTCTCCTAGAAAATCCATCTGTTGGATACAATCTTCCCCTAACCTCCTCAAAACTTGAGGATGAAGAATTTGGCCGAGAGTCTGAGGTTGATCTTGATGGAGATGCTATTCATTTAAGTTAGCTGCTCTCATTCAAGTCGCCCAGACAAGGAATCCAAGAGCAAACGAGGCTTTCATCCCCTGATGGATTTCTTGAGATGCTCCTTGTCCTGTTCCTCAGAGTTCATATCAAAGACAAGTATAGAGTAGAAATTTAGACAAAAAGATGTTGTATTTCATTTCCATGTAATGATTTCTATTAATGAAAATACAGTTTCTTGTTATCCGCTTGTCTTTTGATTTTTGAATGATGTATAAATTATCAGTATGCAAATATTAAAACTTGCTAGCATAGACTTAACACATCACAGAATCAGATTATTACACAAAGTAAACGTCAGGATCTGAAACAATTTTCATAATCCTGATACTGACACAATACTGATGACGTCAGCATCCTGATAACAAATCTAATCCTGATTATTATTAACAAGTCTATCATACTGAAATTTATCAAGGCAATGTGTTATAGCTCAAACATTTAACAATCAAATATAGATCCTGACAGGAATATCAAGTCTATAAGCTAAGAACAACATACCTTGCTACTTTTGCAGATGTTAAAGATCTAAAAATTTAACATTCCTAACTCACTTACTAGTCTACTGAATGTAGTCTCATCAAGTGGTTTAGTTAGAATATCTGCAAGCTGTTTGTCAGTAGGAACAAAATGAAGTTCCACAGTACCATTTTCAATATGATCTCTAATAAAATGATACCTGACATCAATGTGCTTAGTCCTTGAATGTTGAACTGGATTTTCTGCAATTTTAATAGCACTAGTATTATCACAAAACATAGGAATATTACTAAGTGTCATACCATAATCCAGCAACTGATTTCTTATCCAAAGGAGCTGTGCACAACAACTGCCTGCTGCTATGTACTCAGCTTCTGTAGTTGAGGTTGAAACAGATTGTTGCTTCTTGCTTGCCCAAGAAATCAATCTATTTCCCAAAAATTGACATGTACCTGTAGTGCTTTTCCTGTCTATCTTACACCCTGCATAATCAGAGTCTGAATAGCCAATTAGAAAGAAATCAGATTCTCTAGGATACCACAAACCAAGATTTGGAGTTCCTTTGAGATATCTAAAAATTCTCTTCACAGCAATTAAATGAGATTCCTTAGGATCACTTTGGAATCTAGCACATAAACAGGTAGAAAACATTATATCTGGCCTACTTGCAGTTAGATATAACAATGAGCCTATCATGCCTCTATAACTAGTATTATCCACACTCTTCCCTTTAGGATCAGAGTCTAGTTTAGTGGCTGTTGCCATGGGTGTTTTTGCAACTGCACAGTCTTGAAAGTCAAACCTTTTTAAAAGATCTTTGATATACTTTGACTGATTAATGAAAATACCAGTCTCAGTCTGTTTGACCTGCAAGCCTAAGAAATAATTTAATTCACCCATCATGCTCATCTGATACTTAGACTGCATAAGCTTGCTAAACTTAGCACATAACTTTTCATTAGTAGAACCAAAAATAATATCATAAAATAATATCATCAACATAAACTTGAACTAAAAGCAATTCACCTTTTATCTTTCTAAAGAATAGAGTTTTGTCAATTGTACCTCTTGTGAAGCCATTTTCAAGAAGAAATTTAGACAAAGTCTCATACCATGCTCTTGGTGCCTGCTTTAGTCCATAGAGTGCCTTGTCAAGTTTGTAGACATGATTTGGAAACTTTGGATCAACAAATCCAGGTGGCTGTTCTACATATACTTCTTCATCAAGTTTTCCATTTAGAAAAGCACTCTTTACATCCATCTGGTATACCTTAAATTTTGAATGAGCTGCAAATGCAAGAAACATTCTGATTGCTTCCAATCTTGCTACGGGTACAAAGGTCTCATCATAATCAATGCCTTCTTCCTGAGAATAACCCTTGGCCACCAGTCTTGCTTTGTTTCTTACAATCATACCAGATTCATCTAGCTTGTTTCTGAAAACCCATCTTGCACCAACAATAGATCTATCTTTAGGTCTTGGTACCAGTTTCCAAACTTTGTTTCTCTCAAACTCATTTAATTCCTCCTGCATTGCAATTACCCAATCAGAATCCTGTAAGGCTTCTTCAACCTTCTTAGGTTCATTCTTTGAGAGAAAACAACTATACAAGCATTCATTCTGAATTGATCTTCTAGTTCGAACACCACTATTTGGATCACCAATTATCAAATCTTCAGTATGATCCTTTGTCCATTTTCTAACAGGTGGTAGATTAACTCTGCTAGTCTCTCCCCCTAAGTTAGTGGTATCCCTTGTAGAAGAATTCTCTCTACCTTCAAAAACTCTCCTTTGATCAATAGAATCAGTAGATTCCACATTGCTGCTAGTTACTGATCTTTCCTCAGAAGATTCTGACAGGTCAGTTCCTGATGGAGTAGACTCTGAAACATCAATTCCTGATGGAATAGACTCTGAAAGACTAGTCTGCTCCTGATGATCACTGTGTTCTCTCTGATTTATTTGCTCCCCCTCAACAGTAGCATTCCTTTGAGAAGCAATAGAAATTCCTTCTGGAGAACCTTCATCATCACTTGAGAGTATCTCAGAATTCTTCAGATTTTGAAATTCCAATTTGTCATGGCTTTCATCAGTTTGCAAAATTCCAAATTTCTTGTCATCAAATGCAACATGAATTGATTCCATAACAATGTGAGTTCTGAGATTATAAACTTTGAAGGCCTTAGATGCTGAGTATCCTAGAAAAATTGCTTCATCCGATTTGGCTTCAAATTTTCCAAGTTGTTCTGGATGAACTTTTAGGACATAGCATTTGCATCCAAAGATGTGAAAATATTTCACACTTGGTTTCTTTCCTTTGATCATCTCATAGGGAGTTTTTCCATGACTATTTACCAAGGTACAGTTCTGAGTGAAACATGCAGTGTTAATAGCTTCTGCCCAAAAGTAGGTTGGAAGTTTTGCATCTGCAAGCATGGTTCTTGCTGCCTCTATGAGAGTCCTGTTCTTTCTTTCCACTACACCATTTTGCTGAGGTGTACCAGGTGCAGAAAACTGTTGAGTGATTCCATTGTCTGCACAAAACCCCTCCATTGTAGAATTCTTAAATTCTGTACCATTGTCACTCCTAAGTACTGTAACTTTGTACTCAGAATTATTCTGAATATTCTTGATGAGTTCAATGATTTGCTGAGGAGCTTCATCCTTCTTGTGTAGAAAGAACACCCATGTGAACCTTGTGAAATCATCCACCATAACTAGAGCATATCTTTTCTTGCTGATAGACATAATGTTTACTGGACCAAACAGATCAAGATGTAGCATGTGAAATGGTTCAGTAATTGAATTTTCAGTCTTGCTCTTGAAAGTGGTTCTTCTCTGCTTTCCAAGCTGACATGCATCACAAAGTCCATCTTGCACAAAATTTGCCTGAGGTAGGCCTCTCACCAAATTGTGTTTAACAAGTTGATTAAGCTTCTTGAAATTAAGATGTGAGAGCTTCTTGTGCCAATTCCAGCTTTCATCATTTGTTGCTTTGCTGTAGAGACATCTAACAATTCCTTTAGATGTATCACTTAAGCTGGCTTCATATATGTTACCATGTCTTTGACCAGTTAGAACAATGTCTCCATTCTGCATATTCAAGACTTTGCATCCTTCTCTGTCAAAGATTGATTTGTAACCTTTATCACCCAGTTGACTTATGCTTAAAAGAGTATCTTTCAAGCCTTCAACTAGTGCTACATTTTCTATGATGACATTCCCCAAAATAATTGAGCCATATCCCAGAGTTTCTCCTTTGTTGCCATCTCCAAAAGATATTACTGGGCCAGCTTTCCTCTCAAACTTTGTAAGCAGGGACTTCTTTCCAGTCATATGTCCAGAGCATCCACTGTCCAAGATAATTGAATGCTTCTTTCCTGTGCCCTGCAAACAAAAAGTAACTAGTTAGAATTTTTTAGGACCCAACTTTGATTGGATCCTTTCTTACTAGATTTAGAGACAACAGACTTTGAAGATTTTGCATTTATTTTACCTGTTGCAGAGTCAACTTTAGACTCTGATCTCACAAACTGTTTGTGACTAGGAGTTTCAGATTTCAAAGAATAATAGTCATAATACAGTTCATGATATTCTCTACACATGTAAATGGAATGAAGTAAACTACCACAATGATAACAAGCTTTTTGTGGTTGGTATTGAATTTTCTGAGTCTTGGGGAATCTGGACTCAGTTTTCCAAGAAGGTTTTTGATTGCAGTCTAGGGCCAAATGATTATGATTTCCACACTTATAGCATTTTTTCCTAGGTGCATCAGGTACATTCTTGAAATTATTCTCTTTGTTAATACCTTCTTTTCCATTCCTATTTCTCTTGATCTTGCTAGACTCTGAAAGACCATCTAATCTCTGTTTCAACTGAGACTTAGACAGAAACCCTATGTTTACATTCTTAGGTTTCTCTAACACTTTCTCATCTGAATAACTATTGTTAATCCTTTTGTGTACAACAGGGGTACCTTTTGAATCAACAAATTTAACATGATTAGGTTCAGAAACAATTTTCTTACCTTCAGATTTAGATGTGTTAGCTTCTACCTTACTATCATCATTGACAATAGCTACTTTTTCTTCTTGTCTAGCCTTATCAAAACCTAAACCATTAACCTTACCACGAATTCCACTCTCAAAAATTTCTATTGTCTTCTTACTGGAATTGTTAATGGTCTTAATCACATCTCTCTCTTCTTCTAGTTCTTTTCTGACATAGTCATAAGCCTCAAGAATTACACTATAATCATGCTTAGCTTTATCAGAACTCAACTTGTATTCTTCCATTTGAATTAATTCAGATTCAAGAAAATTATTTCTATCAACTAATTTATCATTCTTAACCTTAAGTTCATCTCTTTCACAAGTAAGAATTCTAAAATTAGTCATAAGATTTTTAAACTCAGCATAGATAGATCTAATTTCATCAGAATTTAAGCTGTCAAATGAATCAAGAGAGTGAAGTGATACCTTAACAGAGGATGGAGAAATTTTCTTTGGAGATCCAGGTTTGCCTGAACTATTGGCCATCAATGCAATGTTGTCATAATCCAATTCATCTTCAGAGTCACTGGAATCAGCCCAATCCTTCTGTGTGACCATAAGTGCATTACCCTTTCCTGAATTCCTAGGCTTCTTACACTCACTAGCAAAGTGTCCAAGCTCGCTGTAGTTAAAGCACTTGATCTTGGCCTTATCAAGCTTGACAATTGTACTTTTGCTTTTGTCACTCTTCTTCTCCTCCTTCTTTTGAAAAGGTCCTTTGCTAAATCTTCTCCTGTTGAATTTTCCTTTCTTGAAAGCTTTAGCAAACATAGCAAAGAGTTCTTGCATATCAGATTCAGAATCATTGTTGTCAGAGTCCATATCAGTAGTCTCTAAATCAGAACTTTCTTTGCTTTTCTTCTTCCTTGAATTCTTTACAGCAATCTCTTCATGCTGTTCTTCAGGAAGCTTCTTAACTTCAGATTGAGCAGTAAGTGCAATAGTCTTCATCTTTCCTTCACTCCTGCTCTTCTTCTGCTGCTTGTCAAGTTCATAAGCTCTCAATTTTCCATATACTGCCTCTAATGAAATCTCATCCAGATCATTAGCTTCCTCAATTGCAGATATCTTCTCATTGTAGAAATCAGGCAAAGCTTTCATGATCTTTGTATTCATGTCCTCCAAGTCGTAATATTTACCATGCATGGCCATCTCATTGATGAGTTTTGTAAACCTATCAAAGGTATCAGTAAGTGACTCACCAGACTTGGATTCAAAGTACTCATACTGTTGTATAAATAATGTCCTCATATTCTTCCTGACAGGCTTAGTTCCTGTTAGTTACAGAGGCATGCCTGTACACATCTAATAACAAGCCTAATTGTTTGTAATGCTTTGCATTACTTACATGACCTCTTAACTGAGGGAACCTCTAGTTGTAGAGTTTCTATTTGTATTGTACCTGTAATAGGCATCAAATCCTAGTTGTGTAACTGTACAAATAGAGTCTAGAATAATGCTTGAAAGAAGTTCCATGGTTCATGCCTCAAGCAAGGAGTTAAAGACTGTCAAATAATCACAGTTGGGATTTGAAGAAATGAAGAATTTGCCTAAGTACCAATTCGAGAAGTATATTTGTCTATTCGAGAAGTCCAGCATTCGAGAAGTCAGAGATTCGATATCTCAAGACACTATTCGATATCTCTGAATACACTGTTCGATATCTCATTCGATATCTCAGGGATTCGATATGTCTACTACTCTATTCGAGAACTCAAGAAGTCAACAAGTCAAGATGGTATTCGAGTTCTCAAAGAGTCAACAAGTCAAAGTTCCATTCGATATCTCAAGGACTCAGAAAGCTATTCGACAACTCGAGGATTCGATAAGTCAAATGTTCTATTCGACAACTCAAGGAATCCTGATGGAAAAGAGCTATTCGAGAAGTGGTTCGATATGTCACTATAACAGTATTCGAGAACTCAGAGTTATCGATCAAGTCAATTCTAGTTCTCGAATCACTTACTTAGTCACTTCTCGAATACATTCTTGGAGACAAAATACTGAAGAAATTGTACAAGTCAGAAACCTGCAACAAGCCAATGCACTTTATGGACCACAACCTGTAACGTGCTCTGGAAAGCCTACAAGGAAGCTTGGAGAGATATAGAAGAGACAAGGAGCTAAAGAAGTGGATCTAAACAGGCTTTGCAAAGTCAAATCTGTAACCGTTTGGACGCTTACTCAAAAAGGATAGACAGACTAGAAAGTAATTTGTTTAGCTACCTTATTTGTAGTAAGCAGGCTGTATCCATGTTCTATAAGGACACAGCCTCACTTCATAACTTTGTAACTTTTATGAGTCAAGTTTTTCATACACTGTAAGCTATATCTCTCTGAGAAAAACGAAGCTGAGAATACTACCATTTGTATTCACAGATTGTAGCAACCTTTATCTAATATACATTAGATTAAAGTGATATTGCGTGTTGTGTTGTTTATTTATCCGCACCTTAATTTCTGCACACACAGGCACTTATCTGCTACATAGACTCAATCAAGAAAAGTTCAAGAATCCATTCACCCCCCCCTCTGTATTCTTTTACCGTGTTCAATACTCAACAAGTGGTATCAGAGAGGGCTGTTTATTCAAAAACAGAGAAACGATCATGAGTTCGAATACACCAAAGACTACAGGAACGGTGAAGGTCCCTAAGTTTGATAAAGAAAACTTCAACCTCTGGAAGATAAAGATGATGTTGTTCATCAAAGCCTCTCATCCCTTGTATCCTGAGATTCTCAAGAATGGTCCTTTTGTTCCACAACAAGAGATACCAGAGAAGACTGTTGGAACCATAACAATCCCTAGAGCTTATGAGGCCAAGGATCCATCAAAGTGGACAGAGTCAGAAAGGGAGAAGGTTGCTCTTGACAGCCACCTCATGTTGCTCATCATTGATTCCATGGATATGTCAATGTTTGCAAACATTGCATCATGCACATCTGCTAAAGAAATGTGGGATCACATTGAGGTGTTGTGTGAAGGGACTGATGAGGTTAAGGAAAACAGGAAACAGATACTGGTCACACAGTATGAAGCTTTTATGGCACAGCCCAAGGAAAGCATCACTGAAATGTTTGAAAGGTTTCACAAGCTAGTTACTGAGTTGCAGATGAATGGAAAGGTTTACAGCACCAAGGAGTTAAATATGAAATTTCTGTTGTCTTCACCAAATCATCTGGAGCAAAGAGTCATTTCTCTCAGAGAGAGAGATTTGAACAAAGTCACCTATGATGTGCTCTATGGAGTACTAAAGACTCATGAACTTGAGTTGCTTCAGAAAAGGGCTATCCAAGCCAACCAAGGTAGGATGATAAACACATCATGTGCCTTGATTGTCAACAAATCCATTCTGGACCTAGAAGCATCTACAAGCCAACTAAGGATAGAGGAGGTGGCAGATGATGAAGAAACTGAAGCTGGGGTGAGTGAACCTGTTGAGGAAAAGGAGGAAGAAGAAGAAGAGTTTTACACTCTGGAAGAACTTGATGGGATGGAAAATACTTCATATGCTTTCATGGCCAGAAAATTTCCAAACATCAGATTTAAAAGAAATCAACCCTTTAAACCCAAAACTCAAAACCATTCAGCCAACAAGAACAAGGCACCTGTGAAACCAAACAGAAATAAGTTCAAAACCGGTTATGTGGATAGGTCATCTGTAAGGTGTTATAGATGCAATGACCTAGGGCATTTTGCCAGTGAATGCAAGAAGCCTAAAAAGAAGGATAGAGATTATCTTGAGCTAGAAGCTAAGTATGAGGCCCTTCTGAAAAAGCAGACACATGGTAAGGCCTACATAGCTGAAGGGAAGTGTTGGGATGATTCTGAGAGTGATGAAGAGGAACAAGAATTCTGCAATTATGCCTTGATGGCCAACTCCAAGGATGACTCATCTTCATCTGATTCTCAGGGCAAAGAAAGTGAGAAGAAGGTCATGTGGATTTTGGACAGTGGATGCTCAAATCATATGACTGGTGATATGGCCCTGCTATCACAGTATGAGGAAAAGGCTGGCCCAATGGTTGCTTTTGGAGATGACAGCATGGGTAACACATTGGGATATGGCAAGCTGAAAGTTGGAAATGTCATCATTGAAGATGTAGCACTAGTCAAGGGGCTCAAGCATAATCTGTTAAGTGTTGGTCAGTTTACTGATAGAGGATTCAAAGTGAATTTTGACAAAGATGAATGTTTGATCACCCACAAGAAGACTGGTGATTTTGCTCTATCTGGAGTAAGGAAGGGAAGCCTGTTTGTAGCCAATATGGACTCTGCAAACAAGGACAAAATTTGTTGCTTTTACTCAAAAGCATCAAATGAAGATTGTTGGCTGTGGCACAAGAAACTATCACACCTGAACTTTAAGGCCATTAATTCTCTAGTCAAAAGAGAGTTAGTGAGAGGCATGCCCACACTTGAATTCTGCCAAGAAGGAGTGTGTGAGGCTTGTCAAAAAGGAAAAATGAAGAGATCAAGCCACAAGTCAAAGACAGTGACATCTGTAACCAAGCCACTACAACTTATCCATATGGATTTGTTTGGGCCTGTTAACATAATGTCACTTGGAAGAAAGAAGTATGCCCTGGTAATGGTTGATGATTTTTCAAGGTATACATGGGTAGAATTTCTGGCATCAAAAGATGAGGCTCCACAAGTAATCATTGAGCATATAAAGAAAGTTGACAAGGAAGCAAAGGCAAACGATGCAAGTGTGATTGCATTGAGGAGTGATAATGGAACAGAGTTCAGAAATGCCACACTTGAAGCATTCTGCAAAGAGAATGGCATTTCTCAGCAATTCTCAGCTCCAAGGACTCCACAACAAAATGGAGCTGTTGAGAGAAAGAATAGAACTCTAATTGAGGCTGCTAGAACAATGTTACTTGATGCAAAAATGCCCACATGTTTTTGGGCTGAGGCTGTGAGCACTGCATGCTATATTCAGAACAGAACCCTCATCAACAAAAACACTGGAAAGACTCCTTACAACTTGATGACTGGAAAGAAGCCTACACTGAAGTATATTCATACTTTTGGAAGCAAATGCTTTGTACTTAAGGACAATTCTGAATATGTTGGAAAGTTTGATGCAAAAGCATTTGAAGGAATTTTTCTTGGCTATTCTATGGAAAGAATTGCATACAAGGTTTATGTCATCAGTCAAAAGAAAGTTATGGAAAGCACAGATGTAACATTTGATGATAGCAAACTACCTGGACTAGATGAAGACAAAGATCCATTGAAGTTTGATAATCTAGATGATTCTGATGAAGAGACTGAAACTAGAGTTGAAACTCAAGTTCAACAAACTCAAGTGAATAATGATACAAGAGAAGAATTTGTGCCAATCAATAGTGAAGAAACAAGCATCCAAGACACACCTGTGAGTAATGGCAACTTCACAGGGGGAGGAAATGAGGATGATCATGATGAGGATGATGAAGCAACATCAAGGATGAGAAATCAGGCTGAACACTCAAGGAAATGGGATAGATCACACACTGCAGAGCAAATCATTGGAGATCCTAATGCAGGAGTAAGGACTAGGAGAGCAACTCAAAATGAGTGCCTCTATGGATGTTTTCTATCACAAGTTGAGCCTAAGAAACTTGATGATGCATTGTTGGATCCAGATTGGATTATTGCCATGCAAGAGGAGCTGAATCAATTTGAAAGGAACAAAGTATGGGAACTTGTGCCTGCACCAAAGAATAGAACCATTGTTGGAACAAAATGGGTTCTGAAGAATAAGATGGATGAAGATGGTGTAATAATAAGAAACAAAGCAAGGCTGGTTGCAAAAGGATACTCTCAACAGGAAGGCATTGATTATGATGAGACATTTGCCCCTGTTGCTAGATTGGAAGCCATTAGAATATTCTTGGCATTTGCTGCTCATTCAAACTTTAAAGTTTATCAAATGGATGTCAAGAGTGCATTTCTAAATGGAGAGTTGGAAGAAGAGGTTTATGTGCAACAACCACCTGGCTTTGAGGATCCACATTTCCCAGAATTTGTCTACAGATTGCTTAAGGCATTGTATGGACTTAAGCAAGCTCCAAGGGCATGGTATGATACTCTATCACAATTTCTTCTTGAAAATCAATTCACTCGAGGCACATTGGACAAGACACTGTTTTACAAGAAGCATGGTGATGATATGATCCTAGTTCAAATCTATGTGGATGATATCATTTTTGGTTCTACAAATGAGAAACTGTGTGAGAAATTCTCTAAACTCATGCAGAGCAGATATGAGATGAGTATGATGGGAGAGTTGACATTCTTTCTAGGGTTGCAAGTCAGTCAAAGGAAGGATGGTATCTTTATCAGTCAAACCAAGTACATCAAGGATTTATTGAAAAAGTTTGACTTGGAAGATTGTTCACCTGCCAAGACACCCATGGCCACTGCCACTAAATTGGATGAAGATGCTAAAGGCAAGAGAGTAGATATCTCAGTCTACAGAGGCATGGTTGGTTCTCTACTCTACCTCACTGCAAGTAGGCCAGACATCATGTTTGCTACATGCTTGTGTGCAAGGTTTCAATCAAATCCAAAGGAATCACATTTGATTGCAATAAAAAGGATCTTTAGATATCTGAAGGGCACTCCTAACTTGGGATTATGGTACCTTAAGGACACAGGGTTCAATCTGGTTGGCTACTCTGATGCTGATTATGCTGGATGCAGAGTGGATAGGAAAAGCACCTCAGGAAGCTGCCAGTTCCTTGGACAAAGGTTAGTTTCTTGGTATAGCAAGAAGCAACAATCTGTGTCAACTTCTACAGCTGAGGCTGAATACATAGCTGCTGGAAGTTGCTGTGCTCAAGTGCTTTGGATTAGAAATCAACTTAGAGATTATGGACTTGTGTTGGAAAGAATTCCAATCATGTGTGACAACACAAGTGCAATCTCTATAGTTGCCAATCCTGTCAATCATTCTAGAACAAAGCACATTGACATCAGATATCATTTCATAAGAGAACATGCAACTAATGGAACCATTGAGTTGCATTATGTCTCTACAGATAAACAACTAGCTGATATATTCACTAAGCCGTTAGATGAAGCCACCTTCACAAGGTTGGTAAGTGAGATTGGAATGCTGAATTCTTCAGATTCTGGCTAAGTGAATACATCATCTAGATTGTTGCAGCAGTAAACACTTACTTTATCTAAATCCTCAATATTTTTGAAGTAAGTGTTGGCTGAAATATGATTTATAAATATTTCAAATCTGTTGCATATGTTGAAAATCATATTTTTATTAACTTAAAATTTCTATGAAATTTTGAGAAAATCACTATTTGATTTGCTAGAATATTTTTCAATGAATATGTCTGGTAGATTTTAAAAGGATAGTGAAAATCAAATTTTTATGAGTGATGGGTATAGTTCGATAAGTCAGACTTCTCGAATGATTCACTATTCGACATCTCTAATAAGTCTCATTAGAGTACTCTTGAGTTCTCGAATAGAGTCTTTCTGAGATATCGAATAGAGGAATTATTGACTTCTCGAATATAGTAACTGAGTTCTCGAATGATTGAGTTCTCGAACACTATATTTGAGTTCTCGAATCATTTGAAAAGGCTGAATTCTCGCTGAATTTTAACCGATTTTGGATTTTTATCTAAAAATTTAATTCACTCATAAAAACACATTTTATTTAATTTAGAATTATTTCTAAGTTAGATAACTGCCAGCTGTGAGTTTCTATCTGCTTGAGTTATCGATTAAGCCATTCTTGACTTCTCGAATAGTTGTTTTCTACTTCTCGAATGCCTGACTTGTCGATACAAAACAGTCTGCTAATCGACAATTCAAGTACTTCATACTTATACAATCTCACATCTATTCGATTCATTTCATTCGATTTCTCAAGCATCTACACTCTCTAAACCCCTGAAACCCTAGCTACGAAAAGCCAAATTTCTTCTTCAACCTTCAATTTCTTCTCTCTCTTCTACACAAATGGCAACAGTAAAGTTCAACACCAACTTCATCGCTCTCACTAGTGATGTTGAAGCACCCAATGCAAATTTCAAGTGCTTTGTGAAATGGATGGCTGAGTCATATATCAAAGATGCACTCTCTGCCAACCCAACTCTGTATCTCGATATTCTGGAACAATTCTGGAGTACTGCTATTGTGGAGGTTGTAGCCCTGGAAAACGCAATCACTTCCTATGTCATCTACTGCAAGGTTCAAGATAAGGAAATCACTATCACTACTGCAGACATGAACCAAGCACTAGGACTACAACAAGAGTCATTTGACAGAATGGCCACTAACGCAGAGTTGGAGGAATTCTTTGAGTTCATAAACTACTCAGATGGGATTAACCTTGGAAAGCTAAACAGAAAGAATCTGAGAAAGGAGTGGAGCTATGTGTTTGCAACTCTTCTCCAAGTCTTCACTGCCAGGAAATCAAGCTTTGATCAAATCAGTGCACCTGTGCAGCAAATTGGATATGCTTTGGCCTATGGAAAGAAGATAGATGTTGGCCAAATCATACTTCAAGAATTATATGGGAGACTTGGTAAGAACACAACCAAGAGAGGTACTGATATTTTCTTCCCTCGCTTTATTCAATCTGTACTTAATTATAAAAATGCTTCATTGATTGAATTGCCTGGGATTGATAAAAATAAAATAGGCTATCCTAAGTCCATGACCAAACTCATTTTTGGTAACTTGGAAACTAGGAATGATGTGGATGTAAGACTGAACATAACTCCCCATATGGAGAGTTTGTTTAGGACTTACCCCCACAACATGCCAACATTTGATGCAAAATCTAAGTTAGCACAGCCCAAGCAAGTAGAACAAAATGCTAACCCAGGGCCTGCTAACCAACCCTCTCAACCAAACACTCTACCTCTTACTGAGCCAACTGCATCATCCTCTCAAAAGGGTGATGTTAGTAAAAAGAAGAGAAAGGAAGTAATGTCTGCACCTTTAAATATCTTGTCTGAAGCAGCATTAGCTGTTGAATTAGGTCTAGGAAGTGAGGAACCTGAGTCACCCTTCCACAGAACAAAGAAGAAGAAAACTAAGACCACCTCTTCAGTCACACAAATGGCTGAAGTTGTAAAATCAGGGGCACACAGCTCACTAGGTGTATCCTCTCAACAGGGTGCACCTATAGAATCAAGCATCCTCCCCAATGCACCTTCTTGTATAGAGTCAGCACATGGGAGTGATAAGGCTGGCACAACACTGAGTGGAGAGCACATCACTTTTGAAACTCCCTCTTTCTCTCAGGGGGAGTTGCCAAAATCTACTCTAAAACACACTTCTCTTCCAGAATCTATCTCTGAAATTTCTTTGGAACCTGCAACTCAGGCAACTGAGATGCAAGGTATTGATCATCAAGAATTCTTTTCTCTTGATGAGCCAATAATTTCAAGTGACTTAGTGCATGACACTTTGTTCACCACTCAGAACCCACATTTAGATGGTGAGGGAATGCATGCTGAGGCATATCCTAATGACACCATCACAAACACAGAGGTTCCCCTAGTTTTTACTAGAGACTCTGTGTCTGTGTCAACTGCTGGTGTAATTCATCCCACTTTTGTGGTGACACCAGTAGTAGAGTCAATCCATCCGGTTACAGAAGTTGCATCTGTAACTGAGGAGACTAGCTTGCCTAGCTCTAGCTCTGACTTCATGTCAACATGGCTGAAGCCTGTGCAACATGACAGTGCTTCAGGATCAGGGTCTGTTCCACAACAATTGACGGTTGAAGCACTTCAAAGCTTAATTGTGGATCAGATTCCTGAGTTCACAAAGATTGCTCAGCACCTTCTCACTGCAGACATGCCCAATCCAGACTATGAGGCTATTCTGTTATGCCATAGGGATGATGTGGAAGTGCAGAAGTCAAAGATCATTGATGATGCTGAGAGAGATGGCAACATAGATGCCTGGTTGCAAGGAAAATATGATATTACTCTCGATGAAGCACTTCAGTATCTCAGGGAGGAATACATCACTTCACTGGGCTCCAATGCAAAATCCCTGTCACCTGGTGAAGTGTATGAAGCTGTAAATGATTCCTACAAGGGTTTCCTCAAGGCTGCACACTATCTTGGCAAAGGAGTCAAAACTGAAGTCAACAGGGTGTGTGATAAGACAGCCACTTCAGTAGCAGAAGTCAAGAGGGCCTTTGATGCTAAATTTCCTCAATTGGACAGTGTGTTCAAGGACATCAAACACTGCAACTCTACCTGCACTCAGGTGGACAATGGGCTGGCTGTGCTAAAAGATGCTGTCACAGGTCTGGGGCATAAATTTCAGAATCTATCTGACCAGACTACAGATGCCAATGCCATGCTGAGGATAATGTTCAAAAATCTTTATGGAGATAGACTAGTGACTGATGTCCCTGTGCATGAATTGTCTAAATATGAAGTGAAGAGGCTTCAGGACCAATCTTTATCTGGCTTCAAGGCCAATGAGTTATTCACTAAGGTCAACACTCTTGAGCAGGAGGTAGCTACTCTCACCAAGACCAATGCTCATCTCACAGAAAAGGTTGCATTGCTAAATGATCAGTTGGACACTCAAGCATCCACCACAGCTGATGTCCTTCTGCATCAACAATCTATGTTAGCTGCAATGATGAAGCATATGGGTCTCTCTCTACCTGATGAATCTTCACTCCCAAAGGACATTTCTACAGCCTCTGTGCCTGACAACAAGCCTAAGGGGGAGAAGAAGGCTAGGAACTCAAATTCAAAGGGGGAGACAAAGGGAGAGAAAGGCATAATAATCAAAGAGGGTGGTCAACAAAGGGCTTCTAAGTCTCTAGCAAATGTGCCTGGCAAGGGAAAAGCCAAAGTAGATGAGCCTCCATCTATCTTGCCAGTTGTCACTCTACCAACTGTGCACATCACTACTCCTGGAGGACAGAAGCAATCCATAACCACCACAGTGGTTGCAGGGAGCATGCCATCTGACAAACCTCCAACCTCTATATCTGAGAGTGCCAAGCCTGTAGAAGTCAAAGTTGTTACTGAGGCCAAGCTACAAGAAGTTGCTAACTCCAATGTTTATCATGATAAAGCCTTCTTGGAGTTTCTGAAAGCCACAAGGGAACAGGTTGGTGACACTCAGTTCTATCTGAGGGAGTTGAAGAAGCAGATTGATTGCATCACTGTCATTCCTAAGAAAGTCAATAATCTGTGGATCAAGGAGATAGTGATGATATCCAAATTGAAGATATGGCATCTAACATACAAGACTCTACAAGAACTGAAACACTCAGAGATAGATGCCATACTTGAGATCATTGAGAAGAAAAATGAGAACAGCAAGAGTCTGTTTGATGATTTGAGGAATGGTCAACCTTCAAGGCTACCAGAAGTGATCAAGAAGCCATGGACAATCATTTATCAGTCTGGCACCAGAATTGAAGATATCAAGCAATTGATCATTCCTCATGATCTCACCTCCAGAAATCACAGACTGATCATTGCTATCATTGATCAATTACAGAAGAAGGTTGGAGCCAGAAATGCTGAAGAAACTGAGGCACTGCACATCCTCAGAACCTATATTGCAACTGGTGAAATTCCAGAGATGGCTCAACCTAGGAGAAATAAGGATGATGATTCTGAAGACAAAGGTGATGGGAGGAAAAGACATCACAGGAGAGATAAGGGTGATGAAGACAAGAAGAAAAAGGGGGACAAGGATGAAAAGGATGGTGATGACCAGGGTAAAACATATGTGAGAAAGAGTGGAAGACAGCAAGCCTTAGGCAATGCTAGCAGTAATCTCACCACAACACAAGACTCTAAGTCTAGGGTGAATATTGTTAGTAGTGACCTAGCAAAATCTACATCTATGGCTTCTGCAACTATCTTACCATCTCAAGAAAAGAAGAAGATTCAAGTCAAGAAACCATGTGTATGTTTCAGAAAGCAATCTGCTAATGGAATACTACTATGGTCTACCAACCAAGGTCAAAGATTTCTGCCAAGCAACCATGTCAAGAGGATAAAATTTAAACATGCTGCAAGGAGAGTGAAGCTATCCAAATCTAGAGCCCTAACAATCATTCCAGGATTAAAGCTCCAGCCACTTGATGAAGACTTTGATGAAGAGCAACTGCTATTTCTAAGAGCTCAAAAGATATGTTATGCTGCAATTGTGGATGACCACCTTGTAATCAAGTACATTGATGGGAAAGAAATGAAATTCAAACAAGGGGGTTGTCAACATTGGGGTAAATTGTATGAGATAGAAAGAATCATTGCATTGCTGGATTCTAAGGACAAGGTGGAGAAAGTATGGAAGCTGGAATTGATTGACTTTGTGAAAATGAAGAAAGAATATGCTGAGAAGATAAGGAAGGGCTGCTATGAGAAATGGTTAGAAAGGGAGAAAGAAATTGATAGACTGGAGATTGAAGCAGAAAAGCTAAGGGCAAAGGGATTGTGTAGAGTTCAGTTTGATCCCTATGTGGTGAAGTATAGGAGAAGAAATGGAGCCAATGTCAATATAAGAATGGACCTACTCAATCACT
This sequence comes from Kitagawia praeruptora, assembly GCA_037693485.1. Lineage (NCBI taxonomy): Eukaryota > Viridiplantae > Streptophyta > Magnoliopsida > Apiales > Apiaceae > Kitagawia > Kitagawia praeruptora. The sequence goes on from CM075347.1 coordinate 21,754,667, forward strand.
ATCCTGCCAACATTCTGAAGCCAGTGCTTGAAGATTTCAAAAACTCTATTATGATTGAAGAATTGGATGCTATGACAGAAATCATGAGAGCAGTAGATGAGATTGCAAGAAAGGAGAAAGAAAGGAAACAGAAAGCATATGATGATCTACAAGCCAAAGCAATGGAGATGCAATCAAAAGAAAATGGCTAGTACCTCATCATACTGTAAGAGTATTCATCTTGTAATTTCATTTATGTGTTCAATCAAAATACATACCTGTACTTTTAAAGTTTTATCTTTATGTATGTTAGGCTTGTTATCAGACATGAAATTGTGACTAAGGGTCTCACTCACAATTTGGGGGAGATTGTTAGTTATAGAGGCATGCCTGTACACATCTAATAACAAGCCTAATTGTTTGTAATGCTTTGCATTACTTACATGACCTCTTAACTGAGGGAACCTCTAGTTGTAGAGTTTCTGTTTGTATTGTACCTGTAATAGGCATCAAATCCTAGTTGTGTAACTGTACAAATAGAGTCTAGAATAATGCTTGAAAGAAGTTCCATGGTTCATGCCTCAAGCAAGGAGTTAAAGACTGTCAAATAATCACAGTTGGGATTTGAAGAAATGAAGAATTTGCCTAAGTACCAATTCGAGAAGTATATTTGTCTATTCGAGAAGTCCAGCATTCGAGAAGTCAGAGATTCGATATCTCAAGACACTATTCGATATCTCTGAATACACTGTTCGATATCTCATTCGATATCTCAGGGATTCGATATGTCTACTACTCTATTCGAGAACTCAAGAAGTCAACAAGTCAAGATGGTATTCGAGTTCTCAAAGAGTCAACAAGTCAAAGTTCCATTCGATATCTCAAGGACTCAGAAAGCTATTCGACAACTCGAGGATTCGATAAGTCAAATGTTCTATTCGACAACTCAAGGAATCCTGATGGAAAAGAGCTATTCGAGAAGTGGTTCGATATGTCACTATAACAGTATTCGAGAACTCAGAGTTATCGATCAAGTCAATTCTAGTTCTCGAATCACTTACTTAGTCACTTCTCGAATACATTCTTGGAGACAAAATACTGAAGAAATTGTACAAGTCAGAAACCTGCAACAAGCCAATGCACTTTATGGACCACAACCTGTAACGTGCTCTGGAAAGCCTACAAGGAAGCTTGGAGAGATATAGAAGAGACAAGGAGCTAAAGAAGTGGATCTAAACAGGCTTTGCAAAGTCAAATCTGTAACCGTTTGGACGCTTACTCAAAAAGGATAGACAGACTAGAAAGTAATTTGTTTAGCTACCTTATTTGTAGTAAGCAGGCTGTATCCATGTTCTATAAGGACACAGCCTCACTTCATAACTTTGTAACTTTTATGAGTCAAGTTTTTCATACACTGTAAGCTATATCTCTCTGAGAAAAACGAAGCTGAGAATACTACCATTTGTATTCACAGATTGTAGCAACCTTTATCTAATATACATTAGATTAAAGTGATATTGCGTGTTGTGTTGTTTATTTATCCGCACCTTAATTTCTGCACACACAGGCACTTATCTGCTACATAGACTCAATCAAGAAAAGTTCAAGAATCCATTCACCCCCCCCCCCTCTGTATTCTTTTACCGTGTTCAATACTCAACAGTTCCTTCACAGTGAACCTTAAGATTGTCCCATATATCCTTAGCAGTTTTACAAGAGAGAACATAGTTAGTGAGAACAGAATCAAGACTGTTGAATAATATGTTTCTCACTTTAGCATCTTTGAGAACATTCTCCTTGTCCTTATCTGACCATTCAGATTTTGGCTTCTCTGCTGTATGTTCTGGAACAACCACACCATCAACAGTTGCTTGTCCAACGACCTTTGTTGGAACAAAAGGTCCATCTCTGATTCTGTCAAGATAATCAGGATCTGTTGCTTCGAGATGATGCAACATCTTTACTTCCCATAGAGTATATTCGTTTCTCTTGAGCATAGGAATTTTAGTATTCCCATCCTTGTAACCAGACATGATTGCAGATCTTTATGATTACTCGAAATCAACCTTCTCTGATACCAATTGTTAACTCGAATAACTTGTAGAAGGGGGGGGTTGAATACAAGTTATATAATCGTGTCTGATTTTTGCTTGATTATATGAACAAGAATAAACAAATGAATCAAACTCTTGTTTGTATTAATAAGATCAAATACAAACTCTACCAAAGGTGTACAATACCTTTAGCAGCTGCTGACAATACAAATATCTCTCTCTGTTTGTTTCGAACTCTCGAAAACAAACCTTATACAGAGCTACGCACATTCACTAGTTCGACTCACGCTCTTTACAATGATATTGAGAGAGTATTTATAATGCTACCTATCAACTAATAACAGAAAGATATAATCTATACATGACAATGTTCTGCCTTCTAATCGATAGTTTCCTTCAATAGAAAAACTCTTTCCTTCATAATATCTTCTTGCTTGTTCTTCAAACAACGATCCTGTTTTATAGCACTTACCAGTTTCTGTAGTATCTATAATGACATCATCAGTAACATGACTGATATCAGGATCTGTACACTGCATCAGTATCTGATCAACCATCAGTATTGGACCGTCATCAGGATTTGCTCTCTGTTCCAGACATGTAGTCTCCGATACACTGTTCATTCCTGACTAAACTATACAGATAACTGTTTTACACATAAAACCTATATACTGTGCTAAATCCTTTATAAGATCAGGATTACAAGAAGTAAAATGTGTAAATTCTATTCTTAACATCACAACTTATGAATTATTCCTAACATCGTGTGCGTAGCTCTGTATAAGGTTTGTATTCGAGAGTTCGAAACAAACAGAGAGAGATATTTGTATTGTCAGCAGCTGCTAAAGGTATTGTACACCTTTGGTAGAGTTTGTATTTGATCTTATTAATACAAACAAGAGTTTGATTCATTCATTTATTCTTGTTCATATAATCAAGCAAAAATCAGACACGATTATATAACTTGTATTCAACCCCCCCCTTCTACAAGTTATTCGAGTTAACAATTGGTATCAGAGCAGGTTGATTTCGAATAATCATAAAGATCTGCAATCATGTCTGGTTACAAGGATGGGAATACTAAAATTCCTATGCTCAAGAGAAACGAATATACTCTATGGGAAGTAAAGATGTTGCATCATCTGGAAGCAACAGATCCTGATTATCTTGACAGAATCAGAGATGGACCTTTTGTTCCAACAAAGGTCGTTGGACAAGCAACTGTTGATGGTGTGGTTGTTCCAGAACATACAGCAGAGAAGCCAAAATCTGAATGGTCAGATAAGGACAAGGAGAATGTTCTCAAAGATGCTAAAGTGAGAAACATATTATTCAACAGTCTTGATTCTGTTCTCACTAACTATGTTCTCTCTTGTAAAACTGCTAAGGATATATGGGACAATCTTAAGGTTCACTGTGAAGGAACTAAGCCTGTCAGGAAGAATATGAGGACATTACTTATACAACAGTATGAGTACTTTGAATCCAAGTCTGGTGAGTCACTTACTGATACCTTTGATAGGTTTACAAAACTCATCAATGAGATGGCCATGCATGGTAAATATTACGACTTGGAGGACATGAATACAAAGATCATGAAAGCTTTGCCTGATTTCTACAATGAGAAGATATCTGCAATTGAGGAAGCTAATGATCTGGATGAGATTTCATTAGAGGCAGTATATGGAAAATTGAGAGCTTATGAACTTGACAAGCAGCAGAAGAAGAGCAGGAGTGAAGGAAAGATGAAGACTATTGCACTTACTGCTCAATCTGAAGTTAAGAAGCTTCCTGAAGAACAGCATGAAGAGATTGCTGTAAAGAATTCAAGGAAGAAGAAAAGCAAAGAAAGTTCTGAGTCAGAGACTACTGATATGGACTCTGACAACAATGATTCTGAATCTGAGATGCAAGAACTCTTTGCTATGTTTGCTAAAGCTTTCAAGAAAGGAAAATTCAACAGGAGAAGATTTAGCAAAGGACCTTTTCAAAAGAAGGAGGAGAAGAAGAGTGACAAAAGCAAAAGTACAATTGTCAAGCTTGATAAGGCCAAGATCAAGTGCTTTAACTGCAGCGAGCTTGGACACTTTGCTAGTGAGTGTAAGAAGCCTAGAAATTCAGGAAAGGGTAATGCACTTATGGTCACACAGAAGGATTGGGCTAATTCCAGTGACTCTGAAGATGAATTGGATTATGATAACATAGCATTGATGGCCAATAGTTCAGACAAACCTGGATCTCCAAAGAAAACTTCTCCATCCTCTGTTAAGGTATCACTTCACTCTCTTGATTCATTTGATAGCTTAAATTCTGATGAAATTAGATCTATCCATGCTGAGTTCAAAAATCTTATGACTAATTTTAGAATTCTTACTTGTGAAAGAGATGAACTTAAGGTTAAGAATGATAAATTAGTTGATAGAAATAATTTTCTTGAATCTGAATTAATTCAAATGGAAGAATACAAGTTGAGTTCTGATAAAGCTAAGCATGATTATAGTGTAATTCTTGAGGCTTATGACTATGTCAGAAAAGAACTAGAAGAAGAGAGAGATGTGATTAAGACCATTAACAATTCCAGTAAGAAGACAATAGAAATCTTTGAGAGTGGAATTCGTGGTAAGGTTAATGGTTTAGGTTTTGATAAGGCTAGACAAGAAGAAAAAGTAGCTATTGTCAATGATGATAGTAAGGTAGAAGCTAACACATCTAAATATGAAGGTAAGAAAATTGTTTCTGAACCTAATCATGTTAAATTTGTTGATTCAAAAGGTACCCCTGTTGTACACAAAAGGATTAACAATAGTTATTCAGATGAGAAAGTGTTAGAGAAACCTAAGAATGTAAACATAGGGTTTCTGTCTAAGTCTCAGTTGAAACAGAGATTAGATGGTCTTTCAGAGTCTAGCAAGATCAAGAGAAATAGGAATGGAAAAGAAGGTATTAACAAAGAGAATAATTTCAAGAATGTACCTGATGCACCTAGGAAAAAATGCTATAAGTGTGGAAATCATAATCATTTGGCCCTAGACTGCAATCAAAAACCTTCTTGGAAAACTGAGTCCAGATTCCCCAAGACTCAGAAAATTCAATACCAACCACAAAAAGCTTGTTATCATTGTGGTAGTTTACTTCATTCCATTTACATGTGTAGAGAATATCATGAACTGTATTATGACTATTATTCTTTGAAATCTGAAACTCCTAGTCACAAACAGTTTGTGAGATTAGAGTCTAAAGTTGACTCTGCAACAGGTAAAATAAATGCAAAATCTTCAAAGTCTGTTGTCTCTAAATCTAGTAAGAAAGGATCCAATCAAAGTTGGGTCCTAAAAAATTCTAACTAGTTACTTTTTGTTTGCAGGGCACAGGAAAGAAGCATTCAATTATCTTGGACAGTGGATGCTCTGGACATATGACTGGAAAGAAGTCCCTGCTTACAAAGTTTGAGAGGAAAGCTGGCCCAGTAATATCTTTTGGAGATGGCAACAAAGGAGAAACTCTGGGATATGGCTCAATTATTTTGGGGAATGTCATCATAGAAAATGTAGCACTAGTTGAAGGCTTGAAACATACTCTTTTAAGCATAAGTCAACTGGGTGATAAAGGTTACAAATCAATCTTTGACAGAGAAGGATGCAAAGTCTTGAATATGCAGAATGGAGACATTGTTCTAACTGGTCAAAGACATGGTAACATATATGAAGCCAGCTTAAGTGATACATCTAAAGGAATTGTTAGATGTCTCTACAGCAAAGCAACAAATGATGAAAGCTGGAATTGGCACAAGAAGCTCTCACATCTTAATTTCAAGAAGATTAATCAACTTGTTAAACACAATTTGGTGAGAGGCCTACCTCAGGCAAATTTTGTGCAAGATGGACTTTGTGATGCATGTCAGCTTGGAAAGCAGAGAAGAACCACTTTCAAGAGCAAGACTGAAAATTCAATTACTGAACCATTTCACATGCTACATCTTGATCTTTTTGGTCCAGTAAACATTATGTCTATCAGCAAGAAAAGATATGCTCTAGTCATGGTGGATGATTTCACAAGGTTCACATGGGTGTTCTTTCTACACAAGAAGGATGAAGCTCCTCAGCAAATCATTGAACTCATCAAGAATATTCAGAATAATTCTGAGTAAAAAGTTACAGTACTTAGGAGTGACAATAGTACAGAATTTAAGAATTCTACAATGGAGGGGTTTTGTGCAGACAATGGAATCACTCAACAGTTTTCTGCACCTGGTACACCTCAGCAAAATGGTGTAGTGGAAAGAAAGAACAGGACTCTCATAGAGGCAGCAAGAACCATGCTTGCAGATGCAAAACTTCCAACCTACTTTTGGGCAGAAGCTATTAACAATGCATGTTTCACTCAGAACTGTACCTTGGTAAATAGTCATGGAAAAACTCCCTATGAGATGATCAAAGGAAAGAAACCAAGTGTGAAATATTTTCACATCTTTGGATGCAAATGCTATGTCCTAAAAGTTCATCCAGAACAACTTGGAAAATTTGAAGCCAAATCGGATGAAGCAATTTTTCTAGGATACTCAGCATCTAAGGCCTTCAAAGTTTATAATCTCAGAACTCACATTGTTATGGAATCAATTCATGTTGCATTTGATGACAAGAAATTTGGAATTTTGCAAACTGATGAAAGCCATGACAAATTGGAATTTGAAAATCTGAAGAATTCTGAGATACTCTCAAGTGATGATGAAGGTTCTCCAGAAGGAATTTCTATTGCTTCTCAAAGGAATGCTACTGTTGAGGGGGAGCAAATAAATCAGAGAGAACACAGTGATCATCAGGAGCAGACTAGTCTTTCAGAGTCTATTCCATCAGGAATTGATGTTTCAGAGTCTACTCCATCAGGAACTGACCTGTCAGAATCTTCTGAGGAAAGATCAGTAACTAGCAGCAATGTGGAATCTACTGATTCTATTGATCAAAGGAGAGTTTTTGAAGGTAGAGAGAATTCTTCTACAAGGGATACCACTAACTTAGGGGGAGAGACTAGCAGAGTTAATCTACCACCTGTTAGAAAATGGACAAAGGATCATACTGAAGATTTGATAATTGGTGATCCAAATAGTGGTGTTCGAACTAGAAGATCAATTCAAAATGAATGCTTGTATAGTTGTTTTCTCTCAAAGAATGAACCTAAGAAGGTTGAAGAAGCCTTACAGGATCCTGATTGGGTAATTGCAATGCAGGAGGAATTAAATGAGTTTGAGAGAAACAAAGTTTGGAAACTGGTACCAAGACCTAAAGATAGATCTATTGTTGGTGCAAGATGGGTTTTCAGAAACAACACTACAAGAAAAGGGTCAATAGACATCAGTTTCTGGCCGATGTCTATGTTATTTCGGATGTGATGTCTAGGTGGGAGATGTCTATTCTAGACATCAGTCAGAAACTGATGTCTATGCTAACATAGACATCGGTTTTTCATTCAATACACATCAGTTGTTCTACAAAATAGGTTAGATATAATTAATTTTATAAACAACTTGCATGCCTTATATTCTAGAAAACATATAATAAACTAAGTTATTTTTCACATACACATCACTTTATTTTTTTGGAAAAGATGTCTGTTTGGATATTAGACATCATAATTTTAGCAGATAAAGTGATGTCCATAGTAGTCTTAGACATCATCATATACTGATGTCTAATGTCCTTATAAACATCAGTTTTTTCACAAAAAAACTGATTTATATTGTGCTCTTCGACATCTATGTCAAATAATTAAACTGATGTTGTATTTGATATTTTACATCACCTTTCTTCATATTAACTGTTTTCTTTTATTGTTATAGTCATATCTGAATTTATTAAATTGTTGTCTTTTTCTTGTTTAAACATAACCTGCTATATTGAATAAATATAATCATCCAATATATAAGAATTTCTCAATTGTCATTGACAAAATTAAAATCAATGTCATCAACATCCAAATTACATAAACTGCATATCTGAAGTACCAAATCCAAGTACCAAATCCAAGGCAAGTAAACATGACTACATATCCACAAAATGAACTAAACTCATAAAAGTACCCATCCAGTCATCCACAAAACAAAGTACATAACCTGCTTAACTAGTCCTAGTCAAATAACTATGTCTGCAAATGCGATATATTAATTAAACCTTGCCAAAAGAAGACTTGTGTCATCAAATGTGATCTTGGATGAATTGTAGAGTGTCAATCCGCACCTCATCAAGCTCAGCCACATTGTAATACTTCCGCGTCCTGGCCATCCATGCAGGAAAGACCATTAAATTAAATTTATCATACAAATAACCTTGTCAATGCTTTTGGTAATGATTACTCTTTTGGATAGTTGAGATCATGACATACCCAATTGGAAAGAAAAATAAATTCCAAAATGAATCATACAAGATTTCATCAATAAAGATTACAGAAGGTTTGTTCACCTACACAGGAATAAAGCCAAATCTTTGTTAAACTTCGAGAAACACTATTACATTAGCCATTTGCATCAAACATGTTCTCCTAGTTATAAGAAGTCATAAGGCTGAACAATGTGATTCATAATACCATACACAACACAAACAGCTAAATGATGTGCAAACTTCCTCTTCAAGCATATAGTACAGGAGAAAAGCGGAAAGCCACATATATCACCAGTCAACACAGGAAGAGAGAAACTTTACTTGTTTTTACCAGGACTACTTATATTAAAAAGGGCCATTCCCAGATTCAGTGGGTCAAAAAAGGATCAATTTAAGAATACAAATGATAAAATGAAGTCTGGTGATGCGGAACATGGAGAGAGATGGAGATGCACTTGAAATTTGAATTGTAGTGTGCTGAGAAAAAAATATTTATATCTAAAATGTACAAAGCATGTTCTATACGCTAGTAAATAAAAGGTAAGACCATATATGGAATTTTAAAACCATCTTCTATTATTACCAATATTGGGTAGTTCATATTTATATACTGACCAGTACACAGTCCGCAGTGTTAAACATGTTTAAGAGTGGTAACCCATATATTAGCAGAAAATAGACACATAAATTGCATATAGTTAAAGTGACTTCTAGAAATACAGTTTTACAAATACCATTAAGAAGCTTGGTATTGAAAAGAATAACAAAGTTTTTATTATACCTTAGCACGCTTGAATGAATCTCTGATCCGAGCTGAACCAACACCAACCAGTACTTCAACAATCCCTGCCACGCCACTGAATGTAACTCCAGTTGAACCCTAAGATAAATAAATATGAGATATGGGTGAGATAAACATGTAGAAAACATTTGCATGAAAAAATAAGAGAAGCATGTCAGTTTTTTGGAATCATATAAAAACAGAACTCACATCAACACGAGCTTGTGGTTTCGATTGAGAAAACTCTATCCTTTGCCATATGTCCTGTTAAATGCATAGAACATAAAAAAAAAATTATGTGCTTCACAATTATGCAACATGGAAAAATTCAGTGTAATTTGCTCTTAAAAAATGATAACACATGCTCACCCATTTCCTGAAATTTTTAGGTCTTCTAAAGAGAGTAAAACGGAGAAGATGGGCCATTGACAGGAATACCACAACGATAGGTACCAACACACGGAGAGTGGAAAATACATTAAAATCTTCTGTGTAGGTGAACAAACCTTCTGTAATCTTTATTGATCATGATTCAATGAAGATCGAGAAAAGGGGACCACCAAGATTTTCTCGTGTACCATCTTTTCTTCTTTCCATGCTTTTACACATTCAGCCAAAAAGAGGGTAGATATAGAATTAAAAGTTAAAAAGAGACTACATTTTCAGTTTAGAAGACATATTTGTTGTTTGTTTACCGTGGACATAGCTGCTTCTTGACTATCTATACATGCAAGGAGTTCATCTTGCCTTAACAGAGCTTCATTCATAGCCTTCATAAAGTAGAATAGTAAAGAAAATAATAGAATATTAAGCCATCAAAACAGTACGAAATTATATCGTACTCATGACCTTGGAGTTCTCTGTACTGCACAGCACGCCCACCAAGAATTGCGTCAAGCTCTACGGTCTTTATGGTTGCTGTTCCAGTTTCATCCTGTCATAATTTTTTTATCTGGTCAGAACATAATTTAAACTACGGTAGTGAAGGAACAAATATTCTGAAAAAATAAGCCCTTACCTGGCTTGTATCTTTTCCTAGCCAAAAGTGGATGTCATACAAATAAGCACCTCCCCTACCAGGGCTTGTCTGCAAGGATAAAAGTTTATATGGAACGTTTCAATTAAAATTTATTAATGGACTTGGTTCTGAACAAAAAAAAAGTTGTAAGAAAGATGTATAAAGAACACAACTACCTGCAAGATTAGAGACGTAAGAAACTGTACATTATGACCGTCACAATTACAATATGTATTATGAATAGGAAACCAAGAATTTTCCACTCATGTAATGCCCATCTTGGCAAAGACACGCTCACACTGAAATGATTTTCCTTGACCTTTTCCTCCCCAAACTCCGAGAATTAGAGGAACCTGCCATGTACATCGTATCAATACTAAGAATCACGATAATAGAGCCTAAACCTGTAACTCATTTATGTCCGTTTCAGCTCAACTTGAACTTTTATCAAGCCAAGCTTGAACAAATACAAATTTCAAATTTGTCCAGTTTAAAATTGTGTTTGAGCTAGAGCTTCGGAAATTGGAAATATTGATTCTGAAGCCGCACACCGCACTTAAGTTCAGCTCCTTCGACTATGCACGTTAAGTTAAACTTCGTTCAACTCACAAGGACCCAACCCGACTCACAAGTTCAAGCTTATAATAGAAGTACACAAAAAGAAATTTGCCCATTCAGTAGGTCAGACTCAACCTATTTTGAAGAAGCTCCGGCTCGTCTAAAAAACCAACTCAACTCTTTCGAAGTACGCTAATTCATCTCAATTTTAATCAAGTTTAATAATTCTGTGAAGATGTGAAATTAAGCAGGTACCTTGATGTTACGCAGGGCCATGAAATTTTTGGCAAGATGAATAACAAGCTTGTCCATGAATGTTGGAGCTATGTAGAAGCCATCCATATTGTTATCCATGGAATATCTGAAAAAGAAACATCATGTTATCAATAACAGATCCAGAGCGTGACACCCATTATATGAACAAGAAACTTGATCTGCAAGAGGTTGAGGCTTCAAGCTTCGGTGGAGGCGTGTGTGCGTGAGTATTTGAATTCTCTAATTGACCACAACCAAACAAACCATGAAATTTAATACATATTTTTCTATTAGTAAGCTTCTTACGTCTTTTGTGCGGTGCTGAGGTATTCATATGAACTCATGATAGCATCATGAGTTCCTAAACCAGATGGAGCTTGGAAAAGGGAGTCAACCAGTCCCTTTCCTCTTGTGATGTCTTGTTGGTCATCAGAAATATCGGTGCCAAGTCCTGCCCACTTGTCCCCCTTTTTCTTCTCCTTCCCTGCATCAATCTCAGCTGCAATTCTAAAGGTTTTGGAGTCACTAGTCTTCTGGTGAGTAAATCTGGAGTTTAACTTCTTCAAACTGCTGCCATAGAAGGCTGAGGTCGGGGCTGAACCTCCAGCACTAGAGCTGTTCAAGATCAACTGCATCAAAATTAATAGACTATTAATCTTCTTTAATAACACTAACCAAATACTTCACCATAAAGTTGACCTACTTAACTTGGTATGTCAAGTTCTAATGGTACATAACATTTTAAAAAGAGAACATATTGCTGTTTAGTAACATAGGAGAACATGATTAATCAAGAAATATACTATACACCATTCAGAATCATTACGTTTTCACATTAACTTAGAAAGTTTCCTTTCAGTTCAAAATTTTAAATGACAATCTGTAGCAATTAGAGACGTGTCTCTTTCTACTTCCATAAGAACACACAATTTAACTTTTAAGTGTTATTCTTTTTTAACTTCAAAATTGGGGTGGTACATAGGTAATTCCATATATATTAACTTGAGAATCAGTAGTACTCTATTGGAAACTAAGATCACTGCTAATAATGAGGATATATTTACTTGTGGATATCAAAATCAGGATGCCCAAGACGGCCCTCTCTTCCATACCCCCAAGTATAGACTTCCCCTTTCACACTAACTGCTACACTATGGAACTTTGCAGCAGAAACTAGTTTAATAAAAGAACCATGAAGTGAATCAACTTTACATGGCAACTTCTGGATATGCGCATTTCCAGTTCCAAGTTGATAATTGACACCACTTCCCCAGCTAAACAATTTTGTAGCTACTGAAAAAATTAACAAGATGAGGTTTTCAGGGATAATCACTTTACCAAAAATTACAGGACAACTAAAGATTACGTAAAGGCATCAAATTAACCTGAACTATCTTCATTTCCTAAAGTCTGCAGCACAGGACCGGAGAGAAGATCAACAGGTGTACGAGATTTGAAATCTTCCGATGTGATAGATGCACCCTCCTGAAGAAGGACGCTAGCCACTGCAAGATAACCAAAATGCAAAGCTCTATGAAGGCTTGTCCATCCTGATTCTCCATCCTGTAAAATAGGAGTTACTTTCTGAAAGCAATTTATATATCAGCATAACAAAATCCGTATTATAGAACCTTCTAATTAATCATCAAGATTCTTCTAATACACTATCAAATCATTTTGCAATCTCAATTCCCACCATAATCCAACTTTCCTAATCGAATGTGCTTTATGTTCATCAACTGAGCTTATCAATTAACAGTCTCAGGATCATGTGGAAATACTTGTATGATTGCAATGCTTGTGATCCATACTTCACTACATTTGAAGAATGTGACTAGCATCCATAGACATTTAATATACAAGGCATATAAATTTTCACAGGAGCAAGTAATTTACAGAAAGAAATTAACACCAATAAATCAAACTAGAGAACACATTAATCAATTATCCCCAAAACAGAAAAATTTTAAACCCTATAATCAACACATGAATCAATTGTAATACCTTAAAATTCAAGGACTAGAAGTTTCAAATTGCTGAGTACAGACAATGAATCGTAATACCTTAATTGGTTCCTCATTCTTGTACAAACCTTCTTCGTTCTCGCTCTCGGTCTTCAACCTCTCCCTAAGAGGGTATACCTAATATACCTGACAATATAAGTTGAAAAATACAACAAATGTTGTAAATCTAAAAATAAACTCATTAATGGCCAAGCTTAGAGATATTTACAGATGTTAATTGAACAAAGCTCTTACCTCTTGATGTAAATTCGGAACATCTTGACAAAAACCAAAAACAACACATCGAACTGAAAGACTCACCAAATCAATCCACTCACCAAATCGAGGTTTCAAGACTTCAATAAATCAATTTAAGCAAATCGATTTGGGTTTCGAACAAATCGATTTGAGCTTTGAGAGTTGTGAGATTCGAGCTTTGAGATTTGAGGTTAAGAGATGTGGATTTGAGGGTGAGAGCCACGGATTTAAGGCTGAGATTGTGGTGATTTGTGGATTTGAGGGTGAGATTTAGGGTTCGCAAGAGAGAGGGGTGAGATTTGAGTGTGTTTTTGTTTAATTAGTTTTTTTTTTAATTTGTCTGAAGGGTACAATAATTGTAGAGGGGCGGGGCAGAATATTTGGTTAAGGGGGGAAATTTTGACGTAGGGGGGGAAATTTTCACTAAGAGGGAAATAAAAAGTAAGGGCTCGTGTTTTCATTTTTTAAAGGCTGACTTTAGACATCGGTTTTAAAAATAGTGATGTCTACGAAAAGGAAAGACATCAGTTTAATGCGGGATGATGTTATTACATCTTTTAACATCAGTGGCATTTACGACCGATGTCTAAAGTGTGATGTCTATTGACTGTTTTCTTGTAGTGCAAGCTAGATGAATCTGGTATGATTGTAAGAAACAAAGCAAGACTGGTGGCCAAGGGTTATTCTCAGGAAGAAGGCATTGATTATGATGAGACCTTTGCACCCGTAGCAAGATTGGAAGCAATCAGAATGTTTCTTGCATTTGCAGCTCATTCAAAATTTAAGGTATACCAGATGGATGTAAAGAGTGCTTTTCTAAATGGAAAACTTGATGAAGAAGTATATGTAGAACAGCCACCTGGATTTGTTGATCCAAAGTTTCCAAATCATGTCTACAAACTTGACAAGGCACTCTATGGACTAAAGCAGGCACCAAGAGCATGGTATGAGACTTTGTCTAAATTTCTTCTTGAAAATGGCTTCACAAGAGGTACAATTGACAAAACTCTATTCTTTAGAAAGATAAAAAGTGAATTGCTTTTAGTTCAAGTTTATGTTGATGATATTATTTTTGGTTCTACTAATGAAAAGTTGTGTGCTAAGTTTAGCAAGCTTATGCAGTCTAAGTATCAGATGAGCATGATGGGTGAATTAAATTATTTCTTAGGCTTGCAGGTCAAACAGACTGAGACTGGTATTTTCATTAATCAGTCAAAGTATATCAAAGATCTTTTAAAAAGGTTTGACTTTTAAGACTGTGTAGTTGCAAAAACACCCATGGCAACAGCCACTAAACTAGACTCTGATCCTAAAGGGAAGAGTGTGGATAATACTAGTTATAGAGGCATGATAGGCTCATTGTTATATCTAACTGCAAGTAGGCCAGATATAATGTTTTCTACCTGTTTATGTGCTAGATTCCAAAGTGATCCTAAGGAATCTCATTTAATTGCTGTGAAGAGAATTTTTAGATATCTCAAAGGAACTCCAAATCTTGGTTTGTGGTATCCTAGAGAATCTGATTTCTTTCTAATTGGCTATTCAGACTCTGATTATGCAGGGTGTAAGATAGACAGGAAAAGCACTACAGGTACATGTCAATTTTTGGGAAATAGATTGATTTCTTGGGCAAGCAAGAAGCAACAATCTGTTTCAACCTCAACTGCAGAAGCTGAGTACATAGCAGCAGGCAGTTGTTGTGCACAGCTCCTTTGGATAAGAAATCAGTTGCTGGATTATGGTATGACACTTAGTAATATTCCTATGTTTTGTGATAATACTAGTGCTATTAAATTTGCAGAAAATCCAGTTCAACATTCAAGGACTAAGAACATTGATGTCAGGTATCATTTTATTAGAGAACATATTGAAAATGGTACTGTGGAACTTCATTTTGTTCCTACTGACAAACAGCTTGCAGATATTCTAACTAAACCACTTGATGAGACTACATTCAGTAGACTAGTAAGTGAGTTAGGAATGTTAAATTTTTAGATCTTTAACATCTGCAAAAGTAGCAAGGTATGTTGTTCTTAGCTTATCGACTTGATATTCCTGTCAGGATCTATATTTGATTGTTAAATGTTTGAGCTATAACACATTGCCTTGATAAATTTCAGTATGATAGACTTGTTAATAATAATCAGGATTAGATTTGTTATCAGGATGCTGACGTCATCAGTATTGTGTCAGTATCAGGATTATGAAAATTGTTTCAGATCCTGACGTTTACTTTGTGTAATAATCTGATTCTGTGATATGTTAAGTCTATGCTAGCAAGTTTTGATATTTGCATACTAATAATTTATACATCATTCAAAAATCAAAAGACAAGCAGATAACAAGAAATTGTATTTTCATTAATAGAAATCATTACATAGAAATGAAATACATCATCTTTTTATCTAAATTTCTACTCTATACTTGTCTTTAATATGAACTCTGAGGAACAGGACAAGGAGCATCTCAAGAAATCCATCAGGGGATGAAAGCCTCATTTGCTCTTGAATTCCTTGTCTGGGCGACTTGAATGAGAGCAGCTAACTTAAATGAATAGCATCTCCATCAAGATCAACCTCAGACTCTCGGCCAAATTCTTCATCCTCAAGTTTTGAGGAGGTTAGGGGAAGATTGTATCCAACAGATGGATGTTCTAGGAGAAACCTCTGGATATTTTCGAAAACCAATCCATTCATGATTAGTTCGATGAGAAGAGTCATTTGCTCAAAGAGATGATCAAGAACAGGATGTTCATTGATCAAGAAAAATCTGGAAAATGGGTTTGAAGGGATTTTTGGTTTGAGAAGCATTGTTGAGAAGAAAAGAAATTGAAAGGTTATGGAGAATGGCATAAAGCGTTTGGTTCTTTTAAAGAAAGACGTGAGAAGCTGAGCAGTCACTTGGAAGTTTTAATGAAGTCAAATGCTAATTATTGCATGAGACTGTATTTCTTGTTTCAAGAAATATTGAAAATATCTAACCAATTGATTTTCTGTTCAGATTAATTGTTTATTTTCTTTTTCAGATAAAAGAAAAATGCCACGTGGAAACTCCATATTAAGTCGCTGATAATGTTGGTCAGGATTTCATGTGTGACCATCAGGATTTGAAAATTATATTTTTAAATCACATTGCATTTTGTGATTATTTTGATGAGAGGTCATCAGGAAAAGGAAGCTGATCAGTATTGCTTATTTATACCCTGATTTATTTCATGAAAATCAATTTTGGATTTTATTTTCTGAAAAAAATCATGGGTAACCGTATTTTTCAGGGACTGACACCTGTCAATCTACGTGTCAACGTGGGATAGTGGTCTGAAAGATTTGTGAAATATATTTGTTTTGAAACTCTAATCGTGTAATTGCTTTCTCTAATTTTACATTCTCTAAAGCAAAAATCACTCTTGAGTTTTCAAAATCACTAATCCATTTCAAGAATTTTTCAAGTTTCTTTTCAGATCAAAAATGGCAGCTCAGAGAAGATTACCTAAATCAGTAGCCTACAAGTTTGGTGACTTTGATTTTATGACAAACAATCATGTTGCAGCTATTACCAACAAGGAAGGAGTATCATCTGATTTTCATCCAATCATGGACTTTCTGGTGTATGGACCATTAAGTTATGCATTGACAGCATCTCCACAGATTAATCAAGTAGCTATTTCACAAGCTTGGGAGAATGCTGAGGTAATTGATTCTACTCAGAGTCAATCAGGTAAGATTGTTCTACATTTAGGACAAGATTCATTTGACATTACTGAATCTGTTGTTAATTCAGTACTTTGCTTACCTGTTAGTGATAGTTATGAGAATGTACCATCTGATGATAATATAAGAACTATGTTGTCTGAATTAGGTTATAGTGGACCTCTAGATAACATGAGCCAGTTGAATAGGTCTTTTCTTAGAAAGGAATGGTCTTTTTACTTTGATCAAATTGCTAAATGTTTTACTGGCAAATGTAGTTCTTTTCAGCAAATTACTTCTGTTACATCACATATTGCTTATAGTTTGCTTTATGACAGAGTAATCAACATTGGCCATATTATCTTAAGTCAGATGAGTATTAAACTTGGGTTAAGAGATCAAAACAGGAAAATGGTTTATTATCATAGATTTATGCAATTGTTTGTTAACCATTTCGTTCCTGATGTTGAAACTAGATTTGGTAGAGAACATTGTGTTTCTTCTTATGAACAGCAAAAGAGAATTTTCTCTGACATTACAAAGAAGGACAATGAAAAGAATCTAGATGAAATACCTGTAATTCATTATCCACATCATGTTCAGGTAATTCTTAAAACTCATCTTCCTACTCTCTACAATTCTTCTTTCTTTTGTGGTGAAATAGCTCAGGAATCTCAATTGGAGGAGAACCCACCTGTGTCTACCCAAGTAGCCCAAAACATTATAGTCTCTGAAACAATTCAAGAACCAAATTTTGATCCACAGCCTATTGTTTCAAAGAAACCAACCTCTGGTGTTTCTCAAAAGACATCAGTTGTAAGGAAGAGAAGATTTGTTGTGTCAAGTAGTAGTAGTAATTCTAGTGAAGATGATGATGATTTGACTCTTGCTGAGAGAGCAGAGTTGAAGGCTGCAATTCAACTTTCTTTGTTAGCACAAAGAGATGAAAAACCTAGTCACAGCCAGGCTGCAGTCTCCCAAAAGGCTGTAGTTCTTAAAAAGGGAAAACAGTTACTGGATACTGTCTCTCAAAAGACTGTGTCTATTGAACAAAGATCTCATCCCAAGATCACTTCTGTGTCTACACCTCTTGAGTCTTCTCAGGATAAATCTTTTGCTCACTATACCAGGAGAACAAGGAGAAAGATTCAATTGTCACCTACACACACAGAGTCTAGTCCAAC
The DNA here is from genome assembly GCA_037693485.1 of Kitagawia praeruptora. Classification (NCBI taxonomy): domain Eukaryota; kingdom Viridiplantae; phylum Streptophyta; class Magnoliopsida; order Apiales; family Apiaceae; genus Kitagawia; species Kitagawia praeruptora. Next base: position 21,772,817 of record CM075347.1, read on the forward strand.
TAATATCATGCAGGTTTCTACAAATCAAGCTACATCTATGTCAGTATTTGACAAGAGAGATCTGGATATTGATTCTTCATGGGAAACTACATTATCATACAGACTGGCTATGGGACTAATTTCTCTCAAAGTGAAGTTGTCAAGGCATGTTCTAGATTTTCTGGTTGAAAGAGTACCAAAACTTTTATTTCCAGATGAATATGGACTTCTACATCAAAGACTTGACTTAATGAAGATGTATTTCTATGTATCTGTCAGAAGACAATTAGTCAAGAAATTTGGACTCTCGAAGCATGTTGCACTTCAATCACTTCATGCATATTTATTTGACAAGGATGTAATTATTGAAGATGCTTCAGCTCAAGGTGAAAAACTGGAGGAAGTAGATAGAGGAAAGCAGTCAACAGAAGGTACTATTGCACCAGTGGTGAATAGTAGGAAAGATCAGATCACAGTCACTGTAACACAAGAACCATCTAGTCAGAGGAAGGATGACTCAGGAGCTGTGATAGCTGATGTTGAAAGGTCTTCTGTGATGACTGAGAATGCAAGTGAGATACCCTATGATATGGGAGGAATGACTTTGGTTGATTTTTCTGAAGATCAAACAAATTTTGTTCAGTCAGAGTCTATTCACCTTGAGGGTGTGTCTCAGCAAACAACACTTAAAGACGGTGATGTACTAACTATGGTGTCTAATGAAGTATTACTGAAGACATCAGAGTTTAGTAAAGAACCTGAAAGTGGTATACTGGAGCCTGTAGTTTCTGAAAGGAAAAAAGATGATTGTATGGGTTCAGAGACTATAGCAGCTCACTCCTTGGAGAAAACCTCAAGCCACATGCCATATGAGGAACCCTCTCTCCATGTGAGTTCAGGTATAAAAACTCCTTCTAAACTCTATTTTTCTGTAGGTCATAAGAGCACTTATCTAAATTTGAGTGATACAGTTGAAAAGATGGACTTAGATCCACAATTTGAGCGGCTGGCTCCTGACCAGGCAAAAGGTGAGGTAGAAAGAGTGTTGACTTTAGAAAGTCAAAGTGAGAATGAGGGTATGGATGATCAACTCCATAGTGAGGGAGAGAAAATTAGGAAACCATCATTTGATTTCTGGGATCAGGTTTTTCCTGAATCTTGGTCTGAAAATTTGGGTATGGATGCTGGTACTTATTCATTCATCAAAATGTATCAGAAGAATGACCTAGCACATCACAATGCAAAGCCAGAAGTTAAAGCTCAGAAGCAAAAGGAGAGGCTTGCAGAAATCATTAACAGAAGAGGTGCCAGGATAAAGCAATCTCTTGATACATATGTACCAGATGAAGATCCTAATGATCCTAGTGTTCCTTTGTATGTACTTCCAATATCAGCTAGAATTGAGACATCAACAGTCTTTGATCACTCTAAGGAGGAGTCAGGATTTGAAGATGTTAGTACACAGAATACTGGTGAAGGAGATGATGATCATGTTTCAGTTCCAGAACAGAAAGATGAAGATGTTGATACTTCTAATCAGGTTTTATTACTTGAATATTATACAACTCAAGCAACTTCTTCTACAAGATTTGAAGATACAGTTCTTTCTGATTCTGATACTGAAGATACTAGAAGCACTTCCAATATTGAAGTTCATTCTGATGTTTTGAAAGATATTCAGAATTCTCAAATTGCTATTCAAACAAGACTTCAATCACTTGAAGATAACCAAGTCACAATTATGGAAAATCAAGCAGTTCTTATGAATCTCATTTGTTCTGTTTCTGAATCTCTTGGAATTAATGTTGCTGATGTCAAAAAGGGGGAGATAAAGACAATTCAAAGACAACAACAACAACACCACCAGACTGAGGATGATAAAGCTGGGGGAGATAAAGATCAGACAAAGGGTAGTAAAAAGAAGAACCAGGAGTGACAGTGGTGAATCTCAGCTAGGAAGTGGTAAAGGAAGAGCAGCATTAATAGTTAAAATTCTTTCTTCTAAGTACTAGATAAGCGTCTACATCTGAGAAGGAGGTACTTAAACTTCATAATTCTACATTCATAAATTCTATTCTGGTTGTATTGTTATATGTTTTGACATTCACAACTTAGATTTATGCTTCAGATTATAAAGCATAAATAGGGGGAGATTGTTAGGAATAATTCATAAGTTGTGATGTTAAGAATAGAATTTACACATTATACTTCTTGTAATCCTGATCTTATAAAGGATTTAGCACAGTATATAGGTTTTATGTGTAAAACAGTTGTCTGTATAGTTTAGTCAGGAATGAACAGTGTATCGGAGACTACATGTCAGGAACAGAGAGCAAATCCTGATGACGGTCCAATACTGATGGTTGATCAGATACTGATGCAGTGTACAGATCCTGATATCAGTCTTGTTACTGATGATGTCATTATGGATGCTATAGAAACTGGCAAGTGCTATAAAACAGGATCGTTGTTTGAAGAACAAGCAAGAAGATATTATGAAGGAAAGAGTTTTCTATTGAAGGAAACTATCGACTAGAAGGCAGAACATTGTCATGTATAGATTATATCTTTCTGTTATTAGTTGATAGGTAGCATTATAAATACTCTCTCAATATCATTGTAAAAGTGCGACGAAGTTGTGAGTTCGTGTGCGTAGCTCTGTATAAGGTTTGTATTCGAGAGTTCGAAACAAACAGAGAGAGATATTTGTATTGTCAGCAGCTGCTAAAGGTATTGTACACCTTTGGTAGAGTTTGTATTTGATCTTATTAATACAAACAAGAGTTTGATTCATTCGTTTATTCTTGTTCATATAATCAAGCAAAAATCAGACACGATTATATAACTTGTATTCAACCCCCCCCCTTCTACAAGTTATTCGAGTTAACAGCATTTGTAGCTTCAACAGGCATAGATGTAGAGTTATTCTTATTTGCTTGATCAACCTCATCACTTTTGTCAGGAATTTGATAAGCATCAGATATCAACTCTGTATGTGATGCTGCAGCTTCAGTAATAATAATTGCATGCTCATCAGCTACACCAGGAGCTTCAGTGTGAACAACAGGTGAGATAGGATCAAGGATTGGTTGAAATGAGTCAAGAATATCATTCATTGGTGAAAAACCATCTCTATGATCCTCTTCTACAGGCATGTTATCCTCTGTAGGCATGTTATCCATTCCTTTCTCAAAAGTGGCCTTCTCAGAGACCCCAGCTTATTCAAATTTCCTGAACATCCAATTTGCTGCAACATTGTCCGCAAGTGGTCGTGACCAACAACACTGTAAGAATTGTGAGTCTCAAAATCCAGAGCATCCCTAACCGTAGTTGGAGTAATGATATACTCTGATTCAGCATGAGTGAAAGTGATTGTTGGAGTGCCAGACTCTTCTCCATCATCATACACAGAGTTTGTCCAAAAAGTAGCAATTTGTGAAGCAGAGAGTGTTGGTGGTGCGGTTAACGCCTTCCCTATTTCAGAATCTTTCAAGAAATTTTGAAACAAATGAAACGCCTCTGGAGCATTTGCATTCTCCAGTGGAGCTGCATAGTTGCTAGGAAAAAAAACTAACCCTGCTGCATCAAACGCTTTGGTTGCCATTAGTAAGATTTGATACGAAAAGATTCAGAGAAAAGATGTGTATGGTAAGTGTTTATCAAAATGTGAAAGAGAGTGAACAAGAGTTTTGAAAATGATTGAGTATGCAAGTAACTGTGAGTGGGTGAATATTAATCGATGTGAAGTGAGAGAACAAAAACGATTATAGTAAAAATAAAACTCAATCGTTTATTTATTGAAAGCGCGCAACTGATTGTAGAGTAATGTGTGAGTGGGACACTATAATGAGACACGTGTCAAACAACCAATGGATCACTTAATAATTACAGCTGTCATTCCTATAATCACGACACTTTGACATATTTACACTAATTAACAGTTGTCAACTACCCCAATTACTCCAAAATAGTCAAATTATCTCAATGAAACTTTACCTTAGAGTACTTAACACAACTCAACAGTGTTTGTCAATTTTCCAACTTTATCACTAAAACCCTTTCAAAAATTGCACAGTTGTGAATATGAGTGTGTGTGAAGCAGAATTTACCAAAATCAATTTTTAGAGCATCTAATATTTCATAAAATCCATAACAAAAATCAATAAACACTGAATGCACAAACTCTCATAGTAAACACTGATTGTTTGATGAATGCTAAACTCTGTAGTTACTATAATACAGAAATCTGAAAACTTCTATTCCCATTGATGTCCATGATTATCCAAGTAAGCACACAGTCTTTGAAGACAAAAAGATCAAGAGATAGAAATCAGAGCATCATTCAGTGAATAACAGTCATGAACTTGATAAACTCACAAACTCTCAAAGCACACAAGTGTTTAGGTGAAGTGTTTACACTCACATTCAATCAGGAAAAGCAGATTCTACCATATGCTTGAATGTCCACCAAATTTACACTACTTTGAGTACATGTATGCACAAATCAAAAGGACTTTATTCAGGGTTGTAATGAGGTAAGATCAAACAGATGAGAAAAGATGTTTTATTCATGAGTGAATTTCAAGCTGAACATTTTAATAGACCAAAGTGTTCAGTCACACTGTTAGTACATATTTGCACAAGATCAGTATATATGCCCCTTTTTTTATTTTTTTTTATTTTTTTTTATATATTTTTTTAACATATATACTGAGTAAACTTTTCTTTTCTTGAGAAACTCTCACCTGCTTGATTTTTTTTCAAAAGAATATAACTGCTCTTAATACTTCAGAGTTAAAGAAAAATGAGCAGTTAATTAGGCTCAAAGGGGTTTACTAAGGGTGGAATTTATGAACAGTGTTTATACAGTGTTTGAACAGTGTTCAAAAGAATTTTGAACAGTGTTTGAAGAAAAGGTAAATCCTATTGCCTTTATCATTTTCATGCACACACATATCATGTAGTCTCAAAATGGTTTAATACAAGTTCTAGAGAAACATACTTCCTGATGAACATCACACAACAATAAAAATTGATTGATAGAGAATGTATCAATCACTGATTTGGCTCAAAATCTCACAAGGTGTAGACATGAATCTGAACTCACCAAATTAATCAATGACACATCTCAAGTTTTATGGTTTTTACAAGTACAAACAAGGAATCATCAGGAACCATACCTTTGGGAACAGAAAGTCACTTATCAGAGTTTAGAGTTCATCAATAACAGAAATTATTTATGAGAGGCAATGCACACAATATTCATAAACTCAGAGTTTAGGATTGAATAAACTAAGAGATGCTATAAATATGAAACAGTATCATGCTGTGTTAATTTACTGCACAAAATCTGATTAGATTACAGTGACTCAGAAAGAATCATGATTTAATTACTGAGAATCATGCTTCATACATTTTTCTTCATTGGTGTTTTCATTCAGACAATAATCAATTCTGAATTCACTGAGTGTATCCAACATGTTAACAGTGTTTAGCAGACAGACATGCTTACAGAGTTTAACGAGGTTTAAACATAAGCATGCATAACAGAGTTTAATACTAAGGTTCACATAACACTTAACAATTTGCAGAAACATGAGCAATATATTTTAAAAATAAGTTTTTGAGTCTAACCAACATCTCTAGTCAAAACTAGAGACCATTCCTAGTTCATTGACCAGTCTTGTAAATGTAGCTTCACTCAATGGCTTGGTGAAGATATCTGCAAGTTGTTGTTCTGTAGACACAAAGTGAAGCTCAATGTTGCCTTCCTCTACATGCTCTCTGATGAAGTGATACCTTATGCTGATGTGCTTTGTCATTGAATGTTGTACTGGCACTACGCCATAGATGGCCTATAGCAACCCCCAAACTGTGTTACCATAGACCCCATTTTGAAGTTACCATAGGCCAAAATAGGACTATGGTAACACCTCAGCTGTGTTAGGTTCTCAGCAGTAACCACAGGTATCTAAGGTAACATCAAAACACACCCTAAGGTAACATAGCAAATGTGGTTACCAAAAACCTCTATAGCAACATCTTAAACACTCTATAGTAACATAGTTTGTGTGTTACAATAGATAATACAATTTTGCACAGCTGTCACATGTGGGACCCACACGTGGGGCCCACACGTGGGTCCCACATGTGGGACCCACGTGTGGGACCGACGTGTGGGGCCCACATGTGGGACCCACATTTGGTGGACCCACATGTGGGACCCACTTCTGGGTGGGGCCCACCTGCAAGGCCTATTGTAACACCTACTATAACCTATTGTAACACCTACTATAACCTATTGTAACACCTAATATTACCTACTGCAACACCTAATATTACCTATTGTAACACACAGTTTACCTATTGTAACACCATAAATGTAAAAAATAAAAATGCACCACCAGAATATTGAATTCCCATAAAACAAACCAACAACAATTTAAATCCAAAAGCAACTACATCAAATCCAAACCAACAACAATTCAAATCCACCATCAACTACATCAAATCCAAAAGCAACTACATCAAATCTACCATCAGTTTTAAACATAAACTAAAACAGTTAAGTACTAGAAGTCTAAGAGCTAGGTCCACCGGTCATAGGAGTAGCATCACCTACTGTGTCACTGGAAATCGTCGCACAGATTTCACCAATATAATATTCAGAGTGGGGTTTGCTTCAACTAATTTTTTTAGGACCAATGTCATGTTGTCCTGGACCTTCCGATTGATCTTGCCATCCACTTCAGCGGCCTTCTGGTTTACCTTTGCTTCCACTTCGACAACAACTTCCTGCCGTATCTTTTTTGTCAGCTCTTGCACGTATGAATCGGTTGGAGCTGAAGCTGAAGCTTGAGTAGAAGTTTTGAGACACTTCGGGTCATGTCTTCCTATAAGCCAACCTCGACCATGAGATTTTTTTGCACCCGAAACTAGTTCCTCAAGACCATCAAGCCCTTCTGATGATTGGAGTTTCTTGTTAATTGTATCCTAGAAAATAAATGTAAGTCAATATATGAAAATGAAAATGGACTGTAAAGATGAAATATGGACTGTAAAGATGAATAAAACAGGGAGCCTTGTCTGGGAGATAATTACTAGGAGATGAATATCAAGTTTTATGTCGAAAATTCTGGAGTCACAAACATATATAGCATAAATAATTATGCACTGTCAACTTCAATAATTCTGCACTGTCAACAATTCGGCGTAGGTACAAGGCTGTTTGGATTGCCTCCCTCTTGTACGAGGTGCATTGCCACCATCTCTTACCCGCACTTGATACTGTTTAGTGAAATTTCTGGAAAGTGACAATTAAATCATGATGATCAGCTTCATTTAGCCTAGAACTGAGTAGTAACACAACTATGATGATCAGTTACATTTCCAACGGCCTGGATAAATAGATAAACAGTATTAGCACAAGAATCATACATGCTAAACTTTTATCATACTTCACCTTGTTTACAACGGATTCCACATTATCATACCCAATCCAATTTTTCCATGAGTAAGAGTATGTCACTGTGGTGTTTGATGACACTGTGGTGTATGATGACACTATCAAATCAAATTAAGAACAGTTACATTTAAATTAAATCAGTCAAAATTAAAACAGAAAATAGACACTTACTGGGATAAAAGTCAAGGACCCAAAGACCATATCCAAAAAAGGCTCAAAAAAATAAAAAAAATGGCCCAGAATCTAAATGTTCTCCGTAATATGGCATTTGTAACAGGTGCACATGTGACCACATCTGAATGAAGATATAATATGTATAGAGTTATACAAATGTGTGTGGATATAATTGACGTGGTGCTGAAAAAAATTTATTAGAGGCTATTTTCAAGTACCTGTAAAGGAGAGAATCAACTTCTGCATCAGAACAAAGGCAACAAGTTCCTTTTCTTGGTATTCTATCAATAGAACCAGTTCCTTTGTTTAGAGATGCAAGAGTATCAATTATTAGGTAAGATCCTACTTTATAATTGCAAATGTAATGTGCATAGAATATATACTCACTTGAATGACTTTTAACACTTTCAACCTCCCGCATCATGAAATGTTGAAATTTCATCTGCATCTCCATGCAGGTGTGTAACGATTTTCGCAGATCAAATATCTCCTTGTGAAGTTGCTCCATGTGTCCTCTTAAATCAGTTATGAGTTCCATCTCCTGTTACATTACTGAATTAGCTCTACATTGATTGAAGGTCTTGCTGAAGGATAAAGTAAACTGCAAAGAGATCACCTATCATTTGCTACTTAATTTCACACTCGTGACAATTTAATATATAAATATTAATGCCAAATTCATTTACTGCTAGTTTTCAGGACGTGCATTTAAAAGCAATTATCATCAGCTTCTTGCATCAGTCCCCAGTTATTTGGTTACCAGTGTAATACAGAAAAGCTCATGTAGTTCTATTCCAGTCATCAAAAGAAACTAAGTATAAAGGACCAATGTACGTGATATCTCAGCATATGTGATTTGCATTAACTACTCCATTTCAAGTATCGTGATACGATCCAATTTAATAAATGTTCATTGTTTCATATCCAAACTTTTAGCATATTTTTTTAACTTCTAGTTACAGTCCCTGATATTTTTTAACTTCGACAGAAAAACAAAGAAGCTATACAGGAAACTGTTAAAAACATATGATTATAAGGATATTTTGACTCAGGAAATTGAATGGCACCTGAATAGCTTCTGGACTAGCATATGTTCCAGGAAATTTGAAATCATCTGCACCAACAAGACAAAGTCTTGCACTGTCTGAATATGGCTCAAAATTCGCTTCTGCAACTAAGTAAAATATATGGGCAGCAACTATCTAGACCAGAGTACCAGGGAAACCAATGTCAGGACTATTAAATAGTAAGAATACAAAGTATCTTCGCCTAGTTATCACTGCCAAATTCTCTTCCCAGTCTTCCATTAGCACCAACCTGAAGATAATAACATGAAAAAACAAAGCTGAGTAACTAGGAAAACTTTGTTATGATTGGTGAAATCTGAACATGCCCTGCCATTTAATTAAGGGCGCAAAAACTATCTCATAAGTTACAACCTGATTGACATAGTATTATTCCCACAGCATAATGAATTTAAGAGAGTACCTGAGCGTTGCCATTAGCGCCACTATCTGCAGAAAATACCTCTGCTGATTGACCAGCAATGAGCAGGCACAATGTTCGTAGGAGGAGTGCGTACAATCATCACACCCCTGATAGAAACATTATATAAATGGCACCTAGTACTCCAAGTTTGGCAATCTTCAACTCTATGCCAATTGAACTAGCTTCTCAAACAGAACCGGACTCAACTTCATCTCTGCAAAGAAGTGCCAATACATAAAAATTGATCTTTTTAAAACAGAAAATACTCTTATGAACAGTGCTTTAAACACAAATATTGTCATGGAATCAAGATATATACTCTGCAAAGAAGACTAACTTATATATATATGTGGAAAAGATAAAAAAGAATTAGCAGGACTAAAAGGATGATAATTAAACACAAATATTGTTATGGAATCAAGATAAGACATGGCCAGCTAACAATTTCACTTAATCAATTCATTCCTTTACTTGTCATGGAATAAGACCAGACTGAACAAGCATCTAGTTGGGATGTCCAGCGAAACAAGAAATTAATATCACTCAAGTAAAGCAAATGTAAAATCCAACAAGACTCCACAACTGACGGTATTGGTAATAAATTGTTGTACAGAAAGATCACTTACCTCGAGAATATTAGCAGAGAAGTTAAATATAGTAGGTAGTGCTCTTTCACCAATATAGGCTTTTGCATCAACATTCCAATGCTCAAACCTGACTTCAATAGCAGGAATCTCGAGTCCAACTCTATCACAGTTCATATATAGAGTTAGGAAATTGACACTGAGATATGAATCATGTGACCACAAATATCAAAAAATTAGGAATCATAATGTTGTGAAGTACATATTTACCTGTCAATTCGTTCCTTGAGTTTTAGCAAGAATCTCTCGTTATCTTCTTCTGCAGCTTTAACTAGCCAATTTCTCACATACATCACAAGGATGAACATCTGTAAATAGAAGGAAGAAATAGTCAGTCCGTTAAAAACTCTCTAGTTCTGATAAATAATGGAAGAATCAACAAATAAACTACTTACAAACACCAAATGAACACAAACTTCTATTAACCCTAATTGAATCCTTCTACCAAATTTTGATTAACCCACCTGGAACCCTAATTGAATCCTTGACCCAAGTTTCGATTAACCCAGTTCAAACACTAACCTAATTCTAAATTTTCGATGAACAGAGAGAAGTGAGAGAGGCGAGATAGAGAATTGTGCCTTTTCCCCAAATTTTCCCCCTACTTATTTGACGCTCTCATTCTAAATCTTCCATTTGCCGCTCTCATTTTTGTTTGCCGCTCAGCTCGGCCAATCTGAATAATTTAATATACTTTTTTTGTTTTTTAAAAAAATATGTTAATTTATCTTAATTTATTGGTATTAAATTATAATTTTTAAATTTATTATTTTCATCATTTTAAAATAATTCATAGTTTATGAAAATTAATATTTTATTTATTAAAAATTTTTAAGAATTTATTTAAAAAATTAATAATTTTTGAATATTACTTATTTTGAAAATATTTTTATTCTAAATTTATTAAAAATATTTTAATATTTATAAAACATATATATAATTTAATTATTTGATGATGGAATATTATGTTTAAAATGATTACTTCAACAATTTTGTTAAAATTTATTATTTTTAAAGTCAAATAATTATTAAATGATTAATTTTAAATTATATAAAAATTTTGTTAATGAATACTCTATGGTAACACACCTCATGGTGTTACCCACTGTTAACACCTTTCATAACTAAAGTAACATACTTTTGTGCCTATGGTAACACCACAATCAAAAGGTTGCGATAGGTCAAAATTTTCATAGCTATAGTAACACCCATAGTGGTAACACCCATGCCAAAAGGTTGCGATAGGCCATCTATGGCGTAGTGTGGATTACCTGTCATTGCAATAGCACTTTGATTATCACAGTAAATAGGTATCTTGGTATACCTTAATCCATAATCCAGCAGTTGATTCTTCATCCATAAAATCTGTGCACAGCAGCTACCAGCAGCAATATACTCTGCTTCAGCTGTAGATGTAGATATTGACTTCTGTTTCTTGCTGTACCAGGAAACAAGTCTGTCACCCAGAAATTGACAACTTCCACTGGTGCTTTTTCTGTCTATCTTACAGCCTGCAAAGTCTGCATCTGAATAGCCAAGTAGTTTAAACTCTGATTCTCTTGGATACCACAGCCCTAAAGTTATAGTGCCCTTGAGATACTTAAAAATCCTCTTTACTGCTGTTAAATGTGGTTCTCTTGGATCTGCCTGAAACCTTGCACACAAACAAGTGGCATACATGATATCAGGTCTACTAGCTGTTAAATAGAGTAGAGAACCAATCATTCCTCTTTAACTTGTCATATCTACTGATGACCCTGCATCTTTGTCCAATTTAGTTGCAGTTGCCATGGGAGTTGTTGCAGATAAACAATCAAGCATGCCAAATTTCTTGAGAAGATTTCTGGTATATTTTGCTTGATTTATAAAAATTCCATCATCTGTTTGCTTCACCTGTAGGCCTAGAAAATAACTAAGCTCTCCCATCATACTCATTTGATATCTTGACTGCATGAGTTTGGCAAACTTCTTACAGAGTTTATCATTAGTAGATCCAAAAATAATGTCATCTACATATATCTGAACTAAGAGCAAGTCACTACCAGATTGAAAGTAAAACAGAGTTTTGTCAATAGTACCTCTGTGAAACCCACTTTCTAGTAAAAATTTGGCAAGAGTTTCATACCATGCCCTTGGTGCCTGCTTAAGTCCATAGAGTGCCTTGTCTAACCTGTAGACATGGTCTGGATATTTTGGATCTACAAAGCCTGGTGGTTGTTCCACAAACACTTCTTCTTCAAGTTTTCCATTTAAAAATGCACTTTTCACATCCATCTGAAACACTTTGAATTTCTTATGAGAGGCATATGCTAGAAAGATTCTGATTGCCTCCAATCTAGCAACTAGAGCAAATGTTTCATCATAGTCTATTCCTTCCTGCTGTGAATAGCCTTTTGCAACCAGTCTTGCTTTGTTCCTTGTGATAACACCCTCACTGTCAGTTTTATTTCTGAAAACCCATTTAGTACCAACAATGGATCTGTTCTTGGGCCTTGGTACAAGGGTCCACACTTCATTTCTTTCAAATTCATTTAGCTCTTCTTGCATTGTTGTTATCCAGTCAGCATCTTTAAGAGCTTCTTCTACTTTCTTTGGCTCAGATTGTGACAAGAATGCATGAAACAGACATTCATTTGTTGTTGCACTTCTTGTCCTTACTTTTGCATCTGGATCACCAATAATTAAATCAGGTGTGTGTGACTTAGTCCATTTTCTTGCAGAAGGCAAATTGCTTCTGTCATCATGTGATCCTCCCCCTTGATCCATGCTCTCCTGATTTTCTTGGTGCCTCTCTTCATTTTCTGATGCTCCCCCTGAATGTGACTGCTCAGAATTATCAACAGAGTTTGAATCAACAGAGTTTGATTCAGAATTATCAACTGAGTCACTATCAGTGTTTGAATTATCACTTTGATGTGATTCTTCATGCTCCCCCTCAACTGGTTCTTCCCTTGTTTCTGATTGAAGAGTTTCTTTAGTATTTACCAGTAGAGGTTCAGAGTTTAGATCAACAGAGTTTGTCAGATCAGTCTGATCAGAGTTTACTTTTTCAGAGAATAAATCTTCATTTTCAAAGTGCAGTTGATCATGTTCATTGACATCTTCAAGTCCAGTTATCTTCTTGTCATCAAATGACACATGAATTGATTCCATGATCACTCTGGTTCTCAGATTATAAACTCTGAATGCCTTAGTTGACAGTGGATAGCCAACAAAAATTCCTTCATCTGCCTTTAGATCAAATTTGGTCAACAGCTCAGGATGAGTCTTCAATACAAAACACTTGCATCCAAAAATATGAAAATATTTTAGATTTGGCTTCTTCTTTTTCACCATTTCATATGGTGTTTTACCATGCTTATTGATCAGTGTTGCATTTTGAGTAAAACAAGCAGTTTGAACTGCTTCTGCCCAGAAATACGTTGGCAGCTTTGCTTCATCTAACATGGTTCTAGCAGCTTCTATCAAGGTTCTGTTCTTCCTCTCCACTACACCATTTTGTTGTGGAGTGCCAGGTGCAGAAAACTCTTGTTTAATTCCTTTACTCTTGCAAAATTCTTCCATTGATGAATTCCTGAATTCAGTTCCATTGTCACTTCTGATTATCTTCACTTGATTCTCTGACCCTTTGTCCAGTTGTATTATATGTTCTGTCAGTGTTAATGCAGTTTCATCCTTCTTTGCAAGAAAATATACCCATGTGTATCTGGTATATTCATCAACAATGACTAGAGCATATTTCTTCTTTCCAAGAGACATGACATTCACTGGTCCAAAAAGATCAACATGTAGGAGATGATAAGGATCAACAATTGAAGACTCAGATTTGCTTTTGAAGGAGGCTTTTCTCTGTTTGGCCTTTTGACAAGAATCACACAGGACTTCTACATTCAACAAAGACTTTGGTAGACCTCTTACAAGATCATTCTTTATTAGCTCATTGATGTTGTTCAGGTTCAAATGAGAGAGTTTCTTGTGCAATTTCCAACTCTCTTCACTGGACATTCTTGTTGACAGACACACTGCTTTGCCATCAGTGTTTGTTGACAATTTTATTTCATAGATGTTATTGTGTCTGTTTCCAACTAGAGCAACTTTCCCTGTAGATTTACTGATCACTTGACAATATTCAGGCTGAAAATCTACATGATATCCTCTGTCACAGATTTGACTCACAGATAGCAGATCATGCTTGAGTCCTGGAACCAGAGCTACATTTGTGATGATGACACTCCCAAGATTAATATTGCCATATCCCAGAGTATGTCCTATGTTGCCATCTGCATAGGAAACTTTTGGGCCAGCCTTCTCCTCATACTCTGATAGCAGGGCTTTATTTCCAGTCATGTGTCCTGAACATCCACTGTCCACGACTAGGGTACTGACCTTGTTGCCCTGCAATCACAAACAATCACTGATTATTAGTTTTAAGGATCCAGACTTTCTTGGATCCTTTGGCTTTCTTGATTCTGTTAGCTTTTGCAGCGGAATTCACATTATCAGAGTTTAAGCTAACTTTTTCAGAGTTTACATTTGCAGAGTTTACTTTAACCCATTTCAAATTTGGCTTGGGTTCATAGTAATTATAGTAAATAGCATGATAATCTCTGCAAGTGTAAATAGAATGCCATGTACTTCTACAGTGTTTACATAAAGTCTGTGGTCTAGTTCTCACATAATCATTTTTTACTGCAGTTTTAGAGGGCAAAGAATTAATGTTCTTATTCTTACTGCAGAAACTAGCAAGATGATTAGTGCTACCACAATTAAAGCATGTTTTTCTAGGAGCTAATGAAGCAAGCATTGGCTTAATTCCTGATGTTATGCCTACCTTTCCATTTTTGTTTTTCCTAGGCATTCTCTGTTTGTTGACAGATTTTATCTCTTTAAGCTTATGCTTGAGTTGTTTATCTGTCATTAAACCAATGTTAACCTCTTTAACAAAAGTCTTAGCATATGATTCTTTAACAGCCTTTTTCTCAGCTTCAGTCTTAGGTCCACCCGTTCCCATAACATTACCTTCAGATGAACGATGTGGTCTAACTTTTACCAAATTTTCAAATCTAATTTCATCTCCTTCAGAGTAACCTAGACCTACAGTATCTGACTGAAACACTTCTTGAGTGTCTTTACCAGAGTGTGTCCAAGTTTTAATAATGTGTTTAGTATCCTCCAATTCAGATTCTAGTGGCTTATACTTACCTAGCAACTCCTGTTCAATAAATACAGCATCATCTCTTTCTTTCTGAACTTTATTCATGTTTTCTAGCTGTTCTTCAACAAGTTTATTTCTATCTTTGAGTTGAGAGCACTCATTTTTTATTCTCTCATTTTCTAAAGTCTGATCCCTATAACTGATATGTAATGCTTTAAGATAAATTCTCAATTCAGTTATATTATCAGTATTATAAGCATAGGTAGTTGGGGGTACCTTTAGATCATCATCTTCATTCTGAGTAGTAGCCATGAGTGCATAGTTAACTTCCTCATCTGAATCTGAAGTGTCTGCCCAATCTCTGCCTTTGGTGTAGAGTGCCTTTTCAGTTTTACCCTTCTTGCACTCAGGAGCATAGTGACCCATCTCCTTACACTTGTAGCATTGAATCTCAGACTTATCTTTCTTACCAGATTTGAAGTCCTTTCCCTCAGATTTCTTGAAATTTTTCTTGTCAGACTTAGAGTAATCCTTGGAGAATCTCTTTCCCTTCTTGAAGTTCTTGAATCCCATCTTCTTGAAGGTCTTTACCATCAATGCAGCCATTTGCATCATCTCTTCATCATCTTCAGAATCAGATGTTCCATCTGTGTTTGAGTCAACATCAGTGTCTGATGACTCACTTTCTGAGTGTATGACTAAAGCTTTTCCTTTTGCCTTTCTCCTTGATGCTTCCTTCTTTAATGGTTTCTCCTCAACCTTAAGAGCAACAGATTTTGACTTTCTACTTGATCTTTTGTTTCTCTGCTCCAATTCCAATTCATGGGTTTTGAGCAGTCCATAAATTTCATCAATCTCTGTTTCACCAAGTTCATAGTTATCTCTTTTGGTGGTTGTTTTCACATCCCACTTTTCAGGTAGAGAAAGAAGAAACTTGAGATTTGAGTCTTCTAAATCATACTCTTTGTTAACCAATGACAAATCATTGAGCAGTTTACAGAATCTGTCAAATGTTTCTGTCATGGTTTCTTCAGACTTTGCCTCAAAATGCTCATACTCCTGAGTGAGTATGTTTCTTCTGTTTTTCTTGATTGCAGGAGTTCCTTGACACCTAACCTCAAGTGCATCCCATATTTCCTTTGCAGTTGTGCAATTAATCACTTTATTAGACATAACATTGTCTAAAGCACTGTGAAGTAAATGTCTTACTTTTGCATCCTTTGCAATAGATGAAAGATCCTCAGCAGTTAGATCTTTCTTTTCTTTTGGAATGACCTTTGATTCCTCACCAGCAGCAGCAGCAGCAGATAACTTTATAGGTTTGTGAGGACCTTCATAAATTCTATCAAGATATTCTGGATCTGTAGCCTCCAGAAACATGGTCATCTTCACCTTCCAAATTGCATACTCTAATGGCCTAAGTATAGGAACCCTAATCGTTTCATACCTACTAACAGTAGTAGGGGCTTTCTCAGATGGTGGAGGTATCTCTGCCATTGATTACTATTGTGTTTGGATCTTTAACTGTAATAAAGCAACAGATTGTCTCTGATACCACTTGTTAGGTCGAATACACAATAGGTAATCAAATACTGTATGAGTAACTTAACAAGAACACACTTTTTAATACTTAAAAACTGTTTGGAATTAACAATTCCTCTCTCAGTGATGTAAAATATCACAGAGAGCTGCTTAGGTTACAATCAATGAATTTCTCAATGTTCGATTCCCTTCTAGGGTTAACCTAACTGTATTTATAAAACATACAGCTTCGTACAATCAGTAATTGATTCTCCTATAATTAAGCTATACAATTGATATCAATCACGATTGCTTCAAGTCTTCAAAGTCAACTCAATCTCTTTGACAGCTTTCCAATCTTCAAAGATATTGCTTCCATATTTATCTTGTATCAATCTTCAAACACTGTTGACTCTTCAGACACTACCGCTACAGAGTTTAACAACCTCTGTTGCGCTTCCAGTCAGTGTTTAACTAAACTCTGACTGCTTCCAGCTAAACTCTGTTTTGTTACTTTAGCTTCCAAACACTGTTCTCATCAATCATTTCTAACATATATTAAGCGAACAATACCTGTTTCTAAAGGAAAAATTGATTATGGACTAAATGACGACGTTACACACTTATGCAAAGAAACCAGTATAGTACTCTGATTCGAAATCTATTTGTGATTAATCAAATTCTTACAATATAAAAACATATTTATAACATTGATTAGTACTTAAGGATATTGTTCAAAAATTAATGATCGTGGAAAAATTAAAAGCATATATTTCAATTAGAACTCTTATTATTTTTAAAACTTTAATTTATATAATTTTTTTAAGACTTATCTGTTAAAGAAGTTTGTTAATAATAATTGTTATTCCATTTGATTTTTAAAATTTTAGATTAGTTTTTGATATGATAAGTTAAGTTCAATTGTTATTAAACTTTATGATTCTTATTTTAACAAAGACAAATAAAAAAAATGCAACAAACATTTACATGATTAAAATTTCTATATCGATCATATAACAAAATAATTTTAAATAACAATTAACATTTACATAATTAAAATTTTAATTTACAAATAATTCAAGATGTATAAAATATTATATTAAGATTATGATATAAAAAATCTCATTGTTTAAATCCATTACGAAAGAATAACATATTATCATTACATAACGATATATTTAAAAGTTCACATTTTATTATTTTTATAGGTTTTTGCTCAAATACAAACCAATCTTTAAATATAAACTACAAATCAACACTAAACATATTATATTTCATTTATTCTAAGGACCCCGCCAGGGGTACTTCACAAAAAATGTCATAAATTAACTGATCAATATGCAGAAAAAAAAACTGTTCACTGCTGACGTCACTACCATGTCAGTGAACAGTAACTTTTTTTTAAGAATAGAGGATATATTATTATACAAATTTTTTTATTGGGGTACCCCTAGTTTGGTTATTAGATTAGCTTGAAATATTGGATTGGGGTTTGGTTTGTAGTTAATATTGATTCATAGTTGAGTAGGATAGATGCGAGATTTGTTTATATTATAAGCGGATATTTAAGATGCAATTACAAATATGCATGCATGAAAGTCATTACATATTGATGGGTGCACGAGAATGGTATGTGATCCGATTACGTAGAAATATTATGGTGAATAGGTTTAGATTGTTGGAAATTAATCTTAAACTTATTATTTAAATATTTGTTTTTATTTGTTTTAGTATAATTTGAATAAGTCGGCTATATTTGGTTTGATATGGTAAGCAAGAATAGGTCATAGTTCAGTAACATTGTTTTAGGTGATCACGTAGAAGTGGAGTTGATGGGCCTAGGGGTGAGCAACGGGTCCAACTCGACCCGAACCGTACCTGAAGAACCTAGAACCAAAACGAACAATTTTTCAGAACCGAACCGGACCCGAAATTGTAATGGAACCGAACCGGACCCGAACCGTGAATTACGGTTCGATTCGGTTCCAACCCGAAAGAACTGAAATATATATATATATATATATATATATATATATATATATATATATATATATAATTATTTTTAGTATATTATTAATAATATATATTAATAAATAATATATAATTAATAATATATATTAATTATAAATATATAATTAATATATATATATTATTAATATATATTATTAATATATATTTAGTATATTATTTAAATGTATTATATAATTTCGGTTCGGTTCGGTTCTTTCGGATTTTGGATGTCAAGAACCGAACCGAGAACCGAACTTTTCTCAATTTCAAGAATCGAACCGGACCCGAATTATAAAAAATCCGAACCGGACCCGAAATTTCGGTTCGGTTCGGTTCCCGGTTCTAACCCGAAAAATGCTCACTCCTAGATAGGCCTAGGTAGTTCCTAGCTATCTTTTAGCGACCACCTTTGCTGTTAGTTTGTTTTTCCTTAGTACACGTTCAAGATAAATACTCTGAACGTTCTATTTTGTAATCAGCACTTTCAGTTTTATTAATACAAAAGAAACGAGCTTGGCTCACGAACATGTTTCAGTAATAATATACACAGATAAACACACAGACCTGCTTTGAATCCTACACTTGCCATCAGAGCATCCAGGTGGTGTATGCCTAAATATCAACCCAAACACATAAACAAAACTATGGAGATAACCAAGACAAAAGAAGGCTCTGTGGGTTTAAGCTATCCAATGCTAACGAAAAGTAACTATACAACATGGTCCCTGAAAATGAAAGTGTTCATGAAGGCGCAATGAGTTTGGGGTGCGATTGAAGGAGCTGAGATCCAAAGACTATCGTTGATGAGAGGACGGTACAGATAGCCCTTGCAGCAATATATCAAGGCGTGCCAGAAGATATATTGTTGACCATCGCTGAGAAAGAAACCGTAAAGGAAGCTTGGGAAGCCATTAAAACGATGTATGTGAGAGCAGAGCGAGTGAAGGAGGCAAAGGTGCAAACGTTAAAGGGAGAGTTTGAGTCTCTTACCATGAAGGAGAAAAATAAAATCGATGATTTTTGTATGAAGCTGAGTGGGATAGCAACCAATATACGGGTTCTTGGAGAAGTGATGGAGGAGTCAAGCGTTGTGAGGAAGATCCTACGTGCAGTCCCTGATAAATTTCTCCAAATAGCTTCAAATATCGAACAGTTCAGAGACATAAAACTATGTCTGTCGAAGAATTAGTGGGTCATCTCAAAGCTCACGAGGAAAGGATGAAAGGAAGGTCCGAGAATGCAGGTGGACAACTTCTCTTGGCATCTTAGAATCAAAGAGATAGAGGTGGTTATTTCCGTGACAAGAGTAGGATAAGATGCTACAACTGTAACACCTTGGGCCACTATGATTCAGAATGTAGTAAACCACGACGGGAAAGAGAGAAGAGACAAAAGGTAAACATGGCAGTCATCAAGGATAAAGAACCAGCATTGTTATAGTCATAAGTATAGTGCCATACGGGCTCAGTTCAATAGTCATATGGGCTCAGTTTAAAAGCCATACGGGCCGGAAGGATTGCACGAGACAAGTTTAAGATTAAAAGGGTGATTGTTGGAAATTAATCTTAAACTTATTATTTAGATATTTTTTTTATTTGTTTTAGTATAATTTGAATAAGTCAGCTATATTTGGTTTGATATGGTAAGCAAGAATAGGTTATAGTTCAGTAGCGTTGTTTTAGGTGATCACGTAGAAGTGGAGTTGATGGGCCTGGGTAGTTCCTATCTTTTAGCGACCATCTTTGCTGTTAGTTTGTTTTTCCTTAGTACAGTTCAAGATAAATACTCTGAACGTTCTATTTTGTAATCAGTACTTTCAGTTTTATTAATACAAAAGAAACGAGCTTGGTTCACCAACATGTTTCAGTAATGATATACACAGATAAACATACAGGCCTGCTTTGAATCCTACACAGAATACATAGTGCATTTGATTGTTGGTTTATAGACGAGTGCATGAAGTAAATTGTAAAAGTTTTTAGAGAGATGAAAAGAAATGAGTTAGGAAAAAGATGAAATGGCGATTCATTTGAGGGTATCATTATTCATGACCTTCGAAAAACTATAATTACTTGAAATTAAAAGGTTGGAAGTCTTGTTAGAGCATTGTTTGAAGAGATAATTACCTTTTTTTTTGAAAGAAAATAATTTCCATTAATTCTAAATGTGATACAGATAGTCTCAAATATATAAGAAGGAGGATTCGTAAAAATATTAAAGCAACCTATCGAACAAGGTAATCTAGCTATTCCATAAGCCACCTTATTCGCTTGCTTTCGAACATAATTAGAGATTCCAGGCATAGAATGTAGGTCAGGATGACAACTTTCCAGAACATCATCCATTTCTAACTGATAGTCCACATTTTCTTTGATTGCCTTCACTGTCAAGAGAGAATCAAACTCAAACAGTAATGCTGTGAGGTTGCAAGTTCTTTATCCTTGTTAAAGCTTCCCGTACACCAATTGATTCCACTTCAAGCACCGTATCTCGATTTGGTAAACACATGTTCTTGCCTTGGACAAAAGATCCAATTAAAATTATGTGCATGCATAGCAGCATAGGATACGAATTATTCTGCGAAAATAATATTTCCGGGCTTCATGCTTGTACACATGCACTGAATATGATATACTATGTAAGGTTCTGTAATAAAGAAATAGCAAGAATTATAATCAACATTCTAAATTAAGGAGCATGATAACGCATGCAGAATCAAATAGAACAACTGAAATCACAAAACACGACACCAAAAAACTAGTAGAAATCAAGTAAATTGTGTTAGAATAAATCATGTATATAAATACAACATAATATATATACATGAGTCTCCTGATCAAACCTATGAGTATAGATAAATAGCGGAAGCATACCTGAATTGAAAGAGGCCATTAATGATCTTGAGAGAGTCCGAAGAACGCAAGTACTTGAGGGTTTTGATCTTCACTATTCTCCTCTATACGTAAGGATGGGGTGTGTGTATTTTCTGAATATTATGAGACGCGTATCTTTTCTTTTCACATAAGATTCATTATATAGAGGGAATAATGGGACCAACCTTAATGGGCTAAACCCATAACCGTCCATCAAAGTTATGGGCTTGGGTACTTAAGCCATTATAAATAAATATATCTAAATAGATATATATTAGATGTAATAACTAAATATATAAATTAAGTGCTATAAATATATTTAATTATTCATTAGGCTCAAGTTTTTATTTAAAAGATTAACAATAATATCCGATGGGCCATAAATAAATGGATTGGATCCCTCGAATCCAACAAATTGTAGTTAAACAAAAAAGATGAAATCTATACTATACTATGGGCCTGTTTGGCTTTCATTATAAGTCGGAGCATATGCCTTATAAGGCCATAAGCACTTATGGGGGTTGTTTGCCAAAATAAGTTTTGGCTCAACTTATAACTTATAATCACATAAGTTGAATGTTAGGAAATCTTAACATTCAACTTATGCTTATAACTTATTTCTCGATATACGCAATATATAATATCCTTCAAATCTTCAAAACCATATATCTCTCGATCCATTCATTAGAAAATTGATACGTATATCTCAAATTTCTCTACTCATCGAGATCTATTCATTGACATCCATTGTTATATATAAAAAACAAATATTTTGAAAATTATAGAAAAAAGTTAACTTATAAGTTCTGATTTACCCAAACAGTTTACTGATTATAAGTTCTGATTTACCAAACACTTTACTGACTTATAAGTTATGCTCTACTTATCACTTATATGACATAAGTGCTTATAAGTCATAAGTTACATTTTTTAAGATAACCCAAACACCCACTATAATAAGTAAACTAGGGGATAATTGGTAGTTTGGTAGTTTGGTTCAACCCTATTTTTTAGCCATAATTTTAGTTCAATTAAAAATAAATTTAATTAATATTTTATCTACCTAAAAACATTCCCGGGTAAGCAAAAATTTAGTCGAGAGTTTTGATCGAGAGGAGTGGCGTGTGTGTGCGTGTTATTTTTAATTTTATTAACAGGAGAGTGTTTTGTGTGTTTTTTTACATTTTTTATTATTAATAATAGAGATTTAAGCAAATCAAAGAGCGACCAAAATGAGTGACCAACAAAAGAGTACCAAACCGACAACCAAAAATATCCTATTTCGCTTAGTTCAATTAAAAATAAATTTAATTAATATTTTATCTATCTAAAAACATTTTCGGGTAAGCAAAGATTTAGCCGAGAGTTTTGATCAAGAGGAGTGGCGTGTGTGTGCTTGTTTTTTTTTTAATTTTATTAACAGGAGAGTGTTTTGTGTGTTTTTTTACATTTTTTTTATTATTAATAATAGAGATTTAAGCAAATCAAAGAGCGACCAAAATGAGTGAACAACAAAAAAGTACCAAACCGACAACAAAAAATATCCTATTTCGCTTATAATAGTATTAAACTAGGGGATAATTGGTAGTTTGGTTCAACCCTATTTTTTAATATTAAAAAACATATTAAACAAATAACAAATTACACTATAACAAATTAAAATTAATATTTATAATATTAAAATCAATATTTATAATATTACATTACACTATAAACAAATTACAAAAAATTAAAAGCAACCCGTGCTTTGCACGAGTTATAAGCTAGTTAAGTTTAATACATAAAACTGAAATGACAAACAATTGAAGTTCATGTTATTGGCTTACGGTTACAGCCTTACAGGTAGGGCTGCACATGGGTAGGGTTGGGTCGGGTTTTTATCAAATCCCGACCCAACCCAATTAGTTCGATTTTATAAGAAATCAACAAATTAACTGAAAAAAAATTATGTAACCCAATCCCGACTCAACCCAATTAGTTCGGTTTGGTTCGGGTTGGGTTGGGTTAAATTTACTAATCGGAAGAATTTTGTAGAAAATTTCGCACATTGTAGAAAATTCTGCACTTCGTAGAAAGTTTGCAGAATGTTGCTAAAAGTGTTGCAGAATGTTGCAGAAGCCAGAAAGTGTTGTAGAATGTTGCAAAAAGTTTAAATAGTGCAGAAAATTTATAGAATTTGTAGAAAATATGCCACAAATATACATAATATGTATAAAATATGTAAAAAAAAAATTCTGCATTTTATGTAAACGGGTTGGGTTGGGTAAGGGTCAAAATTTGTTAAACCCTTACCCAACCCAATTAGTTCGGGTTTTTAAAAAATTAACCCATTTAACCCATGGTTTTGGACGGTTCGATTTGATAAGTTAAAAATAGGATCGGTTTAAGTCGGTTTGGTCGGTTTTTAGAACCCATGTGCAGCCCTACTTACAGGTACACATCCAAGAAAACAAAATTAGAAAAATCTATAAAAGACAACAGTGTCAAGCCCAATTATTTGCTTGATCAGGGAGTCCACTTTTATGACAACACTGGAATTAATTTGGCCCAGTATGACATAAGACTAGCCCATTCTTATTGCTGTCGTAGCTGGCCCATTCTAGCTGTTTGTATTCTTTTTCTTCCCCACCTTACCAAGATGACCTTAGGCATTAGGCATGGTTGTAGAGAATAAATCGGTATTTATTGATAAATTGGAATTTATCATAATGATAAATTAGAATAAAAATTGAATAAATTGTAATATTTTAATAATATTTAATAAATTAATTAGTCTAATTTATAGTATAATATACTATTTAAATAATATTTGATAGTGATAAATCGAATTTTTAAAATCAAATTAATTAAATATTTTTTTTAACGATTTATCGACGTTTTTAAAAAATTGAACGATTTTTGAAAAATTGAACAATTTTTAGAACACTGTACAAAGGTTATATTGTCACGTTTTGGTTTTGGTGTTTTCATCATTTTCATAATCATAATTTTTTTCCTTCCGCTTTTTATTCTTCCACTTGTTTTCTATTATTTAATTATCAAATTTGCATATTTAGATCTTATGACTTCTGATACAGTGGCTACGTGCATTTTGAGAATTAAGGATAAAAATAACAATTATTTTTATAATCTAATATGAAATGGTGTAAAATAAAAGAACAAATGTTTGTGATTTACGTGTAAGTTGTATTATTCTCCAACTAGCCTTGTAGCCCTGCAAGGCACGGGTAGATTACATATTTATGAATTACTCGTGATCACGTAGGGTTGTATTGTTGATATCTTCGATTGTTCATATCTTCACAGCAATTGTTGTGAGTAAATAGAATTTATGCAATATCCGATCGTGACATTCAAATTATAATCCAGGTTGCTATGCTTTGTTTTGTTAAATTAAACTTTGAACCATATAAAATAAATAGGTCAAGATTAAGATCAAAACCTTACTTCGAAATATAAATATATAGAGTTAACATGAATGGATAAAGAGATACATACAAGTATTCATTACATAATAATAAATGCATATTAGTTCATACTATTAGTATTATTATGTAATAAATATATTAGTGTTGTAATACTTAAATAGCCCCCGAAAATATAACATAGATAGAATTAGTAGAGGTAAATATGATTTTTTATATGAATAAATTTGCTCAGGGCACCCCCCATTTGCTCTATATATACCAAAAAATATAATTATCTTGACTTTGAATATTGATAATGCACATGATATCTCTGTGTGTAGCGCTTAAGCGGGACAATATTTGGTTTTATATATAGGAAAAATGTGAAATGAATAATGTATTTTATTCATGATTTGAAAACACCAATTGACCCCTATGTTCCTATTTATATATAGAAGTATTATTTTCAATGGTGATTGAACTTGGAAGTTAGAACACCGAGTTAAATTTTGCATCTTCATATCATTAGGCCACACATTCACATGTATTTTAAATCATACACACAATATGTACATATTGTGTGTGATATTGATAAAATATTATTAATTAAATATTATTGAATTTTTGAATGAGTTTTAGACTCTTTTATCATTTATCGATTAAAGAATTACGTATACATAATTGGGCTATAAAACGACATTATAATTAATATAAAGGATATTATCTAACAATATATTAAAAAAAAATATTCCAATGATTTTATCCACAATAAATTATAAAATAAACATGAATATAATTAAATTTTTTTGAGTGTGTGGGTGTTATGGGTTTAATTCCCCTCAAAATCAAAATTATAGTCAATGAATAAGTTATAAAATAAATATTACTTTGATAGCGGTAAGTGGATTATTCGAGCATGTAGTCAATGATTTTAAAATGTATTACAAAATGGATTTGGTTTAGTTTTTGTATATGTGATAATAAATAAAAATTGCATAGAATATAGTTAGGAGTTATTTAAGAATGTAGTTAATGATCTTAAAATTTGTCACTAAAAGGGATTTGGTGTAGTGGTTGTACATGAGAACATAAAGATATGTGTATAGGGAGGTCATAGGTTCGATTCTTATCAAATTCATATTTTTTGATATTGATATATACTTAAAGGGTATATTGGTAAATTAATATGGATTGATAAAGAATTAGGTTTGGAGTGTTGGTTTGGAGAGACAAAACCTATGAATTAATTTGCTCAGGGAAAACTCCAGTTGGTGTATTAGTTATAGAATAGATGTGATTTGAGTGTGAAACATTTTAATTATTTTACAAATTGAATTTGATTGAATAAAATATCAAAAAAAAAAACTTTGGGGATCGAACAATTTGATTCGATTTTTAGTTGGACTCCACTCAAATTATTGATGAAAATTACATTTCGCCCGGTATCAAAATTAATCCACTCAAGTTGTTTTTAACAAATATCAAATCAACTTTCTCTTTTTTCTCTCCACGACCACCTCACTTTTTCCCTCTTTTTTCTTGTCTAATCGTTGGGGCGTCCATCGGTTTTCACCGGTGGAAAGCCCCAAATCTTTTAATTTTCTTTGTTTTCGTTCTTGTTTTTCAATAATCTTCCTTCTTGATGAGAGTTTTCCCAATTTATTTGGGTTTAGTTTATCTCTCCTTGTGAGAGTTTGATGTGTTCTTTGTGTGTTTGGTGTGTTTTAATATTCGGGATTTCAGATCTGCAGGATTTCTTTGGTTTTGATGGATCTTTATGGTTTTGATTTTGTTATTCGCTTCTTAATTGTGAGCGGGGTCTTGATTTAGGCTCTGTTTGGGATTGCTGTTAAAAAATTGATGTGATGTTAGAAAAAGTGCTGGTAAAAAAGTGCTGTTGTAAAATGCTGAACACTGTTTGGTAAAATTTTTGGTATGTGCATTTTTTGATGTAAAAGTATATTAAAAATAATGTTTTTGATGAGGTTTGATGTTAAAATCAGCTACTGCTTTCCGCAAAAGCTGAAAAGCAACTTTTTCAAAAGCATGGGGGACTTGCTTTCTCTAAAAGCAGCTTTTAGGTCAAAAGCACTTTTCAGAAAAGCAGCTTTTAAATTTTACCAAACACCTTTTCAGCTGCTTTTCAGAAATAAGCTATTGTTGTTGTCTGCAACAGTAATCCCAAACACACACCCTTAGTGATGAAGTTTTGTATGTAATTGCAGCTTTGGTCGATAGCTCAAACGATAACTCCATCGGGGCATGATGAAGAAGGTATCAATAATCCAACGAGAACCCACAAAGTGGGTACTTGTATTTGTATATACTTTATCTTCAAAATATCGCTTAAATGTCTCTTCATGAAAATAGGCGATTGCAAATTACTGTTTGTTCGACTCGCTCATTAGTGTAGATGCCGTATGGCTTTTTATTATTAAATTAATACCTTTATTTTTTTTAAAAAAAACAAACAAATACCAAATCGGCATAAGTCGGGCAAGAGTCGAGACTCAGGTTTATTTACAAATTACAACTCACCCAGATTTGGATGCTCAAGTAGAATGCATTAAAAACGTTTTAGTCGGTGAACTATTCTTGTACGTCAGGCTAGACTTTGAGTGCTACTCCTTCTGCCCCATTCATTTCTTTATAATTTCTTTTTTGGGCCGTCCCACCATTTCTTTACATTACCCAAAATAGCAACTTTTAACAATGAAATACATTATTACATACACTACTTTATTCCACTTTTTCAATACTTTACACTATTACACCCACTATTTCATTTATTTTAACAATAAATTCACTAGTACACCCACTACTTCATTTATTTTAGCAATATTACACCCACTATCTTTAGTCTCCATGGCCAGCCGCCATGTAAACTATTGGCTGGGACGGAGGGAGTACAAAATTAGCGACTGAACATTATTAGGCCATCTCCATTGAAGGTTCAAATTTGGATCGATCCAAATTTACTTAACAATGACATAAAATTTTGATTAAAAATATCTATACGTATAATTAACTACTAATAGAATATTATTATTATTATGTATTTTTAATTTAATACTAAGAAGATACTAAAACATAATTAAATTAAATATGCTTACATTTCTTAGATTCAAATTGACAGTACATAACTCTAATTAAAAATACATTCAAACACATAAAATAAAATTAACAACACATAAAATTTAAATGAAATTGTAATGCGAACAAAATTATCAATTTAATCATCAAAATTAAATCAATTTCCACCAATATAATCAAAATTTTAAATGTAATATTTTTCATTATTACATTTAAAACATTAAAGAATCATTTTATTGGACCGAACTATTAGAATTGGAAAGGGTCTCTATCTAAATTTGGACCAAAAATTGGTGGGTGAAGGAGATAAATAACACTTTTTCTGATCAAAAAATTGAAAATAACGTTTCTGGGTAGGGGTGGTAAAAATATCCTTTTTGTTACGCATGTTCATTTTGGGTAATAGTCCATGTGGAGCCTTTATACATGATACACATTTTTATCTTGGATAATAGGGTTACCCAATTTAGTTACGTATCACACGAAAATTAAATAAAAAAAATGAAGATACCCATTTCCAAAATGCGTATCTTATATAAATGGATTACCCAACTTAGAAATGCGTATCAAAAACGGTAAAAATAACATGGTACCTCAAAAAACGTTATTTTCAAAAAAAAAAATCAAAAAATTGTTATTTTTAACATTCTTTCACTATTGGAGATCTCCTTAGGGAGAATTTGATTGGAAAGGCATGTTTCTGGACAACTCAAGCCCCGCCGCATGTTACAGTTTTATCCCTCTGCCCTTGTTACTGCTGTGCTCAGATTCTTGCTCTTTGCCTCTTGTACTCGTTCAACAAACAACTGAAACTTCAGCCGGCATCAACGTTTACAAGACCCAACATTCTGTAGGAAGTATAGTCTAAGAGTGTACCTGAAAATAGCAAATCAACAAAAAACAAGTACCGAGAAATGTTCGAGTCACGTGAAAACCACGCTCTCCTTAAAACAGATAAGCCCCTTCCGTATGGTGCTTGAAGGTTGAGTGGCCTCCGTCTCCCAGGATACAACGAACAAAGGTGGTTTCAAGCATAGGAAGTATAGTCTAAGAGTGTACCTGAAAATAGCAAATCAACAAAAAACAAGTACCGAGAAATGTTCAAGTCACGTGAAAACCACGCTCTCCTTAAAACAGATAAGCCCCTTCCGTATGGTGCTTGAAGGTTGAGTGGCCTCCGTCTCCCAGGATACAATGAACAAAGGTGGTTTCAAGCACTGAATAAACCCGCCTTCTATGAACCGAACAAATACCACAGCTATCTCACATAAACAGAACCTAGAGCTCTAAGATGAATGCAAGAAAACAATGGAAGCTTGTGTATCCTTTTTGTATCACAAACAATGATGCAAAAGACTCATTTTATAGGGGAAACAAAATGTAACTTACAAGCTAATTAATTTGTAACCTACACAATAATGAACAAATAAATATTAGCTCATTATTTTAGGAGTTACACAAATTAATACAAATAAGTTACAAAACTAAAATAATTTGAAAGCAAGTTAAATTTTATTCAAAAAATTCCAACAATCCCCCACATGAATAAAATTGACATTGCAAAACGACATTTTGACACGGAGATAGAGCGCACGGTAGAAACCAGCATAGGATAGGTAGGCGTACACCCTTGAACCTTCCCTTGTAAGAACATATTTACATTTCTAGAATTTCAGTAGTCGTGTTGACCTTGAACTGCCCTTCTGTTTTGTGAAATGATGATACATCCCCCACTGGAATCTTTCCCTATATTTGTTCAGTTCTCATTGTTAAGCCCATTTTGGTCCTGAGCTTTAGCCTGGTTCTATGAGTTTTTCCCAGAATTGGCCCCACAATTCCATCTTGATGCGACCCCACTTCACTCACATAGGTGATCTCTT
This sequence comes from Kitagawia praeruptora, assembly GCA_037693485.1. Classification (NCBI taxonomy): domain Eukaryota; kingdom Viridiplantae; phylum Streptophyta; class Magnoliopsida; order Apiales; family Apiaceae; genus Kitagawia; species Kitagawia praeruptora. Next base: position 21,802,506 of record CM075347.1, read on the forward strand.
AAACAATACAAAAGTATTATTTGTTCGACATATCGACACATAAGGATCATTAAAAGCATAGCTTAGCCTTACCCAAATTTTATCACTGTTTTTCATCATAGGAATGGACCCAGGAGTAAAACCCCAATAGTGATATCACTAAGTCTTTACAGTTAGGTTGTCCCATTGAACCAAGATCTTGGGATCTCCAGTCAACAAGGTTGGGTTTCCTTTGTATCGACTTTTATTATGGGCTTTAGTCCCATTTCTTTCGATGATTTCTCAACTAACTCTCTTGTTAACCCTTTGGTTAGCGGATCCGCAGTGTTATCTTTTGACCTAATATGATCAATAGTGATAACTTTAATTGAGAGTAGTTGTCTAACGGAATTTTGTCGACGACAAAGATGTTTCGACATTCCATTACAATCCTTTTCACTATACTCGTGCATCTTAACTTTGGCATACGTCACATTTTGGTAATCACTTTACCAGTCATCAGCTAAGACTTCAATTTATCATTGACATTACCAATTTTTAGCGTCCCAAAAATCAATAATATCAATTTATCTCATTACCAAGTTTAAGCGTCCCTAAACTGGCAACACTCATTCACTCAGTTACCAAATTTGAGTGTCCTCAAAATGGCAACTATATCATTTATTATGAAGTCATAACATATCGCACAACAATATCAAATTTTATATGCCAATTTTCGTATCTATGTTGTTCCAAGCAACATAATCACCAAAATCCAGACTTTCGACTCTTGCCTTAGCCAGAGAAACCAAGAAAGACTGTTCCAAAGTTCATTGATGTACTTCTAAATTTCACAACCCCGACAATTTAAGTATCATCTTGATGAACCATATTCTTGTAACTGAAGAATATATCATAAAGTAAGTTAGGTCTTCACTTTTGACTGTAATCTTTTAATTATCAGTCTGACCTTTTACTTTTCTTTGACCCATATATTTATTTTCTAATTTGAAAATTCGTTTGGGCCCAAATGACATCTATCTCGCAAGAAGATCCGTCCATATATTTATTAAACACGATTCTGTCACATAGAATCACATCTGCATGCTACAAGATATTAGACTCAAACGTTGTCTATATATCCATCCCAAATACGTCAATTGGTTTTGGATCTCTTTTTACCTTAATAGGTATTGGTATCATGACATTTTCAAGATACCCCCACATTTCGAATATTTCTAAGAAAGTCAAAATGTATTCCAAAACTAATAGGAACCAATTATTTCCTTTCATAAGAAAGACCACTCCATTCTTCTAATCCGAGTATAGTGTAGTGTCCTCATAACATTCACCACCAAAATCACTAATTACCATCATAATTTTCTATATTAAGTTGGTTTTCGACCTCAAGCTTATAGAATATTTCTTTTCTATAATGCTTCATTTTATACTCTTTAACGAGTAATGTATTACTATCAAGTAATCACAAAACTTGATACCACCTCTCACTAGAGCAGGTTTCACGTTAATATCATGTTCACAGAACTTTCTTGTTCTTAATTCACCTATTGAATTTTTTCTCAAATTTCAATTTGGTTCACAAGTGAACCTAAATTTCTGGCTCACTAACCAGAAGATGTCTGAGGAAGAACATAAACTTCCAATAAACCCACATTCAGTGATCCTTGATCAACTGATGCGTTAGGGTTAACAACATTATGGATTTCTCCAAATTTCAGCATACAGAGCTGACTGCAATGTTACCGTATTTGGTATCACATGGACTATCATAATAGGCTCGTGTGTCAATATCGTAACAGATCGACACTAACACGAGAATTAATAATTTAACTGGAGGAACAATCCCGACCAGAAAAATATAAATCTCATGCTGACCCATAACCTGTACATTATAGGTACCAGGCCCGTTAGGTTTTTAACGTACTGAATATCCACGAAGGATTTTAGTTCCAATGAACTTTCTCAACAATAAAGGCTACTTGGAAGGCTTCATTCATGGGCACTCCCCCACCTCCATGTCATGCATGAGCGTCTGAAGGTCTTGAACTAACCACCTTCTTGGAATCCACCATCATAAACTCAAGAAGTCGGGACACTATAAACTTCTTAGTACCCGCATCCTCGGTTCTATACTTTCGATCGAGTGAGTCCCACAAAGTTTTGGACGTTTTCAGCACACTATACACATTGTACAGTGAGTCACTCAAACAATTCATTATATAATTTCTGCACAAGAAATCCGAATGATTCCAAGCTTGAGCTGCACTCACAAGCTGAACATCAGACTCATCTTCTTTCAGCTTAGGTGCATCCTCGGTCAAGAACCTCACAAGGTTCAAAGTGGTCAAGTAAAACAACATTTTTTGTTGCCACCTCTTGAAATTCAACCCATTGAATTTCTCCGGTTTTTCCACTTGAGGGGTTACCGGCACAGCCATATTTGGCACCACGAGGGTCGCCGCATTAGACACATTCACTGCCTCTGCAGTCACAAGCCCGTCACAAGACAAACCAATTTTTTTTTATGTATTTGTCAAATATAGATTTTGTACTTTGCAAACTTCCACAAAAAGTATAGATTTTTTTTTTAAAAAAAAACAAATTTACCATGTACAATTATCAAACACATCAAAGCTAATATATATTTTTTTTCCTCAAGGGAAAAAAATAACCAAAATCCACTTAGCTTGATATTAAAATATGGATTATACTTTTCCCGAATTAAATACATCAAATTTGATACCTCCATAAATAATTCCCAGGGGTTGGAGGGGTCACTGCGGTCCCACTTAATAACCAACTCCTAGACAGAATTATCTTCTATCAATATCAAAAAATAGTATGTTCTTCCAGAAAAATATTTCCAAAACAATATATATACATATATATTTTTCCTTTTTTTTTCAAAAAAAAAAAACCATAATCAAATTAGCACATTTGATTCATAAAAATATTCATAATCTCTATCAGTTATGAAACAAAATATTACCTAGCATTTAAAATTTTAATGCCAATAAATTTCATAACACCCATATTAATGCCTATTAATATACACACATCATATCAGTTAAAAAAAACTGATTACCATTAATAAATTTTAATGCCAATAAATATCACAATTTACATTTTCTCTCAAGAAACTGACACATAGTATTCAGTACATGATTCAAGATTAAAAATATGCCTAATAAATATTATATAAACTACATGATTCATAGTAATTCATAGTAAAGGATAGCATTTACACAATAAAGTTAGAGCTTTTCTATCTCGCAGTATACTAATCATGCATTCCACTACCACAAATTACGAAAACAAGTAAGCAAAATTATGAATCAGAATAGAAGCAAGCGAATTAACTACAAGTCAGTCTAATCTTTTCTGACACAAAAATATGTTACGCATACGTACTGTTGTAAAATCAGTGTAACATAATCCTAGCCATATCCAATCCGACATATATAGAGTAGTTACTAATCAAATTTCCATGTGACATATTGATGCTAATAATGCAGGGATATCGAATAATCACCAGGAAAATTATTAATAAAAATTTTGACTAGGCATGGAAGAGATAGCTTTGACCCACCAAATATAACATAACCTGGTCCGTATCATCATTAAAACCAAAGCATATAAACCCAAAACAATGCGTACATGCATGAATTATGTGCGGTAGTAAATCTAACCACTAGTGCATGTTCAACCAGGCTGAAAGTAACAACATGTACATTAATCCACTAAAAACATTAGTGTCATCAAAATCTTATACTCCCAAAACTAAAAAAAATCCAAACAAATCAATTTATGAATTATGTTATCTGTTTTAAGCTTGTAGGAAGTATAGTCTAAGAGTGTACCTGAAAATAGCAAATCAACAAAAAACAAGTACCGAGAAATGTTCGAGTCACGTGAAAACCACGCTCTCCTTAAAACAGATAAGCCCCTTCCGTATGGTGCTTGAAGGTTGAGTGGCCTTCGTCTCCCAGGATACAACGAACAAAGGTGGTTTCAAGCACTGAATAAACCCGCCTTCTACGAACCGAACAAATACCACAGCTATCTCACATAAACAGAACCTAGAGCTCTAAGATGAATGCAAGAAAACAATGGAAGCTTGTGTATTCTTTTTGTATCACAAACAATGATGCATAAGACTCATTTTATAGGGGAAACAAAATGTAACTTACAAGCTAATTAATTTGTAACCTACACAATAATGAACAAATAAATATTAGCTCATTATTTTAGGAGTTACACAAATTAATACAAATAAGTTACAAAACTAAAATAATTTGAAAGCAAGTTAAATTTTATTCAAAAAATTCCAACACATTCACCTCGATCGGCAAACCTTGGAAAACAACTCATCCATAATTCAGCTTCTCATTCTAGACAAACCTTTTTCCTTTTATTTTCCTGTAGATTCGGCGGTAAAAGTTAAGTTGAGGACTTGTACGAGCTATCGAAAAAAACTAAGCGATACAATTATTGATGGACTCATTCACGAGGTTGATCATGATGTGATTGAGACGGAATACTTTTGTTCACATACTTGTTTGTAAATTTCTTTTGGTCTAAATATTTTTTACAATCCTGAACCTTCAAGCTTTGATCCAACGATGGAACGATAGTAGGCTGGTATATGAGCTCTGTATGGTATCACATCAATGTAAGGATGAGAGGGTAGGAAAAGATTATTCAGAGAGTGGTGAACAAACACATAAGAAAAAATACTTTTTTTTCCAAGCACACGATTTTACTAGAAGGTTCTGAAGATTGAAACACTACACCATAAAAGGCCTACGACAACATTTTTAGCCTATGTTGCCATTAAATATGTTGCCTTTGCCATGATATTTTTTGCCATTAAACTTCGATTTCTATACGTTATTGAACTCGAAATTCAACATATAATATATGAAATTGACTAGAAAAACACACTCTACACTCTACTAATATCTCGAACCAAATTAATTTTTTATTTTTTGGAAAATTTGGTAAAATCACTAAATTAGATATATCTTGACATCCGTACGGTTGGATCGTCGAGAAGTATTTTTTAAAAAATAGAAACAATAATCCGTGACAAAGCACTAGTTACTAGTACTAGTTAGAATAGCAGTGATCTACTAAGATCTCGAACAAATTATTTTTTTTTTTTGAAAATTGGGGAATATCACTAAATTAGATATATCTTGACATCCGTACGGTTGGATCGTTGAGAAATATTTTTTAAAAAATAGAAACAACAATCCGTGACAAAGCACTAGTTACTAGTACTAGTTAGAATAGTAGTGATCTACTAAGATCTCGAACCAAATTAATTTTTTATTTTTTGAAAATTTGGAATATCACTAAATTAGATATATCTTGACATCCGTACGGTTGGATCGTCGAGAAGTATTTTTTAAAAAATAGAAACAACAATCCGTGACAAAGCACTAGTTACTAGTACTAGTTAGAATAGCAGTGATCTACTAAGATCTCGAACAAATTAATTTTTTATTTTTTGAAAATTTGGCAATATCACTAAATTAGATATATCTTGACATCCGTACGGTTGGATCGTCGAGAAAATATTTTTTTTAAAAAAAATAGAAACAACAATCCGTGACAAAACACTAGTTACTAGTACTAGTTAGAATAGTAGGTGATCTACTAAGATCTCGAACCAAATTAATTTTTAATTTTTTGAAAATTTGGAATATTACTAAATTAGATATATCTTGACATCCGTACGGTTGGATCGTCGAGAAGTAATATTTAAAAAATAGAAACAACAATTCGTGACAAAGCACTAGTTACTAGTACCAGTTAAAATAGTAATGATCTGCTAAGATCTCGAAACAAATTAATTTTTTATTTTTTGAAAATTTGGTAAAATCACTAAATTAGATATATCTTGACATCCGTACGGTTGAATCGTCGAGAAGTATTTTTTAAAAAATAGAAACAATAATCCGTGACAAAGCACTAGTTACTAGTACTAGTTAGAATAGCAGTGATCTACTAAGATCTCGAACAAATTAATTTTTTATTTTTTGAAAATTTGGGAATATCACTAAATTAGATATATCTTGACATCCGTACGGTTGGATCGATGAGAAATATTTTTTAAAAAATAGAAACAACAATCTGTGACAAAGCACTAGTTAATAGTACTAGTTAGAATAGTAGTGATCTACTAAGATCTCGAACCAAATTAATTTTTTATTTTTTGAAAATTTGGGAATATCACTAAATTAGATATATCTTGACATCCGTACGGTTGGATCGTCGAGAAGTATTATTTAAAATTGAAACAACAATCCGTGACAAAGCACTAGTTACTAGTACTAGTTAGAATAGCAGTGATCTACTAAGATCTCGAACAAATTAATTTTTTATTTTTTGAAAATTTGGCAATATCACTAAATTAGATATATCTTGACATCCGTACGGTTGGATCGATGAGAAAATATTTTTTTAAAAAATAGAAACAACAATCCGTGACAAAACACTAGTTACTGGTACTAGTTAGAATAGTAGTGATCTTCTAAGATCTCGAACCAAATTAATTTTTTATTTTTTGAAAATTTGGAATATCACTAAATTAGATATATCTTGACATCCGTACGGTTGGATCGTCGAGAAGTATTTTTTAAAAAATAGAAACAACAATCCGTGACAAAGCACTAGTTACTAGTACTAGTTAGAATAGTAATGATCTACTAAGATCTCGAACCAAATTAATTTTTTATTTTTTGAAAATTTGGAAATATCACTAAATTAGATATATCTTAACATCCGTACGGTTGGATCGTCGAGAAGTATTTTTTAAAAAATAGAAACAATAATCCGTGACAAAGCACTAGTTACTAGTACTAGTTAGAATAGTAGTGATCTACTAAGATCTCGAACCAAATTATTTTTTTATTTTTTTGAAAATTTGGTAATATCACTAAATTAGATATATCTTGACATCCGTACGGTTGGATCATCGAGAAGTATTTTTTAAAAAATAGAAACAACAATCCGTGACAAAGCACTAGTTACTAGTACTAGTTAGAATAGTAGTGATCTACCAAGATCTCGAACCAAATTAATTTTTTATTTTTTGAAAATTTAGGAATATCACTAAATTAGATATATATTGACATCTGTATGATTGGATCGTCGAGAAGTATTTTTTTAAAAATAGAAACAACAATCCGTGACAAATCAGTAGTTACTAGTACTAGCTAGAATAGTAGTGATCTACTAAGATCTCGAACCAAATTAATTTTTTATTTTTTGAAAATTTGGGAATATCACTAAATTAGATATATCTTGACATTCGTACGGTTGGATCGTCGAGAAGTATTTTTAAAAAAATAGAAACAACAATCCGTGATAAATCACTAGTTATTAGTACTAGTTAGAATAGTAGTGATCTACTAAGATCTCGAACCAAATTAATTTTTTATTTTTTGAAAATTTCGGAATATCACTAAATTAGATTTATCTTGACATCTGTACGGTTGGATCGTCGAGGAGTATTTTTTTAAAAATAGAAACAACAATCCGTGACAAAGCACTAGTTACTAGTACTAGTTAGAATAGTAGTGATCAACTAAGATCTCGAACCAAATTAATTTTTTATTTTTGGAAAATTTGGGAATATCACTAAACTAGATATATCTTGACATCTGTACGGTTGGATCGTCGAGAAGTATTTTTTAAAAAAATAGAAACAACAATCCGTGACAAAGCACTAGTTACTAGTACTAGTTAGAATAGTAGTGGTCTACTAAGATCTCAAACCAAATTAAGTTTTTATTTTTTGAAAATTTGGGAATATCACTAAATTAGATATATCTTGACATCCGTACGGTTGGATCGTCGAGAAGTATTTTTTAAATAATAGAAACAACAATCCGTGACAAAGCACTAGTTACTAGTACTAGTTAGAATAGTAATGATCTACTAAGATCTCGAACCAAATTAATTTTTTATTTTTTGAAAATTTGGAAATATCACTAAATTAGATATATCTTAACATCCGTACGGTTGGATCGTCGAGAAGTATTTTTTAAAAAATAGAAACAATAATCCGTGACAAAGCACTAGTTACTAGTACTAGTTAGAATAGTAGTGATCTACTAAGATCTCGAACCAAATTATTTTTTTATTTTTTTGAAAATTTGGTAATATCACTAAATTAGATATATCTTGACATCCGTACGGTTGGATCATCGAGAAGTATTTTTTAAAAAATAGAAACAACAATCCGTGACAAAGCACTAGTTACTAGTACTAGTTAGAATAGTAGTGATCTACCAAGATCTCGAACCAAATTAATTTTTTATTTTTTGAAAATTTAGGAATATCACTAAATTAGATATATATTGACATCTGTACGATTGGATCGTCGAGAAGTATTTTTTTAAAAATAGAAACAACAATCCGTGACAAATCAGTAGTTACTAGTACTAGCTAGAATAGTAGTGATCTACTAAGATCTCGAACCAAATTAATTTTTTATTTTTTGAAAATTTGGGAATATCACTAAATTAGATATATCTTGACATTCGTACGGTTGGATCGTCGAGAAGTATTTTTAAAAAAATAGAAACAACAATCCGTGATAAATCACTAGTTACTAGTACTAGTTAGAATAGTAGTGATCTACTAAGATCTCGAACCAAATTAATTTTTTATTTTTTGAAAATTTCGGAATATCACTAAATTAGATTTATCTTGACATCTGTACGGTTGGATCGTCGAGGAGTATTTTTTTAAAAATAGAAACAACAATCCGTGACAAAGCACTAGTTACTAGTACTAGTTAGAATAGTAGTGATCAACTAAGATCTCGAACCAAATTAATTTTTTATTTTTGGAAAATTTGGGAATATCACTAAACTAGATATATCTTGACATCTGTACGGTTGGATCGTCGAGAAGTATTTTTTAAAAAAATAGAAACAACAATCCGTGACAATGCACTAGTTACTAGTACTAGTTAGAATAGTAGTGGTCTACTAAGATCTCAAACCAAATTAAGTTTTTATTTTTTGAAAATTTGGGAATATCACTAAATTAGATATATCTTGACATCTGTACGGTTGGATCGTCAAGAAATATTTTTTAAAAAATAGAAACAATAATCCGTGACAAAGCACTAGTTACTAGTACGAGTTAGAATTGTAGTGATCTACTAAGATCTCGAACAAAATTAATTTTTTATTTTTTTGAAAATTTGGGAATATCACTAAATTAGATATATCTTGACATCTGTACCGTTGGATCGTCGAGAAATATTTTTTTAAAAATAGAAACAATAATTCGTGATAAAACACTAATTACTAGTACTGCTTAGAATAATAATGATTTACTATTACTAAATTTTTATTTTTTAAATTAAGTAAAATATACAAATAAATAAATAAAAGTGATTTTCTTAACTTTAAACACTTAAATAATAAATTCAAAATATTTCTGAATTTAAATTTTAATTTACAAACACAAAATTCGACTGAAATCGATTGAATTTAGACGTGTGGGGGCATATAAATTGGCGGGACATTTCCCTTATTTTTTTCCGCCTACTAAATTCGACCGAATTCGGTTAAACTACTAAATTCGACCAAATTCGGTTGGATTTAGCCGTGTGGGTGGAGAAATTGGTGGGAAATTTCCCTCTTTTTTTTCCTCCGACTACTTAATTCGATCGATTTCTATCAAAACTCAAATTCGATCGAATATGGTTGAATTTATCACACTAAATTCGATCAAATAAATTTGACCGGAGCTAAATTCGACCGTAATCGGTTGAATTTAGCCGCGAACACTGAATTCGACCGATTTTGATTGAATTTAGCCGCAGTCGAATTAATTCGGTTGAATTTAGCCTTGCTTTCTTGTAGTGTTCGTTAAGGGGGAGAATGAAAGCAAAGGCGCATAATTTCATTTTTTAAAGGCTGACTTTAGACATCGGTTTTAAAAATAGTGATGTCTACAAAATACAAAGACATCAGTTTAATGCGGGATGTTGTTCTTACATCTTTTAACATCAGTGGTATTTACGACCGATGTCTAAAGTATGATGTCTATTGACTGTTTTCTTGTAGTGTTAATTGGTCCCTGACAATTCCACGTACCATAATATTCATAGACATACATATTTGTGCGAGCTATATGTATATGGCTTCTATAATCGTGCGAGTGAACATGCACATTTGACTTTGTTTGGTTCTTACCAGAGCTACCATTTATCTTCTTCTGTTGCTCATTTTGAGACTATAGATAGATTTATAGTTTAGGATTTAGTCTTATAAGTCCTCACTGAGTTTTAAAAAGTTGACATATCTTAGGTCTCAATATTGTTTAGGAGGTGTGTCAAAGAGCAAGAACTAAATATTCTCAAATATCGGTTATGAAAGCTGCTGCAATCCTGCCAAATGCCCTCTCTAATGGAGGAAGACCATTTTTGAGATGTACAATTTATGTATGTGTTAATTTACATTCCTTGTCACTGTATATTAGTACATGCATCTTTGCTTTGTTCATCCAACCGTAGTGTGCAGCAACAGAACCAGATGAAGACTAGCTAGCCTAGACTAGCTGCAGCTACAGTAATTTCCTTTTACCAACTAATGATTTTGAGGTTAAATTTAGTGGAAATTTTATTACAAGTCTCGACTGACTTTTAAAAATTAACTAAACATATTTTGGGTTCTACCTCTTTCAAAATCCTTCCACCACAGAGAGTATTAGCGTACAAGCAACTTAAAAAAAGTTTGAAATAAGTATCAAGTATGGTCCCAAACTTCCAATTTACGAATTTATGGGGTCGAGTTAATTGTACAATATGGTCCAACGTACTTAACATCGAACAAAAAATGACACGGGCCTTTGTCCATCCATCAATAGATGGTTGATATGTACAATTATTTTTGTAAACATCATGAATAATTCATATTCCATGGATTACACACTAATTAATAGAATTCATAGAATTTGGGTTACCGCACAAAACTTTTGCGACTATGTACAAGCATTCTTTGTCGTGCTCGAACAAAACTTTTGCGACTATGTATTGGACCCTTTTATATTTAAAAAAGAAGACCACATATTCTTGCTAATATGCTCTATATATATGTAGCGTTTAGCTCTTCTTATGGGCAAACAATAGCAATGAAGATGCTGGAGCAATATCCATTGTCTCTATATTTCTTTCATTGTCTTTTGTCACAATTTTTCTCTACAAATGGTTAACACTTTAAAAAACAGCTCTAAAAAATTTGCCACCTTCTCCACCAAAACTTCCTATAATTGGAAACCTTCATCAAATTGGTCCAGAACCGCACATTTCACTTAGAGCCTTGGCTCAAAATTATGGTCCGTTAATGCTACTTAAGTTTGGAAGTGTACCTGTTCTTGTTGTTTCCTCAGCTGATGCGGCTCGGGAGATTATGAAAACCAATGATCTAGTTTTTTCGGACCGACCTATTTCAAGTGTCGCCAATAGAATCCTCTATAACGGAAGGGACGTGGCATTTTCTCGTTATAGTGAATATTGGAGACAAGCAAATAGTGCATGTGTTACTCAGCTCTTAAGTAGCAGAAGGGTTCATTCATTTCACAATGTCAGAGAAGAAGAAGTTGCACTTTTAATCCAAAATATTGAATGTCCTCATTCAAAATTAGTAAATTTAAGCGATCTGTTAGCTGAACTAACAAACAATGTAGTCTGCAGGGTTGCATTAGGAAGGAAATATGAAAGTGGTCATAAAGGAAATTCATACAAGATATATATTACTTGAGGAAATAATGAAGTTGTTAGGTTATTCCCGCAGCATGGGAGATTATTTCCATTGCTCGGTTGGGTTGATTGGCTCAGTAGATTGAAGGGAGAAGTGGAGAACGCAGCCAATGAGATTGATACTTTTCTGGAAGGTGTTCTTAGAGATCAGCCAAGTACAGCTGCATCGAATAATGGTAGTGCAAACAAAGACTTTGTATCCATTTTGCTTGAGATTCAGAAAACTGATGCTGGTCATTCTATTGATAGAGAATGTATTAAAGCTATTATCCTGGTAAGTAACAATATCTCTCTCTTACTTAGATATAACTGAAGGTAGTCTTGACACCCTTTTGATGTTGTAGTTGGTACTAAATTCTGATAAAAATTGAAGTGTCTACAACCGCTTGATGTTATTGTTAGTACTAAATATTGTAAATTTTATCTAAAATATGTTATTGTTCGTGATAAATGTTGTAGATTTCATCTAAAATTTATGTAGCTTAGATGTCTTATTGCAGAATTTTCCTTCCTGCATAGTGTTTGGGCTCACACTTCAAAAATTTCCTTCCTACCGAGATTTTGAAAGTGCATGTTGCTCTCACACTTTCTTCCACAATAACTAGTCTTAGAAACTAGTCAAAATTTGTTATGCACTTAATTATATAGGCCAAATTTTCCTTGCCATCTGATTCCACCACTTATTCACGTCACTAAGAGAATAAAATTTCTAATTTCGTAACGTAACCTTCATCACTTACACATTACTTCTAAATAAGTGAATACTAATTCCTACATCCAAAATTTAGAACTAGTTTAGTCGTTTACAACTTTTTGTAGGATATGTTCGCTGCTGGAACTGAAACAACATCTACAACTTTGGAGTGGACAATAGCAGCCCTGATAAAAAATCCGGAAGTCATGTTCAAATTGCAGAATGAGGTTAGAGAAATAGGCAAAGGCAAATCAAAGATTTTAGAGGGTGATCTAGTCAAAATGTACTACCTGAAAGCAGTAATGAAAGAGTGTTAGGTCCACAATAACGTAGAAGGGGGGTTGAATACGTTATTTCGAAATATTTGGATTTTTGAGATGTGAAAAATAAGGTCAACAACTTAATCGAAATATCACAATCAATTCGGGAAAATATCTTTGAATTGATAAAAACCGAGGGGTGTTACAACTTCTAATCCAGTGGATTAGCTTCAAAAACCAGAACACTCCTAAGGATAGTTTAGGCACGAGGACCTTCTACCCGACACTTCCTGAAAGCGGGCTAAGCCGACTTTCCTACTAGATGGACTGTCTAGCAGCTTACATAGAGAAGATATAAGAGAGAGAAGAGAGAGTTGTGTGTTGAGGTGTGTTTTGAAATGAAATACAACATGCCTATTTATAGATTTTAGAAAGTCACTATTTGGCACTATTCCAACAACCCCCAAATACTATTCCAACAACCCCAGCTACTATTCCAACAACCGCAATTACTATTTCAACAATCGAAGTGACTATTCGTATGAATAGTACTATTCATATGAATAGTGATTTCGGTTACTATTCATATGAATAGTGATTTCGGTTACTATTCATATTCTCTTCTGTTTATTTTGCTGTTTTAATTCATCTCAGAAAATAATTCAAGTACCAGATTAATTTAATTATTTATTATAAATAATTAATTAATTTGTTACTTAGTTAATTTTAAGAGTAAATTAATATTTGACAATACCTTGAAATATTATGTTTGTCCTTGATTGTCAATAGGCTTTGGCAATTCTTTCTTTGAATTAATGTGTTGATCCTTCTCGTATGTGCTGACACTTAGTGCACTGGTCTGGTGCACAAGTGACTAGCACTGATCTTGATCTTCACACCTTCGTTACATTCCAATTGATTAGCCTGCAGCAGTATCTTCAAATAATGTAAATACATGGAATCTTTTGGCCCTTCAACTGAATCATCTGTACATCTTATTCTGTCACTGAGGCTTGATCATGTTAATGAACTTCTTTCAGCGACTTGATCCTTGTTGGTGCATGTTCTTCAAATTTCACGATTCCTGTATCGAGTTAATATTATTTATCTTTTATCCTAGTTGAGTTATATATGTCCTCTATTACATATTACATTACATTATGCTTTACAAAGAGAGTATGCGATTGTACTTTACAATTCCATTACTAGTTCCTAGAGAAGCAATGGAGGATCTGAAATTAATGGGGTATGACGTAAGATCAGGGACACAAGTACTGATAAATGCATGGGCAATTGCAAGAGACCCTTCATTGTAGGACAACCCAGAGGAGTTCCGGCCTGAGAGGTTCTTAAATAGTCCTATTGATTACAAAGGCCTTCACTACGAGTATCTTCCCTTTGGGGCCGGTCGAAGGGGTTGTCCTGGGATCCAGTTTGTAATGGCTGTTAATGAGCTTGCACTAGCAAATGTCGTGCACAAGTTTGATATCAAATTGCCTGTTGGGGAAAGATTTGAGGATTTGGACATGACTGGTGTATTTGGCATTTCTCTTCGTCGAAAATCTCCTCTCTTGGTGGTTACAACACCACATGTTTGATTCTTAATGTTCACTTGTAGTTGCTCTGTGGATGCACGCAACAGAAGACTCGTTTGGCCTACCTTAAAAAATTATCTCACTCAAATCTAATCTATTAGTCTTTAAATAAACAGTACTTGAATTGTTAACATATATAATATTAGCGTAATATTGTATAATTCTATTATTATGTTGGTTTCCTTGTTAGGATAATTTCCTTTATTATTGTTGGATGTTGGCCCCACTTCTATTGTAATTAAGAACAAGCATCATTATAATAAAACTCTACTTTTCTCTCTTCTTCCCATACTTTTTGTCTTGGTATCAGAGCTCGGTTTAGGAGGGGTCTCAGGTTCGAGTCCCTCCACCCCCATTTATTTAATTCATTATTTATTGTCCATCTCCTTCATGTCTTCAATTGTAGCATAAGATCCTGTTGGGGCCTTCCTCTAACACCTTAAGGTTTTAGATGAGTTGGTTACTTAACAAGGTATCATTGTCGGTTTGGTTGTTTGGATTGTTTAATCTTAAATAATGTGTGTAACTTATAAGTAATCAAGAATAAAAAGAAAAATAAAAATATATTGGAACTTGCATTTTTAACATTATTTTTGATTGTGCTGTCAGGTGAAGATTTAGGAAAAAAACCACAAGATTAATGAAACTGTTTAACAACTTAAGCAGTGAAAGTTTAAGAGAGAGAAAAGAAATGTTGTCTTCTTGTGTGTATGTTCTTTTCGTCTCTGTTTATCTTGTCCGTCTCATTGCAAGAATGAGCAATCCGGTTAAAGGTAGTAGAATGTGTGTTTTAAGTGTTTATTACAAGGTTGTCTTCTTGAGATTTTGAAATTAGATGGGAGTGTTGAGTGGCAATCCTCCCAAGATCATAAAGATATCTTAGCAAGAAAGATACTAGCAGAAACCACTAAATAAATTTCAAATTTCTGACGTTCTCATCTAATGACATGATCTTAAATAAAGTGTATAATATCACCCTTGAGAAATGAACTCGAGATCTTATTCATAAAAAAAAATTGGTATCACATTAGAAGATCAACTTTATGATAAACTTAAGTTGTTAGCGGAGACTTCTATACTGGTCATCTATTTTAGCAGAGGAGAACAACCCTTGAACTCGTGCATTTGTTATTTATTTTTGCACTCATGTGCTTAAGTTTCAGCCTGATAATCAGAACTCTAATCTACCGCGACCCGTTGAAAAATCCTAATACTCACTGTCAAGATAGAGCAGAATAGCATTTAGGTGGAGTTCACTATATCACCATTGTTAATCACACTATTAAAGCATTCAAGTCTAGAGTATTATTGTTAGCACCATATCACCTTCATAAAGTTTAGACACCGATTTATGGATGAAATATTCCTAAGCAGATCAACTTGTTTGACGATGTCTCCTTCCATGCATTGTCTTACATCCATAGCATCATCAAGAATTATGGTGAAGTTTCTATAGTACCTCTGTGTTAATTTTTGTTAACATATATAATATTAACGTATTATTGGATAGTTATATTATTATGTTGATTTCCTTGTTCTCTTTATATTGGTTTAGGTCATATGATCGTTTCGTTACCCTTTCTTCTCTATTTTTCTCTCTTCTGGTTTAAGATTATAAATTGGTTTCTCAGTTATAATTTGGATTTGAATTCAATTTTGGTTGAATATTAGTTTGCACACAAATTTGCTAGTTCGATTGGATAAAGTTTGTTGGTTGGATTTGTATACTATTTGGATTCGATTCTTGTTTTCGATCAGGTTTGGATTTGGAGTGGGTTTAGATTGGTTATTGGGTTCGATTTGGATTCGGTTATGGTTTCGATATTGGTATTGTTTTCGATGGTTGCATTTCGTTTGGATCCTTCTTTCTTATTCATCGGTTGAAGATTCGTTTGAATTTTGAAATTGTTACGGTTCGTTATTGGCTGACATGGATGGTTCTTCTTCCCTTGCTTTGCGGGTGTAACTTTGGATTCGTTTGGAAGTGTTTGACTCGTTTGGATTTGTGATTCTATTTTTTTGATTTGTTTGGAAGCTCTTGATTTTGGAGTTAGCAGCTTTGGATTCGTTTGGATACATTGTTCGTTTCTTGTTGGCAAACTCCCGAGTCTCCATCGTACGTGAGTTTGAGGGGGGATGTTAACATATATAATATTAATGTATTATTGGATAGTTATATTATTATGTTGATTTCCTTGTTATGATATATAATTTCCTTTATTATTGTTGGATGTTGGCTATATAAGCCCATCTTCTATTGTAATTGAGAACAAGTTTCATTATAATAAAACTCTTTTCTCTCTTCTCCCCATACTTTATCAATTTGCAGAGGATAAAAATCATTTAAATGTAGAGCTTTGCAATATGATTGAACCAATACCAAGCATACAAGTGATAAATCCAGAACAAATTTGCATTTGTGAATCTACAAATTAGAATAAAGTACTTTGCATTTTTGAAAAAGTAAATATCATCAAAAATTGCACGTAAGAGTAAATGTTTTAATGTTAATTCTTAGATATTCTAGTTTGACTTTGTTGTAAATATTTTTGTATCGAGATTGACATTTTTTTTAAAAAAATTGTAAATTTTTAATTTTTTTTCTAAAATTTTTACACGTTCAATATTTTTTTCATAAATACCCTTATCTAAAAATGTTTTTGCAAAAATACTTTTAAAAAAAAAAATAATTTGCAAAAATACTATCTTATCTTCAAAAATACCATCTTATTTGCAAAAAATATTATCTTATTTGTAATGGTTGCGAAGCAGACAACTAAAAATTGTAATTTGAATTTTCATTTTTTTTTACCAACTTCTAGTTCTATATAAGGGCTGCGCAGCAGCAAAAAATGAAAATTTAACTTTTAGTTTTTAGTTGCATTCAGTTGCATATGCAACTGAATGCAACTAAAAATTGTAATTTGAATTTTTTTTACCAACTTCCAGTTCTATATAAGGGTTGCGCAACAACAAAAAATGAAAATTTAACTTTTAGTGTTTTTAGTTGCATTCAGTTGCATATGTGGTTGCGTTCAGTTGCAACTATTAAAAATATAGAGTTATGAATGCCCATGTGTGGCCTTACAACCCTATTTGCAACCAAAATCCAACCAAAATAATAAATCAACCAAAAGCAACCTAATATTTCATTTATATACGGAGAGATAATAAGAAGACACTTGATTTTTAAGATTATTTAGCTCACTTCTAAAATCAAATTAAGAACAAAGACACACGCACACATACATATATAATCTATACAAATCTCTCAATACACAAACACACACACGTATATAACCAAAATCATCCATTATCCAAATTACAACCAAAATCAGGAACAGATCGGAGCTCGTTATCGGAAATCAGGAAAAGATCGGAGCTCGCCATCGGAGAAGGTGTCCAACGGGGCCGGAGAAGAAGTAGGAGATGATGCCGGAGATGATAGTATCAAAAATTAAAGTATAAAAAAGTGGTGAAGATTACTTGTTAATAAGAGGTGGGAGAGATCACTGGAGTAGCAAATAAGTCGGAGTTGATGGGCCCAGAACAGTAGTCGAAGGAGGAAATGGTGCCGAAGATGATATAGTATATGTAACGACTGGGTGTATGTATTCTTTTTTTTTTTTTCCCAGAAAAATTAAAGGTTTTCATTAAATTGAACGAACACACAGTCGAGACAAACCCCCAACTGGTGGGACGATCAGGTTGAAAAACAAAAGCAAGCTAAAACACTTAGCTGATTTGTTTCCGGATCGTTTTACAATACAGATCTGAAAAAATCTGTTGACTGAAAATGAAAACAAAGACAACCCAATAAATCCAAATTGTACCAACATCCCTGAATACAGCAAAATCACAATTGACCTTAACACGTAAAAACCGTTGGTAGCCCATTGTTCAAGAGGAGCACCCCAGCTATCTACTTGCCGGTAACCAGCTATAGACTTGCCGTAAGTGAAAACTAAAACTCCCCGGGGATGAACACTCTCCTGTTGTGAAAGGTGAGCTTTTGCAATAATAATCACTGCTCCAGCCTCGATGCGGCCATTCCAAATCTCTCGAGACATCAATTGAAACATTTTCGGAGTACGGAAATAACAAAACCAAACACACCAAGACATATTAACATATACAAACCACTCCAAAGGGAGAGACATACTACAATTCGAAAAGTCAAAAATCTCGGATTGACACCAAATTTTGATATGATGTTAAGCAGGAGATTTTGAGTTTAAGAAATGTATTTATTTGATATTTCGAGTTCTAAATCTCAACAGATCTGAAAAAGAACTCGAATGGGTTTTTCGAAATTTTTGGAAAAATTCCGATTTATGGGGGGAATGAAAGGGATTTGTGAAGGTGGATGAAAGCTTGGTTGGAGAATGAGGAGGGAGGAAGAAAAGGAGACCTCCGGCCGGTGGATAAACCACCGCCGGAGGGGAATAAACCACCGGGACTAACTTAGACGAAGAAGACGAAGAGAGAAGTTAGGAGGAGAGAAAAAGATAATATCAAGGCAGTCAGATGGGTGTATGTATTCTAATTAACGAAGGTATATGTAATCTTTGGGTATGTATTCTAATTAATGAAGGTATATGTAATCTTTGGGGTATATATGTAATTAATATAGTATAAGATAGTATATTTGCAATTAATTTGAAAAGATAGTATATTTGCAAAATAAACTAGAAAATATAGTATTTTGGATAAATAACCTTTATTTTAAACGATATTTATTACTTTTTCCGTCTCATTTTACATGTTCCTTTTGAGTTTTGTTAAATTAATCAAAGTTTGATTAATATTTATATGTACTTTATAATTGAGAAAAATAAAAAATATATATTATTAAAAGTACATATAATTATTTTAAAATATAATTTCAATTTTTGAAAAAATAATTGAATAATTTTTAAAATTTAATCAAATTAAGTTAACCATTAAAAAATTAAAAGGAGACCCACGGAGGAGTAATCTATACTATTATACTAAAGCCGAAACATTGAAATTTTTGGTTTTCGGTTTGGTTATCCTAATTATTAAAATAAATAATTAAATTACAAAAACAACTCAAAAAGCTAATTACTAATGTTAACGTAATTATATCCCGATTAAAATTCCTTCATCCACATTGAGCTTCTACTTGGACTCTTTTTTCTGCTCAAACAACTCAATTACCCATTTTTTCTACAGATTTTACTTCTAATTAAAACACTTTACCATTTAATTTAAAACTAATATTACAATATTTAATATATATCCAAAATATCACACCATATATTTCCGTAATTATATTTATTATTAATTTTTGTAATTAAAACAAGTTACATTTTAATTTAAAATCAATCTTGCGATCACTATAATATACGCCCAAAAACATCTCACCATATATTCAAATCATTATTTTTAGTAATAAATAAGAATCGTTAGATCTAATAATAAGATATATTATATGATTAAATTAATTTACTAAAAATTCAAAGTTCGAACCCGTCAACGACATTTTTAATTTAGAATATTACAAAATAAATTTTAAACCATGCATATCATTATATAAATTTATATTAAATTAAAATTAAAAAATTATTAAAAATAAGAATTATATAAAAACATAATTATAATGTTAAATAAATTTTATAACCTATCAAAAGAAACCCGTCAAACACGGGTTATAAGCTAGTATCTTACTATAAGATATCATATGAAGGAGTTTTTGGGATTTAGTTACACACCTTTCTTTTCTTTTTTAGTGTCCTTATTATACGAAAATAGTCAAGCAACTTCCAAGAAAACATGTGATCGAATAAAACTACTAGCTTCTCCTCGAAATCAAAAAGTAGAAGTGTTTGTTTAATTCAAAGTTTATATTTATTGAGCGAATACATATAATATATTAGTATGGAGTAAAGTTCTATGAAGTACTCATTTAATTGGATATAGTACTTGGAGAGTTGGAGTACATATACATTTTGCATTCAAAATTTTGCAAACTTTATTATTTTGTAAAGTTTATTACATTAATATCACTATTTTATTGAAAATCTTGCAAATTTTGTATGTTTTGCTAACAAAATGTTGCAAAACGAATTGTTCTGCGAAACGCATTTGGGTTGCAAAGCATATATGTTCCGATTGCAAAATATAAAGGATTTTCAAAATGAACATATTGCAAAACATACATGATTTTCAAGATTATCAATGAAATTATCATATTCATATAACAAGGTTTACAAAATAATAAATTTTAAAATATTTTAAATGCAGAACGTATATGTACTCCAAGTACTCCAATAAAAAGAGTACTTCATAGAACTTTTCTCTATTAGTACATATTAACAAATTAAGTTCAATTATTATTAAACTTTGTGATTCTTATTTTAACAAAGATAAATTAAAAGAATAAATGTAACAAACATTTACATGATTAAAATTTCTATATCAATCATATAATAAAAAAAAAAAATTTCAAATAACAATTAACATTTACATGATTAAAATTTAAATTTACAAAGAATTCAAGATGTATAAAATGTTATATTAATATTATGATATAAAAAATCTCATTGTTTAAATTGAGTACGAAAGAATAACATATTATCATTATATAACGATATACTTAAAAGTTCACATTTTATTATTTTTATATATTGAGAGGTATATAGATGCGAGGTTTGTTTATATTATAAGCGGATACTCAAGATGAAATTACAAATATGCATGAAAGTGATTACATATTGATTGGTGCACGAGAATGGTCTGTGATCCAATAACGTAGAAATATTAAGGTGAATAGGTTTAGAATAGAGAGTGGATTTGATTGTTTGTTTATAGACGAGTGCATGAAATAATGTAAAAGTTTTTAGAGTGATGAAAAGAAATGAGTTAAAGAAAAGATGAAATGGCGATTAATTTGAGAATATTATTATTCATGACCTTCGAAAAATTATAATTACTTGAAATTAAAAGGTTGGAAGTCTTGTTAGAGCATTGTTTGAAGAGATAATTACCATAATTATGTACTCCCTCCGTCCACTGGAGTTGTTTATATTTGCTTTTTGCACGGAGATCAAGATAGTGGATGTAATATTGTTAAAATAAATGAAATAGTGAATGTAATAGTGATTTTATTGTTAAAATAAATGAAGTAGTGGGTGTAATAGTGTAAAGTGTTGAAAAAGTGGAATGAAGTAGTGGATGTAATAATGTATTTTATTGTTAAAAGTTACTATTTTTAGTAATGTAAAGAAAGGGAATGGACGGCCCAAAATAGAAAGTGTAAAGAAATGAAAAAGACGGAGGGAGTATATGCATAGCAGCATAGGATACCAATTATTCTGCGAAAATAATATTTTCGGGCATCATGCTTGTACACATGCGCTGAATATGATAATGTAAGGTTCTGTAATCTTGTTAATTTTTTTTTTTTTTTTGTATTAACTTGCATCAACCAAATCACATTCAGGACAAACTCCTGAACTGACACTACAATCTGAATGGAAACAAATGAACGAGCTAACCAAATAGCCGCTTATGTTTACAGACTGTTTTACATCATGAATAACAATATTCTTCGAATTAAAAATGATTTGAGTGGTTTCCCGATCAATCAAGCATGCACCAATCCTGAAGCCAATAATATCACAAATGACCCTCACATACGCATCACCTGTAGTCCAATGTTCAGAAACACCCCAGCTATCTACATGCCGAAAACCAGCTATAAACATGCCGAAAGTCCAATGATCCAAAACACCCCAGCTATCTACATGCCGAAAGCCAGCTATAGACATGCCGAAAGAGATAGATCTCAAAAGATGAACAAATATTAGCTGTGAAAAGTAAGCTCTTGCAATATCCGATACCAGCCCAAATCCAATGCACGCATTATAGATCTCCCACAAAACCACATAAATCATTTTCAAGGTAACCAACAATAAAACCCATACAACCAAAAACCAAATCAACATAAATCAAACACACGCCAAAAGGCGAGACGAAACACACGTCAAAAGACGAGACGAAGACCGAAATTCAAAGTCCTCAGAATAACACCAAATTTTGGTAAGATGTTAGGAAGGAGAATTTGAATCTCAAGGTATTTTTTATTTTCAGAATCGGACTCAAAACCAAGATAGATCTGAGAAATAAATTCTAGATTTTTGGATTTAGTTCGATTTTTATTTAAAGAACTGGAAAAAGGGAAGAAGATTGGGGGAGGATCGGAGAATGGATTGATGGGGGAAGGGAAGAAAATGGCAGGGGGAAGAGGAAGGGGAGGGAGGAGAGAGGACGGAGAAAGGTGGGTTGGGGGGGCGCCGACTATGCTTTTACTCGACTCTCATTGTAATCTTGTTAATTAAGAATAAAGAAATAGCAAGAATTAGAATCAACATTCTAAATTAAGGAGCATGATACCGCAAAATCAAGTAGAACAACTGAAATCACAAAACACGCCACCAAAAAAACTTTCAAAAACAAGTACTCCCTCCGTCCCTTTCAATTGTGAAAGGGGAAAGGGCTATTATGGCAGAAAATTAGTAAACTATCTGTGGCAAAGCTAATATACGACGGAAGTTAATACTCCCTCCGTCCCAAAATACATGTCCCTTTTCTAAAACAAATTTGTCCCAAATTACATGTCCCTTTTCTCCTTTCAATGCAAATTTAAGTTTAGTTTTACAAAACTATCCCTACATTTATTGTATCAAAAATTTGACTTTTTTAAACTTAACTCTATTCTCATTTTCCAATGTATTAAATAAGGGTATTAGTTGGAAAAATTTATTCAACTAACTTTATCTTAATATATGTGCTTTTTAGAAAAGGGACATGTAAATTGGGACGGAGGGAGTATATCAGTTGTAAGGTACTTTGTAACAAAATAATTTTGTCTTAAATTGAATATTTAATTAATTTATTTTCCGCGTATTAAATAATTTACTAATTAATTTTCCAGCTTATTTTCTTTTTGATGAAACTCAAAATGAATCCGTCACTAAATAGTAAACGATAGATTTATTTGTCGTAAAATAAAAATTAATTTACTTTTCCTCTAATTTTTTTTTTTCAAATTTACGTTAGTAAATTATTATTTTTTAGTTTTGACATGAAACTTTGTGACAGATACTGAGCATTCTATCCTTAATTATACTCCCTCCGTCCCAAAAAGATTGACACACTTTCCTTTTTGGGACGTCCCAAAACTAATGAACCTACTTTACTTACTATTTTTGAACACTACTTTTCACTATTACACCCACTACTTTTCCATTTTATACACTTTTTTACACTATTACACCCACTACTTTCCTCCACTATCTCAAATATATTATTAAATATTAATAGGTCCCACCACTTTATCCACTTTTCAACTAACTTTACTCCTTTTCTACTACATTTTCTTAATCTCCGTGAAAGTCAAAGAGTATCAAACAATTTGGGACGGAGGGAGTAACATTTATTATAACATGCGACGAACGATTCATATTATTTCCGTCAAAATACTCCCTCAGTCCCAATTTACATGTCCCTTTTCTAAAAAGCACACATATTAAGATAAAGTTAGTTGGGTAAAATTTTCCAACTAATACCCTTATTTAATACATTGGAAAATGATAATAGAGTTAAGTTTTAAAAAGTCAAATTTTTGATACAATAAATGTAGGGATAGTTTTGTAAAATTACACTTAAATTTGCATTGAAAGGAGAAAAGGGACATGTAATTTGGGACAAATTTGTTTTAGAAAAGGGACATGTATTTTGGGACGGAGGGAGTATAGAACTTGCGACGGAAGCAGTCATATATTGTATATGTTCCCAATAATTGTTTAATGCTCCATCAATTTATAATTTAATGCATTGACATTTTAACGTTCGAAATAGGCTTAGAGGGTGTTTGGCATTGCTTAAAATAAGTTACTTTTGACTTAAAGGAGGTGTTTTTAACTTAAAGGAGAAAGTAAAGTTGTTTACTTTAAGTTGAATGAATGTGTTTGGGTAATTTTACTTAAAGTTAAATGGGAATTTAATAATTTTGACTTAAAGTGATATTTGACTTAAAAAAATTTTAAATTCATGATATTTAAGCTTTACAAGAATTGTGAAAAAAAAAAAAAAAAAAAACTCCATAAGTCATAAGTCATAAGTCAAAAATACCTAAATGTAACTTATGGCTTAAAGCAGTTTTTTAACTTAAAACCGGCTTAAAACCACGTTACACAAACGGGGCAAAAATGACTTAAAGCCCTTTTTAGCTTTAAGTCATGTTTGCCAAACAGCCTCTTAGTTATTATTGTGTTGTGATCAAGATCAAGCTATTAAAATAGTTATGGCTTTAGCTAGCTCGAACTTGAAAAGTATAGCTTGATCGAGTCGAATTTTGAACTTAAAATTCATGTATTATTAGAAAAGTATGACTTCTATAATTTTTGACATCTCGATTCGGTGTGTTAACTTCTCTAATTCTTGGTATCTCGAATCAGTATATTTAACTTCTCTAATTCTTGACATCTCAAATCAGTGTGTTTTACTTCTCTAATTCTTGACATCTCGAATCAGTATATTTAACTTATCTAATTCTTGACATCTAGAATTAGTACATTTCCACTTCTTGATTCTTTGTTAAACACTTCTCCAATTGGTGACTTTTTTAATGGACAATCTTCACTTCTCCAATTATGACTTAACACATTTTCCACTTCATTTCTTGAACTCTTTTATTTTTCAACCAATCTTCTTCTTCAATTTAAGGCATGATCAAGATGATCTTCTTCCAAATTTTATTTACAAACTTGATTTACATAGAATCCAAGAGAGAACCATACATAATGTACATATATTTATCTAATTATCTATCAAATAAAATTACAAATTTTAATTAGAAAATCAAAAACGAAGGCGCGCTACTTTATCCTTCGAAGAATCATTGAAATTACTCATAATTGTTCATAGTGATTCTACAACAAAATCAAATTTATCCAAAATGGTTATACAGTAGAATCAAATTTAAAATAAAAATTTTTGTTTAAGTTTTAAGTATTAAATTTTTTGTAAAAGTTAATAAATGGTTAAAATTTTAGGTCTTGTGTAATATAATTTTAGATTTATATATAAGATTATACAGTAAAATCATTTGTTCTTCACGTAACTCTATATATATTTGTTAACCCCTTATTTTGGTTATATCCTCATTTTTTACTATCCTTTTTTAACAACAATTAAATCTTCAACTCAAATAGATCATGACTGTTAGATACAAAAAATACTAAAAGTTGTTATATAAAGAGGTCTAAAAGGTTCGATTTCCGCCAACAACTTATTAATTTATAATTAATACCAAAAAAAATTTATATACAAAGATGCAAGATTCGAATTCTTCCAATAATATATTAAAATTAATATTTATAATATTATATTACAATATAAATAAATTTTAAAAAAAATTAAAAATAACCTATGCTTTGCACAGACTATAAACTAGTATAATTATAAATATCCAAAAATTACTTACAACAAGTTGTAATAATAGAAGTGTTCTAAATATCGGCCTAGGCGGCAAGAAAACGCCTAAATTCTGCAAAAATCGATCATTCGGCGGTTTTTTGATTAGGCGGCGCCTAGATGGTATTAGGCTGGATTAAGCGGCGCCTAGGCGGTATTTTAAGGATAGTTTCATAATTTATTTTTAAAATTTTCTTTTCTTGCATAAAAATTTAATTTAAATTTTTATACAAGAAAAGAAAATTTTAAAAATAAATTATGGAACTATCCTTAGAATGCACCTTAAATGCCGAACACTCCTTGAAAATTGTAAACAATTGGCTGGGACGAATGGGGTAAATTGTAGTTAAACAAAAAAATGAAGTTAAGTTTAATACATAAAATTGAAATGACAAAGAATTGAAGTTCATGTTATTGGGTTACAGACGTACAGTACACATCCAAGAAAACAAAATTAGAAAAATCTATAAGAAAACAACAGTATTTAGCCAAATTGTCTGCTTGACCCAATCATGGAGTCCACTTTTATTAGGGCTGTAAATGAGTCGAACCGAGCCGAACTCTTAATTGTTCGTGTATCAGCTCGTTATAAATACATCGAACTCGAACTCGAGCTCGAACTTTGATCGAGCCAATATTTTTGTTTGTGTATCGACTCGTTAAGAAATTTTTTATTCACGAACATGTGTAACGAACTATTATTCATGAACATCTCATAAATAGTTTTCATGATTTCGTGTACATGAACACTTCAACCTTTTTTTTCTATAAAATTTTTAAGGCAAATAAAATTGGGGGATGAAACATTGAAAACTCAAAAAATGCTTCGAATTTAGACTTATCAAGGAATCAAATTTGGATCAAGTTTAGTTAATACATAACGGACTAATGTTATAATTTATAATGTAACAAATGTATAATTTAAATATTATTAATAATTTTTTTTTATAAATTTAAACAAAAAAAATATAATGATTAGACAAAATAAAATAACATATTACTTCGTCACATTCACTTATACAATTATTTATAAATTATCATCAATTCAAGAACTCCCGTTAAATGTTAATGAAATATGTTCACGAACATATATATATATATATATATATATATATATATATATATATATATATATATATATATATATATATATATGAAGTTTGTGCATAAACTTATTCATGAACCATATTTACGAACAAGGTTCACGATCTATATTAATGAACTTGCTCATGAATTATATAATCGAACTTGTTCGCGAACTTTCGAGCCTAACTATGTCGTGTTCGGGTTCAGCTCATTTACGAGACGAACCTTAAAATCGTGTTCATGTTTGACTCGCTTACAAATCGAACCAAACTCAAATCGAACTTTTTTCGAACCGGACACCGAACTATTCGTGAACGTATCGACTCATTTACAGCCCTAACTTTTATGACCACATCTGGAATTTGGCCCAGTATGACAAAAGACTAGCCCATTCTTATTACTATCGTAGCTGGCCCATTCTAGCTGTTTGTATTCTTTTCTTCCCCACCTTACCAAGATGACTTATATTGTCACGTTTGGTTTTGGTGTTTTCATCATTTTCACAATCTTAATTTTTTTTTTCTACCGAAGTCTTGTCTTCTGACATGGTTGTTTTGTCTAGTTAGTCATTCAAAGTTCAAATTTCAAAGTTTTGTCTTAATTTGTTTATCCTTATCAATTGTTTTCAAGCACTACTACAAAATAGGCTTTAGGCATCGGTTATTGGGCGTAGTATTTGAAGGCGATGATATAGTTATAGGTCAATAGAGTCGGTTAAAATGGCGACGCTAGAACAGGTATGTGTCGGTAATAGAACCGACGCAAAAGACTGATAACCGACGCATAAAGACCGCCAGAAGCGTCGGTTAAAAGAAATGCCATCGCATAAAATATACTCTATTGCGTCGGTTGTTCTTAGAACCGACGCATATGTCCCTTACATATGCGTCAGTTTTACTAAATGCTGACGCCTATATTTCTGACCTTTAACGGAGTTGTAACTCTTCAATTTTCACAATCGTCCTACAAGCCAAGAAGCAAAGCCAGATTGAGTATGACAAAAATTGAACCCATCAACAAATTAGATTGAGAGATTGGGAGAAATCGAACCCAACACTATCAAATTGAAACCTAATCGAGCCTGTGTATTATTATCAGAATGCAAGTGAAATTGACGGAGTGGAGTGGGCTGGAGGGGAAGTACCCATATATAATAACTCAGATGACCTACATCTCCAGTAGATGTTAAGTGTTTCATAATATGATCGGAGTGTTTTATTAAGTATATTTTTACTTTTTTCTTTAAGCGTCGGCATTTATAGACCCGACTTATAAAAAATAGGTTTAAGCGTCGGCATTCCTAGGCCCGATGCTATAAGTCCAGTATAAATGATCAATAGCGTCGGTTGAGTATTAACCAACGCTAAAAGGTATATTTTCGGCGTCGGTTTAGTAAAGACCGACACTAAAGGGTCATCTTTTTAGGCGTCGGTTGACTTAGGACCGATGATAAAGACCCATTTTTAAGCGTCGGTTGTTTTTGCGACGCTAATGATTGGTTTTAGGCGTCGGTTAAGTAAAAACCGATGCTAAAAGGTCAGTTTTACGCGTCGGTTATTTTCTGACCGACGCAAAATGTCCATCACAAATGACTTTAGGCGTCGATTAAGCTTGCAACCGACGTTTATAATATGTATAGGACACGGTTCCTTATTTAATCGACGCTAAAAGTGCGATACTAAAAGACATTTTTGTACTAGTGAAGGCACAATGAATCAGAGCGAGTTGTTATTTAAGGAAGCGGAAGAGAAATATGTTGCGTTGACATTGGAGGAAGAAGAGGTAGGCGAGGTAGAGTATGAGGAAGTATGGGAAGACAATGAGGGGTTAGATACGAGATGGGCTCTGGTAGGACGGTTCTTGGTGGATATTTCTATCGATTTTGAGGCAATGAAGAACATGATGGCAGGTCTCTGGAAGCCGGGTAAAGGGATGTATGTTAAGGAGTTAGGAGGCAATCTTTACTTGTTCCAATTTTCTCATGAAATTGACATAACCAGGGTCATTGATGGGGCACCTTGGTCTTTTAATAGAGCTCCATTGGTGTTTCATAGGGTGAATACGGGAGATGTTCCAACGGAAGTTAATATTAATCATATTGATATGTGGGTGCAAATTCATGATATTCAGCTTGGATTCAAATCTGAAAGGGTGGTTAAAGACATTAGCAATTATGTTGGTCTATTTGTCAAATCCGATCCAAACAACTTTGTTGGTGATTGGAGGGAGTATCTGAGGATGAGGGTAACTATTGACATAGAGAAGCCATTGAAAAGAAAAATGAAAATCAAGAAGAAAGGGGGAGAGTGGTTCTGGGTTAATTTTAAGTACGAATACGTACCCACATTTTGCTTTATTTATGGTGGACACTCTGAATGGTTTGAATGGTTTTGTCCCAAGTTATTTGATATGGGTGATGAGGTTAAAGAGCGACCGTATGGGACATGGTTGCGGGCTATGCCGAAGAGGTTTGCTCAATCGTTTGGGCGAAGTGGTTACGGACGGAGCCGGTGATAGTTAGGCGGGCAGGCAAGGCAAAAAGTGATAATCACGGGGAAACGGAGGTGCAGATTAGTGATATAGTTAATAATGAGGATTTAGCGGGGTCCGTTAGAAGTGATAAAGCAAAATCTAAGGAAATGGAAGTGGATGGGGGAGGTGTAGATGTTTTTTTGAATTTGGATGATTAGTTGGCGCCAGGAAATCAGGGGGTTGTTAATGAGCAATTGGGTGATAAGGTCGATAATCCAAGTCAAGATGGAGGGTTAGTTATAGTGGACTCTAAACGTAGAAGGACTGAAAGTGAGACTTTAAGGGCTAAAACTGAAATGGGCTTGGGTGTTAAAAATAATGGGCTTTAAAAAAATGGATATGGGGCGGGTTCTGGTTTCCAGGCTCGCCAACAGTTATGAGTACATTAAGTTGGAATTACTGTGGTCTTGGGAACCCTCAGTGTAAAAACCTGAATTTTCGGACTATTATTTCTAAATTCGAAACTAAAATAAAATTATTTTCTTCAATCAATAAATCCAAATTTTACAAAATTCAAACTAAAAGTCAATATATAAGCTCCACAACTTCACAAATCAATATATTACACTTTAAAAAATAATTAATTCTAATAGCACAACAATAAATTGTATTAAATCAAATGATAAGAAATTCCACAAAGTTCACGTCCTTAGTATGAGTTTCCGAAAATCGAAACCTGAAATATATTAAAACAATGAGCTGCAAAGCCCATCAAATAACTATCGCCCGACGGCTCAAAATAATACTTAAAAAAAAACAAAAGTTCTAAAGCTGTAAATCGATAAAACAATCTTAACAGTAAAATGACATTTTATTCCCACGGTTCTAAATTACGGTCACACTATGCCAGTGACACGACTTCTGTAGTTCGATGGTTGGATGGGGGCCAGTTTACGTCCCTCGTTAAGTCTTACTCAACAAGGTATCTATGTGTTCAGGAACGTGCGTAAACTAGTTCTATATGTCACACTATCCAGTGATCGGATTCTATGATTCGATACGCAACTAAAACTGGGGATTCTTATAAAAATCTTTTCTAAATTCTAGTTTCGATATCACAATTTTCAAAAATCAAATACTACAAATGCAATAAAAATTAACAGAATAGAAATAGATTTGATGATATTAGTGAGCAACGAAAAGTCACTATCCTCGATATCGATGTCGTACCCTGAAAATAAATTAAATCACAACAAATCCTAAATATTAATTTTTTATCTATTAACAGTCAAATAAAGCAAATAAGCACACATCTTAATAGAACTCATACGATGCTACATATAACTTACTCAAAGAAAATTCCAAAAATCACACACCATAATATCTTACAAAATAGATCATTGTTAATAAAATTAGCCATGACCAGTTATGAAAATTAACACATTACTCTATGAAAATGATTTTATCTGAAAAAGTACAAAACAAGAAAAACGTAGACAATTCTGAGACCATTCCAAAATGGTGAGGCTCGATAAAAACAAACATGTAACGAATTCAGAAAGTAGATATTTGCGGACTGCAAAACAGAATCAGACCCTGACTTTCCTAGTATTTTGTTGTTTAAGACTTCAAAATCGAAGAATTTGACGGGGGAATGCCAACGAAAAACGTAGAACTCGAAAATATCTCTTCAGAATGATAAGACTCGTAATTTTTGGATAAAAACTCAATTTTCCATGAATTTTCAAAGTTGAGCACTCAGTTTCGAAAACAAGCAGGTCAGATCACAAAATCACAGAAAACACAAACTTACAAGCAGAATTTCAGAAAAGTTAAAGAAGAAAAGTTGTAGATAATTCAAATACCTTTCTAGGGACACAAAAATCATCATCATACGATAAAAGACGAATTTTATACAAATATTACAAGGATTCAGAATCCAAATATACTATACATATATACAAAATCGGAGTAATCATACAAAGACAATGAATATAACGAAGAACTCATGGGTATATATATCTATCAGATTATGAAATAAAGCATTGCCACACATACACAAACTCAAGAGACTAACAAAAATCTTTAACATAATCAAAATCAATCAAACACAATGTACATGAATTAACACGAATATCAAAAGAATTAAAGAATCGTTACCCCTTCTTTTTATTCTTGTTATGAGTCTTCCTCCTCTCATGTTCTTCTTTCTCT
This sequence comes from Kitagawia praeruptora, assembly GCA_037693485.1. Classification (NCBI taxonomy): domain Eukaryota; kingdom Viridiplantae; phylum Streptophyta; class Magnoliopsida; order Apiales; family Apiaceae; genus Kitagawia; species Kitagawia praeruptora. The sequence goes on from CM075347.1 coordinate 21,834,096, forward strand.
CCCCCTCTCTCTCGATGCATTTTTTTCTTTCTCTGCCCGTTTGTATTCTCTTGCTAGGGTTTTCTAATGTTTCGTAACATCTCAATCTTTCTCTATTTTTTTCTCAATCTTTCTCTATTTTTTTCTCAATCTTTCTCTATTTTCTATATAAGTGTACATACATTATCCTATATCTATTTTATCCTTAATAATTACTCTTTGATGATACGTCTTCCTATAACTGAAAAAAATTACTAATTTTTATCCTAAATTTAAAACTTGAAAATCAATTATGAGTTACAACCTATTAATCTTCTATTTTTAATGACTTTCTACAATAACTCCACTAAAATTGAAAAATGCTATAATTTTAAATCCTAAATTATTAATACTAAATTATCAATTATTTACTAAAATTAATCTAAAAACCTGGGATGTTACACTCAGACTGTACAATTCCTTAAAGATATTATATATCAAAAAAGGCCCACTTTCATTTTTCTATGTGAAACTCAATGTAATAAGGAGAAGGTTGAGAGATGGGCTAATCAATTAGGGTATGAAGGTGTTTTGATGTTGAAGCTATTGGAAATAGTGGAGGTTTAGCGATGTTATGGAGGGGTTCATGTAATGTAGAGCTTCTTGGTTTTTCAGTTAATCACGTTGACATTTAGATTAAATCAATGGAGGAGGGAGACTGGCGCCTTACGGGTCTCTATAGGGAACCAAACAGGAGTTTGTGTCGTAATACATGGAACTTAATGTGGAATCTAAAGGAGAAATCAGACATGCCTTGGTGTTGAATAAGTGATTTCAATAATGTGGTAGGTCAGGTTGATAAGAGAGGGGGAAACCCATACCCGAACTGGCTAATAGAAGTATTCCGACAAGGGATTGAGGATTATGGTTTGGTGGAGCTGGATATCGTAGGCCAACAATTCACTTGGGAGCGAGGCCAGGGTACGGAAGGATGGGTGGAGGTCAGATTGGATAGAGCAATGGTATCTAAAAGATGGATGGATAGATTTAGGTCAGCTTGGCTTTTAACCTTGAAATTACTATGTCGGATCACTGCCCGTTGTTTTTGGATCTTGAGTTCAAAGATAGAGGGTTCTCTCCAAAGAGATTTAGGTTCGAGAATGCGTGGTTAACTGGGCCTAGATGCAAGGAGTTGGTAAAGGAGTGTTGGGCTCAAAGTGAGGTGGGTTCTATTCAGAAGAAGGTAGAGTTATGCAAGAAGGCGTTAGAAGGCCGGGGGGACGGAATTACAGGCAATTTTAAGTGGTGAATTAATCAGGGAAAGCGAAGAATGACCGAAATGAGTAGAAGAAGAGATAGTTGGGTTGTTGGCCAATTTAAGGAAGCTCAGGAGGAGCTAGCAAAAGTTTATCGGCAGAAAGAAATTTATTGGAGACAACGATCTAAGCAATTATGACTCCAATTTAGTGATAACAACAATAAATTCTTTCATACGTATGCGACCATGAGAAGAAAGAAAAATAAAGTGTAGAAGCTTAAGAGGGATGATGGTGTGTGGGTGGATAAAGATAACGGGCTCTATGCTCATATGGAAGAGTGCTTTCAGCAAATATTATCAACTGCAGGTACTGATCTAGAACAAGTAGTTAAGGGCATTAAAAGGTCAGTTACAGTAGCAGGATGATAGTCTAACGATCAAGTGTAGAGGAGGTTTACAAAGCTCTGTTGAGTATGAAACCAGATAAGGCGCTGGCCCGGATGGGTTCAGTCCTGCGTTCTATCAGAAATGTTGGTCTATTGTGGGCAATGATGTAGTTGCTCAGTTGGGGAGTAATCCTAGTTATATATGGCGTAACATTTTGGAGGCGAGGGATTTGGTGAAGACAGGGGTCAGGTGGCGTATAGGGAATGGTGAGCTAATTTCTGTTATTGGCCAATTGATGTGCTAAAAATATGACATTTATATCGCAAGCGCACGATCTCGTTTTAATATTTGAGATTCGATCCACAGAAACTTATTATTTTCTTGCGCAACCTTAATTTCTAATTGAGGCGAACTAGAATAATTTAATTTTGGAATGAGTTTGTTTTTTAAAAGAAAATTACAAGAATAATTAAACTATTTAAATCAAACATGAATATTGAAGACAAATAAGATAAAGGAAAAAAAATGCGTTCGAATTAAGCTAAAAGTCTAAGTACCCAATTTGTTAAAATCAAAACAGAAACTAATGATTAAGTAATGATTGCATTAATGATTGAATTAAATAAGAAGGTGAAACAAAAATGGCAAGTGCAAAGAATAACATGCGGACTAGAAGAAGATGGACTTGACAATCACTTAGTCGGCTCAAACAGATCAAATGGGCCACAAATAAAACATGGGTTGGACCAAAAATTATACTCCGTACAAGTTAATTAACATGACATGAATTTGGATAAAAAAACAATAAAACATGCAAATAATTAAACATGGAACTATTTAATCAAGCAGAGAATAAATGACTTTGAGGACTGTTCATTATAAGCGATTGACTACTAATTTACGCATAATTTATAAGATAAAATATAGTCACGAGTGATCTTGTTGGATTCGTATTTATTAGTACTTTAATACAGTAAAATTTTATATATAATACTAATACGAAATTAAAGATATTAACAATTAAAAGTGTGGATTGACAAACGTGTCCAAAGTAAATAGAAAACGTTTTTAGGAACGGAGGGAGTAATTAGCAATGACGAGCAATGATTACATAATGTTAACACTACAATGACATGACATGGAGAAGAAACATAAAAATTATTGAAGTGCATTACTGAAATGATGTGAAAAGGGACATGTTGAAGGGTGCAGGCGCAGTGAACAAAATAATGTAAAAGTGAGTAGAGAACTTAATTTCTAAAATTCATAATTAATTGAAAAATTATCAGAAAAATAAAAGAAAAATACCACTATGAAGCTCTAAATTATTCTGAATCTACTCTAAATTATTCTGAATTTAATAAAAATTTTCAAGTAAGATCCAACAAAAATTATTTTAATGTTGGAGCTCATAGTATTTTATGGAGTTGGCCGGAAATATAAAAGACTAGCATGGTTGCCCGCTCCGCAGGGCTTTGATTTATAGTTACATTGTAATGACTATCAAGTGTTTACGTAAGTTACGTTTAGTGATTCCAAAATGTGCAGTCCTTGATTACCAAAAGTGGAGTTACATATTTGAGCTGAATACATGAAAAGAGTTTTTTTGCTGATTACATATTTGTTAACAAAAGATACTTGATAAAAACCATAGTGGTGCTTCTTTCTTCTTGTCTTTATTACTTTATGGTTCTTTTGCTGGTGATTGGTGATTGGAAGTTCATTTGCGACAATTCATCCAAATGGTAAGTTGAACTTGATGCCTGTGGAAGAAATTGCAAGATGTATGAACGGTACTTAAGAGTTTATGAAATAATCAATTTGTTAGTAATTTTTCAAACCTGTGCCGTGCTTTCCTGCATTGATGTACTTGTATCTGCGTTGTTTTCATTAGGATCGATGAATCCTTTGCAAATGTTAGTTGCCCAATACATTGTTGCCCAATACTTGTATTGTATGGAGTTGGCCGGAAATATAAAAGATGGGGAAGATGCAATAAAAGGTAAAAGTTTGAATAACATTAATTATAAAAGAGTGTTTATAAAATTTAACATTACAAGAAAATAAAGATGGAGACTACAACTAAATTTAAGGTAAGCTAAACTAAAACTGAGATATACTAAAAGAAAGCAAAAGGAATCGGCAAGAAAGAGAGAAAGTACAATGAAAGGTTTAGCAAAAGTGAATTAAAAGGTGCTAGTTCCCCCTGTGTTGGTGAAATGAACGCCTTTTACAGGGCTTGTTAATTATCTTGTTTTCATATGAAAACAAGAAATCAAATCTCATGCTGCAGCTTACTTTTACCAATTTTGCTGCTTTTGTTTTTCTTCCAAGATTGTTGCACTTTCAACTTTCAAGATTCTCCGCATGCAACTATTGATTAATAAAACCAAGCTGCTGAATATAAAGTCAAATAAAGGTTTTGGGGTGTGTTTGAAATATTCCTTTTTGCTACAAGCTCCTAATTCTTTTTTCCTTCTTTTTTTATTCTAGCACTTTTTCTTCATCTTTTCTCCTTCTTTGCACTTCATTTTTTTATTTTGTCATTTCATTATTTTTCACGAATTTCCTGAAATGCAACAAAATAATCTATTAAAATACGAGTTCAAGCAATAAATAGGTAATAAAAATATGCACTTATCAAATGCCCCCATACCTATCTTTTGCTCGTCCTCGAGTAAAATAAAAAGGAAAATGCTGAATGAAACCTATACTCATTGTCGTATGAATCACGGGTAATTTTAGGTTTACCAACCCGTTAAACTCATAGACGATCTCTACAAGAGGAGTGTTGTCTCCTAAGGGTTTACAGAAGATATACCCATAAAATCTTTTAGATAAACCAGCAAGTATCCAACTTTCCTCTTTCAATCTAGCTTTCATTGGTGCCAATAAAACAATTTTGTAGGAAAATATATGCCTTAAAGATTTATTCTAATAATAGCCAGGTTATAGGTTCCAACAATCCACATGAGTTTAAGGCCTATGATGGATAAATGCATACGAACATTTTTTCTTTTTCAACCAATATTGAACTGACCCAATCTCTATTAAAACAAGGTTCTAGCCAACACTTCACGCTCTTAATAGTTAGACCGACCGTGCAATGGTTGAGATCCCAAAAGATTTTTGCATAAATATATATACCCATTTAGCGAGTTTTAGGTCAACAATCCCAGATCACAAAGGATCTTAGGTTGCTAGGCACAAAGTCCCCTCGAACTTACTTACTCGGGTTATCAATGAGCCCAACCTAGCCAATTTCCCTACTAAGAATTTATTATTACAAAATTACACCAGCACTCTACAACTACAAACATTTATTGACTCTTTTTCTTTTCTCTCTTTCTTTTTTTCGACACTATAGGAACAATTTTCGCAAAGGTTTGATTCGACATTGTTCTAACATGTGGGTTCTCTCTCAGGTATCGAATAACATTCCTATACAATCTTTCCATCAAAGGTCTTGTGCAAATGTTGAAGGAATTTACGGACGAGCGGAAGCGCGGTATAACAATTATTCCGTAAAAACCATGTATCGCACATATAGAAAATCATATAAAAATGAAATAGCGGAGGAATCGAAACCTTACCTTGAAAAATCGAAGCTTTATAATCTATGGTTTTGATGGTTGCTAGCAGTTGCTCCTCAGAGTGTGAAGCACTCTACCGGTATCCACCAAGATTAATTCTTCGACGAAGCTTTTTATAAAACTAAGCTTTTATAAAAATGGAGGTTTGATCTTTTTGAGAGAGAGAGAGAGATGAAGGTGGAGGCTACTAGGGTTTTCACAAAACCAAAAGTATGTAACTCATTCTCATCTCATTCTATTTATAGGGCTTATGTAGGGTTTTCATAATTAATATATCATTATATATTAATATATAAATCCTACACTTTATCTTATAAAATGTTAAATAATAATTAAAACAATTTTAATCATTATTAAAACAACTTGCTCTCTCAAAATACCTTCATCAATAAATTAATCTTTTTATGGTGTGACCCTGTAGGTTCAAATTAAGCCGGTAGTAGAAATAAATAATAATAAACTTTTTATTTATTATTTATATGAATTCTAAAATTCATTAAATATAATTAACTGATTAATTATATTTATTCTACATCGTGAGTGATGCTTCTCAACATATCGCGACTATCCGGATAATATGAATTCACTGCTTAGAATACCAAGAACCTGTCAGTGCTAGTTACCGTACAATCAATTCCTTCTACCCTACAATATCCCGATTAAATACAAGGCATGGATCTCGTGTCAAGCCTATCAAATTTAATCATATGATTTCTTATTCATAATGCAAAGTTCATATTAATGCAAATTAGAAACTCCTTTCTAATTTCATTCACTCTGGCCAGAGATTCCAGAACTCGCATACTAAGAATAACATAGGATATTCACTTCTTTACTGGAAGGGGTAGATCCTTTATTGACCGTTAACTATCTCCATACACAAATCCCTATGCCCAGAATAGACCTAATGGATGTCCTTGAGACTAAGGACTAAACCAAAGCATAGTTCATTATATACAAGATTACTCTAACGATCTCAAGTCTAAGGACACTTGTACAACTATCACCCAGTGAACAACTATCGACACGTGAGTAAACTCCATTAGTTGTTCAACTTATCGAGTCATGTTCAGTGAACTTATTCCCTAATAAGCACCTACATACTAGCTATAGTGTCACCACACAAATGCCTATGAGAATAGACATCCTCCTGAAAGGAGCAAACATAGTATGTACCAATCTTTGCGGATTCACTAACTTCCAATTAGTTATCCTATGATCGGGAACTGTTTAAGTCTAGAGTTATCATCTTCTAGATCTCACTATTACAATCTCATTATAATTCTAGAAGCTTTACTCTAAACTATGGAATATCTTATTTAAGACACTTTAAATAGATAAAGCCCGTAATAAAAACAAATAACTCTTTTATTAATATTAATGCAATCAAATAAGAGTACAAGAAAGTTCTCCTAACTCATCATACATGATTGGATTTAGGACAAACTCTTTCAATCTCCCACTTGTACTAAAGCCAATCACTCTGGTATCTAATACCCATTCACTCATTATGACGATCGAAGTGAATCTGAGATAGCGGTTTAGTGAGTGGGTCTGCTATGTTGTTATGTGTGTCAACTCTCTCAATGTTGACATCTCTACTTTCAATGATCTCCCTAATCAAAAGAAAGTGCCACAAACAGTTTTGCAGCATCACTTGCATCTATAAACTCTGCTTCCGCTGTTGAGTCAACCGTGTAGGCTGTTTGGAACTCTTCCAACCAAACGCTCCACCCTTCAGAGTAAATACGTACCCTAACATGGATTTGCTATCATCACTTTCTGATTGAAAACTAGAGTAGGTATAACCCTTCTATTTTTCAACTCAGATCCACCAAAAACAAGAAAAATATCCTTAGTCCTTCGCAAGTACTTAAGGATGTTCTTCATTGCTTTCCAGTGGTCTTCACCTGGATCGGACTGATATCTGCTCGTCAAACTAATTGAATGAGCAATATCATGCCTAGTACATAACATCGCGTACATGATAGATCCTATTGCTGAAGCATAAGGAATCTTACTCATACGCTCTCTTTCCTCAGGTGTCTTAGGAGACATCTTCTCGGAAAGGGATACTCCATGGCTCATCGGTATGAGACCTATCGTGGAGTTTTCATGCTAAACCTTTTAAGCATTTTCTCGATGTATGTACCTTGGGTAAGACCTATAATTCTTCTCGATCTATCTCTATAGATCTTTATACCGAGAATCTTGGATGTCTTTCCCAAGTCCTTCATAGTGAAGTTCTTTGATAGCCACACTTTGACTGATTGTAGCATCGGTATATCATTTCCTATAAGAAGTATGTCATCCACATACAACACAAGAAATGTTACCACGCTCCCACTAACCTTCTTGTAGACACATGGTTCATCTATGTTTTTTGATAAAATCAAACTCTTTGATTGTCTCATCAAAATGGATGTTCCATCTACGAGAACTTGCTTCAATCCATATATGGATCGCAAGCAAAATCCGAATTGATTTGAGTAGGGCTACATGCAAAAAGTTTCATCAAAGTCAATCCCTTGTCTTTGTCTGAATTCTTTTGCCATGAGCCTGGCCTTATAGGTCTCCACCTGGCCATATACTTCAATCTTTCTCTTGTATACCCTTTAGCACCTAATAAGCCTAACGTCCTCAGGTGCTTCAACCAAGGTCCATACTTGGTTGGCATACATAGAATCCATTTCGGATTTCATGGCACTCTGCCATTTCTCAGAGTCAATACTATGTCACATAAGGTTGTTTAGTTTGAACAAGTGTTTCCTCTTGAACCGTAGTAGTTTGTGTTTCATGAACTTCTTTAAGTTCAATCTTGATCCCACTGTTCCCTTCAAGGATAAACTATTTTTCTAAGAAGGTAGCATGTCTGGAGAGAAACACCCTATGATCGGTGTAACAGTGATACCCTAAATCTCTTTAGGATATCCCACAAAACTACATTTTACGGATCGAGATTCCAGCTTATCAGGGTCAACTTTCTTGACATAAGCCGGACATCCCCAAATCTTAACGTGTTTAAGACTCGGTTTCCTTTCTTTCCATATCTCATATGGAGTTTGAGGAACAGATTTGGAAAGCACCTTATTCAGTAAATATGCTGAGGTTTCCAATTCATAACCCTAAAGTGATACTGGAAGATCTGCATAGCTCATCGTGGATCGAACCATGTCTAACAAAGTTCAATTTCTCCTTTCAGATACTCCACTCAACTATGGAGTGTCCGGATGAGTCCGCTGGGAGACTATACTATTTTCTTTGAGATAATCTAGAAACACACCACTCAAGTATTCATCTCCTCGATCTGATCGAAGAGCTCTAATACCATGTTTGGTTTATTTCTCTACTTCATAACTGTATTCTTTGAACTTTTCAAAGGCTTCAGATTTGTATTTCATCAAATACATATATCTGAATCTAGATCAATTATCTATGAAAGTCACGAAGTATTAAAATCCTGCCATGGCTTGCGTAGACATTTGTCCACATACATCTATGTGTACCAATACCAGCAACTCTCTAGCGCTCTCTCCATGTCCACTAAATGGAGATTTGGTCATTTTACCCAATAGACAAGACATGCATGTAGGATATGATTCAAAATCAAAGGGTTCCAGTAACCTTCCCTTATGCAATGTTCGAAGTCTATTTTCACTAATATGACCAAGTCTGTAGTGCCATAAGTAGGTAGGATTTTCATCATCCTTTTTTTCTTTGTTTAATATGAAGTAAGACATATTCTATGTCACATACATACAGACCATTATTTAAAATAATAGTCTTGCCCGTAGGCATATGTAAATCAAACGATCTTACAGCTATGGCAGCAACCCTTGCTCCATTACCCATAGAATCACCTCCTCTTCCCAAGAGCCCTACTTCTCCTTAGTTCTTGCAACAAATTGCAAATGTGAGAACCAAGGCGGTATCTAATACCTAAGTAGAAGTTCGATTTAGTGACATGTTTACTTCAATCATGAACATACCTGAACCAGAAGCGGCAGTCTCACTACCCTTCTTCTTATTCAACTCTGCAATGTAAACCTTGCAGTTCCTCTTCCAGTGCCTCGTCTTGTTACATTGAAAACAAACAGCATATCCTAGCTTCTTAGCCCTTGAGAAATTTTTCTCAAGCTTTGAAGCCATTCAGTATGGTTGGGACCAGTCAATATGTGAGCATCTAGTATGCTACGGAGTGATTGTGCAGAAGACCTAGTGTATATATCTATATATATTAAGTCTGCAAATGATATACACATAACAACACTTAGCAAATAATCAATTTCATTATTAAAACACTATATGAATCGGGTCTTTATTCATAAGTGGCTCCCACTAGTTTATCTAATTTATACAACCCCCTAAGTGAATAAATAAGCATTCAAAATGCTAGTGGGAATAGGGATCCTACATTCCATCACACAACCCCGGCTGTGGCACGAAACGCCATGTGATGTTCAGTAGGCAGACAACTCTTGTCAATTACATTTCATGTTATTCCCTAATAAAACTTTAGCCTCTTGAATAATTGAGTCACGGCTGTGGCACGACAAACTCAATATTCTAAGTCAAGTCTAACCCAACATTCTGTACAATTGAATCAGTCTCCAATAGCCCACGGCTGTGGCACGTAACGACCATTAGATTCTAATTCATTGTACACATCTCTATGTAATAGACAAGTATTTCTTATTTCGAAATCAAAGCCCTCGGCTGTGGCACGAAACGACAGTGATTCAAAAATGAGAACTACTTTCTACCATGTTGGAAGGCTATGACCGACACAAGCCCGTTGTGTCATTGGCCAATTACTACTTGATATTTATAAAAGAGGTTTTTTTTAAGGTCACGAAACATTTTCGTATAAACCTATAAGTCTAACGTGTTTTAAGTTGAATAGATAATCTAAATCTATAACAAAAACACGAAAAATCTCAATATTATTAGTCAAGTCAAATCCAACATTTTGTACAATTAAATTAGATTCCAATAGCCCACGGCTGTAGCACGTAACGACCACTAAAATATAATTTTGTACACATCTAATGTAACAGACAAGTATTTTCATGTTGATCGGTAACAAAGTCCTCGGCTGTAGCACGAAACGACAATGCACCGAAAACAAGAAATACTTTCTGTCATGTTGGAAGACCATAACCGACACAAAACTTTTTGTGCCTATGGCCGATTACAACTTGACATATATAATACATAGATCTCATCTTCTTTGTTATTAACTAATAATTAAAACTCTTTTAATCATTAATTCTATTTCTAAACTCTTTAGAAAATTAATCTCTCCCTTAATATAATTTCATAAATTAAATAAATAATTAATAATATTAAGATCACATCTTAATTATTTTATAATCAATTAAATCTTATTTAATCAATTAATAAAATTGCTAACTAATTATTCATTTCATAAATAAATAATTATCAGCCATTATTAATTAACTAATATTATTTAGCAATCATAATCATATTATAAAGAGATTCTTTTCTTCAATTAAATATTTCAAATCAATAATCGATAATAGGATGATTCCCAGATCGGGGGGAGCATTGTCAAGAGGCGTCACTTAATACCCCTTTCTTACAGATCAAAATCTGTTTTTGACAGAATCATCCTTTCTCTCAATATTGAAAATTCATATTTAATTACGTGTTTCAAAAACACAAAAATCTCATGATTGTATTCATAATATTATTATTAAGGCAAGAAACGATTCCTATTTCTAGATTTTCTAGCGCACGCCTTATTTTGATTTAAGTTCACCTAAATCTATCATCTCATGGTAAACAAAGGCATATATCTCATATATAAACATAAATAAATAAGTAAGCATGCAAGCAATATCATGTCACACATTGATATAATGATGTATGGATTTATTATAGCATTTAAAAGCAATTTAAAACAATTAAAACATGCTTTAAAACACTTCCGGGAATATAAATATTTCAAAAATATTATATAAAAATATTTGACCACTCCATTAGATCCGTCTCGGAAATACAAATCCAACGATATATTGCACGCCCAAAACGGAGTTACGAAACTCCCAGAAAATCAAATTTAATGTGGGCAGAAGGTCTGTAACGCAAGTCATAAATGCGCTACACTGTGTAACGCATTTACGGAATGCGTTACAACAGTTTAAGGCCATTAAATGCTGTAACGCATGACGATCATGCGCGACTGACCCTGTCACGCATTTCCCAAATGCGCGACCTCTTAATTCCCGTCTGTACTACACGCGCCAGCAGCAGCTTCAACAGTTTTTTTTTTTTTTATTAAACTGCCGTTTGTACGTTTTTGTTGTCAGACATCAGGTGTTTGTAACTGTTGTGTTTCCTTTATTGCCAAAATCAAAACTGCCCAATACTATTATTGTAATAACTTTCATTAATATTATTATTTTAATTTTATATTAATAAATTAATTAACATTTAATTAATAAATTAATAAAAAATCAAAACAACATGATTTCTAAAATCATCCAGTAGCAAAAATAACCAGGAAGCTATGGGGTCCTTGTGCAAAATTTTAATTCATAAATTTCACATGCATGATTATTATATGAATTTTAATTAAAACAATTTTTAAAAATTCATAACAAATAATCTACACATCACAAAAATATGAAAAAAATACCTAGATGATCTACAACACTTGTAGAACCCAGATCAATGGTCAAAATATCATGCAAATAATATTTGGATTAATTCATAATTAAATCTAAATAATCTTGCAAAAATCATAATAAATCCATACATGCATAAAAAAAATCTGAAATTTTTATATGAATCTCTATATGCAAGAACCTAGCTCTGATGCCATTGAAGGAATTTACGGACGAGCGGAAGCGCGGTATAACAATTATTCCGTAAAAACCATGTATCGCACATATAGAAAATCATATAAAAATGAAATAGCGGAGGAATCGAAACCTTACCTTGAAAAATCGAAGCTTTATAATCTATGGTTTTGATGGTTGCTAGCAGTTGCTCCTCAGAGTGTGAAGCACTCTACCGGTATCCACCAAGATTAATTCTTCGACGAAGCTTTTTATAAAACTAAGCTTTTATAAAAATGGAGGTTTGATCTTTTTGAGAGAGAGAGAGAGATGAAGGTGGAGGCTACTAGGGTTTTCACAAAACCAAAAGTATGTAACTCATTCTCATCTCATTCTATTTATAGGGCTTATGTAGGGTTTTCATAATTAATATATCATTATATATTAATATATAAATCCTACACTTTATCTTATAAAATGTTAAATAATAATTAAAACAATTTTAATCATTATTAAAACAACTTGCTCTCTCAAAATACCTTCATCAATAAATTAATCTTTATATGGTGTGACCCTGTAGGTTCAAATTAAGCCGGTAGTAGAAATAAATAATAATAAACTTTTTATTTATTATTTATATGAATTCTAAAATTCATTAAATATAATTAACTGATTAATTATATTTATTCTACATCGTGAGTGATGCTTCTCAACATATCGCGACTATCCGGATAATATGAATTCACTGCTTAGAATACCAAGAACCTGTCAGTGCTAGTTACCGTACAATCAATTCCTTCTACCCTACAATATCCCGATTAAATACAAGGCATGGATCTCGTGTCAAGCCTATCAAATTTAATCATATGATTTCTTATTCATAATGCAAAGTTCATATTAATGCAAATTAGAAACTCCTTTCTAATTTCATTCACTCTGGCCAGAGATTCCAGAACTCGCATACTAAGAATAACATAGGATATTCACTTCTTTACTGGAAGGGGTAGATCCTTTATTGACCGTTAACTATCTCCATACACAAATCCCTATGCCCAGAATAGACCTAATGGATGTCCTTGAGACTAAGGACTAAACCAAAGCATAGTTCATTATATACAAGATTACTCTAACGATCTCAAGTCTAAGGACACTTGTACAACTATCACCCAGTGAACAACTATCGACACGTGAGTAAACTCCATTAGTTGTTCAACTTATCGAGTCATGTTCAGTGAACTTATTCCCTAATAAGCACCTACATACTAGCTATAGTGTCACCACACAAATGCCTATGAGAACAGACATCCTCCTGAAAGGAGCAAGCATAGTATGTACCAATCTTTGCGGATTCACTAACTTCCAATTAGTTATCCTATGATCGGGAACTGTTTAAGTCTAGAGTTATCATCTTCTAGATCTCACTATTACAATCTCATTATAATTCTAGAAGCTTTACTCTAAACTATGGAATATCTTATTTAAGACACTTTAAATAGATAAAGCCCGTAATAAAAACAAATAACTCTTTTATTAATATTAATGCAATCAAATAAGAGTACAAGAAAGTTCTCCTAACTCATCATACATGATTGGATTTAGGACAAACTCTTTCAAATGTGTCGTCTTGGACTTTTAAGCAAAAATTTGTTCGACACAAGTTTCACGAGGAAAAACCTTACTTGACTACGTTCAAATTATCTAAAGGAATTATACATATAATTTTTGAAAAACATTTAACACCAACTAGTTCTAAAGTTCAAAGAGTGGGAAGGACAACTAAGCTAAATTATCTCTATTTTTGGATTTCTAATTTTTGTTAATATTTTTGGATTCTTCAATTTTATGTGTTTACACTAAAAACCCTCCCCCATAGCTAAATCATGCATTGTCCTCATCAATGTATGCAAATGCAAGATAAATGACAAAAGAGAATGAGGAGATAATACCTGACAAGGGGTGAGGGAGACGAAAGAATATGAAAACAACTAATTAACACGACTCACGCACACAATTCCTCCCCCATACCTATCTTCATGAGGGGAGGCAAAAGAATAAAACCGAATCAGCCGATGCCAGTGGGAAAATTGGGGTGAAGCTGTGAGAAAAATTCAAGACATTTTTGAAAATTTTGTTTAGAACAGATTCTCTCCAGCAACATAGGATCATTCAACCTATTAGTACAAAAATCACTAGTGTTTATCCTAAACCAACTTAAGGCTTCTTTGTTTTGTTTAAGTAGATTAGAGACAGTGAAGGTTGGGTCGTGGATTGAATCACTAGGAATGACATAAGATGAGAGTTCGTTTTCTCCTAAAGGCTGTTGATCAAACTCGGGATGATACAAAGTCAAGTTAAATGCAGGAGGTGTTCCCACAGAACTCTTAACAACGGTCTCAACACTAACATCCTCGGGTGAAGTCTCCCATTTAGAACAGATGTCGTTCAAATCTCCTAACAACTTATCAGATGTAGGTGGTTCACCAACGGGAGTTTTAACAATAAGATTTGGTTCATAAGAGACCTCCACGGGTTTGGTTTCCCACTTAGAACAAATATCGTCCAACTCTTGCAACATCTCATCCGAGGTGATATCCCTACAAAACTCTCGCTTGATTTCGTGATTTATTTTAAAATCCTCAACAAGAAAGGACTCAATTTCACTATCCTCAAGGTTTGACCAATTAACAATGTCATCAACAAGATTAACCCCTATTGATTGTTCATAAAGCTCATTGGGTTCTTTTCCGACATTAAAGATGTTAAGGTTAATGGTCATATTACTAAAAGTGAGTTTCAGCGAACCATCCCTACAATTAATCAAGGCATTGGATGTAGCAAGAAAAGGTCTTCCTAGAATGATTGGGATTTGGTTCTTAGGATTCGTGACGGGTTGAGTCTCAAGGACAACAAAATCAACCGGGAATATAAAATCACCAATTTTAATCAAGACATCTTCAATTAATCCCTTGGGCATTTTTATAGAACGATCGGCAAGTTGAAGTGTCATGTTCGTCTTCTTAAGTGCACCTAACCCTAGGGCTTGATAGACCGTAAATGGAAGAAGATTTACACTCGCTCCTAAGTCAAGTAAAGCTTTATCCACAATGGTAGTGCCTATGACACATGAAATTGTAGGACAACCGGGATCCTTATATTTCACAGGAATTTGATTCGAAAGAATTGAACTGACATGAGAGGTCAAAAAGGCTTTCTTAGGAACGTGGGTGGAGCGCTTGTGAGAACACAGATCTTTTAGACACTTGGCATAAGAAGGAATTTGTTGAATGGCATCTAAAAGAGGAATGTTTATCTCGATTTGTTTAAAGACTTCCAGAATCTTGTCCATTTGAGCCGATTGTTTATTAGAAATGAGTCTTTGGGGTTAAGGAGCTTTTGGCTTAAAGACTCGTTCGCTAGGCTCTTCGGGACTGGATTTTGAAAGTGGAATGACAAACGAAGATTCACTAGATGAAAGTGGTTTGGAAGATGAAGAAGGTTCTGGTGACTTGGGAGTTTGAGAGGAGTGATCAAGGATAGGGTTCGGTTCAACATCGAAATCTTTTTCTTCGGGAGACTTGACACCTACTTGATTATCAACTTGATTTCTCGACCTTAGAGAAATGATAGCATTAACATTTTCATGAGGTCTTTGTTTGAGAGGAAATTTAGGATTGACCTCGGGAATTTTTTCTTCTCTCGCTCAGACATGGCGTTGGCTAATTGACTCACTTGAACCTCTAACTTAGATATGGCTTGAGTACTAGCATTTAAAATTTGCCTATCTTGAGTCATGGTTTGCATGAAGGTTTGTTGAGATTGAGCCAAATTAGTTGTTGATTTTAAAAGCGCATCCAGGCTCTTTTCCAAGGAATTAAGTCTCTTATCTGACTCATGAAAGTTGGGATGGTGGGTGGTAGCTTGAGTTGGATAAGG
The DNA here is from genome assembly GCA_037693485.1 of Kitagawia praeruptora. Taxonomy (NCBI): domain Eukaryota; kingdom Viridiplantae; phylum Streptophyta; class Magnoliopsida; order Apiales; family Apiaceae; genus Kitagawia; species Kitagawia praeruptora. The sequence goes on from CM075347.1 coordinate 21,850,028, forward strand.
ATCGTGATTTTGAGTCGGGTAAGAGTTCGGCTTTTGAAAAGAAGGCGGCGGAGATTGGTAGTTTTGACCTTGGTTCCACCTATAGCGTCGCCACCTATAGCGTCGGTTATTGACCTATAGCGTCGTCACTTTACCTATTGCGTCGGTTGTTTGCATTAACCGACGCATATTGACTTCTGCCAGAAGCTATGGCGTCGCTTGTTTGCATTAACCGATGCTATAGGTATAGCCTATAGCGTCGCCCATTAAAAGGCGACGCTGTAGGTATAGCCTATAGCGTCGCCCAGTAAAAGGCGACGCTATAGGTATACCTATAGCGTCGCCCATTTGAGGGACGACGCTATAGAACATAACTATAGCGTCGGCATTTTAGCGGGCAACGCTATAAGCTACGCTTATAGCGTCGCCCTTTTAAGGGCGACACTATTGGTGTAGTATATAGCGTCGCCCCCTTAAAAAGGCGACGTTATAGGTATACCTATACCATTTTTAACTAGTTTGTAAAATAAATAAAAAAAATTAAATAAAAATAGGAAAAATGACAATTTTTGAAAATAAATTTATACACACCAAAGTAGTAATACTCACTATTTGTTTGATGAATGTTACCTTATTTTCACTAATTGTCCATTTTTTAATATTTCCCCATTTTTAACTAGTTTGTAACATAAATAAAAAAAATTAAACAAAAATAGGAAAAAATGCCAATTTTTGAAACTAAATTCATACACACCAAAGTAGTCATACTCACTATTTGTGTGATGAAATTTACTTTATTTTCAAAAAAATTCCATTTTTTTATTTTTTCCCATTTTTAACTAGTTTGTAAAATAAAATCAAAAAATTAAATAAAAATAGGAAAATTGACAATTTTTGAAACTAAATTCATACACACCAAAGTAGTCATACTCAGTATTTGTGTGATGAATGTTAGCTTGTTTTAAAAAAAAATCCATTTTTTTATTTTTTCCCCCATTTTTAACTAGTTTGTAAAATAAAATCAAAAAATTAAATAAAAATAGGAAAAATGACAATTTTTGAAAATAAATTCATACATACCAAAGTAGTCATTCTCAATATTTTTGTGATGAATGTTACCTTGATTTCACTAATTTTCCATTTTTTTTATTTTTCCCCATTTTAACTAGTTTGTAAAATAAATTAAAAAATTAAATAAAAATAGGAAAAATGACAATTTTTGAAAATAAATTCATACACATCAAAGTAGTAATACTCACTATTTGTATGATGAATGTTACCTTAATTTCACTAATTTTCCTACGTTTTAAAAATAATATCGAAATTTTTCCTCAACTTTACATTTTATTTTGCAATTTACAAAAATTGAATAATTTATTTTTAAATAAAAATTAAATTATGAAATTGTAAATTACCCTTGTTTCCTTTTAACGCCAGTTTCCCCAATTCATTCCTACCAAATAAGTAGGAATGAGTGATAATTTATTTATAAAAAAGTGTATAGTTTAATAATTTAAAAATCAACAAATTGAGTTGAATTATTTATAAAATTGAGTGATTTGTTTTTAAGTGAAAAGTTGAATTATGACAACATGATACGACAATATAATATGACAACATGACGTAACATGCTTATATATCTAACGATGTTATGATGTGAAAATTTTTACAATATTAATATGATAATAAAATAAGTTTAAACTTTAACAAAAATATTAATAAAATAAGCTTTATGTGTCGCCCTGATGTTAACTGACACTTTAACTCTTAACAAAATTAAAAAAAACACGGATCAATTGTTTCCCAACTTATTTCCCCAAGGAAAAAATTATTCCCCCAATATTTCATTACTCATTCCCCCCAAAATATTTGGAAAAATATCAAAGTCCTCATTCTCTAGTTTAAAATGTATCAATATCATCATGAAAGTAAAGTTTGACTCACTTAAGTCACTAACTAATTAAAAACGTACACGTCGTCAAAGTCAATACTTGATTTAACAGTCAACGTCACTAACTAATTTTGACCTGGCCATCAACGGCTATTTCCAGTACTGTCTATATATAACTCACCTTGTAGTATAATAATCTTAATCAAGCTCTCTTTTTTTTTTTTGCTTACAGATCTAGGGTTTTGAGTTTTGGAATCTTGACTTGTAACTAATCACAGTAATGGATGTTCCTCCAGAAACACAGACTCGTATTTGAGACAATCCATCAATTTTACCTTGGGTCTTCCTGTCTTTCCTACTACTCTGGAGACCAAGCTTCGTATTTCCCATTAATCGCATCGTCGTATTCACCAACAGAATCTCCATTTGCATGCTTGCCAAATTCAATGCCAAAGATCAACAGTTTCAACGTGCTAGGGGTTGTTTCTCATTCTTGTTATTTTGTGTGTTTCAATCTTTGTATTGCTTGGATGATAATTCAATTAAGTGTTTGCCTTTCTTATTCTTGTGCTCATTTTGGAATAAAAAACGTATTTATCTTGGATGATATCTCCGTTTTATTGTTGCCCCTCTTTTAGTTGCGTTGCTTTATCATAATTTAGCATGCTTCGTCTAATCTCAGTTTGTAACTTTGTTTGTAATACTAGACGAATAGATGGACTGATGTTATTAAATATTTCACTTCTGTTGTTGCTTTGGCTTCATATAAAATACCACTATGGTTGGCATCATTGTATCAATATGTTTATGCATCTCTTTAAATTGCATACTGGCTGTTGCGTGGTCTTTGTCTTAGTCCGGTGATTTTACGAATATTAGGCTGAGTCGAGTATGAATGCACAAGCAGTGAAGAAATTTGTAGAAGAAAATCAGAAATTGGCAATAGAGTGCTCCAACTTACTGTCTCAGTGTAAAAAGAGTGGGAGCGAGAGTGTGTGCTGTACGAACTTGAACGTGATGCAGTGATGGATTTTGGAAATGAAGCTGATGAACGTGCAAAGCAAGCAGAATCCAGTGTACATGATTTGGAGGTGGAGTTGAAAACATTATCCGAAGAGTTGAGAAGATTATCTGAGGATCTGCAGTTCTACAACCATCGGTCTGACATGCATGTGGTAATATTGTATTAAACATTAACGGACTTGTTGACAAAAAATGTTTAGTTTGACTGCAGATGGCTTTGACTTTGACGGCGTGTTCATTTTTAATTAGCTAGTGACTTAAATGAGTCAAAATCTACTTTTATGATGAGGTCAGGGGTTCGACTCCTGCGTGTGTGTGAGTTTTTTAGTTTGTATTAGGTTTCCTTTCTGTATTTATATTTCTATATTTGTAATGGTCGGGGTCCTTCGGAAACAGCACCACTTTGAATGGTATTATAACTGAGTAAGTTTCGTTTTATGATGATATTGATACATTTTAAACTAGAGAATGAGGAATTTGATATTTTTCCCCAAAATATTTCCCCTTGTCTCTCATCTCTCTCATCTGACATCTCTCTCATCTGACATCTCTCTCATCTGACATCTCTCCCGTCTCTCCCACCTACATCTCACCTCTCTCACAAAATCCCAACCCCCATCACTCTCTGAAACAGTCATGTCAAGTGAAACCACTATTAGGAGTGATAACACAAATGAAACAGAACAAGAGAAGGCGAGAAGGGAAGAAAGAAGAGCAGAGTGAGAAACAAGAGATAGAGGAAGTTCAGAGAGATAAGGATTGAATTATATTTTCCATAACAAAAATACTAATAGTTGAGCTATTTATAGAATTATATCTCTCTATTCCAACAAACAAGATAAGTCTAAAAGCCAACTACGACTAACAAAATATCCAAATTAACTACTTATACGCAAAGCATAACTGACACTAACTTCCTGTTACATTCCTTCCCCCTTATCACAATCTTGACCTCAAGATTGAAGAACAAAACCTGGAAACTGAAGCTCAAATTCAGCAGCTGGTTCCCAGGTAGCCTCAGATTCTGGATACCCCTCCCATTGAACTAAATATTGCACCTGAGCACTGTTCCTATGCTTGACCACTCTTCTGTCCAGGACTGATGCTGGCTTGACAACAACATCAGCAGGTTTATTATGAAACCAGGGGGGAGTGTGAGCAACAGCCGGCAATATACCCTTGAACGCCTTAATCTGTGAAACATGAAATACAGGATGGACTTGAGCATTTATAGGTAATTTAAGTTTGTATGCCACAGATCCCACCCTTTCCCGCACTTGAAATGGACCAAAATATTTCGAAGATAATTTTTCATTAGTGACCGTCCTCATGGATTTTTGCCTGTGTGATTGCAACTTTAACTATACCGAATCTCCCACTGCAAAGCTCCTATCACTCCTGTGCAGATTCGCTTGAGCTGTCATCCGATCCTGAGCTCTTCTTAAATGAAATTGTAGAGTCTTTATCATAGTTTCCATTTTTTGTAATGATCTGTCCACCTCTGCGACTTTAGTCTCTCCAGGAAGGTACGGCAGATGAAGTGGAGGAGGCTGATTGTAGACAATCTCATACGGAGTTGCTTGAATAGATGTGTGAAATTTAGTGTTATACCACCATTCAGCTAAAGGAATCCATAAACTCCAATCTCTAGGACACTCACTGCACATACACCTCAGAAACGTCTCAAGGCACTTGTTCACGACTTCTGTTTGACCATCCGTTTGAGGATGATATGCTGATGATAACAACAGATCCGTCCCTTGAATTGTGAACAAAGCTTGCCAAAATTTGCTAAGGAACACCGGATCTCTATCACTTACTATAGACCTAGGCCAACCATGGAGCCTAAACACAACATCTAAGTAAGCTTGAGCAACATCTACCGCAGAATAAGGATGAGATAAAGTGATGAAGTGAGCATATTTGCTTAGTCTATCCACAACCACCATAATAACTTCTTTCCCTTGCGACTTAGGCAGCCCCGATATGAAATCCATGGAAATGTCCACCCACACTTCATATGGAATTGGCAAAGGTTGTAACAAACCAGGTGAAGCAACAGTTTCATGTTTGTTTGCTTGACACACCACACAATGTCTCACAAAGTTACTCACCATTGTACTCATTCCTCGCCAATAAAATAAAGCCTTCACTCTCTTCAAAGTAGCATCTCTTCCCGAATGTCCACCCTGAGAGGAAGCGTGCAGCCACTGCATTATAGAAATCTTGAGAGATTCATCAGGTCCAACTAGTATCTTCCCTTTTTTCCTTATCAGGCTATCAACCAAAGTATAGTGACGAACTTCCAGTCCGCTCTGAAGCTTGCCCAACAATTGCTGTATATTAATATCCAGGCTATAACTTGCTTGAATAAGTGAGTGCAAATTAAAATCCAGGACTGAAATTGCCATGCATAATATCTCAGAACCAGATACCCTTGATAAAGCATCTGCGGCTAAGTTTTCACTTCCTTTCTTGTACTGAATTTCGTAATCGAAGCCCATAAGCTTAGACAACCAAAACTGTTGAAAGGGGGTGGAAAATTTCTTGTTGTAATAACCATTTTAGGCTTTTCTGATCGGTTCGAATAATAAAATGTTGACCAGACAGGTATTGCTACCACTTCTGAACCGCAGTCACTACCGCTAACAACTCTTTTTCATAAACAGAAAGCTTTTGCCATTTAGGCCCTAAAGCTTTACTTAAGAAGGATAAAGGATGCCCTCCCTGCATAAGCACTGCCCCGATGCCACCACTAGATGCGTCTGTCTCAATCTCAAATTGCTTAGAAAAATCAGGCAAGGCTAAAACGGGTGCTGCACTAAGAACTTTTTTCAATGCTTCAAAAGCAGAATTTGCTTCATCCGACCAACAAAACTCTCCCTTCTTAAGTAGATTAGTTAAAGGTCTACTTATGCAAGCATAACCCTTCACGAATTTTCGATAGTAACCCGCCAATCCAAGGAAACTCCACAATTCTTTCACATTTCTAGGTACAGGCCATTTTTCTACAGCAGCTACCTTTTGGGGATCCGTTTCCATTCCATGGCCAGAAATAAAATGCCCCAGATACTCCACCTTTTCAATGGCAAATGCACATTTATTTTTTTTAGCAAAAAGTGTATGTTGATGCATCAACTTAAAAACAGCTTCCAAATGCTCCAAATGTTCTTCAAAATTAGGACTATAAACTAAGATATCATCAAAAAAAAACCAATACACATTTCCTTAAAAGTGACTTGAATATGTGGTTCATCCATGCTTGGAACGTAGCAGGTCCGTTGGTCAATCCAAAAGGTAACACTAAGAACTCATAGTGTCCGTTATGAGTTTTAAATGCCATCTTGTAAATATCGTCCTTATGAACTCTTAACTGGTGATAACCAGCCCTCAAATTGATCTTACTGAACACAAACGAACCTGATAATTCATCAATCAGCTCATCCACCACCGGAATTGGAAACTTATCCTTGACCGTTTTTTTATTCAAATCCCTATAATCAACACAAAGCCTCCAGGACCCATCTTTTTTTCCTACTAATACAACTGGCGATGCAAAAGGGTTGCAACTGTCCCTTATTATTCCTTGGTTCAGCATTTGTTGAACAAGTTTTTCAATAATATCTTTTTGTTTTAGAGCGTACCTGTAGGGTCTTATACTCACAGGATTTGCTCCAGACTCCAGGGGTATCCTATGGTCAAAAACACCTCTTATTGGAGGTAAACCAGTTGGCTCGTCAAAGATTTGCTCGTATTTTTTTAAGATTTCCTGAACACCATGTAGAACAGCACTAACTTCTGATGTACAGCTGAATATTTTCAAGTGGTCTTCATCTTCATCTGGAGTTATCAATTGCATAAAATATAGCTGTGTCGAATTTGCTATCAGCTTTTGACTATCAATACGAGAACTGACATTGACTCCCTTGGGGGAAATTCCTTTGAGGACATGATGACAATTGCCCAAGTCAAACTCCATAACCAATCTCTTGAAATCCCACTTTACAGTACCCAAATCACTAAGCCATTGAACCCCTAGGACCATGTCGCAACTACCCAACGGAATCAACAGCATATCTGACTTAAAATCTGTGGTATGCAATTTCCACCTAAAATCTCTACACACAAACTGACATGGTAGATGATTCCCATCTGCTACTGTTACTGCTTGAGTGGCAATAGAATCCAATTGTAATCCCAACTTTTTAGCTAAAGTCAGGTCTAGAAAGTTGTGTGTACTACCAGAGTCGATCAAAATATGAAGCTTTTTACTGTCATGATAACCATTCACTCTCATTGTTTGAAAATTATGATTCCCACTTAAAGCATCAATAGAGATACAAGGCTCCACACTAGCGACCTCAAAACAACGATCTTCAGCCTCATTTTCCTCCGATTCCTCTTCATCCATGCCTGGTATTTCAACTGTAAATAACTGAGATTGTTTCAACTGACACTTATGCCCCTTTTCATACGGCTTATCACAAAAGTAACACAGTCCTTTTAGCTGTTTTTCCCTCCTCTCAGCAGCAGATTAAGTAGTTTGCGGTTTTTGAAAAGGTTTAGAAGAGATAGTCTGGGTTGTGTTTAGTTTGAATGCAGGAGGTGGGGTAGGAAGAAGTGCAGGTAAAGGCTTCTGAAAAGGCTTCGAATTATTAACAAAGGAAGGTTTAGTATTATGGTATGACTTTGTAGCTACGAGGCTCTCCTCTTGAAGTCTCGCATAGTCTATTGCTTCAGCCAAGGTTGAAGGTTTAAAAGCCCGAACAAATGGTTTCAAAGTTGCCTTCAGTCCACCAACAAAACTATCAAGAAAGTATGAATCAGGCAGCACATGATTCTGTTGAAGCATAAGGGATCGTAAATTCTCAAAATCATCAACATAAGATTCAATAGTTCCTGTTTGTTGCAACTTATTAAACTCCTCAACCACATTTTTACCAAATTCATCTTTAAATCGAGCAGATAAATCAATAATAAATTCAGACCAATCAACATTCCTCCTTACTGCAAGATAACTAGTCATCCAATTTTCTGCCTTGTCAACCATGTTCAAACATGCCAAATCAACCTTCTGTTCATCAGCAATTTTACATAAACTAAAGTATTTGTTGCATTTTTTAATCCACATCCTTGAATTAGATCCATCAAACTTAGGAAATTCAAGTTTAGGAACATACCCCAAAACTCTTGTTGAATTAGGTCCTGCGTAAACCTCATTACGTCTGTTTGTGTCTGATTCCTTGATTTTATCATTCAACTCAGTGATAGTCTGCATCATCTTCAACATATTCTCAGATTGAACTTCAATTTTGTGCTCCAAAGATCTGATATGTTCTTCCATGGCTATGGTTGTCGCCTTTCTTGTCACAGGTGCCAGGTTATTATTTTATATATATATATATATATATATATATATATATATATATATATATATATATATATATATATGAATAGTACTGGATAATAAATAGATGTTTGATTCACGAAAGTGGCTCTGATACCAATGAAACAGTCATGTCAAGTGAAACCACTATTAGGAGTGATAACACAAATGAAACAGAACAAGAGAAGGCAAGAAGGGAAGAAAGAAGAGTAGAGTGAGAAACAAGAGATAGAGGAAGTTCAGAGAGATAAGGATTGAATTATATTTTCCATAACAAAAATACTAATAGTTGAGCTATTTATAGAATTATAGCTCTCTATTCTAACAAACAAGATAAGGAGTGTTGCTAAATGCAAAACAAATTACTCAATGCAATTTACCAAAGTTACTTTACTGCCCTTTCTACTTCTTTGATTAAAGTGTACGTATAACCTAGTTTTATGTGCATGTATACCTAGTTTTCTGTGCATTGTACATTTACTTATTTCTCATGTACAATGTATTTGTTAATATACATTTAATTTATTTCTTATCATTTATATCTTATTTTTTTAAAATCATATTTCATCTAAAATATACATTGTACATTTATATTTTCATTTAAAATATACATTGTACTTAATATTACATTCACATTCATGTATGGATACATTTAATTTATATTATCAAGATTATTAAAATAAATAGTTAAAATTTTCATATTCCAGTATATATGTATATAAATAGAGCTTAGTATCATTTTTTGTCGCTAACCTTTCAACCAGTTAACTCCATCAACTCAACTCACTGTTAGTGTGTCTATCAACTCATACTGCAAAGATAACCTAAACAACCCACTTACCCGAAGACATCACTGACCTAAAGACATCACGTGTTTGATAAACTTGTGTAGGAAAGATAATTTTTCTCTCTGAGAAGACGGTTCATCCTGCTTGACCCTAATGTAAGCATCAGTTTTTTAAAATTTTTATTATGTATTGAAAGTTCATTTTATTTTTCAATACTTTTCATGTTATCTTAAAAAATAATTTACAAATATTCACTTTACTAAAATTTATTAGTTTAATAAGTAAAAATATTTATTTTTAAAAAATAATACAATATAAAGTAGTATATTTTGTTTAAATCAGATGTATACTAAATATTAGTATATTAATTTCTTTTAAATTTTTATAAAATTTTAAAAAGTAAGCATTATTGTATTTTATTTTATATATTTATGACTAACATTTTTTTTTGTTACATTACAGATAAAATAATAACTTTGTATACAACAAGGTGTAAAGGCATTCCCGACCTCTATTAAAATTTTAGGTTTTTTTTCAAACCCTAAAGTACAATATTTAATTACATGATTTAAAATTATAGACTAACGTGTTGTATAATTTTTTTTTTATTCACATGCAAATTATTGTTTAACCATGGATGACAAAGAAGAATTTTTGGTGAGCAAAATTATTGTTTGTTAAAATAAACATAGCATCTCACCAAATTTTTTTTTCTTTTGTTTGGGCTCCTATCTTTATATTATGGTCGGAATCTATTTCCATGCAAAACTTAGAAATACATCATATACAACTAAAAGCAGTAAGTTTTAGATATACTATGGGCATGGGCTAGAGATTTTTTGTATGTGTCTGTATGTGTAATGAGTAATTTTTTAGCATGTTTACCCATAAAATATTTCTTTATGTGTATTAAGAATATTTAATATTTATTTTATCATGTGAACTAATGAATAGCTAACTTATCATATTTGTTTTAACATGTTTACACATAAAATATTTCTTATTTAAAATTGTAGGATGTATACTTTGATCTTAGTTCGAGCACATTAGTGAATGTTGGTCACTTATTCGAAACAGATGAGTCATTTCATAGTCGACACGATTTAGAAAAATTTGTCAGAGATGTCGGGCAAAAAAATAATATTGGCATAGCCGTTACTGGTTCTAAAGGTGGTGAAGGCAAGGGATTGGGTGACGCGGTTGTATACCTTGCATGTGAGCGGTCCTTAAGATATCGTATAAATAAAGGTAAAGAGAGTGCATCTGAAGTTAAGAAGCGTAGTGGTGGAACCAAAAGATGTAATTGTCCATTTCGTCTTAAGGGGAAGGAAATTTCTGCAAACATATGGAGACTGTTTGTAATTGACGGGAATCACAATCATGATTTTCCTATATATAACGTAGGACGCTCAATAATGAGCAGGTTGTCCGAGGAGGAGAAGCTTAAAGCAAATGAGATGACACGAGCTCATGTGCCTCCTTCTCAGATTCTGATTTCTATAAAGAATGAAAATAAAGAGAATTTAACAACGATGAAACAAATGTACAATTACAGGCAAGCGATAAGGAGAGAAGAAATGGATGGCCGATCAGTGATTCAACAACTTTTTAGAAATTTGAGCAAAGAATCTTATTTTTTTCTGCATAGGGCTTCATCCACTGATCTGGTTACCGATTTGTTATTTGCAAACAAAAAGGTCGTGCAGCTTCTACATCAATTTTATCATGTGTTGATTATGGATTGCACGTACAAGACAAACAAATATAAAATGCCATTGCTGCAAATAGTTGGATGTGTTCCAACTGGGAAAAATTTTGTCGCCGGATTGGCATTTTTACAAGATGAGAAAAAAGACAGTTTTGAGTGGGCCCTTCAGTCTATAAAACTTCTCTTCGCTCCAAATCATCTTCTTGAAGTTATTGTTACTGATAGAGAATATGCTATGATACATGCAATTGATAGTGTGTTTCCTAGTAGTTATCATATGTTATGCACACGACATATTGCAAAAAATGTGGAAGCTAAGGCAAAAAATGATACTAGGAGTCATGTATTTGCACAAGGAGTTGTTGGTCGCTGGAATCAAATTGTTTATGCTGAAACAGAAGTCGACTATGAAGAAAAGGTACAACATTTTCAAAAAACTTATGCTAGCCATCCAAAGTTACTAATGTATGTGCAAAATACGTGGTTGATTCATGTAAAAAAATTTGTGCATGCTTACACAAATAAGGTGTTGCACTTTGGAAATCATACCACAAACAGGTAATAATTTATTAAATATTTTCAATTTTACTATTTATGATAGTTCAAATGTACCATTTTAATTAATTTTCTCTCTTAAATATAGGGTTGAAAGTGCTCATAATGCGTTGAAGAGATCTTTGAGGACATCGACCGGGAGTTTGGACACAATTTGGTCGAGGGTGCACTCATTTTTAGAACTTCAAGAGAATGAAATTAAAGCTAGTTTTGTGAGATCTGCAAACAGAGATCTTCATATCACTGTTTTACATCTTTTGACTGAGTTGATTGGTAAAATTTCTCACATGGCCATTAAAAAGATTTTTAAGGAATATAGTCGACATGGAGTAGACACTAATCCTAAAACTTGTGGTTGTTACTTGCGAACATCACATGGTCTCCCATGTGCACACGAGATGAGATTAATGGATAAGGAAGGAAGGTCTATCGAGTTAAACAGTGTTCATATTTTTTGGAGAACTCTTCACATGGAAGGTACTACTTATTTTTCTGATGATCACATGACACAATATCAAGATGATGATGATGATGATGATGATGATAAGATGTTATGGCATTACTTTAATTTGATGATGAAACAATCATCGGAAGTGAAGAAAATGTATCTATCTCAATTGGAGAAGATGATACACCCAGAATCATTTTCATTGGAAGAGCCTCTTAGTGATCGGAAAAGTAAAGGTCGCCCGACATCTAGGAGTTCCACAAAAAGAGATCCTTCGTACTTTGAGCATATTGACAAAAAGCTTAAATCAAACAATAAGCGTAAAACTACTGTGAGGGAAGAATCCATCCCTTTAGAAATTCCACGGTTTGTCATTCCTTATATTCATGAATACTTGAATGTTTCTGCAGACGGGAATTGTGGGTATCGATCAGTATCTCATCAAATTTATGGGTCAGAGGATGAATGGAGAAGGGTGCGTATGGATTTACATGATTTCATAGAAAGTCGTTTAGACTTTTGGATGAAAATATGGCATAAAAATATGGATGAAGCAGGGATTACATTACGTAATATTAACTACTGTGAAAGTCCTTGTCCGATGGAGTATTGGATGTCAATGGATGAAATGGGTCCGGTGATTGCAACTATGTATAATGTGATTTTAGTTGCTTTAGACCCCATCCAAATGGGTACCTTGACATATTTGCCATTATATGTTCCAGTAGGCATTATTAGTCCACAGAAATTAATATGTGTTGCTTTTCTAAGAAAATTTAATCACTTTGTTTCGGTACGTATATATTATTATCAATATGATTTTGCTTCAACTATTAACTCATATGATGATATTTTCTTAACACTATCAATATTTGCAGGTCCATTTGATCGATAATTGTCCTATTCCAAAAATTTATGGATTTTGGTTTAGATTTCATGAAGATTCTGTACAAGGATGGGATGCTCCTCTAACATCTAGGGTCAAGAACTGGAAATTAATACGTGGCTAAATGATAATATGTAATTTAGTCAAGTACATATAATACATTTGATAATTATTAATATTTTTTATTGTGTGTATATTAAATGTTCTTGTCATGTGTTTTTTTTTGCCGGCTCTTGTCATGTGTTTAATATATGTAATTACTCGTTTAAAATAAAAATTATTAATAACATGATATATATAGGTTGAGTTCTAAATATAAAAGTTTGTTTCTAGAATATTAAAATAAGTATTACATCTTATAATGACTCATAATTGTAATAATCTATTTAAAAATAAAATTTATTAATAACATGATATATAATTTGAATTTTTAAATATAAAATTTTGTTTCTAAAATACTAAAATGATATATGTAATTTGAATTTTAAAATATAAAAATTATGTTTCTAAAATATTAAAAATGATATATGTAGTTTGAATTCTAAAATATTAAAAAATGATATATGTAGTTTGAATTTTAAAATATAAAAATTTAATTTTAAAATAATGACTCATGATTATAATGACACTAGTCAATATGATATATGTAGTTTGTATTATTATGTGTTAACATCTAGGGTTTCACGCTGAAGCATTTATTAGGTTTTTTACACGCATGAATCAATAAACATGTACTAGGATTTCACGTTGAAACATTTATTAGGTTTCATTCCTTTTAAACAGATAAAGGATATAAAAGTAATATACTAGTCTGTATAGAGTAAAGTTGATTTGCATTTAGCAACCATGCAAGATAAATCTAAAAGCACTAACAAAATACTCCATCCGTCCCAATTTACATGTCCCTTTTCTAAAAAGCACACATATTAAGATAAAGTTAGTTGGGTAAAATTTTCCAACTAATACCCTTATTTAATACATTGGAAAATGATAATAGAGTTAAGTTTTAAAAAGTCAAATTTTTGATACAATAAATGTAGGGATAGTTTTGTAAAATTACACTTAAATTTGCATTGAAAGGAGAAAAGGGCATGTAATTTGGGACAAATTTGTTTTAGAAAAGAGACATATTTTGGGAGTATCCAAATTAACTACTTATACGCAAAGCATAACTGACACTAACTTCCTGTTACACTCTCTTTCCTAATTCTCTACCTTTATTAACCATAAACCCCTAGATATTACAAAACCCCTTCTCAATCAGTTACTAATTGGGCGAAACTAGCTTAACCTTGGTCTCAATTGAAATATACTCTGCAAGTTTAACTACTCTATCTACTCTCTCTATCTTCTGTAATCGTTATCTGCTGGGTGTGTGTTCTTGTAATCGTTCTCTGCTCGGTGTGTTTTGTTCTCTGCTGGGTGTGCTTGAAAACTTGATTCGTAAGTGGGTAAGCACGATTGGTAAGTGGGTAAAGGACCGCTCCTTTTTATCTTATCAGTTGAATCTTAAGATATATGCATGATCTTACATTCCTTCTATTCTCTAAATTTCCTTAACAAATTGTGAATTATAATTTTAATGTACATAGCATGGTGGAAGCCGAAGGGATTTGGAGAGGATGGATTATCCTGTCAGTAGGCATCCTGAGTTCGGCTACAAGACCGAATTTCAAAGCCATGAACCCGAGGTATGTTACCTAATCTCCAAGAAGCAAATTAATCAAAACATATTGTGTAAATACCCCATATTTCTGATATTGAAATCCAAAAGAGAAGCGGAACCTGGAAAAAGTCGTGTGTAATTTATTGAAGTTTGAACCTTACTTCCTCAATATGAATTCTGTTTTTTATATTGATTGCCAGTTTGGAATGTTTTTAATCATTCTCGAATTACATATTTTTCTTTCAATTTGATTATCTCAAGAGCTTAGAGATTGAGGAGAAAATCAACAAAATCAGATGGTGCCAAACAGCCAATGGTGCTTTATTTCTTTTGTCTACAAATGATAAGACCATTAAATTTTGGAAGGTAGATGATTTAATCTTTCAGTGTTCAATCATACAGACAATCTTATATAGGTTTTCAAGTAACATCAGTAGTTACAGAACTAACTATTGATAAGTCCTGTGTACAGCAATAATCGTGTACAAATTATAATGTTTTTTCTCTTCAATTTATCCCAATTCCCATATATATGTCCACTTTGATATGGAAAACTTTATGATCCTAGTTTTCAACGTTCCACTTCGTAATGCATTATCTTAGTCAATCCTTCAAAACCCACTATCGCTGTAGTTGATTTACGGTGGTCCAGTAATTGTGTGGTACTGCATATTTTCTATCATGTATGTCTTACATTTTTTTATATACCAATCATAGGTTAAACCTTTTTCCTTTATTACCTTTATTCTTTATTACCTTTATTAGAAGAATGATATGTCTCCTTAGCAAACCTTCAAGGATCTGGTTTCTTTTTATGTTCTTTTCTTTTCTTGAGGTTAGTAGAAAATGGGACATACCCTAGTTTCTGGTCCACACAGACTTGAGCTTGCAGATAATAGAAGAAATTCAAAAAATTGATCAGAGTAATTTTTGCTCTTCTACTTGCAAAGAGCCCATAACCCACTAGTGGCAAACCAGTGCCTAAAATCTTGGGCAAGAATATTTGATCTGACAACCTTTACCAAAATAGAGGTTAGAGATACAGGTGAAACTAAAATCCATCTCTTTTCTCTTTGTTTTTCTTCATCGTTGCTATAATGGTAGGCTGCAAATCAACACACATCTTAATTTAGATGTTATTAGATGAAGGTACTTGGAGTACTCAAATGTATCAACATGCTTCTTCAAAGAAGTCCTTGCCTTCATGGTGTGAAGTGAGTCCAGTGGGTGAAAGTCATGATCTCCAACCATAACCATGTATATGACATTTTATGCCTATTACTTGTTTGTATGTGTTATAGACTAAGTAGAAGTCAAAATGTAATACCTTCTTGTTTATCACTATAATTAACTATATTGTTTGTATGTGTTGTTTAAGCTCGTGATTAATCTGCTGGCCTTCGCAGAGGGTTCATACTTCTTTCTGATTGACTTATTGTAACAGGGCTGTGGCAGGCTAGTTTGAAAGCGGAAGACATATTAAATTCATGGAAAGATACTGAATTGGGGAGAATCCTGCGGGATTACTAACAAGGCAGGTGGAGGGTCCTAAATAGCCAAGGTCATATTTATGCTGGTAAAGTTTGTTCATGAATATACATTTTTCATGTTTTAAACAAGATGTTGCTGCTCATGTTTTATACACTTTTGTTAAATCCTTCCTCTTTTTGCAGGTTTTTTTCCTGTTGAATTCACCGTCAGCTTATCTTTACAATATAGATTACTGGATGTTGCACTCCTTCGTTCTGTACGAGGCAGCGTAAGATATAAGAAAGTGCAGGATTCACGTATATATTTGTGACATTGATATTTAGTTGCTAAGCTATATGTGTAGACATTTTGTTTATCTACATGAGCATCATCAGACCTAGGTAGACTTATTCGTCCTTAAAAATATTAACATTTCTTCTTTTGTAGCTGATACCACATCTCCCTGAAGGAGTTCGGTCGCAAGAACGGAATGTGTGAGTGACTGGTGACAAGAAACAAATTGAGATGGCAAGAGAAATGATAAATGAGGTTATTGATCAGGTATGTCAAACTGTTCTCATCTTTACACCATGCTATGATTATTTGTAATGTGTAACTATACCATATGCCATAGCAATTATTCTGTTTCGTAGTTTGACTGATAGATACATTTTACAGCATTCTTGTGCATGAATTGCTGCAACATTTTTGTGTGATCTGATTAAGCATATGTAGTAGCGAATGTAATAGTCCGATGGGTTATGTATGTTGAACTCCTTTCTTGTGCTCTGGGCTAATTATACCAGCTTTAGTGACAGAGTATTAGTGAGTCAATGATTGACCCAGTTGCCTACTAGCTTTCCTTGTTAATGGAAGTCTACATACTTGTGCATGAACCTGAATAAAGAAAATTGCTGGTAGTTAATTGCATATAGGTAATGGTAATTTGGTCTGTCTCATTAGTGCATTTTATTAAGAAAGATTTCGTTGCTCTATGAATCACAGGAAATATCGAGAGCATGTAAAGGATTTATCTTGTATATCAAAAGATTTCTGCCGAATTGTCATTGTAGACAGCATTCCATTCAGTTTCTTATTGCAACCGGTGAATGGAATTCCATGGATTCCATTTTCTGCTGGACAACCTCACACCGAACAGGTACCAATGATGTTATGTCATTATTTCTTAGTTACAGTATTATCATACCAGGAAAAGCATGTTTTTAACCAAGAAAACAGTTAGATGCACCATAATTAGATGGTAATTAATTCCAAAGATAATCAAGATGTTTCATTTCCTCATACCTGTGCTATTCAACTACTCGTAATTTGCAGTCATATCTGTTTGTAAAATAATCTGTTTTTATCTTTGAATTTTGCAGTCATATCTCAAGCTGCATACCAGACAGAGGAAACAAGTTCTAGATGAAGAATTAGAATATAGCTTAGGGTCACTAGAGTCTAAATGTTTTTCCCTTTGTGAATACATGTAGTAGTACATTAAGAGACTTATAGTTGTTTGTAATAGTGTTATTTGATCAAAAATTAAATAAAGTATCAATAATGACAAAGTTTTGTTTTTTTTTTTCTGTTGCATGTCTTTATGGGGCCCAATAATATGTTATTTCTGTATATGCATTTTTTATTTTATTTTTTTAAAAAATGACTTTTAGCGTCGGTTGTTTAAATGACCGACGCGTAAAGTGCACTTTTAGCGTTGGTCATTTAAACTAAAGGCGGTCATTTAAACAACCGACGCCTAAAGCAGACTTTTAGCGTCGTTCATTTAAATAACCGTCGCCTAAAGAAGACTTTTAGCGTCGGTCATTTAAATGATCGACGCCTACAGCAGACTTTTAGCGTCGATCATTTAAATAATCGACGTCATAGCAGACTTTCAGCGTCGACATTTTAACCGATGCTATAGGTTAAACCATTTGACCGACGCTATAAACCTATTTGACCGACGCAATAGATCCAGTTTGTACTAGTATGTAAAGTCTTAGGAACACTATTGTCGCAGACTTCTTAGCTAGGTATTCTTGTTTCAATCCAGATAGTATAGTATAACCAGTCGGGAGTTTGTCTGGCTGAGCTTCGAGATATTTTGTTAGCTGATTTATTTTAATGAAAGCTTATTTTTATTTCAAAATTTTTTTTTCTTCTCTTTTCTTCTTCCACTTGTTTGTAGTACTTAATTATAATTTAATTTCAATCTCCACAACTAAATTACTAACTTATTAAAAATTCCAATTAACATTTAAACATACAACTCGATACACCTTTCTCAATATTATACTTGCAACTAACATTTTAAAACTTTAATTTATAGATATATTTTATATTGTTATATTAATCTAAAAACTAAATTACACTTTTCCTGACGGAAAAAGAAAGAAAATAAAATACACTCTCGTATATTACATATTAATTTTTGTTGCAATAATTATAAAACTGCTTAATATAAATTCCGAGACATTGAAAGTTTTGGTACATGTTTTTTGGTACTAAGTGAATTTACTTATTTACCCTTCATTATAAAAAATAAATATATGATATTTATACTATTAAAACTTCTAAAATAAATAATAACATAATATAAATTTATGGTAAGTAGTCAATTGCCTTTTTTCGCATTTACTTTTAATTGAAGATATTACCTTTTATTAACTCCTAAAAACATCAATCGTATCATATCTTCCAATCATTAATATTTTCTTCCAAATTAAAACGCGTTACCCTTTTAATTTAAAACTAATCTTATAATCATTAATATATTAAAAGTTTGACTTCGAGTGGGTTTTTGATGGTTTTGATTACATATATGCATAGTGCATATAAAGATGTTGTGTGTATGTATAGATTAATATAATATCATATTTTTCAATTATTAATAAATATATTAAAAATATGTTTACGCTGTTTATAATAAGAAAACATTAGCCGAAACATTAAAAATTTTGAAACTTATTTTTTGGTATATGTTTCTTAGTATATCGTGAATTTACTTATTTAACCTTTATTATAAAGAAAAATATATACAATATCTATATTATTAAAATACCTAAAATAAATAATAACATAATACAATTACGGTAATTAGGCAATTGTGTTTTTCACATTTACTTTTAGTTGAAAATATTACCTTTTATAAACACCTAAAAACTAATCATTAACAAAATCTATACTATTATAAAAATTCCGGAACATTAAAAGTTTTGGTACCAGTTTTTTGGTACTTCGTGAATTTACTTATTTACCCTTTATTAAAAAGAAAAATAAATATATGAATTATATAAAAATATAATTATAACATAAAATAAAATTTACTACATATCAGCAAAAATCTGTATACTACGAATAATGACCATTAGATTTTTAGTAAAAAATCAAAATCGTTATTTCTAATGATTAAATATATTATATTCAAGGTTCGAATCCTGTCAACGACATATTTATTTTAAAATTTTATAATATAAGTTTTAAACCATGCGTATCATTAATTAAATTTATATTAAAATTAAAATAAAATATTATAAATAATGATTATATAAAAATATATTTATAACATAAAATAAAATTTGTTACATATCAAAAAAAAATTGTGCATCGCACGGGTTATAAGCTAGTATAATTAAAATTAAAAACTTTGAATGAATAATTAAATAAATATCAGTAGTCTAACACATTATTAACTAATCAAATCTTGAAACTGAAGCAATATATCTAAAATATTTAATCTTATTTGAAAATTACATTTCGCCCGATTTCAAAATTCAGGTCGACTCCAAGTTGTTTTTAACAAATCAACAGCTTGTTTGGTTGTATCTCCTTAAAGGAGTTTTGGGCTTTAAGTAAAAAAGAGCTGTTTGGCTAAGCGGGCTTTAAGCCAGGTTAAAAAACTGCTTTAAGTCATAAGTTCTATTTAACTGACTTATGATTTATGGAGTTTTTTTTTCTTTTTCCACAATTCTTGTAAAGTTTAAATATTATGAATTTTAAATTTTTTTAAGTCAAATTTCACTTTAAGTCAAAATTATTACACCCCCATTTAACTTTAAGTAAAATTACCCAAACACTTTCATTCAACTTAAAGTAAACAACTTCACTTTCTCCTTTAAGTTAAAAACACCTCCATTAAATCAAAAGTAACTTATTTTAAGCAATCCTAAACACCCTCCAAGTCGGCATAAGTCGGGCAAGGGTCGAGACTCAAGCCACGTTGCATGTTACAGCTTTATCCCTATGCCCTAGTTATCTATAACTGTTAGCTAAAATCGAAAAAAATAGATGATTATGTTAAATTTGCTGAACCCGTAAGCTTGTGTCCTTCAGCGGGATTAGCTATATATTTAAAAATCTATTACTAAATAAACTTTTTACATTAATATATATGTTATTTAATTAATTTAAATATTTTTTTATTTGAAAATATGTTATTTTACTATTATCAAATTCAATCAAATAAACTTTTTACATTAATATATATGTTATTTAATTAATTTAAATATCTTATTATTTGAAAATATGTTATTTTACTATTTTCAAATTCAATCAAATAAAGGTTTTATATATACAAGGATATATGTTATTTAATTAATTAAAGTAGTTTTATTTTATAATACAAATTGTACTTTTTTTTAAATTTAATTTCTTTCCTAATTTTTTAAAAATATTTTAAAAATAAAAATTCGTATTTTGTTAGCAAAAAATAACATATATATTATTTTATCATCAAAATGTAATTTTTTTATAGATAAATCAAAATGATGTAAACAGTACATATAAACATGTGTGCAGTCCGATTAGGAATTTTTTTTACCCCTGATTGAGAACTAAACACGATATAAACAACACCCATCTAAATACTCATTTGTAATGGATAATACTATAATTCAAAAATACTATATATATTTTTAATTTTTAAAATTTATTTTATCCTAAAAAAAAAAGAAAATTAAAGTCTAAAACATAATATTATAGCTTACCGGTGCTTTGCCATTCAACAAATATAGAAGATCTCTTTTACATTAGCTAAAAATATAACTAACAGTTGTTGCCGTTGGATACCAGTTTTTTGAAGCTGTTAGGTATAATGTTATGTCATCTCAGTTTTTTGGCTAACAGGTGGGAGCGTTGGAGTTGCTTGGGTACCAAAATTTGCCACCAAATGACATAACATTAAATATTTGGCATATTGGGATGTTTTAATTGGTTGGCCCTGGTGGGCCCATTATAATTATAACCAATCACAATAATGACAAGTCATTTGGTAACAATTTTTGGTACCTAATTTGGTACATCCAGCATTTTTCCGAAAAAAATAGATGATATAAGAGCATCTCCAAGGGAGATAGCTATAACTGTTAGCTAAAATCGAAAAAAAAAGATGATTATGTTAAATTTGCTGAACCTGTAAGCTTGTGTCCTTCAGCGGGATTAGCTATATATTTAAAATTTAAAAATCTATTACTTAATAAACTTTTTACATTAATATATATGTTATTTAATTAATTTAAATATTTTTTTATTTGAAAATATGTTATTTTACTATTATCAAATTCAATCAAATAAACTTTTTACATTAGTATATATGTTATTTAATTAATTTAAATATTTATTATTTGAAAATATGTTATTTTACTATTTTCAAATTCAATCAAATAAAGGTTTTATATATACAAGGATATATGTTTTTTCATTAATTAAAGTAGTTTTATTTTATAATACAAATTGTACATTTTTTTAAATTTAATTTCATTCCCAATTTTTTAAAAATATTTTAAAAATAAAAATTTCGTATTTTGTTAGCAAAAAATAACATATATATTATTTTTTTATCAAAATATAATTTTTTTTATAGATAAATCAAAATGATGTAAACAGTACGTATAAACATGTGTGCAGTCGGTTAGGAATTTTTTTTTACCTCTGATTGAGAACTAAACACGATATAAACAACACACACTACTCATTTGTAATGGATAATACTATAATTCAAAAATACTATATATATTTTTAATTTTTAAAATTTATTTTATCAGAAAAGAAAAAGAAAATTAAAGTCTAAAACATAATATTATAGCTTACAAGTGCTTTGCCATTCAACAAATATAGAAGATCTCTTTACATTAGCAAAAAATATAGCTAACAGTTGTTGCCGTCGGAGACAGTTTTTTAAAGCTGTTAGGTATAGTATTATGCCACCTCAATTTTTTGGTTAACAAGTGGGAGCGTTGGAGTTGCTCTTACTGCTGTGCTCAGATTCTTGCTCTTTGCCTCCTGTTCGTTCAACAAACAACTTTATATAAGTATGCATCTTAGCTTTGTTCATCCAACCGTAGTGTGCAGGGACAGAACCAGATGAACACTAGCTAGCCTAGGCTAGCTGCAGCTAATTTCCGGTTTCCAACTATTGATTTTGAGGTAAAATTTAGTGGAAATTTTATTACAAGTCTCGACTGACTTTTAAAAATTAACTAAACATATTTTTGGTTCCACCTCTTTCCAAATCCTTCCACCACAGAGAGTAAGAGCGCACAACTTAAAAAAAAGTTTGAAATAAGCATCAAGTATGGTCCCAAACTTCCAATTTACTAATTTATGTGATGCACGGTACTATGTAATACCAAAATCCAGTAGGGTCAATGGACCGAGTTTGTGGTGATAGAATGCATGGGGTCGAGTTTATGGTCCGACGTACTTTTACGTCAATGACACCGGCCATTGTCCATCGATGTTGATATGTACAATCATTTTCTTAAAAATTGGTGATTAGAATTAATAGAATTTGGGTTACCGCACAAAGTACAAGCATTCTTTGTCGTGCTCGAGAAAAACTTTTTGCGACTATGTATATTGGACCTTTTATATTTAAAAAAGAATTATCCTCTTGTATATATACAGATTAAATGAGACCACATATTCTTGCTAACATGCTCTATATATATGTAGCGTTTAGCTCTTCTAATGGGCAAACAATAGCAATGAAGATGCTGGAGCAATATCCCTTGTCCCTATATTTTCTTTCGTTGTCTTTTGTCACAATTTTTCTCTACAAATGGTTAACACTTAAAAAAACAGCTCTAAAAAATTTGCCACCATCTCCACCAAAACTTCCTATAATTGGAAACCTTCATCAAATTGGTCCAGAACCGCACATTTCACTTAGAGCCTTGGCTCAAAAGTATGGTCCATTAATGCTACTAAAGTTTGGAAGTGTACCTGTTCTTGTTGTTTCCTCAGCTGATGCGGCTCGGGAGATTTTGAAAACCAATGATCTCGTTTTTTCGGACCGACCTAATTCAAGTGCCGCCAATAGAATCTTCTATAACGGAAGGGACGTGGGGTTTTCTCGTTATAGTGAATATTGGAGACAAGTAAAGAGTGTATGTGTTACTCAGCTCTTAAGTAGCAGAAGGGTTCAGTCATTTGACAAAGTCAGAGAAGAAGAAGTTGCACTTTTAATCCAAAATATTGAATGTCCTCAATCAAAATTAGTAAATTTAAGCGATGTGTTAGCTGAACTAACAAACAATGTAGTCTGCAGGGTTGCATTAGGAAGGAAATATGAAAGTGGTCATAAAGGGAATTCATACAAGATATTACTTGACGAAATAATGTCGTTGTTAGGTTATTCCCGCAGCATTGGAGATTATTTTCCATTGCTCGGTTGGGTTGATTGGCTCAGTGGATTGAAGGGAGAGGTGGAGAAAGCAGCCAATGAGATTGATACTTTTCTGGAAAGTGTTCTTAGAGATCAGCCAAGTACTACTGCATCGAATAATGGTAGTGCAAACAAAGACTTTGTATCCATTTTGCTTGAGATTCAGAAAACTGATGCTGGTTCTTCTATTGATAGAGAATGTATTAAAGCTATTATCCTGGTAAGTAACAATATCTCTCTCTTACTTATATATAACTGAAGGCAGTCCTGACACCCTTTTGATGTTGTAGCTAGTACTAAATTCTGATAAAAATTGAAGTGTCAACAACCGCTTGATGTTATTGTTAGTACTAAATGTTGTAAATTTTATCTAAAATATGTTATTGTTCGTGCTAAATGTTATTGTAAATTTTAGATTTCATCTAAAATTTATGTAGCTTAGATGTCTTATTGCAGAATTTCCTTCCTGCATAGTGTTTGGGCTCACATGCAGTTCCTGATTTTGAAAATGCATGTTGCTTTCACCCTTTCTTCCACAATAACTAGTCTTTTAGAAACTAGTCAAACTTTGTTATGCACTTAATTATATATGCCAAATTTTCCTTGCCATCTGATTCCACCACTTATTCACGTCACTAAGAGAATAACATTCCTAATTTCGTAACGTAACCTTCATCACTTTTACACATTACTTCTAAATAAGTGAATACTAATTCCTACATCTAAAATTTAGAACTAGTTTAGTCGTTTACAACTTTTTGTAGGATATGTTCACTGCTGGAACTGAAACAACATCTACAACTTTGGAGTGGACAATAGCAGCCCTGATAAAAAATCCGGAAGTCATGTTCAAATTGCAGAATGAGGTCAGAGAAATAGGCAAAGGCAAATCAAAGATTTTAGAGGGTGATCTAGTCAAAATGTACTACCTGAAAGCAGTAATGAAAGAGAGTATGCGATTGTACTTTACAGCTCCATTACTAGTTCCTAGAGAAGCAAGGCAGGATCTGAAATTAATGGGGTATGACATAAGATCAGGGACACATGTACTGATAAATGCATGGGCAATTGCAAGAGACCCATCATTGTGGGACAACCCAGAGGAGTTCCGGCCTGAGAGGTTCTTAAATAGTCCTATTGATTACAAAGGCCTTCACTATGAGTATCTTCCCTTTGGAGCCGGTCGAAGGGGTTGTCCGGGGATCCAGTTTGCAATGGCAGTTAATGAGCTTGCACTAGCAAATGTCGTGCACAAGTTTGATATCAAATTGCCTGATGGGGAAAGATTGGAGGATTTGGACATGACTGGTGTATTTGGCCTTACTCTTCGTCGAAAATCTCCTCTCTTGGTGGTTGCCACACCACATGTTTGATTCTTAATGTTCACTTGTAGTTGCTCTCTGGATGCATGCAACAGAAGACTCGTTTGGCGTACCTTAAAAAATTATCTCTCACTCAAATCTTATCTATTAGCCTTTAAATAAAACGTACTTGAATATCATTGTCGGTTTGGTCATTTGAATAACAGTATTTTTGATTGTGCTGTCAGGTGAAGATTCAGAAAAAAACCCACAAGATTAATGAAACTTTTTAACAACTAAAGAAGTGAAAGTTTAAGAGAGAAAAGAAATGTTGTCTTCTTGTATGTATGTTCTTTTCGGTCTCTGTTTATCTTGTCCGTCTCATGTGCTTAAGTTTCAGCCTGATAATCAGAACTCTAATCTACCGCGACCCGTTGAAAAAGCCTAATACTCACTGTCAAGACAGAGCAGAATAGCATCTAGGTGGAGTTCACTATATCACCATTGGTAATCACACTCCTTAAAGCATTCAAGTCTAGAGAATGACCTTAAGGCTTTACTTTGTGATTCTATTGACTATGTGTTTACATAGCGCCTGCTCAGTAAACTGAGTGGCCTTCATTGATACTAATACTGAAAGTGTAAAAATGGAAGACATTTTGCATTTTTGCAGTCACAAACAAGTGTGGCAACTATAACAATAAAAGTGGTGAATTGGCTTTGGTTAAGGTCGAAGAAGTATGAGAAGTCACTAAAAGATTAAGGATTCCATGCAAATCCATACCGGAATTTACGGACATGCTTGAATTTGTAGCAATGGCTAAGGAGAACAGTCCTAAGCAGATCAACTTGTTTGACGATGCATGTCTCCTTCCATGCATTACCTAACATCCATAGCATCATCAAGAAATATGGTGAAGTTTCTACAGAAACTCTGCGTTTGCAGGATACAAGCATACAAGTGATAAATCCTGAACAAGTTAGGGGAATTATGTTCAAACCTAGCACATTTCACAAGATGCACCCTAAACCACTTGGTGATATGATTCTTGGTGGCCTCATTAGCTGTGAGGATGCTAAATGGTCCAGAGATAGGAAAATAATAAACCCTGCATTGCACTTTGGAAAGTTTAAGGTTTATTCCGCTTCCTAGAGAATGAACATAAGAATAAACAACAGATGCAAAGAACAAACATAAGAAGCTATGAACAAGAAACCATGAAAGTTTTGATAAAAGTTCTTCGAATGAGTTCTTTTATTATTTTTCCTCATTTCTATGCTGCCATCAGCAACTCTTGAGATGATCAAGAAATGGAAGTTGCCAGTCTTGTAGGCGGGGTCAGCAAAAGTAGATGGAAAAGTTGACGAAATCAACTCATTTACAACCATCTAAAACTCCATTGTTAACATGATGAGCTTTACAACTCTGTACATTTACATGTTGAGAGGGAGAGAGAGAAGTACGTACGGGATGATGTTCATGATTTATTAATATAAATAATAAAAAATTTAAAATACTATCCATAGTATTACTCCTTCCGTCACTAACTGAATACATGTTCATTTGAATTTTGTAAGAATAAAATTGATTAATTTTTTGATTGTATATTAAAATTATTCATTTATTATTTTAAAAAATTGAAATTTTATAATAAAAATAATAAAAAAATTTAAAATACTATCCATAGTATTACTCCTTCCGTCACTAACTGAATACATGTTCATTTTAATTTTGTGGTTGCCCGTTTCTTTTATTGTTCGGTCTATGTTGACTGTTATGAGTGTAGTCTCCATGTTTTAAGTTGGAACACATTTGTAAAAAAAAAAAAATTGTTCCTTTATTTTTAACGGTTTTTCTTGTGTGTCTAAGGACACATGCTAACAATCCATGCTTGCTTAGTTATCAAATTTTGATTGGTGGAAATTTCATTAATAATAATGGACTCCCTCCATGCACAAAAATCTTCCCCAATCAAAATTTTCCAACTCATCAAACACGGATTCTTAGCATGTGCCCTTACAAACCCTATTTTTAATACCAATATTTGAATTTATATTTAATATACACATTCATAACTCATCATTTAACAAATTACATAATAAATTTTTTTATGTTTTTTTGCAAATGTACCAACTAAAAAGGGACTGAGTATCAAATTGATCTTTGAAGTGAAATCTATATATCAATTTCATATTTTGGGTATCATTTAAATTATTAAAGGTCATTATAAATATTAAATAGTTATCTTTATAAAGTATTAGGGAAATAAAAATAATATTTTATTGAGTTTACACATTTTTCTTGAATACTATCATAACTAAATAAAAAGTTAATAATTATAGTATTTCTGATAAAATATTTAGATTTTCAGAAATTTTTATATTATTTACTTCTAATTTTATAATTAATTTTTTTGATTGAATTAACAATACAAAAATAAATAGTAAATAAATTCTTAAAATCTGAATATATATTAAAACTTTCATTTGATTATAGTGACATTTAAGGAAAATTTGTAGAATTCGAGGAAAAATTATTTTTACTTCCCGAATACATATATAAAGATTTTTTTATTTAATATTTATTTTAATTTTAGAAATCTATTACTATATATTATACGGGAACAGAAGGATAAAATATGCTAAAAAATTCGCTGTGAAAGGACCTCTTTAACCTTGCTTCACTGAAATTAACAAGAATGTACTCGGCCATATTCTTATACACAGCGTATGAAATGGAGTATATATTACACATTCTTACCGGTAGAACCCCCTCGCTTACTTCCCAATTATCGCTGAAAATTGTCTTATAATCGCTGCAGGTATGTCTGATATGTCTAATTTCGAGTTAACCAGGCGAATTTGTAATCGAAAATTGGGGGAATTTAGGATAATTTAATTTAAAAAGTGCTGATTTAGGGTTTTTGCAAATAGGATTTGGTGCAATTGTTAAGTTCTTGAATATTTGTGTCTACAGTAGTTTTCAGTATATGGAGAGGTTTGTGAGTTTTTGCTTCAAATATTGGGTGTATATTTTTTTACACTACAATGAAATTCTTGAGTGTATCAATCCCTTTAATTAGAACTACCCTTTTCTAAACAGGTTAATTGTTAGTGTAGGTGCCCTAGAGGCAATACATTGTTTCTTGAACAAACCTTTATGTCATTTGATTATTAAATAAACGTATTTATTATTGTAACATCCCAGGTTTTTAGATTAATTTTAGTAAATAATTTGATAATTTAGTATTAATAATTCAGGACTTAAAATTATAGCATTTTTCAATTTTAGAGGAGTTATTGTAGAAAGTCATTAAAAATAGAAGATTAATAGGTTGTAAATCATAATCAATTTTTAAGTTTTTTTTTATTAAAAATGATGTATCATCAAAGAGTAATTATTAAGAATAAAATAAATATAGGATGATGTATGTATACTTATATAGAAAATAGAAAAAGATTGAGAAAAAAATAGAAAAAAAAAAGAGAGACATCAGTTACGGAAAATTAGAAAACCCTAACAAGAGAATTCAATTGGGCAAAGAAAGAAAAAGAAACGTAGAGAGAGAGAGGAAGAGAAAAGAAACGCCGAGAAAGGAAAAAGATAGAGATAGAGAAAGAGAGAGAGAAGAGAAGATAAACATGAGAAGAAGAACACTAGAGGAGAAGAGCAAGAGAAGAGGAATACTCATAACAAGATTAAAAACAAGGGGTAACGATTCTTTATTTCTTTTGATATTCTTGTTAATTCATGTGTACTATGTTTAACTGATTTTGATTATGTTATGGATTTTTGTTAGTCTCTTAAGTTTTGTATATGTGGTGATATTGTGTATGTATCCATGAGTTCTTTGTTATATTCATTGTCTTAGTATGATTACTCCGATTTTGTATGCTAGTATGTTTGGATTCTGAATTCTTGTAAAATTCGTACAGGATTCGTTATTCATCGGAATTTTATGCAATTAGACTTTCTGAAAAGGTATTTGAATTGTCTACAACTTTTCTTCTTTAACATTTCTGAAATTATGCATGTAAATTCGTGTTTTCTGTGATTTTGTGATCTGACCTGCTTGTTTTCGAAACTGAGTGCCCAACTTTGAAAATTCATAGTAAATTGAGTTTTTATCCAAATATTATGAGCGATATCATTCTGGAAAGATATTTTCTAGCTCTACGTTTTTCGTTTACATTCCTTTGTCAAATGTTGTGATTTTGAAGTCTTAAACAGCAAAATACTAGAGAAGTCACGGTCTGATTCTGTTCTGCAGTCCGCAAATATCTACTTTTTGAATTCGTTACTTGTTTGGTTTTATCGAGCCTTCCCATTCTGGAAAGGTCTCAGAATTTTCTACGTTTTTCGTACTTTATGATTTTTCATATAAAATCATTTTCATAGAGTAATTTGCCAATTTCCAGAACTGATCAGGGCTGACTTTGTTAACAATGGTCTATTTTGTAAGATATTTTGGTGTGTGATTTTTGGAATTTTCTTTGAGTAAGTTATATGTAGCGCCGCATGAGTTCTATTAAGGTGTGTGCTTGTTTGCTATATTTGATTGTTAATAGATAATGAATTAATATTTAGGATTGGTTGTGGTTTTATTTTCAGGGGTACGATATCGACATCGAGGTAAGTAACTTTTCGTTGCTCATTATTATTATAAAATCTGTTTTATTCAGTTTTAAATATCTGTTTGATTTGGTTATCCAAAATTGTGATATCGAAAATTGATTTTAGAAAAGAAAGAATTATTTTAGAATTCCCCAGTTTTAGTTGCGTATCGAATCATAGAATCCGGTCACTGGATAGTGTGACACATAGAACTAGTTTACGCACGTTCCGGAACACATAGATACCTTGTTGAGTTTGACTTAACGAGGGACGTAAACTGGCCCCCATTGAACCATCGAACTATAGAAGCCGTGTCACTGGCATAGTGTGACCGTGACTTAGAACTGTGGGAATACAAAGTGATTTATTGTTATGATTCCTTTATTGATTTATAACTTTAGAACTTTTGTATGATTTTTAAAGTTTTTATTTTGAGCCGTCGGGCGATAGTTACTTGCTGGGCTTTGCAGCTCATTGTTTTAATATATTTCAGGTTCGGACTTTTGGAAGCTGATTGTGAATAGAGATGTGAACTTGTGAACTTTGTGCTACGTGATTTGATGCAATTATTTGGATAAGATTTATCGTGCTAGAAGAATAAATTTTGTTGTGTGCAAGATTGTGATTATTGAATTTCTGGAGTTGAGCCTCCAATTTTATGTTTTTGGATTATTGAATTAGATCGATGCTTTGACTTTCGTTAATTTTGGATTTATTGATTTAAGAAATGTATTTTATTTAAGTTTTTGATTTAGAAATAATAGTCCGAAAAGTCGGGTTTTTACAATTATGACTTTAATTACTGTGATATATTTGTTAGCATAATAAATGTCCTTAGAATCATGATACACATTGTATAGTTTAAGTACATGACTTGAACTTGAGATTATATAATATATCATATTCTTAAAAGTCCCTAGTCGATTATTATTATATAGGACAATAATAATACATAAATAGACTAGTATGTTGTTTGACAGATAACGACATCTCATTGGTTATAAGTATGGAGATACTAAAGTCAATACATAGGTACATGTAGGAGTACATGGTACTGGACAGACCCACAGTGAGATTCTTCATGTTTAATAAAGTCATAAGAATAACTCACAGTGGTAATGGTGTAATGATCCTTTGAGTTGAGATCATTATATTTCTATACGAGGATTAATATACTTTGACAACATTAAAAGTTACCTTTGACCGGGTGATGATAAAAGTGGACATCGGGTATATCATGAGTCGTATGAGAAATATGAATGATAGATAAAGGATTTAACCCTCCTATAATTAGGAGAGATATTATTGGCCTCTTGATTGAGTGAGACTATAAAATGCATGGTCGTGCTCAAATAATGATTTGTTTTAATAGTCTACTCATTGATCAAGTAAATCCGGATTAAATGTTGAAGAGGATGACTAAAGGCATGCCTCGAGTTTAATCTATAATATTTGGTTAAAGGGATTATATTACACGGAAACATTAATCACGAAAGGTTTTATCGAATCACGATTTAATTATTGTTTAATTGGGTAGCAATGATGTATTACTAGATACCGCTCATTGTTTATAATTTTATTGGAGAATAAAATTATTGCCAATTAAATAATAGCCTATAGGGTCGCACATATTGAGCACTTAAAGGAATAATTAATTTAAATTATGGATTTAAATTAATTGATGATTATTTGAATTTTATTATATTAATTAAGTGAGACTTAATTAATTGAAATAATATAAATTCGAAACCTAATCAGGTTGGGCTTTTGCTATTAGGGCCTTTTTTAACCAGTCATTATAAATAGATAATGATAGGTTAAGAGGTTTGACGTTTTTGTGAAAAACCCTAGAGAGAGGCAGCAAGAAAAAGGAAGAAAAACGAATCATCAAGAGGGAGGCTAGTACGTCCGTTCCGAAGTCAAGTTCGTAAGTCGTTCTTGAAGGTGCTCGTGTGGATACCATAGAGGTGTTTTCCGAGAGGTAGACACAAGTCGTGAAAGCTAGGATCTCCGTTGAGTTCGTGAAAGTAATTTTATTGAAAGGTACGATTCGTTATCTCCATAATCTGTCCATAATTATACATGGATCATGCGTTTGGGTTTTGAAATTTTTGTTATATTTATGTTATTCCGCTGCGTTTTATGCCTCGGAACCCAACATTAATTGGATTATTCATCATTGAATTGAATCTCAACTTGCAAGTGGGTAATTGAACTCAAAAAGTTTGCAGTCAACTCATCATACTAATTAAAACTTGCAATCTCATAACTGCCGTTAACTCATTTAACGGGACTGACGGAAAAATGACGTGGCAAGCTGATGTGGCAAGAATTTTAATGGGTAAAATGGCTAATTCATAACTGAACTGATCATCAACTTGCAGATGGCTAATTGAACTCAAAAAGGTTGCAATCAAGTCATCAATTAGTGTTATAAAAATATTCTAAACAATAATATATAAAAATATATGATGGAACGATATTTTTTACTTATATTTAGTGTTTTTTTTTAATAACTTATATTTAGTGTTATAAAAATATTCTAAACAGCTAACTTATTAAACTAGCTCTTTAGCCTGTGCAAAGAACGTAAACGTGCACCCTCCAAATTTTAATTATTTATTGATTTTCAAAAATATATATAATATATCAGTATGTTGTACGAGATAGTTAATATTTGTAATATTCATCTTGTGAAGCTAATCATTGGTCATATATAAATTTTATATATTTTTTCCAATATTTGAGTTTAGATAATATGGCGTGCAAGAGATGTACATATTATATATATCTGTGTGTCTGAGAGAGACACTACTACAAAAATGAACTTAGAATACACACCTTGCATAGCGCTTTTCAAAATGCGCTACGCAAGTGCCATGCTTATATAACATTTTTAATAATAAACGCTATGCAAGTAATTTTATAAGAATATATACATTAATAAAAAATATAAAAATCTACTCCGATAGCGTTTATTTGAGAAACGCTAATGTAGAGAACACCTGCATAACATTTTTCTTAAACGTTATGGTAGTAAGCATTTTTTAAGTAATATTTATTTATATTTTAAGTGCCACATGTTTTTCATTTCTACGTTCCGTTGTTCTCTATTACTCCGCTGCTATACAAATTATTTGTTGCTCTTTATTCTTCTTCGTATTGCTACTTTAATCATCCAATCTTCTCCATTGTATTTATCGTATTGGTGTTGTAAATTGATTTGGTATCTACGTAGTGTTGTTATAATCGCATTTTGTTGAAACAATTCAGAATCGGATATGGGATACGCCACTCTTCGATTTGGTAAGACAATTGAGTTCTCTAGACATTTATATGTGAAACTTCTCATGTACCCAAATTGATTTTCTTGGTCTCGAATATGGATTTTAAGGTATTAAAATTGATTTGGGTGTTAATTTAGGGTTTTAAATTTCTGTCTTCATCTCGATAATTTGTGTGTTAACTTGTAAAATTGATCTATTTTGCAATTAATATTAGCTCCTCAAAATGATGGATTGGATCAATTGAGCAAGAAGAGAAATGTATAGATACTATTATTCTCTCTCACTCACAGTATTGTGTACTTATATATTTTGAGGTATTTTATTGTGGTTTGTCGCTAACAAGAGTATTGTTAGCTAAATTGAACGAAGTGTTAACAAGAGAGCTATAAACTAGCGTGGAGGTTAGGGTTACTTCTATATGTGCACTGACATTATCATTCGTCATGACACTTTAAATGTTCTCGTATGTATGTGTATTGTCAAATGATTTTTGGGTTTGTTGTTAGCTTGGTGATTTGTGTTTCATTTATAATTGTAGGAGAGTGACTATATGCTACTATATGTTACGAAGAAGAAGATAACAGGTCTGCTTTTTTCACTGTAAGTACCATTTCTGTAAGCTACAGAGTTAGCATCTTCAACCATTATTACATGAATGTAAGGTTTATATGCCAATGTATTTGTATTTATAGTTTATCTTACTACGAATTGTTTGCTTCTTTTTTCCCTGCTACATTGTTGTCTGGGTGATCAGTCTCTTGCACCATCGAAGGCAAAGACAGGTATTTCTCTGGTCTTTGCCCATGTATTTTAGGCTTAATGTCATTCATTTCTGTCAATTTACCATTCACTAGTTTAAATGTTTATACAATAATTGATGTGTACATTTTTTTGGTACAAGTTGTTTGTGTGATCTTTTAAAGTAATTGGATATGTGTGCAGGTTTCTTTTTCTGTACATTTTATTTGTGTGAACTTTTAAAGCTGAAAACTCCACAAGCTTCCGATGCCGAAGACGACAAGAAATGGAAGGTTCCAGAGAGAACAACAAGGGGTCATGTATAGACATGTCTCCATCGTTGCAGGTTTTCAGACTATAGATATAATGCTTTTAGAGTTAATTATAGTTCTTATAAATTCGATCTTTAAATCTTTTAATTATCAGGTATTTTTGTTTTTCCAAATGATTTATTTGTTTTACAAAAGAACCAAGAAGATGTTATGATATGACAATCCCAGAACCAGAACCCACCGGGCAGGGCAACTGAATATGAATAACCCTAATTCTGTTAATCCTGACAAGGAATGGCCAAAGCATGGGTCTCCCGAGGGAAAAACAATTAAGCCCAGATGAAATCCAACCAGGCCCATTTACCTCACAAGCAGCATCAACTCTACCCTTACACAATCCACTCAGGTACTTGACTTATAAATTTACATACTTGTATGTGTCTTTCCAAAATTCTGGGTACTTGTTTTGTTAACATGAAAAGTAATGGATGTTAAATATTGCCCACTTGTGTACTTGGGTTGGCAATACTAATTTCATGTGGCGGTTGGGCTCACTGTGTAGACGTGTTAAGTACTAAATTCACGTGGGCTATCTCATAAGAATGCTTTGTCAGCTTCTAAACGTATCAAATTAAAAACCCCTGAATATGCAAATTCAGTTTTGGCTTTTATGAAGAAATATGGATTCTCAGATACCTAGATTCAATTAAATGCATATTTATAGTCACTGAACTATAAATCTGGGATATATCATGTTTAGACTATGCACAAACATTCATGTCATCATATGTAGCTGCATTCGATTAAATGGTTTGTTTCATGTCTTTGCTACAGCTTGCTAATTA
The DNA here is from genome assembly GCA_037693485.1 of Kitagawia praeruptora. NCBI lineage: Eukaryota > Viridiplantae > Streptophyta > Magnoliopsida > Apiales > Apiaceae > Kitagawia > Kitagawia praeruptora. Next base: position 21,884,552 of record CM075347.1, read on the forward strand.
CCTGAAAGCTATTGGTGTTAAAAAAGGTTATGCTATTTTGATTTACTTGACCATGTTGTAGGAGTTACCAGTTGCTATGCTTTCATGTGCTCGAATTGATGCAGTCCACTCGGTATATTACAGAACCCCTGTATTTTCTTACTAGACTTCTAGTGTTAACAATCTGCGACAAAATTCTTTTGATACTTGTTACAAGCATTGCTGCAATTATAGCTAGTTCATTTTACGGATTATGGAATTCACATAAATATATGATGCTCACAGTTACAGAACTAACTGAAGATTTCATACCACTTTCTTTTGTTTGGTAATAGAGGATGCCAATATGGTGGAGATGGTATTACTGGTTATCTCCTGTTGCATGGACATTGACTGGACTGTTGACTTCTAGTATGGAGATGTAAAGCATGTGATGGAGGATGAACATATCACTGTCCAGGAATTCTTGCTGACGTACTTTGGATATCGGAATTACTTCATTGGAGTTGCTGCAGCTGTTGTTTCCGGTTTTGCACTTCTATTTGCATTCGTTTTCGCCTTCTCCATCAAAGTGCTGAACTTTCAAAACAGATAGTCAAGTAGAAAGTTGATGGTGCAAACTTACGATTAAGGACTGTAGATTTAATCGTATAATGATTTGACTTGTGTAATTAGTAATTTTTTTTAATGAAATTAGTGATATATTTTAGTTTTATAAAAGTTGATAAATGTGATTTATTCAAATTATATTTTAGTTTACCTTGACTTGCGTTAATTTTTTATTGTATTTTTGAAAATTTTAAGAATATCACAATTAAAACAAAATCCAAAAAAATAATTAAAATATAAATTTTTAGAAATTAGCCACTTAGATAGCGCTCTTTCAAGAGCTATTGAAGTACATTCACTTGAGAAATGCTTACTTGCATAGTGTTTATGGAAGCGCTATGTAAGTCTATGTTCTTAGAAAGCGTATACAAAAACGCTATGTAAGTGCAAGTGCACTTCCATAGCGCCTACTTGCATAGCGTTTAAAAACGCTATTGAAGTTTAAATATAAACGCTATGCAAGTGCAATTCTGTAGTAGTGAGAGAGAGGGGGATGAATTTCTCACAATTTTATACCACCTAAAATCTAATTTTGTAATCACCTTTTGTGTTTGTAATTAATTCGGTTAATTGCAAATTAAACTTTTTTTGTCTATGACACAAGTAGACATATAAGTCATATGAACATGTTTGTTCAATTACAAATTGTAATATAAAAATATTGAAATACTATTAAATAATGAGACATGTGCATGTTTTAATGTGTAATTTCAGTTATCTAGTTGCAAACCTTTTGAGTTCAGTTACCTATTTGCAAGTTGAGGGTCAGTTCAGTTATGAATTAGCCATTTTATCCCTTACCTGTACAAAATTAATGGACCTCCGTTAAAAGTCAACGAAAGTTAACGGTCGTGCAAGTTTTTAATAGTTTAATTATGAGATTGCAAGGTTTAATTAGTTTAATGACGTTAATGCAAGTTTTTTGAGTTCGATTACCCAACTGCAAGTTGAGCACGAGTTCAGTTATGAAATAGCCAATTAACCCTTTTCTAAACATATGAAAGATCTGAACTTATTGCTATTTTTTATTATTTTCCTTGATGGATTTTAATTGTTGGTCATGAAGAATGTGGTTGATGGGCATTTTAGGCCTTTGATAGCCCAGTTGTTGCAGGTTGAGAATCTTCCAGTGGATGTTAGTAAATAAAGTTGGTTAGAGATTGTTACATATTTGTGCTGGGAAGCTGCCACGCTTGTGAAGCCAGATAAAAGCCAGGACGATGGAATGGATCCTGTTCGTTATGTCAAGATCAAATGCATAGCTTGTGGGAGCCGTGATGAGAGGTAAACCTTATATGTATGCTTAAGATTAAACATTACAATTTGTTTTAGTTAAATAAGGACCTTGACAACTGATGTAGATAAAGTTTTGTCAATGTTATTTATAATTTTTTTTGGTTTAGCACAAAAGTATTCAGATGGTGATTAACTGTAATCTAGATTGTGCTATAGGGATTTAAATATTGATATATATTTTATTTAGGCTTGGTTTGGGGACTTCTGACAGAGTAATTGTATATTAGAGAGAATGTTTTACTAAAAATTTTGTTTAATGCTTTCAACTACGAGACTTACATATGTGGACATGAGTAATTCCTTTGTTAACGAAAATTTGTTTATTATTTAATTAAAGATAGTTTTTTGTCTTAGGAAAAGTTTGTAAGGGCATAATATTTTCAGGTATGGGGATAATATGAAATTCATATATAGTTACATTAGCTTTCCGGTGGTTTAAAAATTTAAGTATTTATGTTAAAGTGGGTACCTTTTTCACTCATATTTGTATAAACTATCTAAGGTCCTATATCTAAAAGCCTTAATTTTATTTCTTTTTCACCCTGGCTTTAAGGACCCACCAGCGATCCTATTCTTAAAGTCCACATTCACATAAAAAGAATGGTAGTTTTTTTTAGGCATTCACCTTCAATTTAAGCTAAAGGCATTTATTTGTAAGAAATTAATGCTTGAAATCTATAAAATCTCCTATCTGCTGACTCTACTTGCAAATATAACTTTTCACACTTTAATGGTCTTGATATGTGACCCCTGTCATTATATTTATTTTCTGACGAAATTATATTATGTTCATTAGTGCAGTGGTTAAAGGGGTTTGTAAGAAAATGTGGCAAATAAGAGAATGGCATCAAAAGTAGAGAAATCGCGATTTCTGATATTTGGTGGTGCCTTGGAGTATCAGAGGGTTGCTAATCACTTGTCAAGCGTCGATACTTTATTGTAGCAGATTTCAACATCTTCCTCTTGAGTTGTAGATAATATTTTTCTGCACGTCCACAATGATCGAGCACTTTACATTATGTAAACTATTAAGTATTTTAGACTCTTGTTTTTATATAGTTGTCAGGAAATGGTCTACTTGAAGATGGCAGTTGCAAAGATTGATGTTCAACACCCTATTGTTCTTTTGGTTGAGAAATCACTTTCTCGACATGCACAGGATTTCGTACTTGAGAAAGGCATATCACTTATTTTAAACATTAAAACGACACTTTTAGAAAGTATGGCCCGTTGCACAAGTGCATAAATAGTCCCATCAATCAATCATCTTACATCACAAAAGTTAGGGTATTGTGACTTATTTCATGTGGAGAAGTTAATGAAAGTGCATGGCACTGCTCGGTAAGGTGGGAAGAAGCTAACAAAAACATTAATGTTTTTTTAGGGTTGTCCTAAGCCATTGGGTTGTACTGTAAGTTCTAAACACACCATAATATATTTTTATAACTTTAATTTATTTTGACTGGGTTTGATGGAAGGAAAACCATATATGGGTGTTATAAAGTCTGTGTAGTCTTGCGGATATAGTATTTTGAGCAACTAGCATCAACAGTTTAAATATTCTGGGTAGGAGTACATGTATATTATGCAGTTTAGTTGGTTGTATTAATCTAATTACGATGATTTGTATTCCATATTCTGCTGAAAGGTGCTAACAATGATTAATTAAAGAAAGTGAAATATGTAGTTGAGTATAGGGTATTTGCTGCTTATCACTTGGCTGTGGAGACATCGTTTCTTGCTGAAGAAGGTGCCTCTCTCCCAGAACTTCCTTTAAAGGCTCCAATAGCAGTTGCATTACCTGAAAAACCTTCAAGTATCGACAGGGCTATTTCAACAGTTCCTGGCTATTTCAACAGTTCCTGGTTTTACTGATTCAGTAACTCCAAGGCTTCAGGGCAATCAGAACTTTAGTGAACCATGTGTCCATGTTAGCCTAACATTAACCTTCTATCTAATGTCTCATCAACCTCCAACACTGCCTCATGCAAAGTTGATGGGCCAAGGCCCTTCCACTCCAAGCACCCTATCTCCTAACCTCTAAATGCAGAACTTGCTACTAGCTCAATAGATGTTTCTTCTTCAGCTGCTTGCTCGTATCATCCAGAGCATAACTCTTCAGATATGCTCAGACCCAATATTACAGCTAATCATGCCTCTATCAAGGACGATAAGATGGGTATCAAAGAATCTATGGAGAGTCAAACATCAACCACTAATGATCTTGTGCCAGAAGATGATATACTTTCCAATCGCTTTGGTAAATTAGAAACAATTTTGTACGGTGTTGGTGTTTGTAGTAGTGATGGTACTGTAGAACCTACAAAAGGTCTAAGTGATCTGAGATTCTCCTCATCAGAAAATTATCAGGACGAGGCAGAGTCGCTAAAAGAAGACTTTCCTCCCTCACATTCGCCTTCGGACAATCAAAGCATCCTGGTGTCTTTATCAACACGTTGTGTGTGGAAAGGAATTGTTTGTGAGCGTGCACAGCTCTTTCGAATTAAATACTATGGAAATTGTGATCGGCCATTGGGGCGGTTTTTTCGAGACCATCAGTTCGATCAAGTATTCTCTCTATCTCTCTCTCTCTCTCTCTCCATATACACAATAACTTATCTATCTCTTTTATCTGCAAGATTTGAAGCTTTTTACTTCTAAGATATGTTTCTGGTGCATCTTTGTACATTTAGAGATGTTTAGAAATCAGTTTTTGTCTTTGAACATTCAAAGATTATTCATTATTCACCTTTGTACGTCCAAAAATTATTAAGAATTTGGTTCAGTTTTATGGTTGTGGTGAAAAGCAAGAGAAAGAGGAATACAAAGTCTTAAAGTGCCAACTATAATCTGATTCATGTTGCTTCACGAGGACTAATAGAAAACTGAGAAGTGAAAATTGGTGTGATGAAGGGTAAAAAGGTTAACATAGAAAGAACTAGACATAGGAACATTTGTCAGCATGTTATCCTTGACAAGCATTCAAGAATATAGTCATAGAGCTTCTTAAAATGAGGGGTAAAAAGGATAGAGTAACAACTGTTAGAACATTTGTGTGCATATTATCCTCGGACTAGCGACATTCATCTTAATATTAGTGGTATTATTATATTGACAAATTTTAATTTTTAAACCTCTCTAGAATATGTATCAGTACACAAGACTTAGATTTTATACCTCCACATTTTATTGGTGTCCAGAAAGAAAATTTCTTACATTTCAGCACAATGTATGTTTCCCGTAGACTTAAAATGACAAGGAATATAGAGTCAGGTTTGAGTATGGTAAAATGTATATGCCTTTTGTTTTCTTTGTGATGTTCCTGATATAGTTTATGTATTTCATTTCTTGCACAGCTTGCGTTAGAGGACAAATCTAAAAAATTTCTGATAAAAAATTTGCACTGATGTGGATTGGATGTAGAATTGAAAGCTTCGTACATTGTACAATATAAGACTTAATTTCATTAAATTCCTCATGTTATGTTATGAAGGTCGAAATTTGGTGTAATTATTTGCTTTTCCAAAAAATTATATTCGAGTGTAAATTTTAACAAATTTTATGACTTTCCTTTTGTAATAGTCTATACATATATGAATACATATATGAATATGATGGAAAATATATATGAGTAAAATTACAGGCCCGTGCCTGGACTTTTACGCTAGTTAAAATAATACTCCATTTAAATCAATGAATATATTAATATATGAACTCTATCCAATAACCGATTTAATAATTGACCCATTCTAGTCCATTTACTCCCTTTGTATCAAAATACTTTGGTGGTTTGTAAGCGATTAACTACTAATTTAGGCATAATTTATAAAATAAAATATACTCATGAAGACATAATTTATAAGATAAAATATATTAATGAGTGATTTTGTTTGATTCATATTTGTGAATAATTTAATACAATGAAGTTTTTATATTTAATAATAATATAAAATTAAAGATATTAACAATTAAAAATGTGCACCGCAAATGTGTCCAAAGTAAAGAGGAATTTTTTTTTTGAGATGGAGGAAATGATAGATCTGCTGTTGGTTTTTGTTTTGATCAGGTGAGGGTATTTTCATCTATTTATAAATAAAAAATATAAGAATTTTGACACAAAAATGCACTCCAACATATTTTTACAAACTATTTTTATCCTAAATATTTTCGTCTATTTATAACTTATATTTTTATTCTTATATTTTTGTTGTGTACTAATCTCTTGGGGTTGCTCTAACCTACTTATAAGCTACTTATTATTTTAAAATACCCCACAACCACCAAATTCGACAGACAAGACAGTACAAATTCATGTTGGAGTAATCTTGTGGTAGTCTCTAAACTTTCAGTTTTATCTTCTTTCATACTCCCTCCGTCCCTCTAGGTAGTTTACATTGGGAATGGGCACGGAGACCAAGAAAATGTATAAAAAATGAGTAAAGTTAGATGAAAAGTGGGTAAAGTGGTGGGACCTATCAATATTTTATAATAAATTTGAGATAGTGGAGGAAAGTAGTGGGTGTAATAGTATTTTTTATTATTAAATATGAGATAGTGGGGGAAAGTAGTGGGTGTAATAGTGAAAGAAACTTACTATTTATGGTATGTAAAGAAATGAGAGGGATACCCCAAAATAGTAACTGTAAATAAATGACAGGGACGGAGGGAGTAGTATTTTTAGCTAACATGTTACAGTACTACTCATCTTTTGATTACATGTTTATTTAATCTTTTGATTACATGTTTATTTATCCATCTTTTCGTTTATGTGTACGTACGAAAACCTCAAAACATGCAATTAAATTTATACTATATTATATAATATTATTATAGTTGAAATATCAAAATTTTGATTGCTGGGCACAGTATTTTTAGCTAATTATTCTTATTTAATTATTAATAGTTATTATTTAATTATTTTTATTTAATTTTTTAATAATTATTAATAACTAATCAATTTCTTTTTGAGATGAATCATGTATCATTTCCATTTTTTGATAATTAATCAATTTTCTTTTCTAGTTAAAACACATTATATTTTATATTTTATAGAGCTAAAATTTCACCTTTCCTAAAAATATAACGGGGAATTCAATTTAATAAAATAAAATATTTATATTATAATACTTATAATTAACATATTACCATTTTCAGCTAAAACACATTATCTTTTCTATTTTTTCTAACTAAATTCTATTCTTTTTCAATAATATCAAGGGCAGTTTTATTTAAATAAATTAAAGTAGTAATATTATAATAACTAATAACTAACTAATTAACTTTTTCAGCTAAAACGTATCGTATTTCCTGTATTTTAAACTAATTTTTTTAACCTAATTACCATTATTGAATTATTGTTAGTTATTTCTTAATTACCATTACTTAATTTTTTTTTAAAAGTTATTTGTAAATAATCAATTTCCTTTTTTAGGTGAAACATGTTATCATTTCTCTTTTTTGATAATTAATCAATTTCCTTTTATAAGTAAAAAATATATTATATATTATATATTTACTTTCATCTCTGTTTGTTGTAATGAAATAAATTATCTTATTATATGAAGTAATTTCCTTATGAATTTATAGCTAAAAAATATATTATTATAAACGAAGTAAATTTCGTTGCCTTTCTACAAAAATAAAAGCTTCCTTAAATAAAATATTTTATTATATATGTACCAGTGTTGTAAAAAGCGCACTAAGCGGCCGCTTAAGCGGCTGCCTAGGCGGAGGCGGAGGAAAAACGCTGCGATTTCTTTATAATCGGACAGTTAGGCGTTTAAAGAGCTTAGGCGGGTCAAAACCCGATTAAGCGGGTCAGAATCGGGTCAAAATCCGATTAAGCGGCAAAGAGAGGCTGAGACTGAGAAGAGAAGAGGTCATTTATCAGAATTCAGAATCAAATAATCAATTCAACAGGTTCGTCTTGTACCAAAACATCTGCTTTCAATTGATGTGTAATTTTTGTAATCTGAGATGCTTTCAATGAATCTTGTGGGCAGTGATGAAGAAGCAAAGTGGCATGGCAAGCTTAAAAACCCAGTTTCAAAATTGAATTTTTTGAAATGGGTTTGGTTTTGATTTGGGTTTTAATTATTGACGCGTTTATCGATGAGATCGAGGGGATTGTTGATATTTGGCCATTGGAGTGGAAAGACGAGGGTTGTGTTTTGATGACAGATGAGGACGAGAATTGAGTACAATGAATTAAGTGGTTTTGGTTTACTTTTGTGTCTTTTTTTTACTCATTCTAATCAAGTTTGGAATCTACTTTTGTGTCTTTTTTTTTACTCATTTTAGGGCCTATATAATAATAATATATATGATCTCCTTGAGTTGAATTCTGTCAAACGAACAGGAAGAAGGACTATCCTGTGCAAGCTTAGTAGACTATATATGTTATATTTTTTTAAAAAAATTAGTATTGTATTTATTTATATAAATATATATATAAATATATATATATTTATAATCCGATTAGTGATCCGCTTAAGCATCCGCTTAACCGCTTAAGCGCTAGAAGGTATGTCCACCGCTTAGGTCCGATTTGCGCTTTTTACAACACTGATATGTACACAACAAAATCAAACTATCTTATGAAAGTTTATGTCCCAAATTCATGTTTGATTTTACACTTTATGTTATCACTATACAATTTATTGAAATTTGTTTTTTCTATTGTTAAAACAAAAAAAAAATTACATGAAGAGTAAGAGGATGCAAATAAGACAATCCATTTTTATAAAGCAAAGATGATAATCTATAACGTCCAAGACTTAAGTTTTACTTTCAAATATTATATTACTATCTTTGAAAAAATTCTAACTTGAATATATATGATACGGTTAGTTTTGTTATTTTCATTATTTTCAAATTTTATTTTTTTATTTTGAACATGTTATTCTTTTTCTTAATAATTATCTTGTAGAAAAAATTGTTTTTCAATCTAAGGTTAATATATACTAGCTTATAACCCGTGCGATGAACGGATTTTTTTTTATATGTAACAAATTTTATTTTATGTTACAGTTATATTTTTATATAATCATTATTTACAATATTTTATTTTCATTTTAATTTTAATAATTTAATATAAATTTAATTAATGATATGCATGATTTAAAACTTATATTATAAAATTTTAAAATATATTTGTCGTTGATAGAATTCGATTCTTGAAATTTTAGTAAATTAATTTAATTATATAATATATTTAATCATTACATCTAACCATTCTGATTTTTTACTAAAAATCTAATGGTCATTATTCGTATTATACGGATTTTTATTATATTTTGTTAGTAATTAGAAGATATGATATGATATTTTTGGGTATATATTAATTATTGCTAGATATGATATGATTGTAAGATATGATATGATTGATAATTTTAGGTGTTCATGGAAGGTAATTTTTCAATTAAAAGTAAATGTGAAAAAGGAAGTACAATAATTACCAATAATTATATTATTTTATTATTTATTTTAGGTGTTATAATAGTATCGATATCATATATATTTTTCTTTATAATAAAGGAGAATTCGAATCTTGAAATTTTAGTAAATTAATTTAATTATATAATATATTTAATCATTACATATAATGATTCTGATTGTTTACTAAAAATTTAACGGTCATTATTCGTAATATACGGATTTTTATTATATTTTGTTAGTAATTAGAAGATTTGATGTGATATTTTTGGATATATATTAATAATTGCTAGACATGATATGATTGGAAGATATGATAGATATTTTTAGGTGTTTATAGAAGGTAATATCTTCAATTAAAAGTAGATGTGAAAAATGAAATCGACTAATTACCATTAATTATTTTATGTTATTATTTATTTTAGGTGTTTTAATAGTGTAGATATCGTATATTATTTTCTTTATAATAAAGGTTAAATAAGTAAATTCACGAAATCCTAAAAAACATATACCAAAAAATAAGTACCAAAACATTTAATGTTTCGTCTTTTATAATATAGTATAGATTAATTTTAATTTAATATCATTTAATATACTCATGTTTACGGATTATAATAACGTTTTCTTATTATAAACAACGCATACAAATTTTTAATATATTTTATTAATAATTGAAAAATATGATGTGACATTTTCGGGTATATATTAATGATTGTAAAATTAGTTTTAAATTAAAAAGGTAACGTGTTTTAATTCGAAAGAAATATTAATGATTGGAAGATATGATACGATTGATGTTTTTAGGTGTTTATTAAAGGTAATATCTTCAATAAAAAGTAAATGTGAAAAAAAGACAATCGACTACTTACCATTTATTATGGGTATATATTAATGGTTGTAAAATTAGTTTTAAATTAAAAAGGCAACATGTTTTAATTCGAAAGGAAATATTAAGGATTGGAAGATATGATATGATTGATGTTTTTAGGTGTTTATAAAAATGTAATATCCTCAATTAAAAGTAAATATGAAAAAAGTCAATCGACTACTTACCATTTATTATATTATGTTATTACTTATTTTAGCTTTTTTAATAGTATAGATATCATATATATTTTTTTAGAGTGAAGGGTAAATAAGTAAATTCAATAAAAAGTAAATGTGAAAAAAGGCAATCGACTACTTACCATTTATTATGGGTATATATTAATGATTATAAAATGAGTTTTAAATTAAAAAGGCAATGTGTTTTAATTCGAAAGGCAATATTAATGATTGGAAGATATGATATGATTGATGTTTTTAGGTGTTTATAAAAAGGTAATATCTTCAATTAAAAGTAAATATGAAAAAAATCAATCGACTACTTACCATTTATTATATTATGTTATTATTTATTTTAGGAGTTTTAATAGTATAGATATCATATATATTTTTTTAGAGTGAAGGGTAAATAAGTAAATTCACGATGTACCAAAAAACAGGTACCAAAACTTTCAATGTTTCGGAATTTATATAATAGTATAGATATCTATTACATCGTGTATATTATACATTTTAGTAAGTTACACGTAATGTTTGCTTTATTTCTGGTATAAAGAAATCCCATTAAAAAGACTAACATGAGGTGAATCTCATAATTCTAAAAAGGATTAGGAGAGGGTTTTTGAATAACATCAACTATTTAAGAAATTTTTTTTATAATTAACTATAAGAACATATTATTCAATTTATATAATATTATTTTTTTTGGTTTTTTTTATATTATGAATATGATTTATAGAGTTAAGTTCTATGGATACCAAAATTTTAGTGGAGACCAAGACCTTATATCAATCAAAACATTGCAAAAAGTTATTCATTGAAAATCATGTTCATTGAAAAGCACTATTTCATTTACTTCATTGAAAATCACATTTGTTTTACAAGCAAATTTCATTAGAAATCTTGAAAATCATGTATGTTCAGCAAACAAAATATTCCAGAACGTATTGTTCTCTAAAACATGTTCTGCATGCAAATCATATATGATTTTTAAGATTTTAAATGAAATAATAATTTTCATTGAATATTCTTTACGAATGTATAAGTTTTACAATGTTTTGAGTACATAATATATCTAAGAGAATTTTTAAAAGAACGGTTTAGCGATTAGTAGGAAAAATACCCACGCCCGCTGTTATGGGTGAAGGACAAAAATACACATTTTTTAATCTCCTGAAACCAAAATACCCACGCCCGCTGTTAAGTGCCCTAAATGCCTACGTGATACGCCTTTCGTAAAGGAGTATCACAGTGTCACGCCACAAGGAGAGTCGTGTCCTCAAGATATGCTCATGTCATAGGCGTATAATCCACCGATAACGAAACAAGCAATGGCGTATCACAGGGTCACGCTATAGGTAACGGCGTATGCCCTTATAGGGTCCACAAAAAATAGAAGCAGTTCTAGCGATTCACAAGCACTTTCAATGGCGATTTCAGGCGAATGCTCCTTTCTCTTCGTTCGTCCCTCTCCCGACATTTTTCATTTTATGTTCCGTATACCATTAGATTTGTCTTTCGACGATCTATAATCTTATATGAGTTTCAAATCATGTCTTTCGCCGAATAAAAATTCCTAATCGGAAAGAGGGAGAGACAGGGAGAGAGATGAAGAAAGGAGATGATGTCCACTCAGCCATCTCTCCCAATTGAAAAAGACTTTTTGACTGTGTTGTGGTGTTGTGTTGTGTAGCAGCACAATTCAACTCAATGAATTAACAAATAAATTACGGCAAGTGAGGAAGATTGAGCAGCGGATTTGGGGGAGATGGGTTGTCTGAGATATGCCTCCGACAGAAGCGTGTTAGGTGGGTAAAAAAGGCATTGTTCATTGATAATAAGTATTTTGGGTATTGGATTCTTAAAAAGAGAGTATTTTGGTCATTCTTTCAAATATTATCTATAGTATTGACTTGGTTCATTGATTTTATTGTTCGGTCTATCAATAGGCTTGTCAATGGGTCAGGTTTGGATTGGATTCGACTAAATCCATATCCATATCCATTTAAATTTATCGGCTCAGATTGGATCGTTGTCGGATTATTAATAGCATGATCCATATCCAATCCATTAGGATTTCGAATTATCGGATCGGACCTCCAGATCCATTTAAATTTAAAATAAAAATTAAAAATTGATATAACAAACAGTAAAATAATAAAATAAAATTAAACCAAAAAATCTTTAAAATAGCAAAAAAAATCTCAAAATATAATATTCAAGATTTAATAATAAAATTTGAATTGAAGTATATGTGATTTGTATATATATTATAACTATTAACATAAATTTAACTATTAAATAAATAAATTTGAACAAATAACTTCGAATGTACATATTCATTCGTTTAAATCTAATGAAATAATGGTGTATACAGGATATGAAAATCTAATGAAATAATAGTGCCCATGAAAGATAAAGAAAATACTTGAATGAGAAATAAAATAATAAATCTCAGAAAAATAGATTAATTTGATTATATATAGTTAAATTTATCTTATATATTATATTAAAATTATATATAAGTAATTGTAAATGGTCGGATCGGGTTATTATTTGATCGGATAAATTAAAATTAAAATCCATACCCGATCCATTATACATCGGATCTTTATCGGATCAGATTCTATTTTATACAATCCATATCCACTTATTAAAGCTCGATCAGACCGGATCGGATATCCGATCCATTGACAAGCCTAGGTCTATATTAATTGTTGAGGGTATTATAGTCCATGGACATCTATATTTGCTGTTGGTTATAATTACTGTATGTTCAGGATATACTCCCTCTGTCCCCCTTGGTTCTTTACCTTGGGGACGTAATTCTGGCACGGATTTTAAGGTGCATTTTGTGAATAGTTTTGTAATTTATTTTTAAAATTTTTTTTTTGTATAAAAATAGAATTGTTCTATTTTTATACAAAAACAAATTTAAAAATAAGTTATGGAACTATGTTTTTTAGGAGCCTTAAAATGCATGTCAAGCAATGAAAAAAACTGTAAAGAAATGAGAGGGACGGAAGGAGGAAGGAGTATTGGTCTATTTATGGATGGAGGGTATTTTGATCTATTGGCAGATACGTGGATGTGTATATAAATGACTAAATTGCAGTGTAGTGGCCAAAATATTTTCAATTTTGCACGGAGATGGCTAAATTTTAATTCATGCCAACGAAATGACTAAATTTTAATTTTTGACGCGAAAAAGGTGCTCTGACTCCCTTCCGTTAAATCGACATTGACGGCTGTTTGCACTAATTCACACAAGCGCACGTGGTCATAAGTAATATAGATATAAGTCAAGTTCGTTCCCACAGAGATCTGGTTATGGTTTTAATTCAGTAGATGTAACTATGCAACAATGTATGATTATTATTCACTGCTAAGACAATTAACAAATTGGGTTTTGATTAACTAAGATTAACTAAAAAAAACAAATTAACAAACTAAGAATTAACTAACTAACGAGAATTGGAATCAAATGACTTCTGCAAGATAAACCATGGAATCCTAACTTCATTAAATACTTCGCTTAGATCTGACGCCTTTAATCACTATATGCAATGGTTATGATATCTGATCGGATAACACGAAACAAGTATACGCTACTTCTCAGTATACGAATACCAAACTAAACATACATCCACAAAAGAGATAGAAGATGAATAGACACCAATTATGCTTAGACCCTATATCTCTATAGAATTTGAAAACATAACGGTTGAAGAACAAGTTATCCACATTGATCACATAAGGCAGCATAATATCTCTATTTACGCCACAAATCATGATGTTAAAACATCAACCTATCCTATGCTAGCATGGCAAGTTCTAAATCTCAAGATCCACTCTCGCTTCACAAGAGATTAACAAATTAGATGTTAGCTACGCATCTAAATTCATAAAGCACAACCATACGAGGATATCATATATACATCACACACAGATCTGTAAAGCATAAAGATACTAAAGCTCCATAAATAAATCCGTTAGAATCCCATGACAACGATTAGTTCATAATCGAACCTCTCATCATCATGGGATCTGATGAAACCATGATAAAAACAAAGATATGAAAGATTAAAAATAAACTAGAGTAATTGATATGTAATCGTTCTACTCCTAATGATCCAAATTACAAGGGTTGGATGTGTTTATATAGGCTCTAGAATTCTTGCCCAGCAAGAAAATACCCAAAATAGAGTTAAAATAGAATTTCTGCAAAATACGTTTCCTAAACTGATTCTGTTTTTAAGGAAAATTCGTAGCTGACTTTTCTTCAGTATTTCTGGACCGTTCCAGTTGTATTTGGACCTCTGGACCACTTTAGAATGATAGAGAATTCAGTTATCTTCGCGTGGACTGCTTACGGGCCTCAAACGGAGTTGTAGAACTCAAGATATGGCCAAAATAGTAAAAACTGTAATTTTTCAGCACCGCGCGCGTGCAACCTGCGCCCATCAGTCTATTTGTCACGCAACCTGCACCCACCACACGCAACCTGCTCGTGAAACACCTATCCCATATTATAGAAAATCTCCCAAGCTTCTCGTGGGCAGTAAGATCGCTAAAAACGGACTTCTAGAACTCCAGATATGTCCAAAACAGTGTAGACTGCGCAACCGTCTCAGAAATCCGAATTTTAATCAATTTATTCTCCAAAAACGATAGAAGCATCAACCTTAATCAACAATCTCGTAAATCTGCACAACTAAACAAAACACATCAAAACCACCACAAACTTGAGTCCAAGATAATCAATTTAAGCCGATATGGAACGCTCCAAGTGGATATAAACTCCACTTATCACACCCCCAAACTTAAACCGATGCTTGTCCTCAAGCATAAACAATTACAACTCACTAACTAACTAGTACCACTTCCGTAGGTGATCACGGTTGCATTTGGCATATGCAACAAGCCCTTTAAACCCCTAGGCAGCCCTAGTGGACGAGTAAGGTCTCGTGAGGGCCTATAGCGAATGTACCCACAAAATCCAATGCAATGCAATGCATGAATGCAACTAATATGAAAATGCAAATGACTACTACTAATATCCTACCATACCTTCAAATCCTCTCATGCCATATCAACTTAAGAATCAAAGTAAGTACGCAATGTCTTGGTGTCGAAAGTGCAAGCATTCACATAGTCTACTCAATGAACATGCATAAGTTCTCACAAGCCCATGTCAAATGTAAGAATAAGTTAGTAAACATGCTAAGCCTACAAGAGTACATCTTTGAGTCAAAACTCGGGATCTCATACGCAAAAACAAGCAAACACTCACAATCCACTCACAAAAGAATATTCACTCAAGAACAAGGGTAAGTGTATCACTCAATTCCAACAAAATCATAAGCATGCTTGATATTTGGTATCAATCTAACTCTTAACACAACATACATCAATGACGATAATCAAAAGGTCTTTATTTGGGTTGTAACGGGGCTAGGGACAAGGTATGTCAAATAAGCCAAACAGGTGAAGTGTCAGAAGCTAGTAAGCACCATAATAAATCATACACAACACCCTATGTTCCCCCTACATAAATTTTACTAAGAACACTCGACTAGTCGACTAAAGTAGGATCACAACAAACACAAACATGCTCTCATAATATATTCTTTTCTTTTTTTTTTTTTTCTTTTCTCTTTTTCTTTTTTTTTTCTTTTTTTTTTTCGAGAGCTAAATAAAACAATAATATAAACAATAACAATGATCCCACAATTTATTACATATGCCAACTATCAAGTAAACAAACCCAATTTCAATATTTCCCCCAAAAGTAAGACCAACAATAAACCCCTCATTGCACACCTTATTACTCCCGTAAGCACTCTACTAGCCTTTGACAATGTGGGTTCAAATTAATGTAAGACCAATACAAGAAAAAGGTCTGGGCAAGTAATGTGGTGTGTTACCAAAAAAATAGGATTAAGCTCAACGGGTTAACTAATTGATCATATAAACATGGTATGGTAATATGGGAAAATATGCGGTTATTCCTAAATGCCTTTATCATTTTAATCGTCAAATAATGTCATGCATTTCAAGAAAGACCTCAAACAACTGCTAGCAATGCAAACAATCCGTGGACACTCAAGCAAACGAATAAATTGCAAATATATGCAATAAGGCTCAAAAACTCACTTGGTAGAAAAACATACTCAATCCCAAGCAAAAATCTCTCTAACGCACCGACTTGTATTCAAAGCATGCAAACTAAATCATCTTGCACATATTCATGTCCTTCTAATCACTTACAACATTCAATAAGTCTACTAGCTTCAACTTACTAGTGTATGTGTGTGCACAAGAACAAAACATATCACTTCTCAATCAAAAGCGTCAACAACACAAAATTCCTATCAAGCATGGATGCAAATGCAAACTATTATGAACTCACATGATATACTAAAATAAAAACAGAATGTCCTATATGAAACAAACATAGATAACACGAACATAAATGCATAATTTACTACTACTAATATGCAAAGCATGAAATCCTACATGAACACATAATACAACAACTACTAATCCCCCAAACCACCCCCAAACTTAAAATATTCAATGTCCCCATTGAATTGAAGGTAATACAAAGGATAGCAGGAAACATACCTAAATAAAAATGCCGAAAAGCGTGGGTTGCCTCCTACGAAGCGCTTCTTTAACGTCAATAGCTTGACGTTACTTCCAAACCTCCATTAAGGATGATAATAGTTAGCCTGGTCATCTCTTCGTGAGACTTCATCTTCATCACGGCGACACACTTTCTGCCACTTCTCCTCGCTTGGCCTATTCGTGCAACAACTTTGTCCTATTCCAATGCCTTCATCGGTTGACCCAAAATCTGTCAATTTGTAGAATAACATACACTCGCGGGCTTTGCTTGAATATATTGGAGGAGGGTAAATGTAAGTTGCTGAAGCCTTTGGTTCCTCAAAGAGAACTTCCTCCATTGGCTCTAATGCGCTACCTCCATCTTTAAACTCTGGGACAAGCAGAAGATCTGCATCTTTCTCATGGTCATCAGCCTCTTGGTACGCACATACCAATTTTTGAAATTTGTGCAGCTCATCAGTGTCTGTCCCAAATAGTGCCCTTTCCAAATCATCCACCATCCTAACATGATCAAATTCCTCACATGGCTTGTGAACGCTCACCTAACCTTGGAATTTGTCTTCCTCAAGAAAAGACTCAATTGCACTATCCTCAAGATTTGACCATGAAACAACCTCATCAATCAGCACCTTAGAATCCCAGAGATCAGCCAAGCCGAGCGACTCACACTCTTCCTCCTCATCACTATCCACCACAGGTTCTGACAAAACAGAATTTTCTTCTTTTTCTATAGGATCCTGATCATGAATTCCTTCTTCATCCTCAATTGCTGAATTCTTATCGTTCGTGACTTTTCCAGATCTGAGTGTTATGGCCTTAACCTGCTCCATGCCATCTCGTTTTCCTGGATTCACCTCTGTGTCACTAAGAAGAACTCCCTGCGGTCCGTTGAGAAAGGCACTTGCAATTTGCCCAAACTGATTCTCCAATGTCTTGAGAGATACCGCCTGACTTTCAATCATCAACCTCAATTCATCCAATTCAGATTTTTCAATCGAAGATTGACTATCATCCCCATGAAAATGTTGTTGCTGAAAATCTTGATTGTTGCTCCAGCCGAAATTGGGATGATAGGTGGCTGGAGCTAGTTGCGAAGGTTGCTGGAAGTTGCTCATAAACTGTGCCGATTCAGAAGATATAGCACATTGACTCGTCTCATGTGCGCTCTTACATAGCTCACAAACACTAGCAACTTGAGGCACCCCATGCTTTGACATAAAATCCAATTTCTTATTAAGTGCCTCTAGCTGAGCTGCTAGAGCTATGACTGTATTAACTTCCAGAATTCCTGTTAATTTGCCTTGTGATAATCTCTGAGTTGGATTCTGGTATTCATTCGCAGCCATCATCTCAATTAGCTCATAAGCTTCCTCATAATTCTTAGCCCATAGAGCTCCACCTGATGCTACATCTAGCATGGGTCTTGACTGGACACCCAAGCCATTATAAAAGCAGTTAATCACCATCCAATCAGGCATCCCATGATGTGGACACTTCCTTAGCATCTCCTTATATCGCTCCCAAGCCTCGCACAAAGATTCTTCAGACTCTTGTGAAAACTTAATTATAGCATTCCTGATTGCTGCGATCTTTGCCATGGGGAAAAATTTAGTGAGAAACTTCTAAGCAAGATCCTCCCATGTAGTAATGGAACATGCTGGTAGAGAGTGCAACCAGCCCTTAGCTTTATCCCGCAAAGAGAATAGGAAAAGTCTCAATTTGATAGCATCTTCCGACACCCCGTTGATCTTGAAAGTGTTGCAAATCTCAATGAAATTCCGGATGTGCATGTTAGGATCTTCAGTCGGAGCACCCCCAAACTGAACCGAATTCTACACCATCTGAATTATGCTAGGATTGATTTCAAAAGTATTAGCTGCAATAGCTGGCCTGACAATGCTAAATTGGATGTCCTTGATCTTTGGTTGAGAATAATACATCAATGCTTTTGTTGTTGCTGCTGGTTCTCCCATTGCTACCTGCAACATAAAACTAAACAACTATATATAAGAAACAATCTGAGTCAGTGAACTCTAACGACCACTGATGACAAGCACATAAACTAAAAATAAAACACCGATGATCCCCGGCAGCGGCGCCAAAAACTTGTTTGCACTAATTCACGCAAGCGCACGTGGTCACAAGTAATATAGATATAAGTCAAGTTCGTTCCCACAGAGATCTGGTTATGGTTTTAATTCAGTAGATGTACCTATGCAACAATGTATGATTATTATTCACTGCTAAGACAATTAACAAATTGGGTTTTGATTAACTAAGATTAACTAAAAAAACAAATTAACAAACTAAGAATTAACTAACTAACGAGAATTGGAATCAAATTACTTCTGCAAGATAAACCATGGAATCCTAACTTCATTAAATACTTCGCTTAGATCTGACGCCTTTAATCACTATATGCAATGGTTATGATATCTGATCGGATAACATGAAACAAGTATACGCTACTTCTCAGTATACGAATACCAAACTAAACATACATCCACGAAAGAGATAGAAGATGAATAGACACCAATTATGCTTAGACCCTATATCTCTATAGAATTTGAAAACATAACGGTTGAAGAACAAGTTATCCACATTGATCACATAGGGCAGCATAATATCTCTATTTACGCCACAAATCATGATGTTAAAACATCAACCTATCCTATGCTAGCATGGCAAGTTCTAAATCTCAAGATCCACTCTCGCTTCACAAGAGATTAACAAATTAGATGTTAGCTACGCATCTAAATTCATAAAGCACAACCATACGAGGATATCAGATATACATCACACACAGATCTGTAAAGCATCAAGATACTAAAGCTCCATAAATAAATCCGTTAGAATCCCAAGACAACGATTAGTTCATAATCGAACCTCTCATCATCATGGGATCTGATGAAACCATGATAAAAACAAAGATATGAAAGATTAAAAATAAACTAGAGTAATTGATATGTAATCGTTCTACTCCTAATGATCCAAATTACAAGGGTTGGATGTGTTTATATAGGCTCTAGAATTCTTGCCCAGCAAGAAAATACCCAAAATAGAGTTAAAATAGGATTTCTGCAAAATACGTTTCCTAAACTGATTCTGTTTTTAAGGAAAATTCGTAGCTAACTTTTCTTCAGTATTTATGGACCGTTCCAGTTGTATTTGGACCTCTGGACCACTTTAGAATGATAGAGAATTCAGTTATCTTCGTGTGGACTGCTTACGGGCCTCAAACGGAGTTGTAGAACTCAAGATATGGCCAAAATAGTAAAAACTATAATTTTTCAGCACCGCGCGCGTGCAACCTGCGCCCATCAGTCTGTTTGTCCCGCAACCTGCGCTCACCACGTGCAACCTGCTCGTGCAACACCTGTCCCATATTATAGAAAAACTCCCAAGCTTCGCGTGGGCAATAAGATCGCTAAAAACGGACTTCTAGAACTCCAGATATGTCCAAAACAGTGTAGACTGCGCAACCATCTCAAAAATCCGAATTTTAATCAATTTATTCTCCAAAAACGATAGAAGCATCAACCTTAATCAACAATCTCGTAAATCTGCACAACTAAATAAAACACATCAAAACCACCACAAACTTGAGTCCAAGATAATCAATTTAAGCCGATATGGAACGCTCCAAGTGGATATAAACTCCACTTATCAACGACGTTAGTTAGGGTTCTTCATGAAATTTGGGGCTTTTTGATTCATTGATTTTCCGGTTAAATTGATTGTTTGTATAACTTCATATTGATGCCAGGAGTTCAATTCCATGTTCAATTTCACCGTTCTATTGTTAGTTTTGTTAATTCGAATTCTAGGGTTCTTGAGTCAAATTAGGACTTTTTTATTCTGACATTTTCCAAATGATTTGATGATTCATATAGCTTCTAGGGGTCCTAAAGAGCATGTGTATGTGTTTAATTGCATCGTTGTTTCAGAGGATTGTGTAATTCGATCTTTGAGTTTTAACCGATCATAAAATCAATTTGTTCATGAATTCTGTTGCTTGTCTGTATAAACTGGTTCCATGGTTGGATTGTACATGTTATCAGCTTCGTTTTGACATTAAAAACTCTGAGTTTGATTTAGAAATAATTGAAACCGTAGTTGGCCGGAATCCATGTCGAGCTCGCCGGGTTTTGCTCGGATTTGATCGTTTGTTATGGTTGTAGTACTTTGTAGGATGCCAGTGACTGTGGAACATGTTAGTGTCGATTTAGTGCGCTAAGGAAGCTCACCGGAGCTATTGTGGCTCACCGAAAACTGCAAAGTCTCGCCGGATTATTATTAACTAACGCCGTCAATGTCGATTTAACAGAATGGAGTCTAAGCACCTTTTTTTGCGTCAAATATTAAAATTTAACCATCACGTTGGCATGAATTAAAATTTAGCCACCTCCGTGCAAAATTGAAAATATTTTGGCTACTACAGTGCAATTTAATCTATATAAATTCGACAGACAAGACAATACAGTTATATACAGACAAGACAATACAGAGTTCGTGAGTGACCAACTCTGCTTGGACCTGTTGGAGTAATCTTCCGGTAATCTCCAACTTTCCGGTAATTTCCAACTTTCAATTTTATCTTTTTTTGTAGTAGTTGATTTTTAGCTTACATGTGGTCTGTTTGGCTCATCTTATATTAGGGACTTATGGACTTATTTTCGGGTAAATTTTTTATATTTTGATAAATTTTTTTATATTAGTATTTACTGTATGTTTGATAATCAATAAGTTGCAAAAATAAGTTGAAAAATAAGTTGGAAAGTTAAGAATCTTAACTTTCAACTTAAAATAAATTGACTTATTCTGGAAAATAAGTTACCCAAACACCCCTGTTTGACTAGTACTACTCATCTTTTGGTTACATCATATTTATCCATCTTTTCACTATGTGTTGTTTCTTTAGTGTACATACAAAAACCTCAAACCAGACATGTAAACATATAAATCTATACTATTATATAAAAATCGAAACATTAAAAACTTGGTCCGTCGGTCGGTCGGTATGGTACCTATTGATTTTACTTATTTACCATTACTCAATTATAGATCTACTAACTAATCAATTTCCTTCTTGAGGTTAAACATATTATCTTTTCTATTTTTCAAGAATAAAATAATTTCCTTTTTCAGGTAAAATACAATTTCCTTTTATATTTTATCTAACTAAAATTTCTCCTTTAATAATCAATTTCCTTTTTCAGGTTAAACATATTACTTTTTCTATTTTTCAATAACTAAATATTTTTTTTCTTCAGGTAAAATAAAAATATCTTTTACTCCTTCCGTCTTTTTCATTTATTTACACTTTCTATTTTGAGCCGTCTCTTCCATTTCTTTACATTACCAAAAATAGTACTCCCTCCGTCCATTTCATTTATTTACACTTTCTATTTTGGGTCGTCCCTTCCATTTCTTTACATTACTAAAAATAGTAATTTTTAACAATAAAATACATTATTACATCCACTACCTCACTCCACCTTTTCAACCCTTTACACTATTACACCCACTACTTCACTTATTTTAACAATAAAATTACTATTCACTACTAAATTTATTTTAACAATATTACATCACTATCTTGGTCTCCGTGCAAAAATCAAATGATAAGAAATCAAAAAAACGGAGGAAGTAACTTTTAACAATAAAATATATTATTACATCCACTACTTCACTCTACTTTTTCAACACTTTACGCTATTACACCCACTACTTCACTTATTTTAACAATAAAATCACTATTACACCCACTACTTCATTTATTTGAACAATATTACACCCACTATCTTGGTATCCGTGCAAATATCAAATGTAAAGAACTCCAATAGACGGAGGGAGTACATTTTATTTAACTATTTTTTTTAAAAAAAATAGTACGAGCAGTTTTGTTTAATAAAATAACATAATTATATTATAACTACTATTAACTAATCAATTACCCTTTTTTACCCAAAACATGTTACCTTTTCTCTTTTCTCTAACTAACATCTCTTTTTTCCAATTATATTACCTTTTTCATCCAAAACACGTTACCTTTTTTCTTTTTTGTTACTAAAACCTCTCTTTTTCCAATTATATCACAGACGTTTCTATTTAATAAAAATAAAATAATATTATTATAATACTAATAAATAACCGATTACCTTTTCAGCTAAAACATATCATCTTTTCTATTTTTTTCTAATTAAATTCTCTTTTTTCTCTAGAAATATCACGTGCAACATTAATTTCTCATTTTCTAAAAACAATGAGCAATTTTATTTAGTAAAATGACATAATTAAATTATAATTATTATAAACTAATCAATTATCTTTTTCACATAAATCATGTCATCTTTTCAATTTTCACGTTTATTTATTTTTATTTTATTTTCTCGGTTATTTAAAACTTGCAATAGAAATAGAAACCGACACTAAACATGCCACAGGAATAATCGTTGGACCCGTAAATAATGTACCAATACCAATGGTAGTAGGTAAATAACGTAACAATATCCTTTTTTTATCACTACTACAACACTCACATAATTCTATTACTGTTATATATTAAATAAAATAACATGAATGATTATTATAAATGGTTATAGATGATTATTATGATTCAGATGCTTGATAATAATTAATAATAAATGTATATTATTTTTAGTAATTATTTTTGAAGTAATTAATGGTAGATGGTAATAACGTAATTAAATTATAATTACTATAAACTAATTAATTACCCTTTTCCTAGAACGTGTTACCTTTTTAATTTTCTCTAACTAAATCCTATCTTTTTCTAATCATATCACGGGCATTCTATTTAATAAAATTAAAAAAATCTTATAATTATCAATAATTAATCAATTACCTTTTTCAACTAAAATCTATCACCTTTTCTATATTTTTTAACTAAAATCCTTCCATTTCTAGAAATATCACGGATAATATTTATATAGTTATTATCAAATCATCTAATATAAAAATGTAAGTCTCCAAAATTTATGTTTAAAAAAAATAATTTAAATAAATGAAAAAATTCATATAATATTAAAATAAAAAAAAATCCGTGCATCGCACGGGTTTTAAGCTAGTTTTAATATAATTCGAGAATCGGAAAAACTTGTGCTAGGAGTGCTAAGAATAGACAGTGTTGTATATATAGTTCGATAATCGGAAATAATGGGCGAGTTCACCTTGTACCAGTTAATCACGGATTAATCGGAATAATTAATCGAAACATTAATAGGATATTTTAAGATAATATAATAGTTTTTAACTTATTAAGCTTGTAGGTACTAGTTTAAGAAAAATATGTAACGATTACTTAGATCCGAATCAGGGGTGAATGACTAAAATAACACATTTTCGGGGGAGAGTGCCCTAAATGACAATGTGCGGAAAAGCTGCCCAAAATGATCAAAGATATACGCATTTGGCATATGCGTTTATCGAATACGCATAAGGGGAATGCGTTTACTTTACAAATTGGAAACAGAGAAGATGAGATACGCATGGCGCAGATGCGTATCACAAAATACGCATGCCCAAGATGCGTTTGTCTCACTGTACATAGTCTTCCCATAGCAGACGGAGGCAACATTTTTTGGCGATTTTCGTGCAATTTCCGGTGAAGCTTGGTTCAGCCCTTTCCACACATTTTCCCGTTACATATTATATACCAATCGATTTGTTTTCTCCTCCTCGACAACCCTATATAATTCATTTGTCGATTATAATGCAGGATTTTGAAATCCCAAATCTAACCTAACTTCTGATTACATTTTCTGATCTACTAGTACCCGACCCTGCGGGTCAAAAATTAATAAAATGATAGTGAGAAAGGTAGAGTGAGATGTGGCCATCACTTTGATGTGCTCAGATGGGGGGATATCGACGGAACGGAGAATGAATTTTGGGGGCGACGATAATGGCGATGATAATGGAGATCGACGGAACGGAGATGGATTTTGCTGTGCTCAGATAGGTGTACGCATATTCTGTATGCGCATAGCTGTGGGTAAAAAGGGTAGTTCGCGCGACTTCTGATATTTTGGGCAATCATGTATTAAAATAATGTTATTTTGGGCATTTTTCCCCGAATCAGCAGAGTACCTTGTAAAGATTAATAGGGAGATTAATGGGTTAAATATGTGATTTTTAGAACCATGGGAGTACATCATAATTTGATCCTATACTATATTCGACATGCGAAGCCTTTGTGGTTTTCGCTTTCACAAATCTCTAGTTGAACTTTGATGTTTTCGGAATAATGTTGCCTGTTAATTGTTTCACAGACCTTTTAGGACTGATTTATAAATTGTTTATAATTTTTCTGGAGAAAATTAGGCTATTTGATGATCTCATCTTTTAATCACAAGTACATCTGTTGTTTTATTGATTACATGCATGGTTGCTTATTTACATCTTCTGATTTTTGTGTCAGTACCGAAAAAAGGCTAATGGATTGCAGAGGCGTTGTTGCTGAGCCAGTTCCGAAAAGGCAACTTGTTAACTTCAGAGGGTCTGGGGAGGATAAGATAAGCAACTTGCCCATAGAGTTGATTACTCGTATCTTAAGGCGTTTGCCAACTCATGATGTGGTGAGAACAAGTACCCTCTCAAAATATTGGAGAAATATTTGGTGTACGCATCCGTTCCTAGCTCTTGATTACCGATTTTATTCACAGCTGACTTCTAACAAAGAAGAAGGCACACTCCAATCTGGCTTTCAAAAAGTCTTCAATATGATTCTTTCATCTCACACTGGCCCCATTTTATACTTTTCTATATGTATTACCCCTGCAATTTTTTACAGCTTTATTCATATTTGGGTTGATCAATTGTCTGATAAGGGGCTTAGGACTGTAGCTTTTTTCCTCGAGGAAGAGCAGGCCTACAAACTTCCTTCTGCTTTGTTTGTTTTTCTGGAATTGACTGTGTTAAGGCTCTTTAACTCGTTGGTGGCTCCACCCCGTAAATCTGGAAGCTTCACCAGTCTGACGAAAGTTCAACTTTTTAAGACTTCAATTATTAGTTGTTAACACAAAATCACGCAAGCGCACGTGGTCACAAGTAATATAGATATAAGTCAAGTTCGTTCCCACAAAGATCTTGGTTTTTAATTCAGTTTAGTACCTATGCAACAATGTATGGTTTTAATTCACAGCTAAGACAAATAACAAGATTGGGTTTTGATAACTAAAATTAACTAAGGAAGTAAATTAACAAACTAAGAATTAACTAACTAATGAAAATTAAATCGAATTACTTATATGAGAATAAACATGGAATCCTAACTTCATTATCTACTTCACTTAGAGTCGCTACCTTTAATCAATACATGCAATGGTTTTGATATCTGATCGAATAACACGAAATAAGTAAAAGTTACCTCTCGGTATACTAGTACCAAACTACGCATACATCCACAAAAGAGATAGAAGATGAATAGACACCTATTATGTTTAGACCCTATATCTCTATAGAATTTGAAAACATAAAGGTTTAAGCACAAGTTATCCACTTAGATCACATAGGGTAGCATAATATCTCTATTTACGCCACAAATCATGATGTTAAAACATCAACCTATCCTATGCTAGCATGGCAAGTTCTAAATCTCAAGATCCACTCTCGTTTAGCAAAAGATTAACAAATTAGATGTTAGCTACGCATCTAAATACGTGAAACACAACCATACGAGGATATCAAGAATTCACCACACATAAATCTTTAAGGCATGCAAACTACTAAGCTACATAGATAAATCCGCTAGGATCCCACGATAACGATTAGTTCATAATTGAACCTTTCGTCACCATGGGATTTGATGAAAACATGATAATGAACAAGATGACAAAGATGAATAAATCAATAATGTAACAAGGTTTAGAGAACAAATTCGTGAATGAAACAAGCATCCAAAAGATACGACTCAACAAAGGAATACAAGAAAACTATGTCTAGATCTTCTTGTCGTCACAATCCTCGCCTTGGCTTCTCGATCTCGTGCTATGAACGAATTGGACTGAACTCTGGTGTGTAGGTGATTATTTTTATGTCCCCCAAGTTGTGTATTTATAGCCCCAAGTTGCCTCCTCAACAAGCAGTTGCCATCTTTGAGTTGGAATAGAAGATCGACAAATTCCATCTTTAAACGGGATATGATAAGCAATTTCCATGTATAATTATGATTCTGGAATGTTCCCACCATCCAAAGTGATTGCCATATTGATTAGGAGTAGAAAACTCAGCAATTTCCCATTTAGAATTGAATTCCAGGAAGTTCCTTCGGGGTCAGGCGCGCCCGCGCGCGTTTTATGCATAATTCCAGCGCGCCCGTGCTGCTCTAATTTGCAGAATCCTTCCACGCGCGCCCGCGCGCATCTGTAGTACATGTTGGGTGCGCCCGCGCTCAGCCACTATTCAGGCACACTGATTTTTCCCTTTTTCTGATTTCTTCTCCGTTTTCGAACACAGCTTCCGACACTTGTTCCCTTAACTTCAAAAACACCATATAATCACTAAAACTCCATTCCTTCACCTAGAAATGTATCCTGCACAAACCTCACAAAAACATCTTAAAACACACGATTACTTGAGACCAAGACACTAATTTAAGCCGAATTAGAGCGATCCAAGTGGATATAAAATCCACTTATCACACCCCCAAACTTAAACCGATGCTTGTCCTCAAGCATAAACACTTACAACTATTTACACTAACTAGTACCACTTCCGTAGGTGATCACGGTTGCATTTGGCATATGCAACAAGCCCTTTAAACCCCTAGGCAGCCCTAGTGGATGAGTAAGGTCTCGTGAGGGCCTATAGTGAATGTACCCACAAAATCCATTTAACCTAATGCAATGCAATGCATGAATGCAACTAATATGAAAATACAAAGATCCCCTCAAACTTACCAAAACCAACTAACAAGCAAATATCTCAAAGAATGCAACAAATCCAAGCAGAGCTCGACTAAATCCCCGTATACTAACAATACATGAATAGAAATGTGCGTGTGTGCAATGCTCATCAGAAATACTCCCAAAACTAGGTCAAAAATCATACATGCTTTCCGTCAAGACAATCACAGGTTTATAACTAGAATAAACTGTAGACACTTCATAACCTAGGAACACCTCCACCCTTATCCAAGGTAGACAGAAACTCATGCTTTATTACTAAACTACGACACATAATACTATACGCATGCTTATTTAACCGTGCAATGAATGAGACCCCAAAAGGCTTATACAATAATACCCATGTAGCGAATGTTAGGTCAGCAATCCTAAACCACAAGGGCTTTAGGTTACTAGGACTAAGTCCCCGCAGACTTAATTACTCGAGTATTAAAGAGCTCACTCTGGTTAAATTTGCATTTAAACAAATAAATTTTTTTTTCATTTTTTTTTTCATGTAATCTGGAATGAGAATTCTCAATTCCAACCCTAGACTACTCGTATGAATATGAGTCGGCTACTAGCCATTTGACACCTAGCCAACAACTAGCATGGAATCCATGGTTTCCCCCAAACTTAGACTTTAATGCTCCTACGTCATCAAGGGAATAACAAAAATTCTAAATATAATCAGGTGATTAAATCTCAAAACATCCAAACAGCATGACCCTAACCTAGCCCAAAAGCACCCAATGAGACTGTGTAAAAGTTTTGTTCCCGTAACATGCAAGTCAATTTCATAAGAACTATAAATCAACCCTCTACTCATCATTACCACACTCAATTAAACATCTACCTACCAATCAGAATTAGTTCGTCCTAAGGGATAATGAAATATGCATGCCATGAAAATGCAACAAAAATGGACTCACATGATATACGAAAAATAAAAATAAAAATAAAAAAATAGAATGTCCTATATGAAACACACGTAGATAATACGAACATATATGCATGGATTACGACTAATATACAAAACATGATATCCTACATGAACACACTGACACACAAATAACTAATAAACACTACTTATCCCCGAACCACCCCCAAACTTAAAATATTCAATGTCCGCATTGAATGGAAGTAAATACAAGGGATAGTAGGAAACATACCTAAAAATACCGAATCACATGGGTTGCCTCCCACGAAGCGCTGTCGTTATGTCATTTAGCCGGATAAATATGATTCAAATCATGGTGGCTCGAAGATTGCATTCGAATTGTCCTTAGCAGAAGGACCATTCACCCATTGTTTGACAACCTTCTTGCTATCTTCCCACATCTTTTCTAAATCAAACTTCACTTTGCCTCTTCCTCCAATCGACTTCTTCGTCTTCTTTTTATTCTTCACACCTCTAAGGTGTTTATCCCTTTCAGTTGACTGAACCACACACTCTTCTACCGCATCATCAACTATCCACCTTCTTAACACATTATCGTGACCCTCTTCAAAAATCACAAACTCATCATTCAGAAGGACATACCTCAAATGCGGTGGAAGTTTTCCAAGCTTGACATTCGAAAGATCTCGAATTGAAGAACTGTCAATGGACTCACTGATAGGATGCTTAAGCATGTGTGTGTCCGACTTTTCGCTCAATAACTGATCAAACTTCTTTCTCTGACCCGTATCAACTATTTCCACACTGCAACACTCTTCATCCTCTGTCGGAAATTTCATGGCCTTGAACACATTAAAGGTGACATTCTGATCTTGCACCCTCATTGTAAGCTCTCCTTTTTGCACATCGATCAAAGTACGACCCGTAGCTAGAAAAGGCCTTCCCAAGATTATGGGAATCTTCTTGTCTTCTTCGAAATCTAGAATCACAAAATCGGCAGGAAATATGAGCTTATCAACCTTTACCAAGACATCCTCTACTATACCCCTCGGATAAGTGATAGATCGATCAGCCAACTGCAAAGAGATGTTAGTTGGCTTTGGCTCCGGTAGACCAAGTTGCTTGAAAACCGACAAGGGCATGAGATTAATACTAGCTCCCAAATCACATAAGCATTTGTCAAAAGACAACTTCCCAATGGTGCATGGAATTGTAAAGCTTCCTGGATCCTTAAGTTTAGGAGGCAATTTCTGTTGCAGAACGGCACTACACTCTTCCGTTAAGGCAACTGTTTTAAATTCTTCCAACCTTTTCTTCCGTGACAAAATATCCTTCATGAACTTTGCATATCTCGGCATCTGCTCCAATGCTTCAATAAAAGGAATGTTAATGGATAGTTTCTTAAAGACATCCATAAACTTCTGAAACTGTATTTCTTGACTTTTCTGCACGCGTCGAGGAAATGGAGGAAGAGGATAGATCTGATTATTCTTCATAGACTGCTCTGGAGTAGACTTTACAACAGACTTCTTGCTCTTTTCCACTTCATTATCTAGCTGATCAGCCACCAAATCAGATTTCTCAATTTCGGGCACTGCAAATTTTTCAACCTGCTGATTCTGAACATCTTCTTCTTCCTCAGCTGCTGATTTTTGATCCCTCGTGACTTTTCCAGATCTCAAAGTAACTGCATTGACCTGCTCCTTACCTTCTCTTCTTCCGGGATTGGCCTCCGTATCACTCGGAATAGTTCCTTGTTGCCTACTAAGTAAGGCACTTGCAAGCTGTCCCATCTGGTTTTCCAAGGTCTTTTGAGAAACTGATAGGCTTTTGATCATCATCCTCAACTCATCCATTTCTGATTTATCATTAGAAGATTGCCCCACATTAGCATGGGGTTGTTGCTGCTGAAATCCCGGAGGTTGATAAGGTTGCCTTGGAGCATACGGCTATTGATAGCCCTGGTTGAATGGCTTCACTTGCTGTTCTTGAAACTGCTGATAAGGTTGTTGTTGAGCACCTTGATTATTGCTCCACCTGAAATTCGGATGATTCCGATTATTAGGATGATAAGTAGCTGAAACTGGTGTAGCAGGTCTTTGAAAATTACTAACAAACTGTGCTGATTCAGAAGAGATAGCACACTGATTCGTCTCATATGCTCCCGCACATAGCTCACAAACACTAGCAACCTGCTGAACTCCATAATTTGCAAGAGAATCCACCTTCATAGTCAACGCCTTCAACTGAGCTGCAATAGCTGAAGCTGCATCCATTTCAAAAATACCTGCTACCTTGCCTTGAGAAAGCCTCTAGGTTGGATTCTGATATTCATTGGCAGCCATCGTCTCAATAAGATCATAAGCTTCATCGTAGCTCTTAGCCCATAGAGCTCCACCTGATGCTGCATCTAGCATAGGTCTAGACTGTGCTCCCAACCCATTATAGAAACTATTAATAACCATCCAATCAGGCATGCCATGATGTGGACACCTACGAAGCATCTCCTTGTATCGTTCCCAAGCCTCACACAAAGATTCTCCAGATTGCTGTTGAAATTGAGTTAGTTGGTTCCTTATTGCTGCAGTTTTCGCCATAGGGAAGAATTTAGTAAGAAACTTTTGAGCAAGATCCTCCCATGTAGTAATGGAACCAGGTGGTAGAGAGTGTAACCAGCCCTTGGCCTTATCCTTCAGAGAAAATGGGAAAAGTCTCAACTTGATAGCATCATCCGACATACCATTGAACTTGAAAGTATTACCGATCTCGATAAAGTCCCGAATATGCATGTTAGGATCCTCCGTAGAAGCACCCCCAAACTGAACAGAATTCTGTACCATCTGAATAGTGCCTGGCTTGATTTCGAAGTTATTAGCAGTAATCGCCGGCCTGATAATACTAGACTGAATATCATTGATCTTCGGCTGAGAATATTCCTTCAAAGCCTTAGCTGCTGCTGCATCTGCCATCTCGACTGTAGTTTCAGATTCCTCTTTCTTATCCTCTTTATTCTCTACAAGATTGTCTTCTGCCAGTTCTTCCAAACGAGGTTGTAAGCGTGTTCGCATACAAACCTAAGTACCTGAAACACCACGAAACAAACAAACTAAGTAAGAAATCCAAGTTAGTGAACGCTAACGACCACTATTGACAAGCACATAAACTAAAAATAAAACACCGATGATCCCCGGCAGCGGCGCCAAAAACTTGTTAACACAAAATCACGCAAGCGCACGTGGTCACAAGTAATATAGATATAAGTCAAGTTCGTTCCCACAGAGATCTTGGTTTTTAATTCAGTTTAGTACCTATGCAACAATGTATGGTTTTAATTCACTGCTAAGACAAATAACAAGATTGGGTTTTGATAACTAAAATTAACTAAGAAAGTAATTAACAAACTAAGAATTAACTAACTAATGAAAATTAAATCGAATTACTTATATGAGAATAAACATGGAATCATAACTTCATTATCTACTTCACTTAGAGTCGCTGCCTTTAATCAATACATGCAATGGTTTTGATATCTGATCGAATAACACAAAATAGGTAAAAGTTACCTCTCGGTATACTAGTACCAAACTACGCATACATCCACAAAAGAGATAGAAGATGAATAGTGATAAGTGGATCTTATATCCACTTGAAACATTCCAAGTTGGCTTAAATTGATTGTTTTGGCCTCAAGTTTGTGGTAGTTTTGATATGTTTTGTGTAATTGTGCAGGGTTGAAGAAATATCGATTAAAGGTGTAGTTTCCGTCGTTTTTGGAGCGTTTTGTGGAGTTGATTGATGATATGGAATGAAGAATGGTGGCTAATATCAACTCCTAAGAAGTATACAAGTCATTAAGAATGAAAGACGGAAGCTCATGCAAAAGGAACGGGAAGCAAAGGCGAAAAAAGCTAAGAAAAATCAGTTTTCGCAGAACGGGACCAAACCGGGGGTTCCTAGCCTTGTTTCCAGCGCTCCAGCCTTGTTTGGGCAGATTGGGCCGGCGCTTCAGGCGCCCAAACGGCGCATCAGGCGCTGCGGGATGCTGGTGGTGCGCGGGTGAAAAATCAGCCAGAATTTCTGATTTTGTTTTGGCCATATCATGAGTTCTAGAAGTCCGTTTGAGGCCCGTAAGCTGTCCACGCGAAGATAACGAGATTCTCTATCATTCTAAAGTGGTCAAGAGGCCCAATTGCAGCTGGAACGGTCCAGAAAATCTGAAGAAAAGGCAGCTACGAATTTCCCTTTAAATCAGAATCAGTTTAGGAAACGTACTTCTATTATAATTCTGATTTGGTATTTTCTTGTTGGGCAAGATGTCTAGAGCCTATATAAACACATCCAACCCTTGTAGTAGATCATCATCATCATCATTAGGAGTAGAACCATTACATATCAATTACTTAGTTTTATTTGTATCTTTTCATACTTTGTTTTTATCATGGTTTCATCAGATCCCATGATGACGAGAGGTTCAATTATGAACTAATCGTTGTCATGGGATTCTAACGGATTTATTTATGGAGCTTTAGTATCTTGATGCTTTAAAGATCTGTGTGTGATGTATATCTGATATCCTCGTATGGTTGTACTTAATTGATAGCTGCGTCATGAACATCTAATTTGTTAATCTCTTGTGAAGTGAAAGTGGATCTTGAGATTTAGAACTTTCCATGCTAGCATAGGTTCATAATTGTTTATCAATATGATTCGTGGTGTGAGATGAAAATACTTATGCTGCCCTGTGTGATCTTTATGGATAACTTGCTCTTCAACCGTTATGTTTTCAAATTCTATAGACATATAGGGTCTAAGCATAATTGGTGTCTATTCATCTTCTATCTCTTTTGTGGATGTATGTTTAGTTTGGTATTCGTATACTGAGAAGTAGCGTATACTTGTTTCGTGTTATCCGATCAGATATCATAACCATTGCATATAGGGATTAAAGGCGTCAGATCTAAGCAAAGTATTTAATAAAGTTAGGATTCCATGCTTTCTCTTGCAGAAGTAATTCGATTCCAATTCTCGTTAGTTAGTTAATTCTTAGCTTGTTAATTTAATTCTTAGTTTAATTTAGATAATCAAAACCCAATATTGTTATTTGGCTTAGCAGTGCATAATAACCATACATTGTTGCATAGGTACAAAACTGAATTAAAACCATAACCAGATCTCTGTGGGAACGAACTTGACTTCTATCTGTATTACTTGTGACCACGTGCGCTTGCGTGAATGAGTGCAAACAAGTTTTTGGCGCCGCTGCTGGGGATCATCGGTGTTTTATTTTTAGTTTATGTGCTTGTCAATAGTGGTCGTTAGAGTTCACTGACTTGGATTGTTTCTTACATAGTTGTTTAGTTTTGTGTGTTGCAGGTAGCAATGGGAGAACCAGCAGCAGCAACGAAAGCATTGATGTATTATTCTCAACCAAAGATCAAGGACATCCAATTTAGCATTGTCAGGCCAGCCATTGCAGCTAATACTTTCGAAATCAAGCCTAGCATAATCCAGATGGTGCAGAATTCGTTTCAGTTTGGGGGTGCTCCTACGGAGGATCCTGACATGCACATCCGGGACTTTATTGAGATCTGCGACACTTTCAAGATCAACGGGGTGTCGGAAGATGCTATCAAATTGAGACTTTTCCCATTCTCTTTGAGGGATAAAGCTAAGGGTTGGTTGCACTCTCTACCAACAGGTTCTATTTTGACATGGGAGGTTCTTGCTCAGAAGTTTCTTACTAAATTTTTCCCCATGGCAAAGACCGCAGCAATCAGGAACGCTATTACTCAGTTTTCACAGCAGTCTGAAGAATCTTTGTGCGAGGCTTGGGAGCGATATAAGGAGATGCTAAGGAAGTGTCCACATCATGGGATGCCTGATTGGATGGTAATTAACTTTTTTTATAATGGCTTGGGTGCACAGTCAAGACCCATGCTAGATGCAGCATCAGGTGGAGCTCTATGGGCTAAGAGCTACGAGGAAGCTTATGAGTTGATTGAGATGATGGCTGCGAATGAATACCACAATCCAACTCAGATATTATCACAAGGCAAGATAGCAGGAATTCTGGAAGTTAATACAGTCACAGCTCTAGTAGCTCAGCTAGAGGCACTTAATAAGAAATTGGATTCTATGTCAAAGCATGGGGTGCCTCAAGTTGCTAGTGTTTGTGAGCTATGTGAGGGCACACATGAGACGACTCAATGTGCCATATCTATTGAATCGGTGCAGTTTGTGAGCAATTTCCAACAACCAGATCCAGCCACCTATCATCCCAATCCCGGCTGGAGCAACAGTCAAGGTTTTCAGCAGCAACAGTTTCATGGGAATGATGGTCAATCTACATTGGAGAATCAGTTTGGGCAAATTGCAAGTGCCTTTCTCAATGAACCGCATGGAGTTCTTTCTAGTAACACAGAGGTAAATCCAGGAAAACAAGATGGCATGTAGCAGGTTAAGGCCATAACACTCAGATCTGGAAAAGTCACGAACGATCAGAATTCAGCAATTGAGGATGAAGAAGGAATTCATGATCAGAATCCTATAGAAAAAGAAGAAAATTATGTTTTGTCAGAACCTGTGGTGGATAGTGATGAGGAGGAAGAGTGTGAGTCGCTCGGCTTGGCTGATCTCTGGGATTCTAAGGTGTTGATTGATGAGGTTGTTTCATGGTCAAATCTTGAGGATAGTGCAATTGAGTCTTTTCTTGAGGAAGACAAATTCCAAGGTGAGGTGAGTGTTCACAAGCCATGTGAGGAATTTGATCATGTTAGGATGGTGGAAGATTTGGAAAGGGCACTATTTGGGACAGACACTGTTGCGATGCACAAATTTCAAGAATTGGTATGTGCGTACCAAGATGCTGAAGAACATGGGAAAGATGCAGGTTTTCTACTTGTCTCAGAGTATAAAGATGGAGGTAGCGCATTAGAGCCAATGGAGGAAGTTCTCTTTGAGGAACCAAAGGCTTCAGAAACTTACATTTACCCTCCCCCATTACATTCAAGCGAAGCCCGTGAATGTGTGTTGTTCTACAAATTGACAGATTTTGGGTCAACGGATGAAGGCATTGGAGTTGGACATAGTTATTATACGAATAGGCCAAGCGAGGTGAAGGGGCAGAAAGTGTGCCGCCGTGATGACGATGAAGTCTCACGAAGAGAGGACCAGGCGAACTATTATCATCCTTAATGGAGGCTTGGAAGTAACGTCAAGCTATTGACGTTAAAGAAGCGCTTCTTGGGAGGCAACCCAAGCATTGTTGTATACTGGTATGTTTTCTACTTTCCCTCGTATTTACTTCCATTCAATGAGGACATTGAATATTTTAAGTTTGGGGGTGGTTTGAGGGATAAGTAGTGTATATATATGTGATTGTTAGTCATTGTGTTCATGTAGGATTTCATATTTTGCATGTTAGTAGTAGTAAATCATGCATTTATGTTCGTGTTATCTATGTTTGTTTCACATAGGACATTCTATTTTTATGTTTGTATATCATGTGAGTTCATAATAGTTTGCATTTGCACCCATGCTTGATAGGAATTTTGTGTTGTTGACGCTTTTGTTTGAAAAGTGATATGCTTTGTTCTTGTGCACACACATACACTAGTAAGTTGAAACTAGTAGACTTATTGAATGTTGTGAGTAATTAGAAGGACATGAATATGCGCAAGATGATTTAGTTTGCATGCTTTGAATACAAGTCGGTGCGTTAGAGAGATTTTTGCTTGGGATTGAGTATGTTTTTCCACCAAGTGAGTTTTGAGCCTTATTGCATATTTGTTGCAATTTATTCGTTTGCTTGAGTGTCCACGGATTGTTTGCATTGCTAGCAGTTGTTTGAGGTCTTTCTTGAAATGCATGACATTATTTGACGATTAAAATGATAAAGGCACTTAGGAATAACCGCATATTTTCCCATATTACCATACCGTATTTACATGATCAATTAGTTAACCCGTTGAGCTTAATCCTATTTTTCGGTGACATACCACATTACTTGCCTATAACTTTTTCTTGTATTGGCCTTACATTTATTTGAACCCACATTGTCAAAGGCTAGTAGAGTGCTTAAGGGAGTAATAAGGTGTGCAAGGAGGGGTATATTGTTGGTCTTACTTTTGGGGGAAATATTGAAAATTGGGTTTGCTTGTTTACTTGATAGTCGACATGTGTAATAAATTCATGGGATCATTGTTATTTGTTATATTATTGTTTTATCTAGCTCTCGAAAAAAAAAGAGAAAAAAAAGAGAAAAAAAAAAGAAAAAAAAAAGAGAAAAAAAAAAGAAAAAAAAAAGAAAAAAATATATATATTATGATAGCATGTTTGTGTTTGTTGTGATCCTACTTTAGTCGACTAGTCGAGTGTTTGATTTGAGTAAAAATTATGTGGGGGGAAAATAGGTGGTTGTGTATGATTTATTATAAGTTCCTACTAGCTTTTGACACTTTACCTGTTTTGGCTTATTTGACATACCTTGTCCCTAGCCCCGTTACAACCCAAATAAAGACCTTTTGATTATCGTCATTGATGTATGTTGTGTTAAGAGTTAGATTGATATCAAATGTCAAGCATGCTTATGATTTTTGTTGGAATTGGGTGATACACTTACCCTTGTTCCTGAGTGAATATTCTTTTGTGAGTGAATTGTGAGTGTTTGCTTGTTTTTGCGTATGAGATCCCGAGTTTTGTCTCAAAGATGTACTCTTGTAGGCTTAGCATGTTTACTAACTTATTCTTACATTTGACATGGGCTTGTGAGAACTTATGCATGTTCATTGAGTAGACTATGTGAATGCTTGCACTTTCGACACCAAGACATTGCGTACTTACTTTGATTCTTAAGTTGATATGGCATGAGAGGATTTGAAGGTATGGTAGGATATCAGTACTAGATCATTTGCATTTTCATATTAGTTGCATTCATGTATTGCATTGCATTAGGTTAAATGGATTTTGTGGGTACATTCGCTATAGGCCCTCACGAGACCTTACTCGTCCACTAGGGCTGCCTAGGGGTTTAAAGGGCTTGTTGCATATGCCAAATGCAACCGTGATCACCTACGGAAGTGGTACTAGTTAGTTAGTTGTAATTGTATATGCTTGAGGACAAGCATCGGTTTAAGTTTGGGGGTGTGATAAGTGGATCTTATATCCACTTGAAACATTCCAAGTTGGCTTAAATTGATTGCTTTGGCCTCAAGTTTGTGGTAGTTTTGATGTGTTTTGTGTAATTGTGCAGGGTTGAAGAAATATCGATTAAAGGTGTAGTTTTGGTCGTTTTTGGAGCGTTTTGTGGAGTTGATTGATGATATGGAATGAAGAATGGTGGCTAATATCAACTCCTAAGAAGTATACAAGTCATTAAGAATGAAAGACGGAAGCTCATGCAAAAGGAACGGGAAGCAAAGGCGAAAAAAGCTAAGAAAAATTAGTTTTCGTAGAACGGGACCAAACCGGGGGTTCCCAGCCTTGTTTCCAACGCTCCAGCCTTGTTTGGGCAGATTGGGCCGGCGCTTCAGGCGCCCAAACGGCGCATCAGGCGCTGCGGGATGCTGGTGGTGCGCGGGTGAAAAATCAGCCAGAATTTCTGATTTTGTTTTGACCATATCTTGAGTTCTAGAAGTCCGTTTGAGGCCCGTAAGCTGTCCACGCGAAGATAACGAGATTCTCTATCATTCTAAAGTGGTCAAGAGGCCCAATTGCAGCTGGAACGGTCCAGAAAATCTGAAGAAAAGGCAGCTACGAATTTCCCTTTAAATCAGAATCAGTTTAGGAAACGTACTTCTATTATAATTCTGATTTGGTATTTTCTTGTTGGGCAAGATGTCTAGAGCCTATATAAACACATCCAACCCTTGTAGTAGATCATCATCATCATCATTAGGAGTAGAACCATTACATATCAATTACTTAGTTTTATTTGTATCGTTTCATACTTTGTTTTTATCATGGTTTCATCAGATCCCATGATGACGAGAGGTTCAATTATGAACTAATCGTTGTCATGGGATTCTAACGGATTTATTTATGGAGCTTTAGTATCTTGATGCTTTAAAGATCTGTGTGTGATGTATATCTGATATCCTCGTATGGTTGTGCTTAATTGATAGTTGCGTCATGAACATCTAATTTGTTAATCTCTTGTGAAGTGAAAGTGGATCTTGAGATTTAGAACTTGCCATGCTAGCATAGGTTCATAATTGTTTATCAATATGATTCGTGGTGTGAGATGAAAATACTTATGCTGCCCTGTGTGATCTTTATGGATAACTTGCTCTTCAACCGTTATGTTTTCAAATTCTATAGACATATAGGGTCTAAGCATAATTGGTGTCTATTCATCTTCTATCTCTTTTGTGGATGTATGTTTAGTTTGGTATTCGTATACTGAGAAGTAGCGTATACTTGTTTCGTGTTATCCAATCAGATATCATAACCATTGCATATAGGGATTAAAGGCGTCAGATCTAAGCAAAGTATTTAATGAAGTTAGGATTCCATGCTTTCTCTTGCAGAAGTAATTCGATTCCAATTCTCGTTAGTTAGTTAATTCTTAGCTTGTTAATTTAATTCTTAGTTTAATTTAGATAATCAAAACCCAATATTGTTATTTGTCTTAGCAGTGCATCATAACCATACATTGTTGCATAGGTACAAAACTGAATTAAAACCATAACCAGATCTCTGTGGGAACGAACTTGACTTCTATCTGTATTACTTGTGACCACGTGCGCTTGCGTGAATGAGTGCAAACAAATAGACACCTATTATGTTTAGACCCTATATCTCTATAGAATTTGAAAACATAAAGGTTTAAGCACAAGTTATCCACTTAGATCACATAGGGTAGCATAATATCTCTATTTACGCCACAAATCATGATGTTAAAACATCAACCTATCCTATGCTAGCATGGCAAGTTCTAAATCTCAAGATCCACTCTCGTTTAGCAAAAGATTAACAAATTAGATGTTAACTACGCATCTAAATACGTGAAACACAACCATACGAGGATATCAAGAATTCACCACACATAAATCTTTAAGGCATGTAAACTACTAAGCTACATAGATAAATCCGCTAGGATCCCACGATAACGATTAGTTCATAATTGATCCTTTCGTCACCATGGGATTTGATGAAAACATGATAATGAACAAGATAACAAAGATGAATAAATTAATAACGTAACAAGGTTTAGAGAACAAATCCGTGAAACAAACAAGCATCCAAAAGATACGCCTCAACAAAGGAATATAAGAAAACTATGTCTAGATCTTCTTGTCGTCACAATCCTCGCCTTAGCTTCTCGATCTCGTGCTATGAACGAATTGGACTGAACTCTGGTATGTATGTGATTATTTTTATGTCCCCCAAGGTGTGTATTTATAGCCCCAAGTTGCCTCCTCAACAAGCAATTGCCATCTTTGAGTTGGAATAGAAGATCGGCAAATTCCATCTTTAAACGGGATATGATAAGCAATTTCCATGTATAATTATGATTCTGGAATGTTCCCACCATCCAAAGTGATTGCCATATTGATTAGGAGTAGAAAACTCAGCAATTTCCCATTTGGAATTGAATTCCAGGAAGTTCCTTCGGGGTCAGGCGCCCGCGCGCGTTTTATGCATAATTCCAGCGCGCCCGTGCTGCTCTAATTTGCAGAATCCTTACACGCGCGCCCGCGCGCATCTGTAGTACATGCTGGGCGTGCCCGCGCTCAGCCACTGTTCAGGCACACTGATTTTTCCCTTTTTCTGATTTCTTCTCCGTTTTCGAACGCAGCTTCCGACACTTGTTCCCTTAACTTCAAAAACACCATATAATCACTAAAACTCCATTCCTTCACCTAGAAATGCATCCTGCACAAACCTCACAAAAACATCTTAAAACACACGATTACTTGAGACGAAGACACCAATTTAAGCCGAATTAGAGCGATCCAAGTGGATATAAAATCCACTTATCCTTAGAGACATGACATTTGGGAAACAACTTAAGATATTGCATTTGCTACACTGTAAAGGAATCGAGTGTCTAGCCCGCCAATTTAGAAAGGGTGTATATCGCAGCAAGTACAAAATTTAAGTGGCAGTGGTTACAGCGCACCAGAAAACTGGTATACTTGGGCCTGGGTCTTGGGTTCACCGCGCGCTGCAAATTCCAAATTGATAAAAGTTCACGAATTAGTCAAGCTTCTCGGTGAAATTCCTACCCTTCGTGATTTATTTCTTAATGGTCCCACCCTTGAGGTAAAATGAATATTTAGCAAATTATAGTTCACTTTAGTATTGAACTTATATATTAATGCAGAGAAGAATCCTCCCGAAATTGAGAAACAAGAAGAGATCTTTATGTTGTGGCATGACTAACATTTTTATGTATTGTGTATACATGTTTAGGTTTTGGGATCGCCTCCCTCAGATGTGATGAGGCCTACAACAAAAGCTGTTAACTTGAGATGTTTGACCTTGTTCTGCCAGTTGTGCCAGATCTCAAAAGTTGTTTACCTGATCAGAAGTTTTCCCAATTTGCAAATTCTTTGCATTGAACTGGTGAGAACTAGTGTATGCAATGTATTTAACGATTTTTGAGTTTTGAGAAATATTGTTCGGAATGTGCATGTAAAATCATATTCTTGTACATCAGGCTTGGGTTTTATCATTTTTATGCATAAGTATAGTGTTGGAAACGTCAAACGAGAATGGGCTTCTCTTAATTTTCTAACTAAAACCAGAGTGTATTTGTAGTGTATAGTATAACTTTGTTATTGAAAGAAACAAACACAGCACACTTCTATTTATATAGATATTGCTACAGCTTTTGGTTTACACACACAACTAGGCTACAGCCTTTTCCTCAATAGAAGACACAGAGCTTCTGCTCTTTTTCTCATAACTATTTCCCTTGGTACAACTCTACTACAAATGACCAGACCTATTTATAGGCTTTAGCAACTAACATACACATCATGCCTTACATCACCTTCACTAATTTCCTTATTCAAACTTCAACTTAAGCCTACCATATATTACTCTTAACTTTACTGCAAGCCTACTATTCTAGTTACTTATCCAAGTTTGTTTTGTTTTCTCAACCTTTGTAGTCAAGTTTGTTTTTTCTAACACTCCCCCTCAAACTTGGCTTTGCATTCCGAGCTTTTCTTTCATCTTATGAAACACTTCTGGCTTCAATGGCTTCATAAAAATATCTGCTAAATTTTCTTCAGTCTTGCAGTGTACCAGCTCCACAATTTTGTCATTCACCTGCTCTCGTATGAAATGATATTTGATGTTGATGTGCTTGCTTCGACTGTGTGACACTGGATTTTTCGTAAGAGAAATAGCAGATTTATTATCCACATAAATAGTAACCGGATCCTTCTTTGCATGATTTAACTCGCCCAAAATGTAGCCTAGCCACATAGCTTGACATGCGCACGCTGCTGCTGCCATGTATTCTGCCTCACATGTTAAGAGAGCAACTTTCTGTTGCTTCTTTGATGACCACGAAAATATCGCCGAACCGATATGAAAAGCATATCCTGAAGTGCTTTTCCCGTCATCCAAATCTCCACCATATATTGCTGTCTGAGTAGCCAACTAATTTTGAATTTTGAGAATGCGTATAGAACAGACCATGATTAAGTGTACCTTTTATGTACCTCAAAATTCTTTTAGCTGCCATGAAGTGATCTTGCTTCGGCTTCTCCATGTACCTACTAACTAGTCCAACTGCATACATGATATCTGGACGAGTGAAAGTTAGGTACCTCAGACTTCCAACCAAACTTTTGAACAATGTCGGATTTACCGACTCCCTTGTTGAATCATTACAGAGTTTTATGCTCGTTTCTGCGAGCGTGCTCACCGGCTTGCAATCTTCCATTCTGAACTTGCTTAAAATCTGCTCGGCATATTTTTTCTGAGACATAAAAATCCCATTTTTGCTTTGCTTCACCACGACTCCAAGAAAGTAAGACATTTGACCAATATCTGTCATCTCAAATTCATTAGTCATAACCTTCTTAAAATCATCGAACATACCAGGGTTGTTTCCGGTAACGATCATGTCATCCACGTACAAGCACACGATCATAATATCTCCCCCTGAATTTGTTTCGGTGTAGAGTGCGTGCTCGTACGGACTCTTCACAAAACCATTATTCTGAAAGTATTCATCAACCCTTGTGTTCCATGCTCTCGGGGCTTGTTTCAACCCGTACAGTGCTTTTTTTAGCCGGTAGACTTTATCTTCCTTGCCTTTCTGAACATATCCAGGAGGCTGCTCAATGTAGACTTCTTCTTCGAGATAACCATTCAGAAATGCTGACTTGACATCCATCTGATAAATCTTCCACTTGTTCTGAGCTGCAATTGCTGTAAGAAGTCTGATGGT
This sequence comes from Kitagawia praeruptora, assembly GCA_037693485.1. Taxonomy (NCBI): domain Eukaryota; kingdom Viridiplantae; phylum Streptophyta; class Magnoliopsida; order Apiales; family Apiaceae; genus Kitagawia; species Kitagawia praeruptora. The sequence continues at coordinate 21,927,762 of CM075347.1, forward strand.
ATCAACTCTTGCAACTGGTGCGAATACCGCATCATAGTCAATGCCATATCTTTGCTTGTAGCCTTTAGAAACTAGCTTTGCCTTGTATTTTTCCACTTCACTATCCTGATTGGTCTTTGTCTTGTAGACCCATTTGACACCAATTGCTTTGTGTCCTTCTGGAAGACTTGTAAGCTCCCAAGTATCATTCTTCTTGATAGCACCAATTTCTTCATCTATGGCTTTATTCCATTTGCTTTCTTCAGAAGCTTCCTCAAATGTAACTTGATCACATTCAGCCATTAAACAAAACAGTGAATAATCAAAGGTAGTTTGTACCGGACTTGTTGCTTCATAAATACTATCCAGACTCCGCATTTTTTGTGGTGCTCCCCCTGAACTGCTGCTGCTGCTACTTCCTGACGTCGATGGTGTCGATGCAGGAGTTTGTTGATTCGGACTTTGTGGAGGAGTTGGATCATCATCTCCACCATCTTCTATGTTGGAGTCATCACTGTCATCATCATCATCATTAAAGAATAAGCCTGCAACTTTTCTTTCTTCCTCGCTCCATCTCCAATAATCAGATTCATCAAACTCAACATCTCGAGAAATGATTAATTTCTTCGTGAGGGGATTATAGAGTCTGTACGCCTTGCTCCTTTTGCCATAATCGGAAAAAATGCATTTCTCACCTTTGTCATCCAACTTATTTCTTTTTTGATCTTGAACATGTGTATATGCAATGCACCCAAAAATTCTGAGATGTCCCACTGATGGTTTGTTTCCACTCCATGCTTCATTCGGAGTTTTGTTCCTGACACTTTTTGTTGGACATCGATTCAACAAATAAACTGTACATAAAATGGCTTTAGCCCAGAAAGTTCTTGGCATGTGCTTTGCTTTCACCATACTCCTTGCCATGTCCAGAATGGTGCGATTCTTCCTCTCTGCAACGCCATTCTGTTGTGGAGTATATGCGGTTGTCAACTGATGATTTATTCCATGTGCTCGGCAGAAGCTTTTGAACAGATTTGAAGTATACTCGCCTCATCTATCTGACCTGAGTACCTTCAAATATTGACCACTTTGCTTTTCTGCCAATGCTTTGAACTCCTTGAATTTATCAAGAGGACTTTTCTTTCAGAATATACACCCAACTTTTCCTGCTAAAATCATCAATAAATGTTAGGTAATACCTGTTACCTCCAAATGATGGAATATCAAATGGACCAGCTATATCCGTGAACAATCTCCAACGGCCATCTAGCTCGCCATGATTTTCCAACTGGAAAGCTTTGTCGATGTTGCTTTCCTTTAACACAAGCTTCACACAACTGATTTGGTTCGTTAATTGCTGGCAAACCGTCCACCATCTTTGTCTTTGACAATAACTTCAAACCACAAAATCCAAGATGACCAAATCTTAAATGCCATAACCACGAGTCATTTTTAATGACTGACTTCAAACACTACTGCACCTCCGTCTGCATATCAAGAGTGAAGAGATGATTCTTTGACATCTCCACGTTTGCAATTAATTCTCGAATCTGATTTCTGATGATCAGAGAATTATCCTGCATCTGAATATTATATCCCTTTTCCAAAAGTTGGCCAAGACTGATGATATTACTTTTCAAAGCAGGTATATAATAAACATCATTTATATACTTCTTATCACCTTTCTTTGACACAATCGTAACAGTGCATTTTCCTTTGACTGGAATCTTCGATGAGTCACCAAAAGTAACTTCTCTACTGATGGTGTTATCTATCTCCGTAAATAATTCCTTATGGCCACACATGTGATTGCTGGCTCCCGAATCAAGATATCATGTATTCTTCTTGCCTTCGTCATCTCCTTTGTAAGTGAGGAACATAGAGGAACCCACATCTTTGTCTTCTTTTGCTGCGGCAAAATGACTTCTTTCTTCCACTTTTGGAGATCTACACTCATAACTGAAGTGACCATATTTGTTACAATTATAACATTGTAATTGAGACTTGTCACCTCATTGTTGGAATCCGCCTCTTCCTCGACCTCTGAAATTTTGACCACGACCAGATGGTTGATAGCCTTCATTATTATGGCCTCTACTGAACGTCTGTCTTCCACGTCCTTGTCCACCTCGATATCCACCTTTATAGCCACCTCTGCCATGTGAAGAGCTGCTATTGCCAGAACTGTCACCGATGGATACTTTACTTTGCAAAGCCTTCTCCAAATGGATTTCATCATCATATTGATTCATTCGTTGATCGTGCGCTTGAAGTGAACCAACTAGCTCGTCAATTAAAATTATGGATAGATCTTTTGACTCCTCGATAGACGTAACAACATAATCAAATTTTCTAATCAACGAACGGAGCAATTTTTCCATCACCCGAACATCATCGAGGCTTTCCCCATTTCTTTTCATTTCGTTTGTCACCGTTTTCAAACGCGTAACATATTCACTGATATTCTCTGAGCTCTTCATTTTTAAATTCTCAAACTCACCACGTAATACTTGAAGCCGCACCTTTTTTACCTTTTCAACACCTCGGCATGATTTTTGCAAAATCTCCCATGCCTCTTTCGCTGTCTTTGCATATGAAATTTTTTCGAAGGTGGATTCGTCGACACCTTGAAAAATTGTGTATAATGCCTTGTTGTCTTTTTTCCAAAATTCTTTTAACGCCGTCTTCTCGGCATTAGGAAGTGCTGCTTCAGCGGTAGCATTTTCGGGCTCACTATAGCCGCTTTCAACGATATCCCAATTATCGTACGAACCGAGTAACACCTTCATTTGGATACTCCAGTTTCCATAATTTGTATCCGTCAACTTTGGAATATTTTGTTGCACCATATTCGCCATTTTTTTAAAAAAATATCTTTGCACAGTATAAGTGAACAGTACCGTATGTATGAATAGTATCATATGAATAGTGTCGTACAATATTCGTGAATAGTACCGTATGAACAATATCCGTGAATAGTACCGTATGAACAATACTTCGTCTTCTACGGCGTGAACAGTATTTTCCGGCAGAAATAGTGACCGGAATTTTTTCCCCAGAAATTTGCCAATTTCTTTTCCGAACGAAACCTTAGCTCTGATGCCACTTGTTGGAAACGAGAATGGGCTTCTCTTAATTTTCTAACTAAAACCAGAGTGTATTTGTAGTGTATAGTATAACTTTGTTACTGAAAGAAACAAACACAACACACTTCTATTTATATAGATATTGCTACAGCTTTTTGGCTTACACACACAACTAGGCTACAACCTTTTCCTCAATAGAAGACACAGAGCTTCTGCTCTTTTTCTCACAACTATTTCCCTTGGTACAACTCTACTACAAATGACCAGACCTATTTATAGGCTTTTGCAACTAACTTACACATCATGCCTTACATCACCTTCAGTAATTTCCTTATTCAAACTTCCACTACAAGAAATCTGGCAATAGACGACACGTATCAGACAACACCCATGGAAAAAATAGTTGCCCGAAATGATCAGACAACTGGTATTTTCCTACTCAGAGAAAGTATTGTCTAATCCTACATTCACACAATGGGCCAAAACCATTGTGTGATCAATCTTACCAGACAAGCATTTCTTAACCAGGGGTGTTGTGTAAATGCATAAGTATTTTTAGATCAGACAAGTGTTTTTAGGTCTGTTGTCTAAGTAGCAGTCATACAATATGTTATCCATAGTGTTGTGTGACAGTTAACCAACACACAACATTTTTTAGAAATATTATGTGAATGAAGCATAGACAATACTTCGTAAAAAGTATTATTAGAATGAGACAATTGATTTCCAATGTGGTATTGTGTAATGATATTTAACACAAGTGCTTTACATAGTGTTGTATGAACTTAATCCAACACACAACAGGTTCTGGCCTATTGTGTGTTTCAACTCATACAAGTGTCTTCTGTTTAAAACTGTTGTCTAATAAACTGTACATAAAAAATATATATTTAAAAGATGACTAACCTACCAAATTGGCATCCAACAAATCAACAAAGGCCAAACAAAAGAGAACAAACCAACCAACAATCTATCAAGAGTTATAGTTACAAATTAAAGAGCACAAATTAATTTATTACATTACGAAAGTTGTATTAGTTCATCAAATGTTATTGGTTGACAAGTAAAAGCAATTTTAATACTAGTACTACATAATACAAGAATTTAGTGTAAAGATCTAGGCTCAGACCTAGTTCTACTTCTTTAAATCTCTAAGCTCTAACTTCATTTATCTCTGTTCCAAATGTTACTTCCGTAAATACACCATAATGATTCATAAAGGCTAAAATAAAGATCCTGCATCACTTTGCATGTGGGTTTATGACAATGTCCGGAACTATGCCTTGCCTCGTGAAAGGGAAGTTCTCCTGAGATTCCAGAAAACCTAGAACACCCTTTTGCCCGTGCATACTAGAACACTTATCTCCAAGACTTGGAAAACTTATCTCTAAGACTTGGGGACCGAACCTACACAATATAGTCAACTTTGTAAGTGATGGTAATGCAATGTATGTTATTGTTTTTGTCCATGTACAAAGAAAGCATTTCAAAGAGGTGAACATCAAGGGTGTAGGGGAAATTAAAAGCCACGAGAGTATCATTTATCTTTGTCTCATTTACATATATTTATTTTTAAAAGATTAGTAAGACACCCTTTGCGATTGTGTATAACTTAATTCAATAACCTATATAAAAAAACCATGTCAAATACAGAGGGCAAGTCAAGCTTCGGGCTGATCCTATTCAGAGGTATTAAACAGTTTCACATGCCTGAGAACTTGAATTCAGAAACAAGCTATTTAATACCTTTTCATGAGGAAGGTCTTGCCAATCAGCACCTCGTCGCTTATGAATTATTTGACATCGAATAAGATTAAGTTCATTCATTTCTTTTGATATGTGGTCTGTCAAGACCATCATGTTTGCACGGATTTTCTTCTGGAACCAGGGGACATGATCACTTTGATACTGCATATGAAAATTAAGAAGGCAGAGTAGTTGTCATTCAACATTGTACTTCACATAAATTATATGCTTCATTTCTCTACTGGTTTGGTAAATGATTAACAAGTAACAATGGTAAATGATTAACAAGACTTTCTGATAGCCATTCTTTCCGCAAAATGGTTGCCAGCTGAAAGTATACCAAGGAAAATTTAGACAGGTCCTTGCAGAGGAGATGGAGCTTTCCATCTTGTGGACATATCAAAAGTCCAATTTCTAATTCAGTGCCCATATACTATTATATAAAATATTCATATGTGCATTACTGAAACACAATGACCACACAACTTTGTACGATTTGACCAATTAACTTTGTATTAATTCTTCTCAAAAAAATTTGTTGCGAGAAAAAATGAGCGTTACCATGAATTAGGAAGTATAAATCCAAGAAGTATCTCCTCACCACTACCAATCCCACCTCTGTTCTTCATCATCGCAACTAGACCGCCGCCTGCTTCATCACCTCGTTCTCCCACCTCCTTCATCAAACACCACCACCCAACACTGCTCCACTCCATTCCGTTCAATCCCCCTCTGTCCACCACAACAGCACCCACCAACTCCGGCGTCCACAAACTCCAACCAAACCTCACACCTCCGTTCTTCTTCTTCATTTCATCACCACAATTCAAACCCAACAACCTTCATCGCCACCTGCAATTCCCTTTCAACCTCCATCTTTCTTCTCCCCTCACCTACACTTCTCCTCCGTTTCTCCTTCTTCACCCACAACACACTCAGCATACAACCATATCTCACTGCTCCACCTCCAACCCCCTTTCGTTCTCCGACCACAAATTCCCACCACTGCTCAGCCATCTTCTCCGCCTGTCTTCACCTCCGGTCACATCATCTCTTTGGATCGCGAGCTTTAAACAACAGAGAAAACAAAGACATAGTGAGTGAGAGAGAGAGAGAGAGATGTAATATACTTTGAAGATTGAAGACCGAATTATAGATTCTAATTCATTGGCTCACACCATCTCTTTGTGTTGTGTTGAGACTTGAGACTGACTTAGAGCTGAAAGGGGGAATGAAATTTTAGGTTTAAGAGCTGAAAGGGGGAAATGAAATTGGCGTGGAGGAGGGAAATGAATTGAGGAAATGATAAAAATTTCATTTTTATATTATAAAATGAATTAGTAATGTGGTAGTAGTAATTTGAGTAAGTATTTATTAAAAAAATTATACATGATAAATTTTAAAATTTATATTTTTTAAACATGATCTTTTTTTTATCTTTTTTTAAATTTAAAATTATATATGTACTGATTTTAGTGATGTGTACAAAGAATTAGAAAAAAATGAATCATTGTTGTATGATATTTTAATGGTCAACAAACTAGTATAATTTTGGAATAATATTTTTTCTAAATTTTTTTCGACGATCCAACCTTATGGCTGTTAATATCTAATGATTTGAGTGATGTGTATAAAAAAATAGAAAAAAGAATTCATTTTTGTACGTGTTTATAATATAAATTCTCCAAAAGTACTACTCGCTCTAACGAGTGTCATACCGATTGAACATGATCTATTTTTTAAAAAAAAATTATCGACGATCCAACCGTACGGATGATGTTATATACTGATTTTAGTGATGTGTAAAAAAGATTAGAAAAAAACAAATCATTCTTGTATGATATTTTAATGGTCAACTGTCAAAGTACTACTTGGTCAAACTAGTATAATTTTGGGATAATATTTTTTATAATTTTTTTTTTGACGATCCAACCGTACGGATGTTAATATCTAATAATTTGAGTGATGTGTGCAAAAAATTAGAAAACAAATTCATTCTTGTACGTGTTTGTAATATAAATCCTTCAAAAGTACTACTCGCTCTAACGAGTGTCGTACCGATTGAACATGATCTATTTTTTTAAAAATAAATTTGGATGATCCAACCATACAGATAATGTTATATACTGATTTGAGTGATGTGTATAAAAAATTAGAAAAAATAAATCATTCTTGTACGTGTTTATTATATAAATCCGCCAAAAGTACTACTTCCTCTAATTAGTATCGTACCGATTGAACTTGATCTATTTTTTTAAAAGCATTTTTCGACGATCCAACCATACGGATGATGTTATATACTGATTTTAGTAATGTGTGAAAAAAATTAGAAAAAAAGAAATCATTCTTGTACGTGTTTATAATATAAATCCGCCAAAAGTACTTCTCGCTCTAACCGATTGACCATGATCTATTTTTTTAAAAATATTTTTGGACGATCCAACCATACAGATAATTATTGTTTATTAACTTTCATACGGTTCGATCGTCGAGGAAATCATTGAAAAAAATTATTCAGTGAATCTGGATCGTGCCTCGTTACAGGAAGCAACACTTTTACTACGTTTTTGTTAAAATCTCGTACAACATGACCTTTTTATTTTTTGATTATTTTTTCCCAACACTAAAATGAGTGTTTATTAAGTTTCATACGGTTCGATCGTCGAAGAAATCATTCAAAAAAATTATTCAGCGAATCTGGATCGTGCCTCATTAAAGGAATCATCACTTTTACTACGTTTTTGTTAAAATCTCGTACAATCCAACCTTTTTATTTTTTGATTATTTTTTCCCAACACTAAAAAGAGTGTTTATTAACGTCCGTACGGTACGATCATCGAAGAAATCATTCAAAAAAATTATTCAGTGAATCTGGATCGTGCCTCATTATAGGAAGCATCACTTTTACTACGTTTTTCTTAGAATCTTGTACAACCCGACCTTTTTATTTTATGATTATTTTTTTCCAACACAAAAATGAATGTTTATTAACTTTCTTACGGTTCGATCGTCAAAGAAATCATTCAAAAAAATTTAAATTATTTTAAATTATTCTTTACATAATATTTAAAATATTTTTCCAAATTATACATAATATTTTTTTAAAAAATTTTTACAAGATGAATTTATTATTGACATCATAAATATTATATATAAGTACATTCATATATGTAAAATTTAAATTTTTTAAATTGAAATCAAATAGATTCTTGATAAAATTAAAATAAATTAGAATTTTTTACCAAAATATTTATAAAATTAAAAAATGAAGTGAAACAAACAGCTGTTAAATGTTAAAGGCGGACAAATTTCCCCCTCACCCAAAATTTTCAGTGTTTCATTTCCCCCCTTTCCCTCTTATCTCCCCCAAACTTTCCTCTTGTCCACATATTCTAAACTTTACTCATCTAAATTTTGTCTCTCTCCTCTCTTTCATCTTCTCCGCACACAAACACCACTCTCTTCACCAATCCAACCCACACAGACCTCCTCAAAACCCCATTTAAAATGTTTGTTTTTCTCCTTTTAATAACCTGAATCGTTTCTTCTTTTATTGGATTGTAGACCCACTCCGGTTTTTCAAGCTTACTGAAATTAATTGACTGGTTAATTTGATGAATTAAGTTCACTGATGTGTTTGTTTCATTATGCTTGTAGATCTGCATCTTTTTCCTGCCTACAAATGCTGTCATTCCGTTGCATAACAACCCAGGAATGATCGTTTTCAGTAAGCTTTTGATAGGCACAACGCACACCAAAGCATATGACTGGGTTAATCAGATTGAATCTGAGGATTCTACTACGCCTCCCTCTAAACGTAAGTTGTCATCCATTTAGGCATGTTATGTTTCAAGAGCACAACACAAAGTGAAAGTTAATTATGTGGTATAACTTTAATTATTGAACTTAAATGAAATTATGTTTGTTTGCAGTGAGATTGGCAAAGTTGAAAGCAAACGGTATTTTCACAGCACCATGTCACACATCTGTTCTGTATTCGACTTCAGGAGGCAACATCCATGAGTTCAGTGAGATGACATACACTCTTTATATGAGTAATAAATCAATAGTAGTCCAAATGCAGTTCTTTTTGACAGCACTGTTACTTGCTTTGCCTTTAGAGACATGATTCTTTAGCTTTTGTTAAGCTACAGCAGCTGCTCAAGCTGGGGCTTTTGTCATTCAGATTTTTGTTGGCCGAATCAGGGTAAAACTCATCTTTCTTGCAGAATGAGACCAGGGTTCTTGACTACGTACGTTCATAGCCTGAGATTAATGAGAAAATGAGGGTTTCTAGGTACTGATGTTGCAGCTCGAGGTCTTGACATTCCAGGTGTTGATTGTGTTATAACAATTATCAGTTAGTATGGTCATGTAGCTCTCATAATTATGTTTTCCTCGGATCATTGGTAATTTGTATATGTTTTTCTTATAAAACAGCTTAAGAAAGAGGGAAGGAGGAACGAGTATGAGATGCACAAGCTATTAGCTTTGAATCAAAGGCAGAAAATGGTAAACTATTGCATCTGGAGTGTGTCAATTCCTCGCTTGTGTAAGTGTAACTATTACTAACATGGTATGCACTCTTTTTTACCAGGTTCTGCAAAGGAAGACAGAAGAAGCATCCATGGCTACAAAACGACTAAAAGAGCTATTAGAATCCTGAAAGGCTTCATCACGTGGACCATATGGTATTGATTTTTAGAAGTCCCTCTTTATAATTATCTTATATTGGCTTTGTGTTTCATCTTTTTCTTCTATTTTGCAGGCGATGCAAGTCGCAATGGTCCTGGAATTCAGGTATTGGTAATATAATATAGTAGCAAGCTTCAAGTCTAGCAGAGAACTAGTTGAATATCTCTAACTCCGGGACTAGTTATCTAGGAAATGGATTACCCGCATTTAATATATCATTCTTGACTTCTTGTCATGCCTAATAAACCTGATAATATTTGACGCGACAAAAGATTATAACACAAACAGGAGATTTCCATTGCTGTAATTGATTTTCGTGGTTCTGTTTTAGTAACTAATGATACCCACTTACGCATAGGCATTGATGCATGCAATTGAGCACGAGATTGAAGTGACTAAACGTGTACATGAAGTTCGTTCCGAGTATGAGCGTCAAATGGCAGAGTAAGTTTTATTGTATATGCTTTGTTATTGACGGAATCGCTTGATCTGTATTTATGGAATTTTTTTACAAATTAAAAGTGTAAATTACTGATGAGTAGCTTTTATGTTTTGGTTAATCTTCAAATTTATTGATACAGTCGTTTGTGGTTTGCTCAAGTTTGCTAATGACACTGCTACTCATTTGGATGCACTATGTCTTTCCATGTTATAATTAGAAACATATTTAATCATGAATGTACCCGTATAAGTAATATGTAACTTTGAAAAATATTTGGTTTGTTGAGAGCAGGCCCTGGTATTCCTGAAATTAAAGCTTATCAGCCTTATCTCAATGGGGTAGACACCCAAACATGTTTGGTGCTACAACACTAATGGTGAAGGTGTGTGAATTTCCTCTACAACATTTTTTTTACAATCAGTAGTAACTAGTAAGTAGTAAGAGAAAATATTACCAAGAATTTGTTTATTCATTGCCTATAATCCCATGAATGATTAAGAGTGTCTTTTTTTTTTGATGCAGGCCGTTAACTTTTACAATGTAAAGAATGACAAGAAGCGAAAACATCAAGGGAAGGATCAAGAGAAAATCTCATCGACATCAAGCAAGTTAAAAGACATTGTAATTTAGATGATGGTAGTGGTACTTTGTTGGGAATTGGTACCGCTAGTAGCTTTGTAGCGATGAATATAGTTTTTGTTTGGTTTTCTTTACATGTCCAGAACCATTGTTTAAGATAATTTTAGCCAATGTCCACCAATGATTATCACTTGTTGTATTATATATCAAGCAATGCTTTTATTAAAATCCCTTGTGAGAAAATGACTCACACAACAGGAAAATAAAAACTAGCTAATGTTAACAGTTGTAAAAAATGCAATCAAACAACATGTATCATTTAACAAAGTAATGTGGGAGAAGAATACATACAATAGGTTAAAACCCACAAAACTGTTGTCTCTTTTAACAAATAACAACATGTTATACTCTGCAAAACCATTGTTTGAAATAATTTCAAACAAGAGTTATATACTAAGAAAGTGTTATCCTTCCGAGTGTACAACAACATGCCATATGAGATAACATGTTGTACATCTAACCATAAAACAAATCGTTTTTGTAAGAAACCATTGTCTGTAGTGACATACAACAACAACCCTGATCAAGTAAAGGATTGTATCTTTTGCACTTCAACAATAGGATTTCTTTTAAAACCCATTGTCTTTACTGCTTAAAACAACAATGTATTCGTTAAAATGTGTTGCATTATTGGAGCATTGACAACAGGTTTCCAAAAAAGTGTTGTTGTTTCTGGGTATCAGACAACACTTTTCAGGTGGCTTTTAGTTGTCTTTCAACTCTCACATAACAGTTTGCTGTGTGTTGTCTGAGGTGTGTATCAGACGACTTTCCAATAGTCAACAATTTTTTATATAAACAGACAACACGTTTTGCCTGTTGTCTGAAGCAAAAATCCTTGTAGTATTCAACTTAAGCCTACCATATATGACTCTTAGCTTTACTGCAAGCCTACCATTCTAATTACTTATCCAAGATTGTTTTGTTTTCTCAGCCTTTGTAGTCAAGTTTGTTTTTTCTAACATATATAACATATTGAGGCAATGTATTTGGCGATTTCTATGTCTTAAAAAGTGATGCTTGCGGATATACAAAAAACTACTGTTTGGAATTTGTATACATTAATCATTGATCTATATGTATTAATCTTGTACATTAGGCCTGAGTTCTAATGTTAATATGCTTAAGATATGATTCTAATTTATTTCTTTTGCATGTTGATAATCCTCACGGCCGATTAGAGACTTCCGATCACTGTTCCGATCACTGTTCCGGGGATACTTCACCTGAGTTTGGGTATCTGCAAAATAATGCTTGCCCGGGGGTGGTGGCCGTCAAGCACCTCCGGTGTGAAAATCAGCAATCGGAATAATATATAATAATCGAACGGGTAAGAATGTATCTGTGTGAAGAGAGAAAGTAAGTGATAAGTTTTTGTAGTTAGAAATTGTCTGTGTACCTCATGTGTAGAATGGGGATATTTATAGGCTAGGACTCCCAATCACTGTTTTATCCACTTGGCTACCCACTTGTCGCGCCGTTAGAGCTACAGTGAGCCACTATTGGAACAGTGACTAGTGTCCCTTTCATACCTACCTCGATTCTACCACAGCCGCTTTTGCTACAGTTGAATGTTCTTGTGTTCCCTTGACTACCTTTTTGGTTCCCTGCCTTAGTGAGCAAGATACCAAGATATTTTGTACAAGTATTTTGTAATGATATTTGTTATCAAGTTGAGCAAGTTGGGAGAAATAATATTTTATGACACGTGCAAAGTAGAAAGGTACTGTTCTGGTTCTGTTTTAGCAGCGGGTACCCGCCGTTGGCTTACAGCGGGTACCTATCATTGCCCCCCACTCCCTCTATGCGCTTTAGAGGGTAGGGGGAGTAGAAAGAAACGATAATGCAAAGTTATGCAAAAATATGTATTATCTGTGCCCCCCAAGTGTTTGGCGGACAACACTTAGGGGTTAGAAAAATTTGTGAAAATATGTCCCCCAAGTGTTGGCGGACAACACTTAGGAGTTAGAAAAATTTGTGAAAATATGTCCCCCAAGTGTTGGCGGACAACACTTAGGAGTTAGAAAAATTTGTGAAAATATGTCCCCCAATTGTTGGCGGACAACACTTAGGAGTTAGAAAAAATTTGTGAAAATATGGGATGCATTTGACAACGGGTTTTGGTGCTTGACGGGCTTTGGAGTTGAAACATTTTTGTTTGATATGTGTAACTGCTCTTGAAATAAATGCAATAATTGATAATAAATGAAAAATTCCAAATAAATGAGGGAATAATATTAAATGTCAATAATATGAGAAATGATAAGTGGTGGTTCGTATTAATGAGAAGTGACCTTTGGGTGGAAAGAGAATGTACCTTTGTGATATAATATGTGATGAGTGAGTGGGAAGTTATTACCGAGTGGGCAGTTTTGGTTGAATCGATGCAGTTATTGATGGCTATACTGATGACGTGGACCAATCACAGATGGCCACGTTTTGTATGTAATGTTTTTCACCCCATCATACGCGCCCCACGCGGATAAAATGGGAAGTTGTATATCATTTGCGTAATTTTTAACTGTCTTTCACAACTTCTGTCCTTCTTTTCTCTTGTCTTCTCCGAGTTATTTGCTGGGTTCCTGTTGCTATTTTCGAAGATTTCTGCCATTGAAGCCATATCGTATCTCCTGATTCGAGGTAAGATTCTTGTTTCTCTGTACTTTCTTTTGTGATTTCTGTTTCCTAGATAACTGTACCATGTCTGTATCTCCATTTGTTGTTTCATAGTATGTGTTTGTGAGTGGGTGTTGTATGCATATTATTGTTTTGTATTATTTTGAATCTAGATTCGATTATGTAGTTTGTGAAGAATGGTAATCTATATGTTTGAGTTTGTGAATTTTGTTTGTGTATTTGGTATCGACCTTTGATAGTTTTGATTCGTGTGAAAGCTTGGTTTAGATTGTGATATGTTGATGAACTGTTTGTGTATATGTGTGTATATTCTGTGTGAAGTGTATGATTTTGGGTTTTGATTCTAGGGTTTTGTTGTTTGTGGGGGAAATGGGATATGAATCGTTTTATTTGATTCATAAATAAATAAAAAAGAAAAATGTAAATTATTTGTGAATATCCATGTGTACCTTTTGATTTGTTTGCGGGTAGATCGTTAGCGGTATTGGGTTTTGATTTAGAATTTATGTGTAGATGGGTGATGAGTTTACCGATTCTGCTACTGGCGAGAAGAGAGCATTGATAAACGGGTACGGTCGCTGGGCGGACCCGAATCAGTTAACATTTCTAGCCATCTTGGCAAGGAACCGTTATCAGTATTTCGAAAGTAGTGAGAGCCTGTTTCGGGCGACCAAAGTGCCCCCCACGCCGTATTCAAATGCTGAAATAGATAAAGAATTTGCCGAGTTTTCCTATCTGCAGCATGATAGTACTTTCAGAGCTGATGATTGGGCGGAATATATATCAAGAATGTTTAGGATTGAGGATGGTTATTTCTGGAGGGGTGCAGAACCCGGGGAGAGATTATACCACCGGTTTGATGACGGATCTATGTGCATACCTGTTAGTCATTTGAAGGCGGGTTTTCGGCTGCCCCCCCATAAATTTATCATGGATTTGTTCCGTCTTCATTTTAGGTGTCCGCTGGCTCAGTTTACTCCTAACTCGATACGATCCATAAACTGGTTCATAGCTAGTTGTGAGAGCAAGAGGAAACAGCCTACTTTCAAGGCCTTTTTCTGTTTATTTGATGTGAAAGCCAGCCGTGCTAAACCTTTTTTCGAGTTGCAATTTGTGAAGCCGAAAAGTCGGATAGGGGTAGCCCTTGGCGGTCATAGACCTTTTGCATTTCCCAAAGGAATGGCTGGATGGCAAGAGGAATTTCTGATAATTGGTGGCGGGGAGTTTGCCTGGCAACGTAATTTTACCAAAAAGGTCGAGTGCGCTTATAAAGTGGATCGTAGTCGGCTGAGTCGCAATGAAATTGACGTCCTTATTAGCCTTGTTAAGGTGTTGGGTGAAGTATGGTTAGAAAATAATCTGATTGACCCGACCAATTTGATAAGGCATTGTTGTAAGTTTCTTTTTTATACTTTGTCAATTTCTTGTTGCGTCTTGTAAGTGACATTTGGTCTTCATTTTTGTACTGTTGGATCCTCGTAAACCGGAACTCGATCTGCACCCGACTCTGGGTTTGGGAGAAGCAAAGTTATATGCTGATTTCATGCTTACTGTGCCGCCAAGGCCTAAACGGGTGCGTGGCAGGTTATTTGCTGTTGATAATATTCTAGATGCTTTTGATCTATCTGGTAACGTTGAGGTTGGTCAATCATCTGCCCCTGTTGAGGTTGACACCGCTGTTGAAGAGGCCGCTTCTGAGGAGGAATTTTCTGAAGATGACTTTTATACTGATGATATTAATTCTGAGGGTGATTCTCTATCTGAGGAGTTGGGCGGTGCTGCTACGAAAGAAAGTGGTGATGTATTTGAGGAACATCTTCAAGATGCCCAAGGGGATGAGTATATTGGCGAGCACAATGAGTTTGTTGAGAAAGAAATGTCCATGGAGAGGGATGTTCCTGCTGAGAAAGAGCCGTCTGTTGAAGGGAACTTTATGGGTGATTATGAGAGTGAAAGTTCGGGTGCCGAGATAAGGAAGAGAGTTGTTGCTCAAATGGTAACAGATACTGATGATGAGTTTGATATCCGCTCAGTAAGTGTAAGGGCCGCTATTCAAAGGGAGGAGCGGGGCTCGGTTGTTGCTCCTGCTAAGATCACCGCAAGTGGGAGTAAAGTTATTGTGGATATTGATACTGAGAAGGAGATGCTCGCTGAGAGAGAGAAGGAGGTATCGGTGGAAAGAGCGAAAGAAACCGGTGATGAAACTGTTCGTCGAGCAAAACGCAAGGCTGTTACAGAAGTTACTACCTCGAAACGTAGACGTATTGAGCCTACTAAGGTGAACGAGCCTGTTGTTGAGAACCAAGGCATGGAGCAACCCGTTGAGGATGATTCTGATAGTGATGATGCTGAGTATGATGCTGAGGATGTCGTGGGAGGTGATGGTGAAAATGATGTCAATGATGATGTTGAGGATGCCGGGGACGCTTCTGAGGAAATAGTGTATTACACGAGCAGTGATGATGAGGTGAATGATGTAGAAGTTGGAGCTAGGCCTGGCTATGGATTTCTTTTCAAGTCTGGGCCTAATACCTTTACTGTTGATTCCATGACTGATGATGATCTTGTGAGGATGAATGAGTTGAGTTGGGAGCGGATGTGCCGATTGTCTCAAAAATACGCTGCACGGGTATGTAACTTCTTGATAGTTCATGTAATTTATTGCTGGTTGATGTCTATTTTTGATGTGTTTGTTTATCGTGTTTGTGTTTTTTGTAGAATCAATGTATGTATACGGGCTTGATGGCTCGTGGTAATATGTATCGTAGCAGCAACTTTGCTTTGAAATAGAAAGTGAAGCTATTAGAGGCGGAACTGTCCGCTGAGAAAGTGATGAAAGATAATGCTGCTAGGGCTTTGTATGAGATTGAAACTGAGAAGACCGACCTTCAAGCGAGCTATGCATATAGTGCTGATTTGCGACGATTTTTGGCAGAGGATAAAATAGAACTGGAGAGTGAGAAAGCCGCTTTGTCCGTACAGGTAAAAAATTTGATTGCGTCGCTAAAATTTGAAAAGGAGCGTGGTGATGATGCTGAGGCCCATCTTAATTCTCGCCCAACCGAAGCGGATGCCATTTTGAAGTTTAAAAATAGTGCTGAGTTTGCTGAAATCGTAAAGGCCGAAGTCGCCAAGGTTGCGACTGCGGTAGCGTTTTGCAGAAAAAGCAGAATCCCGCCGATACCGCACTTGAAATTACCCAATTAAAAACTGAGTTGGCTCGGCTAAAGTCAAAAGTGAAGAAATCCAAACGTAAAGCCAGAGCTTTGAGAGGCCTCCTTGGGGAAACTGAGAAAAAGAGTGTAGGGTGCCAGTGCGATGTTGTTGTTGGTAACATGGGCACGCAGACCGCTGAGAGTGAGATGGTTGTCACTGAGAACATGATTGTCGCAGAGAATGCTGAAGTTGCAGATATTACTCCGTTGTCAGTGATAGCGGCTACTTATAGTGAAAGTGATGAAGAAGATGTCGCTTTGAATCCTGGCATGGCTGAAATTGAACAGACAGATGCTTCTTTGAGTCCTACTGTGCCTGATGTTAACATCCAACCCCTTAGTGCTATTGCCGCAGTGTATAGTAGTGATGATGAGGATGCAGAACCGTTGAGGGGTATGGGAGCTGAACTGAGCGGGTCTCGTTGGGCTTAGGTTTATTCTTTGTAACTTCTGTTAGGAACTTATTTATTTTTGATATGTTTTGAAGTCACTCAGCGGGTGTGTCCGCTGTGTGACTTGGAAACATCCTGATATTGACTCGTACTTTTGGTAATTTCAAACTCTAGGAGATTTTTTGTGTTTGAATATATTTTGGTAATTTGCTTCGAGATATGATCGAATTTGTGTTTGTATTTCTTTGTCAAAGTTGGTAGTAAATATGTGTGGGAAAATGTTTACCTGGAGATTGTAATTTTGACTGTGGGAGTTTGTTCCGAGCATTTAATGCTGCATGGGAGTCAAAATATTTTGACTATGCTTTCACTTTTCTTTGCATGGGAACTGCAACTTTTGACTGATGATAATTTTAACCTCCTTTTACCCCCTATAAATAAGGGGGTTTAGCTCTGGATTCAGATAATCTTCTTCTGTATTTATTTTTAAAGAATCCCTCTTTCGCTGTTCAACCACATGGATCTTTCTAAGATGGACGACTTTTTTAGTCCTTTCGCTGGGGCTCGTGAGCGTTCTCTCTCGAAAGAGAGTGAAGTGCTCTGGTTAACCCTTGCCAATCACCATGAAGAAGAAGCCAATCTGTACACAGCTGAAGAATTCCGTAAGCATGCTCGGAAGATTGATCGGACTCATGCTGCAGAAAAAACCAAGGATACGCCGGAGACGGAAGTAATTAACTTCCGTTTTCGTGCCCCTCCTCAGGGTGAAAGCTCTGAAAAGAAGGATGCGGATGCTAAGAAGAAAGCTCCCCAAGCATGAAGGATTTGTAGATATAGGATCTCAATTCTTGTAATGATATGCTTGTAATCCCTTATTTAATAAAAATGATCTTTTCCTTTGACAGTAGTTTGTCTTTTTCTTTTTAATGCTCTGTTGCATCGTATATTTAGCCCAATATGTAGATTTTTGCTGTAGATTGTCTGTAGTAAGTGTTCCTCGTAGTTTTGATTTGAAATTGATGTAGTAAGCGCCTTTGGCGTTGATTTGTACTCAGTGGTTGTTTTTCCGGAACTGTAGATTGAAAGACGTAATGGTTGGATTGCCCGTCCAGGGGACTTTGCTCTGTAACCGTAGATTGTAATCCATAGTCGTGAACTTATCCGTTTTGGGGGCTTGGCTTTGTAACCGCGGACTGAAATCCATAGTCATTAGCCTGCCCGTCTAGGGGACTTAGTTCTTTAACCGTAGATTGGAATCCATAGTCAGTAGCCTGCCCGTCTAGGGGACTTTGATAACTTTGCTATTGTAGCTGGCTGTTGGCCTGCTTAGGGACTTTGACAATTTTGCTATTGTAGTTGGTTGCTGGCCCGCTTAGGGACTTTGATAATTTTGCTATTGTAGTTGGTTGCTGGCCCGCTTAGGGACTTTGATAATTTTGCTATTGTAGTTGGTTGCTGGCCCGCTTAGGGACTTTGATAATTTTGCTATTGTAGTTGGTTGCTGGCCCGCTTAGGGACTTTGATAATTTTGCTATTGTAGTTGGTTGCTGGCCCGCTTAGGGACTTTGATAATTTGTAGTTGAAGGACTTGCTGGATGTAAATGTAGATAGTTTTTCCGTAAAAACATTCCATTAAAAAACGTAATTTCCTTTGTTATAAAATAGATACGACTGTGTAGCCATCTATTGGTAATATTTCCGTAGTTTGTCGCCATGCCAAGTATTGTTAACTTCAGTGCCATCTAGGCGGGCTAGTTTGTATGAACCCGGCCTGAGTACATTGATGATTTTGTAAGGCCCTTCCCATTTTGGCATAAGTTTGCCAGTGTGTCTGGGGTCAGATGCTTCAGTTGCCCTGTTAACCAAGTCGCCTTCTATGTAAGCTTTGATTCTGGCTTTCTTTCCAAAGAATTCTTTTGTTTTTTCTTTGTAAGCGGCCATTTTTTCCACTGCGTTTTCCCTTGTTTCATCTAGTAGATCTAGATTTGTTTTGAGTCCTTGAATATTTGCCTCTTCTTCAAAATTGATAGCGCGATATGATGGTGAGCCAATCTAGACTGGTGAAAGGGCTTCTGTGCCAAAAGCCAATTTGAATGGGGACTCTCCAGTGCTTGTCCTGGCAGATGTTCGATAAGCCCAAAGAATATTAGGCAATTCATGCGGCCATTTTTTCTTTGATGTAGTTAGTCTTTTTTCTAGGCCTCGGACAATAATGCGATTGGTTACTTCGACTTGACCGTTGCTTTGAGGGTGACAAACAGATGCTTTCTTGTGTTTGATCCCGTGGTCCAATAGAAACTTGGTGAATTTTGACCCCACAAATTTTGTACCATTGTCGGATATAAGCACCATTGGAATTCCAAACCTTGTGATAACTTGCTCTTGGACAAAACGAATGGCATCGTCTTGCGTAATGTTTTTAAGTGCCTTTGCTTCTGCCCATTTGGTCATATAATCAATGGCGACCATGACATATTGTAGATCACCTTTGGCTCTAGGGAATGGTCCCATAATGTTGATGCCCCATATAGCAAATGGTATGGGTGATAAGATGGCTGCAGGTAGGGCCGGTGCTTTTCTAGACATATTGCTAAACAGTTGGCATTGGTGGTACTTTTTGGTGAAGTTTTTGCATTCCTTGTGCATTTTGGACCAGTAATAGCCTTGTCTGAGTATTTTATGTGCCAACGCCTTGCCTGCCATGTGGTCACCACAAATGCCTTCATGAACCTCCCTCATACAATATAAGGCTTCTTCTTCATCGACACATTTGAGTATGGGCGAATCAAAGCTTCTTTTATATAGGATGTCATCCTGAATGAAGTACTTTATGGCTTGAGACTTAAGTATTTTAGCTTTTATGTTGTCGTCTGGGAGGACACCGCTTTCCAAGTAGCGTACATAAGGAGTCATCCAGTTATCCCCTGGCGGGTCTATTTCCATGATGTCCATTTTACTTACGCTTGAAGCGGTTAGCTCTTCAAAGTATATTGTGTCCGCCTCTAGTTTTTCCCCTTGAGTTAATTTAGACAACATGTCTGCCATTGTGTTATCTGCCCGATCTATTTATTCGAGAGAGTATTCCTCAAACTGGGCCAGCAGCGTTTGTACCAATTCTTGATATTTGCTAAGGTTGCTGTCTTTGGTTGAATAATCTCCTGTTGTCTAACGAACAACCAGTTGCGAATCGCTATATATGGTGATCTTTTTTACTTGTAAGTTCTTTGCTAATGCCAAACCGGCCAAAAGTGCCTCATACTCCGCCTGATTGTTTGTAGCTTTGAAGTTTAGCTGTATGGCTTGCCTAACTTGGAAACCGTCAAGGCTAGTAAGGATAAGGCCTGCCCCGCAGCGGGTGTTTGTGGAGGAACCGTCCACATATGGTTGCCAATGGTTGCCCGTTGTTGCAACGGTTTCTGCAAGAGTTTCTTTTTCTGTCGCCGAAAATGAGCATTCGACCACAAAGTCCGCCAATGCTTGTGCTTTGATGGCGGTTCTTGGTATGTATTTAAGATCGAATTGGCCGAGTTCAACGGCCCAATTGATCAACCTGCCTGACAAATCAGGCTTGTGAAGTATTTTTCTTAGCGGTTGGTCCGTAATGATCCTGATTTGCCTGCCTTGGAAGTAATGTCTCAATTTTCTGCTTGCTATGACCAAAGCTAGAGCAAACTTTTGGACGTTTGGATAGCGGGTTTCGGCATCTTTGAGCACTTGGCTGACATAATAGACTGGTTTTTGCTCACCATTTTCTTCTTTAATGAGCACCGCCCCGACGGCTTTATCTGTGGCGGATAAGTAAAGTGACAGCGGTTCTGAAGGAGCTGCCACGGCGAGCAATGGAGCAGAAGAGAGATATGTTTTGAGGTCCTCGAAGGCCTTCTGGCATTCAGCCGTCCAAGATATTGCCTTGGTTTTTGTTGCTCCTTTTAATGTGTCAAAGAATGGAAGGCATCTGTCTGCTAGCTTTGCTATGAATCTTCTCAGAGCGGCTAGTCTTCCCGTTAATTTTTGTATGTCTTTCAATGTCTTGGGCGGTTGCATGTCAATTATAGCCTTTATTTTTTCGGGGTTGGCCTCAATGCCCCTGTGAGATACCAAGAAACCAAGGAATTTGCCCGCGTCAAGGGCGAATGCACATTTGTCTGGATTGAGTTTCATACTGTGTTTTCTTAGAGTGGAGAAGCCGTTAAGAGAGATTTCACTATGAGGTCATCTACATATACTTCCATGTTTCGGCCCAATTGTCCGGCAAAAATTTTATTCATGGTTTTCTGGAATGTGGCTCCGACATTGATTAGTTCGAATGGCATGACTTTGTAACAATATACGCCCCTGTGTGTAATGAAAGCTATTTTTTCCCTGTCTTCTGGGGTCATTTTGATTTGGTTGTAGCCTGAGTAAGCATCCATGAAGCTGAGCATCAGATGACCCGCTGTTGCGTCAATGAGTTGGTCTATTGAGGGAAGTGGATATGGATCTTTAGGACATGCTGCGTTTAAGTCTGTGTAATCAACGCATATTCTCTATTTCCCATTGGCCTTTTTTACTAATACCACATTTGCAACCCATTTAGGGAAAGTGACTTCACAAATCAAGTCCGCATCCAGGAGTTTGTCAATCTCAATATCAATTGCCTGTTGTCGTTCTGGGGCAAAATTCCTTCTTTTTTGTATTTTGGGAGCCTTGTCTGGGTCCATGTTTAACTTGTGGATTTCCACGGATTCATCTATGCCTGGCATATCTTTCGGGCTCCATGCGAAAATGTCAGCGTATTTTCTCAAAAGATTTGTAAGGCCATCTTTAAAGATTGAATCCAAGCCTGCTCCCATACTCACGGTTCTAGTTACATCTCCGGGTACAACTTCAATCTTTTCTGTTTGTACCGCAGGGCTTATAGGCAGTTTCTCTTCCCTTTTGAGACATTTCAAGAGATTTGCATCTAAGCGAGGTGGGTCTTCTGTTAGCGGGTCATGCCCGTCTATGAACTGCACTTCCTTTCTTTTCTTGTTATTCACACGCTGATTTTTAAAGTGCCTTTGCCTTTTCGCTTGCTTTCTTTTCTGGGCCCTTTCTCTGTTGATATTGCTAGGCTCAGTTTTGCCCAAAGTAAGTGCAATGCCATAACATCTCTTGGATGTTTCTGAGTCCCCTTTAATTTCTCCTACCCCGTTTAAGGTGGGGAATTTGATTTTGAGATGAGGGGTAGAAGTAACCGCTTTCAACATGTTTAGGGTAGGCCTTCCTAAAATCATGTTATAGGAGGAGGCGGTGTTAATGACATAGAACTTGATGATTCGACATACTTGTCTGGGAGATTCCCCAGAATATACGGGGAGCCTTGCTATGCCTGCTATTGGGATGGCGTTGTGGCCGAAACCGTAAAGAGGTGTTTCATCAAGACATGGTTCCAACTTTCCCTCGTCTAGCTTCAGTCTATCCTATGTGTGTTTGAAGCATATGTCGACTGAGGACCCATTGTCAACAAGGATCCTTTTTACTTCATTATTGGCGACCTACAATGATACAACTAATGCCTCCGTGTGATTTGGGTTGATACCCTCATAGTCCGCGTCTGTGAAGGTAATGATGTTTGGCGGGCCCTCGGATATTGTATAGACAGATGGTTCCTCTCTGGGCGGCGAGACCTGTCCGCCGAAAACAGTATGTATGATGTTTTTGTTGTGTGTTTGAGAGGTGGAGGGGCCGAGTATTTGCCGAGGCAAGTATTGAGATAAGTTGCCAGCCTTTACTTGCTTCTCTAGGAAATATTTGAGGGATAAGCAGTTATCTGTGTAATGTCCGTGCGTTTCATGATAGTCACAATGCTTTTCTTTAGGTCTATCCTCGGGTGAGGCGTGCATTGGGGCTGGCGGCAAATAGAAGGGTTTTCCCCTGATTTCTCTCAGAATGGTTGCTCTTGGGAGTGTGAATTTGGTCCATTCTGGCTCAGGACGTCTATCCGGTCTCTGTGGGCTTGTTGGCCCTAGGCGGTCTCTTACCGGAGTTGATGATTGAGTTCTCTGGGTGGGTGATGACGGCCCATGAGTGGTTTGCACTTAATGTAAGATAGGTGCCTGCCTCTGATAAGGCGTGAATCTTTCTCTTTGAAAAAATAAAGATTGAGTTGGTGGGCTCCTGGATTGTTTGAGCACACTCAAAGACTCTGCCTCGTTAATGGCCTGGGATGCCAAATCATATGCTTTTGCCAAAGTGGTGGGTTTTGTCTCCATGAGACGGCATACGTATTTCTCGCATTCATAGGGATTGAGGCCCCTTCTGAGGTGGACTAATGCTTCTGTCTCATTAACGCAGACGACTTTGTTGACAGCCTCTTTGAAACGGTCAATGTAATTCTGTAAAGTCTCTCCGTTGCGTTGCACAACAGTTTCTAGGAACACTGTATGAACCTCATGCTATTGGTTTGCCTTGAATTTGTTTAAAAATAGTCTTTTGAATTCAAGCCAAGTGTCTATGGTCCTGGCGGTTATTCTACAGAACCATCTTTGTGCATTCCCGCGAAGAGTCGCGGCAAAGAAGCGACATCGCGTTAGATCATTGTATTCGTAATGGAGAGCCAGCTGATCAAAGTAGCTAAGATGCTCTTCAGGGTCACCCAGCCCGTCGAAAGAATTGAAGCTATGATGTTTGATTTCTTTCTGCCGGGGCTCTGCTTCGAGTCTTATAGTAAAAGGTGTACCGCCCAACTCTGGCTCGCTATTGCCCTATATCCTCTTTTTGAGTTCCATAATAGTATGCAACATCTCAGCGTTTGTTGGTTGCGCATTTTCGGTTTCCTTAGAGCGGACAGGGGACCGCTCTCGGTGTTTTTGTTTTTCATATTCGGCTACCACTTTGTCATAGGCAGCTTTCTTGCCGATAATCACTTTTCTTAAGTCTCTATGCTTTCTGTTTTGTTCCCACACTTCAGGTGGGTGGTGACTCTTATTGTGCCTTTCGTGATTTGTGTTTTGTGATGAGCCTAGGCGAGAAAAGGTTGAGTTTGCCCTTTGGTGATGGCTATCGACCTCATCGCGGTCGTTGTGTGGATTGATATGGGAACTTGCCTGTTTCGTGGGTGGCCCTTGTCCGACTGGTGGGGTGAGAGAAGCTATTTGCATAATCAAATCAATTTGTTGTTAGTTGCAACCTGTGAGATTTAGGCTAAGAGTTTGTTCTCGCTCATTTCCTAGAAGCGGGTTTATTTGCAAGCGGTTTACTGGGTTTAAAGGTGGGTTGAGTGGAGGTATTCCTGTTACGTTTCCTTCATTTTCTGTCAATGGTTGCTCATTTGGGCTGGGTGTTCCGGCCATTTTAGTATGTTAGGCGTGTTTTGATTTGTATTGTGTTTTTAGTGTTTGGGCAACTTCTGTGTTCGTAGAGCAGGTGGTGGTTTTTTCTTTAAGAAAAACCGCCCTCCTTCTAGCGCCAAATGATAATCCTCACGGCCGATTAGAGATTTCCGATCACTGTTCCGGGGATACTTCACCTGAGTTTGGGTATCTGCAAAATAATGCTTGCCCGGGGGTGGTGGCCGTCAAGCACCTCCGGTGTGAAAATCAGTAATCGGAATAATAATAATCGAACGGGTAAGAATGTATCTGTGTGAAGAGAGAAAGTGAGTGATAAGTTTTTGTAGTTAGAAATTGTCTGTGTACCTCATGTGTAGAATGGGGGTATTTATAGGCTAGGACTCCCAATCACTGTTTTATCCACTTGGCTACCCACTTGTCGCGTCATTAGAGCTACAGTGAGCCACTATTGGAACAGTGATTAGTGTCCCTTTCATACCTACCTCGATTCCACCACAGCCGCTTTTGCTACAGTTGAATGTTCTTGTGTTCCCTTGACTACATTTTTGGTTCCCTGCCTTAGTGAGCAAGATACCAAGATATTTTGTACAAGTATTTTGTAATGATATTTGTTATCAAGTTGAGCAAGTTGGGAGAAATAATATTTTATGACACGTGCAAAGTAGAAAGGTACTGTTCTGGTTCGGTTTTAGCAGCGGGTACCCGCCGTTGGCTTACAGCGGGTACCTATCACATGTAGGCACTTGATCAAGTCAAGAGTTCGAGTCCTACAGAAATAACAACCGAATATTATTCGGATCCCTAGATTGGAAAGACAGGTATCTGGATCAACTCCAAACTGTGAAAATAAAGGGTGTCATGGATTCAAGATATGTGCTCTACTTTATAAAGCATTTGCTTGCATCTTCCCCTTCACTCAAAGTGATTTCACTTTTCTTCAGCACTGAATTTACTGATACTAAAGAGAAGTTGAGGATTAAACAAGAATTGCAGCTGTTCCCTAGATTATCCTTAGATGCACAAGTTATTTGGTGCTAACCTCGGAAAACCTTGGCAAGGAACTCATCAATAATTCAGCTTCTCATTCTAGACAAAATCTTTTTACCATTGTTGTCCTGTATATTCCCCGGTAAAAGTGAAGTTGAGGCCTTGTACAAGTTACTGAAAAAAACTAAGCGGTACAATTAATGATGGACTCATTCACGAGGTTGATGATGTGATTGAGAATGAAGGTTTAGGTCATGTCTTGGGCTTCTATACATCTATTACTTTGTTCACATACTTGTTTGTAACTTTTTCGTTTTAGTCTAATGCTATGATTTTTAACCTTAATTTACTTGTCTTTCCCTGTCTTTGGTATTGATTTGTATATGTATTTACGTACAGACTCTCATATTCGTGTGAGATTTATGTATTTAAAGGCTTCTATATTCGTGCAAGTGCATGCGCGCATGTTACTTTGTTAAGTTTTTACTAGGAACTACCATTTAGCTTCTTATGTTGCTCATTTATGAGATGAATATAAGATTTATAATTTAGGATTTAGTCTTTAAGTCCTCACTGAATTAAATATGTTGTTATATCTTAAGTCTCCATTTTGTTTAGGAAGTGTGCAAAGAGCAAAAACAAGGAATTTCTCAAATATGGGTTATGAAAGCTGTTGCAATCCTGCCAAGTGCCCTCTCTAATGGAGAAAGACCGTTTTCCCAATTGATCTAATTCTTATCATGTGGAGTTATACAGAGTTATGTTTTGTAAATTCGTTCAACTATACGTAGTGTTGTGTTTATGCTTCAAACAACTGCATATCTCATAGTAGCTAGATAATTTTTTAGGGCCCCATTCTTTAGAGGTTGAAGTAGTACTTTCATGCATAATAAGAAATTTAGTACTGCCTTTTCATCTTGTTTTCTTCCTCCAAGAAGTTCTTTCGAGGGCAGGAAATGTGGTTTACAATGCAAATGCTTACATTCTGTCGGCGTTTTCTCAACCGACGTATAATATCATCATATACGTCGGCTTTTTCTCGAATCGACGTAAAAATGTTTTAAAAATGTAAATATACGTCGCCTTTTCCTCAACTGACGTATAATATCATCATATACGTCACCGTTTTAAATGACCTACGTATAATGTGCGGCGTAAAAAGTCAATTTTGTACTAGTGTGGGTTAAGTGAACGTTGGACGAAACCAGATAGAAAATGTGTAAAGGTCAATTGCGATGCAGTTACATTTGTTGAGTTCTCGAAGTATGAGGTGGGATGGATTGCAAGGGATAATAAAGGGGAGATGATTGTAGCTAATACGAGATCTTTTCCAGGTTTGATTGATTCTCAAAGTACGGAGGCGATTGGTATTAGGGAAGCACTTGGTTGAATTAAACAATAACAAACGGAGGAATCTGGAAATGAGGGAGAATTGCAGACTATGTTTATTGTAGAATCAGATTGTCAGACTGTAGTTCAAATCATCAGTGAAGCCCGGTCCATTCAAGCACCAGTTGGGGTGGTTACTTCTGATTGCTTGGTACGTACTATTGCAAAGTCTTAGGAACACTATTGTTCAGTTTGTGAAACGATATGGGAACAAGGCCGCAGACTTCTTAGCTAGGTATTCTTGTTTCAATCCAGATGGTATAGCCAGTTGGGGGTTTGTCCTAGCTGAGCTTCGAGATATTTTGTTAGCCGATTTGTTTTAATGAAAGCTTATTTTTATTTCAAAATTTGTTTTTCTTCCTATTTTCTTCTTCCACTTGTTTTGTAGTACTTAATTATAATTTAATTTCAATCTCCACAACTAAATTACTAACTTATTAAAAATTCCAACATTTAAACATACAACTCAATACACCATTCTCAATATTATACTTGCAACTAACATTTTAAAACTTTAGTTTATAGATATATTTTATATTGTTATCTATACTCTTTATTAAAAGCAGAAATCCCCTTTAAATGGTATGTCATGTATATCGCGGTATGCATGGTATGCCAATTAATTAATTAATAATAACTTATTTTAATATTTGATCTTACTTTAAAATGGTATGCCAATTAATTAATTCGGTATGCCAATTAATTAATTCGGTATGCCACTAAATATTAATTAATTTAATTAATTAAAATCATAATAATAAATATTAATTTAATTTAATAATGAAGTTATATACTAGGAGTCTATTAACTAAAAATTGAAATAAAAGTCGAGAATATAGGACTTAGGGCTCCATTAATTAATATTTAAAATATATCTATAATAGATTAATAATAAATACAATTATTAATATAATTATTCTTATATTACCAGAGATAAGTTATATAAATTTATTTAATTAAAATAATATACCGCGATATGCACGGTATGCCAATTAATTAATTAAGTAATTAATTAATAACTTATTTTACTATTTGATCTTACTTTAAAATGGTATGCCAATTAATTAATTCGGTATACCACTAAATATTAATTAATTTAATTAATTAAAATCATAATATTAAATATTAATTTAATTTAATAATGAAGTTATATACTAGGAGTCTATTAACTAAAAATTGAAATAAAAGTTGAGAATATAGGACTTAGGGCTCCATTAATTAATATTTAAAATATATCTATAATAGATTAATAATAAATACAATTAATAATATAATTATTCTTATATTACCAGAGATAAGTTATATAAATTTATTTAATTAAAATAAAAAAATTAAATATTAATTTAATTGAGTTGGGTTCAGTGGAGACCATGTTTTTTGTGGAGTCCTGGAGTCCACTTTTGTTATGCATACATTCATCAACATTTTACATTACATTTAATAATTTTGTACGATCATCACCAAGATTAGTTAGGGTTTTTTCAACAATATTGTCAAAATCCATCACAAATATACATTATATTGCTCGCAATGACAAAATATTGAATTTGCAGAACAAATTTTATATTGCAGAACCAAGTGTTCAATAACAAAATTCTAAAAATTAATTCAAGAGATGTTTAGGCGTGTTTCGAAGCAGTTTACGATCATGTTCAGCAGAAAAACATTTTTACATTGGTAAAACATTGTTAAATGCGGATGAATATATGCAGAACAAAGGTGGACTCCAGGACTCCACAAAAAACATGGTCTCCACTGAACTTTGTTCTAATTTAATTTATTATTAAAGTTATATACTAGGAGTATATTAACTAACAATCGAAAAAAAAGTCGAGAATATAATATTATATACAACTTGGTGGTTCAAGATTTTATTCATTTAAAAAAATTAAAAATTAGGAATTTAAGATAATTTATCACAATCCGTGCTTTGCACGGGTTATCGGCTAGTATTAATCTAAAAACTAAATTACACTTTTCCTGACGGAAAAAGAAGGAAAATGAAATGCATTCTCGTATATTACATATTAATTTTTGTTGTAATAATTCTAAAACTGTTTATTGCAATAAAATATAAGTAAAATTGAAAACTTTGAATAAATAATTAAATAAATATCAATAGTCTAACACATTATTAACTAATCAAATCTTGAGAATTCGGTTTGAATATTTACATCTTATGACTTCTGATACAGTGCCTGTGCATTTTGAGAATTTAAGATAATAAGATTATTTTGATATGTGTAAAATAATTAAAAGAACAAATGTGTATTATTCTTCAGTGATTTTGAGTGTGAAACATTTGAATTATTTAACTACAATTTGAATTTGGTTGAATAAAATATATAAAAAAATCTTTGGGGAACAATTTGATTCAATTTTTAGTTGGGCTCCACTAAAATTAATGATGAAAATTACATTTCGCCCGATTTCAAAATTCAGCTAGACTTCAAGTTGTTTTTAACAAATATATATCAAGTCGGCATAAGTCAAGACTCAAGCCACGTCTCATGCAACATGTTACAGTTTTATCCCTCTGGCCTTGTTACTGCTAGGGCTGCACAAAGGTCCAAAATCGGACCGGATCGGACCGAAGACCGAGTTTTGTTGAATTCATGGATCGGGGACAGGAACGGTCATAATCGGTCTTTGGGACCGGACCGGAAAAACCCGGACCGGACCGGAACCGGACCGGTTTGGACCGGTTAGTTAATATTTTATAAAAAAAATAATTTTTATAATTTTATTTTCATTCTTTGTTGATTTATAAATTACTTGGTAAGTTAATTAAAATTTAAAAATAAGTAAATGTCATATTATTTGTAAAGTAACATTAATTTGTAAACGTAATTATAAATTATATATAGTATGAAATATGAAATTTAATCATTTGTATTATAGTGTTTATATATATGATAAGATATATTTATATATATATTTTAGATAATTTTATTCCCATAATTAATTGTATTTTGCATTGATTTGGATATTTATTTAATAAATCTTAATGTTTTATTGTAGAAGACAAGAATTCCTAATTTTGGAAGAATTTGGGCTTAAAGAGCTAATTTGGAGCTAAAAATGAAAAAATTCGGATTTATTGAGCTACACCCACTTTCTACGGTATTTAATTCATATCCGGAGTTGGAGTCGAATTTGGACTATCTTACAGTCCACGCGAACCTTAGAAAATTATCTTCAATTCAGAGGGATTAAATATACAAAAATCCGATTGGAACAGCTCGAAATCTGAAGACCAAAATTGTCAAAGTGGTGGTTGGCAAAAAGAAGAAGAAAAAAAAGAATTGTCAATGATGGAGGCATATGCCGAAAGTCTTGAAATTGGTTTGTAAAAGAAAGAAAAAGAAATTGTCAAAGTGAGGCTAATGATGAACATCAATCATGGAGGAATATTAATACAATTTTGAGTCATGATTCAAGCTATAAAAGGAAGTGCAGTGCATACTTGAACCGGGGGGATCTTGGCATAGACGATTAGATTAGGCCAGTAGACAAGCACTCTCCATACTTTATATCTTTTCATTCTACATCTTTTGTTCATTCGACTACTGCAAGGTTTTATTTTTGAGCTAGGATTAGAGGCTTAGTTTTCTTCTCTTTTATCTTTTATGTACATTTTCTTCGGCTTAATTCTCCGTTATGTAAGGTACTTTCTATTTTATCTTGTTTATTAAGTATATATTTTCGATGGATTGTTATATAATTTTAGTTGTTCTTAATCTTTATATTAGTGAGTAGTTTGTTCTAGGGCATAAAGGGAAGCCATGTTTGCATGATAATTCTGGCATGATTTTCATAGTGGTTTGGTTGATTATGGTAAAGTCTAACCGATTATGTTTTGATATTTAATTTGTATTAGTGGCCAATATCACAGATTAATTATATGCGAATAGGGGTAATAGATCGAGAGATTTTACTCAATAGAGGCACACATACGGTTAGCGGAATTGAATTTTAGTGCGAGAGCATAATTGGATTTCCGAGAGCGTTAATGCTTGAGAGAGATTAACACATGCTCTAATTACCCGATTAATTAAATTACTAAAAGTGATTATATGTGTAAGCATGTTTCTAGAGTGTTGATGCTTGAGAGAGATTAACAAACCGTAATTGCATGACCATTTTGATTGCTTTAGCTTAGAAACCAGATATTATGTAAACATGGTGGACCTAATTGCCCTAGATTTAAAATTCATTGTTTATCCCTTAATTAATAAATTAAATTAATATAAATAATTAGTTAGTAAATATTTTAGTAATTATCATTTTTACTCCGGAAACAATTGAATAAAAATTGATAAAACATGCCTCCCTGCGAACGAACACAAAAATATACCACATCAAATTGGCGCCGCTGCCGGGGAGGCAAAAATAATCGATTTGAAATTAATTGTTTCTTATAGTTTAGATTTTATTTTGTTCAGTATAATAAAAAATATATATAACAAAAATTTTAGTTTTATTAATTTCAAGTTCGTATTTTTTGCATTTGTTTGGTTTTATTCGAAGCAAAACCCTCCCCTCCCCTGTTTTCGTTACAACACCAAACCCAGCTTCTTTCCCCTCCTCCTCCTTACACAAACACCAACACGCATCTCCTTCATCAAACAAAACATCCACCACTGCTGTAAGATACCAGATTATTTTAGGATTTATTATTATTCTTTTATTATTATTTAATTATGTTAATTAGTATTTAAAGGATGGAATTGGATTTGAGAATATCGTTGTGGAATTCTACGATATTTAGTATTGAGTTCATGTGAGTATATATTGAGTTATGTGTGCCAATGTGTGCCCCAGTATTTTATTGGTATTTTTAGTGATTTAAAAATATTTAAATCAAGTATTATGGATCTTCAAAAATCTTTATTTAATTATTGGAGGGCTTAAAAATCATGAAATCTTTTGTAAAATTATCTTTATATATTTATTGAGCTTTTAAAATTTTTAGGTGGATTAATTTGGGTGGTCGAGTATTTTAAAATGATTTTAAGAGTTTTATTGTATTTAAAGGATCAAAACTTTGAAAATCCATATTTAATTCATTTTTTATCCGAAAAATATTTAAAAAATATGGGCGTGCTCGTAATTTTATATTCTTTATTTTAAAAATGAAAAGATTAAGTTTCGAATATTTTATTTGATTTCGAATTGTAAGAGTCGTTTAGTAGTGTTTTAATTGGGCCCGAGAGGTATTGCTAGTAGTATAATATGTTAATGGGCCAAGACCATTTAGATAGACAGATACACACACAGAAGCATATACAGCCGAGAGAGTTCTAGAGAGATCGGGAAGAGAGAAAAGAAATTGGGGGCTTGATGATATATATACATACTTATACAGATATATATACATGGGTGTGTATAAGTGTGTGTGTATTTATACTTGTGTGTGTGTGTGCGGGTGAGTCACGTGGCGCACCACGTAGTTGCGGGGATGGCGACGTCGGAGTCTGGCGGCGGCGGCAACAGCTGTGGCGGCTCCAGCGAAGCAGGTGATGGCAGGAAGGAGTCGAAGGGGAGGCTGGGTAAGTGTGTTGGTCGCGATGGTGGCTGCTAGGAGGCAGTGGAAGAAGGAGAAAGAAGAGGGGAAGAAAGAGAGAGAGGTGGGAGAGATTGGTTCCGGTGGCTTGAATTGCGGGTCGGAATCGAAAGAGGTATAATTGAGATACGCGTATCCGCGTATATATTTTAATTATTGATTTTAATTTTGATTATTTAATTGTGGGATTAGTTTAGAGATGAATGGTTATATATTGTTAATTGTAGTAATTAATTAGCTAATTGTGGTAATTAGTTAGTTTAAATTACGAGGTTAATTGTGGTGGCTTAATTAGTTTAAATGGAGAGCCTAATGTGATAATGGTTGTAATTAGATTAAATGGTAAGATTATGATTATTGTTTGAATTCCGATATTTAATTCGGAGGGTTGGTAATTGCAAACTAGTGGTGGAGTATTGATTGATGTTTGGAGACTGGCATGGGCCTATTGTGCTTTGTTGGCATGTTTGGATAGTCCGTGAACGAATAGGTCATGCCGAATTTTCGTTAGAAATAAATATATAGATAAGAGTTGTTATAAAATGGAGCTAAGTTGTAAATGTAAGTGCTAATTGCTAATTGCTAATTGGTAGTTTTCAATTGTAATTGGTAATTGCTAAGTGTTAAGTGCTAGTTGAAATGGTTGGATTTATATTGTGGTTTTGTTAATATTTGGGTTTAATGATTATTGGTGGTTAATGGTGATGTTAGTATTACGTGTGGAGTTTATGTGAGTTGGCTAAACTGTAAATGCTATGTGCTAAATGGTATGAATTGAGTCATAGTAATTGAGGGTTTTATTAGCTATAAATGGTTATATGCTAAATGTAATAAACGAGTAATAGTATTTGTTAGAGGTCATAATTGTCAACTACTTGGTGGATTATAAGTGATTATTTGGTTGTCGTTTATTAGTAAATAGTACCTGGTATTAAAATGATTTCTGAAAAGTATCACTGGCCCTAGAGGCTGTGTGGTTTGTTTTGTTTTAGTTTTCAATTATCATGTATCGATGATTAATTATTAGATTTATTTTATTATCTGTTTATCTGCGAGGAGTTGCAATGAGATCACAAGTCTTAAATGTCAATATTTAAGGACTTGTGTAATTCTCTTCAACTAGTTCCTCGGGCTTACGAATATCCATGATTAGCTATCACGAGTATAATTAATATACTTGAGTGATGTGATCATTGATATAGCGTAAGTAATAGTTAGTGCTAGGGGTTGTTCCCTAGGGCTTACGAACATCAATGATTGATTTTCACGTGTATCATTAAAATGCATGAGAAATACGATCATTGGTGTAGCGTAAGTAGTAGTGTTAATGTAAATCATTATGTGCTAGGTGCCGCATGTCTGGGCGGGTACTTTTCTTACTTGTTGACTTTTATGTTGCTGCAAGTTGAGGCAGCTTTATTTTTGTAAAAACAGGGTTGAATTGTATTTGAGGGGATGTGCCCATAGTCCGATAAACGAATACTTCATGCCGAAATTTTCTAAAAATCCCCTGTATTTAAAGTTATTTAAATTATTTGATTTAAAGATTTAAAGGCATGTATGTGTATGAGTGTTTAAGTACATATGTGATGATTAATGAGGTGTCGGTAAATATATTTATGTATGTATTGCTTTGCGAGTTATAAGTAATTAGTTATCAATTGGGTTGTTTATGTACTAAATAGTACTTTACTATTATTTCGAGTATAATTAGGGATTCGATGTGGATCTAGCGAGCGTGTTGACGGATTATTGAAGAAAGATGAATACGTGATCGAGTAAAGACCGAGGTTAAGTAAGTAGCGAATCGACGCGTGGAACGAGGCAAGTGTACTAACCCTCGCATATCGTTCAAGCGAGATAAATATGTTTCTATTCGGTATAAGTATTCCCTTCAAATTCTTATTGCTTTTGTCATTCTCCTTCAGATTATTGTTAAGGAAATGTTTTATCCAAGTATTATGTTTATATAGTATCTCAAAGTTTTATTGCCAGTATTATTCTTTCTTATATGTTGTCAGTAATATTCTGTTAAAGTTTTTGCATGTATTGCATTCTTATTCCTTGTTTTAGTATAATGTTCTTAAATTATATAGTTTCCCTGAGATTATTTGAAAGTAAAGTAGTTTAATGGAATTGGAAGAATTTTTATAAAATGTGGACCAGCTTCATGGTCAGAGTAGTAAAGGCCAATGTCAATAAGTGCCTAGTGAGGGGATCCAAGAGTATTGTTTTTG
Organism: Kitagawia praeruptora; assembly: GCA_037693485.1. Classification (NCBI taxonomy): domain Eukaryota; kingdom Viridiplantae; phylum Streptophyta; class Magnoliopsida; order Apiales; family Apiaceae; genus Kitagawia; species Kitagawia praeruptora. The sequence continues at coordinate 21,962,085 of CM075347.1, forward strand.
GCTGGACTTTACGTGGCTGATCACCCGTATTGTCCAGAGTATGATGAAAAACTCCAATTCTATTGAACGTTGTTTTATGCAAGTATATTCTCATGATAGAATGTTTAAGTTAAAGTACATTTTCATTTCCAAGTATGTTGGATACAAAGTTATGATTTGAGTTAGTAAGTACTTTTAGTATAAAAATGGAAAGTTATTTATATTAGTGTTTTGAACGGTGAAAACTAATTCACGGTTATTACGGTCACTGTGGCATGTGTTGCGCAGTGATAGTGAGAACCGAGAATGATTAGAGATCTTCTTATTTATTCAAACTCATGATTTTCAGGCCGGTTAGGCAGCTAGGTATGAAAACGCTTAGCGACATGAATGAAATTTGAGTAAACGAGAATTTCTTGGAGATTTTGTTAAAGTGATAGTTAAAGTATTTTCAAGTATTAAAAGTATTGAATCTAGTATTACAAACCTTCTCAGTTATTAAATTCTGATTTCGAGTTATAAATGTTTTAAATGATATTAATCTTATGTTAAAGTTAAGAATCCAGATTTCAATTATAGTATTGATTATAAATTGGTGAGCATTTCTTCGCTCATATTTATTGTTCCTATTTCTTGAATTGCAATTATTGCATTCTTATTTCATCCAGTCTAGTTCTATATATAACTTGCTGAGCATTCTTTGGCTCATACTTGTTGTTTTTAAAATCTATTTTTTCAGTAAACTAGTTGGCGAGGCTTAGCCTGCGAAGTTCAGAAAGTGGAAAGAAGAAGCAGGATGCTGTTATGAAGCTGACGTGGATCAGGGTATTTAGATTTAAAGTTTGATTTGTTGTATGTAAATATAGTTTTAGTAGTTATAGTATGTATTTGATTAGTTGGTCTGGTATACTTCTATTCGAAGTTATACCAGTGATTTAAGTTTGTATAAAGTTTTGTATATAGAGTTGTATTTAAGTTGGTTTTGGGTTTTCTTGTTTCTAGAACTGTAACCTAAGATCCTTAGTTGGGAGTTGGGGTCAAAGAGCTTTTGATTGAGTTTTTATTTTTATTTCAGTTTTATTTTGATTTCAAATTTTTAGTTTAGTATTCAGCAGGTTTATGTTGTATTTACGAATACATCATGGCCAATTTTTGTTAGAATTATTGAGTTTGTTAGCGTGATGCCCAAATCTACTGACCCCGGATTTGGGGGCGTTACAAGTTGGTATCAGAGAGTAGGTTATAGTAAACTAGAAACGAGAGTGTGTAGGAGTGTGTATAGTTAAGTAAGGAACGTCAGAGTTCATATAGGACTCGTGTTGGACTATTGGATATAGTACCAGTTAGTGAGTTAAGATGTGAGTGGTGTTAGATAGTTGAGTGGAGTTGGGTAGAAACCCTTGAGGCTGTAGGTAGTGGAACCTTCAGAGTCTAGTGCGAGTGACGACAACTTATAGAATAGATAACTTTAGGACGTGTAGCAGAAGAGTCTAGATCGAATGACGAGTCAGCGAAGGAGTCGACAAAGAAGATGTACGTGGAGACCCTGGCAATACCTTCCTTTTCTTTTAATCAATATTCCTTTGATGAGTTTATTTTGACAATTGTCTTTCCCTGAAGATGGATTTCCAGTTATGATGGAGGCTATAATGCCTATTTCTTTTATTTCTAAACCCTGTCAAATTTGATATATGAGTTTTGAAATTTCTTCATCAGTGAATAAGCCTATTGTTGATAGATCATCATTTCTTAGTATTGTGCCAGTCATTTCTTTCCTGATTATCCTTTTCTTCTGAAGTAGTACCCATGGAATCCGTTTAGTTGTAATCCAGGGTATGTCTGAGAATTTCTCATCAATTGATTGTTAATTCGATGTTCGAATCTTTTTATGTTTCTTTACTCCAACTGAGGTGAACAACCCTATTTATAGGGGACACAAGGACTGTTTGTCTGTGTGATAGCAGTCTGATGGGACGCCATCACTTGTGTGTTGTGAAGTACAAGAAGGTTAATTACCTTTAGTCATGTCTTGAATAAGGCACGCAACAAGGTTCATTTGATCATATTGATCACTCAGTAATCTTTCATTTCAAAGAATATTTGTTTGAAAACTCATAAATTAATTCTACAATTGTGGAACCTTTGCTTCGATGTGAAATTGTTCTCTTCAAATATCATGAATCATAATGTCTCAAGTAGTCTTGAGCGTATGCCAATCGAGTTTAGAATACTAGTAACGCGTGACGTATAGTACTACGATTAAAGTTGTTCTATATATAGAGATCAGTAGAGATCCCAATATAGTAAATAAGTATCCATGGTACAGATTAGTAGAGTTACGGATGCAACCCGAGTTGGCAGAGTAAACCTCAGTAAACCTTCTTTACCTGATTCCGAGGACGAAATCCTTTTAAGGTGGGTAGAATGTAAGATACCAGATTATTTTAGGATTTATTGTTATTCTTTTATTATTATTTAATTATGTTAATTAGTATTTAAAGGATGGAATTGGATTTGAGAATATCGTTGTGGAATTCAACGATATTTAGTATTGAGTTCATATGAGTATATATTGAGTTATGTGTGCCAATGTGTGCCCCAGTATTTTATTGGTATTTTTAGTGATTTAAAAATATTTAAATCAAGTATTATTGATCTTCAAAAATCTTTATTTAATTATTGGAGGGCTTAAAAATCATGAAATCTTTTGTAAAATTATCTTTATATATTTATTGAGTTTTTAAAATTTTTGGGTGGATTAATTTGGGTGGTCGAGTATTTTAAAATGATTTTAAGAGTTTTATTGTATTTAAAGGATCAAAAGTTTGAAAATCCAGATTTAATTCATTTTTGATCCAAAAAATATTTCGAAAATATGGGCGTGCTCGTAATTTTATATTCTTTATTTTAAAAATGAAAAGATTAACTTTTCGAATATTTTATTTGATTTCGAATTGTAAGAGTCGTTTAGTAGTGTTTTAATTGGGCCCGAGAGGTATTGCTAGTAGTATAATATGTTAATGGGCCAAGCCCATTTAGACAGACAAATACACACACAGAAGCATATACAGCCGAGAGAGTTCTAGAGAGATCGGGAAGAGAGAAAAGAAATTGGGGGCTTGATGATATATATACATACTTATACAGATATATATACATGGGTGTGTGTAAGTGTGTGTGTATCTATACTAGTGTGTGTGTGTGTGTGCTGGTGAAACACGTGGCGCAGCACGTAGTTGCGGGGATGGCGACGTCGGAGTCTGGCGGCGGCGGCAACTGCTGTGGCGGTTCCAGCGAAGCAGGTGATGGCAGGAAGGAGTCGAAGGGGAGGCTGGGTAAGTGTGTTGGTCGCGATGGTGGCTGCTAGGAGGCAGTGGAAGAAGGAGAAAGAAGAGGGGAAGAAAGAGAGAGAGGTGGGAGAGATTGGTTCCGGTGGCTTGAATTGCGAGTCGGAATCGAAAGAGGTATAATTGAGATACGCGTATCCACGTATATATTTTAATTATTGATTTTAATTTTGATTATTTAATTGTGGGATTAGTTTAGAGATGAATGGTTATATATTGTTAATTGTAGTAATTAATTATCTAATTGTGGTAATTAGTTAGTTTAAATTACGAGGTAAATTGTGGTGGCTTAATTAGTTTAAATGGAGAGCCTAATGTGATAATGGTTGTAATTAGATTAAATGGTAAGATTATGATTATTGTTTGAATTCCGATATTTAATTCGGAGGGTTGGTAATTGCAAACTAGTGGTGGAGTATTGATTGATGTTTGGAGACTGGCATGGGCCTATTGTGCTTTGTTGGCATGTTTGGATAGTCCGTGAACGAATAGGTCATGCCGAATTTTCGTTAGAAATAAATATATAGATAAGAGTTGTTATAAAATGGAGCTAAGTTGTAAATGTAAGTGCTAATTGCTAATTGGTAGTTTTCAATTGTAATTGGTAATTGCTAAGTGTTAAGTGCTAGTTGAAATGGTTGGAATTATATTGTGGTTTTGTTAATATTTGGGTTTAATGATTATTGGTGGTTAATGGTGATGTTAGTATTACGTGTGGAGTTTATGTGAGTTGGCTAAACTGTAAATGATATGTGCTAAATGGTATGAATTGAGTCATAGTAATTGAGGGTTTTATTAGCTATAAATGGTTATATGCTAAATGTAATAAACGAGTAATAGTATTTGTTAGAGGTCATAATTGTCAACTACTTGGTGGATTATAAGTGATTATTTGGTTGTCGTTTATTAGTAAATAGTACTTGGTATTAAAATGATTTCTGAAAAGTACCACTGGCCCTAGAGGCTGTGTGGTTTGTTTTGTTTTAGTTTTCAATTATCATGTATCGATGATTAATTTTTAGATTTATTTTATTATGTGTTTATCTACGAGGAGCTGCAATGAGATCACAAGTCTTAAATGTCAATATTTAAGGACTTGTGTAATTCTCTTCAACTAGTTCCTCGGGCTTACGAATATCCATGATTAGCTATCACGAGTATAATTAATATACTTGAGTGATGTGATCATTGATATAGCGTAAGTAATAGTTAGTGCTAGGGGTTGTTCCCTAGGGCTTACGAACATCAATGATTGATTTTCACGTGTATCATTAAAATGCGTGAGAAATACGATCATTGGTGTAGCGTAAGTAGTAGTGTTAATGTAAATCATTATGTGATAGGTGCCGCATGTCTGGGCGGGTACTTTTCTTACTTGTTGACTTTTATGTTGCTGCAAGTTGAGGCAGCTTTATTTTTGTAAAAACAGGGTTGAATTGTATTTGAGGGGATGTGCCCATAGTCCGATAAACGAATACTTCATGCCGAAATTTTCTAAAAATCCCCTGTATTTAAAGTTATTTAAATTATTTGATTTAAAAATTTAAAGGCATGTTTGTGTATGAGTGTTTAAGTACATATGTGATGATTAATGAGGTGTCGGTAAATATATTTATGTATGTATTGCTTTGCGAGTTATAAGTAATTAGTTATCAATTGGGTTGTTTATGTACTAAATAGTACTTTACTATTATTTCGAGTATAATTAGGGATTCGATGTGGATCCAGCGAGCGTGTTGACGGATTATTGAAGAAAGATGAATACGTGATCGAGTAAAGACCGAGGTTAAGTAAGTAGCGAATCGACGCGTAGAACGAGGCAAGTGTACTAACCCTCGCATATCGTTCAAGCGAGATAAATATGTTTCTATTCAGTATAAGTATTCCCTTCAAATTCTTATTGCTTTTGTCATTCTCCTTCAGATTATTGTTAAGGAAATGTTTTATCCAAGTATTATGTTTATATAGTATCTCAAAGTTTTATTGCCAGTATTATTCTTTCTTAAATGTTGTCAGTAATATTCTGTTAAAGTTTTTGCATGTATTGCATTCTTATTCTTTGTTTTAGTATAATGTTCTTAAAGTATATAGTTTCCCTGAGATTATTTGAAAGTAAAGTAGTTTAATGGAATTGGAAGAATTTTTATAAAATGTGGACCAGCTTCATGGTCAGAGTAGTAAAGGCCAATGTCAATAAGTGCCTAGTGAGGGGATCCCAGAGTATTATTTTTGGCTGGACTTTACGTGGCTGATCACCCGTAATGTCCAGAGTATGATGAAAAACTCCAATTCTATTGAACGTTGTTTTATGCAAGTATATTCTCATGATAGAATTTTTAAGTTAAAGTACATTTTCATTTCCAAGTATGTTGGATACAAAGTTATGATTTGAGTTAGTAAGTACTTTTAGTATAAAAATGGAAAGTTATTTATATTAGTGTTTTGAACGGTGAAAACTAATTCACGGTTATTACGGTCACTGTGGCATGTGTTGCGTAGTGATAGTGAGAACCGAGAATGATTTGAGATCTTCTTATTTATTCAAACTCATGATTGTCAGGCCGGTTAGGCAGCTAGGTATGAAAACGCTTAACGACATGAATGAAATTTGAGTAAACGAGAATTTCTTGGAGATTTTGTTAAAGTGATAGTTAAAGTATTTTGCAAGTATTAAAAGTATTGAATCTAGTATTACAAACCTTCTCAGTTATTAAATTCTGATTTCGAGTTATAAATGTTTTAAATGATTTTAATCTTCTGTTCAAGTTAAGAATCCATATTTTAATTATAGTATTGATTATAAATTGGTGAGCATTTCTTCGCTCATATTTATTGTTCCTATTTCTTGAATTGCAATTATTGCATTCTTATTTCATCCAGTCCAGTTCTATATATAACTTGCTGAGCATTCTTTGGCTCACACTTGTTGTTTTTAAAATCTAATTTTTCAGTAAACTAGTTGGCGAGGCTTAGCCTGCGAAGTTCAGAAAGTGGAAAGAAGAAGCAGGATGCTGTTATGAAGCTGACGTGGATCAGGGTATTTAGATTTAAAGTTTGATTTGTTGTATGTAAATATAGTTTTAGTAGTTATAGTATGTATTTGATTAGTTGGCCTGGTATACTTCTATTCGAAGTTATACCAGTGATTTAAGTTTGTATAAAGTTTTGTATATAGAGTTGTATTTAAGTTGGTTTTGGGTTTTCTTGTTTCTAGAACTGTAACCTAAGATCCTTAGTTGGGAGTTGGGGTCAAAGAGCTTTTGATTGAGTTTTTATTTTTATTTCAGATTTTTAGTTTAGTATTCAGCAGGTTTATGTTGTATTTACGAATACATCATGGCCAATTTTTGTTAGAATTATTGAGTTTGTTAGCGTGACGCCCAAATCTACTGACCCCGGATTTGGGGGCGTTACAGGTTGGTATAAGAGAGTAGGTTATAGTAAACTAGAAACGAGAGTGTGTAGGAGTGTGTATAGTTAAGTAAGGAACGTCAGAGTTCATATAGGACTCGTGTTGGACTATTGGATATAGTACCAGTTAGTGAGTTAAGATGTGAGTGGTGTCAGATAGTTGAGCGGAGTTGGGTAGAAACCCTTGAGGCTGTAGGTAGTTGAACCTTCAGAGTCTAGTGCGAGTGACGACGACTTATAGAATAGATAACTTTAGGATGTGTAGCAGAAGAGTCTAGATCGAATGACGAGTCAGCGAAGGAGTCGACAAAGAAGATGTACGTGGAGACCCTCGCAATACCTTCCTTTTCTTTTAATCAATATTCCTTTGATGAGTTTATTTTGACAATTGTCTTTCCCTGAAGTTGGATTTCCAGTTATGATGGAGGCTATAATGCCTATTTCTTTTATTTCTAAACCCTGTCAAATTTGATATATGAGTTTTGAAATTTCTTCATCAGTGAATAATCCTATTGTTGATAGATCATCATTTCTTAGTATTGTGCCAGTCATTTCTTTCCTGATTATCCTTTTCTTCTGAAGTAGTACCCATGGAATCCGTTTAGTTATAATCCAGGGTATGTCTGAGAATTTCTCATCAATTGATTGTTAATTCGATGTTCGAATCTTTTTATGTTTCTTTACTCTAACTGAGGTGAACAACACTATTTATAGGGGACACAAGGACTGTTTGTCTGTGTGATAGCAGCCTGATGGGACGCCATCACTTATGTGTTGTGAAGTACAAGAAGGTTAATTACCTTTAGTCATGTCTTGAATAAGGCACGCAACAAGGTTCATTTGATCATATTGATCACTCAGTAATCTTTCATTTCAAAGAATATTTGTTTGAAAACTCATAAATTAATTCTACAATTGTGGAACCTTTGCTTCGATGTGAAATTGTTCTCTTCAAATATCATGAATCATAATGTCTCGAGTAGTCTTGAGCGTATGCCAATCGAGTTTAGAATACTAGTAACGGGTGACGTATAGTACTACGATTAGAGTTGTTCTATATAGAGAGATCAGTAGAGATCCCAGTATAGTAAATAAGTATCCATGGTACAGATTAGTAGAGTTGCGGATGCAACTCGAGTTGGTAGAGTAAACCTCAGTAACCCTTCTTTACCTGATTCCGAGGACGGAATCCTCTTAAGGTGGGTAGAATGTAAGATACCAGATTATTTTAGGATTTATTATTATTCTTTTATTATTATTTAATTATGTTAATTAGTATTTAAAGGATGGAATTGGATTTGAGAATATCGTTGTGGAATTCAACGATATTTAGTATTGAGTTCATATGAGTATATATTGAGTTATATGTGCCAATGTGTGCCCCAGTATTTTATTGGTATTTTTAGTGATTTAAAAATATTTAAATCAAGTATTATTGATCTTCAAAAATCTTTATTTAATTATTGGAGGGCTTAAAAATCATGAAATCTTTTGTAAAATTATCTTTATATATTTATTGAGTTTTTAAAATTTTTGGGTGGATTAATTTGGGTGGTCGAGTATTTTAAAATGATTTTAAGAGTTTTATTGTATTTAAAGGATCAAAACTTTGAAAATCCATATTTAATTCATTTTTGATCCGAAAAATATTTCGAAAATATGGGCGTGCTCGTAATTTTATATTCTTTATTTTAAAAATGAAAAGATTAACTTTTCGAATATTTTATTTGATTTCGAATTGTAAGAGTCGTTTAGTAGTGTTTTAATTGGGCCGGAGAGGTATTGCCAGTAGTATAATATGTTAATGGGCCAAGACCATTTAGACAGACAGATATGCACACAGAAGCATATACAGCCGAGAGAGTTCTAGAGAGATCGGGAAGAGAGAAAAGAAATTGGGGGCTTGATGATATATATACATACTTATACAGATATATATACATGGGTGTGTGTAAGTGTGTGTGTATCTATACTAGTGTGTGTGTGTGTCCTGGTGAGTCACGTGGCGCAGCACGTAGTTGCGGGGATGGCGACGTCGGAGTCTTGCGGCGGCGGCAACAGCTATGGCGGCTCCAGCGAAGCAGGTGATGGCAGGAAGGAGTCGAAGGGGAGGCTGGGTAAGTGTGTTGGTCGCGATGGTGGCTGCTAGGAGGCAGTGGAAGAAGGAGAAAGAAGAGGGGAAGAAAGAGAGAGAGAGAGGTGGGAGAGATTGGTTCCGGTGGCTTAAATTGCGGGTCGGAATCGAAAGAGGTATAATTGAGATACGCGTATCCGCGTATATATTTTAATTATTGATTTTAATTTTGATTATTTAATTGTGGGATTAGTTTAGAGATGAATGGTTATATATTGTTAATTGTAGTAATTAATTAGCTAATTGTGGTAATTAGTTAGTTTAAATTACGAGGTTAATTGCGGTGGCTTAATTAGTTTAAATGGAGAGCCTAATGTGATAATGGTTGTAATTAGATTAAATGGTAAGATTATGATTATTGTTTGAATTCTGATATTTAATTCGGAGGGTTGGTAATTGCAAACTAGTGGTGGAGTATTGATTGATGTTTGGAGACTGGCATGGGCCTATTGTGCTTTGTTGGCATGTTTGGATAGTCCGTGAACGAATAGGTCATGCCGAATTTTCGTTAGAAATAAATATATTGATAAGAGTTGTTATAAAATGGAGCTAAGTTGTAAATGTAAGTGCTAATTGCTAATTGCTAATTGGTAGTTTTCAATTGTAATTGGTAATTGCTAAGTGTTAAGTGCTAGTTGAAATGGTTGGAATTATATTGTGGTTTTGTTAATATTTGGGTTTAATGATTATTGGTGGTTAATGGTGATGTTAGTATTACGTGTGGAGTTTATGTGAGTTGGCTAAACTGTAAATGCTATGTGCTAAATGGTATGAATTGAGTCATAGTAATTGAGGGTTTTATTAGCTATAAATGGTTATATGCTAAATGTAATAAACGAGTAATAGTATTTGTTAGAGGTCATAATTGTCAACTACTTGGTGGATTATAAGTGATTATTTGGTTGTCGTTTATTAGTAAATAGTACTTGGTATTAAAATGATTTCTGAAAAGTACCACTGGCCCTAGAGGCTGTGTGGTTTATTTTGTTTTAGTTTTCAATTGTCATGTATCGATGATTAATTATTAGATTTATTTTATTATGTGTTTATCTGCGAGGAGTTGCAATGAGATCACAAGTCTTAAATGTCAATATTTAAGGACTTGTGTAATTCTCTTCAACTAGTTCCTCGGGGTTACGAATATCCATGATTAGCTATCACGAGTATAATTAATATACTTGAGTGATGTGATCATTGATATAGCGTAAGTAATAGTTAGTGCTAGGGGTTGTTCCCTTGGGCTTACGAACATCAATGATTGATTTTCACGTGTATCATTAAAATGCGTGAGAAATACGATCATTGGTGTAGCGTAAGTAGTAGTGTTAATGTAAATCATTATGTGCTAGGTGCCGCATGTCTGGGCGGGTACTTTTCTTACTTGTTGACTTTTATGTTGCTGCAAGTTGAGGCAGCTTTATTTTTGTAAAAACAGGGTTGAATTGTATTTGAGGGGTTGTGCCCATAGTTATTTAAATAATTTGATTTAAAGATTTAAAGGCATGTATGTGTATGAGTGTTTAAGTACATATGTGATGATTAATGAGGTGTGGGTAAATATATTTATGTATGTATTGCTTTGCGAGTTATAAGTAATTAGTTATCAATTGGGTTGTTTATGTACTAAATAGTACTTTACTATTATTTCGAGTATAATTAGGGATTCGATGTGGATCCAGCGAGCGTGTTGACGGATTATTGAAGAAAGATGAATACGTGATCGAGTAAAGACCGAGGTTAAGTAAGTAGCGAATCGACGCGTGGAACGAGGCAAGTGTACTAACCCTCGCATATCGTTCAAGCGAGATAAATATGTTTCTATTCAGTATAAGTATTCCCTTCAAATTCTTATTGCTTTTGTCATTCTCCTTCAGATTATTGTTAAGGAAATGTTTTATCCAAGTATTATGTTTATATAGTATCTCAAAGTTTTATTGCCAGTATTATTCTTTATTAAATGTTGTCAGTAATATTCTGTTAAAGTTTTTGCATGTATTGCATTCTTATTCCTTGTTTTAGTATAATGTTCTTAAAGTATATAGTTTCCCTGAGATTATTTGAAAGTAAAGTAGTTTAATGGAATTGGAAGAATTTTTATAAAATGTGGACCAGCTTCATGGTCAGAGTAGTAAAGGCCAATGTCAATAAGTGCCTAGTGAGGGGATCCCAGAGTATTGTTTTTGGCTGGACTTTACGTGGCTGATCACCCGTATTGTCCAGAGTATGATGAAAAACTCCAATTCTATTGAACGTTGTTTTATGCAAGTATATTCTCATGATAGAATGTTTAAGTTAAAGTACATTTTCATTTCCAAGTATGTTGGATACAAAGTTATGATTTGAGTTAGTAAGTACTTTTAGTATAAAAATGGAAAGTTATTTATATTAGTGTTTTGAACGGTGAAAACTAATTCACGGTTATTACGGTCACTGTGGCATGTGTTGCGCAGTGATAGTGAGAACCGAGAATGATTTGAGATCTTCTTATTTATTCAAACTCATGATTGTCAGGCCGGTTAGGCAGCTAGGTATGAAAACGCTTAGCGACATGAATGAAATTTGAGTAAACGAGAATTTCTTGGAGATTTTGTTAAAGTGATAGTTAAAGTATTTTGCAAGTATTAAAAGTATTGAATCTAGTATTACAAACCTTCTCAGTTATTAAATTCTGATTTCGAGTTATAAATGTTTTAAATGATTTTAATCTTTTATTAAAGTTAAGAATCCATATTTCAATTATAGTATTGATTATAAATTGGTGAGCATTTCTTCGCTCATATTTATTGTTCCTATTTCTTGAATTGCAATTATTGCATTCTTATTTCATCCAGTCCAGTTCTATATATAACTTGCTGAGCATTCTTGGGCTCACACTTGTTGTTTTAAAATCTAATTTTTCAGTAAACTAGTTGGCGAGGCTTAGCCTGCGAAGTTCAGAAAGTGGAAAGAAGAAGCAGGATGCTGTTATGAAGCTGACGTGGATCAGGGTATTTAGATTTAAAGTTTGATTTGTTGTATGTAAATATAGTTTTAGTAGTTATAGTATGTATTTGATTAGTTGGCCTGGTATACTTCTATTCGAAGTTATACCAGTGATTTAAGTTTGTATAAAGTTTTGTATATAGAGTTGTATTTAAGTTGGTTTTGGGTTTTCTTGTTTCTAGAACTGTAACCTAAGATCCTTAGTTGGGGTCAAAGAGCTTTTGATTGAGTTTTCATTTTTATTTCAGTTTTATTTTGATTTCAGATTTTTAGTTTAGTATTCAGCAGGTTTATGTTGTATTTACGAATACATCATGGCCAATTTTTGTTAGAATTATTGAGTTTGTTAGCGTGACGCCCAAATCTACTGACCCCGGATTTGGGGGCGTTACAACTGCCACCTCTCTCTCTCTCGTTCACCCACTGCAGTCCCCCTCTCCTTCTCCGCTGCTCCACCTGCAAAACACCAACACCCTCAATTCGCCCCCATACACCACAAACACCACATCCTCATTCCTTGTTCATCGAACCCAGCTCTTACTCCCTTCCTCTGCTTCAGTTTCGTAATTAATGGATTGAGTCGAGTTCATTAATGGGTTGTTGCTTGACTCGGTTTTGTAATTAGCTGTTGAATTTTTGGTGCTTGAATTGCTGAGTTACACTGAGTTGTTTTGTGTTATTGGGTTTTGGGAAGTGTTTGTAATTCGTCTGTGCGAGTTAGTCGGGTCTATCTGTTTTCACTGGTTTCGTGTAGAATTTGTCGAGTAGTTAGGTGTTGAGTCGACTCAGTAGTTGCCTGCGAATCGTAAATTGATGCGAGTTTATCTTGGTTTCTTTGCTGATTTGTTGTACATGCGTTAACTCTGTTTTTAGATGGAATGCTGTTTGTTCTGTTTAAGTTGCATTATTGCTGGCGAATTCCGAGTTGTTGCTGCTTGTTTTGTTTTCGGGTGTTGAGTCGACTGGGTTTCTTTGTTGCCGAGTCTGATTCTAGTTTTGGCGTTTGAATTTTTGGTTGTAATGGAGTGAATTTGTTTGGCGAGTTGGGTGTCATTTACTTCTGTTGTTTGTAGTTGAGTCGAGTCTGCCGAGTTCCACAGCTGTGTTTGTCGAGTTAATCGGGCTCTAGTTCGTGATAGTTTTTGTGTTGCAGAGTTCTGACGAGTTTTGTGCTGAGTCTGATTCCAGTGTTGAGTTCGTAGTTTTATGTCGAGTCTATAGTTTGGTAGTTACTGGTGGTCGAGTTGTCGAGTTGCTGTGCTATTCGATCGAGTTCGCAAGTCTCAACGAGCTGCTGTGTTTATTACTGATTTTCACGAGTCTGATTTGTTTGCAATTTGGTTGTTGTCTTTCGAATTGTTGCTGAATTGTTTTAGTAGCTGTATATTCGTTACTATTAAATTAAAAGTAGGATTGCACACGTCTACTTAAAAGAGCGTGTAATTCTACTTATAAAAAATATATATATATAATAAATTTTTATATTTTGTTTAATTTGTAAAATTTTGTGTTAAATTTCTAGTTTGTCTATGTTTCCTTTGTCTCATTGGAACTTTAGTTCCAATTGAGACAGATTTTACTACGTTTTCTTGGTTTTGTAGTATGTTTGCAGGGATACAATGGGTGAGTTTGATGATTTCACGCGCCTATGTTCTTTAGTAGGGGCACATTTATTGCAGAATTCGGAGCCCACCACAAGTCCGCTGAGTACAAATGAGATGTCACAAGTGGTCCCTGAAACTTACAATTTCTGTAATATTTGTGGTGTCCCGGGTCATCTTGGTTATGAATGCTCTTACAATATTTACAATTCTCAAGATGCTCAATTCGGACAAGTGAATGATTATCGAGAAAGATACGAGTCCAATCCATACTCTAATGCATATGATCAAGATTGGACAGGTCAACCAAATTTTTCGTACACGGACAACAATTTTCAGAATTTCTCATATCATGATCAACAACAATTTCAGCAACAACAATATAAAGAGAAATATCATGATCAACAACAATTTGAGCAAACATCATGGCAGCAATATGAATATCCTCCACCGTAAAATTTCCAGGTTCATCAAACCAATGAAAATGCGCAACTTGATCAAATGAGCGATATGATGAAAATTCTAATTCAAATGCAAAAGGATCAAGAGGAGTTCAAGCAAATTGTGAATGAGCTAAAAACTAGTAGAAAGATGATGGAAGCTGAAATTTCAGAATTGGCTAGCTCTTTAACTGCATGGCAACCTGACTCTACACCGCCGTCATCTATACCACCAGAAGAAGATTAAATGGATTTGATCATTCTTACAAGTGATCAGGAGGAAAATAGTTTCTCGGTGTGTGTTGATGATGTACTTATTGAAATAGAAGAAGAGCTTCCCACCGAAGTTAAGATCAATGATTTTCTTATTGTTGAGGATGTTGTGAGTAGGAACGAGAATATGTGCTTCAAGGTTGACGTGATGTCAAAAATTGTCCAAGAAGATTTTGCTCCACTTTTGCTTGATAATCCATTCCAAATGGCTCTTACGCTTCAATTCTCGGAAGAAGGAGATCCTGATAATTACTCCTTATTCATTGATTTACAAAGCCAAGAGGATCGAATAGTTCCAGAGAAATTAAGGAGTGAAGAAAAGCCACCACCCGAGCCTCCACCTCACGTGAATATTAAGGGAGTTCAGCGTTTTCGAGGCTGTGAATTTTATCGTTACTTTATCACAAAATTTTCCAAAACTACATATTCTCTTGATCAATTATTATTTATTGATGTAGTAGTTAAATTTGCTAATGCTTGTTTGGAAACTTTGTGCAGGATTAAAACAACTGTTGATGCTCGTGGCGGTCCCGCGCAACAAGTTTTTGGTCTTTTTGGAGTGGCACTCCATGCTTCGACATTCAGTGCCTCGACACTTCATACTTATGCATTAGGGGAGTATTTATTACTTTTCTTTGTATTTCTTACTTTTCTTTTATATATTTGTTCATTGAGGACAATGCACCACTTAAGTGTGGGGATGAGTTCTCGATGATTAAAAATTCCAAAAAAATTAAAAAAATTAGAAAATGAATTACCTCGTCTCATAGTGTGTTAACAAGGATAGGTACACATTTTGTGAGCTTATTTTGCATGATTATTTGACATGTCATATCTCTGAAAGTTATTTGTTACTTTATGATTCCTTGTACGTACTTGCGAAAATTTCAAAACTTGAGATGTGTCATCTTTGTCAATTTTAGTGAGTATTGAAGCATGCTTTCACCTTGTGAGATCTTGAGCCTAATTTATGATTGGTACATTTTATATCAATCGAATTTTATTGTTGTGTGTTGTTCATCATTTGGCATGTTGCTCTAGAACTTGTTTTAAACCATTTTGAGATTACATGATATCTGTATGCATGAAAATGATAAAGGCACTAGGATTAACCGTATTTATCCAAACAGTACCATTGAATCATATATCCTTAGTGAACCCCTTTAAGCTTTTATCCGTTATTTTTGTGTAGCACCAATCTAAATTCTTGAGCCTACTTGTTTATTCTTCCCTTTAAGCTCTTGGTAAGTGCATAGTGTGGGGATTTCTTTATTAAAGTGTAAAATTTGGTGGGAATTTAAAAAAAAAAAGAAAAAGAGAAAAAGAAAAAGAAAAAAAAGGATCAAGTAGAGTCGTGTTCATTGGTTTGTGCAATATGAAAGTGAAAAAGTACATGGTAATATGTGCTTGGAGTTTAATTTTTGTGAAAGTTTGATCACCTTTTACATGATCAAATTTCATGTTTAGTGCTTTAATTATAAATGAACATTGTGCTCTATTAGTTTGATCACCTTTCTATCCATAGCATGTTACTCATTGAATGCGGCATTGATGTATATTTCATGATCTTTTTGCCTATCTAGCTAGACTGTGTGTTTACTTGGATAGTCTTGTACATATGATGTGTAAGTGAACAGACTTTCAATATTATGCGATTGAGGTTTACTTGTGTGGAGTACTATGATATGTTGCATACTTGAGACTTGGCAGAAAAAGAATGGATTTTGTGGGTAAATTCACTATAAACCCTCACGAGACAACGCTCGTCCTACTAGGCCAGGGCTGCCTAGTGGTTTAACGGCTTGTTGTATGTGCTCAATGCAATCGTGTCATCTACGAAAGTGATATTAGTTAGGATTTAGTTTTTTATTTCGCTTATTTGCCCGAGGACGTGCAAATGCTTAGTGTGGGGATGTTTGATAAGATATATTTTTATATATATTTTAGATAATTTTATTCTCATATTTAATTGTATTTTGCATTGATTTGGATATTTATTTAATAAATCTTAATGTTTTATTGTAGAAGACAAGAATTCCTAATTTTGGAAGAATTTGGGCTTAAAGAGCTAATTTGGAGCTAAAAATGAAGAAATTCGGATTTATTGAGCTACACCCACTTTCTACGGTATTTAATTCATATCCGGAGTTGGAGTCGAATTTGGACGATCTTACAGTCCACGCGAAGCTTAGAAAATTATCTTCAATTTAGAGGGATTAAATATACAAAAATCCGATTGGAACAGCTCGAAATCTGAAGACCAAAATTGTCAAAGTGGTGGTTGGCAAAAAGAAGAAGAAAAAAAAAGAATTGTCAATGATGGAGGCACATGCCGAAAGTCTTGAAATTGGTTGGTAAAAGAAAGAAAAAGAAATTGTCAAAGTGAGGCTAATGATGAACATCAATCATGGAGGAATATTGGTTGCACTAATTCACGCAAGCGTACGTGGTCACAAGTAATATAGAATAAAGTTGAGTTCGTTCCCACAGAGATCTGGTTATGGTTTTAATTCAGTAGATGTACCTATGCAACAATGTATGATTATTATTCACTGCTAAGACAATTAACAAATTTGGGTTTTAATTAACTAAATCTAGCTAAAAAGCAAATTAACAAACTAAGAATTAACTAACTAACGAGAATTGGAATCGAATTACTTCTGCAAGATAAACCATGGAATCCTAACTTTATTAAATACTTTGCTTAGATCTGATGCCTTTAATCAATATATGCAATGGTTATGATATCTGATCAGACAACACGAAACAAGTATACGCTACTTCTCAGTATACGAATACCAAACTAAACATACATCCACAAAAGAGATAGAAGATGAATAGACACCAATTATGCTTAGACCCTATATCTCTATAGAATTTGAAAACATAACGGTTGAAGAACAAGTTATCCATAAAGATCACATAGGGCAATATAAGTATTCTCATCTCATACTACTAATCATGTTGATAAACAATCATGAACCTATGCTAGCATGGCAAGTTCTAAATCTCAAGATCCACTTTCACTTCACAAGAGATTAAAAATTAGATGTTAGCTACGCATCTAACAATTAAGCATAACCATACGAGGATATCAGATATACATCACACACAGATCTTTAAAGCATCAAGATACTAAAGCTCCATAAATAAATCCGTTAGAATCCCATGACAACGATTAGTTCATAATCGAACCGCTCGTCATCATGGGATCTGATGAAACCATGATAAAAATAAATGAAAAGATACAAATAAACCTGAGTAATTGATATGTAATTTTTCTACTCCTAATGATCTGATTTACAATGATAGGTAGTGTTTATATAGGCCCTAGAATACTTTTCCAACAAGAAAAGACCTAAAAATACAATTTAATTCGAAACAAGATAGAATTTCAGAATTTCCAGCGAGTTCGGGCGCTCTCAGCGCGGGCAGGGTGCTCTCAGCGCGGCTAGCTCCTATTCAGAATTATAGAAAATTTCTCAGGCTTCGCGTGGACAGTAAGATCGCTGAAAACGGACTTCTAGAACTCCAGATATGGCCAAAACAGTGAAGACTGCACAACCTACCCAGAAAATCCGAATTTTACACAATTTGCTCCTTTCTCCTTCATTTTCTATTCCAATTCTTTTGCCACTTCCCGTTCTTCAATTCTTGAGCGTTATGATCTTTATGGTAGCCTATGGAAATATGCCATCCTTCACTCCATTGCTCAATTTCAACTCCAAGACCAATGAAACCACCACTCCTAGCCGATAATTGTAATCCTGCACAACTACACAAAACACATCAAAAAATACAACAAACTTGAGGCCAAGTGAATCAATTTAATCCGATATGGAACGCTCCAAGTGGATATAAAATCCACTTATCACACCCCCAAACTTAAATCGATGCTTGTCCTCAAGCATAAACAACTAAACACTAACTAGTACCACTTCCGTAGGTGATCACGGTTGCATTTGGCATATGCAACAAGCCCTTTAAACCCCTAGGCAGCCCTAGTGGACGAGTAAGGTCTCGTGAGGGCCTATAGCGAATGTACCCACAAAATCCATCTAACTATCAATGCAAAAACAATGCAATGCATGAATGCAACTAATATGAAAAATGCAAAGATCCCCTTCAAACTCACCAAAACCAACTAACAAGCAAATATCTCAAAGAATGCAACTAAATCCAAATAGAGCTCGACTAAGTCCCCGTATACTAACAATACATGAACAGAAACGTGCGTGTGTGCAATGCTAATCAGAAATACTCCCAACACTAGGTCAAAAATCATACATGATTTCCGCCAAGACAATCACAGGTTTATAACTAGAATAGACTGTAGACACTCCATAACCTAGGAACACCTCCACCCTTATCCAAGATAGTCAGAAATTCATGCTTTATTACTATGACACATAATACTATATACAAAACGCATGCTTATTTAACCGTGCAATGAATGAGACCCCAAAAGGCTTATACAATAATATCCATGTAGCGAGTGTTAGGTCAGCAATCCCAAACCACAGAGTTTTAGGTTACTAGGACTAAGTCCCCTCAGACTTAATTACTCGAGTATTAAAGAGCTCACCCTGGTTAATTCTGCATTTAACAATTAAACTATTGACATTTTTTTCCATTTTTTTTTCTCTTTTTTTTCTAATTTTTTTTTCATGCAATCTGGAATGAGCATTCTCATTTCCAACCCTAGACTACTCATATAAATATGAGCCGGCTACTAGCCATTTGACACCTAGCCATTATTAACAATTAACAATTAGAATGAAATCCCTAGTTTCCCCCAAACTTAGACTTTAGTGCTCCTACGCTATCAAGGGAATAACGAAAATTCTAAATATAATCAAGTGATTAAATCTCAAAACATCCAAACAAGCATGACCCTAACCTAGCCCAAAAGCAAACAATGAGACTGTGTAAAAAATTTGTTCCCGTAACATGCAACTCAATTCCATAAGAACTATAAATCAACCCTCTACTCATCATCATCACACTCAATTAAACATCTACCTATCAATCAGAATCAGCTCGTCCTAAGGGATCATGAATTATGCATGCCATGAAAATGCAACTACATGAACTCACATGGTATACGAAAATAAAATAACAGAATGTCCTACATTAAACAAACATAAATAACACAAACAAAACAATCATGCATGAACTACCATTACTATGCAAAACATGATATCCTATATAAACACATAATACAACAACAAATACAACTACAACTACTAATCCCCCAAATTACCCCCCAAACTTAAAATATTCAATGCCCGCATTGAATGGAAGTAAATAGGAGGAAAAGTAGAAACATACCTAACATTAGAACCACATGGGTTGCCTCCCATGAAGCGCCTTTGTTTAAAGTCTTTAGCTAGACATGGCCATGGCTTTTTCTCTTGAAAATTTCTACACCGTATCTCTATATGGCCATTTAATTATCTTTTCCGGGGCTACATCCTCGATGACAAGTTTCCGCCTTCTTCGCTCTTCAAAGGTGTCAGCAACAATGTTCTCTTCACTACCTAACAAGTTAGCAACAATTACAATAGGCAAAGTAGATGATTGACCCAAGTATACATACCTCAAGTGACCTGGTGCTTTAAGCTCGAGTTTGGAAGCTTCTTCAATATGATGATTTTCTACCAAAGACTGATCAAGAATGGAGATAGACGGACTAGGAACAGAGGTGGGTAGTTCACCAACAGAAGTCTTAACAACAGACTTAGGATCAAAAGAACTCTCCTCAAGTTGAATTTCATGCTTAGAACAAATGACCTTCAATTCCTCTAACATCTCATCAGAAGTAAAATTCCTATACAACTCATGAAGATCCTCATTACCCTCAATCAAAACACCTTCCTCAAAAAAAGACTCAATTGCACTATCCTTAAGATTTGACCATGAAACCACCTCATCAACCAGCACCTTAGAATCCCAGAGATCAGCCTAGCGACTCACACTCTTCCTCCTCATCACTATCCACCACAGGTTCTGACAAAACAGAATTTTCTTCTTTTTCTATAGGGTCTTGATCGTGAATTCCTTCTTCATCCTCAATTGCTGAATTCTGATCGTTCGTGACTTTTCCAGATCTGAGTGTTATGGCATTAACCTGCTCCATGCCATCTTGTTTTCCTGGATTCACCTCTGTGTCACTAGGAAGAACTCCCTGCGGCCCGTTGAGAAAGGCACTTGCAATTTGCCCAAACTGATTCTCCAATGTCTTGAGAGATACCGTCTGACTTTTAATCATCAACCTCAATTCATCCAATTCAGATTTTTCATTCGAAGATTGACCATCATCCCCATGAAACTATTGCTACTGAAAATCTTGATTGTTGCTCCTGCCGAAATTGGGATGATAGGTGGTTGGAGCTGGTTGCGAAGGTTGCTGGAAGTTGCTCACAAACTGTGCTGATTCAGAAGATATGGCACATTGACTCGTCTCATGTGCGCCCTCACATAGCTCACAACTACTAGCAACTTGAGGCACCCCATGTTTCGACATAAAATCCAATTTCTTATTAAGTACCTCTAGCTGAACTGCTAGAGCTGTGACTGTATTAACTTCCAGAATTCCTGCTAATTTGCCTTGTGATAATCTCTGAGTTGGATTCTGGTATTCATTCGCAGCCATCATCTCAATTAACTCATAAGCTTCCTCATAGCTCTTAGCCCATAAAGCTCCACCTGATGCTGCATCTAGCATGGGTCTTGACTGTGCACCCAAGCCATTATAAAAGCAGTTAATCACCATCCAATCAGGCATCCCATGATGTGGACACTTCCTTAGCATCTCCTTATATCGCTCCCAAGCCTCGCACAAAGATTCTTCAGACTGCTGTAAAAATTGAGTAATAGCGTTCCTGATTGCTACAATTTTCGCCATAGGGAAGAATTTAGTAAGAAAATTCTGAGCAAGATCCTCCCATGTAGTAATGGAACCCGGTGGTAGAGAGTGTAACCAGCCCTTAGCTTTATCCCTCAAAGAGAATGAGAAAAGTCTCAATTTGATAGCATCTTCCGACACACCATTGATCTTGAAAGTGTCGCAGATCTCGATAAAATCCCGGATGTGCATATTAGGATCTTCCGTTGAAGCACCCCCAAACCGGACCGAATTCTGCACCATCTGAATTATGCTAGGCTTGATTTCGAAAGTATTAGCTGCAATAGCTGGCCTGACAATGCTAAATTGGATGTCCTTGATCTCTGGTTGAGAATAATACATCAATGCTTTCGTTGTTGCTGTTGGTTCTCCCATTGCTACCTGCAACACATAAAACTAAACAACTATATAAGAAACAATCCGAGTCAGTGAACTCTAACGACCACTGATGACAAGCATATAAACTAAAAATAAAACACTGATGATCCCCGGTAGCGGCGCCAAAAACTTGTTTGCACTAATTCACGCAAGCGTACGTGGTCACAAGTAATATAGAATAAAGTTGAGTTCGGTCCCACAGAGATCTGGTTATGGTTTTAATTCAGTAGATGTACCTATGCAACAATGTATGATTATTATTCACTGCTAAGACAATTAACAAATTTGGGTTTTAATTAACTAAATCTAGCTAAAAAGTAAATTAACAAACTAAGAATTAACTAACTAACGAGAATTGGAATCGAATTACTTCTGCAAGATAAACCATGGAATCCTAACTTTATTAAATACTTTGCTTAGATCTGACGCCTTTAATCACTATATGCAATGGTTATGATATCTGATCAGACAACACGAAACAAGTATACGCTACTTCTCAGTATACGAATACCAAACTAAACATACATCCACAAAAGAGATAGAAGATGAATAGACACCAATTATGCTTAGACCCTATATCTCTATAGAATTTGAAAACATAACGGTTGAAGAACAAGTTATCCATAAAGATCAAATAGGGCAATATAAGTATTCTCATCTCATACTACGAATCATGTTGATAAACAATCATGAACCTATGCTAGCATGGCAAGTTCTAAATCTTAAGATCCACTTTCACTTCACAAGAGATTAACAAATTAGATGTTAGCTACGCATCTAACAATTAAGCATAACAATACGAGGATATCAGATATACATCACACACAGATCTTTAAAGCATCAAGATACTAAAGCTCCATAAATAAATCCGTTAGAATCCCATGACAACGATTAGTTCATAATCGAACCGCTCGTCATCATGGGATCTGATGAAACCATGATAAAAACAAAATATGAAAAGATACAAATAAACCTAAGTAATTTATATGTAATTTTTCTACTCCTAATTGTTAGTTACAGAGGCATGCCTGTATACATCTAATAACAAGCCTAATTGTTTGTAATGCTTTGCATTACTTACATGACCTCTTAACTGAGGGAACCTCTAGTTGTAGAGTTTCTGTTTGTATTGTACTTGTAGTAGGCAACAAATCCTAGTTGTGTAACTGTACTTATAGAGTCTAGAATAATGCTTGAAAGAAGTTCCAAGGTTCATGCCTCAAGCAAGGAGTTAAAGACTGTCAAATAATCACAGTTGGGATTTGAAGAAATGAAGAATTTGCCTAAGTACCAATTCGAGAAGTATATTTGTCTATTCGATAAGTCCAGCATTCGAGAAGTCAGGGATTCGATATCTCAAGACACTATTCGATATCTCTGAATACACTGTTCGATATCTCATTTAATATCTCAAAGATTCGATATGTCTATGTACTCTATTCGATAAGTTCAACACCAATTTCATTGCTCTAACTAGTGATGTTGAAGCACCCAACGCCAATTTCAAGTGCTTTGTGAAATGGATGGCTGAGTCATACATCAAGGATGCACTCTCTGCCAACCCAACTCTATATCTAGATATCCTGGAACAGTTTTGGGGCACTGCTACTGTGGAGGTTGTAGCCCTGGAAAACGCAATCACTTCATATATCATCTACTGCAAGATTCAGGATCAGGAAATCACTATCACTTATGCAGACATGAATCAAGCACTGGGCCTACAACAAGAGTCATTTGACAGACTGGCCACGAATGCAGAGTTAGAGGAATTCTTTGAGTTCATCAACTACTCAGATGGGATCAATCTTGGAAAGCTGAACAGAAAGAATCTGATAAAGGAGTGGAGCTATATGTTTGCAACTCTTCTTCAAGTCTTCACTGCCAGGAAATCAAGCTTTGATCAAATCAGTGCACCTGTGCAGCAAATTGGCTATGCATTGGCCTATGGAAAGAAGATAGATGTTGGCCAAATCATCCTACAAGAACTATATGGGAGACTTGGTAAGAACACAACCAAGAGAGGTACTGATATTTTCTTCCCTCGCTTTATTCAATCTGTACTTAATTTTAAAAATGCTAAATTGATTGAATTGCCTGGGAAAGATAAAAATAGAATAGGCTATCCTAGATCCATGACCAAACTCATTTTTGGTAATTTGGAAATTAGGAATGATGTGGATGTAAGACTTAATATAACTCCCCATATGAAGAGCTTGTTTAGAACTTTAATTGTATTACTTGTGACTACGTGCGCTTGCGTAATTATAGCATAACAGTCATTCCCCATGATCTCACTTCTCGAAATCACAGACTGGTCATTGCTATCATTGATCAACTACAGAAGAAGGTTGGAACCAGAAATGCTGAAGAAATTGAAGCACTGCACATTCTCAGATCTTTTATAGCAACTGGTGAAACTCCAGAGAGGGATCAACCTAGGAGAAATAAGGATGATGACTCTAAAGACAAAAGTGATGGGAGGAGGAGACATCACAGGAGAGATAAGGGTGATGAAGATGAGAAGAAGAAGAAGGATGACGAGAATAAGAAAGATGGTGATGACCAAGGAAAAGTCTATGAGAGGAAAATTGGAAAACAGCAAGCCTTAGGCATTGCTAGCAGTAACCTCACCACAACACAAGACTCTGAGTCTAGGGTGAATATTGTTAGTAATGACCTACCAAAATCTGATTCGATGGCTTCTGCAACTGTTTTGCCACCTCAAGAAGAGGAGAAGATTCAAGTCAAGAAACCATGTGTATGTTTCAGAAAGCAAACTGCTAATGGAATACTACTATGGTCTACCAACAAGGGTCATAAGTTTCTGCCTAGCAATCATTCAAGGAGGAGTAAGTTTAAGCATGCTGCAAGAAGGGTGAAGATATCGAAGTCAAAGGCACTGACAATAATTCCAGGATTGAACCTACCACCTCTGGATGAAATCTATGATGAAGACCAACTGCAGTTCATATGGGCTCAAAGAATCTATCATGTTGCCATTGTTGATGACTTTCTTGAAATAAAATATACTGATGGAAGACAGAAGAAATACAGACAAGGAACATGTCAGCACTGGGGCAAGCTATATGACATAGAAAGAATAATTGCAATGTTGGATTCTGAAGACAGAGTGGAAAGGGTATGGAAGCTGGAGTTAATTGACTTTGTCAAAATGAAGAGAGATCACTAGGCAGAAATGAGAAAGAATAGTGAGGAGCTACTAAAGAAAAGGGAGGAGGAGTTTGCTGCAATGGAAACTAAGGCTGATGAATTGAGAGCTATGGGTCTGTGTAGAGTCAAGTTTAATCCTTACATCAATGAGTACAAGAAATATGGTAGAAATGTAAAGATTAGAATGGACTACATCAGTTCCTATTTTGAGAAGTAGTTGAATGAAGTACTTAAGGATTTATCAGGCTCCCCTCTAATTGAAGAACTCACTGCAATGGAAGACATTATTCTTGCCATGGAGGAAAATGCAAAGAAGAAAGCCAAAGAAGCTGAGGAGAAAATGAAAAATGAGAATCTGCAAGCCAAAGCTCAAGAGATGAATCCAAAAGGATATGGCTAGTAGTTTCTCATAACTTGTAAGAACACTTCTATGTACTTTCCTCAATCAATCTACATACCTGTACTGTTAAAGTTTTATCTTTATGTATGTTAATCTTGTTATCAGACATGAAATTGTGACTAAGGGTCTCACTCACAATTTGGGGGAGATTGTTAGTTACAAAGGCATGCCTGTATACATCTAATAACAAGCCTAATTGTTTGTAATGCTTTGCATTACTTACATGACCTCTTAACTGAGGGAACCTCTAGTTGTAGAGTTTCTGTTTGTATTGTACTTGTAGTAGGCAACAAATCCTAGTTGTGTAACTGTACTTATAGAGTCTAGAATAATGCTTGAAAGAAGTTCCAAGGTTCATGCCTCAAGCAAGGAGTTAAAGACTATCAAATAATCACAGTTGGGATTTGAAGAAATGAAGAATTTGCCTAAGTACCAATTCGAGAAGTATATTTGTCTATTCGATAAGTCCAGCATTCGAGAAGTCAGGGATTCGATATCTCAAGACACTATTCGATATCTCTGAATACACTATTCGATATCTCATTTGATATCTCAGAGATTCGATATGTCTATGTACTCTATTCGAGAACTCAGGAAGTCAACAAGTCAAAGTGGTATTCAAGTTCTCAAGGAGTCAACAAGTCAAAGTTCCATTCGATATCTCAAGGACTCAGAAAGCTATTCGATATC
Organism: Kitagawia praeruptora; assembly: GCA_037693485.1. Taxonomy (NCBI): domain Eukaryota; kingdom Viridiplantae; phylum Streptophyta; class Magnoliopsida; order Apiales; family Apiaceae; genus Kitagawia; species Kitagawia praeruptora. The sequence goes on from CM075347.1 coordinate 21,987,798, forward strand.
TCAAGGATTCGACAAGTCAAGTGTTCTATTCGACAACTCAAGGAATCCTGAAGAAAAGAGCTATTCGAGAAGTAATTCGATATGTCAATATAATAGTATTCGAGAACTCAGAGTTATCGATCAAGCCAATTCTAGTTCTCAAATCAACTACTTAGTCACTTCTCGAATACATTCTTGGAGACAAAGTACTGAAGAAATTGTACAAATCAGAAACCTGCAACAAGCCAATGCACTTTATGGACCACAATCTGTAACGTGCTCTGGAAAGCCTACAAGGAAGCTTGGACAGATATAGAAGAGACAAGGGGCTAAAGAAGTGGATCTGAACAGGCTTTGCAAAGTCAAATCTGTAACCGTTTGGACACTTACTCAAAAAGGATAGACAGACTAGAAAGTAATTTGTTCAGCTACCTTATTTGTAGTAAGTAGGGTGTATCCATGTTCTATAAGGATACAGCCTCACTTCCTTAGTCAATTAACTTTGTAACTTTGTGAGTCAAGTTTTTCGTACATTGTAAGCTATATCTCTCTAAGAAAAACGAAGCTGAGAATACTATCATTTGTATTCACAGATTGTAGCAACCTTTATCTAATAATACATTAGATTAAAGTGATACCGTGTCTTGTGTTGTTCTTTATCCGCACCTTCACTTCTGCACACACAAACACTTATTTGCTACATAGACTCGATCAAAGAAAAGTTCAAGAATCCATTCACCCCCCCTTCTGTATTCTTTTATCGTATTCAATACTCAACAAGTGGTATCAGAGCGGTTGTTTATTCAAAAACAGAAAAACGATCATGAGTTCGAATACACCAAAGACTACAGGAACGGTGAAAGTCCTAAGTTTGACAAAGATAACTTCAACCTCTGGAAGATAAAGATGATGTTGTTCATCAAAGCCTCTCATCCTTTGTATCCTGAGATTGTCAAGAATGGTCCTTTTGTTCCACAACAAGAGATACCAGAGAAGACTGTTGGAACCACAACTATCCCAAGATCTTATGAGGCCAAAGATCCATCAAAATGGACAGAATCAGAAAGGGAGAAGGTTGCTCTTGACAGCCACCTCATGTTGCTTATCATTGATTCCATGGACATGTCAATGTTTGCAAACATTGCATCATGTACTTCTGCCAAAGAAATGTGGGATCACATTGAGGTGTTGTGTGAAGGAACTGATGAGGTTAAGGAGAACAAGAAACAGATACTGGTCACACAGTATGAGGCTTTCATGGCACAGCCCAAGGAAAGCATTACTGAGATATTTGAGAGATTTCACAAGCTAGTTACAGAGTTGCAGATGAATGGCAAGGTTTACAGTACCAAGGAGTTAAACATGAAGTTTCTGCTATCCTTACCAAACCATCTAGAGCAAAGGGTCATTTCTCTAAGGGAAAGAGATTTGAACAAAGTTACATATGATGTGCTCTATGGAGTTTTAAAAACTCATGAGCTTGAGTTGCTTCAGAAAAGGGCTATCCAAGCCAATCAAGGCAGAATGGTAAACACATCATGTGCCTTGATTGTCAACAAATCTATTCAAGACATAGAAGCATCTACAAGTCAGTTAAGGATAGAGGAGGTAGTAGAAGAGGAAGAAACTGAACCTGAGGTAAGTGAACCTGTTGAGGAGAAGGAGGAAGAAGAGTTTTACACTCTTGAAGAACTAGATGGGATGGAAAACACTTCATATGCTTTCATGGCCAGAAAATTTCCAAACATCAGATTCAAAAGGAATCAACCCTTCAAACCCAAAACTCAAAACCATTCATTCAACAAAAGCAAGGCACCTGTGAAACCAAACAAGAATAAGTTTAAAACCAGCCATGTGGATAGGTCATCTGTAAGGTGCTATAGATGCAATGACCTAGGGCATTTTGCCAGTGAATGCAAGAAGCCTAAAAAGAAGGATAGAGATCTTGAGCTTGAAGCTAAGTATGAGGCCCTTCTGAAAAAGCAGACACAAGGTAAGGCCTACATAGCTGAAGGGAAGTGTTGGGATGATTCTGACAGTGATGGAGAGGAGCAAGAATTCTGCAATTATGCATTGATGGCCAATTCCAAGGATGACACATCTCCATTAGACCCTCAGGTACCATCTCTCACTACTATAGACATGTCTGTTTCAGAGTATAAATGCATGATTGAACAACTATCTGTTGAAATGTTTAACATTCATACTAGTATGACTGCTGCTAATGAAGAGATTGCTAAACTGTCTATTAAAAATGAAATGTTAACCAAAAAGAATGAGGAACTTGAGCTAACTGCTATGCAAATAGAAAACCTTAAGAAAGAAGTTGAATATCTGCAGAATAAGGTGTTGTGTGCTAGTTAGGTTGAAAAGGCTATTAGGGATGAATTAGCTGAAAATGAATTCAAACTAAAAACTTTCAAGAAATCATCTGGTCTAGTGAAATCCTACTGTGAGAAAATTGAAGCAAAGCCCAAGGCTGCTATTGGACTTGATTATGACACTCTTAAACAGAGAAAAGACAATGCTGTCATTGAAGATGACATAGTTGTTCATGAGGAAGTGCCTCACATTTTGAAAAAGATTGAAAATCCAATTTTTAAGGAACCAACATTTGAAATTGATGAGGATGCCTTACTCATCAAACAAATGTTGAATGATGAGGATGAGGCACAATCAAATGAACAACAAGCATCTTCCAAGAGTGAGAGTGTCAAGTCAAAAGCCAAGGAGCCAGTAGTTGATAGGCCAAGACCTAAGAAGTTTGTTAAGTTTGTTTCAGCTGGGAAGAGTGAATCAGAAAAGAAAGTGACTAAGAAGAAACAGAACAGAAATGGCAAGTTAGGGATTAACAAGGATAACAACTATGCTTATATGCCTAATGCCCCAAGGAAAACTTGTCAGAACTGTTTCAGTACCAATCATTTAACTCATGCATGCAAGAAACCTGTTGGTAGTGTGTCCAAACCTTTCTATGATTGTTCTGTGCCTCTAAGACATAGAGATGCGCCATTTTGTGATAAATTTGACTGTATGCCATGCAATATGAATGTTATGACTAGTTGTTTCAATCTGAGAAGACAATTTATTGATGGTTGTATTAGTCACAATTCTCACACACACTACACCAGGTCAAAGTCTTCGAGTCCTCCTAAAGCTAAGAAGGTACCTCTGTCACCTAAGTCTGAAACCTCAGGTTCTAAGACTTCTAACAATGACAAGAAGACTAACACCAAGAAAGTTGATAAGCATGTTATTTATGATAAAACTGTTTCTAAGTCACATGGACAATGTGACCCAAACTTGTTTGGGTACCAAAGGAAAAGTAATACCTTTGTGTTTGCAGGGCAAAGAAAGTGAAAAGAAGGTCATGTGGATTTTGGACAGTGGATGCTCAAATCATATGACTGGTGATATGGCCCTGCTATCACAGTATGAGGAAAAGGCTGGCCCAATGGTTGCTTTTGGAGATGACAGCATGGGTAACACATTGGGATATGGCAAGTTGAAAGTTGGTAATGTCATCATTGAAGATGTAGCACTAGTCAAGGGGCTCAAGCATAATCTGCTAAGTGTTGGTCAGTTTACTGATAGGGGATTCAAGGTGGATTTTGACAAAGATGAATGTTTGATCACCCACAAGAAGACTGGTGATTTTGCTCTATCTGGAGTAAGAAAGGGAAGCCTGTTTGTAGCCAATATGGACTCTGCAAACAAGGACAAAATTTGTTGCTTTTATTCAAAAGCATCAAATGAAGATTGTTGGCTGTGGCACAAGAAATTATCACACCTGAATTTCAAAGCCATTAATTCTCTAGTCAAAAGAGAGTTAGTGAGAGGCATGCCCATACTTGAATTCTATCAAGAAGGAGTGTGTGAGGCTTTTCAAAAAGGAAAGATGAAAAGATCAAGCCACAAGACAAAGACAGTGACATCAATAACCAAACCTCTACAACTCATTCACATGGATTTGTTTGGGCCTGTCAATATTATGTCACTAGGAAGAAAGAAGTATGCCTTGGTGATGGTTGATGACTTTACAAGGTATACATGGGTGGAATTTCTGGCATCAAAAGATGAGGCTCCACAAGTAATCATTGAGCATATAAAGAAAGTTGACAAGGAAGCAAAGGCCAACAATGCAAGTGTCATTGCATTGAGAAGTGATAATGGAACAGAGTTCAGAAATGCCATACTTGAAGCATTCTGTAAAAAGAATGGTATTTCTCAGCAATTCTCAGCTCCAAGGACTCCACAACAAAATGGAGTTGTTGAGAGGAAGAATAGAACTCTAATTGAGGCTGCTAGAACAATGTTACTTGATGCAAAGATGCCTACATGTTTTTGGGCTGAGGCTGTGAGCACTGCATGCTATATCCAGAACAGAACCCTCATCAACAAAAACACTGGAAAGACACCTTATAACTTGATGACTGGAAAGAAGCCTACTCTAAAGTATGTTCATACTTTTGGAAGCAAATGCTTTGTATTGAAGGATAATTCTGAATATGTTGGAAAATTTGATGCAAAAGCATTTAAAGGAATTTTTCTTGGCTACTCTATGGAAAGAATTGCATACAAGGTTTATGTCATCAGTCAAAAGAAAGTTATGGAAAGCACAGATGTGACATTTGATGACAGCAAACTACCTGGATTAGAAGAAGCCAATGATGAAGATAAAGATCCATTGAAGTTTGATAATCTAGATGATTCTGCTAAAGAGACTGAAACTGAAGTTGAAACTCGGGTTCAACAAACTCAAGTGAATGATGATGCAAGAGAAGAATTTATGCCAACCAATAGTGAAGGAACAAGCATCCAAGACACACCTGTGAGTAGTGGCAACTTCACAAGGGGAGGAAATGAGGATGACCATGATGTGGATGATGAAGCAACATCAAGAATGAGAAGTCAGGCTGAACACTCAAGGAAATGGGATAGATCACACACTGCAGAGCAAATCATTGGAGATCCTAATGCAGGAGTAAGGACTAGGAGATCAACTCAAAATGAGTGCCTCTATGGATGTTTTCTATCACAAGTTGAGCCTAAGAAACTTGATGATGCACTATTGGATCCAGATTGGATTATTGCTATGCAAAAGGAGCTGAATCAATTTGAAAGGAACAAAGTATGGGAACTTGTGCCTGCACAAAGAACAGAACCATTGTTGGAACAAAATGGGTTCTAAAGAATAAGATGGATGAAGATGGTGTAATTATAAGGAACAAAGCAAGGTTGGTTGCAAAAGGATACTCTCAACAGGAAGGCATTGATTATGATGAGACATTTGCTCCTGTTGCTAGATTGGAAGCCATCAGAATATTCTTGGCATTTGCTGCTCATTCAAACTTTAAAGTATATCAAATGGATGTCAAAAGTGCATTTCTGAATGGAGAGTTGGAAGAAGAAGTTTATGTGCAACAACCACCTGGTTTTGAGGATCCACACTTCCCAGAATTTGTCTACAGATTGCTTAAGGCATTGTATGGACTTAAGCAGGCTCCAAGAGCATGGTATGATACTTTATCACAATTTCTTCTTGAGAATCAATTCACTAGAGGCACACTGGACAAGACATTGTTTTACAAGAAGCATGGTGATGATCTTATCTTAGTTCAGATCTATGTGGATGATATCATTTTTGGTTCTACAAATGAGAAGCTGTGTGAGAAATTTTCTAAACTCATGCAGAGCAGATATGAGATGAGCATGATGGGAGAGTTGACATTCTTTCTTGGGTTGCAAGTCAGTCAAAGGAAGGAAGGTATCTTTATTAGTCAGACCAAGTATATCAAGGATTTATTGAAGAAGTTTGACTTGGAAGACTGCTCACCTGCAAAGACACCCATGGCCACTGCCACTAAATTGGATGAAGATGCTAAAGGCAAGAAGGTAGATATCTCAGTCTACAGAGGCATGGTTGGTTCTCTACTCTATCTCTGTAAGAACCCCAAATTTTCGGTAGAATTAAAACTTTTTATATATTGATGAAAGAATGAACAGTGACTCCGACTACAAGGTATTAACAATAAATGTGAATGGGTATAGATTTAAATGATTATATGTCATGAAGAATGCAATGGGTTGACAACCTAGATTAGAATAATCTATCTCCTAAGAAATAAGTTATGGCACTCCAAAGAGGAAGGAGATATTCTTGTGTCATCCAAATAAATATCTGCTGTTAGTCCAGTGATTCCGTAAAAAGGGTTAAGGAATGCCCGAAAGAGAGCAAGGACATTATTATAAATATAAGGATTAAGGATGGAATAAAGAATGAATAGTGTTTTTGGTAGAAATACGAATATTATTAGACGACGTTATATAGAAGTATTCAGAATGGAATTCTGAGTTCGTATTCATGATCTAGGGGCGAAATAAGTGTATGTAAACGACATCGGATTCTGAAAAGCAGCACTTTTATTTTTCTCCGAGATTTCCTGGACACTGCTAGACTTAAGTATTTATTAAAAGGATTTAAGGAATTTAAATTCGAGAAGTATTAAGAAAGATGGGGAATGGTATTATAATTATTAAGAAGGTTTCCGGTAAAATCCTAACTAGAAACGAATGAGTTATTCCCTCGAACGATCAATCAAATTGAGCAATACCCAGATAAAAGAACAAGCAGTGAATTAGGATGCATACATGTGCAATTGGTGGAAAAAGAAGAACCTAAGTGGCATACTTGTAAGTAACTACAACTAGGATGATTCTTTAGCATTTAACCAAAAATGGACTTGTTTAATGTAAAGCCAACACTTGGACAAGTAATATATCAACAAGTGGCACCAATAGATGGTTGACAACACATTAAAGAGAGATGCATCCATTATATAGCAAGTGTATGACATTATTAACACCAAAACACAAAGCAAAACACAAAAATTACTCCACCATTTTCTCACCAAGCAACTCTCGGCCAAAGCTTGAAAAAGGGGGTTTCCACCATCATTTGATCTCCAAATTTTTATGGTATGTACCTCACCTCATATTAGTGATGCCCTAGAAATCTTAGCTTCAAATTCATCTTTTATCATTTTCAAATAAATCATCAAAGATGATGATGAATAGTGTTCTTCATAAACTAACTTTTATATCTTGATTTCTTTTGATCATCCAAGCTATACTAAGGCTAGATAAGGGCTAAACAAGGCTTGATAAGTTCATACATACACCAAGGAAGGTATACCACTCTTGAAAACCTAGCTCTTAGTTTAAGTTTTGGTATTTTGGATGAGTTATATGGATTTAATGCATGTTTAGGACCTTAAGATTATGATTGGGCTTTGCTAAATGTTAAGTTAGTTTAGATGAACGGAAAGACATTGCTTGGTCTTAGTTCATGGATAAATAACATGTATGTGTTGTTTGGAGTGTAAACCATGATCATTGGATGGTTTGAATTTTGGAAAACGTGTAAACATAGCCGTCGTAATGCCAAAAATTTGTTAACCATTGAAATCCGTGCATAGCAGTATCATATACACACTGTCCAGTCTCGGATTTTGCCATGATAAGCTAGATTATGTTATAAGCTTCGTTTTGATATAAAGTTCGTATGAAACGGATATACGGTTTAGGAGATATGGCCGATTTAATAAAAGTTGTTCGAAACCGTAAATGAAAGTTCGTAACTGTATTTAAACTCCCTTAACTCGAGTAATGCAGTGGTGAATATTGATAATTAAATACTAGAGATGATAAGGAAGGTGTGAGAGAAAACCTTGCATTAAAAGGATCGTTTTACGATTTTATAAAAATGTTTGAATCAAGGTTAAACGCGAACGAACTCCTAGAAGCATGCTTGATTACAACTTTGGTTAATAACGTAGAAAACGGGCGATAAAACTCATAGTACAATCTCGATTCGTAAATGATCGATATTAAAACTTATATGGCTTAAGTACGTATTAAGTGTGGGTACAATGACGGGTCATAATATCGAACGTATGTCGAACCGCATCGGTGATAAAAAGAGTTACACTAAGAGGTGTATAACGAGATAATTCGAAAACGTGTTTCGACTTAAGTGAAGTCTATATTTAATCTTGTAAAGTGTTAAGTGATTAATCCCGAATGCCTTGGCTATTTATAGATCGTCAGGCTGACCCGGGACACGCTACCACCACCCTTACCCGCACTCGCTTTCCAGGCAAGTTTCAAATCCTTCTTTAAGGCTGTTGTTGTGAATATATATATATATGTATATATATGTTTCTGTTACAGTACATATGCCATAGCATGCATGCCTACTTTAAAAGTCATATTGATATACTTGTTCCCTGGTTTATTGTTGGCTTATAAGCTAGATAGATATATATATCAGTTATAAGCCGGAAATTATTTAGACCCTTAATCGAAGGGCAGTGAATCTCATTCTTTGATTATAGACCGGGAGTCGTTATTTCTTGATATATTGATATTATTTTCAGAGGAAAATAGTTAAGTAAATATTTTCCATTTGTTATCTGGCGAATATTCTTGGGATATTCCCTTGAGATTATTTGAGAAATATTATTTGGATTATTCATCAGTTAATTATTTATGCGATGAATATTATCTTTAATGTTCATATAAAGTCGATTAAATATTCGAATATTATTCGAACCCTCAGTTGAGTTATTTACTTAAAGAATATTCATTCTTATTTACTCGATAAATATTATTTTGAATATTCATTCAAGTTTATTTATTTAATGAATATTATTTTAAATATTCATTCGAGCCTTATTTATTTAAATGAATATTAATTCGAATATTCATTCAATATTTAGTTATTTTATAAATATTAGTTGAACATTGATTTGAACTCCAGTTATTCGATAAATATTATTTTGAATATTCCCTTGAGATGATAAATATTATCTTCGACATTCATTTAAAGTCGATTCAATTATTGAACATAATTTCGAATATTCATTCGATAATCATTTCTTCGATAAATATTATTAAGATTGAATATTCATTATTTATTTAATGAATATTGTCTCAAATATTCAGTCGATGGTTATTTCATCAATAAGTATCATTCTTAAGTTGAATATTCATTATTGATTCAATGAATATTATATCAAATATCCAAGGGATGTTTATTTCATCAATAAGCATTATTATTTTCAAATATCCATTTAAGATTGGATTTATTTAGTGAACATTATTTTAAACATTTATTTGAGTTTATTTAATTAATAAATATTATTTTGAATATTCCTTTAAAGAAGAGAGTTATTTAGTAAATAATTCTAAATATTCATTCGAGGATTACTTACGAGTAATATTATGATTTATTCATATTCCTTAATTAATATTGAGTTAATAAATATTCTTGGAATATTTATTTAAATTCTTTTAAGTTCTTTTATAATGATTCATATTATTCAAAGATTATCTGTCACCTTCAGATATGGTGTAAAATATTTTGGAGTATTTTATGACTATTTTTATCAAGGGGAGGTTCCCAAAACTCTATTTTCATTTAAATCTATCTTAAAGAAGATTTAAATACTCGCTCAACTTCCAAACGTATATAAGGGGACCTCACTTGAGAGATGTTATTTATTGGACTGCCCGGTCCTATACTTGCGAAACTATCTTGTCACTCGCATCTTGATTCTTTCAAACATCAATATGAGTCTGTTTGGTTACCTCCTCAACGCTCGAGGGGTAAGATTGATGGAACAAGTTTATATCCATTAACAAGCACCAGCTTGGGAAATATTGGTGAAATTTTCCTTTCCAATTAGATATGACTACTTTGTGGAGTCCTATCAACAAGTACTATACTTGGGGAAAGGGGGACGAACTTTATGTTTCAGAGTTATGGATGTTATTCGAACTAGGAGACGCGTAAGTGGCCGAGTGGCGCCGGTCCAGCAACTAATGGCCCAACCGTTGGCCGGGGGGTTCCAGAGGGCGGGCGATCCGTCGGTGCTTCCTTCTACATGTAGAGAACAAATGATGGGGAGCATGACATGCGACTGATCATCGTAAATGTTGTGGCTCCTGGCGCGGCAAAGCTCCCGTATTAGTTCATCTTCCAAATTGGGAAATTTTCTGCAACATTATCATTGTTGGCAGGTTTGAAAAGTACTTGAACTGGAATTGCAATATTCTTCCAGCAAGTTCCTCTATCATGAAAATTTGATAATATCTTGCTAATCTTTGCCATAGCAGATATTTCTTCGGATCAATTATATTTAAAGTTACTTTGTAACTACATCTCATACCTTAAATTGGTAATACGGTCGTTACTGCATGGCATATGGTATCAAAGATATTTTGAACTGTTATATGTTATTACTGTTTAGTTATATTCTTTTAGGTGGGCTATTGCTCACCCTTGCTTTATTTATTTATATCACAACAACAGCTAGATCAGATGGCCGCGCAAGGCGCACTCAGCGTAAGCAGGTGACAGCCGTCAGAGGAATAATCGCTGAGGTCATAGCTACCATTGCTGAAGAGGCAGCTACTGGTAGGCTAGTTGTTAGCATTTGAGTATCAAGTGTAATTATTATATGGCATATACAAATGGATGGCAAAGAGTTTGTAATGGTTAATTGTAATTCTTTGGGTTGTAAGAACTCAAACTTGTGATTAATAATATTGTTGGTTGCTCTGATTTCATCTCTGGGACTATAACGGGTGTGTTTTATGTTGTTGTTTTGGGTCACAAGGTTGTAATTTAGATTATGTTGGTTTTGTGGATGGATATTGAGACCGTAACGACCAGATCCCTGACCCCGGATCTGGGGGTGTTACAGAAATGGTATCAGAGAGAGCGTTATAAATCCCAGAGATGACGTGACGTTAAAACAATAAATTCATTAAGATAATAAGAACTCTTGCCAAGTTCATAGTCAGACTACATAATGTAGTATTGACATATAAAACCCTTATGAGAACCCTAAAGTATCATGATAGTAACTTAGCTCGTTCTTGTATCGACTAGTAAGGCGACAGACCTTGGGGATTACGAGCAGAAACATAATGATGCTTGTTTTAATATTGAAGATCGGATGGTGGATTCGATAGAGCACCCTACTGAGGACCCGGTTGAGGTCCCAGCAGAGGAAGGGAATATTGATAAGTATAAGGAGCTTACACTTAAGGAAATGAGGGCTACAGCCAGAGAGACTGTAAGAGTTAAGGTATAGTGCTCATAAAAGTGAGCATACAGAACTGAGATATTATTAAGAGAACTAAGGATGCGTATTGGATTCGTAGATAGACTGCTAGATGAAGTACCAGCAGGCAGGATGGATTTGAGGAATTACTTGAGATCCTATATAGGGATAGATTAAAATCCTTAGAGACCTTTAGATTAATAAGGAAAGAGATAGAGTGGTACATGATTATCAAAGTCAACAATAGAGGACAAGGAGCAGAGTCTCCAAGAGCAGTTAAGATTGAGGCAGCAAGTGCCATATCAGGTGATAAATGAATTAGTGTGAATATTGTAATGATAATTCACCATGAGAAGGCAGATTTCATAAGTGATAATTTGTAAAGTCAAACTTAGATTGATAAGGTGGTTGGGTTCAAGGAAATGTCCATTTTATGAATGGATCAACTTAGAAAATAAAGACATTGAAAGGTGATGGCATGATTGAATAAAGTATATAAGGAAGTAGTAAGCGAGACAAGGATCTCAGAACCTACAAGAGGAGAAGACCAATGAGTCTGTGACAAACTAGTAATAAGGCTATCGTCAGGAACCAAGTAAAGTCTAGTTCAATTCAGTGGAATGATGAACCAGAAACATTAGATGCACGTGATTTAAAGGAATAGTAAATTCCTTCTTTTCCTTGAATGGATTATGGTAGTTACCTTAAGTTTATTTTGACACTGAATCATAAATGGATTGAGTAAGGCAAGCAGTGGTTGAGATTAAAATGAGAATACTTTTAGATGAAACCTGAATGAACAGGTATAGGCCATGTTCTCGAAGTGAGAGTTTTGGCAAAATAAAGTCCAGACAGTAGGACATATGATTAATAGGAAGTAGTGATTGATTGACCCCACCAAATTAAAGACGGTTTCAAATGGAGATTGGCCAACCACACCGACAAAGGTGATAAATTTCATAAGATTTACAAGGTATTACCAAAGATTTGCTCAGGACTATACAAAGAGTGCAGTCCCGTAACCCGACTTATTGGTAAGACTAAAAGTTTGAATGGACAAGATAAATGGGGGAAAATCTCCCTGGAGTTAAAGATAAAAACTGATGACGACCCTGCATTGGCGTTACCTAATGGAAGAAGGAAAATTTTGGAATATAATTAGGATGCACCTCGTACAGGTTTAGGTGTTGTGCTTGTGCAACAGGACAACATAATTTTTGAACACAATTGGACAACACGGTTCACCAGATTCGGATGACCTTGGTAGTGCAAATTCTGGGAAGCGACTGGCCCCGATGGTAGTGTTCCTGCCGAGACTAGTTATTACGTAGACTGGTATTCGGTAGTATCGACTATTAGGACAAACACGTATCGGGGAGGTATGGCATGTTTAGTTTGAAACTTTGGATTCCCCTTCTAGGGAAGATGTATATTTGGTTTCCTTCTAATGGTTGAACTCCCAGCTTTATGTCAATCATCGCTACTGTAACTGTTTATGGTTCGACCAGCTCGGATGTTCATAGAAATATTCTTTGGGTATCGAATTTGATTCTCTTAATGTAACCAGTGGGTGGATAGATTGACTGGAATTTCCCTAATCCTGGAAAGGAATTGGACAAAAATTTGGCAAACCTTGTCTTTCTGATTATCTGAATATATCACTGAGGAAAGTGGAAACTGAAGCAAACCCTATGAATTGGGTAAGGTAGCCGCTATACGGATTGGTAGATAGATCCCGATTATTACGATTGATTCTAGAAATAAACTAATGAAGATAAGATTGGATGGTAAAAAGGGAAATGTAAAGAAGGAACAAGCCGGACTAAGAAAGTTCGGGATGGACTTAAATGAAAAAGTTGTCATGCCAGAAATGTTAAGTTTTTGTGGCACATGAAATTGATAAGAGTAACTAGAAGAATAAAAGAAAAGGAAAGGTGACCGGAGATGGCACCGAGAAGTCGATTGAGACTTATATGGAGTGAAGTTTTGAAAAGATCAAAAGGTATCAAAGTAGAAGGCACTATGCCAGCAATTGCTAGAAGAGTAATGCTATTAGCCGACCCCTAAACTCACATATTTAGCATGGCCAGATGGGGCCAAGTCACTAAGGATTATCAAGTGACTGAACCAGCAATGTAAGGACAAAGCGGGGTGCTTCTAATCAAGTGCCAACCGCGAGGGCTTTTGATATAAATTGAATTGAGATACAGGATGATGGATTTCATATATACTATGGACGTATTAGGATTGAGGGTAGTGACCACTGAAAAGTTACGAAGATTGCCAAAGTCAGTGCAGTATGATGCATAAATGTTATCTGAAACTTAGTGTCCTCAAAAAGAGCATTAGGCACTAAGAGATTCACGTTGAACACGACCAATATCTTCCAGAACATCCTTGCTACCATTACCAAGTTCTGTATGAAAGAGTAGATAGACATATGTTGTCTTTTGGAAGGTCATGTAGACCGACATTCGTTTAAAAGAAAGGTTAACATGAGCTACCTATAGATTATTAAGATGAGAATGATTGAAAACAGACCCTTATTAAGGGTACATGATTTGATTGCCAATTTCAGGGTAATGTAAGTATTCCTTGAAAATAGAATTGAGAGTAGAGCATCCATAAATTAAGACGAACCCTGGGGATGCACAAAGGATAGCATCACCCCTAATAAAGACATTTTGAATTCAGACGATATAAGTTGAATCGACCAAAGTATAAAGAGCCTGTAAGGATTTGTGGAAAGGAGTCTCGAAAAGTACATAGACAGAATTGTTATAAAATTGATTATTGATGTTCGATATACCCTGTACCCAGAAGATACAGGAGGGATGATGAGGATGACCTAAGAGACCCTATAAGGGAAGAGGTAATGTTCTGAACTTCAAAGGGGAAGTTTGGTAAGGAATGTATGGCATAGTAATAATAAGGCCAGATGAAGCATGTGTGAAACCATGAGGAAGTATGGATTGAACCAATAAGGTTGAGATTATCCTAAAACGAGAAGGGAGTTAAGTAAGGAAATATCCTAGGTATGATTGGGAGTACCTGTAGTAAAGTTCACACCAGAAAGGTGGAAGCAATGACTTTTGGAAAAGACTGATATATGCTTTCTCCCATTCAGCAGAATTTAAGGGAGAATGCTTTCACCCTGAGTTGGAATAAATCCAGAAAATGTTGACTTCAAGAAATTATTATATTCAGGAAAGGCCAATGAGGTGGCCGACACTTTAAGTATAAGGAAGTAAGTATATATGCTCATACTAAAGGAATAGCGTGAAAATGAGAATGGCCTTGAAGGTCAGATTGTGATGGAGGAATTTATGTTCCCCGATGATGGTACGAGAACCAACTATAAGGATAGTTTAAGTAAACATTCGACTCCTGATTTTGTCTACAGCACATTACCGACACTAGAAGATTCTGCGACAGGTCAGACCAAAATTCCCCAAGCGACTCTCCCGTATTTTAGAAAGAAAGAGGAGAGATGAGTGAATAAGGGATGATTAAATACAGAAGTTAGATTGGTACGGATATTGATAAGCTATTGGCATGACGATGAATGACAAGCAAGTTTATGTTGATGTATTTCTGTGTAAACAAGATAGAGGATTATGAGGTTGGAGAATCGTGATGCTGAAAAGTATCCTTGTGAGAAGGATTAACGAGGTTCGGAAAAGCGATTAAGTAAATTGCTAAGCTTCTAGTCTTATACTGGAGACATATGATTAATAATCTTAGCAGCTTGTTCCAGCTGCGATGCTGGAAGCTCTTCTGTAATTTTATCTGCTTCATGTAATACCTACGTCAAGTTCAGGAAGCATTCCCTATGGATAGGGAATATTGATTATTTTGTTTTCCTAGAGGATCTTGAATTGACAATTATGAAACCCGCATGTTTAGTGATTCAAGCACTGTGTAGACGATAAGCGATGGTGATTCTCCTGAGAAATTAGGTGATAACGACTGTGGAGATGTCGAATTGAATCTAAGTTAGAGAAATCATCCAGGTTTATTTTGGATGGTTTAATTTTGAAACAACAGGATATTCGAAATAAATGATTAGGCTATGATGGATCATAAAATGATTATAGTAGAAATAAAGACAAGTGACGGATAGAGATGGAAATAGAGTTGAGAATCAATAAGAGAGTCAGATAGGCGGGCTCATGAGAAGCTCCAGTAATGAAGCGAGAAAAGTATGGAATTGGCAGGGCAAGGGTATTGGCCAAAACGGAAAGTTGGAATTATGAGCAAAAATGACATACAAATTGACTCCTTTTAAGTTTGGAAAATTCGAAGAAATATGGAATAGATTGATTGAGTAATAAAGAGACTCATGGAATGAGAAGGTGAAATCTAGATGGTTGAACAAAGGAAAATTTGACCCAAACGTGTAACACGTATTGAGTAAAGGTGACGAGTGTCTCAATACTGAGATGACGATGGAAGTTAACCAACAGAAGTAAATAAGAATTAGATAATACGAAGAATGTGATTGATAAAGAAAAGATTGGGAAATAATGGAATGTGAAGCAAGAAATGTTATGAATGGATTGATGAATGAGTTTTTCTAATGAACTCTCGGAATGACAACCTGATAGTGTTAGTATTATGAATAAGAAAGATCCAGTTTCGTGGCGTGAAATGTCAGTTATAATAAAGTCAAGCGAGAAATCCAAGATTTAACCTGAAAGGTTGAAGGATTTTCCAAAAGTATATGATGCTAATATCGAACAAGAATATAGGTCCATAGAACGATGGAAAGAGCAGTAAGGGCATGTGATATGTGAGATTATGATAAAGTAGTATTTGATACGAATATGATTATCTTTCTTCGCTAATAAACCTCTCTAGTTCAGAGGTGAATTCTAAGTATGATATTTCGACAATCATGAAAATTTTCTTATATAATTCTTTGAAATTCTTTTCTTTTCTTCTTCCTTATTTATTTTCTTTTAAATTGAGAAGAACAACCCTTTAAGGAGGGGAGGTACTGCCACGTGACGATCTGTTTGTGTGATAGAAGTCTAAGTGGAATGCCATTAATTGTTTAATTGTTTGTCAAGTACTAAAGGCTGGCCCCCTTCTATACTAACTATGCAATATAACAAATGTTCATTGATCATAGTGATCTCTCAATAAATTCTTCTAATTCTATATATTGAGCGAGATTGCGAAGATTAAAGCAGTCAGGAATTGCAAAATTATGAGTGAGGTTATCTCCGGAATTCGTAGCGCGTTAGTGATACCGAAGTCACTGCACGTACCAATAAGGTTAATAGTATAAGACCGGACAAGAGCGTATATCGGATAATGTGTTGTGCGAAAGTACCAAGGAATTGGTAGAACGTATAAAGGGTGTATTGTAACACCAGTACGATGCGCTTTAGAAAGATTGGAATGTGTAAGGGTCGACCAGAGAATTGGAAAGTGAAATAACCAATAAGTACCCAATTGTCCTCTACCTGATTCCGGGACGGAATCCTTTTAAGGAGGGGAGATTGTAAGAATCCCGAATTTTCGGTAGAATTAAAACTTTTTATATATTGATGAAAGAATGAACAGTGACTCCGACTACAAGGTATTAACAATAAATGTGAATGGGTATAGTTTTAAATGATTATATGTCATGAAGAATGCAATGGGTTGACAACCTAGATTAGAATAATCTATCTCCTAAGAAATAAGTTATGGCACTCCAAAGAGGAAGGAGATATTCTTGTGACATCCAAATAAATATCTGCTGTTAGTCCAGTGATTCCGTAAAAAGGGTTAAGGAATGCCCGAAAGAGAGCAAGGACATTATTATAAATATAAGGATTAAGGATGGAATAAAGAATGAATAGTGTTTTTGGTAGAAATACGAATATTATTAGACGACGTTATATAGAAGTATTCAGAATGGAATTCTGAGTTCGTATTCATGATCCAGGGGCGAAATAAGTGTATGTAAACGACATCGGATTCTGAAAAGCAGCACTTTTATTTTTCTCCGAGATTCCCTGGACACTGCTAGACTTAAGTATTTATTAAAAGGATTTAAGGAATTTAAATTCGAGAAGTATTAAGAAAGATGGGGAATGGTATTATAATTATTAAGAAGGTTTCCGGTAAAATCCTAACTAGAAACGAATGAGTTATTCCCTCGAACGATCAATCAAATTGAGCAATACCCGGATAAAAGAACAAGCAGTGAATTAGGATGCATACATGTGCAATTGGTGGAAAAAGAAGAACCTAAGTGGCATACTTGTAAGTCAACTACAACTAGGATGATTCTTTAGCATTTAACCAAAAATGGACTTGTTTAATGTAAAGCCAACACTTGGACAAGTAATATATCAACAAGTGGCACCAATAGATGGTTGACAACACATTAAAGAGAGATGCATCCATTATATAGCAAGTGTATGACATTATTAACACCAAAACACAAAGCAAAACACAAAAATTACTCCACCATTTTCTCACCAAGCAACTCTCGGCCAAAGCTTGAAAAAGGGGGTTTCCACCATCATTTGATCTCCAAATTTTTATGGTATGTACCTCACCTCATATTAGTGATGCCCTAGAAATCTTAGCTTCAAATTCATCTTTTATCATTTTCAAATAAATCATCAAAGATGAAGATGAATAGTGTTCTTCATAAACTAACTTTTATATCTTGATTTCTTTTGATCATCCAAGCTATACTAAGGCTAGATAAGGGCTAAACAAGGCTTGATAAGTTCATACATACACCAAGGAAGGTATACCACTCTTGAAAACCTAGCTCTTAGTTTAAGTTTTGGTATTTTGGATGAGTTATATGGATTTAATGCATGTTTAGGACCTTAAGATTATGATTGGGCTTTGCTAAATGTTAAGTTAGTTTAGATGAACGGAAAGACATTGCTTGGTCTTAGTTCATGGATAAATAACATGTATGTGTTGTTTGGAGTGTAAACCATGATCATTGGATGGTTTGAATTTTGGAAAACGTGTAAACATAGCCGTCGTAATGCCGAAAATTTGTTAACCATTGAAATCCGTGCATAGAAGTATCATATACACACTGTCCAGTCTCGGATTTTTGCCATGATAAGCTAGATTATGTTATAAGCTTCGTTTTGATATAAAGTTCGTATGAAACGGATATACGGTTTAGGAGATATGGCCGATTTAATAAAAGTGGTTCGAAACCATAAATGAAAGTTCGTAACTGTATTTAAACTCCCTTAACTCGAGTAATGCAGTGGTGAATATTGATAATTAAATACTAGAGATGATAAGGAAGGTGTGAGAGAAAACCTTGCGTTAAAAGGATCGTTTTACGATTTTATAAAAATGTTTGAATCAAGGTTAAACGCGAACGAACCCCTAGAAGCATGCTTGATTACAACTTTGGTTAAAACTCATAGTACAATCTCGATTCGTAAATGATCGATATTAAAACTTACATGGCTTAAGTACGTATTAAGTGTGGGTACAATGACGGGTCATAATAGCGAACGTATGTCGAACCGCATCGGTGATAAAAAGAGTTACACTAAGAGGTGTATAACGAGATAATTCGAAAACGTGTTTCGACTTAAGTGAAGTCTATATTTAATCTTGTAAAGTGTTAAGTGATTAATCCCGAATGCCTTGGCTATTTATAGATCGTCAGGCTGACCCGGGACACGCTACCACCACCCTTACCCGCACTCGCTTTCCAGGCAAGTTTCAAATCCTTCTTTAAGGCTGTTGTTGTGAATATATATATATGTATATATATGTTTCTGTTACAGTACATATGCCATAGCATGCATGCCTACTTTAAAAGTCATATTGATATACTTGTTCCCTGGTTTATTGTTGGCTTATAAGCTAGATAGATATATATCAGTTATAAGCCGGAAATTATTTAGACTCTTAATCGAAGGGCAGTGAATCTCATTCTTTGATTATAGACCGGGAGTCGTTATTTCTTGATATATTGATATTATTTTCAAAGGAAAATAGTTAAGTAAATATTTTCCATTTGTTATCTGGCGAATATTCTTGGGATATTCCCTTGAGATTATTTGAGAAATATTATTTGGATTATTCATCAGTTAATTATTTATGCGATGAATATTATCTTTAATGTTCATATAAAGTCGATTAAATATTCGAATATTATTCGAACCCTCAGTTGAGTTATTTACTTAAAGAATATTCATTCTTATTTACTCGATAAATATTATTTTGAATATTCATTCAAGTTTATTTATTTAATGAATATTATTTTAAATATTCATTCGAGCCTTATTTATTTAAATGAATATTAATTCGAATATTCATTCAATATTTAGTTATTTTATAAATATTAGTTGAACATTGATTCGAACTCCAGTTATTCGATAAATATTATTTTGAATATTCCCTTGAGACGATAAATATTATCTTCGACATTCATTTAAAGTCGATTCAATTATTGAACATAATTTCGAATATTCATTCGATAATCATTTCTTCGATAAATATTATTAAGATTGAATATTCATTATTTATTTAATGAATATTGTCTCAAATATTCAGTCGATGGTTATTTCATCAATAAGTATCATTCTTAAGTTGAATATTCATTATTGATTCAATGAATATTATATCAAATATCCAAGGGATGTTTATTTCATCAATAAGCATTATTATTTTCAAATATCCATTTAAGATTGGATTTATTTAGTGAACATTATTTTAAACATTTATTTGAGTTTATTTAATTAATAAATATTATTTTGAATATTCCTTTAAAGAAGAGAGTTATTTAGTAAATAATTCTAAATATTCATTCGAGGATTACTTACGAGTAATATTATGATTTATTCATATTCCTTAATTAATATTGAGTTAATAAATATTCTTGGAATATTTATTTAAATTCTTTTAAGTTCTTTTATAATGATTCATATTATTCAAAGATTATCTGTCACCTTCAGATATGGTGTAAAATATTTTGGAGTATTTTATGACTATTTTTATCAAGGGGAGGTTCCCAAAACTCTATTTTCATTTAAATCTATCTTAAAGAAGATTTAAATACTCGCTCAACTTCCAAACGTATATAAGGGGACCTCACTTGAGAGATGTTATTTATTGGACTGCCCGGTCCTATACTTGCGAAACTATCTTGTCACTCGCATCTTGATTCTTTCAAACATCAATATGAGTCTGTTTGGTTACCTCCTCAACGCTCGAGGGGTAAGATTGATGGAACAAGTTTATATCCATTAACAAGCACCAGCTTGGGAAATATTGGTAAAATTTTCCTTTCCAATTAGATATGACTACTTTGTGGAGTCCTATCAACAAGTACTATACTTGGGGAAAGGGGGACGAACTTTATGTTTCAGAGTTATGGATGTTATTCGAACTAGGAGACGCGTAAGTGGCCGAGTGGCGCCGGTCCAGCAACTAATGGCCCAACCGTTGGCCGGGGGGTTCCAGAGGGCGGGCGATCTGTCGGTGCTTCCTTCTACATGTAGAGAACAAATGATGGGGAGCATGACATGCGACTGATCATCGTAAATGTTGTGGCTCCTGGCGCGGCAAAGCTCCCGTATTAGTTCATCTTCCAAATTGGGAAATTTTCTGCAACATTATCATTGTTGGCAGGTTTGAAAAGTACTTGAACTGGAATTGCAATATTCTTCCAGCAAGTTCCTCTATCATGAAAATTTGATAATATCTTGCTTATCTTTGCCATAGCAGATATTTCTTCGGATCAATTATATTTAAAGTTACTTTGTAACTACATCTCATACCTTAAATTGGTAATACGGTTGTTACTGCATGGCATATGGTATCAAAGATATTTTGAACTGTTATATGTTATTACTGTTCAGTTATATTCTTTTAGGTGGGCTATTGCTCACCCTTGCTTTATTTATTTATATCACAACAACAGCTAGATCAGATGGCCGCGCAAGGTGCACTCAGCGTAAGCAGGTGACAGCCGCCAGAGGAATAATCGCTGAGGTCATAGCTACCATTGCTGAAGAGGCAGCTACTGGTAGGCTAGTTGTTAGCATTTGAGTATCAAGTGTAATTATTATATGGCATATACAAATGGATGGCAAAGAGTTTGTAATGGTTAATTGTAATTCTTTGGGTTGTAAGAACTCAAACTTGTGATTAATAATATTGTTGGTTGCTCTGATTTCATCTCTGGGACTATAACGGGTGTGTTTTATGTTGTTGTTTTGGGTCACAAGGTTGTAATTTAGATTATGTTGGTTTTGTGGATGGATATTGAGACCGTAACGACCAGATCCCTGACCCCGGATCTGGGGGTGTTACAATCTCACTGCAAGTAGGCCAGACATCATGTTTGCTACATGCTTGTGTGCAAGGTTTCAATCAAATCCAAAAGAATCACATTTGGTTGCTATAAAAAGGATCTTTAGATATCTGAAGGGCACTCCAAACTTGGGACTATGGTATCCTAAGGACCTAGGGTTCAATCTGGTTGGTTATTCTGATGCTGATTATGCTGGATGCAGAGTGGATAGAAAAAGCACCTCAGGTAGCTGCCAGTTTCTTGGACAAAGGTTAGTCTCTTGGTATAGCAAGAAACAACAATCTGTGTCAACTTCTACAGCTGAGGCTGAATACATAGCTGCTGGAAGTTGCTGTGCTCAAGTGCTTTGGATTAGAAATCAACTTAGAGATTATGGACTTGTGTTGGAAAGAATTCCAATCATGTGTGACAACACAAGTGCAATCTCTATAGTTGCCAATCCTGTCAATCATTCTAGAACAAAGCACATTGACATCAGATATCATTTCATTAGAGAACATGCAACTAATGGAACTATTGAGTTGCATTATGTCTCTACAGATAAACAACTAGCTGACATATTCACTAAGCCACTAGATGAAGCCACCTTCACAAGGTTGGTTAGTGAGATTGGAATGCTGAATTCTTCAGATTCTGGCTAAGTGAATATATCGTCTAGATTGTTGCAGCAGTAAACACTTACTTTATCTAAATTTTCAATATTTTTGGAGTAAGTGTTGGCTGAAATATGATTTATAAATATTTCAAATCTGTTGCATATGTTGGAAAATCATATTTTTGCTAACTTGAAATTTCTATGAAATTTTGAGAAAATCACTATTTAATTTGCTAGAATATTCTTCAATGAATATGGCTGGTCAATTTTAAAAGATAGTGAAAATCAATTTTTATGAGTGATGGGTATAGTTCGATAAGTCAAACTTCTCGAATGATTCACTATTCGACATCTCTAACAAGTCTCATTAGAGTACTCTTGAGTTCTCGAATAGAGCCTTTCTGAGATATCGAATAGAGATATTAGAGATATTCTTGACTTCTCGAATATGGTAACTGAGTTCTCGATTGACTGAGTTCTCGAATACTATATTTGAGTTCTCGAATCATTTGAAAAGACTAATTTCTCGCTGAATTTTAACCGATTTTGGATTTTTATTCAGAATTCAGAATTACTCATAAAAATATATTTTACCTAATTTAGATTTATTTCTAAGTTAGATAACTGCCAGCTGTGAGCTACAACCTGCTTGAGTTATCGAATAAGCCTTTCTTGACTTCTCGAATAGTTGTTTTCTACTTCTCGAATGCCTGACTTGTCGATATAGAACATACATCTAATCGACAATTCAAGCACTTCATACTTTTACAACTTCACATCTATTCGATTCATTTCATTCGATTTCTCAAGCATCCAAACTCCCAAAACCTCTGAAACCCTAACTGCAAAAGCTAAATTTCTTCTTCAACCTTCGATTTCTTCTCTCTCTCTCACACAAATGGCAACAGTAAAGTTCAACACCAATTTCATTGCTCTAACTAGTGATGTTGAAGCACCCAACGCCAATTTCAAGTGCTTTGTGAAATGGATGGCTGAGTCATACATCAAGGATGCACTCTCTGCCAACCCAACTCTATATCTAGATATCATGGAACAGTTTTGGGGCACTGCTACTGTGGAGGTTGTAGCCCTGGAAAACGCAATCACTTCATATATCATCTACTGCAAGATTCAGGATCAGGAAATCACTATCACTTCTGCAGACATGAATCAAGCACTGAGCCTACAACAAGAGTCATTTGACAGACTGGCCACGAATGCAGAGTTAGAGGAATTCTTTGAGTTCATCAACTACTCAGATGGGATCAATCTTGGAAAGCTGAACAGAAAGAATCTGAGAAAGGAGTGGAGCTATATGTTTGCAACTCTTCTTCAAGTCTTCACTGCCAAGAAATCAAGCTTTGATCAAATCAGTGCACTTGTGCAGCAAATTGGCTATGCATTGGCCTATGGAAAGAAGATAGATGTTGGCCAAATCATCCTACAAGAACTATATGGGACACTTGGTAAGAACACAACCAAGAGAGGTACTGATATTTTCTTCCCTCGCTTTATTCAATTTGTACTTAATTTTAAAAATGCTCAATTGATTGAATTGCCTGGGATAGATAAAAATAGAATAGGCTATCCTAGATCCATGACCAAACTCATTTTTGGTAATTTGGAAACTAGGAATGATGTGGATGTAAGACTTAACATAACTCCTCATATGGAGAGTTTGTTTAGAACTTACCCCCACAACATGCCAACATTTGATGCAAAATATCAGTTAGCTAAGCCCAAGTAAGTAGAACAAAATGCTAACCCAGGGCTAGCTAACCAACCCTCTCAACCAAACACTTTACCACACACTGAGCCAACTGTATCATCCTCTCAAAAGGGTGATGTCAGTAAAAAGAAGATAAAGGAAGTAATGTCTGCACCCTTAAATATTCTATCTGAAGCAGCATTAGCTGTTGAACTAGGTCTAGAAAGTGAGGAACCAGAGTCACCCTTACTAAGGCCAAAGAAGAAGAAGAAAACTAAGACCACCTCTTCAGCCACACAAATGGCTGAAGTTGTAAAATCAGGGGCAAACAGCTCACTAGATGTATCCTCTCAACAGGGTGCATCTATAGAATCAGGCATCCTCCCCAATGCACCTTCTTGTATTGAGTCAGCACATGGGAGTGATAAGGTTGGCACTACACTGAGTGGAGAGCACATCATACTTGAAACTCCCTCTATCTCTCAGGGGGAGTTGCCAAAATCTACTCTACAACACACTATTCTTCCAGAATCTTCATCTCATATTTCTTTGCAGCCTGCAACTCAAGCAATTGAGGAGCAAGGCATTGATCATCAAAAATTCTTTTCTCTTGATGAGCCAATGAACTCAAGTGACTTGGTGCATGACACCCTGTTCACCACCCAGGACCCACATTTAGATGGTGAGGGAATGCATGTTGGGGCATCTCCTAATGACACCATCACAAACACAGAGGTTCCACTAGTTTTCACTAGAGACTCTGTGCCTGTGTCAATTGCTGGTGTAACTCATCCCACTTCTGTGGAGACACCAGTAGTAGAGTCAATCCATCCGGTTACAGAAGTTGCATCTGTAACTGAGGAGTCTAGCTTGCCTAGCTTTAGCTCTGACTTTATGTCACAATGGCTGAAGCCTGTGCACCATGACAGTGCTTCAGGATCAGGGTCTGTTCCACAACAATTCACGGTTGAAGCACTTCAAAGCTTAATTGTGGATCAGATTTCTGAGTTCACAAAGATAGCACAGCACCTCCTCACTGCCAACCTGCCAAATCCTGACTATGAAGCTATTCTCCTGTGCCATAAAGAGGATGTGGAGCACCAACAGGCCAAAATTGTGGATGAGTCTGAGAGAGAAGGCAATATAGATGCCTGGCTTCAAGGAAAGTATGACATTCCTCTCTCAGAAGGCCTGTAGTACCTCAGAGAAGAGTACATCACTTCACTAGGGTCCAATGCCAATTCTCTCACCCCTAGTGCTGTGTATGAAGCAGTCAATGACAGTTATAAGGGAATTCTCAAGGTTGCACACTACCTTGGCAAGGGTCTAAAGACAGAAGTCACAGAAGTGTGTACAGCCACAACCAAGGAGGTGCATGAGATAAAAAGGGTTTTTGATTCCAAATTCCCCCAACTGGAAACTGTGGTCAAGGAAATTCTAGCCTGCAAGTCTAGCTGTATCAAAATGGAAAATGGCTTGGCCCTACTCAAGGATACTGTCACAGGGCTGGGGCATAAGTTTCAATCTCTGTCTGATCAAACCACAGACTCAAATGCCATGCTGAGAACACTGTTCAAGAATCAATATGGGGATAAACTGGTAACTGAGGTCCCTGTTCATGACATGACCAAGTATGAAGTCCAGAGACTCAAGGATCAATCACTCTCTGGTTTCAGGGCACATGAGATATTCACTAAAGTGGATACTCTTGAAAAGGAGGTGGCTACTCTCACTAAGTCCAATGCTCATCTTACAGACAAGGTTGCACTTCTCAATGATCAGTTGGACACTCAAGCAACCACCACAGCTGATGTTCTTCTGCATCAACAATCTATGTTGGCTGCTATGATGAAGCATATGGGTCTTCCTCTCCCTGAAGAATCTTCCACCGCAAAGGTCACTTCTAAAGCCTCTGTGCCTGACAACAAGCCTAAGGGGGAGAAAAGGACAAGGAATTCAAATACTAAGGGGGAGAAACCCAAGGAAAAAGGGATAAAGTTAAGAGAGGTTGATCACCAAAGGGCAAATAAATCTCCAACTCATGTGCCAGGCAAAGGAAAAACAAAGGTTGATGAGCCTCCTACCTCACTGCCAGTTGTTACTCTACCAACTGTGCATGTCATTACTCCTGGTGGCCAGAAGCAATCTATCACAACCATAGTGGTTGCAGGGAGTATGCCATCGGACAAACCTCCATCCTCCATATCTGAAAGTGCCAAGCCTATAGAAGTCAAAGTAATTACTGAGGCCAAGCTACAAGAAGTTGGTAACTCAAATGTTTATCATGATAAAGCCTTCTTGGAGTTTCTGAAAGCCACAAGGGAACAGGCTGGTGACACTCAGTTCTATCTGAGGGAGTTGAAGGAGCAGATTGACTACATCACTGTCATCCCCAAGAAAGCCAATAATCTATGGTTCAAGGAGATAGTGATGATATCTAAATCAAAGATATGGCATCTAACATACAAGACTCTACAAGCCCTAAAACACTCAGAGATAGATGCCATACTTGAGCTTATTGAGAAGAGAAATGAGAACAACAAAAGTCTGTTTGATGATTTGAGGAATGGCCAACCTTTAAGGCTGCCAGAAGTGATCAAGAAGCCATGGACAATCATCTATCAGTCTGGCACCAAAATTGAAGACATCAAACAATTGGTCATTCCCCATGATCTCACTTCTCGAAATCACAGACTGGTCATTGCTATCATTGATCAACTACAGAAGAAGGTTGGAACCAGAAATGCTGAAGAAATTGAAGCACTGCACATTCTCAGATCTTTTATAGCAACTGGTGAAACTCCAGAGAGGGCTCAACCTAGGAGAAATAAGGATGATGACTCTGAAGACAAAAGTGATGGGAGGAGGAGACATCACAGGAGAGATAAGGGTGATGAAGATGAGAAGAAGAAGAAGGATGACAAGAATAAGAAAGATGGTGATGACCAAGGAAAAGTCTATGAGAGGAAAATTGGAAAACAGCAAGCCTTAGGCATTGCTAGCAGTAACCTCACCACAACACAAGACTCTGAGTCTATGGTGAATACTGTTAGTAATGACCTACCAAAATCTGATTCGATGGCTTCTGCAACTGTTTTGCCACCTCAAGAAGAGGAGAAGATTCAAGTCAAGAAACCATGTGTATGTTTCAGAAAGCAAACTGCTAATGGAATACTACTATGGTCTACCAATAAGGGTCATAAGTTTCTGCCTAGCAATCATTCAAGGAGGAGTAAGTTTAAGCATGCTGCAAGAAGGGTGAAGATATCGAAGTCAAAGGCACTGACAATAATTCCAGGATTGAACCTACCACCTCTGGATAAAATCTATGATGAAGACCAACTACAGTTCACATGGGCTCAAAGAATCTATCATATTGCCATTGTTGATGACTTTCTTGAAATAAAATATACTGATGGAAGACAGAAGAAATTCAGACAAGGAACATGTCAGCACTGGGGCAAGCTATATGACATAGAAAGAATAATTATAATGTTGGATTCTGAAGACAGAGTGGAAAGGGTATGGAAGCTGGAGTTAATTGACTTTGTCAAAATGAAGAGAGATCACCAGGCAGAAATGAGAAAGAACAGTGAGGAGCTACTAAAGAAAAAGGAGGAGGAGTTTGCTGCAATGGAAACTAAGGCTGATGAATTGAGAGCTATGGGTCTGTGTAGAGTCAAGTTTAATCCTTACATCATTGAGTACAAGAAATAAATATGGTAGAAATGTAAAGATTAGAATGGACTACATCAGTTCATATTCTGAGAAACAGCTGAATGAAGTACTTAAGGATTTATCAGGCTCCCCTCTAATTGAAGAACTCACTGCAATGGAAGACATCATTCTTGCCATGGAGGAAAATGCAAAGAAGAAAGCCAAAGAAGCTGAGGAGAAAATGAAAAATGAGAATCTGCAAGCCAAAGCTCAAGAGATGAATCCAAAAGGATATGGCTAGTAGTTTCTCATAACTAGTAAGAACACTTCTATGTACTTTCCTCAATCAATCTACATACCTGTACTGTTAAAGTTTTATCTTTATGTATGTTAAGCTTGTTATCAGACATGAAATTGTGACTAAGGGTCTCACTCACAATTTGGGGGAGATTGTTAGTTACAAAGGCATGCCTATATACATCTAATAACAAGCCTAATTGTTTGTAATGCTTTGCATTACTTACATGACCTCTTAACTGAGGGAACCTCTAGTTGTAGAGTTTCTGTTTGTATTGTACTTGTAGTAGGCAACAAATCCTAGTTGTGTAACTGTACTTATAGAGTCTAGAATAATGCTTGAAAGAAGTTCCAAGGTTCATGCCTCAAGCAAGGAGTTAAAGACTGTCAAATAATCACAGTTGGGATTTGAAGAAATGAAGAATTTGCCTAAGTACCAATTCGAGAAGTATATTTGTCTATTCGATAAGTCCAGCATTCGAGAAGTCCGGGATTCGATATCTCAAGACACTATTCGATATCTCTGAATACACTGTTCGACATCTCATTTGATATCTCAGAGATTCGATATGTCTATGTACTCTATTCGAGAACTCAGGAAGTCAACAAGTCAAAGTGGTATTCGAGTTCTCAAGGAGTCAACAAGTCAAAGTTCCATTCGATATCTCAAGGACTCAGAAAGCTATTCGATATCTCAAGGATTCGACAAGTCAAGTGTTCTATTCGACAACTCAAGGAATCCTGAAGAAAAGAGCTATTCGAGAAGTAATTCGATATGTCAATATAACAGTATTCGAGAACTCAGAGTTATCGATCAAGCTAATTCTAGTTCTCGAATCAACTACTTAGTCACTTCTCGAATACATTCTTGGAGACAAAGTACTGAAGAAATTGTACAAATCAGAAACCTACAACAAGCCAATGCACTTTATGGACCATAATCTGAAACGTGCTCTGGAAAGCCTACAAGGAAGCTTGGAGAGATATAGAAGAGACAAGGGGCTAAAGAAGTAGATCTGAACAGGCTTTGCAAAGTCAAATCTGTAACCGTTTGGACACTTACTCAAAAAGGATAGACAGACTAGAAAGTAAGTTGTTCAGCTACCTTATTTGTAGTAAGTAGGGTGTATCCATGTTCTATAAGGATACAGCCTCACTTCCTTAGTCAATTAACTTTGTAACTTTGTGAGTCAAGTTTTTCATACATTGTAAGCTATATCTCTCTGAGAAAAATGAAGCTGAGAATACTATCATTTGTATTCACAGATTGTAGCAACCTTTATCTAATAATACATTAGATTAAAGTGATACTGTGTCTTGTGTTGTTCTTTATCCGCACCTTCACTTCTGCACACACAAACACTTATTTGCTACATAGACTCGATCAAAGAAAAGTTCAAGAATCCATTCACCCCCCCTCTGTATTCTTTTATCGTATTCAATACTCAACACTAATGATCTGATTTACAATGATAGGTAGTGTTTATATAGGCCCTAGAATACTTTTCCAACAAGAAAAGACCTAAAAATACAATTTAATTCGAAACAGGATAGAATTTCAGAATTTCCAGCGAGTTCGGGCGCTCTCAGCGCGGGCAGGGCGCTCTCAGCGCGGCTAGCTCCTGTTCAGAATTATAGAAAATTTCCCAGGCTTCGCGTGGACAGTAAGATCGCTGAAAATGGACTTCTAGAACTCCAGATATGGCCAAAACAGTGAAGACTGCACAACCTACCCAGAAAATCCGAATTTTACACAATTTGCTCCTTTCTCCTTCGTTTTCTATTCCAATTCTTTTGCCACTTCCCGTTCTTCAATTCTTGAGCGTTATGATCTTCATGGTAGCCTATGGAAATATGTCATCCTTCATTCCATTGCTCAATTTCAACTCCAAGACCAATGAAACCACCACTCCTAGCCGATAATTGTAATCCTGCACAACTACACAAAACACATCAAAAAATACAACAAACTTGAGGCCAAGTGAATCAATTTAAGCCGATATGGAACGCTTCGAGTGGATATAAAATCCACTTATCAAATATTAATACAATTTTGAGTCATGATTCAAGCTATAAAAGGAAGTGCAGTGCATACTTGAACCGGGGGGGATCTTGGCATAGACCATTAGATTAGGCCAGTAGACAAGCACTCTCCATACTTTATATCTTTTCATTCTACATCTTTTGTTCATTCGACTACTGCAAGGTTTTATTTTGGAGCTAGGATTAGAGGCTTGGTTTTCTTCTCTTTTTATCTTTTATGTACATTTTCTTCGGCTTAATTCTCCGTTATGTATGGTACTTTCTATTTTATCTTGTTTATTAAGTATATATTTTAGATGAATTGTTATATAATTTTAGTTGTTCTTAATCTTTATATTAGTGAGTAGTTTGTTCTAGGGCATATAGGGAAGCCATGTTTGCATGATAATTCTGGCATGATTTTCATAGTGGTTTGGTTGATTATGGTAAAGTCTAATCGATTATGTTTTGATATTTAATTTGTATTAGTGGCCAATATCACAGATTAATTATATGCGAATAGGGGTAATAGATCGAGAGATTTTACTCACTAGAGGCACACATACGGTTAGCGGAATTGAATTTTAGTGCGAGAGCATAATTGGATTTCCGAGAGCGTTAATGCTTGAGAGAGATTAACACATGCTCTAATTACCCGATTAATTAAATTACTAAAAGTGATTATATGTGTAAGCATGTTTCGGGAGTGTTGATGCTTGAGAGAGATTAACAAACCGTAATTGCATGACCATTTTGATTGCTTCAGCTTAGAAACCAGATATTATGTAAACATGGTGGACCTAATTGCCCTAGATTTAAAATTCATTGTTTATCCCTTAATTAATTAATTAAATAAATATAAATAAATAGTTAGTAAATATTTTAGTAATTATCATTTTTACTCCGGAAACAATTGAATAAAAATTGATAAAACCTGCCTCCTTGCGAACGAACACAAAAATATACCACATCAATATACTATTTCATAAATTTATTATTTACCAATTTGGATCACTAAAATATGTTATGTGTGAATATTTAATCATTAAACTATATAATTTAAAAGACAAAATAGTATAAAATTAACTATATACATAAAACCCGGTCCGGACAGGGTGTTTTCAGGGTTTGGACCAGACCGGACCGAAGACTGGATTTTTTTGATTTTACGGACCGGGGACGGACCGGTTATATTCGGCCCGGTCCGGTCCTTGGATCGATAAACCCGGTCCGGTCTAATTTACCGGTCTAGACCGAAAAGTTGTGCAGCCCTAATTACTGTTGTACTCAGATTCTTGCTCCTTGCCTCCTGTACTCGTTCAACAAACAACTTTATATAAGCAGGGTTCTAAAAATCGGTAACTCGGGCCGAGTACTCGGTCGAGTACTCGTTTTGGACCCCTAAACCGATCCGAGTAGTGACTAATCGGACCAAAAATCGGTTTTTCCTATAACTCGGTCAAGACTCGGGTTGACTCCGAGTAATCGGGGTCAAACTCGGGTTTGACTATTTTTTTTTTTTTGTTAAGTACTAAAATATAATTTTTATTGCTCAACTTATAGACTATAGTATAATCTAGATTCGACCCAATTAAAAGTCCTCTCTCTCAAATATTCTATACATACACTTATATCACGTTTTAATATTATTAGTAATATTAATATTATTACTTGGACACATGTACACTAAAATTAGAATAAATATTATTAGTAATATTAAGAGTAACATGTACCTGAGGTTGACCTCAGGTAGTACCCTGAGGTTATATGTATTTTTAATGTAAATGCAGAAGGGTAGATTAGTAAATTCAGGATGAATAATTTGTATTTACAAAAATGCCATTGAATATATATGGGAAAAGGATATAACCTCAGGGGAGTTACCTGAGGTCATCCTCAGGCCCATTTTTCTCTAATATTAATATTATTACTTGTTAGCAGGGTTGTAATAATATTATTAGTAAAATTAATATTATTGTTAAGTTTTAAGTTTTACACATGTACACTAAAATTAGAATAAATACATATAAATTATGAGAAAAAAAAAATTAAAAAATAATATCCGATTAGTAGTCCGAGTACTCATTCCGAGTACTCGCCGAGTTTCCGATTACTCATTTTTCTGAATCAAAACCGAGTTGGTCCGATTTCCGATTTTTACAACCTTGTATATAAGTATGCATCTTAGCTTTGTTCATCCAACCATAGTGTGCAGCAACAGAACCAGATGAAGACTAGCTAGCTAGCCTAAGCTAGCTGCAGCTAATTTCCTGTTTCCAACTATTGATTTGAGGTAAAATTTAGTAGAAATTTTATTATAAGTCTCGACTGACTTTTAAAAATTAACTAAACATATTTTGGGTTCCACCTCTTTCAAAATCATTCCACCACATAGTATTAGCGTACAAGCAACTTAAAAAAAGTTTGAAATAACTATAAAGTATGGTCCCAAATTTCCAATTTACAAAAGAAAATATGGTACTCCCTCTGTCACTTAAAACGTTTCCTGTTTACTAAATCGGGACAATCAAAATACTCTTCTCCTTTCTATTTTAAGTCATAAAAAATAATATTCAATACCCGCTACTCCACCCACTACTCCTTAAAAATAATATTCAATACCCACTACTCCACCCTCTAATCATTACAAATAATATTCAACACCCACTATTCCACCCACTACTCCAAAAAAACAATATTCAATACCTACTATTCCACCCACTACTTCTTAAAAATAATATTCAATACCCACTACTTCACCCACTACTCCAAAAAAACAATATTCAATACCCACTACTCCTTAAAAATAATATTCAATACCAACTACTTCTTACAAATAATATTCAATACCCACTTTTTCTTAAAACCCGTGTTTTTAGTCAAATGGGCAATGTTTAAAGAGACGGAGGTAGTACCTAACGTCAATACTATGTACCTAAATATAAATATGGTACGACGTACCTAACGCCAATTAGTCAAATGGGCAATGTTTAAAGAGACGGAGGGAGTACCTAACGTCAATACTATGTACCTAAATATAAATATGGTACGACGTACCTAACGTCAATTACACACAATGTGCGTGAGAGAAGGAAAGAGAGAGAGAGGGGAGAGAGAGAGAGAGAGAGAGTGAGTGTGTGTGGGACATGGGACAAAAGCTACCTACCATCACGATTTATAAGTTCTCCAATGTGATTTGAGTGTGAAACATTTAAATTATTTTACAAGTTGAATTTGATTGAATAAAATATCAAAAAATCTTTGGGGATCGAACAATTTGATTCGATTTGTAGTTGGACTCCACTAAAATTATTGATGAAAATTACATTTCGCCCGATTTCAAAATTAATCCACTCTTATTTACAACTCTGCATTAAAAACGTTTTAATCGGTGAACTATTCTTGTACGTCCTACAAAATTAGCGACTGAACATTACTACCTCCGTCCCAGTTTATATGAGCTGGTTTGACTTTCACGGAGATTAAGAAAAGGTAGTAAGAAAAGAGTAAAGTTAGTTGAAAAGTGGGTAAAGTGGTGGGACCTATGAATATTTAATAATAGATTTGAGATAGTTGAGGGAAGTAGTGGGTGTAATAGTGTAAAAAAGAATATATAATGGAGATGTAGTGGGTGTAATAGTGAAAAGTAGTGTTCAAAAATAGTAAGTATAGTAGGTTCATTCTTTTTGGGACGGAGCTCACATAAACTGGGACGGAGGGAGTATTAGTTAGGCCATCTCCATTGAAGCTTCAAATTTGGATCGGTCCAAATTTACTTAACAATGACATAAAATTTTGATTAAAAATATCTATATGTAAAAGGTACCTAAAATTTGGTTCGTACTATATTTTGATTTCACCCGTTTTTGGTTCGCACTATATTTCGGTTTCACCCCTAAAATCCTATTTTCCCTATAATTCTATGTTATTTTTTTTTTAAATAGAAATCCTATTATAATTATAATTCTTTTTGTAATTGTTATCCTATTATAATTATAATTCTTTTATTTGTATTTTTTTTTAAAAAAATCATATTTCCCATAGAATACTATGTTCCTTTAAAAAGAGTTAAAAATAGAGTTATTATGATGATTATAATTCTTTTGTTTATAATTTTTTTTAACTTGAAAAAACCAACGATCAAAAATCACCAACAAATAGAGGGTAAAACACCAACGAATACGTAGCCAGATCGTATAACATTTGATAAAACACTAACGAATCTATAACCTTTATTAATAAATTTCTGTTAAATGATATTTTCGTAACAAATTTAGTTTCACCCTTATTTCATCACAGATTCCTACTCCCCTAAAATTCATATTATTTTCCAAAACAATTGTTTGGAATTTTGTTATAATTATAATTCTTTTACTATAACATTACTGAATTGTACAAATAACGTATATATTAGAACCAGAACCATTTATGTTATATTTTCTTGATTGTTTAAAATATAATCTTAAATAAATAATAAATAAATCTATATCTATAACGTGTATTAATAACAAAACCCTTTTTAATGTACTATTTTATACCAAATTTGGTTCGTACCATATTTTGATTTCACCCCAAGACTCCTATTTTCTTTAGAATTCTATGTTATTTTATAAAATAACATAGAATTCCAACGATGGAACGACAGTAGGCCGGTTAATTGGTCCCTGATAATTCCACGTACCATAATATTCATAGACATACATATTTGTGCGAGCTATATCACTACAAGAAAAATGACCATTTATGACGGAAATTTTACATTGGAATCGTCGTAATTGGTTCAATTACGACGAAAAAATTTCGTCATTTTTTCTCAAGTCTTAAGTTCGGATTTTCATCACAAATATAAATTTTTGTCACAAGTATAAATTTTCGTCATAAGTTCAAAATTTCGTCGAAAGTTCAAATTTTTGTCGTAATTTAAAACCAATAAAACCCACATTAATATTAAAATAATAAATAAACTTACGACGCCAATTCCATCATAAGTTTAATGCCAAGATTTAAAAAAATCAGCAGCTTCTGCTGCTACCAATTTATCTCCATCAATCCATTTAACCAATTTATCTATATAAATCTATTATTCCCGAATATTACTTTTTTTTTTATCCAGTTTTTTCCCAATTAATAATATTGAAATAAAATATTCAACCCACCCCTCTCTCTCTCTTCAAGAACATACAAACGTATAGACAATCAAATTTAATTTTGGTCATGATTTTGATCACTAAACCCTATAGTGTTTATACTTATATAGATCCTCTTCTCATCCTCTACACAACCACATAAATATATAACGACTTAGAGGCATTTGATTCGAGCGATTTAATCTCGATTTGGTTCTTGAAGGCAACGATTTGGTGATGGGACAATGCAACACCGATGAAAGGACCTAGCCAAAATATTCAATGATTCCTCAACCTCCAGCCTACCAAAGCTGGTCGAAACGCCCTAGACGGATTCAAAGATTTGGTTGGCTGAGTTTGTGATGTGGTGGTCCTGGGTTTGTGATGTGTGTTTCGATTTATGAAATGTTAAATGGGGGAGTGTGTGCTTTCTTTTATATACTCCCTCTGTCCCATCACATTCTATACAATTTTTTTTCATTATTTGGCACACATTTTAAGACTCCTATAAAATATAGTTTCATAACTTATTTTTAAAATTTTCTTTTTTTGTATAAAAATATAACATACCTATTTTTATACAAAAAAAGAAAATTGAAAAAATAAGTTATGGAACTATCCTTAAAATGCACCTTAAAATGCGCCACACCCCGTCCCCCAATGTATACTATCTGGCGGGACGGAGGGAGTACTGTGCTGTATGGGAGGATGGTTTGTTTTGGGCCGTTGGATTAGAGACTTAGATATGTGTTTATTGTTCATGTGGGTCGATCCGTGTGTGGTGAATGCTGCGTTTTTATTGGTTTTAAGGTGCACCCACGGATTGAGGTTTTTCTTCCTTTTATTTGGTGTAAGGTGGAGACGTCCTTGTGTGTGTATTAAATTATTAATACAAGAGGTGTCGGCTTGTTTACACCATTTTATTACTCATTTCCTCTGTTATAGAAATCGTCCGATTTCTGAAAAATCGCCGATAAATCGGCCAAAAATCGGTCAAAATTTTGGAACCGATTCAGCCGATTTTGTAAAAATCGCCGATAAATCGCCGATTTTTCAACCGAATCACCCGATAAATCGTAAATCAGTACCTTAACCGAATAATTCCGATTTCCGAAATCTGCAACACTGCTCATTTCCATCCTAAAGTCTAAAACACATTAAACCCCACCATACCATCAACAGCCTTGATTGACTTCTTCTCCATTCCCAATAATAACTCTCCTTGGTAATTGACACATTCAAAAATAATATTTTAAAAAAAATAATATAAGTAATTGAAAGTTTGAAACATTCAAAAATAATATTTAAAAAAATTGTAATAGAAATTTATTATAATATAGTAGACCACTACTATAAATTTATAATATAAGTTTAATAAAATACGTTTGGTGTAAGGTGGAGACGTCCTTGTGTGTGTATTAAATTATTAATACAAGAGGTGTCGGCTTGTTTACACCATTTTATTACTCACTAGTTTAATGCCCGTGTTTCGCACTCGGGAATTCATATTTTAAATAAAATTTATTTTAAATTTTGATAAATTATAGTATATAATTTTACAATATAGAAATAAAAATTGGTAGTAGTTTTAAAAAGTTTCCTACTTTAATAAATTAAAATGTTAAATTCTTTAAGAACATGAGTTTGTTTTGATAATTTAAATTACAATTAATATAAGAAATTATTAATATATTAATTTATTTTAAAAAGATCAAAAAATTGAACACTATAACATTATTTTAGTGATGTCAACTATATCATGAATGTAATAGTAGTAGATATAAAGAATAAATTAAAATAATTAAATCATAATATCAAAAAAATTAAAGTTATACCGCACTATAGCCTAATCCTAAGCATATAATTTACTACTATAATGGGTCATGGATATCTATCAAACCTGAATATGGATTTAAAAATAATAAATAATTTAAAATTTGTGGAAGGAAATAATTTTTTGGCAAGAATGTTTTAATTGGATAGTCCTGGCGGATCCATTATAATTATAATTAACAATTGTTAGAAAGGAAATAATTTTTGGAAACAAAATAATTCGTGTTTTGTCAAGGAAATTTTTTTTGGTAAGAATGTTTTAATTGGATGGCCCTGGCGGACCCATTATAATTACAACCAATTATTTGGCATTAATAATAACAACTGCCAAGAAAAATTGACAATTGTTAGAAAGGAAATAATGTTTGGCAAGAAAATAATTTGTGTTTTGTGAAGGAAATAATATTTTGGCATTTTGAAATATTTTAATTGGATGGTCCTGGCGGGCCCATTATAATTATAACCAATCAAAATAATTTGTTAATAATTTTTGGTATTATCAAGGAAATAATTTTTGGCAAGAGTGGTTTGTCATGATGTGTATTTTATATAATATCGAGTCAATATATTTTAAAATATGGATCATATCATATAACTGGATGGGTAATATAAACGGATTTGGCAAGAATGTTTTAATTGGATGGCCCTGGCGGGCCCATTATAATTATAATTGACAATAGTTAGTTCGAAAGGAAATATTAATGATGAAAATATATGATACAATTGATATTTTAAGTTGTTTATAAAAGGTAGTATCTTGACTAATTATCATTAATTATATTATGTTATTACTTATTTTAGGTGTATTTTTTTTATAATGAATGGTAAATAATTAAATTCACGAAGTACAAAAAATAAGTACCAAAAAATAGGTACCAAAATTTTAATGTTTCAACTTTTATATAATAGTATAGATTTGTTTTAAATTAAAAGGTAACGTATTTTAGTTCGAAAGGAAATATTAATGATGGAAAGAAATAATACGATTTACTCCCTCCGTTCCTTTGAATTTTTTACGTTTGCGGACCAGTTTCTGGCACGAATTTTAATGTTTTATACAAAAAAATAAAATATCAAAAATAAGTTATAGAGGAGTATGTTTTTAGGTGTTTATAAAAGGTAATATCTTGACTAATTACCATTAATTATATTATGTTATTACTTATTTTAGATTGTAAGATTTTTTTTAAATTAAAAATGTCCTATTTTTATACAAAAAAATAAAATATCAAAAATAAGTTATAGAGGAGTATGTTTTTAGGTGTTTATAAAAGGTAATATCTTGACTAAATACCATTAATTATATTATGTTATTACTTATTTTAGATTGTAAGATTTGTTTTAAATTAAAAAGGTAAAGTGTTTTAGACTTTAAATTTGAAAGGAAATATTAATGATGGAAAGATGTGATACGATTGATGTTTTTAGTTGTTTATAAAAGGTAGTATCTTGACTAATTACCATTAATTATATTATGTTATTAATTATTTCAGTGTATTTATTTTTTTTATAATGAAGGGTAAGTAAGTAAATTCACGAAGTACCAAAAAATAGGTACCAAAAAACAGGTACCAAAACTTTCAATGTTTCGGAATTTATATAATAGTATAGATAGATTTTATTAATAATTGAAAAATATGGTACGATATTTTCGGATATATATTAATGATTGTAAGATTAGTTTTAAATCAAAAAGGAAACGTATTTTAATTCGAAAGGAAATATTAATGATTGGAAGATATGATAAAATGTAACATCTTCAACTAAAAGTAAATATGAAAAAGGCAATCGACTACTTACCATTAATTATATTATGTTAATATTTATTTTTGGTGTTTTAATATATATTTTTCTTTATAATGAAGGGTAAATAAGTAAATTCACGAAGTACCAAAAATTAGGTACAAAAAAACTGGTACCAATATACACATGTTTACGGATTATACTAATGTTTCCTTATTATAAACAAAGTATATTTTTAATATATTTTATTAATAATTGAAAAATATTGTATGATATTTTCGGGTGTATATTAATGATTGTAAGATTAGTTTCAAATCAAAAAGGAAACGTATTTTAATTCGAAAGGTAATATTAATGATTGGAAGATATGATAAAAGGTAACATCTTCAACTAAAAGTAAATATGAAAAAGGCAATCGACTAATTACTATTAATTATATTATGTTAAAATTTATTTTAGGTGTTTTAATATATATTTTTCTTTATAATGAAGGGTACATAAGTAAATTCACGAAGTACTAAAAAACATGTACCAAAAAATTGGTACCAAAAAATAGGTACCAAAACTTTCAATGTTTCGAAATTTATATAATAGTATAGATATAGATTTCCATCCTAAAACACATTAAACCCCACCATACCATCAACAGCCTTGATTGACTTCTTCTCGATTCCCAATAATAACTCTCCTTGGTAATTGACACATTCAAAAATAATATTTTTAAAAAAAATAATATAAGTAATTGAAACATTCAAAAATAATATTTAAAAAATTTGTAATAGAAATTTATTATAATATAGTAGACCACTACTATAAATTTATAATATAAGTTTAATAATATTGTTTAAATCCAAGTTGATCATTACTAAAATACACACGTATATGAGAAAATTTAAGAAAATTATATCATTAAAAATTATATTTAATCTATTTTAAAATAATAGATAAATTCATAATATATATATATATATATATATATATAATTTAGTGATATTTCCAAAATTTGAAAAAATAAAAAATTAATTGGGATAGTGAAATTAGTAGTCAACTATTGATTTGACTAGTACTACTAACTAGTACTTTGTCCCAGATTTTGTTTCTATTTTATTAAAAATATTTATCGACGATCCAACCGTACGGATATAAATATATCTCTAAATAAGTGATATTCTAAAAATTTTAAAAAATAAAAAATTGATTTTGATAGTGAAATTAGTATCAACTATGGATTTGACTAGTACTACTAACTAGTACTTCGTCCCAGATTGTTGTTTCTATTTTTTAAAAAATATTTATCAACGATCCAATCATGCAGATCTCAATATATATATAATTTAGTGATATTTCTAAAATTTTACAAAATAAATTACTTTGGATAGTAAAAGTAGTAGTCAACTATTGATTACTAGTAATACTAACTAGTACTTTGTCCTATATTGTTGTTTCTATTTTTTTAAAAACTATTTAACAATGATCCAACCGTACGAATGTAAATATATATCTGATTTCGTGATATTTCCAAAAAATTTAAAAATAAAAAATTAATTTGGATAATGAAATTAGTAGTCAACTATTGATTTGACCAGTACTACTGACTAGTACTTTGTCCCAAATTGTTGTTTGTATTTTTTTAAAAATCTTTATCGTCGATCCAACCGTACGAATGTCAATATATATCTAAATAAGTGATATTTCCAAAATTTTAAATAAAAATAAAAACTTGATTTGGATAGTGAAATTAGTAGTCAACTATTGATTTGACTAGTACTAATAACTAGGTACTTCACCCCAGATTGTTGTTTCTATTTTAAAAGAAATATTTATCACGAATTTTAACTAAATTAGTTTGTTAAACTAGTTGTAAATAAATTAAAAAATTAAATCAAAATAAGAAAAAATATTGAAGCAAAATATATATTTACGACGGATTAAGAAAATCGTAGTAATTCTGGTAACTTATGACTTATGACGGATAATTCGTCATAAGTTACCCAGAATTACGACGATCTTCATAATCCGTCGTAAGTTACCGAGACTTTACGACGGAAATTCCGTCGTAAGTTTACCGCTAAACGACGTGGTTTCGTCATCAGAAAAATATTTCTTTTTGCATTTAAATTTAATTACAATAAAAAAAAAATACGACGAAAATTTCGTCGTAAGTTCGCTGCTAAAATCAATTTACGACGAACAGTCCGTCGTAAGTTCGTTGCAATTATTTTTCAATTAAATTTTAATTGTTTGGAGCTAAATTTTATTAATAAAATAATTATTTTGCGACGAATTTCAGTTTCGTCGTAAGTTGGACGCAAATTTATGACAGATTTGAGATTCCGTCGTAAGTTGGGCGAAAAAATTGCTTCCGTCGTAAGTTGGCCGTCATAATTGGCCAAATTTCTTGTAGTGTATGTATATGGCTTCTATAATCGTGCCAGTGAACATGCACATTTGACTTTGTTTGGTTCTTACCAGGAGCTACCATTTATCTTCTTCTGTTGCTCATTTTGAGACTATACATAGATTTATAGTTTAGGATTTAGTCTTATAAGTCCTCACTGAATTTTAAAAAGTTGACATATCTTAGGTCATTGTTTAGGAGGTGTGTCAAAGAGCAAGAACTAAATATTCTCAAATATCGGTTATGAAAGCTGCTGCAATCCTGCCCAATGCCCTCTCTAATGGAGGAAGACCATTTTTGAGATGTAGAATTTGTGTATGTGTTAATTTACATTCCTTGTCACTGTATATTAGTATATGCATCTTAGCTTTGTTCATCCAACCGTAGTGTGCAGCGACAGAACCAGATGAAGACTAGCTAGCCTAGGCTATCTGCAGCTAATTTCCTGTTTCCAACTACTGATTTTGAGGTAAAATTTAGTGGAAATTTTATTACAAGTCTCGACTGACTTTTAAAAATTAGCTATACATATCTTTGGTTGCACCTAGGGCTGTAAACGAGCCGAACCGAGCCGAACACTGACCAGGCTCGGCTCGAGCTCGATTAAATAGTCCGGGCTCGAGCTCGGGCTCGAGCTCGACCGAGCCGTAAAATTCAAGCTCGAAGCTCGGCTCGACACATATGTGATATGTTCGAGCTCGGCTCGAAAGCTCGAATCAATTTCACTAATTATCAACAAAAGCTCGAATACCTTAAGTTCGGCTCGAGCTCGACTCGATTAATATATAAAAATATTAAATATTTATATAAAAATATGTAAATAACATAAAAATAATATATAAATAATAAAAAATATATATAAATAATAAAATATATATAAGCTCGATTAAGCTCGCGAGCCATACGAATCGAGTAATATGAAGCTCGAGCTCGGCTCGGTCAACTATTCGAATAGCTCGAGCTCGAGTCTTTCAAAATCCTTCCACCACAGAGAGTATGAGCGTACAAGCAGCAATTTATGGTCCCAAACTTCCAATTTACTAATTTATGTGATGCACGGTACTATGTAATACCAAAATCCAGTAGGGTCAATGGACCGAGTTTGTGGTGATAGAATGCATGGGGTCGAGTTAATTGTACAATATGGTCCGAGGTACCTAACGTCAATGACACCGGCCATTGTCCATCGATGTTGATATGTACAATCATTTTTTTAAAAATTGGTGATTAGAATCAATAGAATTTGGGTTACCGCACAAAGTACAAGCATTCTTTGTCGTGCTCGAGCAAAACTTTTGCGACTATGTATATTGGACCTTTTATATTTAAAAAAGAATTATCCTCTTGTATATACCAGATGATGATCCGTGCGGGGTCGAGATAATAAACTAAAATTTATCATTTTTTAATTAAATTTTTACAAGAATTATATATTTTGTTTATCATTAATTTTTTTTTTTAAAAATGAACAAAAAAAGACTACGTTATTTATGCAAATCAGTAGTTTGTAATAAAATAATTGTAATTACATCAGAATTTCAATATAGAAGGAAGTCTCATTAAAGCGGGATTTCGCTTATTAATAAGATATTAAATAATAAGGGTCCGAGAAAATTTAATTAAATTGATCATTAATTTATTATAAAAAATTACGTTATATACAAAGAATTTACTTATTAATAAAGGTCATTTTATATATTATTTATTTAAGTTTATT
This sequence comes from Kitagawia praeruptora, assembly GCA_037693485.1. Lineage (NCBI taxonomy): Eukaryota > Viridiplantae > Streptophyta > Magnoliopsida > Apiales > Apiaceae > Kitagawia > Kitagawia praeruptora. The sequence goes on from CM075347.1 coordinate 22,030,314, forward strand.
TAAGAAAATCGAGAAAAAAAATAAATGATTCTGATATATACGTAAAAATGTAAATGATTATGATAAATACGTTATTTGTGAACTGAAAAAAATTATAATAAACATTACAATTATAATAGTGATAACAATTTTATTATTTTATTAAAAAATAATATAGAATTCTCAGAGAAATAGGAATCTTAGGGGTGGAACCAAATTTTGGTAACGAAGTACCATTAAACAGGAATTTATTAATAAAGGTAATAGATTCGTTAGTGTTTTATGAAATGTTATACGATCAGACTACGTATTTGTTGGTATTTTATAAAAATTAATATCAAGTAATCCTAGATTGTATACTGTATTCGTTGGGTTTTACCTCTATTTGTTGGTGGTTTTTAATCGTTGGCTTTTTCTAGTAAAAAAAATTATAAACAAAAGAATTATAATTATCATAAGAATTATATTTTTAATTCTCTTTAAATTAAATTTTTATACAAAAAAAGAAAATTTTAAAAAAAATTATGGAATTATTCTTAAAATACACCTTAAAATGCGTGGCAGAAAGTGAAAAAAAAAGTGTTAAGAATTAAAAAGGACGGAGGGAGTAGTATTCTAGGGAAAATATGATTCTATTAAAAAAATTACAAATAAAAGATTTATAATTATAATAGGATTTCTAATTTTATTCTATTTTATAAAAAGGCAACATAGAATTCTAGGGAATAGGATTTTAGGGGCGAACCGTGAAACCAAAATATAGTGCGAAACAAATTTTAAAGGTACCAATAAAGGTTATATATACAGATTAAATGAGACCGCATATTCTTGCTAATATGCTCTATATATATGTAGCGTTTAGCTCCTCTAATGGGCAAACAATAGCAATGAAGATGCTGGAGCAATGTCCCCTGTTCCTATATTTTCTTTCATTGTCTTTTGTCACAATTTTTCTCTACAAATGGTTAACACTTAAAAAAACAGCTCTAAAAAATTTGCCACCATCTCCACCAAAACTTCCTATAATTGGAAACCTTCATCAAATTGGTCCAGAACCGCACATTTCACTTAGAGCCTTGGCTCAAAAGTATGGTCCATTAATGCTACTTAAGTTTGGAAGTGTACCTGTTCTTGTTGTTTCCTCAGCTGATGCGGCTCGGGAGATTTTGAAAACCAATGATCTCGTTTTTTCGGACCGACCTATTTCAACTGTCACCAGTAGAATCTCCTATAACGGAAGGGACGTGGCGTTTGCTCGTTATAGTGAATATTGGAGACAAGTAAAGAGTACATGTGTTACTCACCTCTTAAGTAGCAGAAGGGTTCATTCATTTCACAATGTCAGAGAAGAAGAAGTTGCACTCTTAATCCAAAATATTGAATGTCCTCATTCAAAATTAGTAAATTTAAGCGATCTGTTAGCTGAACTAACAAAAAATGTAGTCTGCAGGGTTGCATTCGGAAGGAAATATGAAAGTGGTCATAAAGGGAATTCATACAAGATATTACTTCAGGAAATTATGACGTTGGCAGGTTATTCCCGCAGCATGGAAGATTATTTTCCATTGCTCGGATGGGTTGATTGGCTCAGTGGACTGAAGGGAGAAGTGGAGAAAGCAGCCAATGAGATTGATGCTTTTCTCGAAGGTGTTCTTAGAGATCAGCCAAGTACAACTGCATCGAATAACTTTGTATCCATTTTGCTTGAGATTCAGAATACAGATGCTGGTTCTTCTATCGATAGAGAATGTATTAAAGCTATTATCCTGGTAAGTAACAATATCTCTCTCTTACTTAGATATAACTGAAGGCAGTCTTGACACCCTTTTGATGTTGTAGTTGGTACTATATTCTGATAAAAATTGAAGTGTCTACAACCGCTTGATGTTATTGTTAGTACTAGATGTTGTAAATTTTGTCTAAAATATGTTATTGTCCGTTCTAAATGTTGTAGATTTCATCTAAAATTGATGTGGCTTAGATGTCTTATTGCAGAATTTTCTTTCCTGCATAGTGTTTGGGCTCACACCTGCTTCAAAAATTTCCTTCCTGCCGAGATTTTAAAATGTGCATGTTGCTCTCACACTTTCTTGCACAATAAGAGCAACTCCAAGAGCCTCCTAGGGCACTCCATATAAATAATATAAATAATTAGCATTCTAGTAATTTAGGACATTACAAGGAGTATCAACTCCAACCATTCTCTTTATATACCCTCCTTATTAATATTATATTAGTAAAATTGGAGGGAAAAAAGAGAAATGAAAGAAAAAGTAGATTACAATGGTAGGAAAATGAATATTTTATTCATAAAAAATAAGATAAGGGGTGGCTCATCCTCCTTAAAGATATGGAGGATATGAGATGACTTAAAATTATAAAGAACACATAGGGAGCCTGTTGGAGTACATAATTCTTCCAAATTCCTCATATTTAGACTTAGGAGATGATATAAGTAGCCCTTTGGAGTTGCTCTAACTAGTCTTAGAAACTAGTCAAAATTTGTTATGCACTTAATTATATATGTCAAATTCTCCTTGCCATCTGATTCCACCACTTATTCACGTCACTAAGAGAATAACATTTCTAATTTCGTAACGTAAACTTCATCACTTACACATTACTTCTTCCTACATCCAAAATTTAGAACTAGTTTAGTCGTTTACAACTTTTTGCAGGATATGTTCGTTGGTGGAACTGAAACAACATCTACAACTTTGGAGTGGACGATAGCAGCCCTGATAAAAAATCCGGAAGTCATGTCCAAATTGCAGAATGAGGTCAGAGAAATAGGCAAAGGCAAATCAAAGATTTTAGAGGGTGATCTAGTTAAAATGTACTACCTGAAAGCAGTAATGAAAGAGAGTATGCGATTGTACTTTATAGCTCCATTACTATCTCCTAGAGAAGCAAGGCAGGATCTGAAATTAATGGGGTATGACATAAGATCAGGGACACAAGTACTGATAAATGCATGGGCAATTGCAAGAGACCCTTCATTGTGGGACAACCCAGAGGAGTTCCGGCCTGAGAGGTTCTTAAATAGTCCTATTGATTACAAAGGCCTTCACTTTGAGTATCTTCCCTTTGGAGCCGGTCGAAGGGGTTGTCCTGGGATCCAGTTTGCAATGGCAGTTAATGAGCTTGCACTAGCAAATGTCGTGCACAAGTTTGATATCGAATTGCCTGATGGGGAAAGATTGGAGGATTTGGACATGACTGGTGTATTTGGCCTTACTCTTAGTCGAAAATCTCCTCTCTTGGTGGTTGCCACACCACATGTTTGATTCTTAATGTTCACTTGTAGTTGCTTTGTGGATGCACGCAACAGAAGACTCGTTTGGCCTACCTTAAATCTAATCTATTAGCCTTTATATAAACAGTACTTGAATGTCATTGTCGGTTTGGTTGTTCGGATTGTTTAATCTTAATGTGTGTAACTTATAAGTAATCTATAACGTTTATTAATAAGCGAAATCCTTTTAAAGATACTAAAGTTTGGTTCACACTATATTTTGGTTAAGCGAAATCCTCTTACTAAAGTTTGGTTCGCACTATATTTTGGTTTCACCCGTTTTTGGTTCGCACTATATTTTGGTTTCACCCCTAAAATCCTATTTTCCATAGAATTCTATGTTGGTTTTTTTAAAAAAATAGAATAAAAATAGAAATACCAACGAATACGTAGCCAGATCGTATAAATTTGATAAAACACTAACGAATCTATAACCTTTATTAATAAATTTTTGTTTAATGATATTTCCGTAACAAATTTGGTTTCACCCTTATTTCATCACAGATTCCTACTCCCCTAAAATTCATATTATTTTCAAACCTTTATTAATAAGCGAAACCCTCTTTTAAAGGTACTAAAGTTTGGTTCGCACTATATTTTGGTTTCACCCGTTTTTGGTTCGCACTATATTTTGGTTTCACCCCTAAAATCCTATTTTCCCTAGAATTCTTTGTTTTTTTTAAAAAAAAATAGAATAAAAATAGAAATCCTATCATAATTATAATTCTTTTTGTAATTTTTATCCTATTATAATTATAATTCTTTTATTTGTAATTTTTTTTAAAAAAATCATATTTCCCCTAGAATACTATGTTCCTTTAAAAAGAGTTAAAAATAGAGTTCTTATGATGATTATAATTCTTTTGTTTATAATTTTTTTAACTTGAAAAAAGCAACTATAAAAAATCACCAACAAGTAGAGGGTAAAACACCTACGTAACCAGATCGTATAACATTTGATAAAACACTAACGAATCTATAACCTTTATTAATAAATTTCTGTTTAATGATATTTTCGTAACAAATTTGGTTTCACCCTTATTTCATCACAGATTCTTATTCCCCTAAAATTCATATTATTTTCTTAAACAATTGTTTGGAATTTTGTTATAATTATAATTCTTTTACTATAATATTACTGAATTGTACAAATAACGTATATATTAGAATACCAGAACCATGTATGTTATGTTTTCTTGATTGTTTATAATCTTAAATAAATAATAAATAAATCTATATCTATAACGTGTATTAATAACAAAACTTATTTTTAATGTACTATTTTATACCAAATTTGGTTCGTACCATATTTTGGTTTCACCCCAAGACTCCTATTTTCTCTAGAATTCTATGTTATTTTATAAAATAAATAAATAAATTATATTACAATTATAATTTTTTTATTACAACTTAATAAAAAAAGACTACGAATACAAATGTTAATCTACGGTGACATGCTTATCTATAACAAACGAAATACATTTTTAATGGTACTTCGGTACCAAAAATTGGTTCCACCCATAAGATTCCTATTTCTCCAAGGATTCTATATTATTTTTTATTAAAATAATAAATTGTTAATACTATTATAATTGTAATTTTTATTATAACTCTATTCAGTTCACAAATAACGTATTTATCATAATCATGTACATTTTAACGTATATATCGGAATTATTTAGTTTTTTTCTCGATTTTCTTAAATAAACTTAAATAAATAATATATAAAATGACCTTTATTAATAAGCAAATTCTTTGTAAATAACGTAATTTTTTTATAATAAATTAATGATCAATTTAATTAAATTTTCTCGGGCCCTTATCATCTAATATCTTATATTTGTAAGTGAAATCACGTTTTAATGATACTTACTTCTAGATTTGTGTCTCCTATAAATATTGGAATTTTGATGTAATTACAATTCTTTTTTTTATAAACTATTGAGTTCCATAAATATCATAATTTTCTTTTGTATTAATTTTTATCCTTTTTATAGTATTTTTTAATGATAAATAAAATATTTCTTATAAAATTTAATAAAAAATGATCAATTTTAATAAATTATTTCGACCCGTGCTTCGCACGGGCTATCATCTAGTCAAGAATAAAAATGCAAATACAAATATATTGGAACTTGCATTTTTAACAGTATTTTTGATTGTGCTGTCAGGTGAAGATTCAGAAAAAAACCTACAAAAATTTGACAAGATTAATGAAACTTTTTAACAACTTAAGCAAATGCAGTGAAAAGTAGGGATGGAAAAAAAATCCGATCCGACGGATACCCGATTCGAAATCCGATTTTTTATCCGATCCGAACCCGATATTTTGGATTTGGATATGGATATGGATTTAAATTTTAAACCCGAAAGATTTTGGATATGGATATGGATTTCATGAAACCCGATCCGAAACCCGAAACCCGATCAAAACCCGAGCCGAACCCGAAACCCGAAAAATACCCGACTTTTATTTATTATATTTTATATTTTATATATTATATATTATATATAAATATATATTATAAATACATATTATACATACACTATTATATATATATATATATATTATATATATAAATGTATATTATAAATACATATTATACATACACATATCTTTGAGACATAAGATATGGAAAGATCGAGAAAATAAATTGTCATGGATGTAGCGGTATTTTTTAACTTACTTACACAATTTTTTTTATTTTTTTGTTAAGCAACTTATTTACACTATTTTTAATTTTGAATACCCGAAAAAAACCCGATCCGATCCGAAACCCGACGGATTTGGATTTGGATATTGAGTTTTGGATCCGAAACCCGATACGATCCGAAACCCGAAACCCGAAAATATTTGGATTTGGATTTGGATTTTGCAAAACCCGAGCCGAACCCGACCCGTTCCCATCCCTAGTGAAAAGTTGTTAGCGGAGACTTCTAGTTCTATACTGGCTGGTCATATATTTTAACTGAGGAGAACAACCCTTGAACTCGTGCATTTGTTACTTATTTTTGCACTCATGTGCTTAAGTTTCAGCCAGATAATCAGAACTCTAATCTACCGCGACCTGTTGAAAAAGCCTAATATATTTATTAATGTTCTTTTCGTCTCTATTTATCTTGTCCGTCTCATTGCAAGAATGTGTTATTACATTAGAAGATCAACTTTATGATCAATCTTAAGTTAGCGGAGACTTCTATACTGGTCATGTGCTTAAGTTTCAGCCTAATACTCACTGTCAAGACACAGCAGAATAGCATATAGGAGGAGTTCACTATATCACCATTGGTAATCACACTCTTAAAGCATTCAAGTCTAGAGTATTATTGTTAGCACACCAAAAATGTGCCTGCAGTCAAACCTCCTTTTGTTGTCATCACCATATCACGTTCATAAAGTTTAGACACCGGTTTATGGATGAAATATTCCAATAATATTACATTAAATTATGACAAATGCACATGTGTGTAAAATGTAGAGGATGACCTTAAGGCTTTACTTTGTGATTCTGTTGACTATGTGTTTACGTACCGCCTGCTCAGTAAACTGAGTGGCCTTCATTGATACTAATACTGAAAGTGTAAAAATGGAAGACATTTTGTCATTCCTGTTAGCAATCTCAGTTTTTGCAGTCACAAACAAGTGTGGCAACTATAACAATGAAAGTGGTGAATTGGCTTTGGTTAAGGTCGAAGAAGTATGAGAAGTCACTAAAAGATTAAGGATTCCATGCAAATCCATACCGGAATTTACGGACATGCTTGAATTTGTAGCAATGGGCAAGGAGAAAAGTCCTAAGCAGATCAACTTGTTTGACGATGTCTCCTTCCATGCATTACCTTACATCCATAGCATCATCAAGAAATATGGTGAAGTTTCTACAGAAACTCTGTGTTTGCAGGATAAAAATCATTTAAATGTATGTTGGGATTTTTCTAATCCAAACGTGGTTTCCAGGAAATGAGCAAAGACTTATGCAAGTCTTTATTCCATGTTTTGAGAACCACTAGTCCATGTTTGTGTGCTGTTTCATTAGATTAAGGAGTGCCATGTTTTGTGGGTTTGAGTGGAGCTTTTTATTTGTTTAGTGTGTTGTATTTCTTTATTTAAACTTCATGTATTCAGTTTCTTCAATGCATCAGTTTGCATACACTTTGTTTTCTCCGTTTTATATTGTTAACATTCTACTTGTGTGTGTGTACTCTGATCCCATTTCTTTATTTGGTATCAGAGCCTACAAAAACCGTATACTCAAAATATGTCAAAGGGAAAGGAAAGCTCCATGGGACTGAACTACCCCATATTGACAAGAGAAAACTATACGGCATGGGCATTAAAGATGAGGGTGTTTATGCAAGCACAAGGGGTTTGGGATGCAGTACAACCTAGTGATCCAAAGGTGGCAGTTGAGGTGAAAATTGACAAGATGGCGTTAGCTGCTATCTACCAAGGGATTCCGGAGGAAATACTGTTGTCAATTGCAGAAAAGAAATGTGCCAAAGACGCCTGGGAAGCTGTTAAAACAATAAGTATGGGAGGAGACCGGGTGAAAAAAGCTAAAGTACAAACTCTGAAGGTGGACTTCGAGTCACTGTGTATGAGGGAGAAAGAAAAACTTGACGATTTCTGCATGAAATTGTATGGTATGGTGACCAACATTCGTGCACTGGGAGAGAAGATGGAGGAGACATACGTCGTAAAGAAGTTATTACGTGCTGTTCCCTCGAGGTATCTTCAAATTGCCTCAACTATTGAACAGTTTGGCAATCTGGAAGAAATGACAGTCGAAGAAATCGTTGGGCGTTTGAAGGCCCATGATGAGCGACTCCGTGGTAAAACTGAGGGATCAAATGGTGATCATTTACTCCTCACTGAAGAGGAATGGAGGAAAAGAGAGACTAGTGATGGTCAATTATTGCTTACTAAGGAAGAGTGGATGAAGAGAACTACTAGTGGAGGAAGAGAAGGCCATAAAAATCGAGGTGGACACGACAAAAGCAAAGTCGGATGTTTTAATTGTAACATTATGGGACACTATGTTAGAGATTGTCGAAGGCCACGTCGTGAAAGGGAGACAAAGATAGAGTCCAATCTAAACCAGGTTGAGGACGATGATGAACCTACTTTGTTACTCGCAAAATTAGGTGAAACTAACAATGAGGTGGTGTTGATAAATGAACAAAGCATGACTCCACAGCTCGACACTAGTGGCAAGAATGGAGCTGAATCAAACCTGTGGTATTTAGATAACGGGGCAAGCAACCACATGACTGGAATGCGTTCTAAATTTAAGGAACCTTTGTGTAAGATTATATTTTATTTTATTAATTGAATGTTTAGATTGAATTCTGGGAATTTTAGTTGATAATTAGGGAATAGTTTGTGTTTGGGAATTTGTGGATAAATTGAGAAAATAACATAGTATTTGATTAGTTTATTAGGTGATGAAATAGATTTTGGGATGTTAGTTTATAAATTGGGTAAAATGAATAAAAGATAGGATTCAGGATGATTTTATAAAATAGTGGAGGAGTTGGATTTTGGAATTTATGATTTTATTTGGCTAGAGGATTTTGTGAAGAACATTATGGTAATTTTGGGATGATTTTATGAGAAGTGGAAATGGAGATATGGATTTTATTTTAATAATAGAATAAAATGAATTATTAAATTACTTTGTGGAATTTTGGGACTTGGTTGAATTATATTAAATAATGGATATGGTGAAAAATTCTGAAACATGGTTATTAAATCAAGGAGGAAATGTAGTAATTTATAAGATATTTGGGAGTGTTAGGAGTAATCAGATGAATTAGTTATTAATTTCATAAATTGATTAAAATAGAGACCTTGAGGAATTCATATAAATGGTGGGAGGTTTGATTTTCGGAGGAAGTGATTTTATTTGGCTTTGGGATAATATTAGAAGTTTATGAAGATTTTTATTTTGATTTAATGATGAAGATCGATGGAGTTATGGATTTTACTAGAAAATGGATTATTAAAAGGATTATTAAATGATCATTTCTAAGGAGACAGGAGTATTTTAATTAATTAAAATACTTCCTGAACTCGGAAATTTATGGATAAAATATGGACACGATCGTATCGAGATGCACTATTTAATCAGGTGGATTCCATTCAGAGATTCTGAAGAGAATGCCCTGTTTTAAAGGAGAGAACAGATTATCAACGACAATAATCTTTGTTTGGATATTCATTATGTTAGTTGTCTATATTACATAGATATTGATTCGAGAGTTCTTAATTGAAGCATGATTAATACTTTCGAGTTGAGTTTATAAGCGTTTATAGAATATTAGAATTGCCGTCTGGAGACTGAATTACCGTATTATGTTTAACTATTGAAGTTGATGCGTGAGCTCGATATCGGCAGATCAGACTCGGGACAATCGCAAGAACGTTAAACCAAAGAATGATCAAAATAGAAGATTGTGATGCCGTAAGATAGAAGCAGAAAATAGTATTACTGCGATGTTATGTAGTAGCTAAGGATCAGAGGCAAGTGTTTTCTCTTCACTTCTTGTTCAAGTGAAATTATTTTAATTATTCTGATTATGGTATCAACCCATTTATTATCGATCTCGTCGACATCTATTGTTATCCTTGTTTATTCAATTTACACCCCATTTACTGTATCGAACTTGTCGATACCCTTTGAGTTTATTATTCCTTAATGATACTTCCTTGTTGGAAGTAATGCTAAACGAATTGTTTAGCTAGTCGGGATCCCACTAGTAGAACATTGAACCTATCTTTTCTGAATACTCATTTCTTTTATTCCATTCTGTGTTGAAAGATTTTAGATTCAAAATACTTACCTTGTGATTTGAGGTTTTGATAGAAGATATTTGTTCTATTATTAATGATTTATTAATATTCTTGTTTTACTATACACTTGCTGAGCATTTCTTCCGCTCATACTTGTTTGTTCCGAAATTCTAACATTTCAGTAAGGTAATTTGGCGAGGCTTACCTGCGTAGTTCGGAAAAAGAAGAGACAAGACGCTATTTCGAAGATGACTTGACTCAGGAGGATTGGATCTAGTGTAAGATATATTTTATATAGTTGAACTCTAATAATTATTATTATGTATTAGATTAGTTGGCCTGGTATACTTCTTGTCGAAGTTATACCAGTGATTTAAGATTTGATCAAAGAGATTGTTGTAAAGAAAAAGTTTTATTTAATGGAATTTGGATTCTTGTTTCTAGCACTATAACCTAAACGATCTTAGAAAGTTGGGGTCACAGATGTTATATTTAAATTCTGGACAATTACAAGGAACATTGTGTCATTAAACAGGTGATTTTATTTTGAGGATTTTCGCGTAATGACAAAATCTCCTGACCCCGGATTTGGGGGCGTTACAGAATGGTATCAGAGAAGGGTTATAGTAAACTAGAAACAAGAGTGAGTAGGAGTGTGTATAGCTAAGTAAGGAACGTCAGAGCTCATATAGAGTTCATGTTGGACTATGGGATATAGTACCAATTAGTAGGTTAAGAATTGAGTGTTCGCGTGAGATGGTTGTGCTAAATTGGATAAAACACCTTGAGACTGTTGATGTCTACTACGGAATTTCAGAGAGTAAGTCTTAAGCGGGTTTGAGCAAGCACAAAGACTGAGGCAAGTTCATTCTCTCCCTTATCTCCTAAAGAATTTATGAAATTTTTGTGAACATTATTGTTCTCAAGGATTTTATTATTGTGGTGAAAATTTTGGGTACTCAAATAATTGCTTCAAATGTTGGAGTGATTATATCTATCGAAGAATTTAAATTTGTTATAAATCCTTTTTGCGAGTAAGATGACATTTAAAATATTAGTCGGTCTTATTGATCGGGACGACTCCTTAATATTATTCGGCTGAAAGCTTGTCTAATTGCTTCTAGACAGCTAAATATTTATTCCTATCAGTTGAATTTATCTCTCAAATTCAACTACTTTTCTTGACATCGGGTAATGGTTCATAGTTCGAACCATCTATTAAAATGGTAACAATTATATTTTGTTTTATTTTATTTTAACTATGAATAATCAAGTTATACTTCTTAAAGCGTGTAATGTGTAGAAACAGTTGAAGATTATTGCAGTTATAACTACGCTTATATATCGAGGTAGTTTAAATTTTATTGACTTCAATCGGATCTATTGTTCGGATCTGATAAATTTTATGTTAATATTCAAATTTGATTCATTATTCGAATCAAAATAGATACATTCAGAATAGTGAATAGAAGGATAGTTTATCATCAGAATTTCCTCTAAAATACTTACTCTAGCGTACTTGAAAAATGTTTTTATGAATCGAGTCGTTCTTATTATTTCAAGACGACTCCAAATGATTTATTCAAATCAACGAACCTTTCTTATTCAAGGTTTGTTACCTCCTTTGTCAAAGCGGATGATTCATTGTTCGTATCGTCGAATAAATTTTATTCTTTTCCTTAAGGTTAATCCATTGTTCGGATTAGCAGTGGAGTTTGAGAAAGCACTGACTGTGTGTCGGGCTTGACATCTAATTGCAAAATTTTGGCAACTATATTGATTTCAATAGGTTTTTTTTACTCGGTAAATAATCCTGTACTCTACTGGTCAACATGGGAGTGGCCCATGGGTTTTCTTTCAGATCAACACGAGGAATAAACTCGTGGTATCGAAAGAGAAATATTAACACTTTGGCACAAAAGTTGCCAGGTTGACTTTTCAACCACCTTTTTGCTAGAAAAACGATATAGTGGTACTTGCGACATAGTAGTGATCGTACTATGGGGTATCACGGGTGTGCGGTACTTGAGACACATCGGTTGATCGCGCTGTAGGGTATCGTGAAGGCGGAAGACCAGTAATCTTTTCTTAAATTCTGAGCTGCCAAATAAGTTGATTTTCTTGAAATTCTTGAAATTGTTGAGTAATTTCTTTATGATGTTCTTTTGGGCGAGATGATTCGAATTCCTTGAGTTGTCAGAGATTTTGATAAAAATTTTATATTCTCACAAATTTTGAGAAGTTGCCTATACGGCTTTCATGAATAAATATTATATTGGTTTCCTATTTGTTCAAGCATTACCTTTTTATCATCATTGTGTTATAAAATTTTCTGGTTTAAGATCTGGGAGAGTGAACTTGCCGAGCATTTTATATGCTCACCTTTTGGTTATTATGATAGTGTTTCTAACAGTCAAAGGCGAGAACAATGAATCTTTCGGATAAAAGCCAAAAAGGGACAAGGGGGAAGGTCTAGAGTATTCTAATACAATTTAGTTTCATTATGCTGAAGTGTATGCCTTAGAGTCCTAACTGTAGCGCTTACCTTTGGAAAGTGTTAGCAGGCATGGCGAAGCGAGAAGAATTTGGTATTTGTTTTGGCTATGATGGTATAATACAGCTTTACGTGAATGGAGACGTAATGACCAAGAAAGTTTCTAGGAATTAAAGAAGAGACTATTACGAGTCGAGATGACGTGCTCACTTGGGATAATTAGGCTTAACTGGACAGAACTTCTTACGGTTGGAGATGTCTACTATGGAATCTTTAGAAATTAATACGAGTGGACGATGACGTAGGGTATCCATAATCGTAGGACGTGGAGAAGAAGATTTTAGGTCGGATGACGAGCCAGCGAAGGAGCCGATAAGGAAAGCATACGTAAAAACCTTGGCAATACCTTTCCTTCCGAATGAAGTATTTGACATTTCTTTAAGCGAGACTTTTGTCTGTGCTGATATTCCATTTTGAGTTTATATTTTATACTTGTGTTCGATCATATTCGAGTTCAATAGTATCAGAAGTTGTTATGCCACCTACTTTCAAATTTTCAAAATTTTCAACTTTTGTTTTCTCCAGTGATGGACAATTTTATTTTGCAATATAGTACCATTTGTTCGGTACTTCCTTTTCTGGTTCTTGTTTTCAAAAATAACACCTTGGTAATTTGTTCATTTTGAATCCAAGTGTGCTTCAAAGAATATATTTCAAAAGACATCAGTTATTAATTTGATTTTTAAATTCCTTTCATATTTCTTTACTCCAACTGAGACGAACAACCCTATTTATAGGGGACACCAGGTATATCTGTCTGTGTGATTGAAGTTGGATGGGACGCCATCACTGGTGTGTTGTGTATTACAATAAGGCTGGCCACCTTTATTTATAAATGTCGGAGCTAAGACGCACAACGTCGGGTTCATGTGATCATATTGATCTCTCAGTTATTCTTTTATCTCAAATCAGGTTGTTTTAAAAATCCGTAAATTAATAACCACAATTGTGGGGCATTTGCTATAATATGAAATCTCTTCTCTTCAAAGTTTTATGATTCTTGTTACCCCTAAAACGTTTGGAAGGTATGCCAATCGGGTTAGAATAAGTTAACCTCGACACGATGAATCAAGGCTTTGCGATGGGATTACCACGAGCAAAAGCGGATCAAGATGCGATTACAATACAAGCAACGTATAACGGTGTCAACTCGTTTCCTCTCTATTGATTAAGATTACGTTATTGAGAGGTTGGTCAAATTTCATTCGAAAGAAAGGCAGTGTGCTGTGAGACTCTAGTAACGATTGTGTCAGATAGACAACCCAAGATTTGATTCGAAATTTGGAGAAGTTGCATATGTGTAGATGGATCACCGGATTTGTAATTTTGCATATTATATTTCTTGTGTCAAAAAGGGGATAACGTTTAATCTTGAAGGATAGGCTCATAAGAGAGCATGAACATATTGATATAACCAGATTGATATTATATTAGGGACTGGGAATTCCGGATAAGAAAGAATGAGTATCAAAGATTAAGGAATTGGCATTGTGGCGGTTATTATCAGAATTGAGAAGTTGATAAAAGGAACCCTAGGGATTTCTCTTAGTAGATTCCGAGGACGGAATTCTTTTAAGGGGGGTAGACTGTAATAACCCGAATTTTAGTAAATAGAATTTTTTTTTATGAATGAATAGTGAAATGCAAGGAGGAATAGTGATTTCGAGACTCGAGAAATTTTTCACGTTACCTTATGTACGGAACGAGATACAGATGTTTCGAAGTTATATTAGCGAGCTAAGATGCGAATAAGTGTATGTAAACGCGATTGGATTTCAGAAAATCCAAACACTATTTTATTCCAAAATTGACAGGGAGTGATGAATATAATAATTGGATTATTAATTGAGGATTTATAGAATTACTCGATTAATATATAAAATCGAGAATTCAAGATTTTTCCAAAGCAATAATGTTTGTGGTATTTTATAAAGCCCTTTAAATTGTGATATCTATTAATCACAATTATTATTTTTAAGTATTGTTTTTGTAAATTATTAATATTTGTAAAATGCATATCAATTCAGGAAATTTAGATTTAATTCTATTTCTTTCTCCAAATATCTCTAAAAATATTCTAGTATTCAATTATGCTAGATATTTTATTTTTACAAATTACTCCCTCCGTCCCAGTGATATCTATACATATCATCTGGGCACGGAGACCAAGATAGCATATAAAAAACATATATAAAATGAGTAAAGTTAGATGAAAATGGGTAAAATGGTGGGACCTATCAATATTTAATAATAGATTTAGGATAGTGGAGGAAAGTAGTGGGTGTAATAGTGTTTTATATTATAGATTTGAGATAGTGGAGGAAAGTTAGTGGTTGTAATAGTGTTTTTTATTATTAAAACTTTACTATTTTTGGAATGTATAGAAATGATGGGACACCCCAAAATAGTAAGTGTATAGAAATGAATGGGACGGAGGGAGTAGAGTATTAACTCCAAATATTATTTTAGAGTATGTAGTAATTATTGTATTGCCTTAATTGTAATTTGGGCCACACAAATATACATACGTGTGCATAATTATACACACAAAAACACACTCCCACCCCTCTTCTTACACGATAGCAGCAACGGGGGAATAAAAGGATAACAGTGGGGGGAGAGAATCAGAGAGAAAAAGAAAGTTTGGAGGTATGGTTGTATATGATGTTGGGTTTGAGTTATTGCGGTCCGTGGGTGTGTGTATTCAAATCGTGTGTGTGGGTATATGTTGATGTGTGTGTGCGTTCGATGTTGTGTGAATGTGTATGTAATGGTCATGGTATGTTGGTTTTGGGATTGTAATAATCAGAGATGGTGATGGGGTTCAGGAAGTGGACACGAGATATGAATGGGAGCAGTACTAGGAAGTAGTGTGGTGTGGTTCGTGAGGGAGGAGAGAAACGAGAAATTGAGAGGAGAAAAGAACGAGCAGGAAGGAGTAGCAGGTGTGTGTATAAGAAGCAGTGGTGGTGTATGTGTACGTTGCAAGTACAAAGCAAGGAAATATGTTGCATTCTTTGTGGGCGTGTTGGTCTGTGCGCGTAGTCTTGTTTGTGGGCGTGTTGGTACAAGTGTAGTCTTGTGCTGGTGCGTGTATGCATGATTGAGTCTGCAGGACTGGTGTGCGTGTGTGAACTTGTTAGTGAATGGGTGTACGTATGTGGTTGCAGTGTTGGAGCAGGGAGCAGCCGAGAGACAGCTGGAGTATACGGAGGGGAAGCCACACCACCTTTGTGTAAGATTATATTTTATTTTATTAATTGAATGTTTAGATTGAATTCTGGGAATTTTAGTTGATAATTAGGGAATAGTTTGTGTTTGAGAATTTGTGGATAAATTGAGAAAATAACATAATATTTGATTAGTTTATTAGGTGATGAAATAGATTTTGGGATGTTAGTTTATAAATTGGGTAAAATGAATAAAAGATAGGATTCGGGATGATTTTATAAAATAGTGGAGGAGTTGGATTTTGGAATTTATGATTTTATTTGGCTAGAGGATTTTATGAAGAACATTATGGTAATTTTGGGATGATTTTATGAGAAGTGGAAATGGAGATATGGATTTTATTTTAATAATAGAATAAAATGAATTATTAAATTACTTTGTGGAATTTGGGGACTTGATTGAATTATATTAAATAATGGATATGGTGAAAAATTCTGAAATATGGTTATTAAATCAAGGAGGAAATGTAGTAATTTATAAGATATTTGGGAGTGTTAGGAGTAATCAGATGAATTAGTAATTAATTTCATAAATTGATTAAAATAGAGACCTTGAGGAATTCATATAAATGGTGGGAGGTTTGATTTTCGGAGGAAGTGATTTTATTTGGCTTTGGGATAATATTAGAAGTTTATGGAGATTTTTATTTTGATTTAATGATGAAGATCGATGGAGTTATGGATTTTACTAGAAAATGGATTATTAAAAGGATTATTAAATGATCATTTCTAAGGAGACAGGAGTATTTTAATTAATTAAAATACTTCCTGAACTCGGAAATTTACGGATAAAATATGGACACGATCATATCGAGATGCACCATTTAATCAGGTGGATTCCATTCAGAGATTCTGAAGAGAATGCCCTGTTTTAAAGGAGAGAACAGATTATCAACGACAATAATCTTTGTTTGGATATTCATTATGTTAGTTGTCTATATTACATAGATATTGATTCGAGAGTTCTTAATTGAAGAATGATTAATACGTTCGAGTTGAGTTTATAAGCGTTTATAGAATATTAGAATTGTCGTCTAGAGACTAAATTACCGTATTATGTTTAACTATTGAAGTTGATGCGTGAGCTCGATATCGGCAGATCAGACTCGGGACAATCGCAAGAACGTTAAACCAAAGAATGATCAAAATAGAAGATTGTGATGCCTTAAGATAGAAGCAGAAAATAGTATTACTGCGATGTTATGTAGTAGCTAAGGATCAGAGGCAAGTGTTTTCTCTTCACTTCTTGTTCAAGTGAAATTATTTTAATTATTCTGATTATGGTATCAACCCATTTATTATTGTTATCCTTGTTTATTCAATTTACACCCCATTTACTGTATCGAACTTGTCGATACCCTTTGAGTTTATTATTCCTTAATGATACTTCCTTGTTGGAAGTAATGCTAAACGAATTGTTTAGCTAGTCGGGATCCCACTAGTAGAACATTGAACCTATCTTTTCTGAATACTCATTTCTTTTATTCCATTCTGTGTTGAAAGATTTTAGATTCAAAATACTTACCTTGTGATTTGAGGTTTTGATAGAAGATATTTGTTCTATTATTAATGATTTATTAATATTCTTGTTTTACTATACACTTGCTGAGCATTTCTTCCGCTCATACTTGTTTGTTCCGGAATTCTAACATTTCAGTAAGGTAATTTGGCGAGGCTTACCTGCGTAGTTCGGAAAGAGAAGAGACAAGACGCTATTTCGAAGATGACTTGACTCAGGAGGACTGGATCTAGTGTAAGATATATTTTATATAGTTGAACTCTAATAATTATTATTATGTATTAGATTAGTTGGCCTAGTATACTTCTTGTCGAAGTTATACCAGTGATTTAAGATTTGATCAAAGAGATTGTTGTAAAGAAAAAGTTTTATTTAATGGAATTTGGATTCTTGTTTCTAGCACTATAACCTAAACGATCTTAGAAAGTTGGGGTCACAGATGTTATATTTAAATTCTGGACAATTACAAGGAACATTGTGTCATTAAACAGGTGATTTTATTTTGAGGATTTTCGCGTAATGACAAAATGTCCTGACCCCGGATTTGGGGGCGTTACAAAGATCAAATGCATAGCTTGTGGGAGCTGTGATGAGAGGTAAACCTTATATGTATGCTTAAGATTAAACATTACAATTTGTTTTAGTTAAATAAGGACCTTGACAACTGATGTAGATAAAGTTTTGTCAATGTTATTTATAATTTTTTTTGGTTTAGCACAAAAGTATTCAGATGGTGCTTAACTGTAATCTAGATTGTGCTATAGGGATTTAAAAATTGATATATATTTTTTTTAGGCTTGGTTTGGGGACTTCTGACAGAGTAATTGTATATTAGAGAGAATGTTTTACTAAAAATTTTGTTTAATGCTTTCAACTACGAGACTTACATATGTGGACAGGAGTAATTCCTTTGTTAACGAAAATTTGTTTATTATTTAATTAAAGATAGTTTTTTGTCTTAGGAAAAGTTTGTAAGGGCATAATATTTTCAGGTATGGGGATAATATGAAATTCATATATAGTTACATTAGCTTTCCGGTGGTTTAAAAATTTAAGTATTTATGTTAAAGTGGGTACCTTTTTCACTCATATTTGTATAAACTATCTAAGGTCCTATATCCAAAAGCCATAATTTTATTTTATTTTCACCCTGGCTTTAAGGACCCACCAGCGATCCTATTCTTAAAGTCCACATTCACATAAAAAGAATGGTAGTTTTTTTAGGCATTCACCTTCAATTTAAGCTAAAGGCATTTATTTGTAAGAAATTAATGCTTGAAATCTATAAAATCTCCTATCTGCTGACTCTACTTGCAAATATAACTTTTCACACTTTAATGGTCTTGATATGTGACCTCTGTCATTATATTTATTTTCTGACGAAATTATATTATGTTCATTAGTGTAGTGGTTAAAGGGGTTTGTAAGAAAATGTGGCAAATAAAAGAATGGCATCAAAAGTAGAGAAATCGCGATTTCTGATATTTGATGGTGCCTTGGAGTATCAGAGGGTTGCTAATCACTTGTCAAGCGTCGATACTTTATTGTAGCAGATTTCAACATCTTCCTCTTGAGTTGTAGATAATATTTTTCTGCACGTTCACAATGATCGAGCACTTTACATTATGTAAACTATTAAGTATTTTAGACTCTTGTTTTTATATAGTTGTCAGGAAATGGTCTACTTGAAGATGGCAGTTGCAAAGATTGATGTTCAACACCCTATTGTTCTTTTGGTTGAGAAATCACTTTCTCGACATGCACAGGATTTCGTACTTGAGAAAGGCATATCACTTATTTTAAACATTAAAACGACACTTTTAGAAAGTATGGCCCGTTGCACAAGTGCATAAATAGTCCCATCAATCAATCATCTTACATCACAAAAGTTAGGGTATTGTGACTTATTTCATGTGGAGAAGTTAATGAAAGTGCATGGCACTGCTCGGTAAGGTGGGAAGAAGCTAACAAAAACATTAATGTTTTTTTAGGGTTGTCCTAAGCCATTGGGTTGTACTGTAAGTTCTAAACACACCATAATATATTTTTATAACTTTAATTTATTTTGACTGGGTTTGATGGAAGGAAAACCATATATGGGTGTTATAAAGTCTGTGTAGTCTTGCGGATATAGTATTTTGAGCAACTAGCATCAACAGTTTAAATATTCTGGGTAGGAGTACGTGTATATTATGTAGTTTAGTTGGTTGTATTAATCTAATTACGATGATTTGTATTCCAGATTCTGCTGAAAGGTGCTAACAGTGATTAATTAAAGAAAGTGAAATATGCAGTTGAGTATGGGGTATTTGCTGCTTATCACTTGGCTGTGGAGACATCGTTTCTTGCTGATGAAGGTGCCTCTCTCCCAGAACTTCCTTTAAAGGCTCCAATAGCAGTTGCATTACCTGAAAAACCTTCAAGTATCGACAGGGCTATTTCAACAGTTCCTGGTTTTATTGATTCAGTAACTCCAAGGCTTCAGGGCAATCAGAACTTTAGTGAACCATGTGTCCACGTTAGCCTAACATTAACCTTCTATCTAGTGTCTCATCAACCTCCAACACTGCCTCATGCAAAGTTGATGGGCCAAGGCCCTTCCACTCCAAGCACCCTAGCTCCCAACCTCTAAATGCAGAACTTGCTACTAGCTCAATAGATGTTTCTTCTTCAGCTGCTTGCTCGTATCATCCAGAGCATAACTCTTCAGATATGCTCAGACCCAATCTTACAGCTAATCATGCCTCTATCAAGGACGATAAGATGGGTATCAAAGAATCTATGGAGAGTAAAACATCAACCACTAATGATCTTGTGCCAGAAGATGATATACTTTCCAATCGCTTTGGTAAATTAGAAACAATTTTGTACGGTGTTGGTGTTTGTAATAGTGATGGTACTGTAGAACCTACAAAACGTCTAAGTGATCTGAGATTCTCCTCATCAGAAAATCATCAGGACGAGGCCGAGTCGCTAAAAGAAGACTTTCCTCCCTCACCTTCGCCTTCGAACAATCAAAGCATCCTGGTGTCTTTATCAACACGTTGTGTGTGGAAAGGAATTGTTTGTGAGCGTGCACAGCTCTTTCGAATTAAATACTCTGGAAATTGTGATCGGCCATTGGGACGGTTTTTGCGAGACCATCAGTGCGATCAAGTATTCTCTATATCTCTCTCTCTCCATATACACAATAACTTATCTATCTCTTTTATCTGCAAGATTTGAAGCTTTTTACTTCTAAGATGTGTTTCTGGTGCATCTTTGTACATTTAGAGATGTTTAGAAATCAGTTTTTATCTTTGAACATTCAAAGATTATTCATTATTCACCTTTGTACGTCCAAAAATTATTAAGAATTTGGTTCAGTTTTATGGTTGCGGTGAAAAGCAAGAGAAAGAGGAATACAAAGTCTTAAAGTGCCAACTATAATCTGATTCATGTTGCTTCACGAGGACTAATAGAAAACTGAGAAGTGAAAATTGGTATGATGAAGGGTAAAAAGGTTAACATAGAAAGAACTAGACATAGGAACATTTGTCAGCATGTTATCCTTGACAAGCATTCAAGAATATAGTCATAGAGCTTCTTAAAATGAGGGGTAAAAAGGACAGAGTAACAAATGATAGAACATTCGTGTGCATATTATCCTCGGACTAGCGACATTCATCTTAATATTAGTGGTATTATTATATTGACAAACATTTAATTTTTAAACCTCTCTAGAATATGTATCAGTACACAAGACTTAGATTTTATACCTCCACATTTTATTGGTGTCCAGAAAGAAAATTTCTTACATTTCAGCACAATGTATGTTTCCCGTAGACTTAAAATGACAAGGAATATAGAGTCAGGTTTGAGTATGGTAAAATGTATATGCCTTTTGTTTTCTTTGTGATGTTCCTGATATAGTTTATGTATTTCATTTCTTGCAGAGCTTGCGTTAGAGGACAAATCTAAAAAATTTCTGATAAAAAATTTGCACTGATGTGGATTGGATGTAGAATTGAAAGCTTCGTACATTGTACAATATAAGACTTAGTTTCATTAAATTCTTCATGTTATGTTATGAAGGTCGAAATTTGGTGTAATTATTTGCTTTTCCAAAAAATTATATTCGAGTGTAAATTTTAACAAATTTTATGGCTTTCCTTTTGTAATAGTCTATACATATATGAATATGATGGAAAATATATATGAGTAAAATTACAGGCTTTTACGCTAGTTAAAATAATATTCCATTTAAATCAATGAATATATTAATATATGAACTCTATCCAATAACCGATTTAATAATTGACCCATTCTAGTCCATTTACTCCCTTTGTATCAAAATACTTTGGTGGTTTTGATTTTGAACACTGTTAATTGTAAGCGATTAACTACTAATTTAGGCATAATTTATAAAATAAAATATACTCATGAAGGCATAATTTATAAGATAAAATATATTCATAAGTGATTTTGTTTGATTCATATTTGTGAATAATTTAATACAATGAAATTTTTATATTTAATAATAATATAAAATTAAAGATATTAACAATTAAAAATGTGCACTGCATCATTGATCTCAGGATATTAATCAGAAGCGGATAGATTGGCTAAAGAGGGAGTTTCTAGGAGGAAAATGATCTCAGGATGGTGCTAACATATCATTGATCTTTTATTGAGAGAATATCTGTGAAGGATCAGCCTAAACTCTTTAATGTAAGCTTGTATGAAGTTTAGGATATTTCCAGTAGCAATATTAGTATTCTAGTATCAGTTTGTAGTTGTGCTAGCAGGAGCTTTGTTTGAGACCTCTTTGTATCCCTCTTTGAGGTTGTTTTAATATAATTCGCTTATCTAAAAAAAAAAAAAACGTAAGGTATGCGGGGATAAGGGGATGTCGTATGGTATTGTTACATAATTGCGTGTCGAGGGGAGTACAAATACACAAACGGCCATCCTCAATAATTTAATGATTGTGATTGTGATAATGGTTGATAATTATATTGATCTTATATTAATGACAGTGATTGTGATTATTGGAGTATGATAATTGTTGCTATATTCATAAGAGTAATTACATAAGGAACTCCCTCTTTGTGAATAATTTAATACAATGAAATTTTTATATTTAATAATAATATAAAATTAAAGATATTAACAATTAAAAATGTCTCTAAACTTTCAGTTTTATCTTCTTTCATAGTATTTTTAGCTAACATGTTACAGTACTACTCATCTTTTGGTTACATGTTTATTTAATCTTTTGATTACATGTTTATTTATCCATCTTTTCGTTTATGTGTACGTACGAAAACCTCAAAACATGCAATTAAATTTATACTATATTATAATATTATAATAGTTGAAATATCAAAATTTTGATTGCTGGGCACAGTATTTTTAGCTAATTATTCTTATTTAATTATTAATAGTTATTATTTAATTATTTTTATTTAATTTTTTTATAATTATTAATAACTAATAAATTTCTTTTTGAGATGAATCATGTATCATTTCCATTTTTTGATAATTAATCAATTTTCTTTTCTAGTTAAAACACATTATATTTTATATTTTATAGAGCTAAAATTTCACCTTTCCTAAAAATATAACGGGGAATTCAATTTAATAAAATAAAATATTTATATTATAATACTTATAACTAACATATTACCGTTTTCAGCTAAAACACATTACATTTTCTATTTTTTCTAATTAAATTCTATTCTTTTTCAATAATATCAAGGGCAGTTTTATTTAAATAAATTAAAGTAGTAATATTATAATAATTAATAACTAACTAATTAACTTTTTCAGCTAAAACGTATCGTATTTCCTGTATTTTCAAACTAATTTTTTTTAACCTAATTACCATTATTAAATTATTGTTAATTATTTCTTAATTACCATTACTTAATTTTTTTTAAAAGTTATTTGTAACTAATCAATTTCCTTTTTTAGGTGAAACATGTTATCATTTCTCTTTTTTGATAATTAATCAATTTCCTTTTATAAGTAAAACATATATTATATTTTATATATTTACTTTCATCTCTGTTTGTTGTAATGAAATAAATTATCTTATTATATGAAGTAATTTCCTTATGAATTTATAGCTAAAAAATATATTATTATAAATGAAGTAAATTTTGTTGCCTTTCTACAAAAATAAAAGCTTCCTTAAATAAAATATTTTATCATATATGTACACAACAAAATCAAACTATCTTATGAAAGTTTATGTCCCAAGTTCATGTTTGATTTTACACTTTATGTTATCACTATACAATTTATTGAAATTTGTTTTTTCTATTGTTAAAACAAAAATATTTTTACATGAAGAGTAAGAGGATGCAAATAAGACAATCCATTTTTTTAAAAGCAAAGATGATAATCTATAACGTCCAAGACTTAAGTTTTACTTTCAAATATTATAGTACTATCTTTGAAAAAATTCTAACTTGAATATATATGATACGGTTAGTTTTGTTGTTTTCATTATTTTCAAATTTTATTTTTTTTATTTTGAACATGTTATTCTTTTTCTTAATAATTAACTTGTAGAAAAAATTGTTTTTCAATCTAAGGTTAATATATATATCTATTACATCGTGTATATTATACATTTTAGTAAGTTACACGTAATGTTTGCTTTATTTCCGGTATAAAGAAATCCCATTAAAGATACTAACATGAGGTGAATCTCATAATTCTAAAAAGGATTAGGAGAGGGTTTTAGAATAACATCAACTATTTTAGAAATTTTTTTTATAATTAACTATAAGAACATATTATTCAATTTATAAAATATTATTTTTTTTGGTTTTTTTTATATTATGAATATGATTTATAGAGTTAAGTTGTATGGATACCAAAATTTTAGTGGAGACCAAGACCTTATATCAATCAAAATATTGCAAAAAGTTATTCATTGAAAATCATGTTCAATGAAAAGCACTATTTCATTTACTTCATTGAAAATATTGAAAATCACATTTGTTTTACATGCAAATTTCATTAGAAATCTTGAAAATCATGTATGTTCAGCAAACAAAATATTCCAGAACGTATTGTTCTCCAAAACATGTTCTGCTTGCAAATCATATATGATTTTTAAGATTTTAAATGAAATAATAATTTTCATTGAATATTCTTTACAAATGTATAAGTTTTACAATGTTTTGAGTACATAATATATCTAAGAGAATTTTTAAAAGAACGGTTTAGCGATTAGTAGGAAAAATATTATGGATGAAGGACAAAAATACCCATTTTTTAATCTCCTGAAACCAAAATACCCACGCCCGCTGTTAAGTGCCCTAAATGCCTACGTGATACGCCTTTCGTAAAGGAGTATCACAGTGTCACGCCACAAGGAAAGTCGTGTCCTCAAGATATGCTCATGTCATAGGCGTATAATCCACCGGTAACGAAACAAGCAATGACGTATCACAGGGTCACGCTATAGGTAACGGCATATGCCCTTGTAGGGTCCACGAAAAATAGAAGCAGTTCTAGCGATTCACAAGCACTTTCAATGGCGATTTCAGGCGAATGCTCCTTTCTCTTCGTTCGTCCCTCTCCCGACATTTTTCGTTTTATGTTCCGTATACCATTAGATTTGTCTTTCGACGATCTATAATCTTATATGAGTTTCAAATCATGTCTTTCGCCAAATTAAAATTCCTAATCGGAAAGAGGGAGAGACAGGGAGAGAGATGAAGAAAGGAGATGATGTCCACTCAGCCATCTCTCCCAATTGAAAAAGACTTTTTGACTGTGTTGTGGTGTTGTGTAGCAGCACAATTCAACTCAATGAATTAAAAAATAAATTACGGCAAGTGAGGAAGATTGAGCAGCGGATTTGGGGGAGATGGGTTGTTTGAGATATGCCTCCGACAGAAGCGTGTTAGATGGGTAAAAAAAGGCATTGTTCATTGATAATAAGTATTTTTGGTATCGGATTCTTAAAAAGAGAGTATTTTTGTCATTCTTTCAAATATTATCTATAGTATTGACTTGGTTCATTGATTTTATTGTTCGGTCTATCAGTAGGCTTGTCAATGGGTCAGGTTTGGATCGGATTCGACTAAATCCATATCCATATCCATTTAAATTTGCCGGCTCGGATTGGATCGTTGTCGGATTATTAAGAGCATAATAGCATGATCCATATCCAATCCATTAGGATTTCGAATTATCGGATCGGACCTCCAGATCCATTTAAATTTAAAATAAAAATTAAAAATTGATATAACAAACAGTAAAATAATAAAATAAAATTAAACCAAAAAATCTTTAAAATAGCAAAACAAATCTCAAAATATAATATTCAAGATTTAATTATAATAAAATTTGAATTGAAGTATATGTGATTTGTATATATATTATAACTATTAACATAAATTTAACTATTAAATAAATAAATTTGAACAAATAACTTCGAATGTACATATTCATTCGTTTGAATCTAATGAAATAATGGTGTATACAGGATATGAAAATCTAATGAAATAATAGTGCCCATGAAAGATGAAGAAAATACTTGAATGAGAAATAAAATAATAAATCCCAGAAAAATAGATTAATTTGATTATATATAGTTAAATTTATCTTATATATTATATTAAAATTATATATAAGTAATTGTAAATGGTCGGATCGGGTTATTACTTGATCGGATAAATTAAAATTAAAATCCATACTCGATCAATTATACATCGGATCTTTATCGGATCGGATTTTTATCGGATCAGATTCTATTTTATACAATCCATATCCACTTATTAAAGCTCGATCAGACCGGATCGGATCGGATATCCGATCCATTGACAAGCCTAGGTCTATGTTAATTGTTGAGGGTATTATAGTCCATGGACATCTATATTTGCTGTTGGTTATAATTACAGTAAAACCTCTATAAATTAATAATGTTGGGATTGGCAAATTTCGGCAAATTTTATTAATTTATCGAGATTATTAATTAATCGAGGTAAAATTTATACTGTTACTATTATGTTGGGACCAAAAATTTGCATTCAAAATATTAATTTATCGTGGTATCGATTATTAATTTAACGAGGTTTTACTGTATGTTCAGGATATACTCCCTCTATCCCCCTTGGTTCTTTACCTTGGGGGACGTAATTCTGGCACGGATTTTAAGGTGCATTTTGTGAATAGTTTTGTAATTTATTTTTAAAATTTTCTTTTTTTGTATAAAAATAGAATTGTTCTATTTTTATACAAAAAAATTTAAAAATAAGTTATGGAACTATATTTTTTAGGAGCCTTAAAATGCGTGTCAAACAATGAAAAAAACTGTAAAGAAATGAGAGGGACGGAAGGAGGAAGGAGTATTGGTCTATTTATGGATGGAGGGTATTTTGGTCTATTGGTAGATAGTGGATGTGTATATAAATGACTAAATTGCAGTGTAGTGGCCAAAATATTTTCAATTTTGCACGGAGATGGCTAAATTTTAATTCATGCCAACGAAATGACTAAATTTTAATTTTTTGACGCGAAAAAGGTGCTCTGACTCCCTTCCGTTAAATCGACATTGACGGCGTTAGTTAGGGTTCTTCATGAAATTTGGGGCTTTTTGATTCATTGATTTACCGGTTGAATTGATTGTTTGTATAGCTTCATATTGATGCCATATTGATGTCAGGAGTTCAATTCCATGTTCAATTTCACCGTTCTATTGTTAGTTTTGTTAATTCGAATTCTAGGGTTCTTGAGTCAAATTAGGACTTTTTTATTCTGAAATTTTCCAAATGATTTGATGATTCATATAGCTTCTAGGGGTCCTAAGGAGCATGTGTATGAGTTTAATTGCATCGTTGTTTCAGAGGATGGTGTAATTCGATCTTTGAGTTTTAACCGATCATAAAATCAATTTGTTCATGAATTCTGTTGCTTGTCTGTATAAACTGGTTCCATGGTTGGATTGTACATGTTATCAGCTTCGTTTTGACATTAAAAACTCTGAGTTTGATTTAGAAATGATTGAAACCGTAGTTGCCGGAATCCATGTCGAGCTCGCCAGGTTTTGCTCGGATTTGATCATTTGTTATGGTTGTAGTACTTTGTAGGATGCTCAGTGACTGTGGAACATGTTAGTGTCGATTTAGTGCGCTAAGGAAGCTCACCGGAACTGTTGTGGCTCACCGGAAACTGCAAAATCTCGCCGGATTATTATTAACTAACGCCGTCAATGTCGATTTAACAGAATGGAGTCTGAGCACCTTTTTTTGCGTCAAATATTAAAATTTAGCCATCACGTTGGCATGAATTAAAATTTAGCCACCTCCGTGCAAAATTGAAAATATTTTGGTCACTACAGTGCAATTTAATCTATATAAATTCGACAGACAAGACAATACAGTTATATACGACAGACAAGACAATACAGAGTTCGTGAGTGACCAACTCTGCTTGGACCTGTTGGAGTAATCTTCCGGTAATCTCCAACTTTCCGGTAATCTCCAACTTTCAATTTTATCTTTTTTCGTAGTAGTTGATTTTTAGCTTACATGTGGCCTGTTTGGCTTATCTTATATTAGGGACTTATGTACTTATTTTCGGGTAAATTTTTTATATTTTGATAAATTTTTTTATATTAGTATGTACTGTACGTTTGATAATCAATAAGTTGCAAAAATAAGTTGGAAAATAAGTTGGAAAGTTAAGAATCTTAACTTTCAACTTAAAATAAGTTGACTTATTCTCGAAAATAAGTTCCCCAAACACCCCTGTTTGACTAGTACTACTCATCTTTTGGTTACATGTTATTTATCCATCTTTTCACTATGTGTTGTTTCTTTAGTGTACATACAAAAACCTCAAACCAGACATGTAAACATATAAATCTATACTATTATATAAAAGTCGAAACATTAAACACTTGGTCGGTCGGTCGGTCGGTACGGTACCTAATGATTTTACTTATTTACCATTATTCAATTATAGATCTACTAACTAATCAATTTCCTTCTTAAGGTTAAACATATTATCTTTTCTATTTTTCAAGAATAAAATAATTTCCTTTTTCAGGTAAATTACAATTTCCTTTTATATTTTATCTAACTAAAATTTCTCCTTTAATAATCAATTTCCTTTTTCAGGTTAAACATATTACTTTTTCTATTTTTCAATAACTAAATAATTTTTTTCTTCAGGTATCTTTTACTCCCTCCGTCTTTTTCATTTATTTACACTTTCTATTTTGAGCCGTCTCTTCCATTTCTTTACATTACCAAAAATAGTACTCCCTCCGTCCATTTCATTTCTTTACACTTTCTATTTTGGGTCGTCCCTTCCATTTCTTTACATTACTAAAAATAGTAAATTTTAACAATAAAATACATTATTACATCCACTACCTCACTCCACCTTTTCAACCCTTTACACTATTACACCCACTAATTCACTTATTTTAACAATAAAATTACTATTACACCCACTACTACATTTATTTTAACAATATTACATCACTATCTTGGTCTCCGTACAAAAAGCAAATGATAAGAAATCAAAAAAACGGAGGAAGTAACTTTTAACAATAAAATATATTATTACATCCACTACTTCACTCTACTTTTTCAACACTTTACGCTATTACACCCACTACTTCATTTATTTTAATAATATTACACCCACTATCTTGGTATCCGTGCAAATATCAAATGTAAAGAACTCCAATGGACGGAGGGAGTACATTTTATTTAACTATTTTTAAAAAAAAAAATAATACGAGCAGTTTTGTATAATAAAATAACATAATTATATTATAACTACTATTAACTAATCAATTACCCTTTTTTACCCAAAACATGTTACCTTTTCTCTTTTCTCTAACTAACATCTCTTTTTTCCAATTATATCATGAATGGTTACCTTTTTCAGCCAAAACACGTTACCTTTTTTCCTTTTTGTTACTAAAATCTCTCTTTTTCCAATTATATCACAGACGTTTCTATTTAATAAAAATAAAATAATATTATTATAATACTAATAAATAACCGATTGCCTTTTCAGCTAAAACATATCATCTTTTCTATTTTTTTCTAATTAAATTCTCTTTTTTCTCTAGAAATATCACGGGCAACATTAATTTCTCATTTTCTAAAAACAATGAGCAATTTTATTTAGTAAAATGACATAATTAAATTATAATTATTATAAACTAATCAATTACCTTTTTCACATAAATCATGTCATCTTTTCAATTTTCACGTTTATTTATTTTAATTTTATTTTCTCCGTTATTTAAAACTTGCAATAGAAATAGAAACCGACACTAAACATGCTACAGGAATAATCGTTGGACCCGTAAATAATGTACCAATACCAATGGTAGTAGGTAAATAACGTAACAATATCCTTTTTATATCACTACTACAACACTCACATAATTCTATTATCAATATATATATATATATATATATATATATATAAAGGAGGATACGCGGTAGCTTAGGTGGCGCTCTAATATCGTCTCAATTTATTTTTCTAATTTTCTAGAATTTTAGAATTTTAAACACTAACAAATGTAAAAATATCATTTAACATATTAGAAGTAGAATATGTGTTCGAATTTATAGGAAAGACATATTATTAGAAGTTCTATTGGAAGTAGAATAAGTATTTATAATGCATATGATTAAAAGTTTTATTGGAAGTATAATAAGAATTCAAATTTATAGAGAATAAGAGTTCGAATTTATAGGAAAAACATATAAATAAAAGTTCTATTAGAAGTATAAAAATATCATTTAACATATTAGATGTATAATAGGTGTTCGAATTTATAGAAGAGAAGAGGTCGAATTTATAGAGAAGACATATGATTAAAAGTTCTATTGGAAGTAGAATAAGTAGTTATAACGCATATGATTAAAAGTTCTATTGGAAGTAACGAAAAGTCTTCGTATTTAATTTTTTTTTGATATGTTAACATAACAGAAAGACATTCTCATGCGAAAGCTGTATGTTTAAAGAATATAAAAATTGTAATTTACTCTCTTTATATAATGAAGTTAGAATTTCGATTCCAAATAAGAGGGGCTCGAAATATATTTAATGGGATAACGGCTCACTAGAAAAGATTATATTAGCTATTAGAATTTGATAATGACGTCATTTTTTTTACGGTTCGATTTTATGGATAAAAATTATTATATAAGTCTTTATAATATATGTTAAAGTTGGGATTTCGGTTTTAACGAGAGAACGGCTCAATCGAAAAAATCATGTTTAACAAGAAATCGATTCATTAGAAAAGATTATTTAATTATTAAAATTTAATATTAATATCATAATATAACGTAAGTGTATTGGATTTTTTTTAAAAATATTGTAACGCCGCCGCGAAGCGCGGATTTATCGACTAGAATAAGTATACGCGGTAGTTTAGGTGGCGCTCTAATATCGTCTCAATCTATTTTTCTAATTTTCTAGAATTTTAGAATTTTAAACACTTATAAATATAAAGATTTCGAATTTATAGGAAGACATATAATTAGAAGTTATATTAGAAGTAAAATAAGTATTTATAAAGCATATGATTAAAAGTTTTATGGAGTTCGAATTTATAGAGAATAAGAGTTCAAATTTATAGAAAAAAAATATATAAATAAAAGTTTCTATTGAAAGTAGAATAAGTATTTATAAAGCATATGATTAAAAGTTCCATTAGAAGTAGAATGCGAGTTCGAATTTATAGAAAATAAGAGTTCGAATTTAAGAGGGGAAATACGAATAGCTTGGGGGAAGTGAGAGTTGAGTTGAGACGCATAAAACTCGTGCGACTTTCAATTATGTCATCTCCAACAATCCGACGCACCAAACACCCGCTCAACGCCATCCTCTTCTGTTTATTGTTAACCTTATGATTAGAAGTTATATTGGAAGTAAAATAAGTATTTATAAAGCATATGATTAAAAGTTTTATGGAGTTCGAATTTATAGAGAATAAGAGTTCAAATTTATAGAAAAAAATATATAAATAAAAGTTTCTATTGAAAGTAGAATAAGTATTTATAAAGTATGTGATTAAAAGTTCCATTAGATGTAGAATACGAGTTCGAATTTATAGAGAATAAGAGTTCGAATTTAAGAGGGGAAATACGAATAGCTTGGGGGAAGTGAGAGTTGAGTTGAGACGCATAAAACTCGTGCGACTTTCAATTATGCCACCTCCAACAATCCGACGCACCAAACACCCGCTCAACGCCATCCTCTTCTGTTTATTGTTAACCTAAAAAATGTTCCACTAACTCTTGACACTTAAAACACTACTGTAACTACTGTTTTCCACTGCAATTCTATCCTACAAAAAATATTATATTCGATAATAAAGGATTTTTTAAAAATCTCATAAATTTTCTTCCTAAAAAATATCTTTA
Organism: Kitagawia praeruptora; assembly: GCA_037693485.1. Classification (NCBI taxonomy): domain Eukaryota; kingdom Viridiplantae; phylum Streptophyta; class Magnoliopsida; order Apiales; family Apiaceae; genus Kitagawia; species Kitagawia praeruptora. The sequence continues at coordinate 22,062,089 of CM075347.1, forward strand.
TTAATAAATATAAAAATATCTTTTAATATATTAGAAATAGAATAGGCGTTCGAATTTATAGATGATAAGAGTTCGAATTTATTGGGAATGCATATAATTAGAAGTTTCATTGTAAGTAGAATAAGTATTTAATTATAAGGCAATGATTAAAAATTCTATTAGAAGATTAGAAGTTCGAATAAATACTAATAAATATAAAAATATCTTTTAACATATTAGAAATAGAATAGGTGTTTGAATTTATAGATGAGAAGAGTTCGAATTGACAAGAAAGACATATAATTAAAAGTTTTATTGTAAACCATATAATTAAAAGTTCTATTGGAGGTGGAATATGATTTCGAATTTATAAAAAAGATTTATAATTAAAATTTTTATTGGAAGTAGAATAACCGTTCGAATTTGTAAAGAAAAAAAAGTTTGAATTCACGAAGAAACCTTATAAAAGAATAATAAGCTAGCTATATAAATCAAGAACGGAATAGATATATCGGCAAAATCTTCTAACTAATTAGCTGCTTAGTTTATGTTTCATAAGCATCTTTTTTACACCTTTAATTTTATTTGTTCACATTCAACAGATTATATTATTCATGTTGCCAATAAAGATTGATATTTGATTAATTTTGATACAGGCCAGATCTATAGTTTCAGAAGACACCGAGAATATATTGTGATTTTGAACGAGGAAATTGTAAGTAAATAAATTAATCAAATTCTTCAACCGAAAAAGAACCATCTTCTATCGAAAAACGGTACATCTTATTTTCTTATTATTCTTGGTATCATTGTTTTTGTTTGTGATTTAACTTATTATGCTCCAATATTGTTAATTCCAGCTAAAGAATGATGATTTTGTGATTATTTGATAATTCCAACTAGCTATTTTCTTTTACAATTTTAAATTTGTTTCAAGAATTTCAACTAAATATTTTTTTATTAATATACATTTTATATAATTAAAAATATGTGTAGGAAAACATGAAAAGAAATAAAGATGTGACTCATTTGACAGTCATGAATGCATTCATCAAAGAGAGGAAGGAAACTTACTATATATTAGAGTTCGTATGCACGAGTTGAAATGCATGTACAAATATTCTGCACTTTTTTTCGTTTTTATTTCTAAACAAGTATCGTGTTGGTATCTCCTTTTCATAGCATATAAAAATTAATAATAATTTTATTGGAAATTGTTAATTGGCAAGCAATTGGTACAAAATATCGTATTGCACAAATATAATAAAGTAAATATAAATGAGGATACGCTGAAGGTTATCTGGTGTCTTCTAGGATTGTATCACTACATTTTTCTAATGTTTTAGAATTTTAAAATTTTTATGTACAAATAAATAGAAAATTTTGTTTTACATATTCAAAGCATAATAGATGTTCGAATATATAAAGGAGAAGAGTTCAAATTTATAGAAAAGATATATAATTAAAAGTTTTATTAGAACAAGAATAGGTATTCAATTTATAGATAAGACCTGTAATTAAAAGTTTTATTAGAAATAGAATAGATCTTTCAATTTATAGAAGAGAAGAGATCTAATTTTTAGATAAGATATATAATCAAAAATTTTATTGGAAGTTAAATACGAGGACGGTTGGTGAGTTGGTATCTTAGAAATCCTTTATTTTATTTTTTATACAAGTTAAGTATAATTGCATTAGAAGAATATATGCATCAATCTAATATTCTTCTCATACCAAAAAGTCTTCGTATTTTTTTTTATAAAAAAAATGTTAGCATAATAGAAGGATATTTCCATACCGGAACCATTAAATTTTTATTTTAGATTGATATATACCTAAAATTAAAAGTACATGCTCACTATTTTATCAATTTAATATTGTATGATTCATATTTATATTTTAAGTATACAATGAAGTTGGGACTTAAGTCCTAAACAAGAGCTGGTCGGTACGTGTTTAACACGAAAACGGTTCACTGGAAAAAATCGTATTCCCTCCGTCCCTTTAATTTAATGTTAAAATTTTTTTTCAAAAAAAATAAATTAAAATTCAATTATGGAACTGTATTTTATATACACCTTAAAATGTGTGCCAAGCAATTAATGAAAAAAACTGTAAAGAAATAAGAGGTACAAATGGAGTATTAACAATTAGAATTTTATTCTGATGTTATAAATTTTATTTTATTTTTAGGTTTCGAGTTTTATGGATTAAAAGGATTATACAAATATTTATAATATATGTTAAAGATGAGATTTCGGTTTTAACAAGAGGGCGGTTAACGTGTTTAATGCGAGAGCGGTTCAATAGGAAGAATCGTGTTTAACGAGAAAATGCCTCAATTAGAAGAATCGTATTTGACAAGAGATAACGTCTCAATAAGAAGAATTGTGTTTAACGAGAGAGCAACTCAATTGGAAGAACTGTGTTTAACGCGAGAGTGGCACGGTAGAAAGGACCGTATTAATTGATAAAATTTAATATTGATGATATAATATAAGATAAATGTATGATAAAATTTTTTTATTAAAATTTTATAACGCCGCCGCAAAGCGCGGCATTATCAACTTGTTTTTATATATTAAATAAAATAACATAAATGATTATTATAAATGGTTATAGATGATTATTATGATTCAGATGCTTGATAATAATTAATAATAAATGTATATTATTTTTAGTAATTATTTTTGAAGTAATTAATGGTAGATGGTAATAACGTAATTAAATTATAATTACTATAAACTAATTAATTACCCTTTTCCTAGAATCTAGAACGTGTTACCTTTTTAATTTTCTCTAACTAAATCCTATCTTTTTCTAATCATATCACGGGCATTCTATTTAATAAAATAAAAAAAAAAACTTATAATTATCAATAATTAATCAATTACCTTTTTCAACTAAAATCTATCACCTTTTCTATATTTTTTAACTAAAATCCTTCCATTTCTAGAAATATCACGGATACTATTTATATAATTATTATCAAATCATCTCATATAAAAATGTAAGTCTCCAAAATTCATGTTTTAAAAAAAATAATTTAAATAAATGAAAAAATTCATATAATATTAAAATAAAAAAATCCGTGCATCGCACGGGTTTTAAGCCAGTTTTTAATATAATTCGAGAATCGGAAAAACTTGTGCTAGGAGTGCTAGGATTAGATAGACCTGGAAAAATGGGTATGGATCCGAAAAACCGAACCGAAATATGTGGAACCGAATCCGAAATTGGATCCGAAATAGATTATCCGAAATTGTATCTGAAACCGAAACAATCTGAATCCGAACCGAAACCGGTTCAATTTAATCAAATCCGATAACGATCCGAAAACCGATTTGACCCGATCCGAAAATTAACCGAACCAGAAATTATCCGAAATATTGTATCCAATGATGACCATGTATCCGATTATAATCAGAACCGATCAAATCCGAATAAAAATTTACCCAAACCGAATATTACTTGAATCCGATGTAAATCCGAAAATAAAAATACTGAATCGAAAAATATCCGATAAAATAATTTTATATAGATTAATATTTTCTTGACCTTTATTTGTTTAGTTTTGTCAATTTTTATATTTTCTGATTTGCTATATATTTATTATTGTCATTGAATATTGCTTACGATATTTTGTATATAATAATATTTTAATTCAATTTGCAAATATAAATTATTAAATTCTGCATATAATTAGCAAAAAAAAAATAAAAAATTAAAAATTCTGCATATTCTGGGCAGAAATTAGAGTGCATTCACTTATATAGCGCTTATTGAAGCGCTGTCTAAGTGAGTGCATTCACTTCCATAGCGCTTATGGAAGCGTTATATAAGTGATTTATCTAATTTTGACATATTCGATCTTATTTAATAAATTTTGACACATGTATTTTTTAAAAAATATTTTTTATTTTTTGAAAATATGGAAATATCACTAAATTAGATATCTCTTGACATCCATACGGTTGGATCGTCGAGAAATAATTAAAAAAAAATAAAATCAACAATCCGTGACAAAACAATAGTTATGAGTATTAGTCAATTCGGTAGTTGATTACTAAGATCTCCAACCAAATTAATATTTTATTTTTTGAAAATTTGGGAATATCTATATCTTGATATCCGTACGGTTGGATCGTCGAGAAATAATTTTTTAAAAATAGAATCAACAATCCGTGACAAAGCACTAGTTACGAGTACTAGTCAATTCGGTAGTTGACTACTATGTTCTCCAACCAAATTAATTTTTTATTTTTTGAAACTTTGGGAATGTCAGTAGATTAGATATATCTTGAGATCCGTATGGTTGGATCGTCGAGAAATAATGTTTAAAAAATAGAATCAACAATCCGTGACAAAGCACTAGTTACGAGTACTAGTCAATTCGGTAGTTGACTACTAAGATCTCCAACCAAATTAATTTTTTATTTTTTAGAAATTTGGGAATATCACTAGATTAGATATATCTTGAGATCTGTACGGTTGGATCGTCGAGAAATAATTTTTAAAAAATAGAATCAACAATCCGTGACAAAACACTAGTTACGAGTACTAGTCAATTCGATGGTTGACTACTAAGATTTTAAACCAAATTATTTTTTTTATTTTTTTCAAATTTGAGAATATCACTAAATTAGATATATCTTGAAATCCGTACGGTTGGATCGTTGAGATATATTTTTAAAAAAAATAGAATCAACAATCCGTGGTAAAACACTAGTTACGAGTACCAGTCAATTCAGTAGTTGACTACTAAGATCTCCAACCAAATTAATTTTTTCTTTTTTGAAAATTTGGGAATATCACTAGATTAGATATATCTTGAGATCCGTACGTTTGGATCGTCGATAAATAATGTTCAAAAAATAGAATCAACAATCCGTAACAAAGCACTAGCTACGAGTACTCGTCAATTCGGTAGTTGACTACTAATATCTCCAACCAAATTAATTTTTTATTTTTTAGAAATTTGGGAATATCACTAGATTAGATATATCTTAAGATCCGTACAGTTGGATCGTCGAGAAATAATTTTTAAAAAATAGAATCAACAATCCGTGACAAAGCACTAGTTACGAGTACTAGACAATTCGGTAGTTGATTATTAAGATCTCCAAACAAATTAATTTTTTATTTTTTGAAAATTTGGGAATATCACTAAATTAGATATATCTTGAGATCCGTACGGTTGAATCGTCGAGAAATAATTTTTAAAAAATAGAATCAACAATCCGTGACAAAGCACTAGTTACGAGTACTAGACAATTCGGTAGTTGATTATTAAGATCTCCAAACAAATTAATTTTTTATTTTTTGAAAATTTGAGAATATCACTAAATTAGATATATCTTGAGATCCGTATGGTTGGATTGTCGAGATATATTTTTTAAAAAATAGAATCAACAATCCGTGACAAAGAACTAGTTACGAGTACTAGTCAATTCGGTAGTTGACTACTAGGGTCTCCAACCAAATTACTTTTTTATTTTTTAAAAATTTGGGAATATCATTAGATTAGATATATCTTGAGATCCGTATGGTTGGATCGTCAAGAAATTATTTTTAAAAAATAGAAACAATAATCCGTGACAAAGCACTAGTTACGAGTACTAGTCAATTCAATAGTTGACTACTAAAATCTCCAAGGAAATTATTTTTTTTATTTTTAAAAATTTTGGGAATATCACTAGATTAGATATATCTTGAGATCCGTACGGTTGGATCGTCGAGAAATAATTTTTAAAAAATAGAATCAACAATCCGTGACAAAGCACTAGTTACGAGTACTAGTCAATTCGGTAGTTGACTACTAAGAAATCCAACCAAATTAATTTTTTATTTTTTGAAAATTAAGGTATATCATTAAATTAGATATATCTTGAGAACGGTTGGATCGTCGAGATATATATTTTAAAACATAGAATCAACAATCCGTGACAAAGCACTAGTTACGAGTACTAGTCACTTCGGCTGTTGACTACTAAGATCTCCAACAAAATTAATTTTTTATTTTTTGAAAATTGGTAATATCACTAGATTTGATATATCTTGAGATCCGTACGGTTGGATTGTCGAGAAATAATTCTTAAAAATAGAATAACAATCCGTGACAAAACACTAGTTACGAGTACTAGTCAATTCGGTAGTTGACTACTAAGATCTCCAACCAAATTAATTTTTTATTTTATGAAAATTTGGGAATATTACTAGATTAGATATATCTTGAGATCCGTACGGTTGGATCGTCGAGAAATAATTTTTAAAAAATAGAATAATAATCAGTGACAAAACATTAGTTACGAGTACTAGTCAATTCGGTAGTTGACTACTAAGATTTCCAACCAAATTAATTTATTTATTCTTAAAAATTTGCGAATATCACTAAATTAGATATATTTTGACATCCGATAGTTGGATCGTCGAGAAATATGTTTTTTTAAATGAAACAAAAAGCCGTAACAAAGCACTAGTTACTAGTACTAGTCAATTTAGTTGTTCATTGCTAAGATCTCAAGCCAAAATAATTTTTTGATTTTTGGAAAATTTAGGTACATCAAAAAATTAGATATATCTCGATAATCCGATCCGAACCGAATGTTCCTACATCAAGACAAAATCCAATCCGAATAGTAAAAATCCGAAAGAGAGCCGAACCCAATTTGATCCGATCTTAATCCAAAATTTATCCGATTTTAATCCGAATTTTACCCGAACCGAATCAGATCCGATCTGAACCGAACAGGCTCTAAATAGTACTTTAATCGAAAGTGGATCCGAACCGAATCAGATCCGATCCGAACAGGCTCTAAATAGTACCTTAACCGAAAGTGGATCCGATCCGAAGCAGATCCGATCCGAAATCGATCCGTTTACCCGATTTGCCAGGTCTAGGAATAGACAGTGTTGTATATATAGTTCGATAATCGGAAATAATGGGCGAGTTCACCTTGTACTAGTTAATCACGGATTAATCGGAATAATTAATCGAAACATTAATAGGATATTTTAAGATAATATAATAGTTTTTAACTTATTAAGCTCGTAGGTATTAGTTTAAGAAAAATATGTAACTATTAATTAGATCCGAATCAGGGGTGAATGACTAAAATAACACATTTTCGGGGGAGAGTGCCCTAAATGACAATGTGCGGAAAAGCTGCCCAAAATGATCAAAGATATACGCATTTGGCATATGCGTTTATCGATACGCATAAGGGGAATGCGTTTACTTTACAAATTGGAAACAGAGAAGATGAGATACGCATGGCGCAGATGCGTATCACAAAATACGCATGCCCAAGATGTGTTTGTCTCACTGTACATAGTCTCCCCATAACATACGGAGGTAGCATTTTTTGGCGATTTTCGTGCGATTTCCGGTGAAGCTTGGTTCAGCCCTTTCCACACATTTTCCCGTTACATATTATATACCAATCGATTTGTTTTCTCCTCCTCGACAACCCTATATAATTCATTTGTCGATTATAATGCAGGATTTTGAAATCCCAAATCTAACTTAACTTCTGATTACATTTTCTGATCTACTGGTACCCGACCCTGCGGGTCAGAAATTAATAAAATGATAGTGAGAAAGGTAGAGTGAGATGTGGCCATCACTTTGATGTGCTCAGATGGGGGGATATCGACGGAACGGAGAATGAATTTTGGGGGCGACGATAATGGCGATGATAATGGAGATCGACGGAACGGAGATGGAGTTTGTTGTGCTCAGATAGGTGTACGCATATTCTGTATGCGCATAGCTGTGGGTAAAAAAGGGCAGTTCGCGCGACTTCTGATATTTTGGGCAATCATGTATTAAAATAATGTTATTTTGGGCATTTTTCCCCGAATCAGCAGAGTACCTTGTAAAATTAATAGGGAGATTAATGGGTTAAATATGTGATTTTTAGAACCATGGGAGTACATCATAATTTGATCCTATACTATATTCGACATGCGAAGCCTTTGTGGTTTTCTTTCACAAATCTCTAGTTGAACTTTGATGTTTTCGGAATAATGTTGCCTGTTAATTGTTTCACAGACCTTTTAGGACTGATTTATAAATTGTTTATAATTTTTCTGGAGAAAATTAGGCTATTTGATGATCTCATCTTTTAATCACAAGTACATCTATTTTTTTATTGATTACATGCATGGTTGCTTATTTACATCTTCTGATTTTTGTGTCAGTACCGAAAAGAGGCTAATGGATTGCAGAGGCATTGTTGCTGAGCCAGTTCCGAAAAGACAACTTGTTAACTTCAGAGGGTCTGGGGAGGATAAGATAAGCAACTTGCCCAGAGAGTTGATTACTCGTATCTTAAGGCGTTTGCCAACTCATGATGTGGTGAGAACAAGTACCCTCTCAAAATATTGGAGAAATATTTGGTGTACGCATCCGTTCCTAGCTCTTGATTACCGATTTTATTCACAGCTGACTTCTAACAAAGAAGAAGGCACACTCCAATCTGACTTTCAAAAAGTCTTCAATATGATTCTTTCATCTCACACAGGCCCCATTTTATACTTTTCTATATGCATTACCCCTGCGATTTTTTACAGCTTTATTCATATTTGGGTTGATCAATTGTCTGATAAGGGGCTTAGGACTGTAGCTTTTTTCCTCGAGGAAGAGTAGGCCTACAAACTTCCTTCTGCTTTGTTTGTTTTTCCGGAATTGACTGTGTTAAGGCTCTTTAACTCGTTGGTGGATCCACCCCGTAAATCTGAAAGCTTCACCAGTCTGACGAAAGTTCAACTTTTTAAGACCTCAATTATTAGTTGTTAACACAAAATCATGCAAGCACGCGTGGTCACACGTAATATAGATATAAGTCAAGTTCGTTCCCACAGAGATCTTGGTTTTTAATTCAGTTTAGTACCTATGCAACAATGTATGGTTTTAATTCACTGCTAAGACAAATAACAAGATTGGGTTTTGATAACTAAAATTAACTAAGGAAGTAAATTAACAAACTAAGAATTAACTAACTAATGAAAATTAAATCGAATTACTTATATGAGAATAAACATGGAATCCTAACTTCATTATCTACTTCACTTAGAGTCGCTGCCTTTAATCAATACATGCAATGGTTTTGATACCTGATCGAATAACACGAAATAAGTAAAAGTTACCTCTCGGTATACTAGTACCAAACTACGCATACATCCACAAAAGAGATAGAAGATGAATAGACACCTATTATGTTTAGACCCTATATCTCTATAGAATTTGAAAACATAAAGGTTTAAGCACAAGTTATCCATTTAGATCACATAGGGTAGCATAATATCTCTATTTACGCCACAAATCATGATGTTAAAACATCAACCTATCCTATGCTAGCATGGCAAGTTCTAAATCTCAAGATCCACTCTCGTTTAGCAAGAGATTAACAAATTAGATGTTAGCTACGCATCTAAATACGTGAAACACAACCATACGAGGATATCAACACTACACCATATATGGTCTTTGCCAACACCTGAAAAAAGTGTAAAAAATCAAGAATAATGTTGCCATAGGCCAAAAATTGGTCTAAGGCTACACTTTTTCCAAATTTGGTGATGTTGGATATAGTCCCGTAGCCTTAGGTGATAAGCCAACACTTTGTTCAATTCTATGGCTAAATCATTATATATGTTGCCTTAGTTATTTATGGCAACACTTTACGATCTATAGCAACACCAAATACAATGTTACCATAGACTCTACTGCAACATCATTTTTTTCTTATAGCAACACTATTTTATCTACACCTTTTTTTTTCAGCAACACCTTTTCACCTTTATTGCAACATCTTGTTATTGAACACTTTTATTTATTTGCAACATCTTTTCACTTATTCCAACACTTTTTTATTAAACACTTTTTCATATTTTATAAACCAATTAATAGTTTCAATTTATGTATAACACATAAATAAGAAAAACACTTTTATTTATTGGCAACATCCTAATTTTTGTTACCAAAATTCGTAATAATAAACCAAAATCACACTTAAATCTTAAAAACTCATTGATTAATACATAAGAAAGTAAAATACAGATATATGTCATATTGTCATATAGACCGAGTTAGTTGCTATCAAAGTCGTTGCTATCAAAGTCTAGAACCAATTGAGTAATCAAATCTTGGTTATCGTTGCTAACGAAGTTCATTGTTTAAAGCCCTAGAAGAAATCACAAGGTGTAGTTCTAATTCTTCGCATAGTTACACAAGCTATTTTTCCAAGTCCTCCTACACCTGGCCATCTGCAATGAGAAGAGGTTGGTCTATATATTAATGACAATGCTTTGAAAAATAAAAACATGTAATTTACTGGACGAAAAGGTCTCACCAGGAAGTGAAACAACCAACTTGGCTTAAGCATCAGCATCGGAATTTAGGTCCTAAGCAAATACATAGTGTAGAAATTAAGCACACAAGAGATATAATATGATCTGTGACAGATTAGTTTTGAGAATTATATAAGGAAAAAGACATAGACAACCCACGGAAAGGAACTACGAAACCTACCCTCAAAACATGAGTTATCTCAAAAGACATATTCCACCCACAGTCTCTGTGCGTAGAACAGACATATATACGGGTGCTTATGTCTGAGATACTTGCTCAAAGTACATGCCAAAGTGAAACTTCAAAAAGATTAAAAACAAAGACAAAAACATCTTCCAATTTAATACATACGGGTGCTTATGTCTATAATGCATCACCTGCTCACGGTAAATTTTATCCCTGCTATTTTTGTAGTACATAAGTATACCACACTTGAGAACCATTGCTGCCTGACAAACCAACGTATCTGAAGAAAAAACAGAAGACCACAAAATAAGCATAGTGAAAGTCATATATAAGTTGCAAGCGATACCAAGAAATTTCCAAGATTTATTTTAAACATATTTTAGATGCTTAAATTCGGATAGAAGCAGGCAGACATTAGAATTACAAGTTTTCAATGTTAAACAGATATAATGTTCAACAGATAAACGTTTTGGGCTGATGAGATACAACCAAGTAAATATTGAAATTAAGGTTATTTAAAATGCAATTATACTATATGGTTAAGGCTAGAAAAATGACAGAGGTGAGACCAAAGAATATGGCAGACTGCAAAATACGTGTATGGTAAGTTTTTGAATGGGAGTAAGATATGTTCCCTAATTTGAAAATTGGAAAGAATGAATGTTACTTTAGAAGAACGAAATGAACAAGCGAAAGATATTTAATGCTGGCATACTGGAATTCAGTAGACAAGCATGGCCCCCAAAAAATTGGTTTACAAGTGTTAAAAGAAGTGCACCGATCATTACATGTGTATTAGAGAGCACACTAAGACCCATGAATACTCTTAATATTCATGATAAATACTCTTAATATTCATGAATACTCTTAATATTCATGAATACATATCCTAACATATTGGGAAGAATCTGAAGACAAATCCTACAAAATGTTGTTCACATTTAGTAAGATTACTAAACTGCATGATAACTGAGTGCACAGTAAAAGAACTACATCTTATTACGAGAGGACTAAAAACTCATACCTTGATACAAGGTAGAATATGCTGAATTGCTTACTCTGGATTGAGAATCCGGGAGACTTAGTAACGTTTCCAACAGCTGCTATACGTACTTCGGCTTCATTATCTCAAAGTAGCCACACATATGCAGGAACCAAATCCGAACTTCAAATATTTGAAACATAAAATTAGAATTATAAAAACAAACACAAAATTATGTTTATGCTACCACAAACATAAAATCAAAACAAAAAATAGAAAACCAAGCTTCGACTGCCTGCACGTGTCAACGTTAGCAAACCAGCATTTTTGCAGTAAAATGACAGTAGTCAAATTTCAGTCAAATACTTTTCCTATACAATGATTCAGTAAACTCAAGCTTTATAAATCTTACACAGATATCGATGATCCGTTTCAAGTACCAAAAAGTCCAGAGAGCAATATGTCGATTCCCTAGTGTATAGACAAACAAAATTAACTATCGAAAGCTGCTGCAAATTATGATAAGCTCGTATAGAAGATCTACTTTCACCTTCTCGAAAGAGAAAAAAACATTTTATTTTCAAAATTGATATTAAACTGATGTTTATTTGATGCTATAAAAAAATTGATGTTCCTAATGCTCAAATAGATGGTCATGCACAAGGAACATAGAGCAGTGGCATATTTCAAGTCCTATTAGTTTCTGTACCAAATGATCAGTTTGATTTCCTGCCTTTTGTGCATGTAAAAATATTTTGATGCGGTGTATAAAAGTCACGATACAACCCCAGAGTAATAGATATTCAAATCATACCTGCCAACCAACTCCTCGGCTAAGGACAAAGGGTAATGACACGGGATACAAGAATTTATTAATATGTCATGTAACTATATCAATTAACCATATCACATTACGCCAAAGGCCACTAAATCCAAGAAAAATTTGAAGGGTATGTTAGAAAATGGAGTTTTTAGGGCATAATTATTTTATGTTCTTGATGTTAATTCCGGATTTTAACGATTGGAAATTGTTCCTTGATATGGGAACTTAAATTTTCATATATGGGTCTAAGTAATTTTCTTAGTGAAACCCATAGAGAAATGGAGTTGAAGTTAGTAGCTTGAATAAGCTTGAAATGAGAATGAGGCTTTATTTTAATATTATAAACATGCTGTCAAGAGTTGGACTATACTCCTGTAAACTCTCGAGAGTAAAACTTGCTGTCATGAAACAAAGTTGCTGTCAGGAAGGTAAAACTTGCTGTCATGAACAAGGTTGCTGTCAGGAAGGTTAAACTTGCTGTCATGAACAAGGTTGCTGTCAGGAAGGTAAAACTTACTGTCAGGAACAAGGTTGCTGTCAGAAAGTAAACTTACTGTCAAGTTCAAACTGATGACAGTTACTTTAAAGGTACTGTCAGGACTTGTTGACAGTAACTTCTGCGTGGTTTTGACAGTAAAGTCTGAGTGTTTATTCTATTAATTGGAAGTCATAATGTGGATAATATATAACGTAACTGTTACGATTTATTTAATATAAAATCAGGGAGTTACAATATTAATTGGGTGGTATCAGTTACGTTTGGCCTCTCCTATAAATAGAGACCTAAGCTACTGATTGTAAAATACACTGAAGATACTGTCCACACCATACATTCTCTGTTCTCTCTATACACTCTGTTCTCCCTTTATATTCTGTACTCTACCAGTAGGGTTTTCTGGCGACTGATGTGCTAGTCGAAGTTGAGTTTTCTGGTTGCTGTGACCATCTAACTTGGAGCTGTTTTATCCTGGAAGAATATTGCCAGCATCCTGACACAGTGTAAGTGGAGGCAATTATCTCTTCAAGAACAATCAGGACTTCTTTGCAAGGCCTGGTGACTCAGCTGATTATTTCTTATTTGATACCTGCATAGCTATGGCTTCTAGTATGATTTCTTATCTTCCTTTGTTCTATCAGTTACTGATTTGCATGTGTTTTACCTTCGTGTTTTGTTTCGCTAATTGTATGCTTGGCCTGGACTTATTAAATACGATATATAACTGCCTCTATGTTGCTGTAGTAGTCAATATTCCCAACATTCTTGAAGAGATAATTGGTTATATAGTATTTAGCATAATGGTTAACGAGAGTGAGATTCCTGCTAGTGGTAGTTCGGTTGCATCTGTTGGGGTCATTGATTGGACCACTTATAGTTTTCCACAACCCGTTGAATTGACTGGCTTGCCAGAGAAATTCAATAGGGGCGTTGGCTTTTCTCGTTGGCAGAAAAGGATGAAGTTGTGGTTGACTGTAAAGGGTCTGTGGCCTGTTGTGGAATATGAGAAGCCGGTTGTGGATCAAGAGAAGGCTGAATCAGTTAAGAGTTATGCGAAGTGGGCTGAGAAGGATGGGGTTGCTAGGGCAGCAATTCTGGCTGCTCTAACCAACACATTGTTTGATGTGTACTCCTCTGATGCCTACACCGCAAAACTCTTATGGGAGAAGCTGGACCAGACACATAATACTGACTCACAAGGTCTGGAAAAGTATTCTGTGGCTAGGTTCCTTGATTTCAAGCTGGTGGACAATAAGTCCATGACTGAGCAAGTGCATGAATTCGAGATGATAGTGCATGCTTTGAAGGAGTCTGGAATGGACCTCCCCGAAAAGTTTAAGGTGATGAGTGTGATTGAAAAGCTTCCAAAGTCTTGGGAAGAGTTCTCTCTCTCCCTGAAAAGACAGAAAGGAGAGATCACCTGGACCAACCTTATGCTGGACATCTCGGTGCAAGAACAACACAAGTCCAAACAGGGACATGTGATGCCAACTGAGCATGGAATCTCGAAGGTGAATGTAGCTACTGTAGGACAGAAAAGGAAGGCTGTCTCTAAGAAGGGTAATAGTAATAAACCTAAAAATGATAAGGATAAGGCCAAGAAACCAAAGGCAAACAAACCATGTTGGTCTTGTGGGCAGGTTGGGCACTGGAGTAAGGACTGCCCTACAAAGAAAGCGCAGAAAGCCGAGGGGGTAGCTCAAGCGAATGTTGTGCTTGGAACCTCAAGTGGGCCTGTAGCGAACATGGTTGTTGGTGAGGCTTTGGCTTCTGAAACCAATGTAGACCGGTATGTTACCTACAACCCTGTACTATTTTCCACTTATCTGTCAAATGAATGGTTGATTGATACTGGAGCTAATGTGCATATTTGTGCTGACATTAGTTTATTTGTATCTTATCAACAGAGTCATAGCTTGACAGTGACGATGGGGAACGCAAGTGCTGCTCAAGTACATGGAGTAGGAAACGTGGACCTGAAGTTTCCTTCGGGACGTATTCTATCCCTGAGGAGAGTGCATCATGTTCCCGACATGCGTAGAAATATAATAAGTGGTAGTTGTTTAGTAGCTAATGGCTTTGAAGTTTCTCTCAAGTGTAATAAAGTAGTTCTTATTCATACTGGTACATTTTTTGGCAAGGGTTACTTGTCGAATGGTTTATTTGTGATAAATGCTGAACCCGTTTTGGGTGCTTTTAATAAGATTACTCCTTCTGTTAACTATGTTGAATCTTCAGATTTATGGCATGCTAGACTTGGTCACTTAAATTTTGGTGCTCTTAAAAATATGATGAACTTAGAGTTGATTCCAAAACACACTATAGAAAAGAATTCTAAATGTCAAGTATGTGTGTCTGCTAAACAAATAAGGAAACCTTTTCATAATATTGTTAGGGATTCAGACTTGTTAGATTTAGTACACACTGATATTTGTGAATTTGGTGGTGTGTTGACTAAGGACCAGTTTAGATACTTCATTACCTTTATAGATGATAGTAGTAGATACTGTTATGTTTATTTACTTAGACATAAGGATGAAGCACTTAGTAAATTCATTATTTATAAAACTGAAGTAGAAAAACAAACTAGTAAGGTGCTTAAAAGATTGAGATCTGATAGAGGTGGTGAGTATACGAGTAACGCTTTTAATGAATTTTGTGCAAACAATGGTATAGTTCATGAAGTTACCCCACCATACACACCTGAGTCTAATGGGGTTGCTGAGCGAAAGAACAGAACATTTAAAGATATGATTAATAGTATGCTTATTAATTCTGGGTTGCCTAAATACATGTGGGGAGAAGCTCTGAATACGGCTTGCCATATTCTGAATAGAGTTCCTCTGACACACATGGATAAGACACCCTATGAGTTATGGAAGAGCAAGAAGACTAGTCTTAAGTATCTTCGTGTGTGGGGGTGCCTTGCCAAGGTACTTGTCCCTGAACACAAGAGAAAGAAACTAGGTCCGAAGACTGTTGATTGTATCTTTCTAGGCTATCTTGAGACCACTACAGCTATGAGATTTTTAGTATTAAAATCTGACATAGATGGTATAGTGGCAAACACGATAGTTGAGTTTCGTGATGCTACATTCTTTGAGGATGTTTACCCTATGAAGACTGGTATGCCTCAAGATACTTCTACTGAAGATCCTACTCACACATCAAGTTCTATTCCTGATCATGTGGAAAAGATGACAAATGTGGGGGTGGAACCTAGTAGTAGCTCTACTCCTAAGGAGGTAGAGGAACCACGAAGGAGTAAGCGTGCAAAGGTAGTCAAGGATTTTGGAAGTGATTTTATCACTTACAATGTCGAGGATGAACCTTTAACTTTCTGACAAGCTATGGATTCTTCAGAGTCTAGGCACTGGAAGGGCGCTGTAAAGAGTGAAATTGACTCTATTGTTTCTAACGGAACATGGGAGTTAGTTGATCTCCCTCCTGGGTGTTCTACTATCGGGTGCAGATGGATCTTTAAAAGGAAGTTGAACCCTGACGGCTCAATAGATAAGTACAAAGCTAGACTGGTAGCTAAGGGTTTTAAGCAAATGGAGGGCATTGATTACTTTGACACATACTCTCCAGTAGCTAGAATGACAACAATTCGAATGCTTGTAGCATTGGCCTCTGTACATGGTCTTATCATCCATCAAATGGATGTAAAGACAGCTTTTCTTCATGGTGAACTTGAAGAAGAGATTTATATGGATCAGCCTGAGGGATTTGTTGCCTCTGGTAACGAAAGGAAAGTATGTAAGTTGATCAAATCCATCCATGGCTTGAAACAAGCTCCTAGGGATTGGCATAAAAAGTTTGATGAAACTATAGTGCCGTTCAGTTATGATATTAATGATAGTGACAAGTGTGTCTACACCAAAGTTAAAGGTAGTGAGTGTGTCATCATGTGCCTATATGTAGATGACATATTACTGTTTGGAACCAATATTGAGATTATTAACGAGACAAAAGCTTTCTTGAAAAGGCATTTTGAAATGAAGGATATGGGTGAGGCTAGTGTGATTCTTGGTCTCAAACTGACTCAGTCAGCTGAGGGAATAACTTTATCGCAGTCTCATTATATAGAGAAATCTATACTTGAGAAATATGGTTATTCACAGTGTAGAATCGCTAGTACACCCTATGATCCTAAAGTTGCCCTTGTCAAGAATACTTCAGGAGCACCTGTGTCTCAGTTAAGGTATTCTCAGATTATAGGGAGTTTGCAGTATCTTGCTAACTGTACTAGACCAGATATTTCATATTCTGTGTCTAAGTTGGCTAGATATACAAGCTGTCCAAACAGGACTCATTGGGATGCTCTTGATAGAGTACTTAGATATCTGAAAGGCACAATGTACCTTAGTTTACACTATAGGAGATTTCCTGGTGTGCTTGAAGAGTACAGTGATGCAAGTTGGATAGCTAAGAAGTCTGGTTCCAATGGAGTGACTGGATACGTGTTCACTTTAGCAGGTGGAGCAATATCCTGGAAGTCGACAAAACAGACTATAGTAACTCGGTCTACTTTTGAGGCTGAGTTGTGTGCACTTGATGCCACGGGGACAGAGGCTGAATGGTTACACGGACTTATGTCCGCGATACCTGTAGTAAGCAGACCACTTCCTGCGTTTGCTATTCATTATGATAGTAAAACAACTATCGACAAGATTAGCAGTAAAAAGTATAATGCTAAAACAAAGAGACACATCCAAGTTAGACTAAAGTCTATAAGGGGTTTAGTGTCTGATAGGATTATTGCTGTAGAGTTCATAGGAACTCAGAATAATATAGCTGATCCTTTAACTAAAGGACTGGAACCTGCAGTGGTCCTTAAGTCAAGGTTGGGGATGGGGCTGTCAACCCATCATAGTTCATCATCAGTGGGAACCCAATACACATGAGAGGAGATCCCTTGAAGTGTATTCAATGTGGTAATAACAAGCTGTAAGGATGAATTGGTAGTACCTTTGCTACATAGATGATACTGTTTGTATCTGAGTCTATCCCCTGTAAACCTAGAAGGTACTGACACTGCTAGTAAGCAAGAGTTATTATAACTCTGAATGGGGTCAAGTCATTTGACGAGATGGTAGCAGTACATCTCTGGAGATGCCCAGCTAAGCGAATGTAATTGTGTGGTCGCAATTAGAGGGAAGGGTTATTCCTTGAAACATTCGACGAACAGGATCGAGACAAGACCATTAATGTCTCAAAGCCGTAGATTGGCACCATAGCCTTTGATTTGTCGTCGTCTATGGAACATGATTACATCAAACGGATTAAGATTCAAGGTGAAACATTCCATCTGAATCCGGTAGTCATCGAAGTAGGGGACTTAGGAGGGTTCAAACCCGGAAGGGTACCAACTCTGAAAAATAAGTCATGATAGAAAACCTGGAGCATTTCTGTATGGATTTGTGGGGGATTGTTAGAAAATGGAGTTTTTAGGGCATAATTATTTTATGTTCTTGATGTTAATTCCGGATTTTAACGATTGGAAATTGTTCCTTGATATGGGAACTTAAATTTTCATATATGGGTCTAAGTAATTTTCTTAGTGAAACCCATAGAGAAATGGAGTTGAAGTTAGTAGCTTGAATAAGCTTGAAATGAGAATGAGGCTTTATTTTAATATTATAAACATGCTGTCAAGAGTTGGACTATACTCCTGTAAACTCTCGAGAGTAAAACTTGCTGTCATGAAACAAAGTTGCTGTCAGGAAGGTAAAACTTGCTGTCATGAACAAGGTTGCTGTCAGGAAGGTTAAACTTGCTGTCATGAACAAGGTTGCTGTCAGGATGGTAAAACTTACTGTCAGGAACAAGGTTGCTGTCAGAAAGTAAACTTACTGTCAAGTTCAAACTGATGACAGTTACTTTAAAGGTACTGTCAGGACTTGTTGACAGTAACTTCTGCGTGGTTTTGACAGTAAAGTCTGAGTGTTTATTCTATTAATTGGAAGTCATAATGTGGATAATATATAACGTAACTGTTACGATTTATTTAATATAAAATCAGGGAGTTACAATATTAATTGGGTGGTATCAGTTACGTTTGGCCTCTCCTATAAATAGAGACCTAAGCTACTGATTGTAAAATACACTGAAGATACTGTCCACACCATACATTCTCTGTTCTCTCTATACACTCTGTTCTCCCTTTATATTCTGTACTCCACCAGTAGGGTTTTCTGGCGACTGATGTGCTAGTCGAAGTTGAGTTTTCTGGTTGCTGTGACCATCTAACTCGGAGCTGTTTTATCCTGGAAGAATATTGCCAGCATCCTGACACAGTGTAAGTGGAGGCAATTATCTCTTCAAGAACAATCAGGACTTCTTTGCAAGGCCTGGTGACTCAGCTGATTATTTCTTATTTGATACCTGCATAGCTATGGCTTCTGGTATGATTTCTTATCTTCCTTTGTTCTATCAGTTACTGATTTGCATGTGTTTTACCTTCGTGTTTTGTTTCGCTAATTGTATGCTTGGCCTGGACTTGATAAATACGATATATAACTGCCTCTATGTTGCTGTAGTAGTCAATATTCCCAACAGGGTAGACGCAACAATAAGAGCACCTTGTGCCCCTTGCATAATTTTCTCAAATTTCTGCATTAAAGCATTTGAACATTAGTAATTTTGATGAAACGAGGATAGCATTCAGTATGGCTTCTTAATCATATTCACTTACACATATTTTAGAAGAAACTGATCTGAGTACTAATTTCACAAAGAACAACCACTTTGATCCAATTAAAATAAACAAGAAAAACTTTACCATGTTCCTCTATTTCCTTGAACACAACTCTCGATGGGTATCCTCTTTCCTAAAAATAGTCACTTATCTTTGCTGCCTGAAGTACTTGACTGATCGAGAAAAACAAAATGTAGATATACCACAAGAAGAAAAAAAAACAAGTAAGAATCTGACCAATACAACACATATACAACAAGTAAGAATTTAGTGAATAAAGTCATTGGACATACAACAATACCAGATGGATTCTCTTTCATTATAAGACCAGTGACGGGTATCCACCAAATTCTGAACCTCCGAACTCACTTTTTCTTAAATGGTTTTCATGTATATAAGTTATGGTTTGAATTACAAGGGAAAAAGATGGGGCCTCCGGGTGCAAATATAAGAAACGAACATAAATTAAAGAATGCAGAAGCTTAACGTGTTTATATCAATCTCAGATGAGACCCTAGTTAATTAGTGTCAGTACTTTGAGGACTTTTATGCAAGACATTTTACTAATAGCACATGACAGAGCAATTAATCAAAAAAAAATGTTATGCAATCTTCATGCAAAATTTATACTATATTAATTTAGAATTAATATAAAAATATTAATTTTAAATTAATATTTTTAGAATGTAAATTAAAAACACATCACAAAGCCACAAAACCAATTTGCAAATCTTGAGCAACTCAAAGCATAGAAACTGCAAAATCAAGGTCCTGCTACTAATTATTAAGCAATAATCAAATTTCTAGATTTAAGCAAGCCAAACTTAGGAGGCAATGTGACACTTTCACAGATTTCCAGGAGGTAGGGTGTATCCTCTAAAATACTTAGGAGGTGGAGGAGAGCCTGCACTATAACACTTTGTCGATCTATAGAAGAATTAATTACCTTAAACTTAATTAATTAAAATCAAAACAAAAAACAATCAACAAATTAGGATTTTGTAAAATACTGAAAAAATTAGAAAATCCCTCAAATTCTAGGGTTTACAAATCTTAAATTAATACAAAATTAGGGTTCATAAGTGAATTACAAATTATGGTTTTCTTACCACACAACAAGCTTCAAATTCGTAACCAACAGCAAGCTTCAAATTCGTAACCCTACAACAAGCTTCACAGAAAGAGTGAGAGTGAGTGGCAGAGAAATTAGATATATTTGTTAGAGATATAGATAGAGAGAGAGAGACCTCGATATCCACGTCCTCGATATCCTCGATATCCGGTAGACATTATAGCCTTCATTATTATGGCCTCTACTGAACGTCTGTCTTCCACGTCCTTGTCCACCTCGATATCCACCTTTATAGCCACCTCTGCCATGTGAAGAGCTGCTATTGCCAGAACTGTCACCGATGGATACTTTACTTTACAACGCCTTCTCGAAATGGCTTTCATCATCATATTGATTCATTCGCTGCTCGTGCGCTTGAAGTGAACCAACTAGCTCGTCAATTGAAATTGTGGACAGATCTTTTGACTCCTCGATAGACGTAACAACATAATCAAATTTTCTAATCATCGAACGGAGCAATTTTTCCATCACCTGAACATCATCGAGGCTTTCTCCATTTCTTTTCATTTCGTTTGTCACCGTTTTCAAATTTTTTCGAAGGTGGATTCGTCGACACCTTGAAAAATTGTGTATAATGCCTTGTTGTCTTTTTTCCGAAATTTTTTTAACGTCGTCTTCTCGGCATTAGGAAGTGTTACTTCAGCGGTAGCATTTTCGGGCTCACTATAGCCGCTTTCAACGATATTCCAATTATCGTACGAACCGAGTAACACCTTCATTTGGATACTCCAGTTTCCATAATTTGTAGCCGTCAACTTTGGAATATTTTGTTGCACCATATTCGCCATTTTTTATAAAAAAAATATCTTTGCACAGTATAAGTGAACAGTACCGTATGTATGAATAGTATCGTATGAATAGTGTCGTACAGTATCCGTGAATAGTACCGTATGAACAGTGTCAGTATCCGTGAATAGTACCGTATGAACAGTACTTCGTCTTCTACGGCGTGAACAGTATTTTCTGGCAGAAATAGTGACCGGAATTTTTTCCCCAGAAATTTGCCAATTTCTTTTCCGAACGAAACCTTAGCTCTGATGCCACTTGTTGGAAACGAGAATAGGCTTCTCTTAATTTTCTAACTAAAACCAGAGTGTATTTGTAGTGTATAGTATAACTTTGTTACTGAAAGAAACAAACACAACACACTTCTATTTATATAGATATTGCTACAGCTTTTGGCTTACACACACAACTAGGCTACAGCCTTTTCCTCAATAGAAGACACAGAGCTTCTGCTCTTTTTCTCACAACTATTTCCCTTGGTACAACTCTACTACAAATGACCAGACCTATTTATAGGCTTTAGCAACTAACATACACATCATGCCTTACATCATCTTCACTAATTTCCTTATTCAAACTTCAACTTAAGCCTACCATATATGACTCTTAACTTTACTGCAAGCCTACCATTCTAGTTACTTATCCAAGTTTGTTTTGTTTTCTCAGCCTTTGTAGTCAAGTTTGTTTTTTCTAACATATAGAACATATTGAGGCAATGTATTTGGCGATTTCTATGTCTTAAAAAGTGATGCTTGCGGATATACAAAAAACTGTTGTTTGGAATTTGTATACATTACTCATTGATCTATATGTATTAATCTTGTACATTAGGCCTGAGTTCTAATGTTAATATGCTTAAGATATGATTCTAATTTATTTCTTTTGCATGTAGGCACTTGATCAAGTCAAGAGTTCGAGTCCTACAGAAATAACAACCGAATATTATTCGGGATCCCTAGATTGGAAAGACATGTATCTGGATCAACTCCAAACTGTGAAAATAAAGGGTGTCATGGATTCAAGATATGTGCTCTACTTTATAAAGCATTTGCTTGCATCTTCCCCTTCACTCAAAGTGATTTCACTTTTCTTCAGCACTGAATTTACTGATACTAAAGAGAAGTTGAGGATTAAACAAGAATTGCAGCTGTTCCCTAGATTATCCTTAGATGCACAAGTTATTTGGTGCTAACCTCGGAAAACCTTGGCAAGGAACTCATCAGTAATTCAGCTTCTCATTCTAGACAAAACCTTTTTCCCTTTGTTGTCCTGTATATTCGCCGGTAAAAGTGAAGTTGAGGCCTTGTACAAGTTACTGAAAAAAAACTAAGCGGTACAATTAATGATGGACTCATTCACGAGGTTGATGATGTGATTGAGAATGAAGGTTTAGGTCATGTCTTGGGCTTCTATACATCTATTACTTTGTTCACATACTTGTTTGTAACTTTTTCGTTTTAGTCTAATGCTATGATTTTTAACCTTAATTTACTTGCCTTTCCCTGTCTTTGGTATTGATTTGTATATGTATTTACGTACAGACTCTCATATTCGTGTGAGATTTATGTATTTAAAGGCTTCTATATTCGTGCAAGTGCATGCGCGCATGTTACTTTGTTAAGTTTTTACTAGGAACTACCATTTAGCTTCTTATGTTGCTCATTTATGAGATGAATATAAGATTTATAGTTTAGGATTTAGTCTTTAAGTCCTCACTGAATTAAATATGTTGTTATATCTTAAGTCTCCATTTTGTTTAGGAAGTGTGCAAAGAGCAAAAACAAGGAATTTCTCAAATATGGGTTATGAAAGCTGTTGCAATCCTACCAAGTGCCCTCTCTAATGGAGTAAGCTCGTTTTCCCAATTGATCTAATTCTTATCATGTGGAGTTATACAGAGTTATGTTTTGTAAATTCGTTCAACTACGTAATGTTGTGTTTATGCCTCAAACAACTACATATCTCATAGTAGCTAGATAATTTTAATTTTTAGGGCCCCATTCTTTAGAGGTTGAAGTAGTACTTTCATGCATAATAAGAAATTTAGTACTGCCTTTTCATCTTGTTTTCTTCCTCCAAGAAGTTCTTTCGAGGGCAGGAAATGTGGTTTACAATGCAAATGCTTACATTCTGTAGGCGTTTTCTCAACCGACATATAATATCATCATATACGTCGGCTTTTTCTCGAATCGACGTAAAAAATGTTTTAAAAATGTAAATATACATCGCCTTTTCCTCAACTGACGTATAATATCATCATATACGTCACCTTTTTAAATGACCGACGTATAATGTGCGGCGTAAAAAGTCAATTTTGTACTAGTGTGGGTTAAGTGAACGTTGGACGAAACCAGATAGAAAATGTGTAAAGGTCAATTGCGATGCAGCTACATTTGTTGAGTTCTCGAAGTATGAGGTGGGATGGATTGCAAGGGATAATAAAGGGGAGATGATTGCAACTAATACGAGATCTGTTATTCCCAGATTACACACTTGTATAATTGTAGAAAGGGGGGGGTTGAATACAATTCTTGATAATTATAAATTTCTGATAAAAACCACAGAAATCTATAAGGAAATAATTGCTGAATAAGAAATGGTTCACAAACACATAAAAATCAGGTGGTTAAATGTACCACCTAAGACTTTTATTCGAAGAAAACTCTGTGATACAAATGTACACAGCTTCTGTTTTTACAACTCTTTGCTTCTAAGGATATTCAAGAAACCCTAAGCAAATATGTCTGTTTTCTTAATCCCTAAAGAGTTGCTACACTTGGTTATATATCCCAAGTTTACAAGTACTACAGGAATAAGATAATATTAATCTAATTCTAGTTGACTTGCTACTCCACTCCAAATCCACATGTATCCGAAAGGTTGTCCTTGTGAACAGATATGTCCCCTGCACCTTTCTTGTATGTACTGTGTAAATGGAATGCTTCTTTCTTCTGTGTTTCCAAAGTATGGCTGCCATACTGCCTTTTTATACCTACTATCAACCCATGTGATCTATCAGTCAAACCTGTCCTTATCAACTGCTAATCCATAGCTAGCATAAGATAAAGTGATAATGATTATCCGTTGATGTTGTGCACAGTTATCCGATGATGGTAGTTTGAGCTGTATCCGTTGATAGAGTAGATTTGAGTTGTATCCGTTGATAGAGCCCTGTTCTCATCCATTGATACACTTTCACTTAGACAGAATTACATAACATAGCTTATTTACAATTGGCTACCCTATTCTGCCTATCCATTGATGGTCAACATGACTCTGAATAAAAACACTATCAACTGATAAATAGAGATATTGCAGTATGCTACAAAACCTCATCCATTGATGAGCTACCTGTCAATGAATAGAGTTATAAAGTCTTATCCGTTGACAGTTACAAAACTTGACTTATACAATTTTGCTTGAATGTTAAGTTATCATCAACTACAACATATTCCTAACAATCTCCCCCAATTTATACTTAATGGCAGTAAAGCATAAATTCAGAACCTTGATGATAACAAAACATTCCTAAAGATATATACACTACAGTATGCAAAAATTGTATTAAGCTACAAAAATCAAAAGCAAAAAGCTTTAAGAAACTTATCAGAGATGTGCTCCTTTAGATTGAGCAAATTAATGATGTTTCCTCTCTCTGGTTGGCTACACCCTTGACTTTCCTTCCTTGGCAGAGTTGGACTCAATTTGCACTTGAAGTTGCCTATAGAAGGTATCTTCTTCAACAAATTTTGGATTTAGCTTTAGTTGTAACCATCTTAGGTATTCAGAACTAGCCTTTGATAGTTGGTCTTCTAACCTGAAGAATCTCCTAGTGCCCTCTTCATCCCTGAACTCCATCATCCAAAAGGGTTGAATGTGGATTTTCTGTCCATTATATGGGATCTTCATTTTCTATGGTAAACTTGAGGGTGAGTTCCATTCTTTCCTTATTTCTTCTATTCTGCTAATTATCTCCCTTCTGGCTATCTCAGAGAACCCTGTGTGTCTCTTGAAAGCTGAGAACACTTTGGTCAATGTGTAATAATTCTCTCCAAGAACCTTCTGTAATGGCCATGTCCTCTGATTTCCTCCCTTGTAGACAAACACTAATCTCTCAGGCAGATGCTTGAACTTATCAACTCCTCTCACTTCTGAAAATTCATCCAAAAATAGATTCATGCCAGAGTATTCTTCAATTTCTGCCTGATAGATAAAGTCTTCTTTGTTTTCCAAGATTGGCTGTTTGACAATAGCAGGTACCCTAGCAACTTGAACTGGTCCCTTTGAAAGTTGCTTCCTTGGAGCTCTTTTCTTCTGTTTTGGATTCAGCAAGATTGAAGGAACTTCAATTGAATCAAAATTCATTGGTTCTTCTTTAGGCATTATGCCCATACTCGGACATTACCATATGAATTTCTTCTCCGACTTGTATTTCTCCATGACTGATGCCATCGAAGGCAACACTCAAGACGAGCCATACGAACATGAATACGGACACCCCGTTCTGTACAATAAAGGCTCGGTTGAAGCTATCGTCCGAAAAACACTCGGAGTTCATCACATGGCATTCGCCATCTGTGAAAATCATTGCTGGGGTGACTGACCAGCAAATCAACTTTGGTCACGTCGATCGGGCACCCGCTTTAATGATTATGCCAGACCAGGATGCAATAACGATGGAGGATAACGAGATGAAAAGGGGTACGTACGCCCCCCTGACGATTCGGATGGGAGAGTCGTACCAACAATCCCTCCGATCGACTTCTTCTCGACATAGCATCGGTGAAGTTCCATACTGCAAAAAGGAGGATGACCCGCAACCAACGATGATACACAGGCGGACAGAATCCGCCGATGACACGATGATACACATGACCCCGAACATATTAGCTAGTATTGTTAAGACGGCATCGACTGCGTCTGCCAGTAACAAGCCACTTTAATTCTGTTTGTTTCTCTTTATCTTGATACATGACCTGTTCTTCAGTTCATTTCATTCTCTCCAAGAACCTTCTGTAATGGCCATGTCCTCTGATTTCCTCCCTTGTAGACAAACACTAATCTCTCAGGCAGATGCTTGAACTTGTCAACTCCTCTCACTTCTGACAATTCATCCAAAAATAGATTCATGCCAGAGTATTTGTTGACTCGTAAACACGCAAGTATATGCGATCACAAATAGCAAGTGATAAGTAAGATTCGTTCCGCAGAGACTAGGTGTAATGCCAATTTTAGTGCGTATGCAATAGTGTATGGTTACTTCTTAATGCTTGAACAATTATCAAATTGGGTTTTTGTTTAAACTAATTTAATTAACTAAGTGCAAGTAAATTAGAAAAGAGTTCTTAATATGAGAAGGCATGGGATTCCAATTTCATCGAAACTTCACTAAAGGTTGACACAGTAAATCGATACGGGTGATAAACAAGATAATTAATCAGATAACACTACAATAATACGAGCTACCTTTCAGTACACTCATATCATACCACTTAATATCCACAAAAGATAGAAATCAAGAGGACACCACATTACGTTCAAATCATATATGTCTATACAATCTGGAAACACAATTGGTTTAAGCACAAGTTATCTTTTGTAATTACATGGGGCAATATGAATTGGGTAAAATCATACTACTAATCAAGAATAAACAATTAATTCATGAACCCATGCTAATATGGCTTATTCTCAATCCTAGAATCCACTTTCGCAATCATCAAGGATTAATAAACTAGATGCTAGCTACACATCTATCAATTAAACCAAATCAGATTAGATTATCACAATAAAATCACCCAACATCGATCACATGTCAAATACAATAATTATGAAATCGAATCCATTGGAACCCCATGATAATGATTAGTTCATGATTGAACTTAGCACCATCATGGGTTCAATTGATAACATAATTAAAACAAATCTTGGAATAGATATATAAAAACTGAATTATGAGAAACAAATAATTGAAATCCAAACCGAATACTAGAACCAATAGTTCTAATAAGAATACAGATTTATTCTCCTTGCTTTGCTTCTGAAAGATGTGTCAATCTCCTTCTTCTGCTATGCGTAGAAAGAAAAAGCTCCCTAGATAAACCCTAGATAATGTGTATGTATATGTTGCGTGTCTATCTTCCTCTCTAAAGCAAATAATAAAAAAAACTCCTAATAAAATCTGATCTCTCACCCCTAATAAAAGTATTTTTAATGTTTTAATAAATTTTACAAAAAGAAATCCATAATTGAATAGGATTTTAATGTAAAATTCGCTGCTGACTTTGATCCTATGTTTCTGGGCTCTTCCAGTTGGACTCTGCTCTTTGGACCACCTTGGAATTAAAGAAAATTCTCTAAGCTTCGCGTGGACAGTAAGATCGTCAAATTCTGACTTCTGGAACTCAAGATACGGCCCAAACAGTGTAGGCGGCTCGTATAACCCAATATTACGAATTTCCTCTAAAAAATCTCCAAATTCAGCTCTTTATTCTCCAATCCTTCCAAGTTTAGGATTCCTTACTTTCTACAATAAAACATTATAATTTATTTAATAAAAATCCAATTAAATGCAAAATAGAATTAATATGAGGAATAAAATCATGTAAAATACATATAAATATATACTCTATCAGTATTCTTCAATTTCTGCCTGATAGATAAAGTCTTCTTTGTTTTCCAAGATTGGCTGTTTGACAATAGCAGGTACCCTAGCAACTTGAACTGGTCCCTTTGAAAGTTGCTTCCTTGGAGCTCTTTTCTTCTGTTTTGGATTCAGCAAGATTGAAGGAACTTCAATTGAATCAAAATTCATTGGTTCTTCTTTAGGCATTATGGGGTCACCATGAAAGTTCACAGTTGGGTTGATTACTGTTACAGATATAGATACTGATGAGCCAGTAGTTTCTTTTTCTGGAAAGGGTTCTAGAGAAAGAACCATTTTGGTTTTAGCTTTCATTCTTTTAGATTTGAATTTGGGGACTTCCTCAGGTTCCCTCATTTCTTCCTCTATCTCATCCATTAACTCTTCAGCTAGCCTGGCCCTCTTTTCATCTGAGTTTTCATATTGATTTTCTGTACTTGGATGAGCTTCCCTTTGGATTCTGGAGACTTCTTCTCTTTTAGCTTCCACAAATTTAGGATGGCTGTTGGATATATTTAATACTTTTCCATTCCTTATAATTACAGCC
This sequence comes from Kitagawia praeruptora, assembly GCA_037693485.1. NCBI lineage: Eukaryota > Viridiplantae > Streptophyta > Magnoliopsida > Apiales > Apiaceae > Kitagawia > Kitagawia praeruptora. The sequence continues at coordinate 22,090,717 of CM075347.1, forward strand.
ATCCAATCTCTTACACTCTTATTTGTCTTCTCTTTGAACTCTATGATTGTTTTTCCCATTAGCTTTTCTTCATCATTCTTGGGAAATGGGTAGTCCAATTGAAGCTTGTTCTTCCCATTTTCCTTTGGAGGTGAGTAGGCTCTGGTTTTGATGACTGGTTCAAATTCTTTGACATATGATGGCTCAGCATCATAGAATGTAGGAGCCACAATCTCTGGAGTGAGCACCTTCATGATTGTGGTTGATATTGTTGGAGCAGAAGATTGAGCATTAAGAAACAGAGATGATGCAATTGATTCATTGATCATCATTTCTGTCTTTAGAATTCTTTCACTAGTCTCCTTGTTGATCTTTTCCAAAGCTTCTATTCTGGCTTGCCTTTCACCATCTGAGATTTCTTCTAAACTTTGAATCTCAGGCAAAGCCACTTGTTTCTTCACAGGAGAAGCCTTTATTTCAAAATCTGTTGGATTGACCACTACAATTGGCTGTTACTCCCCCTCAATCTGTGTTATCTTACTACTGGTAGCTTGAATTTGACCAGAAGATGTTGCAGCCTCTTCTTTGCTTGTTCCCATTTTCTCCCCCTTTTTGTTAGCATCAAGGGTTGGGGGTGAAGCTGCAAGTAGCATTTCCAGTAGTTGAGTTTGTTTTGATTGATTGGCAATGATAGTTTGCATGTGAGATTCCATACTATCCATTCTGGAGGAAAGAAGTTGAACAGACTTAGCCAGGCTATCTTCTTTGAGAAGTTTGCTAGTATGCACCTTCTAAGTGGTAGTAGGAGCTAGTACCTCAATCCTGGCATCTAGTTCTATCTTTATATCTCTAATTGCAGTTTTGACCTCCTCCTGTTGTGTTCTTTGAATAACTGTGTGCATCTTTTGCAATTTCAGTGAGGCCATAACCTGCTCAAGAACAGTCTTTCTCTGTGGTTCTGCAGTCTGGTGCTCAGCCTTAGCAGATTGATATTGCTTCATGATTTCCACATTGAGATCCCTAAGTTCAGTGGCATTGGTAAACATCCATTCTGGAATCTCTTCCTCATTGATTTCTTCACCATCTGAACTTTGACTGTCATCACTGCCAAATTCTTCACTTCCAGCACTTGGAGACAGGGTTTGTAAAGCTTCTTTTGCTCTTTGAAGAGATTCTGAGGTGTGCACTAGGTGCATTGCCTCCTCTGCCTCTACATTGCCCTGTTGTGCCATGACTTGATAGGTAGAAACAGGATGAGTAAAGGTTTCAGGATCCAAAGAGATGGAATCAATAATTGACTAATATTCTTGTCGAAATTCCATCTCTTTGGAAGCTTCATTAACCTCCATTAACTCACTTGCAATGGCTGAGTCATCCTGCCTTATTTCTCCTGTAGTCCCTTCTCTCCTCTCATCTCTCTTTTCTTGCATCAGGGGCTCCCCCTGGCTCACACCTCTCACACCCTCACCTTCACCTACTAAGGTGGAACTCTCTTGCTCTCCTTTTGCCTGACCGGAAGAAATGGTCAGCCTTTCATTATTTTTCTCTCCTTTTGCCTGCTCACAAGGCAGCCTCTCACTCCCTTCCCTCATTCCTAAAAGTGTTTCAACTACTACAAACTCCTCCACAGTTGACATGGGAATGTCACATTTTGCAGTGGTAGAGAGAGTTGTCAACGGATAAAGTGTATCCGTTGATGTAGTAGTTATTGCTGTCAATGGATGATTAGTTGTAGACACATCTGTTGATGGAGAAACACTTGTCAACGGATGAAGGATATCCGTTGATGAAGGAAAAAGAGTATCCGTTGAAGTGAAAACCAACACTGAATCTGTGGTGATTGATTTTAAGGAAGAGGCCACAGATAGTGTTGTGAATTCAGGAATGGAAGATTGATGGCCCAACAAATCATCTAAAAGATGATGACCACCAATAGTTGAGTGGGGCTTCTCCAAGAATTTTAAAGATGGAGAATCAGGAATTGATGTAGATATCATATCCACATCCAGAGATGGAGTTGGTGATGGTGGACTAAAATGTGTATCGATTTGAAGGTTAAGATCAAGGGGCTGTGACTCCACATTTATTGAAGTCACATCAAACTGAATTTGAGAAGGTACAGTTTGCTGTACTGTGTGTGCACCCTGTGATTCCCCAATGGTTTTGGATTTTACTCTTCTACCATAGGTTTTTGAGTGAGAGCTATCTGTGTCTCTTGCCCTTTTGTGCAGTGTTCCTGGAGTGGAACTTAAATCAGTAGTCACACCCTGTTGAGAGGATGTAACTAGAATTTGGATTGAAGGTTCATTAACAGTCTTTTGAGAGACTGAAATGTTGGTTGCACCTGCCTCACCTTCCTTATCCTTAGGGCTTCTTTGATGTTCACCCTGTCCCTCACCACTCACTACCACCTTCACACTCCCCTCAAGAGTTTTGGTAGTTTTTGCAACAGGTGCCTTTTGAGAGACACCTGAGGTTTGTCTTTTAGATTGTGGTTTTGAGACTTTGGATTTAGTCACTTGGGTAGGAGCCTGTTTGGCCACAACTACAGACTCCATTGTGACAATGGAAGGCAAAGAGATTTGGGTAGAGATAGGAGTAATAAGATTAGAAGCTACCTGAACAATTGGTGGATAAACCAATTGCACTCCTGCATTCAGATTCATTCGAATCAAGTCACTGAGGACTCTCTTCTCCTGTACAAAACAACTGAACTTGCTATCCGGGTTAGAGAGGGATAGCTCATTCTCTGACATATGCAGGCCTAAGAGCATCAAGAATCTAGCAAAGTAGATATTTTTGCCCCTAGTTCCTTTGTTACCTAATTTAGCTGCTATTTCATACATTACTAGTGTGCCAAAGTTGTAGTATTTATCAGTTAAAAGCATACAAAGCATCACTAGCATGGATTTAGTAACAGCATCAAAATTACTAATTTTACCAGAAAAAGTTTTAATGAAAGCATCACACAGATAACTCCATTCTTTAACCATACCCTTCCTAACAATTTTGCCTAAATTGTCAGTACTAAATGCATATCCACTTGAGTTTAGCATGGTAACTATTTCAGCATCGGTTGGTGATGATGTACAATTATTTTTAGGTAATTTTAAACATGCAGTAAAGACATCAGAATTAGCCACATAATTTTTACCCTTAAGAGAAAAAGAGATAGTTTCATCAGTACCATTAAATTCAGCCGATGTCCACATTTCCTCAATTACTTCATGGATGAGGGGTGTGGTGGTAGTCATAGCATATGACAGTTTGCATTTCTTCACGAAATTCATCATGGTGTGATATACTTCTAGAGCGTTAGCTATATCAACAAAGGCTGCGAAATTGTTCTTCTCATAGGTAAACCCAGTGGAAGACATCATCTTAACAATAGGCGCCATTGAAGTGTTTGAACTTTTGTTGCAGAGAGAGTTTTAGTGAAGAAGATGCAGTTAACTAATGAGATTTTTGAAAATGAATAAAGGTGAGATGTGAGAGCACAAGACAGCCTTTTATATTTTTCAAGAATTAAAAATGAAATAATTAAAAGTAATTACCCCATTGGACAAAAGTAACTGTCAGATAATAAATGAAAAAAAAGAAGTACAGCCGTGACTAATTATACACGTTTACCAACGGCTATAAAAAGAAATATGTATATCAACGGATAAAGAATGGATGGTTGATAAAACAGTTTATCCATCGATGACGTGGACAACCTGTTATCTGTTGACATACGAAAATCTAGTAATGTGTTTATACTACCAACGGATAAAAGGATATCCGTTGATAAGCAAATTTTGCCTTAAGCAAAATTTCTGCTAAGAGTATTTCTGAGAGTTTTTAATTCTCAAGTAAATCAAAACACATTTCTAGCTGCAATACAGTATGATTAGACACCACTAGGAATTATGAAAAATTAAGCATACCTAGTTCACCTACCAACCTTGTGAATGAAGATTCATCAAGAGGCTTGGTGAAGATATCTGCAAGCTGCATTTCACTTGGCATAAAGTGCATTTCTAATGTACCATTCATCACATGCTCTCTAATGAAGTGGTATTTGATGTCAATATGCTTGGTTCTCGAATGTTGCACTGGATTCTCTGTGATGGCAATAGCACTAGTGTTGTCACAGAAAATTGGAATCTTCTCAATTTTTAGACCATAGTCAATAAGTTGATTTTTCATCCAAAGAATCTGTGCACAACAACTTCCAGCAGCAATGTACTCAGCTTCAGCTGTAGAAGTGGAGACTGAGTTATGTTTCTTACTGAACCATGACACAAGCCTGTTCCCTAGAAATTGACAGGAGCCTATAGTACTTTTCCTATCAATTCTGCAACTTGCATAGTCTGCATCTGAATAGCCAATTAGATAAAAACCAGAATCTCTTGGGTACCAAATGCCAAGGTTTGGTGTTCCCTTGAGATACCTGAAAATTCTCTTAATAGCAATTAAGTGAGACTCTCTAGGGTCAGCTTGAAATCTAGCACAAAGACAAGTGGAAAACATTATATCAGGTCTACTAGCTGTTAGATATAGAAGTGAGCCTACCATGCCTCTATAGCTTGAGATGTCTACAGATTTTTCCTTAGTATTCAACTCAAGCTTAGTTGCAGTGGCCATAGGGGTTTTTGCAGAGGCACAATCCATTAAGTCAAATTTCTTTAAAAGATCATAAATATATTTTGTTTGACTTATGAAAATTCCCTCATTAACTTGCTTTACTTGTAAACCAAGAAAGTAAGTTAATTCACCCATCATGCTCATTTCATACCTACTTTGCATAAGTTTGGCAAACCTTTTGCAAAGCTTCTCATCTGTAGACCCAAAAATAATATCATCTACATAGATTTGAACAAGTATTGAAGAACCATTGACATTTCTATGAAATATGGTTTTATCTACTGTACCTCTAGTGAAGTGATTCTCCAAAAGAAATTGAGATAAAGTGTCATACCAGGCTCTTGGTGCTTGCTTCAAACCATAAAGTGCTTTCAAGAGAAGATATACATATTCTGGAAATTATGGATCTTCAAAGCCAGGAGGTTGATGGACATATACCTCTTCTTCCAGTTCCCCATTTAGAAAGGTACTTTTGACATCCATCTAATAGACTTTGAAATTGGCATGTGCTGCATAGGCTAGGAAAATTCTAATTGCCTCAAGTCTTGCCACTGGAGCAAAAGTTTCATCAAAATCTATTCCTTCTTCTTGAGAATAGCCCTTTGCCACTAATCTAGTTTTATTCCTCACAATTATACCATTTTCATCAGTCTTATTCTTGAGAACCCATTTGGTACCTATGATACCTCTATCATCAGGTTTGGGCACAAGCTTCCATACTTTATTTCTCTCAAATTGGTTTAGCTCTTCTTGCATTGCTAAGACCCAATCTGGATCTAGAAGGGCATCTTCCACTTTCTTAGGTTCCTCTTGAGACAGGAAACTACTGTATAGGCATTCTTCTTGTGTGGCCCTCCTAGTTTGGACTCTTGAGTTTGAGTCACCAATGATTAATTCAAAAGGATGATCTCTGGTCCATTTTCTTGAAGGTGGAAGGTTTGATCTAGACGAGGTTGCTTCATCTAAGTGAGCATGATCTTGTTGATTGGTCATTGAGTTTTGACTTTGAGAAAATCCCCCTGAGTTTGTTGTCCTTGTGGAATTATGAAGTTGACTGTCAATGGATGCATTATTTTGTCTATCAACGAATGCTCCATTTTGCCTGTCGACGGATACATGAGAATGCCTATCAACGGATGCATCTGATGCTCTAGTATGACTGTCAACGGATGCTTCATTTCCAGTGTTAGCATCACTTCTAGTTGGACCAACAACTCTAGGTGAATTTCCAAGGCCATGATCTTCATTTTCCTCATCATCATCAATGTACATTCTTCCTTCTACCTCATTTTCAAATCTCAACTTTTCATGAAAGCCTTCATCATTTAGACCTAGAATCTTTTGATCATCAAACACAACATGTACAGATTCCATAACAATGTTGGTTCTTAGATTGTAGACTCTATAGGCTTTCCCTGCTACATATCCAACAAAGATAGCTTTGTCTGCCTTTGCTTCAAATTTGCCCTAGTTATCTCCATGATTTCTTAGCACAAAACACTTACATCCAAACACATGAAGAAAAGCTAACGTTGGTTTCTTGTTGGTGAATAACTGATAAGGAGTCATTCCTCAAGCTTGATTGATCAAGGAAATATTCTGAGTGAAGCAGGCAGTGTTGACAGCTTCAGCCCAGAAATATGTTGGCAATCTTGATTCACTTAACATTGTTCTAGCTGCTTCAATGAGAGTTCTGTGTTTCCTTTCAACAACCCCATTTTGTTGAGGTGTTCTAGCAGCAGAAAACTCATGGACAATTCCATTCTCTTCACAGAAAATCTTCATTGTGGAATTTTTGAATTCAGTGCCATTGTCACTCCTGATTCTGTGCACTTTTACTTCAGAACCATTGTTTACTAGTCTGAGATGATTGATGATGATTTCACTTGCACAATCTTTGGAGTGCAGAAAGAAGGTCCATGAAAACTTAGAAAAATCATCCACAATCACCAGGCAGTATTTCTTTTTTGAAATGGACATGACATTTACTGGACCAAATAAGTCCATATGCAGCAATTGAAGGGGCTTAACAATGGATGACTCTGTCTTGCTCTTGAAGGATGATTTCTTTTGCTTCCCTAATTGACAGGCATCACACAATCCATCCTTGATGAACTCCAATTGAGGGATTCCTCTAGCAAGATCCTTTCTTACCAAATCATTCACAACTTTAAAATTCAAATGTGACAGCTTTTTATGCCATAGCCAACTCTCATCCTTGCTTGCTTTGCTGAAGAGACAAGTAATGGATTCTGAGCATACTAAGTTGAAGTCAGCTATGTAAACATTTCCTTTTCTAAAGCCTGTCAGAACCACATTGTTGTTTTCCTTGGTAGCAACAACACATGCTTCTTTATTGAACTTTACTTCATAGTCTTTGTCACAAATCTGACTGAAACTCAGCAAATTGTGCTTCAAACCTTCAACTAAAGCCACTTCTTCAATGATGACATTGTCCTTTAGTAATCAAGACATATCCCTTAGTATATCCTTTGCTGTAATCTCCAAAGGTAATTCTAGGGCCAGCTGCCTCCTTGAACTCTGTGAGCAGGGTTGAATCTCCTGTCATATGCCTAGAACATCCACTGTCTAGGTACCATAGATTCCTTTTATTTTCCTGATTGCTAGCTGAACTTGCTTCCTGCTCAGAATCAGACATTAATGCAAGGTTGACAAACTCAGCATCATCATCAGAATGATTTCCATCAGCAGCCCAGTCATACTCTTGGGTCATGAATGCCTTTCCTTTCTGTCTGAGAAGATCAAAATATTTCTTCTTGTAGTCAACAGTTTCAGTTGGCTTTCCCTTGTTCTCTGATCTAGGCTTCCTGCATTCACTTATCATGTGACCAGCAATTCCACAATTGTAGCATTTAATTTTGGATTTATCCACATAGTTGCTTGTAGAAAATTCCTTGTTAAATGGCTTGGCCACCCCAGAGTTTCTTCTGAATTTCACCTTAGAGAATCTCCTAGATAGAAAGGCTAAATGCTCATCTATCTCATCCAATTCATCCTGCTGAAGGACACTCATTTCTTCAGACACCTTTTCCTTGCTTTTGCTTGATTCTGCTCTACCTTCACAAACCTCCCTGTTTGGTGTAGATTTAGCAGCTTCAGTCCTCTTCTCCTCCTTCTGTTCCAAGTTGGCAACAAGTGCAACTGACCCACTTTTCTTTTGGGCCTTCTCAATTTCTTCATCCTGCTCCATTTCTAGTTCATATGTCTTTAAAGTTCCATAGAGCCTTTCAAGAGTAAGTGACTTGTACTCTTGAGTGTTTCTTAGAGAAACAGTCATAGGCTTCCACTCTTTGGGCAGTGATCTCAGAAATTTGAGATTAGAATCTTTCACTTGGTAGATTCTTCCATACAGTTTCAAGCCATTCAGTAGCTTTTGAAATCTACTAAATGTGTCATTCAATGTCTCTCCATTCTTGAAATGGAAGTGCTCATACTGTTGGATCAGTAGCCGCATCTTGTTTTCCCTTACCTGTTCTGTACCTTCACAAAGGGTTTGAACAATGTCCCATACTTTCTTGGAGGTAGTACAGTTGATAACATTGTCAACCATGTCTGTTTCTAAGCCATTAAACAGAATATTCATGGTCTTTTTATCTTTATGGACTTCTGCAACATCCTCAGTACTCCACTCAGAAACAGGTTTTGGAATGTAAGTGTCTGGTGCATCTGCAGCAAGACCAACTCTTGAAGCATGCTTCATTAGAACATGAGGACCCTTCTCAATGCAATCTACAAAACCTTCATCAATAGACATGAGATGTAGACGCATTTTTACTTTCCAGTGAAAGTAATTTTCTCTATCAAGAACCGGTATCTTCACTCCATAATCCTTCTTAGACATGTTGGAAGTGTGTTGATCTTTAAACTTCAAATATATTAGAAGCTTGCTCTGATACCAATTGTTATTCCCAGATTACACACTTGTATAATTGTAGAAGGGGGGGGTTGAATACAATTCTTGATAATTATAAATTTCTGATAAAAACCACAGAAATCTATAAGGAAATAATTGCTGAATAAGAAATGGTTCACAAACACATAAAAATCAGGTGGTTAAATGTACCACCTGAGACTTTTATTCGAAGAAAACTCTGTGATACAAATGTACACAGCTTCTGTTTTTACAACTCTTTGCTTCTAAGGATATTCAAGAAACCCTAAGCAAATATGTCTGTTTTCTTAATCTCTAAAGAGTTGCTACACTTGGTTATATATCCCAAGTTTACAAGTACTACAGGAATAAGATAATATTAATCTAATTCAAGTTGACTTGCTACTCCACTCCAAATCCACATGTAGCCGAAAGGTTGTCCTTGTGAACAAATATGTTCCCTGCACCTTTCTTGTATGTACTGTGTAAATGGAATGCTTCTTTCTTCCGTGTTTCCAAAGTATGGCTGCCATACTGCCTTTTTATACCTACTATCAACCCATGTGATCTGGTAGTCAAACCTGTCCTTATCAACTGCTAATCCATAGCTAGCATAGGATAAAGTGATAATGATTATCCGTTGATGTTGTGCACAGTTATCCGATGATGGTAGTTTGAGCTGTATCCGTTGATAGAGTAGATTTGAGTTGTATCCGTTGATAGAGCCCTGTTCTCATCCGTTGATACACTTTCACTTAGACAGAATTACATAGCATAGCTTATTTAAAATTGGCTACCCTATTCTGCCTATCCATTGATGGTCAACATGACTCTGAATAAAAACACTATCAACTGATAAATAGAGATATTGCAGTATGCTACAAAACCTCATCCATTGATGAGCTACCTGTCAACGAATAGAGTTATAAAGTCTTATCCGTTGACAGTTACAAAACTTGACTTATACAATTTTGCTTGAATGTTAAGTTATCATCAACTACAACATATTCCTAACAAGATCTTTTCCAGGTTTGATTGATTCTCAAAGTACGGAGGCGATTGGTATTAGGGAAGCACTTGGTTGAATTAAACAATAACAAACGGAGGAATATGGAAATGAGGGAGAATTGCAGACTATGTTTATTGTGGAATCAGATTGTCAGACTGTAGTTCAAATCATCAGTGAAGCTAGGTCCATTCAAGCACCAGTTGGGGTGGTTACTTTTGATTGCTTGGTACTATTGCAAAGTCTTAGGAGCACTATTGTTCAGTTTGTGAAACGATATGGAAACAAGGCCGCAGACTTCTTAGCTAGGTATTCTTGTTTCAATCCAGATGGTATAGCCTTCAATCCAGATGGTATAGCCAGTTGGGGGTTTGTCCCGGCTGAGCTTCGAGATATTTTGTTAGCCGATTTGTTTTAATGAAAGCTTATTTTTATTTCAAAATTTGTTTTTCTTCCTATTTTCTTCTTCCACTTGTTTTGTAGTACTTAATTATAATTTAATTTCAATCTCCACAACTAAATTACTAATTATTAAAAATTCCAACATTTAAACATACAACTCAATACACCTTTCTCAATATTATACTTGCAACTAACATTTTAAAACTTTAGTTTATAGATATATTTTATATTGTTATATTAATCTAAAAACTAAATTACACTTTTCCTGACGGAAAAAGAAGGAAAATAAAATGCATTCTCGTATATTACATATTAATTTTTGTTGCAAAAATTCTAAAACTGTTTATTGCAATAAAATATAAGTAAAATTGAAAACTTTGAATAAATAATTAAATAAATATCAATAGTCTAACACATTATTAACTAATCAAATCTTGAAACTGAAGCTGTTAGTCACAGAGGCATGCCTGTATACATCTAATAACAAGCATAATTGTTTGTAATGCTTTGCATTACTTACATGACCTCTTAACTGAGGGAACCTCTAGTTGTAGAGTTTCTATTTGTATTGTACTTGTAGTAGGCATCAAATCCTAGTTGTGTAACTGTACTTATAGAGTCTAGAATAATGCTTGAAAGAAGTTCCAAGGTTCATGCCTCAAGCAAGAAGATAAAGACTGTCAAATAATCACAGTTGGGATTTGAAGAAATGAAGAATTTGCCTAAGTACCAATTCGAGAAGTATATTTGTCTATTCGAGAAGTCCAGCATTCGAGAAGTCAGGGATTCGATATCTCAAGACATTATTCGATATCTCTGTATATACTGTTCGATATCTCATTCGATATCTCAGAGATTCGATATGTCTATGTACTCTATTCGAGAACTCAGGAAGTCAACAAGTCAAAGTAGTATTCGAGTTCTCAAGGAGTCAACAAGTCAAAGTTCCATTCGATATCTCAAGAACTCAGAAAGCTATTCGATATCTCGAGGATCCGATAAGTCAAATGTTCTATTCGACAACTCAAGGAATCCTGATGGAAAATAGCTATTCGAGCAGTGGTTCGATATGTCAATATAACAGTGTTCGAGAACTCAGAGTTATCGATCAAGTCAATTCCAGTTCTCGAATCACTTACTTAGTCACTTCTCGAATACATTCTTGGAGACAAAATACTGAAGAAATTGTACAATTCAGAAACCTGCAACAAGCCAATGCACTTTATGGACCACAATCTGTAACGTGCTCTGGAAAGCCTACAAGGAAGCTTGGAGAGATATAGAAGAGACAAGGAGCTAAAGAAGTGGATCTAAACAGGCTTTGCAAAGTCAAATCTGTAACCGTTTGGACACTTACTCAAAAAGGATAGACAGACTAGAAAGTAATTTGTTTAGCTACCTTATCTACAGTAAGTAGGCTGTATCCATGTTCTATAATGTTAGATATAATTGATGTGATTTAATGTTAGTGTTTAAGTGTTACAGGTAAAAAGAGTTTAACTTGTTAATGAAAGCAGTTGTAGCAGAGTTTGAGTATACACTGACAGCTGGAAGCGCAAACGCTGACAGAAGGAAGTGTAAACACTGCTAGCTGAACACAAGGAAGCACAAACACTGCTGGCTAGGAGAGCAACAGAGTTTGCTAAAGTCTGTCTACTGGAAGCGTCTACAAGTCAACAGAGTTTGAAGATTAATTTAAGATTAATACGGAAGCAATATCTTTGAAGATTGGATAGCTGTCAAAGAGATTGAGTTGACTTAGGAGACGTGTAGCAATCGTAATTGATATCAATTGTATAGCTTAATTTTAGGAGAATCAATTAATGATTGTACGTAGCTGTATATCTTATAAATACAGTTAGGTTAACCCTAGAGGGGTATCCATCGTGAACGAATATCATTTTTGTAACCTAAGCAGCTCTCTGTGATATTTTACATCACTGAGAGAGGAATTATTAATTCCAAACAGTTTTAAGTACTAAAACGTGTGTTCTTGTTATTTACTCATACAGTACTTGATTATATATATTGTGTATTCGACCTAACAAGTGGTATCAGAGCCAATCTGTTACTTTATTACAGTTTAAGATCCAAAACACAATAGTAATCAATGGCAGAGATTCCTCCTCCATCAGGTTCTGAGAAAGCCCCTACTACTGTTAGTAGGTATGAAACGATTAGAGTTCCTATACTCAAGCCATCAGAGTATGCAGTCTGGAAGGTAAAGATGACCATGTTTCTGGAAGCCACAGATCCAGAATATCTTGATAGAATTTATGAAGGTCCTCATAAACCTACAAAGTTAACTGCTGCTGTTGCTGGTGAGGAATCGAAGGTGATTCCAAAGGAAAAGAAAGATCTAACTGCTGAGGATCTTTCATCTATTGCTAAGGATGCCAAAGTAAGGCATTTACTTCACAGTGCTTTAGACAATGTTATGTCTAACAAAGTGATTAACTGCACAACTGCAAAGGAAATTTGGGATGCACTTGAGGTTAGATGTCAAGGAACTGCTGCAATTAAGAAGAATAGAAGGAACATACTCACACAGGAGTATGAGCATTTTGAGGCAAAGTCTGAAGAAACCATGACAGAAACATTTGATAGATTCTGTAAACTGCTCAATGATCTGTCATTGGTTAACAAAGAGTATGATTTAGAAGACTCAAATCTCAAGTTTCTTCTCTCTCTACCTGAAAAGTGGGATGTGAAAACAACCACTATAAGAGATAACTATGATCTTGATATTACTGAGATTGATGAAATATATGGATTGCTCAAGACTCATGAGTTAGAAATGGAGCAAAGAAACAGAAGATCAAGCAAGAAATCAAAGTCTGTTGCTCTGAAAGTTGAAGAAAAATCTTCAAAGAGAGAGGCATCAAGGAAGAAGGCAAAAGGAAAAGCCTTGGTCACTCATTCAGAAAGTGAGTAATCAAACACTGATGTTGACTCAAACACAGATGAATCATCTGATTTTGAAGATGATGAAGAGATGATGCAAATGGCTGCATTGATGGTAAAGACCTTCAAGAAAATGGGATTCAAGAACTTCAAGAAGGGAAAAAGATTCTCCAAAGATTATTCAAAGTCTGACAGGAAAACTTTCAGAAAATTTGAGGGAAAGGACTCCAAATCTGGGAAGAAAGATAAGTCTGAGATTCAATGCTACAAGTGTAAGGAGAAGGGTCACTATGCTCCTGAGTGCAAAAAGGGTAAAACTGAAAAGGCACTCTACACCAAAGGCAGAGACTGGGCAGACACCTCAGATTCAGATGAGGAGGTAAACTATGCACTCATGGCCTCTACTCAGAATGAAGATTCTGAACTGAAGGTACCTCCAACTACCTATGCTTATAATACTGATAATATAACTGAATTGAGAATTTATCTTAAAGCATTACATATCAGTTATAGGGATCAGACTTTAGAGAATGAGAGAATCAAGAATGAGTGTTCTCAACTCAAGGATAGAAATAAACTTGTTGAAGAACAACTTGAAAAAATGAATAGAATTCAGAAAGAAAGAGATGATGCTGTGTTTATAGAACATGAGTTGCTAGGTAAGTATAAGCAACTAGAATCTGAATTGGAGGATGCAAAGCACATCATTAAAACTTGGACACACTCTGGAAAAGACACTCAAGAGGTTTTTCAATCAGACACAGTAGGTCTAGGTTATTCTGAGGATGATGTACTTAGATTTCAGAATACAGTCAAGATTAGACCACCACTTTCTACTAAGAAATTTGGAACATTTGTTCATGGTACTGTTAAAACTGAACATGGAGCTGTTGAAAGAGAGCCAGTAAAAACCTGTGTCAAACAGGTTAATATTGGTTCAATGACAGATAAACAACTCAAGCATAAGCTTAAAGAAATAAAATCTGTCAATAAACAGAAAATGCCTAGGAAAAACAGAAATGGAAAGGTAGGCATTACATCAGGAAATAGAACAATGCTTGCTACACTTGCACCTAGAAAAACTTGTCATAACTGTGGTAGCACTAATCATCTTGCTAGTTTTTGCAGGAAGAACAAAGACATTAATTCTTTACCCTCCAAATCTGGAGTAAAAATGGATAATGTCAAACCCAGACCACAAACTCTGTGCAAATATTGTGGAAGTACTTGGCACTCAATTTATACTTGCAAGAATTATCATGCTATTTATCATAATTACTATGAACTGAAACCTAATTTGAAATGGGTTAAAGTTGATTCTGCAAGTACTAAGACTGAAAATGTTAGTTTAAACTCTGATAAATGACAAATCCGCTGCAAAAACTAACAGATTCAATAAAGCAAAAGGATCCAAGCAAGTCTGGATCCTTAAATCTAACAATCAGTGATTGTTTGTGATTGCAGGGCACCAGGGAAAGTACCCTAGTCGTGGACAGTGGATGTTCAGGACACATGACTGGAAATAAAGCCCTGCTATCAGAGTATGTGGAGAAGGATGGCCCAAAAGTTTCCTATGGAGATGGCAATATAGGACATACTCTGGGATATGGCAATATTAATCTTGGAAGTGTCATCATCACTAATGTAGCTCTGGTTCCAGGACTCAAGCATGATCTGCTTTCTGTGAGTCAAATCTGTGACAGAGGATATCATGTAGATTTTCAGCCTGAATACTGTCAAGTCATCAGTAAATCTACAGGGAAAGTTGCTCTAGTTGGAAACAGACACAATAACATCTATGAAATAATATATTGTCAACAAACTCTAATGGCAAAGCAGTGTGTCCGTCAACAAGGATGTCCAGTGAAGAGAGTTGGAAGTGGCATAAGAAACTCTCTCATTTAAACCTGAACAACATCAATGAGCTAATAAAGAATGATCTTGTGAGAGGACTACCAAAGTCTTTGTTGAATGCAGAAGGCCTGTGTGATTCTTGTCAAAAGGCCAAACAGAGAAAAACCTCTTTCAAAAGCAAGTCTGAGTCTTCAATTGTTGATCCTTATCATCTTCTACATGTTGATCTTTTTGGACCAGTGAATGTTCTGTCTCTTGGAAAGAAGAAATATGCTCTAGTTATTGTTGATGAATACACCAGATATACTTGGGTGTATTTTCTAGCAAAGAAGGATGAAACTGCATTCACACTGGCAGAACATATAATGCAATTGGACAAAGGGTCAAAGAATCAAGTGAAGATTATCAGAAGTGACAATGGAACTGAATTCAGGAATTCAACAATGGAAGAATTTTGCAAGAACAAAGGAATTAAACAAGAGTTTTCTGCACCTGGCACTCCACAACAGAATGGTGTAGTTGAAAGGAAGAACGGAACTTTGATAGAAGTTGCCAGAACTATGCTTGATGAAGCAAAATTACCAACCTATTTCTGGGCAGAAGCTGTTCAAACTGCTTGTTTTACTCAGAATGCCACTCTAATAAATAAGCATGGAAAAACACCATATGAAATGGTGAGAGAAAAGAAGCCAAACCTGAAATACTTTCATATTTTTGGGTGCAAATGCTTTGTGCTGAAAACTCATCCTGAATAGTTGACCAAATTTGATCTGAAGGCAGATGAAGGAATTTTTGTTGGCTATCCACTATCAACTAAAGCATTCAGAGTTTATAATCTGAGAACCAGAGTGATCATGGAATCTATTCATGTGTCTTTTGATGACAAGAAAATAACTGGACTTGAAGATGTAAATGAACATGATCAACTGCACTTTGAAAATGAAGATTTAATCTCTGATGAATTAAACTCTGATGAGTCTGATCTGACAAACTCTGAACCTCTACTGGTAAATACTGAAGAGACCTTTCAGCCAGAATCAAGAGAAGAACCAGTTGAGGGGGAGCATGAAGAAACTCATCAAAGTGATAACTCAAATTCTGATAATGACTCAGCTGAAAATTCTGAATCAAACTCTGGTGACTCAAACTCTGGAAGTCCAAAATCAGACAGTTCACACACTGAGCAGTCACATTCAGGGGGAGCCTCAGAGAATGAAGAAAGATATCAAGAAAATCAGGAGAACGTGGATCGAGGGGGAGGATCCAACTTTGAAAGAAGTCAATTGCTTTCAGCTAGGAAATTGACCAAATCTCACACACCTGATTTGATCATTGGTGATCCAGATGCAAGAGTAAGGACAAGAAGTGCAACAACAAATGAATGTCTGTTTCATGCATTTTTGTCACAAAATGAACCAAAGAAAGTTGAAGAAGCTCTTAAAGATGCTGACTGGATAACAGCAATGCAAGAAGAGTTAAATGAATTTGAGAGAAATGAAGTGTGGACACTAGTACCAAGACCAAAGAACAGGTCTATTGTTGGTACTAAGTGGGTTTTTAGAAACAAAACTGACAGTGAAGGGGTTGTTACAAGAAACAAAGCCAGACTTGTGGCAAAAGGATATTCACAGCAAGAGGGGATAGATTATGATGAGACTTTTGCTCCAGTTGCCAGGTTGGAGGCAATAAGAATGGTTCTTGCTTATGCTTCTCACAAGAAATTCAAGGTTTTTCAAATGGATGTGAAAATTGCTTTTCTGAATGGAAAACTTGAAGAAGAATTGTTTGTTGAACAACCACCTGGTTTTGTAGATCCAAAATATCCAGACCATGTCTACAGGCTAGACAAGGCACTATATGGACTTAAGCAGGCACCAAGAGCATGGTATGAAACTCTGGCTCAATTTCTTTTAGAAAGTGGATTCAACAGAGGTACAATTGATAAAACTCTGTTTTATTTCAAATCTGGAAGTGACTTGCTTTTAGTTCAGATATATGTTGATGACATCATTTTTGGATCTACTAATGATAAACTCTGTAAGAAGTTTGCCAAGCTCATGCAGTCCAGATATCAAATGAGTATGATGGGAGAGCTAAGTTATTTTCTAGGCTTACAGGTGAAGCAAACAAATGATGGAATCTTTATTAATCAAGCAAAATATAACAGAAATCTTCTCAAGAAATTTGGCATGCTTGACTGTTCATCTGCAACAACTCCCATGGCAACTGCAACTAAATTGGACAAAGATACAGGGTCATCAGCAGATATGACAAGTTACAGAGGAATGATTGGCTCTCTTCTCTATCTAACAGCAAGTAGACCTGATATCATGTATGCAACATGTCTATGTGCAAGGTTTCAGGCAGATCCAAGGGAACCACATTTAACAGATGTGAAGAGGATTTTCAAGTATCTCAAGGGCACTGTAACTTTAGGGCTGTGGTACCCAAGAGAATCAGATTTCAAACTACTTGGTTACTCTGATGCAGACTTTGCAGGCTGTAAGATTGACAGAAAAAGCACCAGTGGAAGTTGTCAATTTCTTGGTGACAGACTTGTTTCTTGGTACAGCAAGAAACAGAAATCAATATCTACATCTATAGCTGAAGCAGAGTATATTGCTGCTGGTAGCTGCTGTGCACAGATTCTATGGATGAAGAATCAATTGCTGGATTATGGATTGAGGTATAGCAAAATACCTATTTTCTGTGATAACCAAAGTGCTATTGCAATGACAGGTAATCCAGTACAACACTCAATGACCAAGCACATCAGCATAAGGTATCACTTTATCAGAGAGCATGTAGAGGAAGGCAACATTGAGCTTCACTTTGTGCCTACAGATCAACAACTTGCAGATGTCTTCACCAAGCCTTTGAGTGAAGTAGCATTTACAAGGCTGGTCAATGAACTAGGAATGGTCTCTGGTTTTGACTAAACATGTTGGTTAGACTCAAAATTTTCTTATAAAATGTGTTGCTCATATTTCTATGAATTGTTAAGTGCTATGTGAACTTTGTTGATTAAACTCTGTTATGCAGACTCTGTTCACATGTTTTTGTCCTCACACTGTTAATCTCTGTCAACATGTCTGTCTGTCATACACTGTTAATTTGTTTGATAAACTCTGTGAAATCTGAATTGATCTTTGTCTGGATGAAAACACCAATGAAGAAATATGTATGAAGCATGATTCTCAGTGAATAAATCAAGACTCTTTCTGAGTCACTGTGATCTAATCAGAAACTGTGCAGTAAGTTAATACAGCATGTTACTGTTTCATATTTAGAGTATCTCTTAGTTTATTTAGTCCTAAACTCTGAGTCTATGAATACTGTGTGCATTGCCTCTCATGAATAACTTCTGATATTGATGAACTCTAAACTCTGATAAGTGACACTCTGTTCCCAAGTCATATACATAGTTCTTGATGATTCCTTGTTTGTACTTGTGAAAATTTTAAAAACTTGAGATGCGTCATTGTTTAGTTTGGTGAGAAACAATTCATGTCAGCACCCTGTGAGATTTTGAGCCAAATAAGTGATTGATACATTTTATATCAATCAGATTTTATTGATGTGTGATGTTCATCAGTGAGTATGTTGCTCTAGAACTTGTATTAAACCATTTTGAGACTACATGATATGTGTGTGCATGAAAATGATAAAGGCACTAGGATTTACCATCTTTCTCCAAACACTGTTCATAAATTCCACCCTTAGTAAACCCCTTTGAGCCTCATTAACTGCTCATTTTTTAAACTCTGTTGTATTCAGAGCAGTTATATTCTTTTGAAAAATCAAATACAAGCAGGTGAGAGTTCTCAACAAAAGGAAAGTTTGACAGTATATATACATATATAAAAAAAAGTATATATGCTGATCATCTTGTACAAATATGTACTAACGGTACGGTGGACTGAACACTATGGTCTATTAAATTGTTCAGTTTACCATTTTTTTCAGTTCATACATCTCTGCTCACCTGTTTGATTTTACTAAATTAAAACCCTGATAAAGTCCTTTTGATTTGTGCATATATGTACTCAAAGTAGTGTAGATTTGGTGGAAATTCAAGCCTATGGAAGTATCTGCTTTTTACTGATTGAATTTGAGTGAAAACACTTCACCTAAACACTTGTGTGCTTTGAGCATTTGTGAGTTTATCAAATCCCTGACATGTTACTCACTGAATGATGCTTTGTTACCTATCTCTTGATCTTTTTGTCTATAAAGACTGTGTGCCTACATGGATAATCATGAATATCAATGGGAATAGGGTTATTCAGATTTTTGTATTTAAGGAACTACGGAGTTTAGCATTCATCACATAATCAGTGTTTAATATGAGAGTTTGTGCATTCGGTGTTTATTGATTCATTTTATGGATTTTATGAAATATTAGATGCTATAAAAATTGATTTGGTAACCTCTGCTACACACACACATATATTCACGACTGTGCAATTTTTGAAAGGGTTTTAGTGATAAAGTTGGATAATTTGACAAACACTGATGGATTGTGTTCCGTACTCTAAGGTAAATTTTCATTAAGATAATTTGAAAATTTTGGAGTAAATAGAGTGTTAGACAACTATTAATGAGTGTATTTGTGCTAAAGTGTCTTGATAATAGGAAAGACAGCAGTAATAATTGCTTTTACTGCGCCTGATTAAGTGATTCGCTGCATGTTTGACACGTGTCCCACTCACTCATGATTGTGTCCCACTTTCACACTACTCTAGGAATGGTTGCGTGTTTTCAATGTAAAAACGATTGAGTTTTAATTTTTAATTACTACTCAAATCACTTTTTGTTACAATCACTTCACATCCACTCATATTCACTTTACCAAAATGCAGAACTCTTTTGTTTTTCACTTCGACATTTTCACAAACACCTTTCCTACATATCATTATCACTATCATTTCTTGCTTATTTCTTGATCTAATGGCAACAAAACCTTTTACTTCGTTTGGTCTTCGTTTCGTGCCTAACAATTTTGAAGATCTACTTGAGAACGACCATGCTCCCGAAGCGTTTCACCTTATGCAAAATTTTCTTCGTGACTCTGAGATTGGGCAAGCATTGATTGAACCTGCTATTCTATCTGCATCTCAGATTGTCACTTTCTGGCAAAACTCAAGGTATATAGATGGAGGAGAGAATGGGACTCCGTCTATCATCTTCACTCATGATGAACAAGAGTTTGTGATTACTCCACAAACTGTTCGAGAGACCATGGACTTTGACACACATACCTCATATGCTGTTGTCTCTGAGCAAAATCTGCGGGAAATGTTAACGAAAATTGGTTACATGGATTCTCTGGCAAAGCTTGGTAGTGTCAAACGGCCAAATCTTAGAAAAGAATGGAATTTTTTCTTTGACTGTATCACCAGGACATTCCAGAAGAAAGTCACCAACTGGGATGCCATTCCTATGGATAGTCTGCAAATTGGGTATTCTCTACTCTATGGCAGTAATTTTGATTTTGGTCGATATGTGTTAATGAATCTAGGTGATAAATTGTCAGGTCTACTACAGTCTATTTTGCTAGATTTTGTCAAATTTTGTTCAATGCTTGTGTACCTGGTTTAGAAATTGATGCATCTGATGTGATTCAACCTTTTCGAGTCAATAAGAGAATATTTTCTGATATGACAAATAAAGATGTTGGTAAAGATGTACCTGAACTTGTTTTGCCACTTGCCATGCAAAACTTTCTAAATCAACCTCAAGATTCTCAATCACCACCACAAGAATCACAACAACCACAACAGCCACAACAACCAGAAACACACCAAATGCCTGAACCTTTAGCCACTGATCACACTGAAACCATTCACTCTCAACCTATACCATCACCTGAGTCAACTCCAACAAACACTGTACCTACTACATCAAAATAACCAACAAATCCTGAACCAGTCACTGAACCAACACACCCTGAGCCTGTCATTACTACTCAACCTCCATCAACATCTAAACCAAAAAGGCAAAAGCATACTGCCCTTAACAGGAAGCATTCCAAGGCTAAACAGACATCTCCTAGAGCTGTTTATACCAGAAGAGTCATTAAAAGGGCGAATAGGCCTTCATCACCATCAGTTGAGGACAGTTCTAGTGAAGAAGAAGAGGTGATTGAAGTGCCTCAAGCAAAGAGGAGGAGGCTGATTCTTACAGAATCTGATGATGAGCAAGTTGTTGAAGCTCAAGAGAATATCTCTAAGGATATTCCTACTGTTGAGACAGAGGTTATCATGGAACCTACTGTAGAAGAAACAGGTTTCAAGATTGATGAACCAGAACTTGCTAAGGTTCAGACTGATGCAGATGATAGAGATGCTTTACCTACAGTGGAAGAGTTTGATGAAACTCCCACTCCGTTTTCTTTTGACAATGAAGCATCTATTCCAACACCCATGGTCGTTACAAACTCTGTTGATACTGGTGTTGCAGATGGGCCTACTGTTGTCTTAGAAGACACTGAGGTTGCATCACACACAGAGTTATACTCTGATGCACATCATGTTTCTAATCATGGTGAGGAGATTGATCAACCAGAAAAAGTTGTTTCTTCAGAGCATATACAAGGTGATAAAGGAAAACAGGTTGCTCAAGAATCAGTTGCTGCTCAAAATGAAGACATTGCTTCAGTTGCACCTACTGATGTTTCAGTTAGTGATTCTTTTGAAGACAGGAGTACAGAAGCTAATAAAGAACAATTTCAAACTGATGGTCAGAAAATAGGAGAAAAACCAGACTTTGCTGGACTTTCTGTTAATGAAATTGATGATAATTATTTGACTCAGCAAACTGCAGATTGGTACAAGTCGGATTGTATTTTTCCTCCTGGCAAAGCAGCTACCTTTCTCAAGGCAAATTCTTCAAAGATTTCAAATCCAGATATTTTCACTTGTCTTCAAGGAACAGTGATTCAGATCAAGTCTTTGAATCACAGGTTTGATGATAATCAGAAGGCAATTGTTGATCTTCGAACAGAGGTTGCTACTCATGAGGAGAAATCTCAAAGAGCTAATTCAAAGCTTTTTCAACAGTTTTCCAAAGCTCAGGAGACTCTCAATGACAGATTGAGCAAAGTTGAACAGAATCAGCTTTTGCTGACTGAGAAGGTTGATTCTATTGCAAACTCTCTTGAGTTAATCACCTCCATTCTGATTCCAGATGGTGATGATGTCAAAAAGGGGGAGAGAATTGCTAAAACTAAGTGTAAGCAAACTCAAACTCTGTCAAAGAAGGATCATCTGGATGAAGAAGGTGCAAATGCTGATAAGGGGTTAAAAAGTGCAAATCAAAGATATGGACATGGAAGGTCTACAAGGTCAAAGCCAAATTTGGTGGCAGATACAAATCTTCAGAGTACTTCTACTTCAAGGCAAAAGGATTTGTCATTCACTGACAATCCACAAACAGATGAAGAGTTAGCTGCTAAGATTTTTCGTGAAGAAAATGCTGAGGCTACACTTGAAGATATACATGCTGAAGAAAAGTTGTTGCAAAAAGAACATTTAAAGGCACTGAAGTCCAAGAAAGGAAGGAAGATTGTCAAAGCTTCAAGGCCTGCAAAGAAAGGGATTGAAATTAAAGAGAATTTAGCTGGTATTCAAGAAGAGGAAGAAAAAGAAGAAGGAAAGTTGGTACAAAAATCTTCTCTTGATGCTAAGTTGAAACTAAAAGGGGTGATGGGTGAAGAAAGCAAAGGTAAAAAGACAGTTACAACCTCTGTTGCCACACAAGTTGTACAGATTCAAAGCAAACCTTTACCTGGATTTTCAAGACCAAGTATTCCAGTTCAAGCACAGATAGAAGGAATTGGTGATTATCAACATAATGTTGCTTGTTCAGGAAAGCCACCAGGCAGGAATACTTCTGGCTTAGGTTCAAGAAGAGATTTGAGAGTTAGTAACAGTCCAAGAGATCCCTCTTCACTTGTTTCTCTTGGTTCTGGTATTACTCAAGAAAATCTGGACAAGTTGGAATCAGTTCAACTAGTTCACCAAAAGAGCTTAGATATTCACTTTCTATTATACTTCATGACAGATGGAACAGTATATAGAGTGAATGAAGAAGCAATCAAGCTAAAGTTGTTTGAAGAACTTCAGTATGTTCTGCATATATTCAGAGTCAGAAATCGACGAACAGAGCTTATTGCTAATTCTATAAGGGAATATATGTTGAGAGCCAAAGTCTTTACAGGATCGAAAACTACTGAAGAGTATGTTCCTAAATACAGAGATTGGAATGGAAATCTTGTTGAAATGAAGAAGGGAACTGCTAAATTAAAGACTGGTCTGGGGATTACAGTTCTTGATTTTAATTCTCAATCAGAGGAAGTCAAGTTCATTAGATTGGGTAATGAGATGAGAAGAAATAAAATCTACGATCTAAGAGCTGCTATCTATCAAACTGATGAGAATGATCCAGAGTTAAAAGAGATCAAGGAAGTTATGCATACAGAACTTGAAAATGCTGAGAGAAGACTGTTGATAGATTATCTTAGAACAACTCCAGATCTTGAGGAGGTTAGGTAGACATAATTTGTAAGTAATTTGAATTTTCTGTAGATTTTGTTAAGTCAAAATTAAACTCTGGTTATATGTTAAACACTGTGTTTTTATTTGATTGTTTTGACATCATCAATTACTGTGAACTTGTACATTTTTTTTCTAATGAACAAGTTGGGGGAGATTGTTAGATATAATTGATGTGATTTAATGTCAGTGTTTAAGTGTTACAGGTAAAAAGAGTTTAACTTGTTAATGAAAGCAGTTGTAGCAGAGTTTGAGTATACACTGACAGCTGGAAGCGCAAACGCTGACAGAAGGAAGTGTAAACACTGCTAGCTGAACACAAGGAAGCGCAAACACTGCTGGCTAGGAGAGCAACAGAGTTTGCTAAAGTCTGTCTACTGGAAGCGTCTACAAGTCAACAGAGTTTGAAGATTAATTTAAGATTAATACGGAAGCAATATCTTTGAAGATTGGATAGCTGTCAAAGAGATTGAGTTGACTTAGGAGACGTGTAGCAATCGTAATTGATATCAATTGTATAGCTTAATTTTAGGAGAATCAATTAACGATTGTACGTAGCTGTATATCTTATAAATACAGTTAGGTTAACCCTAGAGGGGTATCCATCGTGAACGAATATCATTTTTGTAACCTAAGCAGCTCTCTGTGATATTTTACATCACTGAGAGAGGAATTATTAATTCCAAACAGTTTTAAGTACTAAAACGTGTGTTCTTGTTATTTACTCATACAGTACTTGATTATATATATTGTGTATTCGACCTAACATATAAGGACACAGCCTCACTTCTGAACTTAGTAACTTTGTGAGTCAAGTTTTTCATACACTAAGCTGTATCTCTCTGAGAAAAACGAATCTGAGAATACTATCATTTGTATTCACAGATTGTAGCAACCTTTATCTAATAATACATTAGATTAAAGTGATATTGTGTTTTGTGTTATTCTTTATCCGCACCTTCAATCCTGCACACACAAACACTCTTGCTACATAGACTCGGAAAAGAAAAGTTCGAGAATCCATTCACCCCCCCTCTGTATTCTCTTATCGTATTCAATACTCAACAAGTGGTATCAGAGCAGGGCTGTTTATTCAAAAATAGAAAAACGATCATGAGTTCGAATACACCAAAGACTACAGGAACGGTGAAGATCCCTAAGTTTGACAAAGAGAATTACAACCTCTGGAAGATAAAGATGATGTTGTTCATCAAAGCCTCTCATCCTTTGTATCCTGAGATTCTCAAGAATGGTCCTTTTGTTCCACAACAAGAGATACCAGAGAAGACTGTTGGAACCACAACTATCCCAAGATCTTATGAGGCCAAGGATCCATCAAAATGGACAGAATCAGAAAGGGAGAAGGTTGCTCTTGACAGCCACCTCATGTTGCTTATCATTGATTCCATGGACATCTGCCAAAGAAATGTGGGATCACATTGAGGTGTTGTGTGAAGGAACTGATGAGGTTAAGGAAAACAAGAAACAGATACTGGTCACACAGTATGAAGGTTTCATGGCACAGTCCAAGGAAAGCATTACTGAGATGTTTGAGAGATTTCACAAGCTAGTTACTGAGTTGCAGATGAATGGCAAGGTTTACAGTACCAAGGAGTTAAACATGAAGTTTCTGCTATCCTCACCAAACCATCTAGAGCAAAGGGTCATTTCTCTGACGGAAAGAGATTTGAACAAAGTTACATATGATGTGCTCTATGGAGTTTTGAAAACTCATGAGCTTGAGTTGCTTCAGAAAAGGGCTATCCAAGCCAATCAAGGTAGAATGGTAAACACATCATGTGCCCTGATTGTCAATAAATCTATTCAAGACCTGGAAGCATCTACAAGTCAGTTAAGGATAGAGGAGGTAGTAGAAGAAGAAGAAACTGAACCTGAGGTAAGTGAACCTGTTGAGGAGAAGGAGGAAGAAGAGTTCTACACTCTTGAAGAACTAGATGGGATGGAAAACACTTCATATGCTTTCATGGCCAGAAAATTTCCAAACATTAGATTCAAAAGGAATCAATCCTTCAAACCCAAAACCCAAAACCATTCATTCAACAAAAGCAAGGCAATTGTGAAACCAAACAAGAATAAGTTTAAAACCAGCCATGTGGATAGGTCATCTGTAAGGTGCTATAGATGCAATGACCTAGGGCATTTTGCCAGTGAATGCAAAAAGCCTAAAAAGAAGGATAGAGACTATCTTGAGCTTGAAGCTAAGTATGAGGCCCTTCTGAAAAAGCAGACACAAGGTAAGGCCTACATAGCTGAAGGGAAGTGCTGGGATGATTCTGACAGTGATGGAGAGGAGCAAGAATTCTGTAATTATGCCTTGATGGCCAATTCCAAGGATGACCCATCTCCATCTGATTCTCAGGTACCATCTCTCACTACTATAGATATGTCTGTTTCAGAGTATAAATGCATGATTGAACAACTATCTGTTGAAATGTTTAACATTCATACTAGTATGACTGCTGCTAATGAAGAGATTGCTAAACTGTCTACTAGAAATGAAATGTTAACCAAAAAGAATGAGGAACTTGAGCTAACTGCTATGCAAATAGAAAACCTTAAGAAAGAAGTTGAATATCTGCAGAATAAGGTTTTGTGTTCTAGTCAGGTTGAAAAGGCTCTTAGGGATGAATTAGCTGAAAATGAATTCAAACTAAAAACTTTCAAGAAATCATCTGGTCTAGTGAAATCCTACTGCGAGAAAATTGAAGCAAAACCCAAGGCTGCTATTGGACTTGATTATGACACTCTTAAACAGAGAAAAGGCTATGCTGTCATTGAAGATGACACAGTTGTTCATGAGGAAGTGCCTCACATTTTGAAAAAGACTGAAAATCCAATTTTTAAGGAACCAACATTTGAAATTGATGAGGATGCCTTACTCATCAAACAAATGTTGAATGATGAGGATGAGGCACAATCAAATGAACAACAAGCATCATCCAAGAGTGAGAGTGTCAAGTCAAAAGACAAGGAGCCAGTGGTTGATAGGCCAAGACCTAAGAAGTTTGTTAAGTTTGTTTCAGCTGGGAAGAGTGAATCAGAAAAGAAAGTGACTAAGAAGAAACAGAACAGAAATGGCAAGTTAGGGATTAACAAGGATAACAACTATGTTTATATGCCTAATGCCCCTAGGAAAACTTGTCAGAACTGTTTCAGTACCAATCATTTAACTCATGCATGCAAGAAACCTACTGGTAGTGTATCTAAACCTTTCTATGATTGTTCTGTGCCTCTAAGACATAGAGATGCACCATTTTGTGATAAATTTGACTGTATGCCATGCAATATGAATGTTATGACTAGTTGTTTCAATCTGAGAAGGCAATTCATTGATGGTTGTATCAGTCACAATTCTCACACACACTACACCAGGTCAAAGTCTTCGAGTCCTCCTTAAGTTAGAAAGGTACCTCTGTCACCTAAGTTTGAAACCTCAGGTTCCAAGACTTCTAACAGTGACAAGAAGACTAATGCCAAGAAAGTTGACAAGCATGTTGTTTATGATAAAACTGTTTCTAAGTCACATGGACCCAAACTTGTTTGGGTACCAAAGGAAAAGTAATACCTTTGTGTTTGCAGGGCAAAGAAAGTGAAAAGAAGGTCATGTGGATTTTGGACAGTGGATGCTCAAATCATATAACTGGTGATATGGCCCTGCTATCACAGTACGAGGAAAAGGCTGGCCCAATGGTTGCTTTTGGAGATGACAGCATGGGTAACACATTGGGATATGGCAAGTTGAAAGTTGGTAATGTCATCATTGAAGATGTAGCACTAGTCAAGGGGCTTAAGCATAATCTGCTAAGTGTTGGTCAGTTTACTGATAGGGGATTCAAGGTGGATTTTGACAAAGATGAATGTTTGATCACCCACAAGAAGACTGGTGATTTTGCTCTATCTGGAGTAAGGAAGGGAAGCCTGTTTGTAGCCAATATGGATTCTGCAAACAAGGACAAAATCTGTTGCTTTTACTCAAAAGCATCAAACGAAGATTGTTGGCTGTGGCACAAGAAACTATCACACCTGAACTTCAAAGACATTAACTCTCTAGTCAAAAGAGAGTTAGTGAGAGGCATGCCCACACTTGAATTCTGTCAAGAATGAGTGTGTGAGGCTTGTCAAAAAGGAAAGATGAAAAGATCAAGCCACAAGACAAAGACAGTGACATCTATAACCAAGCCCCTACAACTCATTCATATGGATTTGTTTGGGCCTGTCAATATTATGTCACTAGGAAGAAAGAAGTATGCCTTGGTGATGGTTGATGATTTTTCAAGGTATACATGGGTGGAATTTCTGGCATCAAAAGATGAGGCTCCACAAGTAATCATTGAGCATATAAAGAAAGTTGACAAGGAAGCAAAGGCCAACAATGCAGGTGTGATTGCACTGAGAAGTGATAATGGAACAGAGTTCAAAAATGTCAAACTTGAAGCAATCTGTAAAGGGAATGGTATTTCTCAGCAATTCTCAGCTCCAAGAACTCCACAACAAAATGGAGTTGTTGAGAGGAAGAATAGAACTCTAATTGAGGCTGCTAGAACAATGTTACTTGATGCAAAAATGCCTACATGTTTTTGGGCTGAGGCTGTGAGCACTGCATGCTATATCCAGAACAGAACCCTCATCAACAAAAACACTGGAAAGACACCTTATAACTTGATGACTGGAAAGAAGCCTACTCTAAAGTATGTTCATACTTTTGGAAGCAAATGCTTTGTATTGAAGGATAATTCTAAATATGTTGGAAAATTTGATGCAAAAGCATTTGAAGGAATTTTTCTTGGCTACTTTATGGAAAGAATTGCATACAAGGTTTATGTCATCAGTCAAAAGAAAGTTATGGAAAGCACAGATGTGACATTTGATGATAGCAAACTACCTGGACTAGAAGAAGCCAATGATGAAGATAAAGATCCATTGAAGTTTGATAATCTAGATGATTCTGATGAAGAGACTGAAACTGAAGTTGAAACTCGAGTTCAACAAACTCAAGTGAATGATGATACAAGAGAAGAATTTGTGCCAATCAATAGTGAAGGAACAAGCATCCAAGACACACCTGTGAGTAGTGGCAACTTCACAGGGGGAGGAAATGAGAATGACCATGATGTGGATGATGAAGCAACATCAAGAATGAGAAATTAGGCTGAGCACTCAAGGAAATGGGATAGATCACACACTGCAGAGCAAATCATTGGAGATCCTAATGCAGGAGTAAGGACTAGGAGAGCAACTCAGAATGAGTGCCTCTATGGCTGTTTTCTATCACAAGTTGAGCCTAAGAAACTTGATGATGCACTGTTGGATCCAGATTGGATTATTGCCATGCAAGAGGAGCTGAATCAATTTGAAAGGAACAAAGTATGGGAACTTGTGCCTGCACCAAAGAACAGAACCATTGTTGGAACAAAATGGGTTCTAAAGAATAAGATGGATGAAGATGGTGTAATTATAAAGAACAAAGCAAGGTTGGTTGCAAAAGGATACTCCCAACAGGAAGGCATTGATTATGATGAGACATTTGCTCCTGTTGCTAGATTGGAAGCCATCAGAATATTCTTGGCATTTGCTGCTCATTCAAACTTTAAAGTATATCAAATGGATGTCAAGAGTGCATTTCTGAATGGAGAGTTGGAAGAAGAAGTTTATGTGCAACAACCACCTGGTTTTGAGGATCCACACTTCCCAGAATTTGTCTACAGATTGCTTAAGGCATTGTATGGACTTAAGCAGGCTCCAAGAGCATGGTATGATACTTTATCACAATTTCTTCTTGAGAATCAATTCACTAGAGGCACACTGGACAAGACATTGTTTTACAAGAAGCATGGTGATGATCTTATCTTAGTTTAGATCTATGTGGATGATATCATTTTGGTTCTACAAATGAGAAGCTGTGTGAGAAATTTTCTAAACTCATGCAGAGCAGATATGAGATGAGTATGATGGGAGAGTTGACATTCTTTCTTGGGTTGCAAGTCAGTCAAAGGAAGGATGGTATCTTTATCAGTCAGACCAAGTATATCAGGGATTTATTGAAGAAGTTTGACTTGGAAGATTGCTCACCTGCAAAGACACCCATGGCCACTTCCACTAAATTGGATGAAGATGCTAAAGGCAAGAAGGTAGACATCTCAGTCTACAGAGGCATGGTTGGTTCTCTGCTCTATCTCACTGCAAGTAGGCCAGACATCATGTTTGCTACATGCTTGTGTGCAAGGTTTCAATCAAATCCAAAAGAATCACATTTGGTTGCTATAAAAAGGATCATTAGATATCTGAAGGGCACTCCAAACTTGGGACTATGGTATCCTAAGGACACAGGGTTCAATCTGGTTGGTTATTCTGATGCTGATTATGCTGGATGCAGAGTGGATAGGAAAAGCACCTCAGGTAGCTGCCAGTTTCTTGGACAAAGGTTAGTCTCTTGGTATAGCAAGAAACAACAATCTGTGTCAACTTCTACAGCTGAGGCTGAATACATAGCTGCTGGAAGTTGCTGTGCTCAAGTGCTTTGGATTAGAAATCAACTTAGAGATTATGGACTTGTGGTGGAAAGAATTCCAATCATGTGTGACAACACAAGTGCAATCTCTTTAGTTGCCAATCCTGTCAATCATTCTAGAACAAAGCACATTGACATCAGATATCATTTCATTAGAGAACATGCAACTAATGGAACCATTGAGTTGTATTATGTCTCTACAGATAAACAACTAGCTGACATATTCACTAAGCCACTAGATGAAGCCACCTTCACAAGGTTGGTTAGTGAGATTGGAATGCTGAATTCTTCATAGTCTGGCTAAGTGAATATATCATCTAGATTGTTGCAACAGTAAACACTTACTCTATCTAAATTTTCAATATTTTTGGAGTAAGTGTTGGCTGAAATATGATTTATAAATATTTCAAATCTGTTGCATATGTTGGAAAATCATATTTTTGCTAACTTGAAATTTCTATGAAATTTTGAGAAAATCACTATTTAATTTGCTAGAATATTCTTCAATGAATATGGCTGGTCAATTTTAAAAGATAGTGAAAATCAATTTTTTTTATGAGTTATGGGTATAGTTCGATAAGTCAAACTTCTCGAATGATTCACTATTCGACATCTCTAACAAGTCTCATTAGAGTACTCTTGAGTTCTCGAATAGAGTCTTTTAGAGTTCTCGAATAGAGATTTCCTTGACTTCTCGAATATAGTGTTTTAGTTCTCGATTGACTGAGTTCTCGAATACTATATTTGAGTTCTCGAATCATTTGAAAAGGCTGAATTCTCGCTGAATTTTAACCGATTTTGGACTTTTGTCTAAAAGTTTAATTCACTCATAAAAACACATTTTATTTAATTTAGAATTATTTCTGAGTTAGATAACTGCCAGCTGTGAGTTACTATCTGCTTGAGTTATCGATTAAGCCTTTCTTGACTTCTCGAATGGTTGTTTTCTACTTCTCGAATGCCTGACTTGTCGATACAAAACATACTTCTAATCGACAATTCAAGTACTTCATACTTATACAATTCTACACCTATTCGATTCATTTCATTCGATTTCTCAAGCATCTACACTCTCTAAACCTCTGAAACCCTAACTGCAAAAAGCCAAATTTCTTCTTCAACCTTCAATTTCTTTCTTCTCCTCCATACAAATGGCAACAGTAAAGTTCAACACCAACTTCATTGCCCTAACTAGTGATGTGGAAGCACCCAACGCCAATTTCAAGTGCTTTGTGAAATGGAGGGCTGAGTCATACATCAAGGATGCACTCTCTGCCAACCCAACTCTATATCTGGATATCCTGGAACAGTTTTGGGGCACTGCTACTGTGGAGGTTGTAGCCCTGGAAAACGCAATCACTTCATATATCATCTACTACAAGATTCAGGATCAGGAAATCACTATCACTACTGCAGACATGAATCAAGCACTGGGCCTACAACAAGAGTCATTTGACAGACTGGCCACGAATGCAGAGTTAGAGGAATTCTTTGAGTTCATCAACTACTCAGATGGGATCAATCTTGGCAAGCTGAACAGAAAGAATCTGAGAAAGGAGTGGAGCTATGTGTTTGCAACTCTTCTTCAAGTCTTCACTGCCAGGAAATTAAACTTTGATCAAATCAGTGCACCTGTGCAGCAAATTGGCTATGCATTGGCCTATGGAAAGAAGATAGATGTTGGCCAAATCATCCTACAAGAACTATATGGGAGACTTGGTAAGAACACAACCAAGAGAGGTACTGATATTTTCTTCCCTCGCTTTATTCAATCTGTACTTAACTTTAAAAATGCTCAATTGATTGAATTGTCTGGGATAGATAAAAATAAAATAGGCTATCCTAAATCCATGACCAAACTCATTTTTGGTAATTTGGAGACTAGGAATGATGTGGATGTAAGACTTAACATAACTCCCCATATGGAGAGTTTGTTTAGAACTTACCCCCACAACATGCCAACATTTGATGCAAAATCTCAGTTAGCTAAGCCCAAGCAAGTAGAACAAAATGCTAACCCAGGGCTTGTTAACCAACCCTCTCAACCAAACACTTTACCACACACTGAGCCAACTGCATCATCCTCTCAAAAGGATGATGTTAGTAAAAAGAAGAGAAAGGAAGTAATGTCTGCACCCTTGAATATCTTATCTGAAGCAGCATTAGCTGTTGAACTAGGTCTTGAAAGTGAGGAACCAGAGTCACCCTTACTAAGGCCAAAGAAGAAGAAGAAAACTAAGACAACCTCTTCAGTCACACAAATGGCTGAAGTTGTAAAATCAGGGGCAAACAGCTCACTAGATGTATCCTCTCAACAGGGTGCATCTATAGAATCAAGCATCCTCCCCAATGCACCTTCTTGTATTGAGTCAGCACATGGGAGTGATAAGGATGGCACTACACTGAGTGGAGAGCACATCACACTTGAAACTCCCTCTATCTCTCAGGGGGAGTTGCCAAAATCTACTCTACAACACACTCCTCTTCCAGAATCTAACACTGAAATTTCTTTGGAGCCTGTAATTCAAGAAATTGAAGAGCAAGGCATTGATCACCAAGAATCCTTTTCTCTTGGTGAGCCAATGGACTCAAGTGACTTAGTGCATGACACTTTGCTCACCACCCAGGACCCACATTTAGATGGTGAGGGAATGCATGCTGGGGCATATCCTGATGACACCATCACAAACACAGAGGCTTCACTAGTTTTTACTAGAGACTCTGTGCCTGTGTCAACTGCTGGTGTAACTCATCCCACTTCTGTGGAGACACCAGTAGTAGAGTCAATCCATCCGGTTACAGAAGTTGCATCTGTAACTGAGGAGTCTAGTTTACCTAGCTCTAGCTCTGACTTTATGTCACAATGGCTGAAGCCTGTGCAACATGACAGTGCTTCAGGATCAGGGTCTGTTCCACACAAATTGACGGTTGAAGCACTTCAAAGCTTAATTGTGGATCAGATTCCTGAGTTTGTAAAAATAGCTCAGAACCTTGTCACCTCCAACATCTCTAATCCAGACTATGAGGCCATCCTACTATGCCATAGAGATGATGTGGAGATGCAGAAGGCCAAGAATATTGATGATGCTGAGAGAGATGGCAATGCAGATGCCTGGCTGCAAGGAAAGAATGATGTAACTCTCAGTGAAGCACTTCAATATCTTAGAGAGGAATACATCACTTCACTGGGCTCCAATGCAAAATCCCTATCTCCTAGTGAAGTGTATGAAGCTGTCAATGATTCCTACAAGGGCTTCCTCAAGGCTGCACACTATATTGGCAAGGGAGTCAAAACTGAAGTCAACAGGGTGTGTGACAAAACAGCCACTTCAGTAGCAGAAGTAAAGAGGGCCTTTGATGCTAAATTTCCTCAACTAGACAGTGTGGTCAAAGATCTCAAACACTGCAACACCACCTGCACCAAGGTGGACCATGGCCTAGCCCTCCTCACAGATACAGTCAAAGGCCTAGGTACAAGATTTCAAAATCTATCTGACCAGACTACAGAGGCCAATGCCATGCTCAGAATACTGTTCAAAAATCAGTATGGGGACAAGTTGGTCACTGAAGTCCATGTGCATGAAATGTCCTAGTCTGAAGTGAAAAGACTACAAGATCAATCCCTAACTGGTTTCAAGGCCACTGCACTTTTCACCAAGGTTGATTCTCTTGAAAGGGAGGTGGTGTCTCTCAAAGAATCCAATGCCCATCTGGCAGACAAGGTTACACATCTAATTGAGCAATTGGACACTCAAGCCTCTACCACTGCTAATGTTCTTTTGGATCAACAATCTATGCTGTATGCCATGATGAAGCACATGGGTATCCCTCTACTTGAAGATTCTTCGACTCCAAAGGCTCCTACTACAGCCTCTGTGCCTGACAACAAGCCTAAGGGGGAGAAGAGGACATCAAGGAACTCAAAATCTAAGGGGGAGCCTCAGGCTAAGGTGTGACGCCCCCAAATCCGAGGTCAAAGATTCAGGTCGTCACATCACCATCCAACCATATCATACCTGTATTAACTTTACAACTCAACAATACATCCATCCAGACCTCAATCTTAAGCACAAACAAGTTAGAGCCTCAGAAACGATAATCAAAAGTAACGCTAAATATTACAATTCATCTGTACATTCTAGAATCTTACGCACTTCCATTTATACAACTACACTTGAAGACAAGTCTTACTATTACAGTTGAAAACCTATCAGACTTACTCTGTAGTATTTATCAGGAACTAAATCATCTCAGGGGTAAATCTTCTACTCCTCTTCTGCTGGTGCGGAGTTAACTGATCAAATTCTTCTCTTTCTGAATAGTTTTTATAAAGCAAGAATGAGCTACATAATGCTCAGCAAGTTCACCATTTTGTAAAATAATAATGTGGTTTATTTCGAAAACATTCCCAACTATATGGGTATATATCTCAGATTTCAAAACATAATTGGACAATGTGTATGTCCGAGTTTGAATAAAACATCTATACTCACTAAGGAGCTTTAAGAATAACCATAAACGCACAAATGCAACGCCATGTTTACTGTTGCTTTAGGCCAAAAAAGCATTGCGTTAGACCAAATGCAACACCAGGGGGCGTTGCATCCGCCACCGTCCTGTTAGACCCCCTAAGGCAACGCTTTTTGGCATCTAAAGCAACATCAATAAGCGTTGCATCTGACATATAATGCAACACCAGAGCATTCAAATGCAACACCAAAAGGGCGTTGCATTTGACATTAAATAAAATTACAATTCCATGTCACTAAGTGGGTCCCACTAGCTTGCCACGTCATCAATGGGTCCAGCTGGCATGCCACGTCAGCAACAGTCCAGCTGGCATGCCACGTCAGCAAGTGGGGGCCCACTTGCCACGTCAGCATGTGGGGCCCACTTGCCACGTCAGCATGTGGGGCCCACTTGCCACGTCAGCATGTGGGGCCTGACACGCCATGTCAGCTGTGGGGCCTGCCATGCCACGTCAGCAGTGGGTCCCACATTCCACGTCAGCAGTGGGTCCTATGTGACACGTCAGCACTGGGACCCAAAGCTATGTAATGCAACGCTTTTTTTCCTTTTAAAACACTAGTATCTGATCAAAGGCAACACTATATTTACCAAATGCAACACTAAAATATCTAATGCAACACTGGAAAGATCAAATGCAACGCTTTAATTAAAATTTCTACAATATATAATTTCATACATAAAGAAACCAATCAAAACATTCAACATACATTCAATCATCCTACTTCTAATTAAAATGTATCAAAGTGCTAATACCAAGCACATACAATCAAGTCTATAATTTAGAAGTACAAAATGACCAAATTTAGATATTAAAAACAGTTACATAATGCAGTGCACTATCTTCAGATGGGCATCAATTCCTTCATATGGGCATTTAACTTAGTCGTGTGGAGCTTGTCGAAAAGATTATCACTATCTTCTTTCCCTGGTACAATATTATGAGATAATCAGCAACCATGAACAAGAAATATTAAGATTTTTCACCAAAGAAAAATGCAGTGCACTGACCACTTCTAAACTGTTGGATCACCTTAAACAAGGGAATTTCAGCCTCTACCTCATTCTGGTATCTAATACAATCTTTACCAAGAAAGTCAAGCTGGAATATCGTATCATTGCCACCGAAGTCATTATTGAGATGTATCTCAATTCCACATTACTAGACTTTGAAGGTAAACAGCAACATTAGATGTAATTATCTAGGAAATATATTGCATAAAAATCAAATCATGTGCAAGGATTGCACCTTAAACTTGGGAATATTTCTTCTAGTTCCTCCCTCAAATGCAAGAACAGGTAGAAATGTCAATGCATGTCCTTTTATGTCTACAAGAAAGTTCTGCATGTCAAAAAATAGACAGGAGAGGGATGTTAAATTCATTTAGTAATACTAGCACCTACTTTTTCAATATGATTCCAGGAAAATGAAACTTTGTCTTTAAACCAAACTAACTTGCATTCATTACTTTAAATATGTCATTAAAAGATATATCTGAAAATGAAATAAATAAATTGACCCAACTTAATATATAGATTATAAAAGTTCAAGCCTACTTAATTAATTTCAAAACAATTCAAGTAATTCTAAGCTCTAGATTAACTTTTAAGTAAGATTTTTAATTTTTGAACTATTAAATTTTTTACTATTAGCCAAAATAGAAATCTACAGCTAAACACCTGCTCCTAAGAATATATGAAGCATAAACATAATAATTAGATAAAGGAAATTCCAAAATTAGAAAACTGCAAGTAACAGGAGATAATTGCCGCTAGCAACAAAAGTAATTACATACTCCAGCATGTGTAGTTGGATCGAGCCCGTTTAATGGTGTATATTCAGAATCTGATGGAGGTCGATGTACTAGGAATTGACAAATCCTGGTAGCAATTCATAAATAACTGTTAAACAATGCAAAATGTATATGTAAAAACATATTTTAT
Organism: Kitagawia praeruptora; assembly: GCA_037693485.1. Taxonomy (NCBI): domain Eukaryota; kingdom Viridiplantae; phylum Streptophyta; class Magnoliopsida; order Apiales; family Apiaceae; genus Kitagawia; species Kitagawia praeruptora. The sequence goes on from CM075347.1 coordinate 22,126,935, forward strand.
TAACAATGGAAAAGTACTGATTATGTACAGTTTTAGGTCAAACATGATGATATAAACTAAACACAGGCCATCTAATTAATTGTTGTTTATTTCTTTAAGAGAATTCCACAGATATAGAGACTGTCAGAAATCAAAAGAAGCAAATTACCAGTGGCAATCTATCCAGTGGCAATAAAATAGCATCAGAACTTTGTATAAACATACATTTGACAGGATGTAAGTGCTAACAAATTATATGTACCGCGTACCTGTCCCAAAATCCACAATAGGTTACAATGAAAATTGGACTGGTAAAGACGCGCTGATTACAAATTACAGCCGTGTGCTCCGATTATCCTGCACCTGTATTAAAATGCAAACAAGTTCTTATTAGTGGAGTTTACAAGATTAAGACGCGCTGCACAGAGTGATGACCAACCATGAAGTAGGATATATATATCAGAATGTCAAAGTTACGTTACTTCCCAAAATCTCTTTACAACATAACTGGTGTTTAGTTGCTTCTTAAAAGTATATATATTTACATCAAATAAAAAGTGCACATGCTACAAATGCTGTCTGGTTCCCCAGGTGCGTTCATGCATGTTTGTGACTGCTATAAATTGCCCACTGACTGTCACAGACTAATGAAACGAGGCAACACTTAACATGTCAAGTCTCTGGACTAAGGAAAACAATTATGTATCAGAAAAAAATCATCATGGGCCTTTGAGCCAATATTACAGATGTACATCCCTGCTACCTGTCTGAGACTCACCTAGTGAAATGGTCAATCAGTTACAATTGCAACTAAAGAGATATCCTAAATGCCTCAACTCAAACAAAGAACACAGACTCATTCTCTGGTCAAAATAACCTACTAACGGACTTCTTCACAAAATTACAGGTTACAACATATAGAATCAGTTAACTAGTTGAAAGAAAATAGGTGCTGCTATTAATAAGCCCAAAATGGCAATTTATTAAACACACACTTTTTTCCTTAAGAGTTTTTAGACTTTTAGAGAATATATACTGTTCCTTCTCATATGATCCATTTCAGATTTAAACAGGGTACCTGGGTATAATTCAAGAAGTTCTTCTGCAGCTCAGTCATTGTTAGATCGATGTGCTGTTTGGAGTCTCTTATCAGTTGTGCCTTTGCTTTCTCTCCCAAAACAACATACTTGCTTTCTTTGTCAGCTCCTGTGCAATAAATAACAATCAACTTGTGATTTCAGTTATAAGCAAAGATAAAGATTACTGGCAAAGTACAGCTTTGACTCTGAATATATACCCGAATTCAACTTGAAGAGAGCCCTGCAAACCTTGACTGATGTGGAGTTGATTCCACCACAAAGACCCTTATCCGCAGAAACAGTAACAATAACATTCTTCTTAACATCCACACCTAGACAAGAAACAACAACATCGTGTTAAAGCCAACAAAGGAGATATATCTATCAGCATCATATAGTCTTTTCATGAACATAACCAACACATTCCTAGGCCAAAGAGTCAAAAGCTTGGACAAATGGAACCCTAGAATCAATCCTTGATCGAATATTGGACAAGGATTGTCCAGTGTCTATACTAATCCCCCATGCATGCTACTTCAGCCTTGCAGAAGGTAGTACAGACTTCAGAGTACCTAGAATTGTGAAAATTAAATCTAACATGTCCCATGTACGGATTCTATTTCTGAGTGTTTGGAACACTTTTATAATCCCTCACGTATGATTCACCACGTATATATTTTCTAAATCACACTACTATGAAGGAAATTCTTCTTTACAAGTTTACATGCCAGGAAAGTAACAGAGGGAAGTAAATGAGGAAATGTAAATGAGAAAAAAATTGAACTGACTCACTTTTTTCGAGTATTCTTCATCAAACCATATCCAGTACACACTATTTCTAAAGGCTAGTCATTCAGCTGCATATACAAAATTAAGGAATGAAAATCTGCTTCCATTAGAGAATAGTTATCTAATCAGGGAAAGCCAGAAAGGTAAAAGGCGAGTTATCTAATTCATATTTATTTCTGTACATTTATCTAATTCATATTTGTCGAAGAATTTGTGCGTGCGTGCGAGTGTGTGTGTGTGTGTGAGAGAGAGAGAAAGAGAGAGAGTATTACCTGAAAATCAAAGAATGAATCTCTAAATCACCCAAATCGTTGAACTCAAATCGTTGAACCCCTAAATCAAGAAAACCCCTAAATCAAACAACAAATTGAACCACTAATCGAACCCCTAAAGAGAGAGAGTGTTATGGATTTACTAATTGAACCCCAAAATCGTTGATTTAGTAATTGTTTTCATCTTGCGTATTATGAATTTTGAGAGAGAGAGTGTTTTTGATAGGAGAGAGTATTAGGTTAAGAGAGACGAAGAAGTAGAGATAAAGAGATCGAGAGGGATTTTGTGCGGGTTAAAAAACTTGAGCGGTCCTTTTAATTTTTCATCTCAAAAACTTGAGCGGTCCTTTTAATTTTTCATCTCCCGCTCAGCCATCAGTCTGTGCACTTCACACACACATGTATAAATAAATATTATATTTTTTATAATTTTCATATCAAAATTATTAAAAAAATATATTACTTTTATTTTATATATTCAATTTTAAAAATGTATAAATTTAAATTAGTTGTCTCCCCATATTTTAAAATGATTTTAGTATCAAAAACGAATTAAATATGAATTTTACAAGTTTTGATTTTCAATATGACTTGTAACTAGTGCTTTGTTAGGGATTATTGTTTCTATTTTTAAAAAATATTTTTGAACGATCCAACCGTACGGATATCAATATATATATATATAATGTAATGATATTCCCAAAGTTTCAGAAAATAAAAAATTAATTTGATTGGAGATCTTAGTAGATCACTACTATTTTCAATAGGACTCGTAACTAGTGCTTTGTTACGGAATATTGTTTCTATTTTTTAAAAAATATTTTTGAACGATCCAACCGTATGCATATCAATATATATCTAATTTAATGATATTCCCAAAGTTTCAGAAAATAAAAAATTAATTTGATTGGAGATCTTAGTAGATCACTAATATTTTAAATTGGACTCGTAACTAGCTAGTGCTTTGTTACAGATTATTGTTTCTATTTTTTTAAAAATATTTTTGAACGATCCAACCGTATGGATGTCAATATATATCTAATGTAATGATATTCCCAAAGTTTTAGAAAATAAAAAATTAATTTGATTGGAGATCTTAGTAGATCACTACTATTTTCAATATGACTCGTAACTAGTGCTTTGTTACGGATTATTGTTTCTATTTTTTAAAAAATATTTTTGAACGATCCAACCGTACGGATGTCAATATATATCTAATCTAATGATATTCCCCAAGTTTCAGAAAATAAAAAATTAATTTGATTGGAGATCTTAGTAGATCACTAATATTTTCAATTGGACTCGTAACTAGCTAGTGCTTTGTTACGGATTATTGTTTCTATTTTTTAAAAAATAATTTTTAACGATCCAACCGTACGGATCTCAATATATATCTAATTTAATGATATTCCCAAAGTTTCAGAAAATAAAAAATTAATTTGATTGGAGATCTTAGTAGATCACTAATATTTTCAATAGGACTCGTAACTAGTGCTTTGTTACGGATTATTGTTTCTATTTTTTAAAAAATATTTTTGAACGATCCAACCGTATGAATATCAATATATATCTAATTTAATGATATTCCCAAAGTTTCAGAAAATAAAAAATTAATTTGATTGGAGATCTTAGTAGATCACTACTATTTTCAATAGGACTCGTAACTAGTGCTTTGTTACGGATTATTGTTTCTATTTTTTAAAAAATATTTTTGAACGATCCAACCGTACGGATATCAATATATATCTAATGTAATGATATTCCCAAAGTTTCGGAAAATAAAAAATTAATTTGATTAGAGATCTTAGTAGATCACTAATATTTTCAATAGGACTCGTAACTAGCTAGTGCTTTGTTACGGATTATTGTTTCTATTTTTTTAAAAATATTTTTGAACGATCCAACCATACGGATGTCAATATATATCTAATGTAATGATATTCCCAAAGTTTTAGAAAATAAAAAATTAATTTGATTAGAGATCTTAGTAGATCACTACTGTTTTCAATATGACTCGTAACTAGTGCTTTGTTACGGATTATTGTTTCGATTTTTTAAAAAATATTTTTGAACGATCCAACCGTACGGATGTCAATATATATCTAATCTAATGATATTCCCCAAGTTTCAGAAAATAAAAAATTAATTTGATTGGAGATCTTAGTAGATCACTACTATTTTCAATATGACTCGTAACTAGTGCTTTGTTACGGATTATTGTTTCTATTTTTTAAAAAATATTTTTGAACGATCCAACCATACAGATGTCAATATATATCTAATTTATTGATATTCCCAAATTTTCAGAAAATGAAAATTGACACGTCACCCAGGTGGGTCCCACAACTACCACGTCAGCATTTATTAAAAATTCAAAAATACCTAATGCAACGCTTTTAAACAACAAATGCAACACCTCTTTCACCTAATGCAACGCTTCTGCCACGTCAGCCAATGACACGGCAGCAAATGTGGGTCCCACATTTGCCACGTCAGCAAATGTGGGCCCCACACTTGCCACGTCAACACCTGTTGGCCTCTGCCATGTCACCCTGGTGGACCCCACACTGCCACGTCACCCTGGTGGGTCCCACAACTGCCACGTCAGCATTTATTAAAAATTCAAAAATACCTAATGCAACGCTTTTAAACAGCAAATGCAACACCTCTTTCACCTAATGCAACGCTTCTGCCACGTCAGCCAATGACACGTCAGCAAATGTGGGCCCCACATTTGCCACGTCAGCAATTATGGGCCCCACACTTGCCACGTCAGCACCTGTGGGCCTCAGCCACGTCACCCTGGTGGACCCCACACTGCCACGTCAGCATTTATTAAGAATTCAAAAAAACCTAATGCAACGCTTTTAAACAGCAAATGCAACACCTCTTTCACCTAATGCAACGCTTCTGCCACGTCAGCCAATGACACATCAGCAAATGTGGGTCCCACATTTGCCACGTCAGCAAAAGTGGGCCCCACACTGCCACGTCACCCTGGTGGGTCCCACAACTGCCACGTCAGCATTTATTAAAAATTCATAAATACCTAATGCAACGCTTTTAAACAGCAAATGCAACACTTCTTTCACCTAATGCAACGCTTCTGCCACGTCAGCCAATGACACGTCAGCAAATGTGGGTCCCACATTTGCCACGTCAGCAAATGTGGGCCCCACACTTGCCATGTCATCAAATGCCACGTCAGCATGTGTGGACCCCACTGCTGCCACATCAGCATTTTTTAAAATTAAAAAATATCTAATGCAACGCCTGCTGCTAGTGTTGCATTATGTGAAACACCGTGGATCAAATGCAACACTAAATTATATGTAATGCAACACCAGTTCAAGTTCTGTTTCGTTAGACCCAAAATTTCATACCTAACGAAACACTTTCACTGAAACACTTTCTAAAAGCGTTGCATATGAGCATTTATGGCGTAGTGATATGAACCCTTTATAAGGTTCCCATCTCAATATATCTCAAGTTTTAAAGTATATACATATGAGTATATCATTTACGGCAAAACACTCTGCGGTTAACGTACTGTACAGGGAATACATCATTGCAAACCTCTTTCCTTCCATTAGCTTAGAAGGTTTCTCATTCAAAAGCATTTCATTCTTTGAAATAATTGCAAGAGTGCACTAACACGTGCCAATCTTTATAAAAAATCTTGCAGTTCTAGATACTGCACGATGTCAATATTTTTCTTATCAAAAGCCACACTATCGGTAACTTGGCACCTAGGCCCAAGAAGCAGTGTTTGAGAATTTTTCCAAAGTGGAGGATGGGATTGGAAGAAAACATAAAAACCTGACAAGGATTGACGATGATCAGTCGCCACAACCAAGTCCAACAATCCGCGGGTCTTCTCTACTAGTAGAAGGATAGAAACTACATCCGTAACTACCCTTGGGTGAAAACTACATCCGTAATCACCCTCGATGAAAACTACATCCGTAATCATCCTTCGGCAACACCTGGGCCGGAATAATAATTGATGGACCGCCTGGCTCACGGCCGCTTACACATCCCGGGAATCGTTCGTCAACGATTCCCACACCTGCCAGAGTCCCCTTTTTCTTTTCTTTTCAAAAATCATTTTGATAGAAAATTCGAGTAGTTGAAGTTCGACCTCAGTCGACCGATAATTCTTGAAAAACGTACAAGAAGCAAAACCTGACCGGGGGTTTTCGAAAATGTTTTGGGTGGGAAAGAGCTCGAGTTTGAAAACGCTAAAGGTATCTTGGATTAGTTTTGTCTTTAAAATAATGAACGATAATTAATAAATAATATTTTGAGATTTAATATAAACAATTAATAAAATAAATATTTAATTAAAATAAGCTTTTAATCCAAGATAGATATTTTTGAGTATTTTTAACAACGTAAAAATAATAATTACTTAGGTATACGATACTTCCCGAATGACTCTTCGGGTTTTCGCAATTTAATCACGATACAACAATATACCGCTCCCCGGTCAATAGTATATTTGGACCGCTACGACCTCTATTGCTAGAGTCGTTGTCCGAAGAAAACACTTTCATTCTAAGTTCAAGGGTGTACAAACACATATGCATATATTTCAAACTTCAACATAATCTCGTAAAGCATAAGCATATAATACGTTTGGAAGCTATAAACACAACAGTGAAAATCCTTATATATAAGTTTTGAAAAGTAAACTTGCATAGGTAAAATCAAGAATATAATCTTTTGAAAATAAATACTTCGGGTTGGAAAACTTGCCTTGGTGAGGTTGGGGTGGTCGGATCGTGAAGTGGAATGAAAATCTATACATAATCAATATTTGTACGTTAGTACCTTAACAACGCTACTTAATCATAAGGTTTTTAAAAAATCGTAAGACCAACTTAACGACTCCACTTGTGACCACTAACCCTCTCATATGACCATGTCATCACATTATCACTTTCGTTACCCATTCGACTCAAATCTATTCCTCAAACTCGAAACTCAAGTGAACATTCTTAAAACTACTTTAAACTAATCCCCTAAGTGGTTTTTCACTTGCGCGGATTTTACTTCAACATCTTTATAAAATTGAAAAATACATATTTTAATCCAATTCTTTTTGGGTAGCCTTCCCCACTGAATTTACTAGCTTCTCTAATTTTTCCATGATCCTACATAAAATTTTAGGGGTTCAAACAAGGTTCACAAGGGGACCACTTAGTGCAGTCCGGAATCCAGAAACACATTTCACTTCTCAGGCCATAACCCAATATCTATACAGCACCTAGTCATGAACCTTATATTTCTGGAAACTACATTCAAATACCTTTCCAACAATATACATTAGGACTTCAGGGGATAAGATATGGGGGTTCAAAACCCTCCTACAAGACAGTACAAGTTCCTGGGAAAAACTCAGCATGCTTATATCACTAAACCAACCAAGAATCTTACATCCACATCACAACCAACATCTAAATCACCAAGATCATACTTTATAACATACATGGAGATACATACACTAACCACAAGCCTAAAAATCACAACCACAACACTTAAATTCAAGGTCTGCATCATCCATAACTTATATGTCCAAGATTCACACTAATAACCATGGATCTAACATTAAACATCACAATTACTACATGGCCAAGAGGGGTTAGGGTTTTTATACCTTCTCGATGTTCTTACAATCTTAAACAAGCTTGGTTAACCTTGGGGAAGCCTTACTCTATGCTCACCATCTTCAATCTCACCAAAGAAATCAAGAACATGGAAGTGAGTTTCCTGACTGGAAAAACACGCCCCAAAGATCAGCCAAAACGAAGCCCTTGCACTCGTTTCCTGGTCGAGGCTCCTGAATGAAAGTTGTAGAGCGTCTTCACAGTTTTCTAACCATATAAAGAACAAAAAATTGCATTGAGTAATGAAGTCTATAGGACCGTTTTAGTGAGATCCTTTCCTGCTGGGCAGAATGGAGTATTTGGTGTTTGTTTTGTTTTGTTTAAAGTGATAAAGTGATCAATAATGCTTGATATTTTCACTTGGATGCATCTTATCTTCTTGCCATGTGGTGTCATCTCCTCATTGGTTCATTTGGATTACCTTTATCCATCCATAATTGCAAGCAAGTCCCTTGCTTTATACATATTGTTTCCAAGTCCTTCCTTCCTTTTCTTATTTGCACCAAGGGGCTTCCCTTCTTGTATATTTACTAAATCAATATGTTACAACTTATATGTTGCACTTCATTGTAATAGTGTGGCCCAATACCTCAAACAATCGTTGTGTCTAATTTTCTTTGTATTTTCTCTTTATCTCAGAAAAAAATTCTCGCGGTTTCTCAATTGTTCTCATTTCCTTTAACTCTAGGATTTTATTCTCAATTCCATTTTCCTCTCATAATATATCCTTCCTTGGACTTCTAATATTTACTATTCTCAATTCATGATTCGCTCGCTTGATCTCTTAATCTCGTTGTAAAGTTTCAGCGGTTTCTAGAACGTTTGTTTCACTTCCTCAGTGGTTTTCGTTCCAAATTCTCAAATCACTTATAATAAAATTCCAAAATATTAACTCCTCAATTCCTCAAATTAAATATCTCATTTCTTGATATTACTGATATATAATTCACTGCTCGGTCAAATATTACACGAAAATAGAATTTGAAATTTCTGAATTCCGATCGCATTTACATACACTTATTTACTCCGTAGATTACTAGTATAACTTCGGAATATCCACACTACGTCTCGTACATAGGTGGCATGAAAAATTTTCTTAATCCTCAAAATCACTATTCATTGATGCACTTCATCATAATAGGAAAAGTTTTAATTCTACCGAAATTTTGGGTTCTTACAGTCTCCCCTCCTTAAAAGGATTCCGTCCCGGAATCAGTTTAGGAATCACTGGGGTTACTCCTTCTTTGTTTCACTCTTTCAACTTCCAGGTGGATTCTTCCACATCTTGATTTTCTCACAATTCCTTATTAGTTTAAAAACCTTGTTCCTCAGCACTTGTTCTTCTCTATCCATGATTTCCACGGGTTGCTCCACATAGGTCAAGTCGGGTCATAGGTCCACTTGGTTGTACTCTATCACATGCTGATAGTCGGTGTGGTAGGGTCGTAACATAGACATATGAAACACATTATGAATTTGCTGCAAGCTTGGGGCAAGGCTAACTCGCAGGCTAACTTCCCAATACGCCTCAAAATCTAAAAAAGGTCCAATAAACCTCAGACTTAGCTTCCCTTTCTTACCAAACCGCATCAATCCTTTTCAGGGGGATACCTTTAGCATCACGAAGTCTCCCACCTCATACTCCTTTGATATCTCATAAAATTTGACCATTCGAAATAATGGGTTTCGTAAAAACTAATGACTTTTACATACACTCGTCTGCACCGTAAAGGCGTAATATCAATTCGAAATCTTCATTTAATAATTCGTACATATCGTGATTGCAAAAATTTCTCATTCACCCATAAAATTAATTTTCATCCAGGTTCGAATATTCACGAAAATTAGGGCTATTGCAGTCTCACCAACGCTTTAATGTTGCTTCTCAACGCATGCTCTCCTCGACCTGTATTCCTTATCGGTTGTTCTATGAATGAAAATTTCTATCCCACTACTTATACGTTCCTCTTCTACCTTGTTCATAGTATCCGTGTTGAGTCCTTGTATCGTTGGGTCGTGAATACTTTGTGGTCGTGTTCTATAATCTGAGACAACGTCAATACGCACGGTATTCCTCATTTTCCTTGGCTTGATTAGCACGCATGTGTTGCCTCCCATCAGTCGTTACCACTTGCTATGGATACTATATAGTCTTTGGTATACGTCGAACCAGTTCAGCTACTATATCCCTCGTTCATTAACTTCTTCGTAACGCAAGAAAAGCGAAACTTCTTCTTTCGTAGTACGCTTTACAAGAGACGTCCTTACGTCCGCATGGTGCCGATCGTGATAACAACATTCGTTTCATGGATAAGTTTTTATTCTCGACTGCCCCGTGAAATCTAAGGCACGACACTAATTATAAATTCGATCATCTGGACAATTCTTCTTCCCTGTCCGTCAGCCACAGATCAAATTAGTACATACGCTCAATCTCTTTATTAATTATACTTGAAAGCACCTTCAATATTCGAAGTCTAACCTTAAGTCTCTATCTGACGTAATCACTGCAGAAGTTTTATATTGCACCACCATCTCTTCCGTATATAAATCGATAATCTTCTAAATGGAAAGTCTCTCGTGGGTAAATCACTTGGTCCAGCAATTATAAATCAACTAGGGCCATCTCTTGGCTCGGTCTTCGGCGACCTACTCATGAAATTCATTATAATTCTGTCCACGTTCAAGATTTTCTACGGGCGGAATTGATCCACTAGATCTCTATCATTTTGTTTTTGACATGTTGCGTTTGTACTTAATAGCTTGCCAATACAATTCTTCATATCCGTTTGCCAAACATTCTCTTAATTCTCTGTACATTTTTGTACTTCCCCATAATTTAGTCATTTTCCTCTAACATTATTCTTTATTGTATATACTCTATTTTCTTGGTCAATACTGACTGAATTCCAATTTTGAATAATCCCCTCTATAGGTATCGGCCACCACACTGGCCTTTCCTGGGAAATAACAAATTTCTCCATTATACTCCCTGCTCCCTTTCGTCACCTTCTCTTTCTTATGTTTAGTTCTAATATGAAGATATACTTATGGCACTTGTGGAAAACTTTCACACTTTTCTCATAAGGTTAACGTCTCAATTTTATGCGTGAACGCCATCATGACTAATCCCAGACTCACGGTTAGTATATCCCATCCCGTAACCCTTATGTTGTTTAGAAGTATAGGCTATCATCCCCTTTCTACTGCATCAGCACACCTCTTAAACTCTTGAAAGACGCATCATCGTGACTCTCAAAGTCCTCTTCTCATTATAAAGTATAGCTAACAACGAGGTTGTTACTAATCTCTCATATCATTCTTAAAACTTTATTTATTAACCCACAAGGGCTTCTGACTCACTAGTCAATCCACATGATACTACCAGAATTTATAATGTTTACATTAATGTGAAATGCCGACTTTGGTGCAGTACAGAGGTCGATCTGGAGTTGGTGAAACCTTCTCTTTAACCTTATCTTTGAAAAACAACTACGCACTTTAACTAGTCAACAATTCCTCCATTTCCGATAAGGGTTTCAGTTCTCGATGGTATAGGTAAGATGTCATACGCTCGTCCTCTTTCACAACTGGCGCCAATCAGCCTGAGGCCTGTATGCTGCCGCGATTCCCAATAAAGTTGATTAGGTGGTAATCTCGAAGGATCATTGGCATATATACATGCATCCATTTGCTATTATGGGCCTTTTAAACTTTATGTCTCTCTATATGCATCAATCCTTTAAACTAAGTAAAGCTTCACATTCTTGCCACGATATTTCTTCCTTTCTTGTCCATCTCACTTCCATGTTAGTTTCCTCTAAGGATATCTCTTACATCGCAATCGATTTGCATTTCTCGGATCAGGAAAAGGCTTGGTAACTCCAGAATTCATTAATATCACATCCTGACAACGGTTGGTAGGAGCGTACTCCCAACCACCTCATCATTTCTTATAACCTTCCTCACACTAATATTAAAGGTCCTGTGGTATGCCCCGACATGTTATTCCTACTTTAAATAATTACTCGGCATAACGCTCTGGCTACACAATTACAACATTTGGTTTTTGATCTCATATTGGTGCAACGGTTCACAATTGTACCTCCCGTTCACCCTAGAGTAATGACTTTTGAAAGGAATGGTTTCAAAATAACAAGGTCCAATAGATAATTTCAATAAGAATTCCACATTGGATGTTCCAAGAATGTTGATGGTTCCAAATACTAGGAGTTTCGATTTTTCGGAGATGTAAGGATGGATAGAAAGAATACAACAAGGTTTATTCCTTCATGTCCTGATAATTTGTAATGTAATATCATAGAGAATGTTGCACGAGGGCAATGATTGTTGGATACAAAAGTCATAAAGACGGTCTTTATACAATTCTTACATCTGGTGAATACTTTTCCTCTTGAAAAATAGAGGATCTAAAAGTCCCATTGATAAAGGTCAACCGATCGAAAGCAATTATACTCTATGACAATAAAAATGAAGCAGTTTATCATTCAAGTAATCTATGGTTTCAAATGAATATTCATTATATGAATGAAAGAACAGAATATTCAAGTGACATAAAGTCTGATACGAAGATGGGTAGAATTCAAGTTGAGTGGGCGACCTCACTAGGTCTCAATCAAGTTATTCGTCAAAACTTTCATTATCATACTTTACCACATGCAAAATGCATTGAGGAATTTCTGAATGAATTAAATTGGGAGTTGGACCAGTGAAACAATAACTAGTCCTTTTCAAGAAACACTAGCAACTAGCTAGACAAAATTTGCTAGTTCACCTGTTTGAGACATCACCACTAGCTAGGACAATTAGCTAGGTGTTCTTCACAACATTACAATTTTGACTAGTTAGAACAATCAACTAGTCATTCATATTGACATATCGACTAGCCAGTTTCAATTGGCTAGAACGGAATTTCAACATCGTAGCCACTGAAGAACTTTAGGCTACTCGGACAATGAATGGAAATAAGAAGTTATTAAGTTTGAAAAAGAAAACTATAAAATTTGAAGAGAATGTTCTAGGTATCGGAACAATCGATAACCTCTCATCAAATATTACTTACCAGTGAAACGGTCCACCCAAGGGTGCCTCCGTACACATGCTTTATCAGATCCTACAGTAGAATTAAATTCAGAATACCAATATCAAAATGATATCCTTACTATGATTTCAATGTATGATGTACAATCTCATCTTGAATAGAAGAAAAGAATTCATGAAGGATGTCTGGACATTAGATCATCCATGTCCTCAGTAATTTGTTAAATATTTATGAGCTCAATTGAAGAGTGCAAGTATGAAAGAAGCAATCAAACATCAATATTCGTTAAGTAATATTCGTCGAATAATTAAGGAAGTATTCGTGGAACATTCCTTGGATAATTGAAAGAAAGTGTAAATAGGCCTGAGCCGAACAAGGTCATCATAAATTTTTGAATAGACTGTTCATGGGTCAAATAAAATTACTTCGGATAAGTCCTGCTTTAGGGAGAGTATATCACTGGTTGTTATTCCACAAATTTGAAGAAGAAAGCTAGAAGGATTACCTGATATAAACTAATCGAGGTAACATGGTTAATGAAAAGTTTAAAATGAAGTAGTGCACCAGCCGGTAGTTACCAAAATAAGTTAATAATCATTCGTGCATCTCATTATCACCACTATGAGGGTAACTCCATCTCTTCGTCTTCGTAATACAAAACACCAACTAGTGTGTCTCTTAATCATCATCTTAAAGTCATTTATCGAGTTGGGGTTTCACAAATATATCTGTCATTTCCGTGCTTTATCTTGAAGACCAAACTTCACATCATTTCGGGGACACCTGCTAAGTCCATAGGGTCCTACTTCATGCCTTCCGACATGAATCACAAGTGGCCAGTTCCCCCTGGGAACAGATCAAAGAGATCTCTCAGGGATCTCAGTGTAGTCCATAGGTTCAGTGGCGGGTGTGTGTATGTGAACATATACCAAAAATATTGAGGTCTACAATACATATATGCGTAGTCCCTGCTAACATCTCTATCAAATGATCCCACTCTAGACCCGTTGGTCTTTTCTTTTGGTAGACTCTGAGATCACTGTATCGCTCGTTGCAACCATATTCAACTTCTCTTGAGTCCCTTTGTTAATCCCACTTGTTTGTTCTCTAAGTTGAACTACCATGCTCTAGCGTCTGAATCATGCGTGGAATTATCTAGCACGCTCGTCTTATGATAACATTCTCGTATAACACATGTAAAATTCGCCATCAAGGGTAATGAAATCCACAACGACATAGTGACCAACTTTCAGGTAAACCCGTTACTTATCGAAAATCGGATCTTGTAGCCAAAGTAAAAGACTTTCATTATTCCAAGTACTAAGCACCCTTAAATATGTAGGGAAGTCTAAACTTCTTGATTCTTAAAATGCCGCCTCCTAAACTGTGGAGGACTATGGGCCATAAAATTTATGCCAGCCTAGTCATCCAATTATATTGGCAATATCGCCTCTACCTCAGCTGCTCTTGAGATTTCGCTCTGCTTTCTACATTATTACTTATGATAGGTCATGTACGACTCTCAAACCTCTCTTCATCATTCTGAAGGTCTCTAAGGATTCTATCGACCCTAGTATAATACCTCCAATAAACACTCCAGTCTATTCTACTCACCGGTACCTCTTCTGGTATTCCAATAATAAGTTTACTACGATCTCTTATGTCATTCTCCGACTTAGACTTAACTCTCAACACTCTCGTTTCTGAGTACTGTAACTTATCTCTCTGATACCATTTCTGTGACGCCCCCAAATCCGAGGTCAAAGATTCAGGTCGTCACATCACCATCCAACCATATCATACCTGTATTAACTTTACAACTCAACAATACATCCATCCAGACCTCAATCTTAAGCACAAACAAGTTAGAGCCTCAGAAACGATAATCAAAAGTAACGCTAAATATTACAATTCATCTGTACATTCTAGAATCTTACGCACTTCCATTTATACAACTACACTTGAAGACAAGTCTTACTATTACAGTTGAAAACCTATCAGACTTACTCTGTAGTATTTATCAGGAACTAAATCATCTCAGGGATAAATCTTCTACTCCTCTTCTGCTGGTGCGGAGTTAACTGATCAAATTCTTCTCTTTCTGAAAAGTTTTTATAAAGCAAGAATGAGCTACATAATGCTCAGCAAGTTCACCATTTTGTAAAATAATAATGTGGTTTATTTCGAAAACATTCCCAACTATATGCGTATATATCTCAGATTTCAAAACATAATTGGACAATGTGTATGTCCGAGTTTGAATAAAACATCTATACTCACTAAGGAGCTTTAAGAATAACATATGAACCCTTTATAAGGTTCCCATCTCAATATATCTCAAGTTTTAAAGTATATACATATGAGTATATCATTTTCGGCAAAACACTCTACGGTTAACATACTGTACAGGGAATACATCATTGCAAACCTCTTTCCTTCCATTAGCTTAGAAGGTTTCTCATTCAAAAGCATTTCATTCTTTGAAATAATTGCAAGAGTGCACTAACACGTGCCAATCTTTATAGAAAATCTTGCAGTTCTAGATATTGCACGATGTCAATATTTTTCTTATCAAAAGCCACACTATCGGTAACTTGGCACCTAGGCCCAAGAAGCAGTGTTTGAGAATTTTTCCAAAGTGGAGGATGGGACTGGAAGAAAACATAAAAACCTGACAAGGATTGACGATGATCAGTCGCCATAACCAAGTCCAACAATCCGCGGGTCTTCTCTACTAGTAGAAGGATAGAAACTACATCCGTAACTACCCTTGGGTGAAAACTACATCCGTAATCACCCTCGATGAAAACTACATCCGTAATCATCCTTCGGCAACACCTGGGCCGGAATAATAATTGATGGACCGCCTGGCTCACGGCCGCTTACACATCCCGGGAATCGTTCGTCAACGATTCCCACACCTGCCAGAGTCCCCTTTTTCTTTTCTTTTCAAAAACCATTTTGATAGAAAATTCGAGTAGTTGAAGTTCGACCTCAGTCGACCGATAATTCTTGAAAAACGTACAAGAAGCAAAACCTGACCGGGGGTTTTCGAAAATGTTTTGGGTGGGAAAGAGCTCGAGTTTGAAAACGCTAAAGGTATCTTGGATTAGTTTTGTCTTTAAAATAATGAACGATAATTAATAAATAATATTTTGAGATTTAATATAAACAATTAATAAAATAAATATTTAATTAAAATAAGCTTTTAATCCAAGATAGATATTTTTGAGTATTTTTAACAACGTAAAAATAATAATTACTTAGGTATACGATACTTCCCGAATGACTCTTCGGGTTTTCGCAATTTAATCACGATATAACAATATACCGCTCCCCGGTCAATAGTATATTTGGACCGCTACGACCTCTATTGCTAGAGTCGTTGTCCTAAGAAAACACTTTCATTCTAAGTTCAAGGGTGTACAAACACATATGCATATATCTCAAACTTCAACATAATCTCGTAAAGCATAAGCATATAATACGTTTGGAAGCTATAAACACAACAGTGAAAATCCTTATATATAAGTTTTGAAAAGTAAACTTGCATAGGTAAAATCAAGGATATAATCTTTTGAAAATAAAAACTTCGGGTTGGAAAACTTGCCTTGGTGAGGTTGGGGTGGTCGGCTCGCGAAGTGGAATGGAAATCTATACATAATCAATATTTGTACGTTAGTACCTTAACAACGCTACTTAATCATAAGGTTTTTAAAAAATCGTAAGACCAACTTAACGACTCCACTTGTGACCACTAACCCTCTCATATGACCATGTCATCACATTATCACTTTCGTTACCCATTCGACTCAAATCTATTCCTCAAACTCGAAACTCAAGTGAACATTCTTAAAACTACTTTAAACTAATCCCCTAAGTGGTTTTTCACTTGCGCGGATTTTACTTCAACATCTTTATAAAATTGAAAAATACATATTTTAATCCAATTCTTTTTGGGTAGCCTTCCCCACTGCATTTACTAGCTTCTCTAATTTTTCCATGATCCTACATAAATTTTTAGGGGTTCAAACAAGGTTCACAAGGGGACCACTTAGTGCAGTCCGGAATCCAGACACATTTCACTTCTCAGGCCATAACCCAAAATCTATACATCACCTAGTCATGAACCTTATATTTCTGGAAACTAAATTCAAATACCTTTCCAACAATATACATTAGGACTTCAGGGGACAAGATTTGGGGGTTCAAAACCCTCCTACAACACAGTACAAGTTCCTGGGAAAAACTCAGCATGCTTATATCACTAAACCAACCAAGAATCTTACATCCACATCACAACCAACATCTAAATCACCAAGATCATACTTTATAACATACATGGAGATACATACACTAACCACAAGCCTAAAAATCACAACCACAACACTTAAATTCAAGGTCTGCATCATCCATAACTTATATGTCCAAGATTAATTCACACTAATAACCATGGATCTAACATTAAACATCACAATTACTACATGGCCAAGAGGGGTTAGGGGTTAGGGTTTTTATACCTTCTTTATGTTCTTACAATCTCAAACAAGATTGGTTAACCTTGGGTAAGCCTTACTCTATGCTCACCATCTTCAATCTCACCAAAGAAATCAAGAACATGGAAGTGAGTTTCCTGACTGGAAAAACACGCCCCAAAGATCAGCCAAAACGAAGCCCTTGCACTCGTTTCCTGGTCGAGGCTCCTGAATGAAAGTTGTAGAGCGTCTTCACAGGTTTCTAAACATATAAAGAAAAAAAAATTTCATTGATTAATGAAGTCTCTAGGCCCGTTTTAGTGAGCTCCTTTCCTGCTGGGCAGAATGGAGTATTTGGTGTTTGTTTTGTTTTGTTTAAAGTGATAAAGTGATCAATAATGCTTGATATTTTCACTTGGATGCATCTTATCTTCTTGCCATGTGGTGTCATCTCCTCATTGGTTCATTTGGATTACCTTTATCCATCCATAATTGCAAGCAAGTCTCTTGCTTTATACGTATTGTTTCCAAGTCCTTCCTTCCTTTTCTTATTTGCACCAAGGGGCTTCCCTTCTTGTATATTTACTAAATCAATATGTTACAACTTATATGTTGAACTTCATTGTAATAGTGTGGCCCAATACCTCAAACAATCGTTGTGTCCAATTTTCTTTGTATTTTCTCTTTATCTCAGAAAAAAATTCTCGCGATTTCTCAATTGTTCTCATTTCCTTTAACTCTAGGATTTTATTCTCAATTCCATTTTCCTCTCATAATATATCCTTCCTTGGACTTCTAATATTTACTATTCTCAATTCATGATTCGCTCGCTTGATCGCTTAATCTCGTTGTAAAGTTTCAGCGGTTTCTAGAACGTTTGTTTCACTTCCTCAGTGGTTTTCGTTCCAAATTCTCAAATCACTTATAATAAAATTCCAAAATATTAACTCCTCAATTCCTCAAATTAAATATCTCATTTCTTGATATTACTGATATATAATTCACTGCTCGGTCAAATATTACATGAAAATAGAATTTGGAATTTCTGAATTCCGATCGCATTTACATACACTTATTTACTCCGTAGATTACTAGTATAACTTCGGAATATCCACACTACGTCTCGTACATAGGTGGCATGAAAAATTTTCTTAATCCTCAAAATCACTATTCATTGATGCACTTCATCATAATAGGAAAAGTTTTAATTCTACCGAAATTTTGGGTTCTTACATAAGGGGGAGAAACCTAAGGAGAAGGGCATACAGTTAAATGAGGGTGGTCATCAAAGAGCCTCAAAATCTATAACCAATGTGCCAGGAAAAGGTAAAACAAAGGTTGATGAGCCCCCATCTCTGTCTGAGAAACCTAAGCCAGCATCCAAGGATGACAAGCTGAAGAAAGTGGCTGTAGATGAAGTTGCCAAGGAAGAATATGAATTTGACATCCCTGACATTGCTAAACAATCTCTTCAAGCTGAACCCTCAGAATTCAAAAATGTGCTTACTCAAAGAGTATGTCAAGAAACTGCAAACTCCAGACTATACCATGACATAGCCTTTCTGAAGCATTTACAAGAGTTAAGGAAAAGAGCCAACTTCCACTACTTTGACTACATCAAGCTTCTTGTGCAAGATGTGTTTCTAGTCACTGTAATGAGAAGAGAAATTGTGCAAACCAATCCCCATGCCATCATTCTTTCTAATGAAAGAGAAGTCTTAGTTCACACTGCCAAGAACCTTTTTCACATCCACATTGAAGCCTTTCAAATTCTATCTAGCTCTGAACTTGGAACAATCATCAAGAAGATAGAAAGGAATAACTCACCAGACAATGATATGCTCAAGGAGATTCTCATCAAGTGCATGAAATCTCAACTGCCTCAAGTGATTCCTCAGCCTCATTGTATTCTATATGAAAAGGGTCAAGACATTGTTGCATTCAGATTTAGTCAACATCTAAAGGTAAACAACATGTCCACCATAAAGTTTCTGGCTGGGGTTCTACATTCAAGGAGTGGAAAATCAAAATCTGAAAATGAAGCTCTTGACATCCTGGTGAAGTTCATCAATTCTCAATCTGACATCAAGCCTATTGCTCAAGGTGGAAAGTCAAATCAAGACAAGGATGATCATGATAAAAGTGGAAGTAGGGGAAGAGATCAAGGGAGATATAAGGGCAGTGATGACAAGAAGAAAAGGGATGATAAAAGCAGAAAGAAGAATGATGACAAGGGTGGAGAAAAGGTCTATGAAAAGAAGAGTGGAAAACAGCAAGCCATGAACATTACTAATGACACTCCTACCACAACACAAGGCTCAATGTCTAGGGTGGATGTCACTAGTAATGATTCATCAAAATCTACATCTCTGGCCTCTGCAAGTGTTTTACTACCTCAAGAAGAGAAAGGGATTCAAGTCAAGAAACCATATGTATGTTTCAAAAAGCAAACTGCTAATGGAACACTACTATGGTCAGCCAACAAAGGTCAGAAGTTTCTGCCAAACAATCGAGTGGAAAAGTTTAAACTCAAACATGCTGCTAGGAGAGTAAAGTCATCCAAGTCAAGGGCCATAACAATATATCCAGGCTTAAAACTCCAACCATTAGATGAAGACTTTGATGAAGACCAATTGCAATATCTAAGAGCTCAAAGAATCTACTATGCTGCCATTATGAATAACTGCCTTGAGATTAAATATACTGATGGAAGGGAGAAGAAATTCAAACAAGGACAGTGTCAAAATTGGGGCAAGCTATATGAAATAGAAAGAATCATTGCATTATTGGATTCTGAAGATAAAGTGGAGAAAGTATGGAAGCTGGAGTTGATTGATTTTGTAAAAATGAAGAGAGACTATGCTGAGAAGATAAGAAAGGG
This sequence comes from Kitagawia praeruptora, assembly GCA_037693485.1. NCBI lineage: Eukaryota > Viridiplantae > Streptophyta > Magnoliopsida > Apiales > Apiaceae > Kitagawia > Kitagawia praeruptora. The sequence goes on from CM075347.1 coordinate 22,147,141, forward strand.
GTGCTTTGAGAAATGGCTAGAAAGGGAGAAGGAGATTGATAGGCTGGAAGTTGAAGCAGATAAGCTAAGGGCCAAGGGATTGTGTAGAGTTCAGTTTGATCCCTATATGGTGAAGTATAGGAGGAGAAATGGAGACAATGTCAATATCAGAATGAATCTACTCAGTCACTATCCTGCCAACATTCTAAAGCCAGTACTTGAAGATTTCAAAAACTCTATTCTACTCGAAGAACTGGATGCTATGGCAGAAATCATAAGAGCTATGGATGAGAATGCAAGGAGGGAGAAGGAAAGAAAACAGAAAGCATATGATGATTTACAGGCCAAGGGAATGGAGATGGAATCAAATGAGAATGGCTAGTATTTCATCATACTGTAAGATTATTTATCTTGTAACTTCATTCATGTGCTCAATCAATCTACATACCTGTACTTTTAAAGTTTTATCTTTATGTATGTTAGGCTTGTTATCAGACATGAAATTGTGACTAAGGGTCTTACTCACAATTTGGGGGAGATTGTTAGTCATAGAGGCATGCCTGTATACATCTAATAACAAGCCTAATTGTTTGTAATGCTTTGCATTACTTACATGACCTCTTAACTGAGGGAACCTCTAGTTGTAGAGTTTCTATTTGTATTGTACTTGTAGTAGGCATCAAATCCTAGTTGTGTAACTGTACTTATAGAGTCTAGAATAATGCTTGAAAGAAGTTCCAAGGTTCATGACTCAAGCAAGAAGATAAAGACTGTCAAATAATCACAGTTGGGATTTGAAGAAATGAAGAATTTGCCTAAGTACCAATTCGAGAAGTATATTTGTCTATTCGAGAAGTCCAGCATTCGAGAAGTCAGGGATTCGATATCTCAAGACACTATTCGATATCTCTATATATACTGTTCGATATCTCATTCGATATCTCAGAGATTCGATATGTCTATGTACTCTATTCGAGAACTCAGGAAGTCAACAAGTCAAAGTAGTATTCGAGTTCTCAAGGAGTCAACAAGTCAAAGTTCCATTCGATATCTCAAGAACTCAGAAAGCTATTCGATATCTCGAGGATTCGATAAGTCAAATGTTCTATTCGACAACTCAAGGAATCCTGATGGAAAAGAGCTATTCGAGCAGTGGTTCGATATGTCAATATAACAGTGTTCGAGAACTCAGACTTATCGATCAAGTCAATTCCAGTTCTCGAATCACTTACTTAGTCACTTCTCGAATACATTCTTGGAGACAAAATACTGAAGAAATTGTACAAGTCAGAAACCTGCAACAAGCCAATGCACTTTATGGACCACAATCTGTTACGTGCTCTGGAAAGCCTACAAGGAAGCTTGGAGAGATATAGAAGAGACAAGGAGCTAAAGAAGTGGATCTAAACAGGCTTTGCAAAGTCAAATCTGTAACCGTTTGGACACTTACTCAAAAAGGATAGACAGACTAGAAAGTAATTTGTTTAGCTACCTTATCTACAGTAAGTAGGCTGTATCCATGTTCTATAAGGACACAGCCTCACTTCTGAACTTAGTAACTTTGTGAGTCAAGTTTTTCATACACTAAGCTGTATCTCTCTGAGAAAAACGAAGCTGAGAATACTATCATTTGTATTCACAGATTGTAGCAACCTTTTTCTAATAATACATTAGATTAAAGTGATATTGTGTTTTGTGTTATTCTTTATCCGCACCTTCAATCCTGCACACACAAACACTCTTGCTACATAGACTCGGAAAAGAAAAGTTCGAGAATCCATTCACCCCCCCTCTGTATTCTCTTATCGTATTCAATACTCAACAAAAGCAATATATCTAAAATATTTAATCTTATTCGGTTTGAATATTTACATCTTATGACTTCTGATACAGTGCCTGTGCATTTTGAGAATTTAAGATAATAAGATTATTTTGATATGTGTAAAATAATTAAAAGAACAAATGTGTATTATTCTTCAGTGATTTGAGTGTGAAACATTTGAATTATTTAACTACAATTTGAATTTGGTTGAATAAAATATATAAAAAAATCTTTGGGGAACAATTTGATTCAATTTTTAGTTGGGCTCCACTAAAATTAATGATGAGAATTACATTTCGCCCGATTTCAAAATTCAGGTAGACTTCAAGTTGTTTTTAACAAATATATATCAAGTCGGCATAAGTCAAGACTCAAGCCACGTCGCATGTAACATGTTACAGTTTTATCCCTCTACCCTTGTTACTGCTAGGGCTGCACAAAGGTCCAAAATCGGACCGGACCGGACCGAACCAGACCGGACCGAAGACCGGATTTTGTTGAATTCATGGACCGGGGACCGGAACGGTCATAACCGGTCTTTGGGACCGGACTGGAAAAACCTGGATCGGACCGGAACCGGACCGGTTTGGACCGGTTAGTTAATATTTTATAAAAAAAATTAATTTTTATAATTTTATTTTCATTCTTTGTTGATTTATAAATTACTTGGTAAGTTAATTTAAATTTAAAAATAAGTAAATGTCATATTATTTGTAAAGTAACATTAATTTGTAAACGTAATTATAAATTATATATAGTATGAAATATGAAATTTAATCATTTGTATTATAGTGTTTATATATATGATAAGATATATTTTTATATATATTTTAGATAATTTTATTCCCATATTTAATTGTATTTTGCATTGATTTGGATATTTATTTAATAAATCTTAATGTTTTATTGTAGAAGACAAGAATTCCTAATTTTGGAAGAATTTGGGCTTAAAGAGCTAATTTGGAGCTAAAAATGAAAAAATTCGGATTTATTGAGCTACACCCACTTTCTACGGTATTTAATTCATATTCGGAGTTGGAGTCGAATTCGGACGATCTTACAGTCCACGCGAAGCTTAGAAAATTATCTTCAATTCAGAGGGATTAAATATACAAAAATCCGATTGGAACAGCTCGAAATCTGAAGACCAAAATTGTCAAAGTGGTGGTTGGCAAAAAGAAGAAGAAAAAAAAGAATTGTCAATGATGGAGGCATATGCCGAAAGTCTTGAAATTGGTTGGTAAAAGAAAGAAAAAGAAATTGTCAAAGTGAGGCTAATGATGAACATCAATCATGGAGGAATATTAATACAATTTTGAGTCATGATTCAAGATATAAAAGGAAGTGTAGTGCATACTTGAACCGGGGGGATCTTGGCATAGACCATTAGATTAGGCCAGTAGACAAGCACTCTCCATACTTTATATCTTTTCATTCTACATCTTTTGTTCATTCGACTACTGCAAGGTTTTATTTTGGAGCTAGGATTAGAGGCTTGGTTTTCTTCTCTTTTATCTTTTATGTACATTTTCTTCGGCTTAATTCTCCGTTATGTAAGGTACTTTCTATTTTATCTTGTTTATTAAGTATATATTTTAGATGAATTGTTATATAATTTTAGTTGTTCTTAATCTTTATATTAGTGAGTAGTTTGTTCTAGGGCATAAAGGGAAGCCATGTTTGCATGATAATTCTAGCATGATTTTCATAGTGGTTTGGTTGATTATGGTAAAGTCTAATCGATTATGTTTTGATATTTAATTTGTATTAGTGGCCAATATCACAGATTAATTATATGCGAATAGGGGTAATAGATCGAGAGATTTTACTCAATAGAGGCACACATACGGTTAGCGGAATTGAATTTTAGTGCGAGAGCATAATTGGATTTCCGAGAGCGTTAATGCTTGAGAGAGATTAACACATGCTCTAATTACCCGATTAATTAAATTACTAAAAGTGATTATATGTGTAAGCATGTTTCTGGAGTGTTGATGCTTGAGAGAGATTAACAAACCGTAATTGCATGACCATTTTGATTGCTTTAGCTTAGAAACCAGATATTATGTAAACATGGTGGACCTAATTGCCCTAGATTTAAAATTCATTGTTTATCCCTTAATTAATTAATTAAATTAATATAAATAATATTTTTACTCCGGAAACAATTAAATAAAAATTGATAAAACCTGCCTCCTTGCGAACGAACACAAAAATATACCACATCAAATTGGCACCGCTGCCGGGGAGGCAAAAATAATCGATTTGAAATTAATTGTTTCTTATAGTTTAGATTTTATTTTGTTCAGTATAATAAAAAAAATATATAACAAAAATTTTAGTTTTATTAATTTCAAGTTCGTATTTTTTGCATTTGTTTGGTTTTATTCGAAGCAAAACCCTCCCCTCCCCTATTTTCGTTACAACACCAAACCTAGCTTCTTTCTCCTCCTCCTCCTTACACAAACACCAACACCCATCTCCTTCATTAAACAAAACATCCACCACTGCCACCTCTCTCTCTCGTTCACCCATTGCAGTCCCCCTCTCCTTCTCCGCTGCTCCACCTGCAAAACACCAACACCCTCAATTCGCCCTTCTCCTCCATACACCACAAACACCACCTCTTCATTCCTTCTTCATGGAACCCAGCTCTTACTCCCTTCCTCTGCTTCAGTTTCGTAATTAATGGATTGAGTCAAGTTCATTAATGGGTTGTTGCTTGACTCGGTTTTGTAATTAGCTGTTGAATTTTTTGTGCTTGAATCGCTGAGTTACACTGAGTTGTTTTGTGTTATTGGGTTTTGGGAAGTGTCTGTAATTCGTCTGTGCGAGTTAGTCGGGTCTATCTGTTTTCGCTGGTTTCGTGTAGAATTTGTCGAGTAGTTAGGTGTTGAGTCGACTCAGTAATTGCCTGCGAATCGTAAATTGCTGTAAGTTTGTCTTGGTTTCTTTGCTGATTTGTTGTACATGCGTTAACTCTGTTTTTAGATGGAATGCTGTTTGTTCTGTTTAAGTTGCATTATTGCTGGCGAATTCTGAGTTGTTGCTGCTTGTTTTGTTTTCGGGTGTTGAGTCGACTGGGTTTCTTTGTTGCCGAGTCTGATTCCAGTTTTGGCGTTTGAATTTTTGGTTGTAATGGAGTGAATTTGTTTGGCGAGTTGGGTGTCATTTACTTCTGTTGTTTGTAGTTGAATCGAGTCTGCCGAGTTCCACAGTTGTGTTTGTCGAGTTAACCGGGCTCTAGTTCGTGATAGTTTTTGTGTTGCTGAGTTCTGACGAGTTTTGTGCTGAGTCTGATTCCAGTGTTGAGTTCGTAGTTTTATGTCGAGTCTATAGTTTGGTAGTTACTGGTGGTCGAGTTGTTGAGTTGCTGTTCTATTCGATCGAGTTCGCAAGTCACAACGAGCTGCTGTGTTTATTACTGATTTTCACGAGTCTGTTTTGTTTGCAATTTGGTTGTTGTCTTTCGAATTGTTGCTGAATTATTTTAGTAGCTGTATATTCGTTACTATTAAATTAAAAGTAGGATTGCACACGTCTACTTAAAAGAGCGTGTAATTCTACTTATATATATATATATATATATATAATAAATTTTTATATTTTGTTTAATTTGTAAAATTTCGTGTTAAATTTCTAGTTTGTCTATGTTTTCTTTGTCTCATTGGAACTTTAGTTCCAATTGAGACAAATTTTACTACGTTTTCTTGGTTTTGTAGTATGTTTGCAGGGATACAATGGGTGAGTTTGATGATTTCACACGCCTATGTTCTTTAGTAGGGGCACATTTATTGCAGAATTCGGAGCCCACCACAAGTCCGATGAGTACAAATGAGATGTCACAAGTGGTCCCTGAAACTTACAATTTCTGTAATATTTGTGGTGTCCCGGGTCATCTTGGTTATGAATGCTCTTACAATATTTACAATTCTCAAGATGCTCAATTCGGACAAGTGAATGATTATCGAGAAAGATACGAGTCCAATCCATACTCTAATGCATATGATCAAGATTGGACAGGTCAACCAAATTTTTCGTACACGGACAACAATTTTCAGAATTTCTCATATCGTGATCAACAACAATTTCAGCAACAACAATATGAAGAGCAATATCATGATCAACAACAATTTGAGCAAACATCATGGCAGCAATATGAATATCCTCCACCGCAAAATTTCCAGGTTCATCAAACCAATGAAAATGCGCAACTTGATCAAATGAGCGATATGATGAAAATTCTAATTCAAATGCAAAAGGATCAAGAGGAGTTCAAGCAAATTGTGAATGAGCTAAAAACTAGTAGAAAGATGATGGAAGCTGAAATTTCAGAATTGGCTAGCTCTTCAACTGCATGGCAACCTGACTCTACACCGCCGTCATCTATACCACCAGAAGAAGATGAAATGGATTTGATCATTCTTACAAGTGATCAGGAGGAAAATAGTTTCTCGGTATGTGTTGATGATGTACTTATTGAAATAGAAGAAGAGCTTCCCACCGAAGTTAAGATCAATGATTTTGTTATTGTTGAGGATGTTGTGAGTAGGAACGAGAATATGTGCTTCAAGGTTGACGTGATGTCAAAAATTGTCCAAGAAGATTTTGCTCCACTTTTGCTTGATAATCCATTCCAAACGGCTCTTACGCTTCAATTCTCGGAAGAAGGAGATCCTGATAATTACTCCTTATTCATTGATTTACAAAGCCAAGAGGATCAAATAGTTCCAGAGAAATTAAGGAGTGAAGAAAAGCCACCACCCGAGCCTCCACCTCACGTGAATATTAAGGGAGTTCAGCGTTTTCGAGGCTGTGAATTTTATCGTTACTTTATCAAAAAATTTCCAAAACTACATATTCTCTTGATCAATTATTATTTATTGATGTAGTAGTTAAATTTGCTAATGCTTGTTTGGAAACTTTGTGCAGGATTAAAACAACTGTTGATGCTCGTGGTGGTCCCGCGCAACAAGTTTTTGGTCTTTTTGGAGTGGCACTCCATGCTTCGACATTCAGTGCCTCGACACTTCATACTTATGCATTAGGGGAGTATTTCTTACTTTTCTTTTATATATTTGTTCATTGAGGACAATGAACCACTTAAGTGTGGGGATGAGTTCTCGATGATTAAAAATTCAAAAAAAATTAAAAAAATTTGAAAATGAATTGCCTCGTCTCATAGTGTGTTAACAAGGATAGGTACACATTTTGTGAGCTTATTTTGCATGATTATTTGACATGTCATGTCTCTGAAAGTTATTTGTTACTTGATGATTCCTTGTACATACTTGCGAAAATTTCAAAACTTGAGATGTGTCGTCTTTGTCAATTTTAGTGAGTATTGAAGCATGCTTTCACCTTGTGAGATCTTGAGCCTAATTTATGATTGGTACATTTTATATCAATCGAATTTTATTGTTGTGTGTTGTTCATCATTTGGCATGTTGCTCTAGAACTTGCTTTAAACCATTTTGAGATTACATGATATCTGTATGCATGAAAATGATAAAGGCACTAGGATTAACCGTATTTATCCAAACAGTACCATTGAATCATATATCCTTAGTGAACCCCTTTGAGCTTTTATCCGTTATTTTTGTGTAGCACCAATCTAAATTCTTGAGCCTACTTGTTTATTCTTCTCTTGATTTACTAGTAGAGCATTTTGATTCATTTGGAGGTTGGTGAGTGCATAGTGTGGGGATTTCTTTATTAAAGTGTGAAAATTTGGTGGGAATTTAAAAAAAAAAGAAAAAGAGAAAAAAAAAAAAGAAAAAAAAAAGGATCAAGTAGAGTCGTGTTCATTGGTTTGTGCAATATGAAAGTGAAAAAGTACATGGTAATATGTGCTTGGAGTTTAATGCTTGTGAAAGTTTGATCACCTTTTACATGATCAAATTTCATGTTGAGTGCTTTAATTATAAATGAACATTGTGCTCTATTAGTTTGTCGAGATAGCCGCTTGTTAGCCTTTTTCTTGATTCCCTACCCTTCACCTGAGCCTCTCGTTACAACCTTTAACAAAGACCTTTTGATTTGTGCATGCATGTATACAAAGTAGTGGAGATTTGGTGGACAACCAAGCATATGGTAGCACATGACTTTATTGATTGCACTTGAGCGAATACACTTCACCCATACACTTGTGTGATTTGAGAGTTATGTGAGATTTTCTATCCATAGCATGTTACTCATTGAATGCGGCATTGATATATATTTCATGATCTTTTTGCCTATCTGGACTTTGTGTTTACTTGGATAGTCTTGTACATATGATGTGTAAGTGAACAGACTTTCAATATTATGCGATTGAGGTTTACTTGTGTGGAGTACTATGATATGTTGCATACTTGAGACTTGGCAGAAAAAGAATGGATTTTGTGGGTAAATTCACTATAAACCCTCACGAGACAACGCTCGTCCTACTAGGGCTGCCTAGAGGTTTAACGGCTTGTTGCATGTGCTCAATGCAATCGTGTAATCTACGAAAGTGATATTAGTTAGGATTTAGTTTTTTATTTCGCTTATTTGCCCGAGAACGTGCAAATGCTTAGTGTGGGGATGTTTGATAAGATATATTTTTATATATATTTTAGATAATTTTATTCCCATATTTAATTATATTTTGCATTGATTTGGATATTTATTTAATAAATCTTAATGTTTTATTGTAGAAGACAAGAATTCCTAATTTTGGAAGAATTTGGGCTTAAAGAGCTAATTTGGAGCTAAAAATGAAGAAATTCGAATTTATTGAGCTACACCCACTTTCTACGGTATTTAATTCATATCCGGAGTTGGAGTCGAATTTGGACGATCTTACAGTCCACGCGAAGCTTAGAAAATTATCTTCAATTCAGAGGGATTAAATATACAAAAATCCGATTGGAACAGCTCGAAATCTGAAGACCAAAATTGTCAAAGTGGTGGTTGGCAAAAAGAAGAAGAAAAAAAAGAATTGTCAATGATGGAGGCATATGCCGAAAGTCTTGAAATTGGTTGGTAAAAGAAAGAAAAAGAAATTGTCAAAGTGAGGCTAATGATGAACATCAATCATGGAGGAATATTAATACAATTTTGAGTCATGATTCAAGCTATAAAAGGAAGTGCAGTGCATACTCGAACCGGGGGGGATCTTGGCATAGACCATTAGATTAGGCCAGTAGACAAGCACTCTCCATACTTTATATCTTTTCATTCAACATCTTTTGTTCATTCGACTACTGCAAGGTTTTATTTTGGAGCTAGGATTAGAGGTTTGGTTTTCTTCTCTTTTATCTTTTATGTAGATTTTCTTCGGCTTAATTCTCCGTTATGTAAGGTACTTTCTATTTTATCTTGTTTATTAAGTATATATTTTAGATGAATTGTTATATAATTTTAGTTGTTCTTAATCTTTATATTAGTGAGTAGTTTGTTCTAGGGCATAAAGGGAAGCCAGGTTTGCATGATAATTCTAGCATGATTTTCATAGTGGTTTGGTTGATTATGGTAAAGTCTAATCGATTATGTTTTGATATTTAATTTGTATTAGTGGCCAATATCACAGATTAATTATATGCGAATAGGGGTAATAGATCGAGAGATTTTACTCAATAGAGGCACACATACGGTTAGCGGAATTGAATTTTAGTGCGAGAGCATAATTGGATTTCCGAGAGCGTTAATGCTTGAGAGAGATTAACACATGCTCTAATTACCCGATTAATTAAATTACTAAAAGTGATTATATGTGTAAGCATGTTTCGGGAGTGTTGATGCTTGAGAGAGATTAACAAACCGTAATTGCATGACCATTTTGATTGCTTTAGCTTAGAAACCAGATATTATGTAAACATGGTGGACCTAATTGCCCTAAATTTAAAATTAATTGTTTATCCCTTAATTAATTAATTAAATTAATATAAATAATTAGTTAGTAAATATTTTAGTAATTATCATTTTTACTTCGGAAACAGTTGAATAAAAATTGATAAAACCTGCCTCCATGCGAACGAACACAAAAATATACCACATCAATATACTATTTCATAAATTTATTATTTACCAATTTGGATCACTAAAATATTTTATGTGTGAATATTTAATCATTAAACTATATAATTTAAAAGATAAAATAGTGTAAAATTAACTATATACATAAAACCCGGTCCGATCCGGTCCGGACCGGGTGTTTTCAGGGTTTGGACCGGACCGGACCGAATACTGGATTTTTTTGATTTTACGGACCGGGGACAGACCGGTTATATTCGGTCTGGTCCGGTCCTTGGACCGGTAAACCCGGTCCGGTCTAATTTACCGGTCCAGGCCGGTCCTTGGACCGGTAAACCCGGTCCGGTCTAATTTACCGGTCCAGACCGGAAAGTTGTGCAGCCCTAGTTACTGCTTTGCTCAGATTCTTGCTCTTTGCCTCCTGTACTCGTTCAACAAACAAATTTATATACGTATGCATCTTAGCTTTGTTCATCCAACCGTAGTGTGCAGCGACCGTAGTTACAGGAAACGTGGGACGTAGCCACGTATTGCGAACCCGATACTTCGTTCCCGAATCGGGAACAAACGCGACCCGAAACGTTGTGGGACGCGACCCTAAACGTTGGCAATAACGACCCGTATTATCCAGTACTAATGTCTTTGTATAAATTATCTTTTTAATGTTTTAAATACCCCAAGTCCCAAACTCAATTAAATGTATCATTTTTAGGTCCAATAACCTTATAAATCACAAAATATTAGAAAACTTATAATAATATATAAGTTACAATAATTTTGATGATAAATATTTATATTATTAATTGAGTTTTAAATTGGAAAAATCTATATTATAGCAGATTTTTTTTATAAAAAGACTCATCGTACCCATACGTTTCGTCGTACCGGATTCACTAAAAGTGATGTTCCGCGTATCCGTTTCCGTACCCCGTTTCGAATCGAACCCCATCTTATGTGACTATGGCAGCGACAGAACCAGATGAAGACTAGCTAGCTAGCCTAAGCTAGCTGCAGCTAATTTCCTGTTTCCAACTATTGATTTTGAGGTAAAATTTAGTACTCCCTCCGTCCCTTATTTCTTTGGGTTTGTCTAGTGTGTGCCCAAGGGCATATGCTAAGAATCCGTGTTTGATGAGTTGTCAAATTTTGATTGGTGGATATTTATGTGAATGCAGGGGGCCCATCATTATTAATGAAATCTCTACCAATCAAAATTTGACAACTAAGCTAGCACGGATTCTTAGCATGTGCCCTTGGGCACACACTAGAAAATTCGTATTTCTTTTCATGTTAATCATTATCACGCTTGCCAATGCACACTTTTGATCGTTAATATCTTTAATTTCGTTTTTGTACTAAATATAAAAACTTCACTGTATTAAAGTACTCACAAATACGAATCCAACAAGATCACTCATAACTATATTTTGTCTTATAAATTATGCATAAATTAGTAGTCAATCGCCTACAATAAACAATGTAAAAAGTCAAAACAGGAAAAGAAAAAAGATACTGAGGGAGTAGAAATTTTATTATAAGTCTCGACTGACTTTTAAAAATTAACTAAACATATTTTGGGTTCCACCTCTTTGAAAATCCTTCCACCACATAGTATTAGCGTACAAGCAACTTAAAAAAAGTTTGAAATAAGTATCAAGTATGGTCCCAAATTTCCAATTTACAAATTTGTAATATCAAAATCCAGTAGGGTCAATGGACCGAGTTTGTGGTGATAGAATGCATGGGGTCAAGTTAATTACTCCTTCCGTCCATTTCATTTCTTTAAACTTTTCTTTTTGGCCTTCCATTCCATTTATTTACATTACCCAAAATAGTAACTTTTAACAATAAAATACTTTATTACATCCACTACTTCATTCCACTTTTTCAACACTTTATACTATTATACCCACTACTACACTTATTTTAACAAAAAAATCACTATTACACCCACTACTTCATTTATTTTAACAATATTACACCCAGTGTTGTAAAAAGCGGAAAGCGGTTCTAAGCGGTGGGAGGACCTTCTAGCGCCTAGGCGGGTTAGGCGGGCGCCTAGGCGGATTTCTAAGCGGGACGTTAAGCGGATTGTGAATATATACATATATATTTTTTAATTATTTAATTATATATTTAGAGGTTATGAATTATACAAGTTTAAATTTTAATACATATATTCATTTATAATATGAAATTTGAAAAATAATTAAAGATTAAATAAATAAATAAATAAAAATATTTAAAAAAAATATATTTTTAAGGTTCAAAATTTGGTCAACCCGCCTAATTCCGGTCAAACCCGCTTAATTCCGCTTAATCCCCGCTTAATTACAAAAAACGCTTAAAAGTCTGATTAGTAGAAAATCGAGCCGGTTAGCCCGTTTTTTCCGCCTAGGCGGCCGGTTAGCCCGCTTTTTAGAACAGAGATTACACCCACTATCCTTAATTAATTTATTCATTCTATTATATTGCCTTGGTATCCGTGCAAAGTCAAAATGTAAAGAAATCAGATGAACAGAAGGAGTACTTAAACTTAATTGTACAATATGGTACGACGTACCTAACCTCAATTACACACTATGTGCGTGAGAGAAGGAAAGAGAGAGAGAGGAGGAGAGAGAGAGAGTGTGTGGGACATGGGACAAAAGCTACCTACCATCACGATTTATAAGTTAGTCTCCAATGTGATTTGAGTGTGAAACATTTAAATTATTTTACAAATTGAATTTGATTGAATAAAATATCAAAAAATCTTTGGGGATCGAACAATTTGATTCGATTTTTAGTTGGACTCCACTAAAATTATTGATGAAAATTACATTTCGCCCGGTATCAAAATTAATCCACTCTTATTTACAACTCTGCATTAAAAACGTTTTAATCTGTGAACTATTCTTGTATGTCCTACAAAGTTAGCGACCGAACATTATTAGTTAGGCCATCTCCATTGAAGCTTGAAATTTGGATCGGTCCAAATTTACTTAACAATGACATAAAATTTTGATTAGCTAAAATTTGGTTCGCACTATATTTTGGTTTTATCCCTAAAATCCTATTTTCTCTATAATTCTATGTTATTTTTTTTTAAAAAATAGAATAAAAATAGAAATCCTATTATAATTATAATTCTTTTTGTAATTGTTATCCTATTATAATTATAATTCTTTTATTTGTATTTTTTTTAAAAAAAATCATATTTCCCCTAGAATACTATGTTCCTTTAAAAAGAGTTAAAAATAGAGTTATTATGATGATTATAATTCTTTTGTTTATAATTTTTTTTAACTTGAAAAAACCAACGATCAAAAATCACCAACAAATAGAGGGTAAAACACCAACGAATACGTAGCCAGATCGTATAACATTTGATAAAACCCTAACGAATCTATAACATTTATTAATAAATTTCTGTTTAATGATATTTTCGTAACAAATTTGGTTTCACCCTTATTTCATCACAGATTCCTACTCCCCTAAAATTCATATTATTTTCCAAAACAATTGTTTGGAATTTTGTTATAATTATAATTCTTTTATATAATATTACTGAATTGTACAAATAACGTATATATTAGAACCAGAACCATTCATGTAATATTTTCTTGATTGTTTAAAATATAATCTTAAATAAATAATAAATAAATCTATATCTATAACGTGTATTAATAACAAAACCCCTTTTTAATGTACTATTTTATACCAAATTTGGTTCGTACCATATTTTGGTTTCACCCCAAGACTCCTATTTTCTCTAGAATTCTATGTTATTTTATAAAATAAATAAATATATTATATTACAATTATATTTTTTTATTACAACTTAATAAAAAAAAAGACTACGAATACAAATGTTAATCTACGATGACATGCTTATCTATAACAAACGAAATAAATTTTTAATGGTACTTCGGTACCAAAAATTGGTTCCACCCATAATATTCCTATTTCTCAAAGGATTCTATATTATTTTTTATTAAAATAATAAATTGTTAATACTATTATAATTGTAATTTTTATTATAACTCTATTCAGTTCACAAATAACGTATTTATCATAATCATGTACATTTTACGTATATATCGGAATCATTTAGTTTTTTTCTCGATTTTCGTAAATAAACTTAAATAAATAATATATAAAATGACCTTTATTAATAAACAAATTCTTTGTAAATAACGTAATTTTTTATAATAAATTAATGATCAATTTAATTAAATTTTCTCGGGCCATTATCATCTAATATCTTATTTGTAAGTGAAATCACGTTTTAATGATGCTTACTTCTAGATTTGTGTCTCCTAGAAATATTGGAATTTTGATGTAATTACAATTCTTTTTTTTATAAACTACTGTGTTCCATAAATATCGTAATTTTCTTTTGTACTTTTATCATTTTTATAGTATTTTTTAATGATAAATAAAATATTTCCTATAAAATTTAATAAAAAATGATCAATTTTAATAAATTATTTCGACCCGTACTTCGCACGGGCTATCATCTAATAATTAACTACTAATAGAATATCCATTTCAAAAAAAAAAGTACTAATAGAATATAATTATTATGTATTTTTAATTTAATATTAAGAAGATACTAAAACATAATTAAATTAAATATGCTTACATTTCTTAAATTCAAATTGACAATACATAACTCAAATTGAAAATACATTCAAACACATAAAATAAAATTAACAACACATAAAATTTAAATTAAAATACAATTTAAATGAAATTGTAATGGGAACAAAATTATCAATTTAATCATCAAAATTAAATCAATTTCCACCAATATAATCAAAATTTTAAATGTAATATTTTTCATTATTACATTTAAAAATTAAAGAATCATTTTATTGGACCGAACTATTAGAATTGTTACAGTTTTATCCCTCTGCCCGAACAAGTTGTTACTGCTGTGCTCAGATTCTTGCTCTTTGCCTCCTGTACTCGTTCAACAAACAACTGAAACTTCAGCCGGCATCAACGTTTACAAGACCCGACATTCACCTCGATCCGCAAACCTTGAAAAGCAACTCATCCATAATTCAGCTTCTCATTCTAGACAAACCTTTTTCCTTTTATATTCCTGTAGATTCGGCGGTAAAAGTTAAGTTGAGGGACTTGTACGAGCTATCGAAAAAAACTAAGCGGTACAATTATTGATGGACTCATTCACGAGGTTGATCATGATGTGATTGAGACGGAATACTTTTGTTCACATACTTGTTTGTAAATTTCTTTTGGTCAAAATATTTTTTACAATTCTGATTTCTGAACCTTCAAGCTTTGATCCAACGATGGAACGACAGTAGGCTGGTATATGAGCTCTGTATGGTATCACATCAATGTAAGGAGGAGAGGGTGAGAAAAGATTATTCAGAGAGTGGTGAACAAACACATAAGAAAAAATATTTTTTTTTTCCAAGCACACGACTTTACTAGAAGGTTCTGAAGATTGAAACACTACACCATAGACAACATGCCTATGTTCCCATTAAATATGTTGCCTTTACCATCATATTTTTTGCTAAGGCAACATATTTTTATGTTGGCTCAGGTAGAAAAATTATGTTGCTATAAAATAAAAGTGTTTGCATGTTGTCGTAGGTATCAAATTGTGATGCCATAATTTTGTAATGAACAAAATTTTACATTTTATACTAAAATTAAAAGTTTAACCTTTTTTCACATGAAAATTAATTTATTTGGATAAAAATAATCAAGAAGTTTTTACAAAAATCAAGAATATTTCAGTAAAAATGAATATCTCAATAAAAATGTTAAAAATTTTTAAGATAAATAAATTTATTTTATGTTTATATAATATTATTAAACAAAATTTATAAAATGAATTTTTTTCAAAATATATTTTAATATATCATTAAAATAAAAATATTTTCGTATATGATTAAAAATATTTGAATATAATATTTAAAATTATGTAAAAGGAATTGAAAAAATAAATATTTAATCATTTTAACTAATAATAAATTATTTTATTTTTAATTGACATTAAAATGAAATAATTTTGATAAAATAATAAAGAAGTTTTTATAGAAATCAAGAACATGTTAAACAAGTTAAGACCCGACATTCACCTCGATCGGCAAACCTTGGAAAGCAACTCATCCATAATTCAGCTTCTCATTCTAGACAAACCTTTTTCCTTTTATTTTCCTGTAGATTCGGCGGTAAAAGTTAAGTTGGCGGTAAAAGTTAAGTTGAGGCCGCTGTAATATTAACGTTGTGTTCCAAAACATATCCTTAAAACAACAGCCGCTGTCTCCTTTTTCCTCCGGCGGTGGCTCCTCCACCACCGACCGGAGGCCCGATTTCCTTGCTTTTTGTTCTTGTTTTCTTCAATAATTAGTTATCCTTGTGCTTAGATCTGAATCTTCGGAGTTTCCGGATTTTTCTTCTCCGATTTGTGGTAGATCCTCGGTTTCTTCCCAAATCCTTGGTGGATCTTCGATCTCAAGACGGGTCAGGTTTCTCTAGTTTTTGAAGGTTCCGTTTTCTAGATCTAAGACTTGTTTTAGTTTGATTTTTTGTGCAATTTCAATTTTTGTAAGTTCAGTTTGATTTCTCTCCTTGGTGAGAAGTGTGGTTTTTCTCTCCTTGGTAAGAGGTGTGGATTTCTCTCCTTCATTTGTGAGAGTTGGTTCGGATTCAACGATAAGAGCTTGGTTGGAACTTCATTTGTGGTCGGTAGCTCAAACGGATTTTGGCGAAGATGTGGAGCGTAGAGCGAGTATCTATAGACATATCATTTTTCTCAGACATTTGCTTATTTGTCTCATTTGGATTATGAAGACGAGCATGTCATCCTATTCTATGTTTGATCGATTCGATCACTCTTGTAGATGCCGTATGGCTTTTCTGTATTGAATTATCACCTTTCATAAAAAAAAAAAAAGTTAAGTTGAGGCCTTGTACGAGCTATTGAAAAAAACTAAGCGGATTAATCTAAAAAAAAAAAAAAAAAAAAAAAACTAAGCGGTACAATTATTGATGGACTCATTCACGAGGTTGATCATGATGTGATTGAGACGGAATACTTTTGTTCACATACTTGTTTGTAAATTTCTTTCGGTCTAAATATTTTTTACAATCCTGAACCTTCAAGCTTTATACATTAAATCTCCTTTTTGTTACGCATGTTCGTTTTGGGTAATAGTCCATGTGGAGCCTTTATACATGATACGTATTTTTTCTTGGGTAATAGGGTTACCCAATTTGGTTATACGTATCACACGAAAATTAAATAAAAAAAAATGAAGATATCCATTTTCAAAATGCGTATCTTATATAAATGGATTACCCCACTTAAAAATGCATATCCAAAACGGTAAAAATAACACGGTACCTCAAAAAAACGTTATTTTCAATTATTTTTTTTCAAAAACTTGTTATTTTTAACATTCTTTCACTATTGGAGATCTCCTTAGTGAGCATTTGATTGGAAAGGCATGTTTCTGGACAACTCAAGCCCCGTCGCATGTTACAGTTTTATCCCTCTGCCCTTGTTACTGCTGTGCTCAGATTCTTGCTCTTTGCCTCCTGTACTCGTTCAACAAACAACTGAAACTTCAGCCGGCATCAACGTTTACAAGACCCAACATTCACCTCGATCGGCAAACCTTGGAAAGCAACTCATCCATAATTCAGCTTCTCATTCTAGACAAACCCTTTTCCTTTTATTTTCCTGTAGATTCGGCGGTAAAAGTTAAGTTGAGGCCTTGTGCGAGCTATGAAATTACTACTTTATGTAACTCTAGCATTTTCCATTATCAAAAATCGGTTATGAAAGCTGCTGCAATCCTGCCAAATGCCCTCTCTAATGGAGGAAGACCATTTTTGATATGTACAATTTGTGTGTGTGTTAATGTACATTCCTTATCACTGTATATATATTAGTATATGCATCTTAACTTTGTTCATCCAACCGTACTAGTGAGCAGCGACAGAACCAGATGAAGACTAGCTAGCCTAGGCTCGATATGGTCCGACGTACTTAACATACAAGTCTCGACTGACTTTTAAAAATTAGCTATACATATCTTTGGTTGCACCTCTTTCAAGATCCTTCCACCGCCGAGAGTATGAGCGTACAAGCAGCAATTTATGGTCCCAAACTTCCAATTTACTAATTTATGTGATGCACGGTACTATGTAATACCAAAATCCAGTAGGGTCAATGGACCGAGTTTGTGGTGATAGAATGCATGGGTTCGAGTTAATTGTACAATATGGTCCGACGTACTTAACGTCAATGACACCGGCCATTGTCCATCGATGTTGATATGTACAATCATTTTTTTAAAAATTGGTAATTAGAATTAATAGAATTTGGGTTACCGCATAAAGTACAAGCATTCTTTGCCGTGCTCGAGCAAAACTTTTGCGACTATGTATATTGGACCTTTTATATTTAAAAAAGAATTATCCTCTTGTATATATACAGATTAAATGAGACCACATATTCTTGCTAATATGCTCTATATGTATGTAGCGTTTAGCTCTTCTAATGGGCAAATAATAGCAATATATGAAGATGCTGGAGCAATGTCCCCTGTTCCTATATTTTCTTTCATTGTCTTTTGTCACAATTTTTCTCTACAAATGGTTAACACTTCAAAAAACAGCTCTAAAAAATTTGCCACCATCTCCACCAAAACTTCCTATAATTGGAAACCTTCATCAAATTGGTCCAGAACCGCACATTTCACTTAGAGCCTTGGCTCAAAAGTATGGTCCATTAATGCTACTTAAGTTTGGAAGTGTACCTGTTCTTGTTGTTTCCTCAGCTGATGCGGCTCGGGAGATTTTGAAAACCAATGATCTCGTTTTTTCGGACCGACCTAATTCAAGTGCCGCCAATAGAATCTTCTATAACGGAAGGGACGTGGCGTTTTCTCGTTATAGTGAATATTGGAGACAAGTAAAGAGTGCATGTGTTACTCAGCTCTTAAGTAGCAGAAGGGTTCAGTCATTTCACAATGTCAGAGAAGAAGAAGTTGCACTTTTAATCCAAAATATTGAATGTCCTCATTCAAAATTAGTAAATTTAAGCGATCTGTTAGCTGAACTAACAAACAATGTAGTCTGCAGGGTTGCATTCGGAAGGAAATATGAAAGTGGTCATAAAGGGAATTCATACAAGATATTACTTGACGAAATAATGTCGTTGTTAGGTTATTCCCGCAGCATTGGAGATTATTTTCCATTGCTCGGTTGGGTTGATTGGCTCAGTGGATTGAAGGGAGAGGTGGAGAAAGCAGCCAATGAGATTGATACTTTTCTGGAAAGTGTTCTTAGAGATCAGCCAAGTACTACTGCATCGAATAATGGTAGTGTAAACAAAGACTTTGTATCCATTTTGCTTGAGATTCAGAAAACTGATGCTGGTTCTTCTATTGATAGAGAATGTATTAAAGCTATTATCCTGGTAAGTAACAATATCTCTCTCTTACTTATATATAACTGAAGGCAGTCCTGACACCCTTTTGATGTTGTAGTTAGTACTAAATTCTGATAAAAATTGAAGTGTCTACAACCGCTTGATGTTATTGTTAGTACTAAATGTTGTAAATTTTATCTAAAATATGTTATTGTTCGTGCTAAATGCTGTAGATTTCATCTAAAATTTATGTAGCTTAGATGTCTTATTGCAGAATTTCCTTCCTGCATAGTGTTTGGGCTCACACTTCCTGATTTTGAAAATGCATGTTGCTTTCACCCTTTCTTCCACAATAACTAGTCTTTTAGAAACTAGTCAAACTTTGTTATGCACTTAATTATAGGGTTAAGTATCAAAGTGGTCACTGAAGTGGAAGCCAAATATCAATCTGTTCACCGATCTTTTCGGGGTATCATTTGAGTCATTAAAGTCATAATAAATATCAAATTGATATCTTTAAAATGTACTCGAAAAGCAAAAATAATTTTTCATTGAGTTCTACACATTTTTCTTGAATGCTTCCATAACCAAACGAAAGGTTAATAATTCTAGTATTTTTGATAATATATTTAGATTTTTAAAAATTTATTTACTATTTATTTTTAATTTTATTGTCATTTTCCTTGTTTTAATTAAAAATAAATAGTAAATAATTTTTTTAAATTCTGAATATATTATCAAAAATACTGGAATTCATAATCTTTAATTTGATTATAGTAGCATTTAAGAAATATTTGTAGAACTCAATGAAAAATTACTTTTACCTCCCGAGTACATATATACAAGTATTTGTTTGATATTTATTATGACTTTAATGACTCAAATGATACCCCGAGAAGATCGGTGAACAAATTGATATTTGGCTTCCACTTCAGTGACCACTTTGATACTTAACCCCTTAATTATATATGCCAAATTTTCCTTGCCATCTGATTCCACCACTTATTCACGTCACTAAGAGAATAACATTCCTAATTTCGTAACGTAACCTTCATCACTTTTACACATTACTTCTAAATAAGTGAATACTAATTCCTACATCTAAAATTTAGAACTAGTTTAGTCGTTTACAACTTTTTGTAGGATATGTTCACTGCTGGAACTGAAACAACATCTACAACTTTGGAGTGGACAATAGCAGCCCTGATAAAAAATCCGGAAGTCATGTTCAAATTGCAGAATGAGGTCAGAGAAATAGGTAAAGGCAAATCAAAGATTTTAGAGGGTGATCTAGTCAAAATGTACTACCTGAAAGCAGTAATGAAAGAGAGTATGCGATTGTACTTTACAGCTCCATTACTAGTTCCTAGAGAAGCAAGGCAGGATCTGAAATTAATGGGGTATGACATAAGATCAGGGACACAAGTACTGATAAATGCATGGGCAATTGCAAGAGACCCTTAAAATACACCTTAAAATACGTGGCAGAAAGTGAAAAAAAAAGTGTTAAGAATTAAAAAGGACGGAGGGAGTAGTATTCTAGGGAAAATATGATTCTATTAAAAAAATTACAAATAAAAGAATTATAATTATAATAGGATTTCTAATTTTATTCTATTTTATAAAAAGGCAACATAGAATTCTAGGGAATGGGATTTTAGGGGTGAAACGCGAACCGTGAAACCAAAATATAGTGCGAACCAAATTTTAAGGTACCGTTAAAAGAGGGTTTCACTTATTAATTAATAAAGGTTATATATACAGATTAAATGAGACCGCATATTCTTGCTAATATGCTCTATATATATGTAGCGTTTAGCTCCTCTAATGGGCAAACAATAGCAATGAAGATGCTGGAGCAATGTCCACTGTTCCTATATTTTCTTTCATTGTCTTTTGTCACAATTTTTCTCTACAAATGGTTAACACTTAAAAAAACAGCTCTTAAAAATTTGCCACCATCTCCACCAAAACTTCCTATAATTGGAAACCTTCATCAAATTGGTCCAGAACCGCACATTTCACTTAGAGCCTTGGCTCAAAAGTATGGTCCATTAATACTACTTAAGCTTGGAAGTGTACCCGTTCTTGTTGTTTCCTCAGCTGATGCGGCTCGGGAGATTTTGAAAACCAATGATCTCGTTTTTTCGGACCGACCTATTTCAACTGTCACCAGTAGAATCTCCTATAACGGAAGGGACGTGGCGTTTGCTCGTTATAGTGAATATTGGAGACAAGTAAAGAGTGTATGTGTTACTCAGCTCTTAAGTAGCAGAAGGGTTCATTCATTTCACAATGTCAGAGAAGAAGAAGTTGCACTCTTAATCCAAAATATTGAATGTCCTCATTCAAAATTAGTAAATTTAAGCGATCTGTTAGCTGAACTAACAAAAAATGTAGTCTGCAGGGTTGCATTCGGAAGGAAATATGAAAGTGGTCATAAAGGGAATTCATACAAGATATTACTTCAGGAAATTATGACGTTGGCAGGTTATTCCCGCAGCATGGAAGATTATTTTCCATTGCTCGGATGGGTTGATTGGCTCAGTGGACTGAAGGGAGAAGTGGAGAAAGCAGCCAATGAGATTGATGCTTTTCTCGAAGGTGTTCTTAGAGATCAGCCAAGTACAACTGCATCGAATAACTTTGTATCCATTTTGCTTGAGATTCAGAATACAGATGCTGGTTCTTCTATCGATAGAGAATGTATTAAAGCTATTATCCTGGTAAGTAACAATATCTCTCTCTTACTTAGATATAACTGAAGGCAGTCTTGACACCCTTTTGATGTTGTAGTTGGTACTATATTCTGATAAAAATTGAAGTGTCTACAACCGCTTGATGTTATTGTTAGTACTAGATGTTGTAAATTTTGTCTAAAATATGTTATTGTTCGTTCTAAATGTTGTAGATTTCATCTAAAATTGATGTGGCTTAGATGTCTTATTGCAGAATTTTCTTTCCTGCATAGTGTTTGGGCTCACACCTGCTTCAAAAATTTCCTTCCTGCCGAGATTTTAAAATGTGCATGTTGCTCTCACACTTTCTTGCACAATAACTAGTCTTAGAAACTAGTCAAAATTTGTTATGCCCGATGCACGGTTGCTTGTAAATTTTTTAATTATATTTTATTATTAAAGTTTTAAGTTGTATATATATTTTTATTAATAAAATAATTTATAACTTTATAATCCCATGTATATAAATATTATTAAAATTATTTATTTTGAATTATTATAGTTGTATTTTGAATTATTATATTTGTGTATGTGGTGCATATTAATATTAATACATATTATTTAGGCTATGTGTGTTTTTTTTTTTGAATTTTATTAATAATAGAGATTTAACCAAACCAAAGAGTGACCAAAAAAAGAGTACCAAAAAAAAGAGTAACCAAAAAAAGAGTATCAAACCAAATACACCATGTTTTGCTTATAATAGTATAGTATAGAAGTTGTATTTTGAATTATTATATTTGTGTATGTGGTGCTAGGCCTGTCAATGGATCAAGAATCCAATCCGATCCAACCCGAAATTAGCGAGTATGGATCCTTCAAAAAAATATCCGATCCGATAAGGATCCGATCCGATAAGGATCCGATCCGATAATGATCCGATCCAATAAAGAGCGGGTATGGATTTAGCATGATCCGATCCGTTAACGATCCGATCCGAATATATTTATATATTAAATATTTTTTATAATTATATATAATATATTTATTATGTATAATATATAATAAAAAATATTTCTACATATCTATACTATATTATATATATAATATGTTATATTTATTATTTATATTTATTATTTATATGTATTATATAATATACTATATTTATTTATTAATATATATTATATTTTTTTATTTGTCATATATAATATAAAAATTATAAAAAATATATAGACTTTTCGATTAACATCTAAAAGTTTGAATACAAGTCAAAGTACTAATCAAAATAATAGTTAGACCGTTAAATTACTAAATCAAATGAATTTATTTTTTTTTTCTAAAATATTGGCATTAACATTTAAAATGATAGATGTTGACCTCCGTACGGTTGGATCATCAAGTAATATTTTGCAAAATATCGAAACCCTTTAGGGTTGGGTTTAGGGGTTAGGGTTTAAAATTAATATTTATAAAATTGAAATAAATTAAAATTAATATTTATTTTAAAGTTAGCCCATCTTTTAATCAAGCGGGTCGGAGCTCCGATCCGAAAATCCGAAACCCGAACGGATCGGGTATGGATCGGATTAAAAAATATCCGGCCATAATCCGATCCGATCCGAACCCGAAAATTCTTAATGGATTTGGATATGGATTTAGCATAATCCGATCCGAATCTGACCCGTTGACAGGCCTATGTGGTGCATATTAATATTAATACATATTATTTAGGCTCTGTGTGTTTTTTTTGAATTTTATTAATAATAGAGATTTAACCAAGCCAAAGAGTGACCAAAAAAGAGTAACAAAAAAAAGAGTACCAAACCAAATATACCCTATTTTGCTTATAATAGTATAGTATAGATATTAATATTAATACATATTATTTAGGCTATGTGTGTTTTTTTTTTGAATTTTATTAATAATAGAGATTTAACCAAGCCAAAGAGTGACAAAAAAAAGAGTAACCAAAAAAAGAGTACCAAACCAAATATACCCTATTTTGCTTATTATTGTATATATAGTATAGAAAAGAGTACCAAACCAAATATACCCTATTTTGCTTATAATAGTATAGTATAGATGTCAAATTCTCCTTGCCATCTGATTCCACCACTTATTCACGTCACTAAGAGAATAACATTTCTAATTTCGTAACGTAAACTTCATCACTTACACATCTATAACTTTTATTAATAAGCGAAACCCTCTTTTAGTGGTACCTAAAATTTGGTTCGTACTATATTTTGGTTTCACCCTTTTTTGGTTCGCACTATATTTTGGTTTCACCCCTAAAATCCTATTTTCCATAAAATTCTATGTTGTTTTTTTAACAAATAGAATTAAAATAGAAATCCTATTATAATTATAATTCTTTTATTTGTAATTTTTTTAATAGAATCATATCATAGTTCTCCTAGAATACTATGTTGCTTTAAAAAGAATTAAAAATAGAATTCTTATGATAATTATAATTCTTTTGTTTATAATTTTTTTTACTTGAAACATCTAACGATGAAAAACCACCAACAAATAGAGGGTAAAACACCAACGAATACAATATACAATCTAGGATTACTTATATAAATTTTTGTAAAACACCAACAAATACGTAGTATTATCGTATAACTATTAATAAAACACTAACAAATCTATAACCTTTATTAATACATCCCTATTTAATGGTACTTTCGTAATAAATTTGGTTCCACCCTTATTTTGGTTCCATCACAAATTCCTACTCCCCTAAAATTCATATTATTTTTAAAAAAAATTGTTTGGAATTTTGTTATAATTATAATTCTTATACTATAATCTTACTGAATTTTACAAATAACATATCTATTAGAACCAGAACCAGGTATATTATGTTTTCTTGATTGTTTAAAATATAATCTTAAATAAATAATAAATAAAATCTATATCTATAATCTTTATTAAAAACAAAATCCCTTTTTAATGTACTACTTTGTACCAAATTTGGTTCGCACCATATTTTGGTTTCACCGCAAGACTACTATTTTCTCTAGAATTCTATGTTATTTATAAAATAAAAAAAAATCTATTACAGTTATAATTCTTTTATTACAACTTAATAAAAAAAAAAGACTACGAATACATATGCTGATCTACGGTGATATGCTTATCTATAACAAACGAAATACATTTTTAGTGGTATTTCGGTACCAAAATTTGGTTACACCCCTAAGATTCCTATTTCTCCTAGGATTCTATATTATTTTTTAATAAAATAATAAAATTGTTAATATTACTATAATTCTAATTTTTTGTTATAACTCTATTCAGTTCACAAATAACATATTTATCATAATCATGTACATTTTAACGTATATATTGGAATCATTTAGTTTTTTCCTCGATTTTCTTAAATAAAATTAAATAAATAATATATAAAATGACCTTTACTAATAAACAAATTCTTTTAATAAAATAATTTTTTATAATAAATTAATGATCAATTTAATTAAATTTTCTCGGACCCTTATCATCTAATATCTTATTAGTAAGTGAAATCCCGTTTTAATAGTATTTCCTTCTAGATTCGTGTTTCTTAGAATTATTGGAATTCTAACGTAATTACAATTTTTTTATTATAAACTACTGAATTGCATAAATATTGTAGTTTTTCTTTTGTACTTTTATCATTTTTTGAAGTATCTTTTAATGATAAAAAAAATAAAAAAAATGATCAATTTAAATAATTTATCTCGATCCATGCTTCGCACGGCTTATCATCTAGTTACTTCTAAATAAGTGAATCTAATTCCTACATCCAAAATTTAGAACTAGTTTAGTCGTTTACAACTTTTTGCAGGATACAACTTTGGAGTGGACGATAGCAGCCCTGATAAAAAATCCGGAAGTCATGTCCAAATTGCAGAATGAGGTCAGAGAAATAGGCAAAGGCAAATCAAAGATTTTAGAGGGTGATCTAGTTAAAATGTACTACCTGAAAGCAGTAATGAAAGAGAGTATGCGATTGTACTTTATAGCTCCATTACTATCTCCTAGAGAAGCAAGGCAGGATCTGAAATTAATGGGGTATGACATAAGATCAGGGACACAAGTACTGATAAATGCATGGGCAATTGCAAGAGACCCTTCATTGTGGGACAACCCAGAGGAGTTCCGGCCTGAGAGGTTCTTAAATAGTCCTATTGATTACAAAGGCCTTCACTTTGAGTATCTTCCCTTTGGAGCCGGTCGAAGGGGTTGTCCTGGGATCCAGTTTGCAATGGCAGTTAATGAGCTTGCACTAGCAAATGTCATGCACAAGTTTGATATCGAATTGCCTGATGGGGAAAGATTGGAGGATTTGGACATGACTGGTGTATTTGGCCTTACTCTTAGTCGAAAATCTCCTCTCTTGGTGGTTGCCACACCACATGTTTGATTCTTAATGTTCACTTGTAGTTGCTTTGTGGATGCACGCAACAGAAGACTCGTTTGGCCTACCTTAAAAATTATCTATCACTCAAATCTAATCTATTAGCCTTTAAATAAACAGTACTTGAATGTTAATCTTAATGTGTGTAACTGTTACAATATACCATGCATCATACAGTGCTGCCAACTACTCTATCCAGCCTGTCAATAATTAGTCTATAAATACAGTTAAAGACATTCAGTTGTATCTACCTTTTATATTCACAATGTAGTCTATTATGCTTATCTTCTCTGTAACAAACTTTATATTCAGTTATGTAAATAATCAGTTTATATCTTCATCTTCTTCATTAATACTCCATTGTTATGGAGCTTTATCTACTACATATTATAGAAGTGACAGTAACTTATAAGTAATCAAGAATAAAAATACAAATACAAATATATTGGAACTTGCATTTTTAACAGTATTTTTGATTGTGCTGTCAGGTGAAGATTCAGAAAAAAAACCTACAAGAATTTGACAAGATTAATGAAACTTTTTAACAACTTAAGCAAATGCAGTGAAAAGTTGTTAGCGGAGACTTCTAGTTCTATACTGGC
Source organism: Kitagawia praeruptora (assembly GCA_037693485.1). Lineage (NCBI taxonomy): Eukaryota > Viridiplantae > Streptophyta > Magnoliopsida > Apiales > Apiaceae > Kitagawia > Kitagawia praeruptora. The sequence continues at coordinate 22,174,031 of CM075347.1, forward strand.
TGGTCATATATTTTAACTGAGGAGAACAAGTTGTTAGCGGAGACTTCTAGTTCTATACTGGCTGGTCATATATTTTAACTGAGGAGAACAACCCTTGAACTCGTGCATTTGTTACTTATTTTTGCACTCATGTGCTTAAGTTTCAGCCAGATAATCAGAACTCCAATCTACCGCGACCTGTTGAAAAAGCCTAATATATTTATTTATAATGTTCTTTTCGTCTCTATTTATCTTGTCCGTCTCATTGCAAGAATGTGTTATTACATTAGAAGATCAACTTTATGATCAATCTTAAGTTAGCGGAGACTTCTATACTGGTCATGTGCTTAAGTTTCAGCCTAATACTCACTGTCAAGACACAGCAGAATAGCATATAGGAGGAGTTCACTATATCACCATTGGTAATCACACTCTTAAAGCATTCAAGTCTAGAGTATTATTGTTAGCACACCAAAAATGTGCCTGCAGTCAAACCTTTTGTTGTCATCACCATATCACGTTCATAAAGTTTAGACACCGGTTTATGGATGAAATATTCCAATAATATTACATTAAATTATGACAAATGCACATGTGTGTAAAATGTAGAGGATGACCTTTTTTTTTTTTTTTTATTTAGGAGTTAAGGGTCCATTTGGATTGAGGGTTGATAAGGGTTGGGTTGGGTCGGGTTCAAATTTAAAATTTCGTTTTTGTGAAAATTTTAAAAGTAAAGTGTTGGGTTTTGGTAGTTTACGAAAGAACCAAAATAGTACTACATATTAAATCCAAAATTCAACATTTTACTTCTAAAATTTTCTCAATAACGAATTTTTAAATTTGAACTCAACCCAACCCTTCTCAACCCCCAATCCAAACGGACCCTAAGGCTTTACATTGTGATTCTGTTGACTATGTGTTTACGTACCGCCTGCTCAGTAAACTGAGTGGCCTTCATTGATACTAATACTGAAAGTGTAAAAATGGAAGACATTTTGCCATTCCTGTTAGCAATCTCAGTTTTTGCAGTCACAAACAAGTGTGGCAACTATAATAATGAAAGTGGTGAATTGGCTTTGGTTAAGGTCGAAGAAGTATGAGAAGTCACTAAAAGATTAAGGATTCCATGCAAATCCATACCGGAATTTACGGACATGCTTGAATTTGTAGCAATGGGCAAGGAGAAAAGTCTTAAGCAGATCAACTTGTTTGACGATGTCTCCTTCCATGCATTACCTTACATCCATAGCATCATCAAGAAATATGGTGAAGTTTCTACAGAAACTCTGTGTTTGCAGGATAAAAATCATTTAAATGTAGAGCTTTGCAATATGATTGAACCAATACCAAGCATGCAAGTGATAAATCCTGAACAAGATAGGGGAATTATGTTCAAGCCTAGCACATTTCACAAGATGCACCCTACCCACTTGGTGATATGATTCTTGGTGGCCTCATTAGCTCTGAGGATGCTAAATGGTCCAGAGATAGGAAAATAATGAACCCTTTGCACTTTGGAAAGTATAAGGACGTTTATTCTCTATTCTGCTTCCTAGAGAATAAACATAAGAATAAACAACGGATGCAAAGAACAAATATAAGAAGCCATGAACAAGAAACCATGAAAGTTTTGATAAAAGTTCTTATGGCTAAACATAAGAATGAGTTCTTTTATTATTTTTCCTCATTTCTATGATAGAATATGCTGCCAGCAACTCTTGGGATGATCAAGAAATGGAAGTTGCCAGTCTTGTAGGCGGGGTCAGCAAAAGTAGATGGAAAAGTTGACGAAATCAACTCATTTACAACCATCTAAAACTCCATTGTTAACATGAGCTTTACAACTCTGTACATTTACATGTTGAGAGGGAGAGAGAGAAGTACGTACGGGATGATATTCATGATTTATTAATACTAGCTTATAGCCGCAAAGCACGGGTACTTTTTATTTTTTTTATTTACTTATAGTTTAGTATATATAATATTATAAATATGTTGACAAAATTTAAATTTTAGACCTTTGTTTATAAATCTATACTATACTATAATAAGCGAAAGGGATATGATTTGTAGTTTAGTTCTAAATTAATATGTTGTTGGTGGAAATCGAACCTTCAATCTTTCTATATAATATAATTTAGTATTAATTTTATATTAAACTGTTGTTGGCGGGATTCGAACATTAGATCTCCAAACGGTCATGATCTATTTGAGTTAAAGATCTAACAGTTGTAAATGTGAATAACCAAAAATGAGGAACCATTACGCATTTTAAGAAAACATTAATTAGATGCTACATTTTCTTTTATACCCATTATAAATGCATTGATTTTTAAGAATATGAGTTATTTTATATTCCTGGTCATTCCTCATTAACTACTATACAATTTTTAAAAAGGATAATTTATGGAAAATGATCGCAATTTTACATTGCTTTCACTAATTTGGGGAAGCAAATTGATTATCTTAAAAATTAATAATTCATTAAAAATTGTAATACTCAATAAATATAGAAGATATGGATCGAAATATATCCCTCTAAATTGTTGGTTAGTTATTAGGATTTATAATATTATATAAATAAAATAATCTGTAGTTGTTTTAAAAGAAAAGGTTTAAGTTTCGAAAATAGAAATTAAAGCTAACATATTTTAAAAGTAATTAGTTTTTTTAAATTAAAGATAAAATAATGGTTAGTTACTAAAAATTATAACATTATATTTAAGAAAAACATAGAGAAAAAAATGGGATTTTAATGTTTTGGTCGTTATTTTTAGGGTTTTTTTGATAAATAAATTGCTAAAAGTAATTTTTTACAATTTTACTTTTGTTAAGAAAAACTATTTGTAAATTTATCATTTTAATTACAATTATACCAATTATTTTTTAAAATTGCAAAAATACGGGAATTGTGGGAGTAGCTTTGTGATTCACTTTTCACGCGTTTACCATTTTTATGTGTTGCTTCGTTGTTACACGCGCTCTTCTCGAGCTCCAAATAGTCCGGGAAGTTACGTTTTTTTATATAAAATGTTAATTAAATTTATTTTTATTCAAGTTAAATTATGGCTAAAATTATGGCTAAAATATAGGGTTGAACCAAACAACCAAACTACCATTTATCCCTTAGTTTGCTTATTATATATTAGTATAGACTAGCTGTTAAGCCGATAGATTGAACACGAGTCGAGATTAAAAATTTAATATTAATACACTATTTAATTATGTAGTTATAAAGAATCGAATCCGAGATAAAGTTAAAAAAATTAAAGTAAATAAATCTTTATAATTATGTCAGGAATTGAACCCCTTATAGGAAATCGAACACGCGATGAAATTAAAGAAATTAAATTAAATAATAAATCTTGTATAATTATGTAGTTGGAAAGAATCGAACCCCGAGTTAAGTGATAACCGTCAAACCCCTTAATCGAACTCCTCATAGGAAATCGAACATGGGGTAAAATTAAATTAAATAATGAATCTTGTATATGTAATTGGAAGGGATCGAACCCGAGTTAAGTGATAACCAAATTTGGTACTTTTGGTACTTTGGTACTTTGGTACTTTGATACTATTATGTACCATTAAAACATGGTTTTGCACATTAATATAGAGTATAGATAAATAATAAAAAAAATTAAAATACTATCCATAGTATTACTCCTTCCGTCACTAACTGAATACATGTTCATGTTAATTTTGTAAGAATAAAATTGATTAATTTTTTGATTGTATATTAAAATTATTCATTTATTATTTTAAAAAATTGAAATTTTATTTAAGCGATAAACTGAATATACTCTTAAATAGTATAATTTTTTTTATATTTTCCTAATTTTATAATACATACAAATTTAAATCAAATTTGATTAGTCAAATGTCAATATAAACAAACTAGTATTTATGCCCGCCATGCTGGGCCTTTAATTTGAAATTATATATATTATTCTAATGTGATTTTTGTTATTAAGATGAACTTTGATTTTTTTTTTTTTGTTTAAAATATTCAAATTTGCTAATTGTTTATGTAACACGAATGGTTACCCTATTTTCTTTGTTAAATGTCAAATTTCATAAATTCCAAAATCAAAATTTATATTTCTAACATATCATCACAATTATTGTATTTAAATAAGTTAAAAATATTTATGTTGATATTAATATAACAGAAATATATTTTTATAATTGAAAATTTAAATATTTAATATGTATCCTCCTCGGCCCCTGACGACGTCTCGAAACCTATACATAATAAATTTAAATTAAATTTAAAAAAATGATATATCTTTATAACACATAATAAATTTATATTTCTATATAACATAACTCCTCCATATAAACTTTAACATATAATCATAATTATTATGTTTAAATACGTAAAAATATTTATGTTGATATTAATATAAACAAAATTGTATTTTTATAAATAAAAATTTTAAAATTTAATAAGATACTCCTCGGCCCCGTCTCCGACGGCGCCTCGAATCTTGTATATGATAAAAGAATTTAAGAAAGGCACCTGTAAATTTCTTGGTATATTTTGCAATACCAATTTAAAATTAATAAACATAATTTTTTCAGTGTATATTATTTTTCAGCTCTTCGTTTGGGACCAAATATACTTTAAGGTAATTGCCTTTTAAAATGTAAAAAATTTAATATAAAAATTAAATTGTAAATGGCTCTTTACCTGAATTAAAAATATTAATTTCTACTTCTTTCTTGTAAATATGTCAAATATGAAATGAACTTCTTGCATTAAAACCAAAATACTATAATGTAATGAGTTTCTAAAATTAAAATCATATAATAAATATATAATAAAAAGGATAATATTTGAGGATAACTTCTGATGCCAAAGAATTTACAACTTTTTAAAATAAAAATAAAATTATAATTTGTGTACAATGTAAATTATAAAATTTATATTTATAAGGATTCCTCGGTCCCGCGAGGCCTCGAACCCCTATATATCAATAAAACAAAAATAAATTTAGACATACAGTTGTTCATAAAAATATATTAATCCTATTACAACATTGAATAAATTACTTTGAATACATTAAATATTAAATGATTAAAGAACTATGTTGTAATATCTTTCTTTAAATAGACTAAAGGTCCAAAAATAATAGGATAAGAATGCATTGTTCTTCATTTCTTTACATGAAAAACAAAGCATACATATGCATTTTAGTGGTTGAATCTTTTACATATGCAACTAATATTACAAAGTAGTATGAAAAGCACGACAAATAAAATAACCAAAAGAAAATATTCAAATGTTCTGCAATATTAACAATGTACACTTACAATAATATTAGAAAACTATAAGTTTCCAACAGAAGTCAGCAAATTAGCATGCTAGCCTGTTCACTGTAATGCAAAAAGCTATCCCCCACTATGTCTGAAACAATGCGAGACTGCAATCCTTAATAACCCCAGTCCTTAGCGTTTGGAAATGCGAGACTGCAGTGCATTATCTTAATTCCAAAAAAATTACAACTTTTTAAAATAAAAATAAAATTATAATTTGTGTACAATGTAAATTATAAAATTTATATTTATAAGGATTCCTCGGCCCCACCTCCGGCGAGGCCTCGAACCCCTATATATCAATAAAACAAAAAAAATAGATATATTGTTGTTCATAAAAATATATTAATCCTATTACAGCATTGAAAAAATTACTTTGAATACATTAAATGATTAAAGAACTATGTTGTAAAATTACTTTGAATACATTAAATGATTAAAGAACTATGCTTGCATATAGCTTACTTAAATTATCAAAGCAAGACCAACCTTTAAATTCGTAAAAAGAAACTTAGCTTCACCAAACGACAGCAATGTAAGTTAATCACTAAACCCACAGGAAATAGGGCTCAAGAGTTAGTTGCAAATAATATAAATATCAATAATTTAATAATACAATTCAAGGTGCAGTCATGATATTTCGTTTTGATCTCATAAACCTTAATGAAATCTATAATATTCCAATTGACCATTTTACGGGCTTAATGTACAAAACTCCAACACCCTAACACCTTGTGACCTTAATGTGATCATATCACAGACCATACACATGGCAGTAAAAATAGATACTTCTGGCTCATAAGGTTTAATTTTGACTGAATCATATATAAATTTGTAATTCTAACGAAATTGGCCAAAACAGAGTTCATTCCATGGTAAAGTTACGGTCTTATGAGTACAATGTGCTAAATGTTGGGGTTAAAAAGATTCATATCAGCATCATAGGCATGTTCCTGGTGTTACCCATCACTAAAACAGAAAATCCTGACATAAGAAAACTCCTCTGCGGTAGGAAAAGTTGTGATAGTAGAGTATGGACTATATGATACCTTCTGTCTTCCAAGAATTGTGACAGTAAAGTTTGACCTTAGCTTCAGACTAATACCTTAATACCTTCTGTCTTTCCAGAATTCTGTAGCAGAGTTCTTGTCATATCAATGTCCTCAGTCCAAGGGTTTACTTGTAAAATTCCAAGTATCGTCTGTAACACAAACTCACCATCAACCCCTTTGCAACCTCTTAAAGATAGCAACTTTAACGTGGCATTTGTCTCAAGGCTGTTAAAGATTTTGATGATATCTCCTTATCATTATGAATTTTCCAGTCAGCCCCTGCAACAAAGTTCAATCAGTCGCTGCAACATACATACTACCATTTATTATTGTCCATAATGAGTTATACTAACAACATTGTTACATATAGGGACCCTTTGCATCATGACATTACAATCGTTTTAACTACTTGTACTTGGTAACTAAGCAGTGAAGGAAAGAAGTCATTTGGACCATTCTGTTCCAGCACAAAATCTCATTCCAGTTCCAAAAATCATGAAATTCTTTGATGCAACCTTTAATTCCAACTCCTACTTTGATTGAGTACGGACAATGAGTCCTATAAGAAGCATATTAATGATATTCACTCCAGGAATAAGAGCTGCAAAAAGTGCTCCATGAAGACTGGAACTGCACCAATTATAACTATGACTTCATGAATATGAATAGGAGAAAGAAGCTACCGTATTATAATTACCTGTACAGCGGCCAGCAAAGCATGAATACTAAACCAAAACTTATATGCACCAGCTTCCTGTTAACTTTCTGAAAATAAAGTATACATGTTAGAATCCATCAGATGCAACACACTGGTGAACCAAAGTCCTTCGCTAAATTTAATTAAAATTATATTTTTTAAATTAAAAAATTTTAATTAAAAAATTGAATCCGGCGGCCTGATTTTTAAACGCATTAGCGTTTAAAAATCAGGATAAATTAGGGTATAGGATTGTTTACGACCCTAAACCCTAAGTTCGTATACGATTTTTTCGTCGTTCGGAATATTTCTAAAATCAAAAATGAAAACGTTAAACCCCAAAAGTTAATTATTGTACCCCGATGATTAATTAAAATTGTATTTTTTTAATTTAAAAGATACAATTTTAATTGCATTTGGTTATAAAATTTTAATATTATTTACAAATATATTTAGGAGAAAAAAAAAACAAAACAAAAACAATAGCCCAAACGCCACTTAATGTGGCTTTCTTCCCCGGCCAAAACGCCTAAAAGCCATCAACAAACCACAGATAATGATTTTTCCGATTTTATTGCATTTGCAACATGCTCCAGGACCTACAAAGATAGTGTTACAAAAATAAAATTCAAGCAGTACTCCACCTATTACAATTTACAGTGTCCTATATAGTATTATACAACCAAAAAATTAACCAACTATTCCAGTCAGGAGATGGGAGCAGTCGTAATAAATAAAAATCTAGAAATTTTGGTACTAAAATGCAAGCCAAAGTTTCAGTTTTTCTCATATCTTGATCAGTGGTCCTGGTTTGGTACGACTATATACTTCAATACCATGGTCTTTTAGACCTTCATGCTCTAAAAATCATAAAACCGAATACCGAAAATATGAGTCAAACCATGTAATCCATTGCCCCTTTAAGACATGTTTATACATGTATTATCAAGCACAAACACCCTGCTATAGTTGTTTGGCCAGAATATGACATTGCAAATTCGAAAACAATGAACACCTGAAATATGTAAAAAAGAAGATTAAATTTGTATTCGTAACGAATAAAAAGATAAAAAGCTAACGCCGATAACATAGGGTGCTGGAATCTAGAACAAATTTGAGATGTAAGACCCATTCCGAGTAAAATCCTCTTTACTTTATGTTCAAGGCTAAATATCAACAAAATCAACAAAATAATCATGTAGTTAAACTTGTATATACACACCAAAAATCAATCTATTGACGATGATTATATTCACACAAAGAATCAAACCAACTATTATACGTATAAATTTTTGTCAAAAAATCAATTGTTAATTCATATTAAGAAAAGTACCTGAAAGTTACAGTATCAATTTTTTCTTTTGGGCAAATCGTCAAACAACTTCTCAGCAAGCTTCAATCTACAATACAAAATAACAAATTGTTAGTAAAGTTAATACATAATATGAAATTAATGTAAAAATCAAACTATGAACATAGAGGTAAACAAATTATAATGAAAAGAAAAAAAATTAAAATGAAGAGAGAAGAGAGCAGGAGACAAAAGAGAGAGATATAAAATCTTGTATATAATGTTCAAAAACTCAATCTTTCAATAGAAGCTACTATTCTTCGTTGGTGTAGTGCACGTGGAAGGAGTAATGGGGAGTGAGCCAGTGACTCACTTGTATCAACTTTTCTTGTAGTGGCATTTTTGCAATAAAAGTGAATAGTCGGGGTAAAGACCTAAAATGAAGAAAATTACTGTACAAAAGGGTCAACAGACACTATTATATCATAGATATTTAGAAACATAACGAGTAATTCGATATCCTACGAAAAGGTAAGGTCTTTGTGGTTGCCCATTTCTTTTATTGTTCGGTCTATGTTGACTGTTATGAGTGTAGTCTCCATGTTTCGGGTAAGCACCTATTCATCTTCTCTCGATCAACAAGCCGCCTCCCTCTTCCCCTCCGGCGGTGGCTTCTCCATCGGCCGGAGGACTTTAATTTCCCTTTCTTTTGTTTTTGGAGGATACTCTTTTCCCCCAATTGAGGGGTTTTTAACGAGGTCCTCCTTTACATAAATCTCTCCCAATTTTCGGATATTTCAGATCCGGTTTTCTCTTGGGGGTGCTCATCTTTTTCGATAATAAAGTTGCAGGCAGGGGCTTCGACGGCGGCTATATTTTCAGGCGATGTTGTGGCTCATCAGTGGGTCTTTTCTTTTCAGATCCGGATTGTGGTTCAAACTCGAGTGGTAGGAGATTTTTCCATCTTTAGTGGGTTCACAGGGGCTGTACTGGTACCAATTGGTCTTCGTCTTTCCATCCCTTCTACTGCTTATCTCTGTGCATAATCTTCCCATGCCTCCCTGTCGTGACGACGTGTCGCCGGCCTGCGGCGGCGCGTGCAGGCTTGGCTACGGTTTGGTTTTGTAAGGATGTAGTGTGGGTTTTTGGTTGGATGTTGACTGGAGTGTGCTGGGCGGGTAAATGTAGTGGTGTATCAAAATATGGTGGGTTTCGCTAGTTCGTTCAGATCTGGTGGCTGGAGTTCACTTACAGAGGATAACCGGTGGTTGGTTGACCGAATTCGGTTTTTTGCGGGGATTTTCCCAGCAGATTTAGTGGGTTTGCCTCAGCCCATCGGTACTGTAGTGGAAGCTTTTATTCCGAAGGGTCTGATTGTTAGCTTCAGGGGTCTTTTCAGCATGAATCTTTAGGTGGTGGTTGAAGTGGTATTTGGGGTATTTGGTCGGACCTTGTTTGAGGTAACAATTAACATTGGTGGTTTTCAATTGTTAGTCAAAAGAGGTTGTTTACTTCAGAGTGTTTCTACGCCCGAGTTACTGTGTCGAGTCGAATTTTGTGGGCTTTCATTGGGACTGTTTTAGTGGAGTTCCTGGAGGTTGGTTTGCCGGGGTTTGGTCTCAGTATAGGGACATGATTTTCGTCGAGTCTACAGCCTAGGGTCAGGTGCAGTCCAATAATGCATTGTGCCATGGTGATTGCTTTGCTCGACAACATCTTTTGCTTTTGAAATTCAAATTTCAAATTTCAGTGATCTAGTGGGGTGTTATTATCTACAAGCATATTTAGTGGTCGGTACTACGCAGTGGATTTAGTAGTACATTAGTGGTATTTTATTGTAGTGGATTTAGTGGTAATTAGTGGTTCAATTTTCAGTGGTTTACTACTTTACTTTGTAATCTCCTGCAGGCTTGTAATTGCCTTCGTGCTTTTATAATAAAATTCCTTGCCTATCAAAAAAAAAAAGTTGGCACACATTTGAAAAAAAAAAATTGTTCCTTTGTTTTAAATACCAATATTTAATTTTATATTTAATATACATACTCATAACTCATCATTTAATGTTAAGATTAAGAACAAATTACATAATTAAATTTTTTATATTTTTTTGCAAATGTACCAACTAAAAAAGGACTGAGTATCAAATTGATTTTTTGAAGTGAAATCTATATATCAATTTCATATTTTGGGTATCATTTAAATTATTAAAGGTCATTATAAATATTAAATAGTTATCTTTATAATGTATTAGGGAAATAAAAATAATATTTTATTGAGTTTACACATTTTTCTTGAATGCTATCATAACTAAATGAAAAGTTAATAATTATAGTATTTCTGATAAAATATTTAGATTTTCAGAAATTTTTATATTATTTACTTCTAATTTTATAATTAATTTTTTTAATTTAATTAAAAATACAAAAATAAATAGTAAATAAATTCTTAAAATCTGAATATATATTAAAACTTTCATTTGATTATAGTGACATTTAAGGAAAATTTGTAGAATTCGAGGAAAAATTATTTTTACTTCCCGAATACATATATAAAGATTTTTTTATTTAATATTTATTTTAATTTTAAAAATTAAAATAATACTCCATTTAAATCAATAAATAAATTGATATATGAACTCTATCCAATAACCGATTTAATAATTGACCCATTCTAGTCCATTTACTCCCTTTGTATCAAAATACTTTGCTAGTTTTGACTTTAAACACTGTTTATTGTAAGCGATTTACTACTAATTTAGGCATAATTTATAAAATAAAATAAACTCATGAAGGCATAATTTATAAAATAAAATATATTCATGAGTGATTTTGTTTGATTCATATTTGTGAATGCTTTAATACAATAAAGTTTTTATATTTATTTATAATATAAAATTAAATATATTAACAATTAAAAATGTGCATTGCAAATGTGTCCAAATAAAGAGGAAATTTTTTTTTTGAGATGGAGGAAATGATAGATCTGCTTTGGTTTTTGTTTTGATCACGTGAGCGTATTTTCATCTATTTATAAATGGAGGGTATTTTGGTCACGTTGCGGGTACCGGATACATGGATGCATGGATGTGTAAATAGGGTTGTTTGACTTATCATAAAGTTGGTGGCTTACACGCTTATAAGCTCCAGTCTTGTTGAGGTTGTTTGCCTATTTAAGTTTTAGTCCAATTTATAATTTATATATTGATGTTGAGTATCCTTAACATTCAACTTTAAGCTTATTCTTATTTCTCGATATACGCAATATATAATATCCTTCAAATCTTTAAAACCATATATCTTTTGATCAATTCATTAGAAAATTAATATGTATATATAAAATTGCTCTTTTGATCACATTTGTTTTACATGTAAATTTCATTAGAAATCTTGAAAATCATGTATGTTCAGCAAACAAAATATTCCAGAACATATTGTTCTCCAAAACATGTTCTGCTTGCAAATGATTTTTAAGATTTTAAATGAAATAATAATTTTCATTGAATATTCTTTACAAATGTATAAGTTTTACAATGTTTTGAAATATTTTGAGTACATAATATATCTAAGAGAATTTTTAAAAGAACGGTTTATCGATTAGTAGGAAAAATATTATCTATAGTATTGACTTGGTTCATTGATTTTATTGTTCGGTCTATCAGTAGGCTTGTCAATGGGTCGGGTTTGGATCGTATTCGACTAAATCCATATCCATATCCATTTAAATTTGTCGGCTCGGATTGGATCGTTGTCAGATTATTAATAGCATGATCAATATCCAATTCATTAGGATTTCGAATTATCGGATTGGACCTCTAGATTCATTTAAATTTAAAATAAAATTAAAAATTGATATAACAAACAGTAAAATAATAAAATAAAATTAAACCAAAAAATCTTTAAAATAGCAAAAAAAACTCAAAATATAACATTCAAGATTTAATAATAAAATTTGAATTGAAGTATATGTTATTTGTATATATATTATAACTTTTAACATAAATTTAACTATTAAATAAATAAATTTGAACAAATAACTTCGAATGTACATATTCATTCGTTTGAATCTAATGAAATAATGATGTATACAGGATATGAAAATCTAATGAAATAATAGTGCATATGAAAGATGAAGAAAATAATTGAATGAGAAATAAAATAATAAATCCCAGAAAAATAGATTAATTTGATTATATATAGTTAAATTTATCTTATATATTATATTAAAGTTACATATAAGTAATTTTAAATGGTCGGATCGGGTTATTACTGGATCGGATAAACTAAAATCCATACCCGATCTATTATACATCGGATCTTTATCGGATCGAATTTTTATCGGATCAGATTCTATTTTATACAATCCATATGCACTTATTAAAGCTCGATCGGACCGGATCGGATCGGATATCCGATCCATTGACAAGCCTAGGTCTATGTTAATTGTTGAGGGTATTATAGTCGATGGACATCTATATCTGCTGTTGGTTATAATTATGTTGAGGATATATTGGTCTATTTATGGATGGAGGGTATTTTGGTCTATTGACATATACATGGATGTGTATATAAATTCGACAGACAAGACAATACAGAGTTCGTGAGTGACCAACTCTGCTTGGACCTGTTGGAGTAATCTTCCGGTAATCTCCAACTTTCAATTTTATCTTTTTTCGTAGTAGTTGATTTTTAGCTTACATGTTTGACTAGTACTTCCTCCGTCCCATTTTATAAGATTCTTATTCTTTTTTGGTATGTCCCAAAAATAATGAACCTACTATACTTACTATTTTTGAACACTACTTTTCAATATTACACACACTACTTCTCTATTTTATACTCTCTTTTTATTCAATAAACACTATTACACCCACTACTTTCTCACCTACCCCATTTTTTATACACCCACTTTCACAACTAACCAATCAAATATTACCACCTAGCAAGTTAAACTCATTTTTCTTAATCTTTGTGCAAAGTTGACAGTGTCATTGTTTATGGGACGGAGGGAGTACTACTCATCTTTTGGTTACATGTTATTTATCCATCTTTTCACTATGTGTTGTTTCTTTAGTGTACATACAAAAACCTCAAACCAGACATGCGAACATATAAATTTTAATATAATTCGAGAATCGGAAAAACTTGTGCTAGGAGTGCTAGGAATAGACAGTGTTGTATATATAGTTCGATAATCGGAAATAATGGGCGAGTTCACCTTGTACCAGTTAATCACGGATTAATCGGAATAATTAATCGAAGCATTAATAGGATATTTTAAGATAATATAATAGTTTTTAACTTACTAAGCTTGTAGGTATTAGTTTAAGAAAAATATGTAGCGATTAATTAGATCCGAATCAGGGGTGAATGACAAAAATAACACATTTTCGGGGGAGAGTGCCCTAAATGACAATGTGCGGAAAAGCTACCCAAAATGACCAAAGATATACGCATTTGGCATATGCGTTTATCGAATACGCATAAGGGTAATGCGTTTACTTTATAAATTGGAAACATACAAGATGAGATACGCATGGCGCAGATGTGTATCACAAAATACGCATGCCCAAGATGCGTTTGTCTTACTGTTCATCGTCTCCCCATAACAGATGGAGGTAGCATTTTTTGGCGATTTTCGTGCGATTTCCGGTGAAGCTTGGTTCAGCCCTCTCCACACATTTTCCCGTTACATATTATATACCAATCAATTTTTCTTCTCCTCCTCGACAACCCTATATAATTCATTTGTCGATTATAATGCAGGATTTTGAAATCCCAAATCTAACCTAACTTCCGATTACATTTTCTCATCTACTGGTACACGACCCTGCGGGTCAGAAATTAATAAAATGATAGTGAGAAAGGTAGAGTGAGGTGTGGCCATCAGTTTGATGTGCTCAGATGGAGGGATATCGACGGAAAGGAGAATGAATTTTGGGGGCGACGGTAATGGCGATGATAATGGAGATCGATGGAACGGAGATGGAGTTTGCTGTGCTCAGATAGGTGTACGCATATTCTGTATGCGCATAGCTGTGGGTAAAAAGGGTAGTTCGCGCGACTTCTGATATTTTGGGCAATCATGTATTAAAATAATGTTATTTTGGGCATTTTTCCCCGAATCAGCAGAGTACATTGTAAAGATTAAAAGGGAGATTAATGGGTTAAATATGTGATTTTTTGAACCATGGGAGTAGATCATAATTTGATCCTATACTATATTCGACATGCGAAGCCTTTGTGGTTTTCTTTCACAAATCTCTAGTTGAACTTTGATGTTTTCGGAATAATGTTGTCTGTTAATTATTTCACAGACCTTTTAGGACTGATTTATAAATTGTTATAATTTTTCTGGAGAAAATTAGGCTATTTGATGATCTCATCTTTTAATCACAAGTACAGCTGCTGTTTTATTGATTACATGCATGGTTGCTTATTTACATCTTCTGATTTTAGTGTTAGTACCGAAAAGAGGCTAATGGATTGTAGAGGCGTTGTTGCTGAGCCAGTTCCGAAAAGGCAACTTGTTAACTTCAGAAGGTCTGGGGAGGATAAGATAAGCAACTTGCCCAGAGAGTTGATTGTTGGGTTTTTTGGGCTCCCTTCCTATGTGGAGAACAGTCCATATGAGTTTTTAAAGTTGGGTCATGAGCTCTCTACTTTATGGATTAAAAGCCCATGTATTCTTTAGGGTTCACTACAGCAGGAATATGAGAATATAAAAGCTTTTATTATGAGATGTTTTACAACTAGAACTGAGTGAGAGACAAAGTTGCAGCTGTCTAGGTCGTATATTATGGAGTTCAAAAGAGAGTTTTTCTGCAGAACATTGTTCTAGTTTTTCTTCTTCATTCACCTTCATTTCTACTGAGTTATCTTCCTTCATTTAAGCTTAAAGCTTGTCAGCGTGTTGGAGATATAGAACTTGGTATTAGAAGAGCTTTGTGGAATTGGAAGATCAACTGCTTGGAGTCTTGTATTGTGCATAAAGAGTTGTTCTTTCAGCTTGCTTTTGGTATGTATGTTGAGTTCACAAATGTTGCTTGCTAGGATACCTTTAATCTTTGGATTCTTGTTTAGCAATTTGTAGAACTGATTTGTAACAACATTTTCTCATAGTGAAATCGTTTATTGGACCGTGGTGTCCGTGGATGTTTCCCTTCACACCGGAGGGTTTTACCAGGTCAAAATCTTGTGTTCTATTTTGAGTAATCTTGTTAGTCAGTTTTGTCATCCTTTGCTTGTGCCTTATCAGAGTGGTATCAGAGCTTGGTTGTGATGGAGGTTAACACAAGCCGAATGACTTGTTTAAATGGTTCTAATTATAACAAGTGGAAGGGAAAAATGAAGGACTTGTTGTATGTGAAAAGTTTACATCTTCCTGTTTTTGCCAAAGAAAAACCAGCTGCAACATCTGCAGAAGTTTGGAAATTTGAACATGAACAAGTGTGTGGTTTTATCAGGCAATGGGTAGAAGATTGTAACACCCCAGTCCCACATCGAGGAGATTTGGGACTTCTGTTCAGTTTATAAGGTAAAGTACTACTACTAAGTGCACCAACAAATCATGATCTTTTGGGGGCCTGTGGTGGGCTTGTGGATTACCCAAGTTGGCTGCATTTGGGCCAGTTTACTTTGGCTTATTTCGGATTCGGAATCGAGACTTGACCCGATTTACGAAAAAGACTCGGGATTTAACCCGGGTTGTCACATATGGTATCAGAGCCGACTCTCGAAAGCTTGATTCGTCAAGTTACCGGAGGTGGGGACACGAAGGCTGGTGGTATTATCCCACAATGGACAGAGGTCTGGAGGTGGGGACACGAAGCCAGCTAGTATTATCCCACAATGGCTAGAGAGGAACGATCTTGGACCTATGTGATAAGTGGAGTTATATCCACTTGGATCGCTTCAATTCGGCTTAAATTGGTGTACTTGGACTAAGTATGTGGTGTTTTTGATGTGTTTGTAGTGAATTTGTGCAGGATTAAGAGTCGGATGTGGGATGATGTTTTCCATGTTTAATTGGTGGGTTTTGAGCTTAAAAAATGAAAGTACATCAAATTGCAAGAGTGCCGGAAGAAACGGAATGAAAATCGGAGTTAAAACGAAGAAAATAGAGCAAAATCAGCAAATGAACAGTAGGTCGGGCGCGGTCGCGGCGGGCGCGGGAAAATCAGCCAAAATTTCTGATTTTTGTTTTGGCCATATCTTGAGTTCTACAAGTCCGTTTTGGACGATTCAACTGCCCACGCGAAGATAACGGAATTCTCTTTCATTCTAAAGTGGTCTTGAGCACCTGACACTGCCAGAAAATTCCAGAACTTTTGGAAACCCATTCTGAGAAGGAAATTGCATTATTTTCTAATTCTAATCATTGTGGAATTACCTTGGATGACCAGAAGCTTCTAGAATCAGACTTATACATGGCAATTGCAATTCTATTTCATTCAAGAAAGGAAAATTACCGAAATTCTATCCTAAATCAAAGACGATAATTACTTGGTTGAGGAGGCACTTGGGGCTATAAATACACCTCTTGGGGACACAAAAAGAAGTCCACGACAAGACACAACACACCAGAAATTTATATCATTGTATTTGCGTTACATCATGTTTTCAGTAGACCCCATGACTATGAGAAGTTTGATCATGAGCTAATCGTTGTCATGGGGTCCTAACGGATTTATTTATGGAATTTAGTAGTTGATTGCTTTATTGATATGTGTGTGATGAATTATTGATATCCTTGTATGGTTGTGTTTCATGTGTTTAGATGCGTCATGAACATCTAATTTGTTAATCTCTTGCGAAACGAGAGTGGATCTTGAGATTTAGAACTTGCCATGCTAGCATAGGATAGGTTGATGTTTTAACATCATGATTTGTGGCGTAAATAGAGATATTATGCTACCCTATGTGATCTATGTGGATAACTTGTTCTTCAACCGTTATGTTTTCAAATTCTATAGAGATATAGGGTCTAAGCATAATTGGTGTCTATTCATCTTCTATCTCTTTTGTGGATGTATGTTTAGTTTGGTACTAGTATACCGAGAGGTAACTTTTACTTGTTTCGTGTTGTCCGATCAGATATCGAAACCATCACATATATTGATTAAGGCATGATCTCTAAAGGAAGTATTTAATGAAGTTAGGATACCATGGTTTCTCTTGTAGAAGTAATTCGATTTTAATTCTCATTAGTTAATTAATTCTTAGTTTATTAATTTGCATCTTAGTTTAATTTAGATAGTTAAAACCCATATTTGTTATTTGTCTTAGCAGTGGATAATAATCATACATTGTTGCATAGGTGCATGAACTGAATTGAAACCATAACCAGATCTCTGTGGGAACGAACTCAACTTATATCTATATTACTTGTGACCACGTACGCTTGCGTGATTTTGTGTAAACACTATGGGATATTCGTTCAGGCCTGACGAGGACGTCAGGAGTTTAAGTGGGGGAGTTTGTAACACCCCAGTCCCACATTGAGGAGATTTGGGACTTCTGTTCAGATTATAAGGTAAAGTACTACTACTAAGTGCACCAACAAATCATGATCTTTTGGGGGCCTGTGGTGGGCTTGTGGATTACCCAAGTTGGCTGCATTTGGGCCAGTTTACTTTGGCTTATTTCGGATTCGGAATCGGGACTTGACCCGATTTACGAAAAAGGCTCGGGATTTGACCCGGGTTGTCACAAAGATATTGTTTACAATCATATTGTGAATGAAACTGATGCAAAGATTCTGTGGGATAAGCTGGAAACTCTATATGCTTCGAAAACTGGAAACAACAAATTATTTCTCTTGAAGCAGCTAATCAATTTGAAATATCGAGATGGTTCTTCTGTTTCTGATCACCTAAATGAGTTCCAAGGCATAATGGATCAGTTGTCAGGAATGAGCATAAAGTTTGAAGATGAAGTTCAAGCACTCTGGCTCCTCAACACTCTACCTGATTCATGGGAGACATTCCGAATCTCGCTTACTAATTCTGCCCTGAGTGGTGTTCTTACAATGGAATTAGCTAAAAGCGGTGTGTTGAATGAGGAAATGAGAAGAAAAACTCAAGGATCATCTTCACAATCAAATGTGCTGTTTACAGAAAATAGGGGGAGAAGTAAGACAAAGTGGCAGAAAGGTCAAGACAAAGGTCGAAGCAAGTCCAGAGGCAAGTACAAGAACCTTGAATGCCATCATTGTCGAAAGACTGGGCATATCAAAAAGTATTGTTACAAATGGAAAAGAGAAAATAAAGGGAACGTGAAGCAAGATAAAAAGGATCATGATGCTCATGTATCAGTTGCTTCTTCTGATGACCTTATTGTTGTTCTTGATGAAGATATGATAAATTTTTCAAGTGATGGTACAAGTTGGGTAATAGACAGCAGAGCTTCACAACATGTTACCTCTCGAAAGGAGTTTTTTACTTCCTATACACAAGGTGACTTTGGAGTTCTCAAAATGGGTAATGATGGTTTGTCAAAGGTTATTGGTTTCGGGGATGTTTGCTTAAAGACTAGTACAGGAACTAATTTAGTTCTTAAAGATGTCAGGCATGCTCCTGGAATTCGTTTGAACTTGATTTTAGCTGGTAGACTTGATGATGAGGGATATCAGAATAATTTTGGAATGGGCCAATGGAAACTCACAAAAGGAAATCTAGTTGTAGCTCAAGGTAAAAAGTGTTCTAACTTATATTTTATACAAGGACTTATTTCGAGTGAAAATGTAAATGCAGTTAGTGAAATTGATGCATTTAAGCTACGGCATAAGAGACTTGGTCACATAAGTGAGAAAGTGCTCAATTGTTTGGTGAAGAATGGTGCACTTTTGGGTGTACAAGGTGGAAAGCTAGAAAAATATTCCCATTGTATGGCAGGAAAACAAACCAGAGTATCGTTCAAAAAGAAACCTTCTTCAAGAAGATCAGAAATTCTTGAATTAATACATTCAGATGTTTGTGGTCCTTTCAAGGTGAAGTCTCACAATGGTGCACTCTATTTTGTCACATTTATTGACGATCACTCCCGAAAACTTTGGGTGTATGTTTTAAAGTCAAAAGATGAGGTTTTTGACAAATTTAAAGAGTTCCATACTGCTGTTGAAAGAGAGACTGGAGTGAAACTCAAATGCATTCGAACCGACAATGGTGGTGAGTATTGTGGACAGTTTGAGAAGTATTGTGTACAACATGGAATCAGACATCAGAAAACTCCTCCGAAAACTCCTCAACTGAATGGTCTAGTAGAGAGGATGAACAGGACGTTAATTGAAAGAGTCAGGTGTATGCTTTTAGAAGCAAGGTTGCCCAAATCGTTTTGGGGTGAAGCATTACTCACAGCTACTCATGTGATTAATTTAAGTCCTGTAGTGGCTTTGGAAGGAGATGTTCCGAATAGAGTGTGGTCAGATAAAGATGTTTCGTATGATCACCTACGTGTGTTTGGTTGCAAGTCTTTTGTTCATGTCCCTAAGGATGAAAGATCTAAGTTAGATGCAAAGGCTCGACTGTGTATTTTTCTGGGATATGGTGGAAAAGACCTTGGTTATAGACTATATGATCCTAGTAAAAAGAAAATTGTTAGAAGTCGGGATGTGACTTTTCTAGAGGATCAAATTGGAATGGATTCTGAGAAGACAGAAAAGCTGGAGTCCAAGAAAGATGATAACTTAGTAAATGTTGACCCTGTGAGAATTGAAAGAGCCAGTAGTGATGCTTATGGTCATGATGAAACAAGTGAACAGTATAGAGGTTATTCAGATACTTCAACAAATGATGTTATTGATGAACATCAAGATGCTCCATCAAAGTCTCAACCTCCACCTAGAAGGTCCAGTAGAGAACCTAAATCATCTACTAAATACACTACTCATGATTATGTGCTTTTGATAGATGGAGGAGAACCTAAATCGTATAATGAAGTTCTTGAGAGTAAAGACAAAGAACAATGGTTTGGAGCAATGCAGGAGGAGATGCAATCACTTGATGAAAATGAGACATATGAGCTTGTAAAACTACCAAAAGGAAAAAGAGCTCTAACAAATCGATGGGTTTACAAAATCAAGCATGAAGAACATTCTGAGTTACCACGATTTAAGGCAAGGCTGGTGGTTAAGGGATTTAACCAGAAAAAGGGTGTAAATTTTGTAGAGATTTTTTCACCTGTTGTGAAAATGTCTTCCATTCGAACTATTCTAAGTTTGGCAGCTTCTTACGATTTAGAAGTAGAGCAGATGGATGTTAAAACTGCATTTTTGCACGGGGAATTAGAAGAAGAAATTTATATGAGGCATCCAGAAGGTTTTCAAGTTAGTGGTAAAGAAGATTATGTTTGGAAATTGAAGAAGAGCTTGTACGGTTTAAAACAGGCTCCACGTCAGTGGTATAAGAAGTTTGAATCAGTCATTCTTAAACATGGTTATAAGAAGACCAGTTCAGATCACTGTGTATTTGTGCAGAAATTTGATGACAATGACTTTGTCATCTTGTTGATCTATGTTGATGATATGTTAATCATTGGCAAGAACATTTCAAGAATTAATAGTTTGAAGCAAGATTTGAGTAAATCTTTTTCTATGAAAGATTTAGTGTGGCATTCCCAAAATCCGGGGTACAGATTTGGGGCCACTAACCATAATCAACATAATATAAACCTGGATATAAACATAAGATAATAAGAAATACCCCTGATCCAAGACCGCTTACAGGTTATGGTATGAAACAAACTGTCAAATTTAACCATTACAATCCAATCTCAGAATAAAAATTGTTATACAGTCTTATAACAACTAAGTCCACTGCCCAAGTGTTAACCAACCTCTGACAAGCTCAAATCACTACCCGACGAAACCAGCAACTCGAACATCACCTCTCGCTGCTGGAGTAAGTAAACTCACCAACAATAAGGTCCACTAATCCCCTCTATTAACTGAAGAAAAATAAACAACAAGCAAAAGTGAGCCAACAATGCTCAGCAAGTGTAAACAGTGATAGCAATATCAAGAAAATATAGATTCTGATCAACAAGAATACTCAACATATGGTACGAAAGAAATCAGCTGAAATTAAGTATCAAAACTCCAAGATGAGCTAATCAGGGCTCCGCTAGAATAAATTGCATCAACAATGAGAACTGATAAAAGTTCTGATAATTAAAGGTAATCATCATAGGCTTCAAGGGAATCAAGCTTTGAAGCAACTCAACCTCAACGTAAGGATTAGAATTGGATTTTTATATATTTAAAAAAACAATAAGGTTAGGCTGCTGATCAGTCACGCACTAACCCCGGACAAACGCACACAGCAATGTCCTTTAATGGATCCACGGCACACATTGGCCTTATTAACTTCTGACTATTAAACTGGTCTCCCCGAAGGGACATCTTTTGACCATTAATATGGTCTCCCCGAAGGGACTCCTCTGAAAACATTCCAATTCTAAATCCAACGCACTAGGTGTCGGAACAATCGACAACCTCTGTCAATCAAACAATCTGGAAAATTCACGTTCCAGAACAACAACTCAAGATCCAAGAATCAATGAAGAATTCAAGATCAACATGTGTCGACAAGTTCGACACGATCATTGGGTAATAATTAAAGAATAATAACCTCAAAGGGTATCGACGAGTTCGATACAATCAATAGGTGACAATTGAATAATCAACAATAACAAAAAGTATCGACAAGTTTGATACGAATAATTGGGGTCATAACATCATTAAATGAATCGACAGAAGAATTTACTAGCAACATGATTAACAACAACTGAGGATATACGACAAAACAAGGATATAGTCAAGTGCTAAACATCTAATAAAATTTACCAACACCTTTTAAGTTTGCACCAACATAAGTAAAGTAAGTGGTTTTAAAGGAACATTTGTAAGATAATCTCAGGATAGTCAATTTGCATGCCAGTTTGAAGAAAACATCCCATAAAGAGGGTCCATCAGGTAAAAATATGTTAAAATCAGGAATTATGCTAAAAGATTTTTAAAAGGATTTAAAATATTGGATTTCCTCTATTTAGCACGTTCCTTACATATTCGAAGAAAATAAAAGAAATGGTACCTTACTGAGGAATCCAATGACATACCAAAATCTAAAATATTTCTAAAGAAAAGGGTATTTGTAAAATCATTTGAAAATTTGCACTTGAGCTATAGAAGGATGTCATTTTGTAAACATAATTTAGACCGACACATTGATATGTAATTGATATATAAATAGAACAGAATTGCATCACTTGAACAATAAGTGAGGAGCGATAACACTTGCCTCAATACACGAAATTTCCACTTCCAACATCTCGATCCGTCACTGATTTCACAGCTGTCTCAACTTCTTTACACATTGACCTCTATCTCGGCTATACTTCCACTTTTCCCAAACACTCATCAACCTTCATCTCAATACACTCATCGAACTCGATAAATATTTTCATGCTCGAAATTCCATTTATCCGTGCATTGCTTTTGGCCAAGTCTCCTACTCATACCTCCTTTCTAATATCGCCTAACTCGTCGGAATTCAACCGACCCCAAAAGCGCGCTTCAGCAATCATCAAACAATTCAAAAAAAATAATTTACAATCATCATAAACCACTCCAATATCAATTATCTATAAACTTCGGGTACTCCACGAATCCAGCATACATAACTACATTATACATGTACTAGTTAATCACGTTTACCACCTTTAGGGTATTTCTCTTACCGACTTAATACCCTACAATCCTTATATAAAAATTCGAATCTTACTTGGAGTTTCAAACCAAATGCCCGAGCCAAAGTTGTCCATTCACTTGGGTATTTAACTTGATTAGGGAAGGCAAAAAAAACCGATCCGACGGATACCCGATCCAATTCGACCCGATTGGATCTTACCGAACCCGATTTTTTGGATTTGGATTTGGATTTGGATTTGATTTTTAAACCCGAAAGAGTTTGGATTTGGATTTGGATATTAGCCAAATCCAACCCGATCCAAACCCGAAACCCAAAACCCGATCCAAACCCGAAACCCGAAAAAAACCCGATATATATATATATATATATAAATAACTATATATTATATATAATATACTCCGTATATTAATAGCCATAGTCCATTACACATTAGTTAATTAAATTGGGCCAAACCCATTACACACCAAAAACACACACGTTAGTTAACAAAAGAAAAGAAAGTAGGGCACAAACACAATTAGTCATTACTCACGCAGCCACCCCAAATCCAACTAATTCTCTCTCTCTCTCTGTTATACACACGTATATACATATATATATATTTTAAACTTCAAAAATCCATCTCTCTCAATCTATTCACCCCCAAAGTTAATGATTTATATATTTTGGGGTTATGGTTTGATGATTCTGTGGTGTTAGGGGTGTTTACCGGCGTGTGTAGAGTCAGTGGTGGTGTTTTAGTTGAGATTGGAGGTTGTGCCGACGAAGGCTACAGCGTCGCCGCTGCGTAAATCGCCTCGCGGCGGTGGGGGCTGCTGCGGTTGTTCTGCTAGTGCTTGCTGTTGTGTATTGATGCAAAGAAGGGTTGTTTTGATTTTTTTGGGAGATTCGGGTTTTGGTAAACCCGAACCCGATCCGAAACCCGATGGATCGGGTTTGGATTTCGAATTTTAAAACCCGATTGGATTTGGATCGGATTTGGATTTGGATTACAGCTTCGGGTTTGGATTTGGATATCTCAGATATCCAACCCGATCCAACCCGTTGTCATCCCTAACTTGATACACATCCTCACACATGACTCTACTAACTACAATTTAATCTCTAATTATCGAAGAAATTTTAACAATTTACATACTAACACTGACATTTCCAGAAATTATCCAGGACTTCATATGCAAGTATCAAACTCAAAATTACTCACATTTAACTACTGAATCATACATCCAATTCCATAGAATTCAACTCCACCTCTTACAAAACTCATTCGAACCAAATAATACCAGCAAGTAGTTGTTATGAACAACACCCAGCAGCAACCATCATCCAGAACACTCAATTAAACTCAGATTATGAACACTTTCGGATTTTCACTCTTTCCCAGCTGCACATTCACACACACAACGTACAGACACCCTACATATGCTGCTCTCCATCACTACCCAGAACCATTCAACACACATACATACTCTGTAGAACACACGCACATACAGCTCACACCTATGACCCATGAACGCGCACACAACCACAACGACAATAAGAACAGGGGGATCGATTCCCTTGCAGTTAACATCATCACAGCCTCGCTAACACCCACACCTTGACTATGGAATCACACCGCACACACGCAGTTGTTGCACACCGAAGCTACAAGAACTTACACAATCGACATACACCTGCACACCAGCGATTTCACTACACACGCGTACACACAGTTATCTCGTCCCCATCGAACCCAACTGAGCAACAACCTATACGAACATAACAGTCAAAACTCTCCATTTGATACATACTTGAATTCACATATATGCACAATATTACACACACGCACACAGCTGGGCTACACATACACACTCATCTCTTTACACCCAACCACAACGGAAACAACAACCATGAATTCTCCCTAATTACGAACACAAAAGAAAATCCGACTGAAACTCGCACACCCACACATACGAAATACAACACAGGGAAGAGATTTTTGTAAGAGTATTTACAGAGGAAGAGAGGAGAGGGTTGAGAGAGATGTTGTCACGAGAGAGGGAGATTGGGGAGATATTTTGAGAGAAGTCTGGAGAGAGCTTTGGAAGAATCCAGAGAAAACTACATAAACCCAGCTGTGTTAATAAACTTAAGGATTTAAGAAAACAGGGGAAAATGTATTTCAACGTTCTAAAAACCAATTAAAATCAATTCAAAACCAAACTAATCGGTCTTTTTAAAATCATTTTTAAATTAGAAATATTTACAGAAGATTTTTTAAAATATAAAATACAAAATTAGGAACACCCACATATTTTTAAAATATTTTCAGGATCAAAAATGAATTAAATATGGATTTTTACAAGTTTTGATCCTTAAATACAATAAAACTCTTAAAATTATTTTAAAATGCTTAAACACTCAAAATAATTCACCCAATAATTTTAAAATCTAAATAATTACACAAAGATAATATTACAAAAGATTTCATGATTTTTAATAACTCCGATGATTCTATAAAAATCTCGGAAGATCAGTAACGCACAATTTAAATATATTTTAATCACCAAAAATGAAATAAAAATACTCGAACTCATTCAACACACATAAATCACCATATAAACATGTAAACATGATGTAACATATATTTTATTTTAACAAAATTTTCACACCCTATACTCCACATTTAATATCAAATAATAAATAATAAATATAATAATTACGAAATTTTCTAGGGCGTTATATTTAGGGGGTTGCTAAAGAAATTCTTGGAATTAAAATTACTCGTGATAGAAAACTGAAGAAATTGTGGTTATCAAAGGAGAAGTACATTCATAAGATACTTCAAAGGTTCAATATGCAACATGCTAAACCTGTGAGTACTCCACTTGCTACACATTTCAAGTTGAGTTCCAATCATTGTCCTTCAAATGAAGTAGAGAAGAAAGAAATGCAGAAAGTACCTTATTCCTCAGCCGTAGGTAGTCTAATGTATGCAATGGTGTGCACAAGACCTGACCTGGCTTCTGCAGTTGGAGTAGTTAGTAGATTTCTTTCAAACCCTGGTAAAGAACACTGGACTGCTGGTAAAGAACACTGGACTGCTGTCAAGTGGATTTTGAGATATTTGAAGGGTAAATCAGATTTAAAACTCTCACTTGGAGGTACTGAGTTAACTCTTAAAGGTTATACAGATTCTGACCTTGCTGGAGATATTGATTCAAGAAAGTCTACTTCGGGATACTTGATAAGTTTTTCAGGGGGAGCAGTGTCCTGGCAATCTAGACTTCAAAGATGCATTGCATTGTCTACTACAGAAGCAAAATTTATTGCAATGACTGAAGCAAGGAAGGAACTGTTGTGGATGAAGAGGTTTCTTCGAGAACTTGGTTTTGCTCAACAGAAATATGTGTTGTTCTGTGATAATCAGAGTGCTATCCATCTTAGTAAGAACTCAACATTCCACTCTAGGTCCAAACATATTGATATTAAGTATCACTGGATTTGTGATGTGTTGGATACTAAACTGCTGGAGATTCAAAAGGTTCATACTGATGAAAATGGTGCTGACATGATGACTAAGGTATTACCTGTGTTGAAGTTTGAAGTGTGCTGCTCGATTGCAGGGATGGAGATCACCTCCACATAGTCGTGAGGGGGAGTTTGTTGGGTTTTTTGGGCTCCCTTCCTATGTGGAGAACAGTCAATATGAGTTTTTAAAGTTGGGTCATGGCTCTCTACTTTATGGATTAAAAGCCCATGTATTCTTTAGGGTTCACTATAGCAGGAATATGAGAAAATAAAAGCTTTTATTATGAGATGCTTTGCAACTAGAACTGAGTGAGAGACAAAGTTGCAGCTGTCTAGGTCGTATATTATAGAGTTCAAAAGAGAGTTTTTCTGCAGAACATTGTTCCAGTTTTTCTTCTTCATTCACCTTCATTTCTACTGAGTTATCTTCCTTCATTTAAGCTTGAAGCTTGTCAGCCTGTTGGAGATATAGAACTTGGTATTAGAAGAGCTTTGTGGAATTGGAAGATCAACTGCTTGGAGTCTTGTATTGTGCAGAAAGAGTTGTTCTTTCAGCTTGCTTTTGGTATGTATGTTGAGTTCACAAATGTTGCTTTCTAGGATACCTTTAATCTTTGGATTCTTGTTTAGCAATTTGTAGAACTGATTTGTAACAACATTTTCTCATAGTGAAATCGTTTATTGGACCGTAGTGTCCCGTGGATGTTTCCCTTCACACCGGAGGGTTTTACCACGTCAAAATCTTGTGTTCTATTTTGAGTAATCTTGTTAGTTAGTTTTGTCATCCTTTGCTTGTGCCTTATCATTGATTACTCGTATCTTAAAGCGTTCGCCAACTCATGATGTGGTGAGAACAAGTACCCTCTCAAAATATTGGAGAAATATTTGGTGTACGCATCCGTTCCTAGTTCTTGATTACCGATTTTATTCACAGCTGACTTCTAACAAAGAAGAAGGCACACTCCAATCTGAATTTCAAAAAGTCTTCAATATGATTCTTTCATCTCACACAGGCCCCATTTTATACTTTTCTATATACATTACCCCTGCGGTTTTTTACAGCTTTATTCATATTTGGGTTGATCAATTGTCTGATAAGGGGCTTAGGACTGTAGCTTTTTTCCTCGAGGAAGAGCAGGCCTACAAACTTTCTTCTGCTTTGTTTGTTTTTCCGGAATTGAGTGTGTTAAGGCTCTTTAACTCGTTGGTGGCTCCACCCCGTAAATCTGGAAGCTTCACCAGTCTCACAAAAGTTCAACTTTTTAAGACCTCAATTATTAGTGACATGACATTTGGGAAACAACTTAAGATATTGCATTTGCTACACTGTAAAGGAATCGAGTGTCTAGCCCGCCAATTTAGAAAGGGTAACAATTTAGAAAGGGTGTATATCGCAGCGCACCAGAAAACTGGTATACCTGCGCCTGGGTCTTGGGTTCACCGCTGCAAATTCCAAAATGATAAAAGTTCATGAATTGGTCAAGCTTCTCGGTGAAATTCCTACCCTTCGTGATTTATCTCCCACCCTTGAGGTAAAATGAATATTTAGCAAATTATAGTTCACTTTAGTATTGAACTTATATATTAATGCAGAGAAGAATCCTCCGAAAATTGAGAAACAAGAAGAGATCTTTATGTTGTGGCGTGACTAACATTTTTATGTATTGTGTATACATGTTTAGGTTTTGGGATCGCCTCCCTCAGATGTGATGAGGCCCACAACAAAAGCTGTTAACTTGAGATGTTTGACCTTGTTCTGCCAGCTGTGCCAGATCTCAAAAGTTGTTTACCTGATCAGAAGTTTTCCCAACTTGCAAGTTCTTTGCATTGAACTGGTGAGAACTAGTGTATGCAATGTATTTAACGATTTTTAAGTTTTGAGAAATACTGTTCGGAATGTGCATGTAAAATCATATTCTTGTACATCAGGCTTGGGTTTTAACAAGCTCAGCAAGGTGAGGTGGCAGGGTGGCACATTGCACTCTTATATCTAACAACATGTTACAGTTTGATCCTTCTGCCCTTGTTACTGATGTGCTCAGATTCTTTCTCCTCGCCTCCTGTGCGTCCAACAACTGAAACTTCAGCCAGCATCAACGATTACAAGACCTAACATTCACCTCGGAAAACCTTGGCAAGGAACTCATCAGTAATTCAGCTTCTCATTCTAGACAAACCTTTTTCCCTTTGTTGTCCTGTATATTCGCCGGTAAAAGTGAAGTTGAGGCCTTGTACAAGTTACTGAAAAAAACTAAGCGGTACAATTAATGATGGACTCATTCACGAGGTTGATGATGTGATTGAGAATGAAGGTTTAGGTCATGTCTTGGGCTTCTATACATCTATTACTTTGTTCACATACTTGTTTGTAACTTTTTCGTTTTAGTCTAATGCTATGATCTTTAACCTTAATTTACTTGTCTTTCCCTGTCTTTGGTATTGATTTGTATATGTATTTACAGAATCTCATATTCGTGTGAGATTTATGTATTTAAAGGCTTCTATATTCGTGCAAGTGCATGCGCGCATGTTACTTTGTTAAGTTTTTACTAGGAACTACCATTTAGCTTCTTATGTTGCTCATTTATGAGATGAATATAAGATTTATAGTTTAGGATTTAGTCTTTAAGTCCTCACTGAATTAAATATGTTGTTATATCTTAAGTCTCCATTTTGTTTAAGAAGTGTGCAAAGAGCAAAAACTAGGAATTTCTCAAATATGGGTTATGAAAGCAATCCTGCCAAGTGCCCTCTCTAATGGAGTAAGACCGTTTTCCCAATTGATCTAATTCTTATCATGTGGAGTTATACAGAGTTATGTTTTGTAAATTCGTTCAACTACGTAATGTTGTGTTTATGCCTCAAACAACTGCATATCTCATAGTAGCTAGATAATTTTTTAGGGCCCCATTCTTTAGAGGTTGAAGTAGTACTTTCATGCATAATAAGAAATTTAGTACTGCCTTTTCATCTTGTTTTCTTCCTCCAAGAAGTTCATAAACTCAGTTTAACAATTCATTTGTACCTTCTTTTGTTTCTTTGCTTACCATTGACTGTCAGGATCTTATAGCGTGTGTTGCTACCTATAATCCTCCTACTTAGGATTTTATATTGAGGTTTATCTTTATCTTGGGAATTTTCAGGTGATGCATTATTCCATTGATTCGTGAAGGTGGTGGTTTGTTGGTTATGTAATTTTTGGTAGCCGTTGCAATATGGTTTTCCTGCTGCATTCTAAGTAAAAAAGCTAGAGCATAACTTTCTTTGAGATGCATTGCCTATCGGCGAAGTTATATTTTTTAATGGCTTCTTCAGTTTTAGTTTCAGTTCAAGTATTGCACTTGCTATTTACTTGCATTTGTGTAGAAGTTTATGGACTTCTAGCACCTGTTGCGATCTTAATCGACCTCTGATCTCTAATTTCCTTACAGGAATTTCGTTTGGGGCTAAAAAGAAGAAGGTGCAATGATTTTGCTACTTTGTTCAAAGAATAGTGGATTTACTATCTGCCTTCACTGGTAGAGAGGTAGGTTTTTCATGGATGAAGAGCTTGAAAACAGGAGACAGAGGAGGGAACGTTACAGAGGGACTCTCAGTCTCTCACTCTCAGGTAGTAACAACTTAAACAGCTTCCAAGAAACTGTAAAATGTGTAGTTTTTAAGCTCTTGATTCCTGTTGTCAGTCAGTAATGATTAATTTGCTACCTTGCTCATAGTGTTGTTTGCTGTGATTGCATTAGTGTGCCCCACGAGTACAAAACAAAAACAAAATCCCAAACCGTTCAAGCTTCTCAAAAAACAAAAACAACAGACACATTTTCCATCCTAAAAATTTCCTTTCAAGATGTAAAGGTGTGCAAAACAAAATAAACAAACCAAATGGAATCTGTTCAAACCAAGACACTACGCTCGCTACCAAAAGTAAAGAAAAAAAAGTAAAGAGTTGAACAGACATGTCTCTATATATGAGTTCATAAGTGCACTGCTCAAGATCTTAGCCTGATGAATCAGATAAATTTGGATCCCTCTACTATGTCTACACCTGTTTGCTCGTGTACTGGATTGCAGCGATAATTTTACAAGAGGGGAATTCGAGGCTGACAGCCTTCTTGTTGAACCACTAACCTGCCAGTACATCCACTGAAGATGGAA
The DNA here is from genome assembly GCA_037693485.1 of Kitagawia praeruptora. Classification (NCBI taxonomy): domain Eukaryota; kingdom Viridiplantae; phylum Streptophyta; class Magnoliopsida; order Apiales; family Apiaceae; genus Kitagawia; species Kitagawia praeruptora. The sequence goes on from CM075347.1 coordinate 22,204,738, forward strand.
AACAAAGCCATTCTCAAATGGGTCGATGAAAAATGAGTTGAATTGTCTTGTTAGATCCCTGGCTGACTGAAAAAGAGGGGAAGTGTCTTTGCTAGATTGCTTAATAATGCAGCGGAACAAAGGCATGATCTTAGCATTCCTCTAGATCTTGCATTTGTAATTGCAAGAGTTGTGCTGGGAGCTCTAGCTGGTTGGCAGGGACGGATGAAGTATGGCATAGTTCAGGAGAGCGCACTATGTTACCTGAAGGTCAATTGAGGCCGTTGGACAAGTAATGTAAGCACTCAATCAAAATATATATTTCTGTTTCTGCTTTACTCCGAATGCATACAATGCATTCAATTACTACCATAATTATAATTAAACATCTACTTTTCAAGATTTACATATGCATTCATTGGAATGAATTTGACCTTTTAAATTAGTTTTTTTATTTTTGAAACACACTTCCTGAATTTATTTGTTCTGTTGTTATTTTCATACTAAACTTAGTAATAGGGATAGTGTACATACAAAGAGAACGAAGTAGGTAAATTATCATTGCAGAAGAATGTAAAAGAGATGCATGATTTCTACATAGATTTTAATCTGGAGATAGATGCCCCTTTTCTAAATGGGGTCCGTTCTATGGCAAACATTTGCCATAGAACTGTTTCATAACATATGGTTCCAGGTTGATCCAACGGTCCTGATTTAAAAAAAAAATTACACCGTACCGCAGAAACTTTCCGCGGTACGGAGAAATTACATAAATACCCCCATTGTTCACGTACCGCAGAAACTTTCCGCGGTACGGTGAACAGTAGATTTTTTATATGAAAACAAGGGGCAGTTTTGTAATTACTCCGTACCGCGGAAAGTTTCTGCGGTACGGTGTAATTTTTTTTTTTAAATCAGGACAGTTGGATCGTTGATCCAACGGTCCTCAAACCATATGTTGTGTAACAGGTCACTGGCAAATGTTTGCCAGTGACCGGGAGCCTTTCTAAATTATATTTTTCCTTGGATAAAAAATTTCATATCACTAAGATGCTAACAAAGAGCTGGAACAGGCACGCAAGTTACAACATCAAACCTCAAATCTTATAAATATTATAAAGGTTTTACATGGCATTGCTTAAGGTTTGTCTTGTACGAAAGTTGGAGACCATGGTGAATGAAGTGGTAACAATTTACGAAGATTGACTATTGTTACTAGTACAAAAATTGAGTGGAAATGGTTTCAAAATACCACAAAACTGGAATTCCTGTGTCTTGCATTGACGGCTGCAAATTCCAACATGAAGGGAGTTAGCAAATTGATCAAGCTTCTCAGTAAAATTCCTACCTTAAGTTACTTAGAATTTAATAGTCCCAGCCTCGAGGTAATGTGATTTTCCCACAAATTCATTTATTCAGTTCAGTCTTTAACTTACCAACATACAGGAAGAATCAATTTATGATTTGTTTGGGACTAACATTTTAAGGGATTTTGTATATAATGGTTAACATATTCAGGTTTTCGGACCACCTCTTTCGGATTTGGCAAGGCCTGCAATAAAAGCGGTTAACTTGAGAAGTTTGACAGTGTACCCGCTTAAAATATATACTTTCTGCCAGATCTTAAATGTAGTTTACATGATCAGAAGTTTTCCCAACTTGCAAGATATTTGCATTGAACTGGTAAGAACTATGAGTAGTTTTTTTGAACACAAGAACTATGAGTAGTTAGAAGCAATGTACTAACCATTTTTTAGTTTTGAAAAAGCTGTTCAGGCTTTGATGTTTATATGCTTAAGATGCGGTTCTAAAATGTTTGTGTGTGTAAGCACTTGATCCAGTGAAGAGTTTGAATCCTAAAGAATCAACGATCGAATTGTATTTGGCATCATTAGATTGGCAAGACATGTGTCTAGACAGACTCCAAACCATAAAAATGAAGGGTGTCATGTATTCGAGATATGTGCTTCATTTCATTAAACTTTTGCTTGCATCTTCACCTTCACTTAAGATGATTTCACTTTTCTGCAACACCAAAATTACTGGTCTGAAAGAGAAGTTGAGGATTAAAAGAGATTTGCAGCAATTCCATAGATTATCCTTAGATGCACAAATTAAATGATGCTAGTTAATTACTACTGTTTGTAGTCTCGATTGGGTTGGTGCGGGTCTTGAGGTCTTGTAAATTATTTTTTTATTACTCCGTATTTGAAACAAATTTCAAACCATTTTGTCGAACAACACTTACAAAATTCTATTGCACGTGTTTAAGTTAAGTTTATTCTTAAAGTAGTTCTGTTTTTGTTTGCGATCTTTTATATATATATACTAGATGATAACCAGTGCGAAGCACGGGCTCGGAGATTTATGTTAAATAATTACTAATTTTTATTTAATTAAATTTTTATAAAATTATATTACAAAAATTATAAAAAGAACTATGTTATTTGCTTGCATAAAAAATTTATGCGATTAACAAACTATAAACTTAGATTGTTTAATAGAAATGCATGGAAACAGGTTTGGGTTGTTCTAGAGTAGTGTATGGAAACATGTTCTAGTTGTTCTCCTTGAAAAATCTTTTGGAGAATTGATCGTATTATTTTTTTATTTTAAATTATGACAAAAAATTGTATTATAATTATAATAGGATTTCAATTTTATTATTTTCTTTAAAAAATAACATAGAATTGTAAGGGAATATAATTCTAGGGATGAAATTATTATTTTTATTTAAAGTTGTAATAAAAGAATTATAATTATAATAGAATTTCTATTTTATTAAAAACATCATAGAATTATAATATAAATAGGATTATAGGGTGAAACCAAAATAGGGGTGAAACCAAAAATAGAGGTGAAATTAAAAGGGTGTTTCGCTTATTAATAAAGGTTATAGATATATATATATATAGGCTTTTGCTCAAATACAAACCAATCCTTAAATACAAACTACAAACTAACACTAAATTAATTATATTTCATCTATTCTAAGTTTCCCGCCAAGGGTACCTTGACGAAAGATGCTTAAAATAATTGGCTCTAACCAAAAAAAAAAATCCCTGCCATGGAAATGCGAAGCATTTAAGACAGTAAACGGATGAGTTAGGTAGTCATGAGGGCCGAAGGTCCTCGACACACCCGTCAATCGTCTATTGCCTTTACCATTGATTGTCATTCCTTACAACTTTAGAATGATAAAGGCGCGAAGCGCCGTACAAGAAGGTGCGAAGCACCGTTAACCAGTGAAATCCACTGCCACGTCATCACGTGAACAGTGATTTTTTTTTATTTTATTTTGTTGGATATAGCCAATTATTTTAATCATTTTTTGTATTGGGGTACCCCTAGTTTGGTCATTAGATTAGCTTGAAATATTAGATTAGTTTTTAGTTTTTAGTTTGTAGTTAATTTTAGTTTGTAGTGGAGTAGGACCCTATATATATATATATAGGGGGCTACTCCAATACAAACCTCCTTAAAATACAAACCTACAAACCAAGCACAATCTAATATTTCAAGCTAATCTAATGACCAAACTAGGGGTACCCCAATACAAAAAATGCTTAAAATAATTGGCTCTATCCAACAAAAAAAAATTTAAAAAAAAACTCACTGTTCACGTGATGACGTGGTAGTGGATTTCACTGGTTAACGGTGCTTCGCACCTTCTTGTACGGCGCTTCGCGCCTTTATCATTCTAAAATTGTAAGGAATGACAATCAATGGTAAAGGCAATAGACGATTGACGGGTGTGTCGAGAGCCTTCGGCCCTCATGACTACCTAACTCATCCGTTTACTGTCTTAAATGCTTCGCATTTCCACGGCAAGGGTTTTTTTTTTTTTTGTTGGATAGAGCCACTTATTTTAAGCAACTTTTGTGAAGGTACCCTTGGCGGGAACCTTAGAATAAATGAAATATAATTAATTTAGTGTTGGTTTGTAGGTTCTCATTTTAAGAATGGTTTGTATTTGAGCACTTGCTTATATATATATATATATAGTTGCACTCCATACAGAACACTTTAAATAAAGAACAATAAAGAACAGTTCATCACCGTTAATTTTTTGGACGCTCAGGATTAAAAGATAAAAACATAAACACTGTTGTTGACTTGTTCATATCGTACAGTCTCCCACGAGAAAACTCACAACTGAAAACTCGGATAATCGAAAAAGAAAGTGAAGATTCTAAACTCATAATTGATTAATTGAAGCGGAAATTGAAGAATTGAAGCTTAGAATCGAAGAAACCAAGAAAAAATCGGAGAATCCAAGCAGAATTGGAAGAATATAAGATCATAATCGAAGAATCGAAATAGAAATCGAAGAATCGAAGCTCAGAATCGAAGCTTAGAATCGAAAACGGAGTTCATTCCTTCAATATTTAGTGTATAATCGTTCAAAATCGTTGAGGTAATGATTTAAAAATTAGGTTTTATGATTTTGTGTCTAATTATTATTACTCTTAGAATTATACGAGAGATTCTAAGTTAGATTCCATTTTTGTTTGAAAGTGTGTTCTACCAATTTGAAGTAAAGCTGTAAATTGATATATAGATGATGATTCTCTATTTGATTCTGTGATAGTTTCTATAACTAAGTTTACAGGTGTGTACTATGTTGTTTTGTGAAAAGAGATGATACATTACATTGTATGCTACAGTTGATTGTTTATTATTGTATGGGGACAAGCGTAGTTGATTGGTGCCCCTGCGGGGCCTTCTAACAGATGACGACGATGATCTTAAGATCGATACTTATTTGAGTAAATTTGATTCTATGATAGATTCTATGTTAGTTGTCATTAGTTTGCATTGTGTATATATTTAAATCCTTATAATCCATCTTTAGGTGCTCAGTGTAAATGACTCTGAAACAAACATTCGGCATCAAGTTTTGAACAAAAAAAATTAGATGGTAAAATGGCAGGAATTTGTACTCTTTCTGTGCACTTTAATTTTAGCTTCAGAGGAAAACTGATATAAACATATTTCTTCCGAAGTTCCGATGTTTTACTTTTAAATTGTGAATCCAAAAATGACTCCCAGTAGGAATCAGGTAGCTTAGTGTCCTTCTAGATGGAAAATGTGATTCGTGTACACAAGGGCACTGCATTTGTTGGTCTACATGCTAATAAATTGGGTTTCTGAAGGTTAAATGAATCCTTGCACGTCACTACCACCACTGAATCTAGTAAGAAGTCTTTGTTTTTTCACTTATTGGTAGAACATCCGTGGATACAAAATGCGAAGGAGGCCTCAAATGTTCCATTTGGGAGATATAGTGAGAACACGGCTCAAGCAGTTCTCTCTGATGAACAGATTCAAGAAGAAAGCTTTGTTGTGGGTAAGATTATTCAATTGGTTAGTCTCTTGAGTTTGCTTTAACATCACTCTGGCATTCTTATGATGGGCGATTTGCTTAAAACTCCAATGTATTCTTTGTTAAAATTTTGGTCACAAAATTATCTTTTTGTAGTTTTGACTATCTGTAATGCGAAGTGAGGTGACATGATTACCTTTCTGAATTTTTCTTTTAATTCTGTAAGCTCTTCTGTAGCTCTTAGGTGCTCTAATTTACAAATTATATACACTCACAAGATTTGTGTTAATTTATTAAATGATGTAGGTAATTGCGGAACACTTAACTATTGAAGAAGTAGAAGTAATTAGAGACATGTTTACCCTTATGGACACATACAATGATGGTAAAGTTACATATGAAGAACTTAAGGCATGGCTACGGAAAGTTGGTTCACAATTGGTTGAACCGGAGATAAAGATGCTGATGGATGTGGTAATTTTTACTTTGCATTTAAAAGCTCAGACCCTATATGACTATATCCATTCATCACTGTTGAATCTTTGACACTACATTCAATATGAGAAATATATGTAGCTGATGTGTCTCTTAATCCAAAATAAGTTTATTGTGGCTTGCTTGTAGCCATCATTTTAATTAAATTAAACAGCAATTGCACCTTTATATTCCAGTCATCTGTTCAATAATGCTTGCAATAGCTCGTTGTCTAAAATCTTGCATTATTGTACAATGGTTAGTGTTCCCATAGGCCTGGCTCATCTTTCTGAAAGACTATATATTGGATATGAATATATGAAGATTGAAGGGTAGTTTTCTATATGGTTGTCTTTTGTGAATCTTGTAATATGAAAAAATTTGGTCTGCACTTGGAGAGAAAGCTCCCTTGCCTTTTTGTAAATTTAAGTATTACAGAAAGATGTAAAAGGATATAATGGAGTTGTTCATTTAACTTTATCCATCTTCTTAAGTTCTTAATTATACAGTTTCGCTTGTGTTAAATAGGATGATGTTGATGGAAATGGAGTACTAAACTATGGAGAATTTGTGGCTGTAACTATCCACCTGCAGAGGATGGAGAATGATGAGCATATCCGCAAAGCATTTATGTTTTTTGATAAAGATGCTAATGGGTATATTGAGCTTGACGAGTTAAGAGAAGCGTTGGCTGATGAATCTGGTGAAACCAACGATAATGTCTGTGTTTTTTCATTTAAAATGTCAAATGTGTGTGTTTTTCTATGATTCCGCATTAGATTTTATTGTTCTTTGAGCTGTCAGTTTTATTAGTCTGTGGGAATGTTTGATCTTTTGCTGTTATTTTATACACAACTTTTGGGTTTTATGACCTATTCTGTTTCATTTATCAAGACAAATAGCAAGACCAATTCTATGGAAAAACCTATTCTTACATAATGCACACCAAAATACACGGGCAGATAATGAATTTTTGTTTAAAATTCAGTTGGGCCAACTTAAACTGAAAATTGTAAAAACATCAGATATGTTTTAGCAGACATGGTCATAAAATACAGCTATTGACCGAATTTTAAACATCATTCTGGAGATTTACCATTGCAAGTCACTAGTTGAATGGGGACTTCAAGAGCGTCTTGACGTCGATCTGGCATCACTGGAACATCACTGGAGAGGCACAATCGATTTCCTGCTACGTTCCCAAGTTTTTTAGATAAGAGAACGAGAAGAATTATGGTACTCATCAACATAATTTGACGCTTAACCAAAAAAGAAAAAACATAAATTTGACAAATGGTATCTAAATTTTTAGTATTTTTTAGGCTATAAGTCTTAACATGTTACTAAATCTCTTGAGAACGCCTGGCTAAAACATAATTTTAGTTATTTTTTAAGTAAAAGAAAATGTAAACTCATTTCCATGATACCTCTTTGAAACAATATCTTATCACAACCAATACCACTTTTTAAAAAATATCACGGGGCTCTACAAATTTTTTACCACTAAGCCACTTTTCAAATGACTACCTAGTACAAAACCTGATTAGAGTGGAAAAAATTGATTAACATACAACTTGTAACTGATATTTACAAAGATTATATAATCTAGAAAAACAACATTTACAAAATTACAATATTTTAGAGCTAGCAGGAAAAATGATAACCCCTAGTTAACATTAACATGCAATAGTGTAACTCCTCCAAATTAACCCAGAGTATAAGAGGCATCCCAAATGGTGGAAACATATCAAGTTAGCTGGTGATTCCAAATTCCATGAACATTCACCGTGTTGGTTGATATTTGAGATGTACTCCAGAAAGTGTCCGTTGTACGTGATCAAAGATATATTGGCTCTGAGATTTAAAAAATATAACATAATATAAACATATTAAATCCATATAGTTCATCCAAGTGGAACTGAACAATTCCTGACTTACAAATAAAAAACAAACTGAATGGCCAATAAACAATGGTAAGAAGCTATATAAGAACCTTGCGAGTAAGGATTAGATGAGCCATAGGCCTCTTAAAGATGATTCAAATTGCAACCAGATAAAATGACAATGTCAATTTAATGACAATATGGAGCATAAAGCGAAACAAAAACACTACGACATGAGCAGATTGTCAACTGAACTTACCAACAAACCAAGACCCCAGATGGACTTTTGTCTACAAGTTTCTCTACCTTCTGAATCACTGCATAACTACAGATACATGGAGTCCTCATTAGGCATTTATTAAACAAAGATGACAAAGAAGTGAACAACATAATTCTACACATGTAGTTTGCACCATAAGCATAGCAATTTTATCAGTAACCTTATAAATTTGCAGTGTCAAGGTTGATATTATTAAAGAATTAACACTATTAAAAAAACCATTACTACTATGTTAATCGTTAAGAGTAAATGGTACCATGATGAAAAAATTTCCATGGTATGATTTAAGATTATGTCAAGTGGGACTCCTATGATGAACCTATTCGACATTATTCCAACTGTTTTTCCAAAAGCCATTGGTGAGCTCCATGGCCATTCAGGAATAGCTCCCATTGCTCTATTTTTATGCTCGTGGCCTTTTTGGACTTGTTGATCATTCTCAGGGGTACTGGAGTGGCTAATGATGGCTTGGTTTATTTTAACAACAGACTGTTAAATATGCGGAAGATAATGGTCAGTTGGATTCTTTTATGATTTCTCACCCCCAAATATTGATCCCGAGACTAATGAGCTTATTGCATTAACTTACAATGTTATTCAACTAGTAAGACTCTGCCACACTATAACGGTTATTGCTCCAAATTCTATCAAACGCTACAACCTTATAGATTCTATTATAGACTACACAAGAATAACATATAATCTTTTACACAATAATGCAAACTAATGACAACTAACATAGAACCTATCACAGAATTAAATTTACTCAAATAAGTATCGAGCTTAATATCGTCGTCGTCATCTGTTAGAAGGCCCCGCAGGGGCACCAACCATCGAATCATTCATGTAATTATTTACCTTGATTATTACCAATTTTATTAAGATAGGTGCCCCTGGCGGGGCCTATTACATATAAAACTGTAGAATCTATAATAGAATCACAGAATCATCGACGGAATCACTTTCACCAAATAAAATTCACATATTCACTAATAAAGCAACCATAGAATCAATAACGGAATCATTTTCAACTTTACTCATAACGAGCCTAAAAATACCAAACTTTATATACTAAAATAAATGTACGGAATCACAAATTTAATAACAAAATCAACCACAAATTCACTTACAACTTCATATAACGAGTCTTAAATACATTATATAACAGAATTTCTAACAACAATAAGCAAAGAATCATTAAGTGAATCACTTGAAAAATCACTTTCATAAAACAAGAGTAATACACAACATCCGACATAGAATCTAATATGTGCACTTTCATTCAAACAAGCATCTAGTACGGAATCAAAAAATGAAATCTCCAAACCCTAATTTTATTAATTTCGCTAAAATAACAAGCAGGATAAGATGTAAATATCGTTACCTCGAATTGATCGAATTGAAGCTTTGATGAGTGAGAGTTTATAGTTTTCGTGGATTTTGAGCCGTAATTTCAAAAATTCTGATCAAGAGAGAAGAGTTTGTAGTTCGTCGAGAGAGATTTTGAGAAAATCGTGATTGTATGGAGAGAGAGAGAGAGAGAGAGAGTTGCAGCGGTGAGAGAGGAGAGACAAAGAGCGAGCTGTTACAGATTAGTGGATTACTAATTCTATCTTTTAATCCTGGCCATCCAATTTTTATAAAAAAATGAACGATTAAGATGAGTGTTCTTTATTGTTCTTTATTTAATGGTGTTCTGTATGGAGCAATGGCCTATATATATATAGGCCTTTGCTCCATACAGAACACTATTATATAACAAACAATAAAGAACACCTTAGATCTATTAGATCCTTTGGCCCCGCCAGGGGCACCCAATACAAAAAGTTGTTATTTTTTACCCTCTATCAAGTCTGCAAAAAAAATTGAAAATTACTGTTCACTGATGACGTCATCATGACATCATCAATGAATAGTAAATTTCAAAAAAAAAAATTTACTGGCTTGATAGAGGGTAAAAAATAACAATCTTTTGTATTGGGTACTATGACGGAACTCTTAAATTATATTAGATATGAGGTGTTCTTTATTGTTTGTTATATAAGGTGTTTGCTATAGAGTGCAACTATATATATATATATATATATATATATATATATATATATATATATATGGATTTTGGTCCACAACCACAACTGGTTGTAAAATATTATGCAGCCAACGAATCTGGACCGTTAAAAAAAGGATCTAATGGTTGAAAAACGACACAGCCTCAATGTCTCATTGCGGCCACCTCAATTGAGGTGGTAGCAATGAAACATTGCTACTACATTTTTTTTAAATACGAAAATGCCCTTTTCCAATTTGATTACCAATTAAGTGATTAGGAGCATAATATTAAAAAAGTGAAAAAAATTGAAAAAAATGCAAAATATTCAAATTTCAAAAAATTTGATTAGCAATTAAGTGATTAGGAGCAGAATTTTTAATTTTTAATTTTTGAGAAATTGAGAAAGAATTTTTAATGAAACATTGAGGTGGCTAGAAAATAGATAGAAGCTCCAGGCCCATTCCCCTGTTTTTCCTCTATTTTATATTTACTACGAATTTTCATTTTTTTTTTTGCTTAAATCACACACATACACACATACATGAACAATTAATCAAGAACAATTGAAAATATGAACTAATCAAGAACAAAAAAATTAAGAAGACACACACACACACACTAATAAACATGTACGAATATATATAAATTACACACATGTAGATGTAAATTAAATTCACACAAATATTAGAGGGAATAGATTTTTACCCGATTATATAAGGAGATGAATTGGTTCATATGAAAATGAAAATGAATTGGTTCATATGAGAGATAGAGATGAAAATGAATGAAATTTTCAACTAAAAGCAAAAAATAACATTTAATTAAGAATAAAAGTATTACAATCAAATCTTTTGGACTACAATTTTTATTACAACTAATAGAAACTAGCCAATATCTTCATAACCATCGGTCTCATCACCATCTTCTTCTTATTCATTTTCTTCACCTTCTTCTTAAATAGGTATTAGCATCACAATATACCAGACACATAACCAAATCATCACCTTATACAAGTAGCTCTGACACCATTGTTGGATTTCGAGGCAGTAAATCACAGCGGCAACAAGGATAATTATAAATAAAAATCGAAATCCAAAATCATTGATCCATGTATCCATACATAAAGAGTTTTTTTTACCAAATTTCGAAAATGAAAGTTAAAAGGGTGAGGAATTTTGGTGAAGTGGATGTGGGGATAGAGATGAAATTTGGTAAGAGGTGCTAGGTTTTCTTCAAAACCTTAACCCTAAAAAATACATCTTAATGTATTTATAGGGAGAGATAGAGATGGGCTTAACCCATGGGCTTAATTAAACAAATCTGATTGGGCTTACATTAGAACATTTCTAATAACCCAATCTCATTTAATTTTATTATTAAATTCGAATTATAAAATTAATAGTCAAGTCTCACTTAACCCAATCTGATACTTACAAATTATATAATCTCATGTTCAAGTCACTTACTTGAATCTATACAATGTGTATAATAATAATGAAACAATTTCAACTAATTTAGACGATAGAGATTATTACATTTTGACGATAAACCTTACTACATGTCCGGATTCCGAAAGTCATTCATTGTGAATATTTTTAAAAATTGAATAAATTATTATTTTTATTAAAATTGAATTAATTTTAAATTTTAATAATAATTATTTATTAAATTTTAAAAATTGTTCATAATGGACGAGTTAATGAATAATCTAGGTACACAACTAAATGACTGTATACAAATTTTACTCAATAGAAATTCGAGACATTTTAAAATGATTGTTTCACATGTCTCCCACTATATTTAGATTAAATATTTTTAATTTAAAACATAGGCTAGGAAAAAATATTCTTAACTTAACATTGAAGATATTTCAAATTTTAAATTAATTTATTATGATTTCACATGCATATTTTAATAATTAAATTAACAAAATAAAAAATTGAAAATGGGCTTTGCACTACCGCAATGCTTCATTGCAGTGGTCATGGAAAATTTCATTTTTCGCACCAGCTTTAAATGTGGTACTTGTAGTTGGTTGTTGGCAAAAATAACTTTTTTCCCACCTCAATGTTTCATTGCTGCCACCTCAATGAAACATTGAGGTGGTCCTGAAAAGATTTTGAAAAAAAGGGGACTTCCCATGAGGTCACCCATCCTGAATTACTCTAGTCCAAGCACGCTTAACTTTGTAATTTCAATCCATATCACCCCGCCCGGCCAGGAATGCCACATCTACTAGTTATCGAAACTTTAAGCTTACAAGCTTTAACACGTTACAAACTAATTACTTCATTTTATTTTATTATTTTTTCATTTTAAAAAATAAAAAAAAAAAACATTTTTCTCCTTCCATTTCTCTTAAAATTCCTACTCTTTCATAACTTTTAAAGTACTTTGTAGTTTCTTTTCAGATTTGTTGGTTGCATAACTTTTAATAATAGAAAAGTTTTTAATTAAAATCAAAACAACTAAATGACTGTATACAAATTTTACTCAATAGAAATTCGAGACATTTTAAAATGATTGTTTCACATGTCTCCCACTATATTTAGATTAAATATTTTTAATTTAATACATAGGCTAGGAAATGATACTCCTATGGTTTTGATGATCACTTTCAGCAAGCTATTTGCTTGTAGTTTGATATAAAACATTGTGTTATGGTTGTACTAACTTGGTTTTGCAGGGTATATTAAGTTTACAGAGAATATATATACAGCAAGCCATTTGGTGTTACAACAGAGACAGTTTGGCAAGCCATCTACACCAACAGACACAAACAGCAAGCCATTTGCAAACTGCCAGAAATCCTGAAGACTTTTATCAAGACAAATTCTCATGGATGTAATTCAGGATATATATTGTGAGGACTATTTATTATATAATACGTACACAATATATTCTAGAGCTCAAATCTTTTCAAAATATCTTTCTTTTAAATTATTTTATAAAACTTATAGGAGTTTCCTTATTTAAAAGATTTTCTTTCTTCAAAATCTCCTATACGCGTTTTATATACATACGAACAGAAGGGATATGTTTCTCATCGATCTCTTTCTCTCAAACCTTCTGTCTAACGTTCACAAGAACGTTTGTAAAATCTCTAACCAATTGAACGTTGAAAATTGATTTCAAATCGTTCGAATAATTGGTGATTGATTTTCTGAACGTTGGTGTGATGCTTTATAAACTGATTCTTGTGTTCATTCGTTGCTAAGAATTCAGAGAAAAATATTCAAGCACACAAGATTACAAACAACTCAGTTTTTCATTGCTATATTCTTTTGATACTCTCGAGCTCTTAATATATTTATACGTGATATATCTTAGAGAGTTCATAGTTTGAGTTGTATTCTTTATTTGATTGTATTGTTCAATTTGTAAGGTTGAGTTGTTGGACAGATTGGCTAGGGAACTAGGGTTTGGTGAACGTTGCTAGAGGAGTATACTTGGGAAGTATAGCTTAGAGAGCAAGTTCAGAAACAGGAGTTCAGCACGCCATTTGTCAACAGCTGGGAATTAAGGGAGATATATTATTGTATCTTGTAATTGGTTTTATTTCAGTGATCAATAATATATTCTCTTACCAAGTTGGTAAGGGACCAGGACGTAGACCATAGGGGTTAGGGGTCGAACCTGGCTAAAAGTCTCTGTGTTCTTTATTTTCTGCTCTTTACTTACTGCTTGTATTTAGCTTACTGTTTCTGCACTTTACTGTACTGATTATCTGTGCATTCAGCATACCATTTGTCTCTGCATAAAACGAAATCAGTAAGCTGTTTCTGGTAATTTTTAAAATCGGTTTTAGTTGAACATAGTTAGCCATTTACACCTATTCACCCCCCTCTAGGTGTGCATTTTCATTTGGTATCAGAGAGTTGGTATACTAACAATTCTGTAACAGGAAAGTATTCGATCAAAATGGTTGAAAACTATCCCGAAGGAAAATCTGATTTTAGGCCTCCACTTCTTCATGGCACACACAACTACCACTGGTGGAAAAGCAGCATGGAAACTCACTTATCCAGAGATCCACTAGTTCTGAGAGTTGTGCAAAAAGGACCATATGTCTTTCTTGACAAGGATGGCAAGCCAAAGGATGTTGATGATCTCACTCCGGATGAATTAATCAAAGTTGGCTACAATGAAAAGGCAAGGAGTTCTCTTATGAATGGTTTGAACCAGGCTGAATATGATAAAGTATCTTCACTCAAATCAGCAAAAGAAATGTGGGATGCTTTGGAGACTTATCATGAAGGTTCGAAGTCTCTAAAGAAGGTGAAACTTAGTAAGCTAATGAATGACTTTGGAAACTTCAAGCTTAATGAAGGTGAAACTATCAAGGATAGTCAAGCACGGTTTCAAGTTACTATTAACTCACTGAAGAGGCTTGGAAAATCTATACCACAAGATGAAATCAATATGAAGGTCTTAAGTGCAGTACCATTTATCTACGAAGCCAAAGTTACTGCCTTGGAATCCTCACCACTTATTGATACTATGGATCACTTGGCTGTATTTGCTGAGCTAGAGCAATTTGAAAGCAAGATAAATGGAAATCAGGTGGGAAGTTCAAGTGTTAAAGCTCCAACAGAAAAGATGAAGAATATGGCTCTCCATTCTAAAAACAGCAAGCCAATTGACTCTAATGATGAATCTGATTCAGATGAGGAACTTGCACTCATTTCAAAGAAGATCAAAAGGCTGATAGAAAAGAAGAACATGATGAAAAGGGAAAGAGGTGGCTACAACAACAACAAGAAAGGCTCAAAAGACTCTAAGGAGGAAACTTGTTTCGAATGTGGCAAGCCAGGTCATTATAAAAGGAACTGCTACAAACTGAAGTCAAAACAGCCTACTGTTTTCAAGGATAAGAAGAAATCAAAGGCTCTACTGACTTGGAGTGATGATGATTCAGATTCCAGTGATGACTCAAGTGAAGAAATGGTGAACTTAGCACTTGTTGGAATTGAAGATGAATCTGTTCTAGGAAATTCAGAAGGAGTATATGCAGAAACTGATTCTGAAGAGGATCCTAGTGAGGTAAACTCTTTTAATGATTATATTTCTTCAGATGATACACTGTTAGATTCACTAACCATGCAGGAACAAAATAGTGTTACAATTGAAGAACATATGGCACTAAAGGCTGAAATCAGCAAGCTGACTGATAAGAATGCTTATTTATCCAAAATGGTAAAAGATCTGTTGCCAAAAATGGAAGAATGGGATTCAACTTCATTCAGTAAAGCTACAGAGATCAAGGAACTAAATACTAAGAACAGACATTTAGAGGCTAATGTCAAGTTACTTGAAAAGAGAAACAAGACCTTGACTGAAGAAATCAAAGAGCTAAGGTCTGATGTCAAAACTAAAGCTAAAGCATTGGAATCATACAAAATGAAGGAATCTAGCCAAGCCGAATCCTCAAAAACTGCTGAAAAGAGAGTTCAGCAAGCTGAACTCATCAAACAGCAAGCTGAAGTGATCACTCTCCTAGAAACAGAAGTCAAAGATCTCAAGAAGGGCATGGAAACTTTTGTTCAAGGTGAAGACACTTTAAAAACAATGATGAAGAAGGCAAATGTACCTTTGGTCAGAGAAGGTGTTGGTCTAAACTTCAACAAGAAAGATAAGGTGCTCAAATATGATGGAAGGAATGGCATTCCCTACAATTATGCTATGCCTTGGAAGACATGCAACAAATGTGGTGGAAAAGGACATCTGGAAAAGAATTGTGTGGTTCAAGTATATCATAAGACGAAAACAGCATACCAGAATGGATCAATCAGACAGAAAACAGCATACCAGAATGGACCAGTCAGACAGCAAACAGCATACCAGAATGCTTCTGGCAGAAGACAAACAGCTTACCAACAGAATGATCAGTCCCCAAAAGTGGTCCAAATGTGGATCAAGAAATCTGATTTAAATGCTTTATATATTCTTGCTACTAACCAACCTGGACCCAAACCTATATGGGTACCAAAACATTGAGTTATTCTTGTTTGTTTTGTAGATGTGCCTTGCTGCTAAGGTCAAGTCAAAGCAATGGATCTTGGACAGTGGATGCACAAGACATATGTGTGGAGACAAATCTCAGTTTATGAATCTCAAAATGAAAAAGGGTGGAAGAGTAACAATTGGAAATAGCAAAACTCTTCATATCCTTGGTATCGGTTCTATTGGTAATAGTAATATTTCAATTGATAAAGTTCAATATGTCAAAGGCCTTACTTATAATTTGCTTAGTGTCACTCAATTATTTGATAATGGACATCATGTTGAATTGGGCATTGATAAAGCTATTATTACTATTGGTACTAACAAAATCCCCCTAGTTGCTAGAAGGGAAGGAAATATATATGTATTAGACTTCGATTTGCAGGAAACAGCATGCTGTTTGGCTGCAATGGATAATGACCCATTTATTTGGCATAGAAGATTGGGACATGCACACATGGATTTGCTCAGAAAGTTATCAAGCAAGAAACTAGTGAGAGGGCTGCACAAGCTAAAGTATGTCAAAACTGAAGTATGTTCAGCTTGCCAGTTGGGAAAACAGCTTCGAAGTACTCACAAATCAAAGAAAATGGTATCTACTTCTAAACCCTTAGAGCTTCTACATTTGGACTTATTTGGTCCAGAAGCTTACAAGAGTATTGGAGGTAAACAATATGGTTTTGTGATTGTAGATGATTATTCTAGATTTACATGGGTATTATTTCTTCGTACTAAAGATTGTGCTTTTGATGAGTTTGAGAAACTAATCAAATTACTTGAGAACAAGTTGAATACAAGACTTGTAGGTATAAGAAGTGATAGAGGAGGTGAATTTCTCAACAAAGACTTCATTGCTTATTGTGAAGAAAGAGGAATTACACATGAATTTTCTACACCAAGGACTCCACAACAGAATGGAGTGGTAGAAAGGAAGAACAGGTCACTACAAGAAACAGCAAGGACTCTTTTGCAAGAAAGCAAGCTGCCTAGAAGTTTTTGGGCAGAAGCAGTGAATACAGCGTGCTATTTGTTGAACAGAGTCATAATCAGGCCTATTTTGAACAAAACTCCGTATGAATTGTTGAGGAAAAAGAAGCCAAACATTAGTTACTTCAAAATCTTTGGTTCAAAGTGTTCTGTGCTCAAGACAATTGATAATGATGGTAAATTCGATGCTAAATCTTATGAAGCTATTTTTCTTGGCTATTCTTTAACTAGTAGAGCATATAGAGTTTATAACTTAAATAAACATATAGTTGAAGAATCTATTGATGTTACTTTTCAAGAACCTAACAATGATCTGCCAAGAGACGAGGAAGAATTTGCAGGTGAAGTTGATAATATACAACATCAAGTTACTGGAAATCAGCAAGCCAACAGTTCTGCTGAAACTGAAAGTCAGCAAGCCAACAACACTACTGAGAATGGAAAACAGCAAGCTGGAAATTCAAAACAGCAAGCTGAAGTGGTTAGAATCACTTCACATGAAGAAATTGCTCAACATTCTCTACCAAAGGCTACAAGGACAGTAAAGAATCATCCTCCAGAACTTGTCATTGGAAATATCTCAGATGGAATCACAACAAGGAGAGGAAAAGCAAACTTTTGTGCTTATGCTGCCTTTTTAGCTCAAGAAGAACCCAAAAATATCAAAGAAGCATTAGAAGATGAAAATTGGATCATGGCAATGCAAGAGGAACTCAACCAATTCGAGAGATGTGATGTTTGGGAACTTGTAAAACCACCAGAAGATGCTTCTATCATAGGAACCAAATGGGTGTTCAAGAACAAAGTGGATGAATTTGGAACAGTTACTCGAAATAAGGCAAGGCTCGTGGCTCAAGGCTATAATCAACAAGAAGGAATTGATTTTGAAGAAACATATGCACCTGTAGCTCGTTTAGAATCAATCAGAATGCTTCTTGCTTATGCATGCTACAAGAAATTCAAGTTATATCAAATGGACGTAAAAAGTGCATTTCTAAATGGCGTGCTGGATGAGGAAGTCTATGTCAAACAGCCTCCTGGATTCGAACATGAGAAGTTTCATGACTATGTTTACAAGCTCAAGAAGGCATTATATGGTTTAAGACAGGCCCCTAGAGCATGGTATGAGAGGCTTAGTAAGTTTCTTCTCAAAAATGGATTTACTCGAGGTAATATCGATCCAACATTATTTACAAAGCAAAATGGTAAAGATATTCTTGTTGTACAAATATATGTGGATGATATTGTATTTGGTGCTACTAATGAATCAATGTGTGAGTGGTTTTCTAAGTGCATGTACAATGAATTTGACATGAGCATGATGGGGGAACTCAACTATTTCTTGGGTCTCCAAATCAAGCAAACCAATGATGGTATTTATGTGCATCAATCAAAGTATACAAAGAATCTGCTCAAAAGATTTGGTTATGAAGATGTCAAAGCAAAAACAACTCCTATGACTCAAAACAGCAAGCTGTTTGCAGATGAGAATGGTAAGGATGTGGATGTCAAAAGGTACAGAGGTATGATTGGAAGTTTATTATATTTAACTGCCTCAAGACCTGATATCATGTATAGTGTTTGTGTTTGTGCAAGGTTTCAATCCAACCCTAAAGAGTCTCACTTAAATGCGGTTAAAAGAATTTTTAAATACTTAAGTGGTACTATCAATCTTGGTTTGTTCTATCCTATCACAAATACTTTTGATCTCGTGGGGTATAGTGATGCAGATTATGCAGGGTCTCAAACTGATAGAAAGAGTACAAGTGGTGTTTGTACATTTCTTGGACAAAGCTTGGTTTCATGGCAAAGCAAAAAGCAAGCTTCTGTGGCTATATCAACGGCCGAAGGAGAATACCTAGCAGCTGGCAGCTGTTGCCCTCAAATTTTATGGATGATTCAGACTCTAAGGGATTTCAATATCAAGTGTGGCAAAATTCCAATATATTGTGACAACACGAGTGCTATCAATATCTCTAAGAATCCTGTGAATCACTCAAGAACGAAGCATATTGACGTTCGTCACCATTTCTTAAGAGATAATGCAGCAAAGGGAAGATTGAGTTGGTATTTGTCTCAACTGAAGTTCAATTAGCAGATATCTTCACAAAGCCATTGGCTGAAGAAAGATTTGCAGCTATTCGAATGGAACTTGGCATGTGTACTGTGTAGTCAGCAAGCTGACAAGCACAGAATGGGTAACGTTGGCTTACCATTTGTATCTAAACTGTTTATATGCCATTACCATGATTTACAATTATTTCTCTATGCTTATTCCAGACCTGGACTAATATTCTTTTTGTTAGATTTTTTGATGGATTAAGGGGGAGAAATTTAGGAGTATTTATTTGCTTGTTTGGTCAAGATATTCGATGTGGATATGATTAATTATGCTTGTTTATCTTGAATCAGTTTTATATCAAAATGTACTAATATGCAGGGATTTAGGGGGAGTTTTTATTTCTCCTAAATATTGTGTAATCATCAAAAAGGGGGAGATTGATACTCCTATGGTTTTGATGATCACTTTCAGCAAGCTATTTGCTTGTAGTTTGATATAAAACATTGTGTTATGGTTGTACTAACTTGGTTTTGCAGGGTATATTAAGTTTACAGAGAATATATATACAGCAAGCCATTTGGTGTTACAACAGAGACAGTTTGGCAAGCCATCTGCACCAACAGACACAAACAGCAAGCCATTTGCAAACTGCCAGAAATCCTGAAGACTTTTATCAAGACAAATTCTCATGGATGTAATTCAGGATATATATTGTGAGGACTATTTATTATATAATACGTACACAATATATTCTAGAGCTCAAATCTTTTCAAAATATCTTTCTTTTAAATTATTTTATAAAACTTATAGGAGTTTCCTTATTTAAAAGATTTTCTTTCTTCAAAATCTCCTATACGCGTTTTATATACATACGAACAGAAGGGATATGTTTCTCATCGATCTCTTTCTCTCAAACCTTCTGTCTAACGTTCACAAGAACGTTTGTAAAATCTCTAACCAATTGAACGTTGAAAATTGATTTCAAATCGTTCGAATAATTGGTGATTGATTTTCTGAACGTTGGTGTGATGCTTTATAAACTGATTCTTGTGTTCATTCGTTGCTAAGAATTCAGAGAAAAATATTCAAGCACACAAGATTACAAACAACTCAGTTTTTCATTGCTATATTCTTTTGATACTCTCGAGCTCTTAATATATTTATACGTGATATATCTTAGAGAGTTCATAGTTTGAGTTGTATTCTTTATTTGATTGTATTGTTCAATTTGTAAGGTTGAGTTGTTGGACAGATTGGCTAGGGAACTAGGGTTTGGTGAACGTTGCTAGAGGAGTATACTTGGGAAGTATAGCTTAGAGAGCAAGTTCAGAAACAGGAGTTCAGCACGCCATTTGTCAACAGCTGGGAATTAAGGGAGATATATTATTGTATCTTGTAATTGGTTTTATTTCAGTGATCAATAATATATTCTCTTACCAAGTTGGTAAGGGACCAGGACGTAGACCATAGGGGTTAGGGGTCGAACCTGGCTAAAAGTCTCTGTGTTCTTTATTTTCTGCTCTTTACTTACTGCTTGTATTTAGCTTACTGTTTCTGCACTTTACTGTACTGATTATCTGTGCATTCAGCATACCATTTGTCTCTGCATAAAACGAAATCAGTAAGCTGTTTCTGGTAATTTTTAAAATCGGTTTTAGTTGAACATAGTTAGCCATTTACACCTATTCACCCCCCTCTAGGTGTGCATTTTCAGGAAAAAATATTCTTAACTTAACATTGAAGATATTTCAAATTTTAAATTATTTTATTATGATTTTACATGCATATTTTAATAATTAAATTAAAAAAATAAAAAATTGAAAATGGGCTTTGCACCACCGCAATGCTTCATTGCAGTGGTCATGGAAAATTTCGTTTTTCCCACCAGCTTTAAATGTGGTACTTGTAGTTGGTGGTTGGCAAAAATCACTTTTTTCCCACCTCAATGTTTCATTGTTGCCACCTCAATGAAACATTGAGGTGGTCCTGAAAAGATTTTGAAAAAAAGGGGACTTCCCATGAGGTCACCCATCCTGAATTACTCTAGTCCAAGCACGCTTAACTTTGTAATTTCAATCCATATCACCCCGCCCGACCAGGAATGCCACATCTACTAGTTATCAAAACTTTAAGCTTACAAGCTTTAAAACGTTACAAACTAATTACTTCATTTTATTTTATTATTTTTTCATTTTAAAAAATAAAAAAACATTTTTCTCCTTCCATTTCTCTTAAAATTCCTACTCTTTCATAACTTTTAAAGTACTTTGTAGTTTCTTTCCAGATATGTTGGTTGCATAACTTTTAATAATAGAAAAGTTTTTAATTAAAATCAAAACAACTAAATGACTGTATACAAATTTTACTCAATAGAAATTCGAGACATTTTAAAATGATTGTTTCACATGTCTCCCACTATATTTAGATTAAATATTTTTAATTTAATACATAGGCTAGGAAAAAATATTCTTAACTTAACATTGAAGATATTTCAAATTTTAAATTAATTTATTATGATTTCACATGCATATTTTAATAATTAAATTAACAAAATTGAAAATTGAAAATGGGCTTTGCACTACCGCAATGCTTCATTGCAGTGGTCATGGAAAATTTCATTTTTCCCACCAGCTTTAAATGTGGTACTTGTAGTTGGTTGTTGGCAAAAATAACTTTTTTCCCACCTCAATGTTTCATTGATGCCACCTCAATGAAACATTGAGGTGGTCCTGAAAAGATTTTGAAAAAAAGGGGACTTCCCATGAGATCACCCATCCTGAAATACTCTAGTCCAAGCACGCTTAACTTTGTAATTTCAATCCATATCACCCCGCCCGGCCAGGAATGCCACATCTACTAGTTATCGAAACTTTAAGCTTACAAGCTTTAACACGTTACAAACTAATTACTTCATTTTATTTTGTTATTTTTTCATTTTAAAAAATAAAAAAAACATTTTTCTCCTTCCATTTCTCTTAAAATTCCTACTCTTTCATAACTTTTAAAGTACTTTGTAGTTTCTTTCCAGATTTGTTGGTTGCATAACTTTTAATAATAGAAAAGTTTTTAATTAAAATCAAAACAACTAAATGACTGTATACAAATTTTACTCAATAGAAATTCGAGACATTTTAAAATGATTGTTTCACATGTCTCCCACTATATTTAGATTAAATATTTTTAATTTAATACATAGGCTAGGAAAAAATATTCTTAACTTAACATTGAAGATATTTCAAATTTTAAATTATTTTATTATGATTTCACATGCATATTTTAATAATTAAATTAACAAAATAAAAAATTGAAAATGGGCTTTGCACTACCGCAATGCTTCATTGCAGTGGTCATGGAAAATTTCATTTTTCCCACCAGCTTTAAATGTGGTACTTGTAGTTGGTTGTTGGCAAAAATAACTTTTTTCCCACCTCAATGTTTCATTGCTGCCACCTCAATGAAACATTGAGGTGGTCCTGAAAAGATTTTGAAAAAAAGGGGACTTCCCATGAGGTCACCCATCCTGAATTACTCTAGTCCAAGCACGCTTAACTTTGTAATTTCAATCCATATCACCCCGCCCGGCCAGGAATGCCACATCTACTAGTTATAGAAACTTTAAGCTTACAAGCTTTAACACGTTACAAACTAATTACTTCATTTTATTTTGTTATTTTTTCATTTTAAAAAATAAAAAAAAAACATTTTTCTCCTTCCATTTCTCTTAAAATTCCTACTCTTTCATAACTTTTAAAGTACTTTGTAGTTTCTTTCCAGATTTGTTGGTTGCATAACTTTTAATAATAGAAAAGTTTTTAATTAAAATCAAAACAACTAAATGACTGTATACAAATTTTACTCAATAGAAATTCGAGACATTTTAAAATGATTGTTTCACATGTCTCCCACTATATTTAGATTAAATATTTTTAATTTAATACATAGGCTAGGAAAAAATATTCTTAACTTAACATTGAAGATATTTCAAATTTTAAATTATTTTATTATGATTTCACATGCATATTTTAATAATTAAATTAACAAAATAAAAAATTGAAAATGGGCTTTGCACCACCGCAATGCTTCATTGCAGTGGTCATGGAAAATTTCGTTTTTCCCACCAGCTTTAAATGTGGTACTTGTAGTTGGTGGTTGGCAAAAATCACTTTTTTCCCACCTCAATGTTTAATTGCTGCCACCTCAATGAAACATTGAGGTGGTCCTGAAAAGATTTTGAAAAAAAGGGGACTTCCCATGAGGTCACCCATCCTGAATTACTCTAGTCCAAGCACGCTTAACTTTGTAATTTCAATCCATATCACCCCGCCCGACCAGGAATGCCACATCTACTAGTTATCAAAACTTTAAGCTTACAAGCTTTAAAACGTTACAAACTAATTACTTTATTTTATTTTATTATTTTTTCATTTTAAAAAATAAAAAAACATTTTTCTCCTTCCATTTCTCTTAAAATTCCTACTCTTTCATAACTTTTAAAGTACTTTGTATTTTCTTTCCAGATTTGTTGGTTGCATAACTTTTAATAATAGAAAAGTTTTTAATTAAAATCAAAACAACTAAATGACCGTATACAAATTTTAATAATAGAAAAGTTTTTAATTAAAATCAAAACAACTAGATGACTGTATACAAATTTTACTCAATAGAAATTCGAGACATTTTAAAATGATTGTTTCACATGTCTCCCACTATATTTAGATTAAATATTTTTAATTTAATACATAGGCTAGGAAAAAATATTCTTAACTTAACATTGAAGATATTTCAAATTTTAAATTATTTTATTATGATTTCACATGCATATTTTAATAATTAAATTAACAAAATAAAAAATTGAAAATGGGCTTTGCACCACCGCAATGCTTCATTGCAGTCGTCATTGAAAATTTCATTTTTCCCACCAGCTTTAAATGTGGTACTTGTAGTTGGTGGTTGGAAAAAATCACTTTTTTCCCTCCTCAATGTTTCATTGCTGCCACCTCAATGAAACATTGAGGTGGTCCTGAAAAGATTTTGAAAAAAAGGGGACTTCCCATGAGGTCACCCATCCTGAATTACTCTAGTCCAAGCACGCTTAACTTTTTAATTTCAATCCATATCACCCCGCCCGGCCAGGAATGCCACATCTACTAGTTATCAAAACTTCAAGCTTACGAGCTTTAAAACGTTACAAACTAATTACTTCATTTTTATTTTATTATTTTTTCATTTTAAAAAATAAAAAAACATTTTTCTCCTTCCATTTCTCATAAAATTCCTACTCTTTCATAACTTTTAAAGTACTTTGTAGTTTCTTTCCAGATATGTTGGTTGCATAACTTTTAATAATAGAAAAGTTTTTAATTAAAATCAAAACAACTAAATGACTGTATACAAATTTTACTCAATAGAAATTCGAGACATTTTAAAATGATTGTTTCACATGTCTCCCACTATATTTAGATTAAATATTTTTAATTTAATACATAGGCTAGGAAAAAATATTCTTAACTTAACATTGAAGATATTTCAAATTTTAAATTAATTTATTATGATTTCACATGCATATTTTAATAATAAAATTAACAAAATAAAAAATTGAAAATGGGCTTTGCACTACCGCAATGCTTCATTGCAGTGGTCATGGAAAATTTCATTTTTCCCACCAGCTTTAAATGTGGTACTTGTAGTTGGTTGTTGGCAAAAATAACTTTTTTCCCACCTCAATGTTTCATTGCTGCCACCTCAGAGAAACATTGAGGTGGTCCTGAAAAGATTTTGAAAAAAGGGGACTTCCCATGAGGTCACCCATCCTGAATTACTCTAGTCCAAGCACGCTTAACTTTGTAATTTCAATCCATATCACCCCGCCCGGCCAGGAATGCCACATCTACTAGTTATCGAAACTTTAAGCTTACAAGCTTTAACACGTTACAAACTAATTACTTCATTTTATTTTGTTATTTTTTCATTTTAAAAAATAAAAAAAAACCTTTTTCTCCTTCCATTTCTCTTAAAATTCCTACTCTTTCATAACTTTTAAAGTACTTTGTAGTTTCTTTCCAGATTTGTTGGTTGCATAACTTTTAATAATAGAAAAGTTTTTAATTAAAATCAAAACAACTAAATGACTGTATACAAATTTTACTCAATAGAAATTCGAGACATTTTAAAATGATTGTTTCACGTGTCTCCCACTATATTTAGATTAAATATTTTTAATTTAATGCATAGGCTAGGAAAAAATATTCTTAACTTAACATTGAAGATATTTCAAATTTTAAATTATTTTATTATGATTTCACATCCATATTTTAATAATTAAATTAACAAAATAAAAAATTGAAAATGGGCTTTGCACCACCGCAATGCTTCATTGCAGTGGTCATGGAAAATTTGGTTTTTCCCACCAGCTTTAAATGTGGTACTTGTAGTTGGTGGTTGGCAAAAATCACTTTTTTCCCACCTCAATGAAACATTGAGGTGGTCC
Organism: Kitagawia praeruptora; assembly: GCA_037693485.1. Lineage (NCBI taxonomy): Eukaryota > Viridiplantae > Streptophyta > Magnoliopsida > Apiales > Apiaceae > Kitagawia > Kitagawia praeruptora. The sequence continues at coordinate 22,230,269 of CM075347.1, forward strand.
TGAAAAGATTTTGAAAAAAAGGGGACTTCCCATGAGGTCACCCATCCTGAATTACTCTAGTCCAAGCACGCTTAACTTTGTAATTTCAATCCATATCACCCCGCCCGACCAGGAATGCCACATCTACTAGTTATCAAAACTTTAAGCTTACAAGCTTTAAAACGTTACAAACTAATTACTTTATTTTTTTTTATTATTTTTTCATTTTAAAAAATAAAAAAACATTTTTCTCCTTCCATTTCTCTTAAAATTCCTACTCTTTCATAACTTTTAAAGTACTTTGTATTTTCTTTCCAGATTTGTTGGTTGCATAACTTTTAATAATAGAAAAGTTTTTAATTAAAATCAAAACAACTAAATGACCGTATACAAATTTTAATAATAGAAAAGTTTTTAATTAAAATCAAAACAACTAGATGACTGTATACAAATTTTACTCAATAGAAATTCGAGACATTTTAAAATGATTGTTTCACATGTCTCCCACTATATTTAGATTAAATATTTTTAATTTAATACATAGGCTAGGAAAAAATATTCTTAACTTAACATTGAAGATATTTCAAATTTTAAATTATTTTATTATGATTTCACATGCATATTTTAATAATTAAATTAACAAAATAAAAAATTGAAAATGGGCTTTGCACCACCGCAATGCTTCATTGCAGTCGTCATTGAAAATTTCATTTTTCCCACCAGCTTTAAATGTGGTACTTGTAGTTGGTGGTTGGAAAAAATCACTTTTTTCCCTCCTCAATGTTTCATTGCTGCCACCTCAATGAAACATTGAGGTGGTCCTGAATAGATTTTGAAAAAAAGGGAGTTCCCATGAGGTCACCCATCCTGAATTACTCTAGTCCAAGCACGCTTAACTTTTTAATTTCCATCCATATCACCCCGCCCGGCCAGGAATGCCACATCTACTAGTTATCAAAACTTTAAGCTTACAAGCTTCAAAACGTTACAAATTAATTACTTCATTTAATTTTATTATTTTTTCATTTTAAAAAATAAAAAAACATTTTTCTCCTTCCATTTCTCTTAAAATTCCTACTCTTTCATAACTTTTAAAGTACTTTGTAGTTTCTTTCCAGATATGTTGGTTGCATAACTTTTAGTAATAGAAAAGTTTTTAATTAAAATCAAAACAACTAAATGACTGTATACAAATTTTACTCAATAGAAATTCGAGACATTTTAAAATGATTGTTTCACATGTCTCCCACTATATTTAGATTAAATATTTTTAATTTAATACATAGGCTAGGAAAAAATATTCTTAACTTAACATTGAAGATATTTCAAATTTTAAATTATTTTATTATGATTTCACATGCATATTTTAATAATTAAATTAACAAAATAAAAAATTGAAAATGGGCTTTGCACTACCGCAATGCTTCATTGCAGTGGTCATGGAAAATTTCATTTTACCCACCAGCTTTAAATGTGATACTTGTAGTTGGTTGTTGGCAAAAATAACTTTTTTCCCACCTCAATGTTTCATTGCTGCCACCTCAATGAAACATTGAGGTGGTCCTGAAAAGATTTTGAAAAAAAGGAGACTTCCCATGAGGTCACCCATCCTGAAATACTCTAGTCCAAGCACGCTTAACTTTGTAATTTCAATCCATATCACCCCGCCCGGCCAGGAATGCCACATCTACTAGTTATCGAAACTTTAAGCTTACAAGCTTTAACACGTTACAAACTAATTACTTCATTTTATTTTGTTATTTTTTCATTTTAAAAAATAAAAAAAACATTTTTCTCCTTCCATTTCTCTTAAAATTCCTACTCTTTCATAACTTTTAAAGTACTTTGTAGTTTCTTTCCAGATTTGTTGGTTGCATAACTTTTAATAATAGAAAAGTTTTTAATTAAAATCAAAACAACTAAATGACTGTATACAAATTTTACTCAATAGAAATTCGAGACATTTTAAAATGATTGTTTCACATGTCTCCCACTATATTTAGATTAAATATTTTTAATTTAATACATAGGCTAGGAAAAAATATTCTTAACTTAACATTGAAGATATTTCAAATTTTAAATTATTTTATTATGATTTCACATGCATATTTTAATAATTAAATTAACAAAATAAAAAATTGAAAATGGGCTTTGCACCACCGCAATGCTTCATTGCAGTGGTCATGGAAAATTTCGTTTTTCCCACCAGCTTTAAATGTGGTACTTGTAGTTGGTGGTTGGCAAAAATCACTTTTTTCCCACCTCAATGTTTAATTGCTGCCACCTCAATGAAACATTGAGGTGGTCCTGAAAAGATTTTGAAAAAAAGGGGACTTCCCATGAGGTCACCCATCCTGAATTACTCTAGTCCAAGCACGCTTAACTTTGTAATTTCAATCCATATCACCCCGCCCGACCAGGAATGCCACATCTACTAGTTATCAAAACTTTAAGCTTACAAGCTTTAAAACGTTACAAACTAATTACTTTATTTTTTTTATTATTTTTTCATTTTAAAAAATAAAAAAACATTTTTCTCCTTCCATTTCTCTTAAAATTCCTACTCTTTCATAACTTTTAAAGTACTTTGTATTTTCTTTCCAGATTTGTTGGTTGCATAACTTTTAATAATAGAAAAGTTTTTAATTAAAATCAAAACAACTAAATGACCGTATACAAATTTTAATAATAGAAAAGTTTTTAATTAAAATCAAAACAACTAGATGACTGTATACAAATTTTACTCAATAGAAATTCGAGACATTTTAAAATGATTGTTTCACATGTCTCCCACTATATTTAGATTAAATATTTTTAATTTAATACATAGGCTAGGAAAAAATATTCTTAACTTAACATTGAAGATATTTCAAATTTTAAATTATTTTATTATGATTTCACATGCATATTTTAATAATTAAATTAACAAAATAAAAAATTGAAAATGGGCTTTGCACCACCGCAATGCTTCATTGCAGTCGTCATTGAAAATTTCATTTTTCCCACCAGCTTTAAATGTGGTACTTGTAGTTGGTGGTTGGAAAAAATCACTTTTTTCCCTCCTCAATGTTTCATTGCTGCCACCTCAATGAAACATTGAGGTGGTCCTGAAAAGATTTTGAAAAAAAGGGGACTTCCCATGAGGTCACCCATCCTGAATTACTCTAGTCCAAGCACGCTTAACTTTTTAATTTCAATCCATATCACCCCGCCCGGCCAGGAATGCCACATCTACTAGTTATCAAAACTTCAAGCTTACAAGCTTTAAAACGTTACAAACTAATTACTTCATTTTTATTTTATTATTTTTTCATTTTAAAAAATAAAAAAACATTTTTCTCCTTCCATTTCTCTTAAAATTCCTACTCTTTCATAACTTTTAAAGTACTTTGTAGTTTCTTTCCAGATATGTTGGTTGCATAACTTTTAATAGTAGAAAAGTTTTTAATTAAAATCAAAACAACTAAATGACTGTATACAAATTTTACTCAATAGAAATTCGAGACATTTTAAAATGATTGTTTCACATGTCTCCCACTATATTTAGATTAAATATTTTTAATTTAATACATAGGCTAGGAAAAAATATTCTTAACTTAACATTAAAGATATTTCAAATTTTAAATTAATTTATTATGATTTCACATGCATATTTTAATAATAAAATTAACAAAATAAAAAATTGAAAATGGGCTTTGCACTACCGCAATGCTTCATTGCAGTGGTCATGGAAAATTTCATTTTTCCCACCAGCTTTAAATGTGGTACTTGTAGTTGGTTGTTGGCAAAAATAACTTTTTTCCCACCTCAATGTTTCATTGCTGCCACCTCAGTGAAACATTGAGGTGGTCCTGAAAAGATTTTGAAAAAAGGGGACTTCCCATGAGGTCACTCATCCTGAATTACTCTAGTCCAAGCACGCTTAACTTTTTAATTTCAATCCATATCACCCCGCCCGGCCAGGAATGCCACATCTACTAGTTATCAAAACTTCAAGCTTACAAGCTTTAAAACGTTACAAACTAATTACTTCATTTTTATTTTATTATTTTTTCATTTTAAAAAATAAAAAAACATTTTTCTCCTTCCATTTCTCTTAAAATTCCTACTCTTTCATAACTTTTAAAGTACTTTGTAGTTTCTTTCCAGATATGTTGGTTGCATAACTTTTAATAGTAGAAAAGTTTTTAATTAAAATCAAAACAACTAAATGATTGTATACAAATTTTACTCAATAGAAATTCGAGACATTTTAAAATGATTGTTTCACATGTCTCCCACTATATTTAGATTAAATATTTTTAATTTAATACATAGGCTAGGAAAAAATATTCTTAACTTAACATTGAAGATATTTCAAATTTTAAATTAATTTATTATGATTTCACATGCATATTTTATTAATAAAATTAACAAAATAAAAAATTGAAAATGGGCTTTGCACTACCGCAATGCTTCATTGCAGTGGTCATGGAAAATTTCATTTTTCCCACCAGCTTTAAATGTGGTACTTGTAGTTGGTTGTTGGCAAAAATAACTTTTTTCCCACCTCAATGTTTCATTGCTGCCACCTCAGTGAAACATTGAGGTGGTCCTGAAAAGATTTTGAAAAAAGGGGACTTCCCATGAGGTCACCCATCCTGAATTACTCTAGTCCAAGCACGCTTAACTTTGTAATTTCAATCCATATCACCCCGCCCGGCCAGGAATGCCACATCTACTAATTATCGAAACTTTAAGCTTACAAGCTTTAACACGTTACAAACTAATTACTTCATTTTATTTTGTTATTTTTTCATTTTAAAAAATGAAAAAAAAAACCTTTTTCTCCTTCCATTTCTCTTAAAATTCCTACTCTTTCATAACTTTTAAAGTACTTTGTAGTTTCTTTCCAGATTTGTTGGTTGCATAACTTTTAATAATAGAAAAGTTTTTAATTAAAATCAAAACAACTAAATGACTGTATACAAATTTTACTCAATAGAAATTCGAGACATTTTAAACTGATTGTTTCACGTGTCTCCCACTATATTTAGATTAAATATTTTTAATTTAATGTATAGGCTAGGAAAAAATATTCTTAACTTAACATTGAAGATATTTCAAATTTTAAATTATTTTATTATGATTTCACATGCATATTTTAATAATTAAATTAACAAAATAAAAAATTGAAAATGGGCTTTGCACCACCGCAATGCTTCATTGCAGTGGTCATGGAAAATTTGGTTTTTCCCACCAGCTTTAAATGTGGTACTTGTAGTTGGTGGTTGGCAAAAATCACTTTTTTCCCACCTCAATGAAACATTGAGGTGGTCCTGAAAAGATTTTGAAAAAAAGGGGACTTCCCATGAGGTCACCCATCCTGAATTACTCTAGTCCAAGCACGCTTAACTTTGTAATTTCAATCCATATCACCCCGCCCGACCAGGAATGCCACATCTACTAGTTATCAAAACTTTAAGCTTACAAGCTTTAAAACGTTACAAACTAATTACTTCATTTTATTTTATTATTTTTTCATTTTAAAAAATAAAAAAATATTTTTCTCCTTCCATTTCTCTTAAAATTCCTCCTCTTTCATAACTTTTAAAGTACTTTGTATTTTCTTTCCAGATTTGTTGGTTGCATAACTTTTAATAATAGAAAAGTTTTTAATTAAAATCAAAACAACTAAATGACTGTATACAAATTTTAATAATAGAAAAGTTTTTAATTAAAATCAAAACAACTAAATGACTGTATACAAATTTTACTCAATAGAAATTCGAGACATTTTAAAATGATTGTTTCACATGTCTCCCACTATATTTAGATTAAATATTTTTAATTTAATACATAGGCTAGGAAAAAATATTCTTAACTTAACATTGAAGATATTTCAAATTTTAAATTATTTTATTATGATTTCACATGCATATTTTAATAATTAAATTAACAAAATAAAAAATTGAAAATGGGCTTTGCACCACCGCAATGCTTCATTGCAGTCGTCATTGAAAATTTCATTTTTCCCACCAGCTTTAAATGTGGTACTTGTAGTTGGTGGTTGGAAAAAATCACTTTTTTCCCTCCTCCAGCAATGAAACATTGAGGTGGTCCTGAAAAGATTTTGAAAAAAGGGGAGTTCCCATGAGGTCACCCATCCTGAATTACTCTTGTCCAAGCACGCTTAACTTTTTAATTTCCATCCATATCACCCCGCCCGGCCAGGAATGCCACATCTACTAGTTATCAAAACTTTAAGCTTACAAGCTTCAAAACGTTACAAATTAATTACTTCATTTAATTTTATTATTTTTTCATTTTAAAAAATAAAAAAACATTTTTCTCCTTCCATTTCTCTTAAAATTCCTACTCTTTCATAACTTTTAAAGTACTTTGTAGTTTCTTTCCAGATATGTTGGTTGCATAACTTTTAGTAATAGAAAAGTTTTTAATTAAAATCAAAACAACTAAATGACTGTATACAAATTTTACTCAATAGAAATTCGAGACATTTTAAAATGATTGTTTCACATGTCTCCCACTATATTTAGATTAAATATTTTTAATTTAATACATAGGCTAGGAAAAAATATTCTTAACTTAACATTGAAGATATTTCAAATTTTAAATTAATTTATTATGATTTCACATGCATATTTTAATAATTAAATTAACAAAATAAAAAATTGAAAATGGGCTTTGCACTACCGCAATGCTTCATTGCAGTGGTCATGGAAAATTTCATTTTACCCACCAGCTTTAAATGTGGTACTTGTAGTTGGTTGTTGGCAAAAATAACTTTTTTCCCACCTCAATGTTTCATTGCTGCCACCTCAATGAAACATTGAGGTGGTCCTGAAAAGATTTTGAAAAAAAGGGGACTTCCCATGAGGTCACCCATCCTGAATTACTCTAATCCAAGCACGCTTAACTTTGTAATTTCAATCCATATCACCCAGCCCGGCCAGGAATGCCACATCTACTAGTTATAGAAACTTTAAGCTTACAAGCTTTAACACGTTACAAACTAATTACTTCATTTTATTTTGTTATTTTTTCATTTTAAAAAATAAAAAAATAAAAAATTTCTCCTTCCATTTCTCTTAAAATTCCTACTCTTTCATAACTTTTAAAGTACTTCGTAGTTTCTTTCCAGATTTGTTGGTTGCATAACTTTTAATAATAGAAAAGTTTTTAATTAAAATCAAAACAACTAAATGACTGTATACAAATTTTACTCAATAGAAATTCGAGACATTTTAAAATGATTGTTTCACATGTCTCCCACTATATTTAGATTAAATTTTTTTAATTTAATACATAGGCTAGGAAAAAATATTCTTAACTTAACATTGAAGATATTTCAAATTTTAAATTAATTTATTATGATTTCACATGCATATTTTAATAATTAAATTAACAAAATAAAAAATTGAAAATGGGCTTTGCACTACCGCAATGCTTCATTGCAGTGGTCATGGAAAATTTCATTTTACCCACCAGCTTTAAATGTGGTACTTGTAGTTGGTTGTTGGCAAAAATAACTTTTTTCCCACCTCAATGTTTCATTGCTGCCACCTCAATGAAACATTGAGGTGGTCCTGAAAAGATTTTGAAAAAAAGGGGACTTCCCATGAGGTCACCCATCCTGAATTACTCTAATCCAAGCACGCTTAACTTTGTAATTTCAATCCATATCACCCAGCCCGGCCAGGAATGCCACATCTACTAGTTATAGAAACTTTAAGCTTACAAGCTTTAACACGTTACAAACTAATTACTTCATTTTATTTTGTTATTTTTTCATTTTAAAAAATAAAAAAATAAAAAATTTCTCCTTCCATTTCTCTTAAAATTCCTACTCTTTCATAACTTTTAAAGTACTTCGTAGTTTCTTTCCAGATTTGTTGGTTGCATAACTTTTAATAATAGAAAAGTTTTTAATTAAAATCAAAACAACTAAATGACTGTATACAAATTTTACTCAATAGAAATTCGAGACATTTTAAAATGATTGTTTCACATGTCTCCCACTATATTTAGATTAAATATTTTTAATTTAATACATAGGCTAGGAAAAAATATTCTTAACTTAACATTGAAGATATTTCAAATTTTAAATTATTTTATTATGATTTCACATTCATATTTTAATAATTAAATTAACAAAATAAAAAATTGAAAATGGGCTTTGCACCACCGCAATGCTTCATTGTAGTGGTCCTGGAAAATTTCATTTTTCCCACCAGCTTTAATTAAATGTTGTACTTGTAGTTGGTGGTTGAAAAAAATCACTTTTTTCCCACCTCAATGTTTCATTGCTGCCACCTCAATGAAACATTGAGGTGGTCCTGAAAAGATTTTGAAAAAAAGGGGACTTCCCATGAGGTCACTCATCCTGAATTACTCTAGTCCAAGCACGCTTAACTTTGTAATTTCAATCCATATCACCCCGCCCGGCCAGGAATGCCACATCTACTAGTTATCGAAACTTTAAGCTTACAAGCTTTAAAACGTTACAAACTAATTACTTCATTTTATTTTATTATTTTTTTCATTTTAAAAAATAAAAAAACATTTTTCTCCTTCCATTCCTCTAAAAATGCCTACTCTTTCATAACTTTTAAAGTATTTTGTAGTTTCTTTCCAGATTTGTTGGTTGCATAACTTTTTGTAACGACCTGAAAAAAATTTCATGTAATTTATTATATTAAAATATATTTTTAGTTGATTTTAATGTGTGTTAGTTTATTTTTAATGCATTTAAACGCATCATAATTTTTATTAAATGGGAAAATTACCCCATACGTGTTATGTGACTTCTGTGTAGCATAGATTATTTTATTCTATTTTTCTGTATTTTTTATATCTTTAGAATACAGTTATTTCGTATTTTAATTTTCGGACCCAGCCCCTGTATTGAGTTCGAGACCCTATTTTTCATAAAACTATTTTTATATAATAATGGGATGTTCAAAAATGTATTATTTTGTAATTTTTGAAATATTCGTAATTTTTGGAGAATTTTAACATTAATATTATATTTGTTTAAAAATAAAAAGTTTATATTTTTATCCCATAAAAATTATTTTTAAGGCTTAATAATTTTAATTAAGGGTTAAAAATATTTTTTGGGTATTAATTTTCGATTAATATATATAGGAATCAGAATTATTTTTATTTATTAAAAATTCATAAAAATCAGATTTTATATAAATTAATAAATATAAAAATATATTTTCTATCTCCTGTTCTTGAGGATCAAATTCAAATTTGAAGGTGTTGTAGACATCTGATTTTGGCGATCTTGTAGTCGAATCGAAGCTCTCAACATCTAGTTTCATAATCTACAATCAGTTTTCGTGTTGGGTAAATTTACGATTTTATATGAATTTTCTTTTGAATCTGCAAAATTAGGGTTCTTCATGAAATTTGGGGTTTTTTGATTCTTTGATTTTCCGGTTGAATTGATTGTTTGTATAGCTTCATATTGATTCCAGGAGTTCAATTCCATGTTCAATTTCATCATTATATTGCTAGTTTTGTCAATTCGAATTCTAGGGTTCTTGAGTTAAATTAGGGCTTTTTGATTGAGTGATTTTACGGTTGTTTTGATGATTCCAATAGCTTTATATGATCATTAGGAGTCGATTTATGTGGTCAATTGTATCATTATATTTCAGGATTGTGATATTCAAGTTTATTAGTTTTAACCGAAACTTTGAATCAATTTTCCATCTTATTTGTTGATTGGTTGTAAGATTGGTTGACATGGGTAGTTAGTAAATGTTCTAAGCTTTGATTTAAGAACAAGAACGCAAGATTTGGTTCCCGATTTTGTCAAAAACGAATTTTGGCCGGATAGTTCTTTAAGCTTGCCGGAATTTTCTATATTTTGATCGGATTTTAAGATTGGTTAACTCGTTAGTGTAATGGTTGGTATGGTTATAATCAGCAGCTAGTTTAGAGTAAGTTTCGTATATAAATCATAGCGAAAGGAGCGTTTTTATGGTTGCCGGAAATTCGCCGGAATCTGGGTCGGTTGCCGGAATCTGGGGATCTGCCATTAAAGCTGATGAATGTTCTTGGAGTATTCATACGTTGAATGTGTGAAGATGGTGATGAATAGTACCATTTGATCTTCAAAATCTTAAAACAATTTTCTGAAAAATGTTTTTTGGGTCAAATTTTTAGAAAATTTTTCTAAAATTCAGATTTCTTTTATGTATTATTATTTTAATTTCTAAAAATTTAATTTAATTAGTTAATTATTTTTAAATAATAATTTAATTGATTTAATTAATTGATTAATTCATTTTAATTGATTAATTATATTAATTAATTATTATTTAAATATATAATTGACTTCATTGACTTTAAATCTTTTTATTAAAAAAGATTAATTATTTTTATGAGTTGATTAATAAATAATTAATTTGAATATTCAATTAATTTAATTATTAATTGAATTATTCTTATTAATTGCGTATTAATTAAACCGTTTGTCCGTTTTCAACGAAAAAAGTATTTCTGGAATTAGAAAAATGACCCGGTTCTTATAAAAATAGTTTTAAGTTAAAATTCAACTTTTAAATTTGGATCGCCTTTTTACCAAACCTTTTTATTGAGTCAGTTATATCCGATAATTAGGGTTTTGATCCGTTTTCTATTTTAAAAATATTGGAAAAAAAATCTTTTTATGATCTGATCAACGTGCTATGTGATTATGTGATCTACTTATTGAGTCTCTTTACGTGCAATGTGAATTATTAAGGTATTAATATTGAGAGTTATGATATAAATCGAGTTTTGATCGATATATATAGTTAATGTGTGTTAATTGTTTATATGATTTATATTATAAGATGTCATTAAGAGTAGACGATGTTTTCTTTGATTTAATGACAACGATGGTCGGATATCATTTATTTTCACAAGGATTAATTGTTGAATATTGACTTAGGTTTGTCAGCGGAGATAAGTAAATGTTTAATAAAGGAAGTTGGAGGTGGATGAAATATTCTTTGTGGGTTATGAAGAAGGTTGGAGATGGATGCAGTATTGTTTGTGGATTGTGATAAAGAAGGTTGAAGATGAAAGTATTGTTTGTGGAATTGTTGGTTTACTTGTGAGGTGTTTTAACACCGGGAAAACGTCTATGTTCAAAGGGGACATTTCCGATTTTTCTTTCATGAGATTTTGGTAAGCATGGATTAAAACTTTTTAGTTTATAAGCGTTACTAGAATATCAGAATTGTCGTCCGGAGACTGATGTACCAGCTTATGCTTGATTATAGAGGTAGACGCGCGGGCTCGATGTCAACGGATCAGACTCGTGGCAATCGCAAGAGCGTCAAACCAACGAATGATTGGAATAGAAGATTGTGATGCCGTAAGATAGAAGAAGGAAGTAGTATCACTGCAATGTTACGTAATAGCTAAGGACCAGAGGCAAGTATTTTCTTGATCATCCTAAACACTTTTTATTTTCTGTTTCATTTATTCATATCATGACAAATAGTTATTGTTCAGAGCTATTTGTGGTTCTTAAATATTTTTGTGCGAAAACAGTTGCTTTATATTGGTATCCTTGATGTGGGGAATTGTTTAAGATAAACTCTTCATATCATTATTATCGTAGTAAATAAAAGGGATGTGAACTGTATGTGAAACTAAGCATTTCCTGTTGAATTCGGAAATTGCTCTATTGGATTGGAAGATGGTAAAGCGTAGGAGGCCATGATGATTTCATGGTCCAGCAATATTTATTGGAAAGCGTAGGAGGCCATGATGATTTCATGGTCCAGCAATATTTAAGGAGGATATGGTAACCATTCCATCTTCCTATAGGCTAACATTACTTGCCTATTTTGGTACCTTAATTGAAATCCGGGTTATACACACGGGTCACTACGCCATAGATGCCCAGACGCAACGCACTTCTAGTGTTGCATTAGGCACGAAAATTGTTACAATAGGCCTAAGGTAACACTTTTTCACCATTTCATCCGCTAATGTTGCCTCTGCTCTCTAACGTAACGCTTTTGTTCTCAATTGTAACACTAAGAAAAGTATTACCTTAGGGCCATACAGTAACACTAAATCAAACAAATGCAACACTAGGAAGGTGTTACAATAGCTTAGCCAAAACATACAGAGTACACGTGGCAGGTGGGGACAGGTGACGTGGCAAGTGTCCACATGGCAGGTGTGCCACGTGGCAGGTGTCCACGTGGCAGGTGTGCCACGTGGCAGTTAGGTCCCACATGACATGTGGCATGTAAGACCCACCTGCCACGTGGCAGTGTGGGACCCAACTACCACGTGGCATGTGGGACCCACTCTCTATTGCAACACTACATAACAATCTAATGCAACACTGGATATTGTAATGGCAATACTGTTTCTTTTTTTTAAGCAATGCAAAAGCAGCTAATGTAACAATATTATGTCAATTTTGCAACACTAATCATTAAAATTTTACAATATCCGATTTGTAAATATACTAATCCCATTACAAACCAACAAACGCAATCGTCAAATACAAAATCAAAAGATTCACAAATCTCCTCCATCCACCACTCTTGACAAATTTGTTTCGACCGAGAATTCACTTTGTATAAACAAATTAAAAAACCTAGCAACTTTTACTTCTGAAACTTCAAGGAATTGAGCATAACTTTTGGCAAAAAATCTGTAAATTGGTGGCATATGGAGTTCCAGTTAGCATTATTATTCCCATTATGCGCTAGAAACAGTATTGCAACTGCTATTGATGCTGCCGACATAAGTAGCCCCAGAATCACCTTGCATCCAAAATTTGAACACAGTTAGTGTGCATACTAAGCTAAAAAAAAGAGGTAAAGAAGGTAAGGGAACTTAGAATGTTGAGATAAAGAAATAAATGGAACTTAGAATGTTGAGATAAAGAAATAAAGCAAGTAAACTTTTTATTTACCAATTTACGTTTTGACCTTAACAATAGTTAATATCATATCATTAGAAGCTTTCTCTTCTTGCACCACCTAACCTCTCTTTAGCTTAGCACTTAGCAAATGTGAATAAAATATTCAATGTCACACAAAATTAATCACAGAAGAAGTTTCACAGTTACAATGAACAGAAAGTACCAAATGCTGCACTTAAAAAAATATAGAATCTTAGATTGATCACCTGATTCAAATAGCTGAGCACCGACTCATTTATTATCAATCATTTATCAATAAAAAATAAGACTATAGGAGCACAAATAACATCTGGTCATGTTGATTAAATCCACATGCATATTTACAAATCATAACTGTAATTGGTTCCAAGGGAATTTTAAACATGTGCCTACATGAATACCTCACATCCCGATTTTTTCCATTTGAGAAACAAAAACCGATTTGCGGACATACTGCCTCAGGTACCAACTGTAAGTAACATAACAATACAATTAGAATGCTAAAGTTTAATTTAACAAGGAATACATACATAATATATTTGAGAGATGTAAAAAAAAACCCTGATACTAGAAAATAGTACAATATGGTAGTAAAGAAAGACTTGAATTAGTGTCCAGACACTGATACATTCATTTTGTGTAGCTGTATAAATTTCTGCAATCAAGCTATGGTATCCACGGTACTATTTGTAGCTGCCTTCTGCACAAAGCACTCAAGATAAAACATTACCATACCTAAATCTAATAAAAAAAGAATACAATCAAACTTTATCATACATAAATGTAATAACATAGGGAATTATTCAATTACATTTACATGTTATGAAGTTACTCAGAGAACAATGCAGAAAATTTTAAATTTCACAATTTACATAGTTTAGCTGTATAATATGATTGAGGAGAAATTTACCACTGAGTACTCATTAGCAATGTTGTCAGATTTAGTAACTCCCTTTTTATACTTTACACCATCGACATTCAAAAGTGTATTCTCATCTTTGTCATATCTGTCAATCTCTCTGTTTAAAATTTCTTCAAAGAATGGCCTGGCCGATTTCTTCATTAAACTGCCAAATTTATCATAAAGAAATGACTACTAATTATAGAATATCAGTTGGCTAAACCTATTACTACTTATAGAATACTTGAAAATCGTGCACAAATAAAATCTTTTTAGCTCAATTTAATATATTGACCTTAATTGAGCCATTGACTAAGCAAAGCATTGACACAAATGAAATCCTACATTTGACTGAATTATATGGGATAGAGTATTAGTGACTAGTGACAGCCAGAAAAATGATAAAAGATCATTTCCCTTGGCAGTTCATAACATGTAAATGTAACTACAAGCAAATGAAACATATAGATCTGGATTAAATATATGTCATACAATAACTATACAAAATGAAACCTAAAGTTAACTTACGCAATTTTAACATCATCCGCTTTTAAAGGACCAGTAGCACTCAACCCAAGTGTCTTCCTGTCTGAGGTTAAATCTGACTCTGACCTGTCAGGATCAGTATCATAATATTCTTCATATGTCCACTTCCATTTCAAAGAATACCTATCATTATAATTGTATTCTGATGAGCTCCTTGGTGGTTCATCATTCATGAAAGACCAATAGAAATGTTTATTGCCACCAAATGCAGACCGGAAAAGTTGTTCAACATCGTCATCCTCTTCACAGAACTGAAAACCCCATATAGAAGAGTTGAAAAGAACATGAAACTAAATTGTTGTAAAAAAGTAGATCAGCCAAGTATATACATGAACTTTTTCTAGATAGGTATGAAATTTAATTTTTATATGTTGCTGATTGTATATGAACTTTCATTTGCAATAAAAAATGCATCTGAATAATAAATAATCCATACACGTGCATAACTTAAAGAATCTGGAAATGCATCTGTATATGGGTTTCCAACGAGTACAAGCAATATGCCTGACAGTTTACAAAAGACTCCCGTAACTTTTACATGTCTTGTAATATAGGAATTATCAAATTATACAAAACAATCACACTCTTTACAACTGATATACAAAATATCATATGTAATAGGAAACTCTGATGAGAAATGTAAATAGGATTCAAACTGTTCATCTTGAGTTTATTAAAAAGGGAAGTTAGAAATCCAAGAAAGTATTCATTAACATTTTATACCCTTAGAGTCTTGAAACTGGTGTTATTTCTACATTTGCACATTATCATTCATTATTTATCAGCTGACTTTCATACTCAAACTCAGCTTCAAATTGCTCAATAAACTAAATCGATAAGCTCAATTCAAAACTTACTTCATGTAGAATCTTGCTTTTGTGCGATTTATTGACACTCTTTATCGCGAAATACTCAATACTTTTCTTATTTCTCCCCTTATACACAGTCTACAATTAAAAACACAAAAAACACATTAATACTAAAATATATACTAAATTGATTGCAATAAGCACAAATTAAAAGCAATAAGTAGAAATCGAAAGAGATATCAAGTATTTTCCAAGGCTAATTGCTTCGTATATGTGAAAGTTATTCAAAATCTAGGGTTTCAATTGTGAGTAACAAATATAAATGCAAATTTACAGATCGGAGCCCAATTAATCACCTGCAAAGTAAAAAAACAAATTCAATTTAGAGAAAAGAGAAGAGAAAAGAAAAGGGAGAAGAAAAGAGAGAAGAGAAGAGAGATTTTCGATTAACAGAGAGTTCTTCAAGTTCTTCCATATTCCTTCGAGGTGACAGCGAGAGAGTAGAGATCTGAAACAAGAGAAAGAGTAGATACGATAATTTTTGTTTAAGGGAAAACTAAGCTTGTAATGACATTCGTTCAAGTGAAAAGGGGGAAAACTCCGTAATATTGGGGGAAAATGAAAAGTTCAAGTATTTTGGATGGAAAAAGACCGCCCAATTTTTCATCTCGTGAAATGTATAATCTTATTTCTCTTTTACATATAATTGAGTTATTAATTTATTATAATATAAAAAAACAAATATCACATGTATTATTATAAAATATAAATTAACATTTGCAGTATATTTTAGATTATATATAACAGTTAAACAATTTCAAAAATTCCCAAAATTTCGGGGAAAAATATTTCCCCGAAACAGGGTTTCGTCAGGATTTAAGGATTTGATTTTTTAAAAAATATTTCTCGACGGCCCAACCGTACGGGCATCAAGATCCATTATTTTTAATGTTATTCCCAAAAGTTTAGGAAAAAATTTATTTGATTGGGTAATTCAATGGTCAACTAGTACTTTGACCGTAACCCCTAAACAGGGTTTCGTCAGGGTTTAAGGATTCGATTTTTTAAAAAATATTTCTCGGCGACCCAACCGTACGGGAATCAAGATCCATCATATTTAATGTTATTCCCAAAATTTTAGAATTTTTTTTTATTTGATTGGGTAATTCAACGGTCAACTAGTACTTTGACCGGAACCCCTAAACAGGGTTTTGTCAGGGTTTACCCAAAATTTTAGAAATTTTTTTTTTATTTGATTGGATAATTCAACGGTCAACTAGTACTTTGACCGGAATAATATAATATAAGGATTCGATTTTAAATTATATAAATATTTTCACCATTGAGAGCACTTCACCACACTTGAATGGTTTATTCCCCTAAATGAATAATCTACTATAATCTACATATATAAAAAATGAAAATTATTTTAATTCTATTTATATAGTAGTAATAATGTAAAGAAGAAAATCTAAGTATACAGTTTATGTATTACTGATTGAGTGAAATAACCAACTGTCATGGTTGGTGTAGCGATTGTGTTGTTGTACCAACAGAGAGGAGGTCGGGAGTTCGAACCTCAACTACCTAATTTTTTTAATAAACATGCATTTACATTACAATTTGCTGGGGACACATGGTAGCCTGTACACATGACACGTGGCAGTGTAGGGTCCGCCTGACTTGTGGCATAATGGACCCCAAAGTGACACGTGGCAGTGCGGGACCCACACTAACACGTGGCAGTGTGGCCCACTGACACGTGGCAAAGTGGGACCCACATTGACACGTGGCAGTGGGGCCCATGTGACACATGGAAAATTTTCACACGTGATACATGTCAGTTGTGGGTCCTGTGACACGTGGTAGTGGGCCCATGCGCCACGTGGCAGTGGGGTCAGTGTGACACGTGGCAATTTGTCACACTTGGCACTTGTAGCATTCAAATGTAACATTGATTACAGCAAATGTAACACGTAACACAACTTCTTGAAAATGCAACACTTATGTGGGACCCACATGTTCATTCTTTTTTATATTTATAAATTTTAAAAAATAGCAAATGCAACTCTTAATCGCTACTGTAACACAAAGAACCTATTGCAACAGTACATGTTCTACTGCAACAGTACCTTCACAGGTAATGTAACACAACCTCAACAGTGTTGCAGTAGGTCAAAAAAGGTACTTCTAATGTAACACAAAGTGGGCGTTACAATAGAAGTGTGTTGTGTTTGGGCATCTATGGCGTAGTGGGTATATAAATGTACCGGTGGTAGTATAAAGGGTCCCATTGCTTTTGAACCTGATCAGGGGGCAATGGTGGTTTGTCTTTCTTTTTATATATCCAATCCATATCGCCAAAATGGCTATTATATATTGTGAGTTGGCAGATGATCATTTTTATGACATGCCAAATGATTTCAGTTATGGTTTGAATTATATCACAGTTGTTGATTGAGTTTTCTCTATAAATTGTTTTACATTTCAGTTGATTTTATGCCCCACTTATCTTGGTTTTATATCAAAATTTTTATACGCTTGCTGAGCATTTCCTTTGCTCATACTTGCTGTTGTAAATTATAACATTTCAGTAAGGCAGTTTGGCGAGACTTATCCACTCAGTTCAGAAAGATAAGAAGCGTGATGCTATTTCGAAGATGACTTGGCTCAGTATGTCTGGATTTAGTGTAAGATCTATTTTATATAATTGAGTTCTAATATTTATTATTATTAATATTATTATGTGATGGTCTAGTTAGCCTGGCGTACTTCTTATCGAAGTTACACCAGTGGTTTAAGATTTGATCAAAGAGAATGTTGTAAAGAAGGAATGTTTTTTATCTAATGGAATTTGGATTCTTGTTTCTAGCCCTATAACCTTAAAAGATCTTGGTATGTTTGGGGTCACAGATGTTATATTTCTAGTGTTGGTCAATCACAGGTGAATGATTATTATTAAACAGATGTTTTATTTTGAGGATTTTAGCGTGACGACCAAATCTCCTGACCCCGGATTTGGGGGGTGTCACACTTTTAATAATAGAAAAGTTTTTAATTAAAATCAAAACAACTAAATGACTGTATACAAATTTTACTCAATAGAATTTCGAGACATTTTAAAATGATTGTTTCACATGTCTCCCACTATATTTAGATTAAATATTTTTAATTTAATACATAGGCTCGGAAAAAATATTCTTAACTTAACATTGAAGATATTTCAAATTTTAAATTAATTTATTATGATTTCACATGCATATTTTAATAATTAAATTAAAAAAATAAAAAATTGAAAATGGGCTTTGCACCACCGCAATGCTTCATTGCAGTGGTCATGGAAAATTTCATTTTTCCCACCAGCTTTAAATGTGGTACTTGTAGTTGGTGGTTGGCAAAAATCTCTTTTTTCCCACCTCAATGTTTCATTGCTGCCACCTCAATGAAACATTGAGTTCCTGAAAAGATTTTGAAAAAAAGGGGACTTCCCACGATTTTGAAAAGATCTGGAGTTCTGTTTGTTTTTTCCATACCAGGTAGAAAGTGCCACCAACATAAAAACCTAATTCTTGGACCAAGAATCTCATTCATACCTAAACCCCTAAAACCATAAACCATATACAACACTTACAATTTGAATTAATCAAAAGTTATCAACTTTAATCACAACCCATGTAAACAAACATCAATAAAGATACATACAAGTGCAGATATATATATAAATTACGAGTAAAAACAACCATGAAAACAAAAGGGTTGACCAAGAAAATCAAGAACTTACAACGAAGAATAAAGAACCGAAGAGAAAATTGAAGAATACAAGAAATTAGAAATTAGAGTTGTGTACATATATATAGAGAGAGATGAAAAAGAAGAAGTTTAAGAATAATACCTGAATACGAAGAACAAGAACTAAAATCGCCCAAAAATTTTCCCTCTTTATTAATCTTGTCTGTGTGTTTTTGGCCCTAATTTGAGTTTGTGTTGTTTGTGTGTGTAGCCGTTATCTGTGCTTGTGTTGTAGAGTGGGTTTTGTAAAAACAGGGCTATAATAGTAATTTCACAAAACTATGGCTACCGCAATGTTTCATTGAGGCCCCATCAATGTTTCATTGAGGTGGTAATTAATTCCCACCGTTAATATTTAAAATGAACGGCTATGATTTGATGGCTGAATCCTACTTCTCAACCCGCGGTGGTTGTGGAAGGGCACCCTATATATATATATATATAGAGTAATATATATATATATATATATATATATATATATATATATATATATATATATATATATATATATATATATATATATATATATATATATATATATATACTCCCTCTGTCCCTCTTAGAAGTTTACATTGGCAATTTGCACGGAGACCAAGACAATTTTTAAAAAATGAGTAAAGTTAAATGAAAAGTGGGTAAAGTGGTGGGACCTATTAATATTTAATAATAGATTTGAGATAGTGGAGGAAAATAGTGGGTGTAATAGTGTTTTTTATAATTAAATATGAGATAGTGGGGGAAAGTAGTGGGTGTAATAGTAGAGGAAACTTACTATTTTTGGTAATGTAAAGAAATGAGAGGGACGGCCCAAAATAGTAACTGTAAAGAAATGAGAGGGACGGAGGGAGTAATAGATTTCAAAAAAGAGGTCGAAAATGACAACTGAAATCAGAAATTCATATGCAACCTTTGCAACCGTTCCAACCATTGCAATTTTTCCAACCTTTGCAACCAAATATTAAAAGTTGCGGCTGGCGCCGCCCATATATATAAAGGTTGCAGATAGTATTTTTGAAAATAAACTTAAAAAGATACTCCCTCCGTCCCACTCAAAGTGGCTTGTTTGACTTTTCTTGGTCAAATTGACCAATTTTGTAACTTAAATTACGTATATTATATGTTAAATATAGTTAATGAAAAAAATATGATAAGAAAATATAGATCATTTATTATAATTTACATTTTTTAGATTTATAAAAATGTTAGTCGATAATTTTTAAAAGTGAGTCAAAGTTTGGTCAGTTTGACCAAAAAAAGTCAAACAAGCCAGTTTAAGTGGGACAGAGGGAGTAGTATTTTTGAAAATAAAACTTAAAAGATAGTATTTTTGTAAATAACTTTTAAAGTGGTAGTATTTTTTAAAATAGTTTCAAAAAGATAGTATATGGGGTAATTTCCCGAAATATTAAGGTGAATAAATGTAAAAGTTTTTAGAATGATCGATGAAAAGAAACGAGTTAAAGAAAAAGATGAAATGGCGATTCATTTAAGGGTATCATTATTCATGACCTTCGAAAAACTATAATTTTTTGAAATTAAAAGGTTGGAAGTCTTGTTAGAGCATTGTTTGAAGAGATAATTACCATAATTACGTATACTAGCTTATAGCCCGTGCAAAATTCGGGTTACTTTTTTTTTAATTTATTTATAATTTAGTATATATAATATTATAAACATTATTTTTAATATGTATGGAGAATTCAAATTTTTAACTCTTGTATATAAATAATTTTTAGTATTAAATACAAATTAATATGCTATTGGTGGGAATCGAACCTTCAACTTTTCTATATAACATAATCTAGTATTAATTTTATATAAAATGTTGTTGGCGGGATTCGAACCTTAAACCTCCAACTTTTAGTATTATTGTATTTAAAGGTCATGATCTATTTGAGTTGAAGATCTAACAATTGTAAAACAATTGTAAATGGAGGATAACCAAAAATGAGGAACCAAAATAAGGGGTAACCAAACTACAAATTATACCCCCTTTCACTTATTATAGTATACTAGCTTATAGCCCGTGCAACTTTGGGTTATTTTTAATTTTTTTAAATTTGCTTTTAGTGTAATGTAATATTAAAAATATGAACTTTAATATGTTATTGGAAGAATTCGAACCTTACAACTTTGTATATAATAATTTTTAGTATTAAATATAAATTAATATGTTAGCGGGAATTTAACCTTAGACCTCTGTACATAACAAATTTTAGTATTGTTATATCTAACGATCATGATCTATTTCTTACATCTTTGCATATAATAATTTTTAGTATTAAATATAAATTAATATGTTATTGACGGGAATCGAATCTTGAACCTGTGTACATAATAACTTTTAGTATTGATATATTTGAGTTGATGATCTAACGGTTGTGAATGAGGGTTAACCAAAACCAAAAATGAGAGGATAACCAAACTATAAATTATACCCCTTTCGCTTATTATAGTATAGTATAGATATATACTAGCTTATAACTCGTGCGATGCACGGGTTTCTTTTGATATGTTATAAATTTTATTTTATTCTATAAATATGTTTTTATATAATCATTAATTTTAAAAATTATTTTAAAATTAATTTAATAAAATTTGAAGTAAATTTAATAAATGATTTGCATGATTTAAAATTTATATAATAAAATTTTAAGTTAAATATGTAGTTGACGGGATTTAAACCTTGAATATCTAGTAAAGTAATTTAATCATTAAATATACCTTATAATTACATCTAACAGTTTTTATTAATTACTAAAAATCTAATGGTAATATGATTGTAAATTTATGTTTTCAATTAAAAGGTAGTGTATTTAATTAGAAAAGAAATATTAATGATTGAAAGATTATGATTGCAAAATTATGTTTTAAATTTAAAAGTAATGTGTTTAATTAGAAAAGAAATATTAATGATTGAAAGATACGATATTTTAGGTGTGTATAAAGGGTAATATGTTCAATTAAAAGTAAACATTTTTTAAATTAACTAAAAGATAAGATATTTTAGGTATTTATTAAATTTCAGTTAATAGTACAATTATGTTTTTATATAATTATAAATTTAACAATTTTTTAAATTTTAATTAGAAAGAAAATATTGGTACGATTGATTTTTTATAAAAGGTAATATATTCAACTAAAAGTAAATGTGAAAATGGCAATTTATTTATTTAATAATTAGGTTAATCAAACCGACAAACTTTCAATCTTTCGGCTTTAATATAATAGTATAGATATCTCTCTCTATATACATATACATAAGCCTATAACCCGTGCAAAGCACGGACAATCATATATTATTATTATTAATTAATATATTAATATAAAATTTTAATTTACTTTTTTTAATTTCAAATTTACATATGTTCCATACTTAATTTCATGACATAAATAAATATCATTAATTTAACGCTATTTTTAAATTTACTGTTAAATATCTTAATAATTCAATAGTTTGTTTTTTAAAATTTATTTAGTGTAAAGTGTGGAGACGATTATTCTAATCGGGATATAATTGAAAACGTTTATAATTCTATAAAAAATGTTGGTTTTTCATTTTTAATAAATTATATATAATTTAACTGAACTTGAAAATTTTAACACGTTTTTTAAATTTTTTAAAAAGTTTTTTTTGTGCATTGGTTCTTTAGTTAGTTGGTTAACACTTCCCAAAAAGTTTGTTAACACCTTCCAAAATATAAAAAATAAATTAATAGTGGATGTAATAATATATTTTATTGTTAAAAGTTACTATTTTTGGTAATGTAGAGAAATGGGTGGACGTCCAAAATAGTAACTATTGGGATGGGGGAGTAACTTATTAAAAATTCCAACATTTAAACATATAACTCAATACAGTTTTCTCAATATTATATTTGCAACTAATATATTAAAACTTTAGTTTATAGATATATTTCATATTGTTATATTAATCTAAAAACTAAATTACACTTTTCCTGACGGAAAAAGAAAGAAATAAAAATGCACTCTCATATATTACATATTTAATTTCATTGCAATAATTCTAAAACTGCTTATTGAGATAAAATATAAGTAAAATTGATAACTTTGAATATATGATTAAATAAATATCAATAGTCTAACACATTATTAACTAATCAAATCTTGAAACTGAAGCAATATATCTAAAATATTTAATCTTATTCGGTTTGAATATTTAGATCTTATGACTTCATACAGTGCCTATGTGCATTTTGAGAATTTAAGATAATAAGATTATTTTGATATGTGTAAAATAATTAAAAGAATAAATGTGTATTATTCTTCGGTGTGATTTGAGTGTGAAACATTTGAATTATTTTACTACAATTTGAATTTGGTTGAATAAAATATATAAAAAAAATCTTTGGGAACAATTTGATTCAATTTTTAGTTGGGCTCCACTAAAATTAAAGATGAAAATTACATTTTCGCCCGATTTCAAAATTGAGGTTCAATTTTTAGTTGGGCTCCACTAAAATTAATGATGAAAATTACATAAGTTGTTTTTGATAAATATCAAGTGGGCATAATTCAGGCCACACGTTGCATGTAACAGTTGTATCCCTATGCTGTGCTCAGATTCTTGCTCTTTGCCTAAAAAGTTATTTAGTCAAAGTAAAAATAGAAAAAAGGGAAATGTTAAATCCAGAGCAGTTTTTTTATTTCCAGAGCAAAATTCTGTGAAATTACCAAACTGCCCTCAAGTTAAACAAAGTATAACCCCATGTATTCACAAAAACAAGGGCAGTTTGGTAATTTCACAAAATTTTGCTCTGGAAATAAAAAAACTGCTCTGGATTTAACATTTCCCTAGAAAAAAAGGGTACAAAAGTAGAAGATGTGATTTATTAATATATATATATATATATATATATATATATATAATAAAAATGTGTGTATAGCACAAGTTTTTAGCTAATTTTAATTATAGGAAAAATTAAATATGTTAAGAAAAACCTATGATACTGGTAAGCACAAAATTCGGGTATAACACAAGCT
Organism: Kitagawia praeruptora; assembly: GCA_037693485.1. NCBI lineage: Eukaryota > Viridiplantae > Streptophyta > Magnoliopsida > Apiales > Apiaceae > Kitagawia > Kitagawia praeruptora. The sequence continues at coordinate 22,254,231 of CM075347.1, forward strand.
TTAAGCTAATTTTAGTTATAAGAAAAATTAAATATGTTAAAAAAAAACCATGATACGGGTAAGCTAGTAGACTCAGTGTTGTAAAAAGCGGGAATCAGACTTAATCGGTAGAGGCACTGTCCAGTGATTAATCGGGGATTTGGGAATTAATTGGAATGATTAATCGAATAATCGGATTATTAATCAGTGCGGTAACCCATGAAACAGGGATTAATCGGTGATTATTCGTGATTAATCAGCGATTTTTAGAACAGAGAGTAGACTATATAATAGCATGATTCATGTTTTTGTACATTGAGATTGAGTGGGGAACACTATTGTCCATGAGGACGATATTTCTGAAAAGCTCCTTCGCTCTACTCCACAAAAATTTCTAAAAATAAATTTTGAATTCGTTTAGTTGAAAAAGAGGCCACCGTTTTTCCAACAAGGCATCAAACTAGGAATTAATGATTGTGGTAGAGTCGTAGAGACATGGGCAAATAATATGCTCTCTATATATGTAGCGTTTAGCTCTTCTAATGGGCAAATAATAGCAATATATGAAGATGCTGGAGCAATGTCCCCTGTTCCTATATTTTCTTTCATTGTCTTTTGTCACAATTTTTCTCTACAAATGGTTAACACTTAATAAAACAGCTCTAAAAAATTTGCCACCATCTCCACCAAAACTTCCTATAATTGGAAACCTTCATCAAATTGGTCCAGAACCGCACATTTCACTTAGAGCCTTGGCTCAAAAGTATGGTCCATTAATGCTACTTAAGTTTGGAAGTGTACCTGTTCTTGTTGTTTCCTCAGCTGATGCGGCTCGGGAGATTTTGAAAACCAATGATCTCGTTTTTTCGGACCGACCTTATTCAAGTGTCGCCAATAGACTCTCCTATAACGGAAGGGACGTGGGGTTTGCTCGTTATAGTGAATATTGGAGACAAGTAAAGAGTGTATGTGTTACTCAGCTCTTAAGTAGCAGAAGGGTTCATTCATTTCACAATGTCAGAGAAGAAGAAGTTGCTCTTTTAATCCAAAATATTGAATATCCGCATTCAAAATTAGTAAATTTAAGCGATATGTTAGCTGAACTAACAACCAATGTAGTCTGCAGGGTTTCATTAGGAAGGAAATATGAAAGTGGTCATAAAGGGAATTCATACAAGATATTACTTAAGGAAATAATGAAGTTGTTAGGTTCCCGCAGCATGGGAGATTATTTTCCATTGCTCGGTTGGGTTGATTGGCTCAGTGGATTGAAGGGAGAAGTGGAGAAAGCAGCCAATGAGATTGATACTTTTCTGGAAGGTGTTCTTAGAGATCAGCCAAGTACTACTGCATCGAATAATGGTAGTGCAAACAAAGACTTTTTATCCATTTTGCTTGAGATTCAGAAAACTGATGCTGGTTCTTCTATTGATAGAGAATGTATTAAAGCTATTATCCTGGTAAGTAACAATATCTCTCTCTTACTTAGATATAACTGAAGGCAGTCTTGACACCCTTTTGATGTTGTAGTTAGTACTAAATTCTGATAAAAATTGAAGTGTCTACAACCGCTTGATGTTATCGTTAGTAATAAATGTTGTAAATTTTATCTAAAATATGTTATTGTTCGTGCTAAATGTTGTAGATTTCATCTAAAATTTATGTAGCTTAGATGTCTTATTGCAGAATTTTCCTTCCAGCATAGTGTTTGGGCTCACACTTGCTTCAAAAATTTCCTTCCTGCCAAGATTTTGAAAGTGCATGTTGCTCTCACACTTTCTTCCACAATAACTAGTCTGAGAAACTAGTCAAAATTTGTTATGCACTTAATTATATATGCCAAATTTTCCTTGCCATCTGATTCCACCACTTATCCACGTCACTAAGAGAATAACATTTCTAATTTCGTAACGTAACCTTCATCACTTACATATTACTTCTAAATAAGTGAATACTAATTCCTGCATCCAAAATTTAGAACTAGTTTAGTCGTTTACAACTTTTTGTAGGATATGTTCGCTGCTGGAACTGAAACAACATCTACAACTTTGGAGTGGACAATAGCAGCCCTGATAAAAAATCCGAAAGTCATGTTCAAATTGCAGAATGAGGTCAGAGAAATAGGCAAAGGCAAATCAAAGATTTTGGAGGGTGATCTAGTCAAAATGTACTACCTGAAAGCAGTAATGAAAGAGAGTATGCGATTGTACTTTACAGCTCCATTACTAGTTCCTAGAGAAGCAAGGCAGGATCTGAAATTAATGGGGTATGACATAAGATCAGGGACACAAGTACTGATAAATGCATGGGCAATTGCAAGAGACCCATCATTGTGGGACAACCCAGAGGAGTTCCGGCCTGAGAGGTTCTTAAATAGTCCTATTGATTACAAAGGCCTTCACTATGAGTATCTTCCCTTTGGAGCCGGTCGAAGGGGTTGTCCGGGGATCCAGTTTGCAATGGCAGTTAATGAGCTTGCACTAGCAAATGTCGTGCACAAGTTTGATATCAAATTGCCTGATGGGGAAAGATTGGAGGATTTGGACATGACTGGTGTATTTGGCGTTACTCTTCGTCGAAAATCTCCTCTCTTGGTGGTTGCCACACCACATGTTTGATTCTTAATGTTCACTTGTAGTTGCTCTGCGGATGCACGCAACAGAAGACTCGTTTGGCCTACCTTAAAAAATTATCTCTCACTCAAATCTTATCTATTAGCCTTTAAATAAAACGTACTTGAATATCATTGTCGGTTTGGTCATTTGGATTGTTTAATCTTAAATAATGGGTGAAAGTAATCAAGAATAAAAAGAAAAAGACAAATATATTGGAACTTGCATTTTTAACACTATTTTTGATTGTGCTGTCAGGTGAAGATTCAGAAAAAATCCCACAAGATTAATGAAACTTTTTTACAACTAAAGCAGTGAAAGTTTAAGAGAGAAAAGAAATGCTGTCTTCTTGTATGTATGTTCTTTTCGTCTCTGTTTATCTTGTCCGTCTCATGTGCTTAAGTTTCAGCCTGATAATCTTGAAAAAGCCTAATACTCACTGTACCAAGACAGAGCAGAATAGCATCTAGGTGGAGTTCACTATATCACCATTGGTAATCACACTCTTAAAGCATTCAAGTCTAGAGTATTATTGTTAGCACACCAAAAATGTGCCTGCAGTCAAACCTTTTGTTGTTATCACTATATCACTTTCATAAAGTTTAGACACCGGTTTATGGATGAAATATTCCAATAATATTACATTAAATTATGACAAATGCAAGTGTGTAAAATGTAGAGAATGACCTTAAGGCTTTACTTTGTGATTCTATTGACTATGTGTTTACATAGCGCCTGCTCAGTAAACTGAGTGGCCTTCATTGATACTAATACTAAAAGTGTAAAAATGGAAGACATTTTGCCATTCCTGTTAGCAAACTCAGTTTTTGCAGTCACAAGTGTGGCAACTAATAACAATGAAAGTAGTGAATTGGCTTTGGTTAAGGTCTAAGAACTTAAGAAGTATGAGAACTGAGAAGTCACTAAAAGTTTAAGAATTCCATGCAAATCCCTACCGGAATTTACGGACATGCTTGAATTTGTAGCAATTAATGGCCAAGAAGAACAGTCCTAAGCAGATCAAATTGTTTGACGATGTCTCCTTCCATGCATTACCTTACATCCATAGCATCATCAAGAAATATGGTGAAGTTTCTACAGAAACTCTGTGTTTGCAGGATAAAAATAATTTAAATGTAGAGCTTTCAGCTTTGCAATATGATTGAACCAATACCAAGCATACAGGTGATAAATCATGAACAAGTTAGGGGAATTATGTTCAAGCCTAGCACATTTCACAAGATGCACCCTACCCACTTGGTGATATGTTTCTTGATGCCTCATTAGCTCTGAGAATGCTAAATGGTCCAGAGATAGGAAAATTATGAACCCTGCATTGCACTTTGGAAAGTTTAAGGTTTATTCTGCTTCCTAGAGAATAAACATAAGATTAAACAGCGGATGCAAAGAACAAACATAAGAAGCTATGAACAAGAAACCATGTAAGTTTTGATAAAAGTTCTTCGAATGAGTTCTTTTATTATTTTTCCTCATTTCTATGATAGAATATGCTGCCAGCAACTCTTGAGATGATCAAGAAATGGAAGTTGCCAGTCTTGTAGGCGTACGTGGTCAGCAAAAGTAGATGGAAAAGTTGACGAAATCAACTCATTTACAACCATCTAAAACTCCATTGTTAACATGATGAACTAAGCTTTACAACTCTGTACATTCACATGATGTTGAGAGAGAGAGATGTTTATTATTTATTAATATTAATATAAATTATAATAAATTTAAATTTTACTTTATAATACGAACATAAATTTAAAATACGTACAAAAAATCAAAACTAAAAATGCTATCCACAGTATTATTACTCCTTTTTTTTATGATTCTATCCACAGTATTACTCCTTTCGCCACTAAATACGGAATACATGTTCATTTTGATTTTGTAAGTAAAATTGATAATTAATTTTTGATTGTATATAAAAATTATTCATTTATTAATTTTAATTGAAAATTTTATTTAAGCGATAAACTAAATATACTCTTAAATAGTATAATTTTTTCATATTTTCCTAATTTTATAATACATACAAATTTAAATCAAATTTGATTTGTCAAATGTCAATATAAACAAATATTTAGAAACATACCGAGTATTCTGGTTAGATGATAAACTTTCTTGAATGAAAGAAACACTTTACGAATATTGTATTCGATGCAATCCATCTATAGAATATATTCCTCTTGACAAAAAAAAACAAAAAAGAAACATACCGAGTAATTCAATATCCTCCGGAAAGGTAAGGTCCGTGTGGTTGCCCATTTTTTATGGGGTTCGGTTTACAGCAAACATTTACTGTGGCAAACGGTTTGTTCCGTACCGCAGAAAGTTTTTGCGGTACGTGAACAGTAGATTTTGGTGTGAAAATAAGGAAGGGTATTTTGACAATTTGTTCGTATTGTGAAAAGTTTCTGCGATGCGTTGCAATTTTTTTTAGAACAGAGCAATTGAATAATTGATCCTACGACTTAAAATCCGTTTGTTGTAAAATGGCTTAACAACAAACGTATGATGTTCACCATTTACCTTCTTTTATTGTTCGGTCTATGTTGACTATTGAAGGTATTCTTACTACAACAAAGGAGACCAAATTCGACCTCCTATTTTCGACTTCGGCCAAATTCAATTTTTTCTGATCGAATTTAATGGCGCGGCTGACATCGACCAAAGACGGTTGAATTTAAAGGGAATCGAAAATAAATGGTCGAAATAATAAGCATTTTCGACCAACCTTTCCCAAATGGTCGAATTTAAGTCCCACCAAAAACAGTCATCGCATTTCTTGTCAAATTGGATATAATTTCGATCACATATGGTCGAATTTAGAAATTACATTGAGCGGGAAAATGCGACCTAGGTTGGTCGAATTTAAAGAGTGACCTCTTTTGGTCGAAAATATGGTCGATCGATGGTGGTCGAAAATATGTTTTGGCTGTTTTTTGAAATTTTTAGACAAAATTCAAATTTCATGACGGGGTTTTTGAATTTTTCAGCCAAAATTCAAATTTTATGTGAAAATTTTGGGCTGGAATTTGGTCACTACATTTAGTCGAATTTAAGCGATCGAAATAATTTGGTCAAAAATATATGGTCGAACTTATACAGTCGAAAATATCTAATTTCGACCGGATGCATTTTTTTCGATTTAAGCATATTTGATCTTTTCGGATTCGGTCCAAAATACCGGAAAGCGACGAAAATAACTAATTTCTATAACGATCTAGAAAATTTACGAATTTAGAATTTATTTAATATAAATTATGAAATATATTATATGAATATTGTTGTAAAGGTGAAATGTATGTGAGATGGTGTTTATGTGATTATATGATGATTAGGGTAAGCTATGAAGGTTTGTGTAATTTTATTTGTATTTTGAGGATTTAAATATATTTAAATCATGTATTTTTAATCCTCTGTCAATTGTATAAAGTTATTGGTGGGATTAAAAATCATAAAATCTTTTGAAATATTATCTTTATATATTTATTGAGTTTGTAAAATTGTTGGGTGGATTAATTTGGGTGTCCTAGTATTTTAAAATGATTTTTAGAGTTTTATTGCATTTAAAGGAATAAAACTTGTGAAATTCATATTTAATTCATTTCTGATCCTAAAAATATTTTAAAAATACGTGTGCGCTCGTAATTTTATACTCTTCTTTTTAAAAATGAAAAGTTTAATTTCCCAAAATTTTTATTTAATTTCGATTTATAAAAGTGGTTTATTTGTTTTAAAAGCGAATAAGTAGTGTTTTAATTGGTCCTGGAATGAATGATTAGTAGTACTATAATTGTATTGGGCCAAGCCCAATAACACACACAAACATAACACGGCAGAAAGAAAAAGACGGGGAGAGAGAAAAGAGAAAAGGGGAAGAAATTAGGGTTCTTAGTAATCAAAATTGGGAGAAACTCAATTAGCCATATATATATATATATATATATATATATATATATATATATATATATATATATATACAATTCGTGTGTGTATACATTTATGATAAGGGGCTCTGTGTGTGAGTAAGTGTATGCAAGGGATGGCCGTGCTGTGGGGTGAACTCGGTACTGCAGCAGCATGCGCAGGTGGCGCCGCCGCCGTGACTGGTGGCCGGCCGGGGTAGTTCCGGCGAAGCAGGGGAGGCAGGGGCGAGTCGTAGTGGGTTAGAGCACAGCAGCAGCAAGGAGGAATAGAGAGAGAGAGAGAGAGAGAGGGAGGGGGAGAGATTTTGGTGGGAAATTAGAAATCGGAAAGGTATAAACTTTTACTTTTATTTATTTCATTTATTTTCCGATGTAATTATTTAATTTTCATCTTAGACTAAATTATGTTAATTGTTGTACTTTAATTAGATTTAATTTTGATATTATTGATTTAATTTTCGTAGTTTAATTCAGAAAGTTTAGAATTGTTAATTAATTGTGAGATTAAATTTCGAGTTCAATAATATGTTTTGGGGATGGTTAATTGCTATTTATTGTTATTGTGTAATAATTTGTGTTATAAATTCGGAAGTTGAATTTGGGGATTTTGATGTATGTCGAGGTTGATGAAATGTTTAAATTGCTTATATTAGTGGGTAGTTTATGTGATTGGTTTTGGTAATTAGTTTAACATATTAGTTGGAAGTATTAAATTTGTGGATGTTGAAGCTCCCGAGATTTTAATGTTGGTTCAGTCGGGAGTATTATGATTATTAACTATTAATTATTATTTGTAGTATAATATTGAAGTTTATTTGAAACTACGAGTTGATATTGCCGAATGTAATATGTTAAGACTTTATTTGACCTTATTAATTCTAAGTGGTTTATGTGAGTAAAATGTAGCAGTCGGGTCATATTATTTGTTAAATGTTATACTTGTCAAGTACGTGGTGATGGGTTATACGTGTGATCAAAATGGTTTTGGCTTAGTATGTTATAGTTGATTAAATTTTATATTCTGTGTATATGTTAAGTAGTGAGTTCTGAAATGTGCCACTGGCCCTAGAGGCTGTGTGGTATCTCTTGATTTAGTTTTGATTAAAATTGAGGGGTTGTGACCCCGGGATAGTCCAACTTACAAAAAGGCTAATTCAAAAAGTTTTCTTAAAATAAGAATTTAATTCCTGATTGTATGGTTTAAGAATGTTATTTATCAAAGATTAATTGTTAGATTCATTTTATTATGTGTTTATCTGCGAGGAGTTGCAATGAGATCACAAGTCTTAAGTGTCAATATTTAAGGACTTGTGTAATTCTCTACAACTAGTTCCTCGGGCTTACGAATATCAATGATTAACTATCACGAGTATAATTAATATACTTGAGTGATGTGATCATTGATATAGCGTAAGTAATAGTTAATGCTAGGGGTTGTTCCCTAGGGCTTACGAATATCAATGATTGATTCTCACGTGTATCATTAAAATGCGTGAGTGATATGATCATTGATGTAGCGTAAGTAGTAGTTAATGCTAATATAAATTATTATGTGTTTAATGCATGTCGAGGCAGAATTTCTTATGTGCTAGGTGCCGCATTTAGTTACCGCATGTTCGGGCGGGTACTGTAAGAACCCAGTTTTTTGGTAGAATTAAAACTTTTTCTTATGTAATAATATAGGAGTGAATAGTGGTTACGATTGCGATGTAACGAATGTCTATTGAATGAATGGGATGGATTCAGATTCAAATATTTATATGTCATGAAGAATACTTTTGGTTGACAGCATAGATAAGAATAATCTATCTCCTAGGGATATAAGTTATATTATTCCAAGAAAGATTATTCTTGTGTCATCTAAATCAGTATCTGTTATTAGTCCAGCGGTTCCGAAAAAGGGTTAAGGAAAGCCCAAAAGAGGACCAGGGCATTTTTAATAAATATAAGGAATAAAAGAAATAATAAAGTATGAATAGTGATTTTGGTGGAGATGGGAATATTATTGGACGACGCTATATAGAAGTATTCAGAACGGAAATCTGAGTTCGTATTAGTGATCCAGGAGGAAAATAAGTGTATGTAAAGGCCGTCGGATTCAGAAAAATAACACTTTTATTTTCTCCGAGAATTCCCTGGACATTGCAAGACATAAGGAATTATTAAAGGGATTTGAGAAAATTAAATTCGAGAAGTATTAAGAAAGATGGAGAATGTTATTATAAATATTAAGAAGGTTTTCGGTAAAACCCTAACTAGAAACGAATGAGTTATTCCCTCGAACGATTAATCAAATTGAGCAATAACCGGACAAAAGAGCAAGCAAGGGAGGCAAGATGCATGCATGTGCTCTTAGAAATATCTAGTAACTAGTTGGATATGCAAGTAACTAGCATGTTAGAGATCAAACTAGAGTACTTAGCAATCTAACTACAAGTTTGCCTTAAACCACCACAAGATCAACACTTGTCCTCACAAAAACATCATTCCATGCATCATCACTTTATTAAAGGTGTTTTAACACAAGATATTATCTAAAACCATTTCACTTTATGCATTATTCAAGAAGTAACCAAGCAAAATACTCTCCCCTTCCATAAAACACTCCATTCGGCTATTTCCTTAATTCAAGAACACAAATCCAACTTCCAACCATTGTTTGATCTCCAAACTTTTATGGTGAGACTTAAATTTCATATAAATGATCTCCTTAAAATCCTAGCTTCAATCTCTTCTTTTTCCATTTTCAAAAAATAATCAAAGATGATGATGAATAGTGTTTTTCAAGAACTAATTTGATTTTTCTTGTTTCTTTGGTTGATCTAAGGTTCATTAAGGCTAGGCAAGGACCAAACAAAGATTTTTAAGGCTAGATCACACTCTCAAGAAGGTATAATGATCTTGAAACCCTAGGTCAACTTTGAGTTTATGCATGTTCTTGATAGATTTAAGTGTTAGTAGCATGTTAGTGTGATTATAGGCTTATTTAGCATGATCTTATGGTTGATATTATACATGATATTCAATATGATAAAATGATATGTTCTTGAACTCCTTGGGATGAGAAATCATGTGAATAAGTTGGATATATGCCCGGTGTGGGTTGGATATGTTGTTATGATTTTAGAACGTTCGATTTATAGTCGTTATAATGTCGAAATTCCGTTAACCTTAAGAAACCGAGCTTGAAAGTTAATAAAACTCACTGTCCAGTTTCATATTTTGCCATGACAAGCTAGATTATGTTATAATATTCATTTTGATATAAAGATCGTGTAAAATGGACTTACGGTTTAGGAGTTATAGCCGATTGAATATAAGCGATTAGAAACCGAGAATGCGAATTCGTAATTGAAATTGAACCGTGTAAAATATGTATCACAGTGGCGAATCTTGGTAATTAAATATTAGAGATCATAAGGATGGTGTGAGAGAAGACCTCGTATGAAAAAGATTGTTTTTCGATTTTATAAAAATGTTCGAATCAAGGTTAAGTACGAAAGTACCCCTAAGGAGTATACTTGGTTATAACTACGGTAAACCACTTAGAAAACAATCGATAAAACTCGAGGTATAATCCTTTGACTTTAAAACTTTTACAAATCAAATACTTACCATATGTAAGTGTAATGTCATGCTTTATTAATGAACAAGTGTAGGATAATAAAAGCAATAATAAGAGTGAATTAGAGGGGTATAACGAAACGACTTGAAAACGTATTTCGATTTAAGTTAAGTTTATACTTAACCTTTTGAAAGGTGTTAAGTGATTAATCCCGAATACCTTGGCTATTTATAGATCATCAGGCTGACCTGGGACACGCTACCACTACCCATACCCGCACTCGATTCCCAGGCAAGTTTTCAAACCTTTTAAAGGCTGTTGTTGTGAATATATATATGATTTCTGTTATACATATGCCATAGCATGCATGCCTATTTTCAAGTTATATTGTGATACTTGTTCCCTGATTTATTGTTGGCTTATAAGCTAGATAGATATATATCAGTTATAAGCCGGATATTGCTAAGACCCTTAAGCGAAGGGCAGTGAATCTCATTCTTTGATTATAGACCGGGAGTCGTTATTTCTTGATATATTGATATTATTTTCAGAGGAAAATATTTAAGTAAATATTGTCCATTTATTATCTGGCGAATATTTTTGGGATATTCCCTTGAGATTATTTGATAAATATTATTCGGATTATTCATCAGATGTTTATTTATTCGAGGAATATTATATATTTAATATTCATCTAAAGTCGATTAAATATTCGAATATTATTTCGAACCCTCACTTAAGTTATTTACTTAAAGAATATTCAGTCTTATTTACTCAATAGATATTATCTTGAATATTCATTCGAGTTTAATTATTTAATGAATATTATTTTAATATTCATTCGAGCCTTATTTATTTAAATGAATATTATTTCGAATATTCATTCAATCTCTATTTATTTTATAAATATTAGATGAACGTTGATTCGAACTCCAGTTATTCGACAAATATTATTTTAAATATTTCCTTAAGACGATGAGTATTACCTTCGACATTCGTTTAAAGTCGATTCAATTGTTGAACATAATTTCACATATTCATCCGATAATCATTTCTTCTATAAATATTATTAAGTGAATATTCATTGGTTATTCAATGAATATTGTCTCAATTATTCAGTCGATCATTATTTCATCAATAAGTATCATTCTTAAGTATAATATTTATTATTGATTCAATGAATATTATTTCAAATATCCATTTGATGATTATTTCATCAATAAATATTATTATTAATTTGAATATTCATTATTTATTCAATGAATATTATTCTGAATATTTATTAAAAGATTATTCCGAGCAACACCTTTTCCGATATCTGTGACTTAATAAATATTTTTGGAATATTTATTTAATTCTTCTAACCCGTTTCAAAAATGATTTACTTCATTCACATCATATCATCGACCTTTGAATATTATATAAATTATTTCAGAGTTCTATTATTATTATTATTATATTATCAAGGAAGGTTCCCAGTAATTCCATTCTTCCTTCGATTCGAATATAAGGGAACCTGACTTGAGGAATGCTATTTATCTTGTGAATGCCCGGTCATAAATTATTCGTTTCACTCGCAACTTGGTTGCTATTATTCATGGAATCTTGTGTACCCTCTCATCATTCGAGGGGTAGAATGTTGGAATAAGTTGGTATCCATTAACAAGCAACAACTTTGGAAATATTGGTAAATTTTCCTTTCCACATTAGATACGACTACCTTGTGGAGTCTTATCAACAGGTATCATACCTGGGGAAAAGGGGAACGAACTTTACATTTCACAATGATGGATGTTAAATGAACTAGGAGACGCGTAAGTGGCCGAGTGGCGCCGGTCCAGCAATAACCCAACCGTTGGCTGAGGAGTTCCAGAGGGCGGTAGACAAGTAAATCCGTCGGAGCTACCTTCTACATGTAGAGAACGACTGATGAGATGCATGACATACGACTGATCATCTTAAACGTCAGGGCATCTGGCGCGGCAATGCTCCCGTATTAGTTCATCTTTTAAAATTAGAAATCTTCTGCAACCCGATCTGTGTTGGCAGTGTTGAAACATGTTGAAAACTTGAATTGCAATATTTTCTACAAGTTCCTCTCTGATGAAAATGATGCTATCTTGTTTATCTTGATAAAGCAAATATTTCCACAGAACTTATATATTTTGAGTTTCCTGTAACTTCATCCTTTATATTGATCTGGCACTATTTTCGTTTATGCATGGCATATGGTTTCAAAATATATCTTTGAACTGTCATATATATCACGGTACAGTTATATTATTGTTGGTGGGCTATTGCTCAACCTTGCTTATTTATTATGTCACAACAACAGCTAGGTCACATGGCCCGCGTCAGGCGCACTCGGCGCAAGCAGGTTACCCGACCCACAGGACTCCCCGCTGATATTGTTGCTGCCATTGCTGAGGTAGCACAGATAGTCAGCTTTTGCTTCCAGTTTAATTATATGTATCAATAATATTAATCAACGGCAAGAACTTTAAACTTATGATGTTATCCTTTTGGTTTGTAATAACTTTTATTCTTAAATCCGTAATGTGAGACTTATTTCAATTTCATCTCTGGGACTATAACTGTGTGTGTATGTGTGTGAGTGAGTGGATTATTGTGGGGTCACAGCATGTGATTTATTTATTGTGGATTCAAAGTAAAGTATCAATCATGGAAAATAAGACCGTAACGACCCGATCCCGGACCCCGGATCTGGGGGTGTTACAGAAATGGTATCAGAGAGAGAGTTATATATCCCAAGAGATGATGCGACATTATATAATAATAAATTCACTAAGATAATAATAACTCTTGCCAAGTTCACCTAAAACCCTTATGGGAACTTTTAAGTATCATGATAGTAATATAGTTCGTCTTGTGTAGGCAAGCGACATGGCTGCCCAGGAGGCATCTGCTAGACAGCATGATGAGGACATGTTAAGGACTAGAGACCCATACTATGAGCACTTGCCTGCTGATGAGGCAGAGGAGGAGGACCCTGAGGTCCAGATTGATGCTGACACTGATGTCGTTGAGTCGGAGGAGGAGGACCCTGAGGTCCAGGCTGATGCTGATAATGATGTCATTGAGTCTGAGGAGGAGGAGGACCCGGAGGAGGTCCATGCAGGGCAGGATGCTGAGTTAGTTGCTGAGGATGTTGATGAGGAGGACTCTGAGGAGGACCAGCTAGTTCCTGATGGTAGAGGGATGGAGGAGGACTTTTGGGTTGTGTCTCAGATTAGGACTTTGGGGGAGGATACTGACATGACCATGGAGCAGGTGATGACTGTAGATGAGGGTGCAGAAGGAGATGTTGATGAGCCCGTAGGTGATGTTGTAGGGAGTTCCGGACTTAGTGTGCCACCCCTCTCTGATGAGAGAGCCCCTACCCCGCCACCACTACCTGTGAGCCTATTATCAGATGAGTTTGAGGCATTGACCCCAGAGCCGTAGCAGGCAGAGGCTGCCCTTCCAGCAGATCCAGTCCCTCCACCCCATGTTCCGACTGAGGGAGTCCCAGCATGTGTACACCACTATGTTGTGGCCAGACTTACTACTGAGGTAGCCGTGGCTTAGGCCAGGCTGGCAGAGTCCCGTAGAGAGCTAGCAGTGGAGAGAGAGGCCCGGTTGAGGCACCTGGGAGGTAGGCGTGCCAGGGCCAGAGAGATGTATAGACAGGTGACTGGCATAGAGCTTAGGGCTCGTGTGAGGGTGCGACAGTTACCCAGTGATGGTCATGGCATGGTATCTAGGGCTGATGCAGAGGAGAATTTCTGCCTTGCTATGAGGAGGGTTCGAGCTTTGGCCCACCGTCGTGGCTGACTGCAGTGATAGTGATGTATTGGTCTAGTTGTCTAGTCTCGTACGGTCATGGTAGTGCCGATTTTTGGTAGGGATAGTTTCAGCTTGTAGTTCCCTGTTGCAGACTAGACAGATAGATAGCTTATTTCACTTTTGACTAGTTATTATTTAGATGGTTGTACTTTTTAAAACTGTTGTTGTATGTCGGATATTGTACCGTTTGGTACTTGGTATATATTTATTTCCCTTTCAGTCATTTCAGTATCTCTACGACGAAATTCACTAGCTTGTTATATTATATTTGCATATACTACGTTCGATTAAAGCCTGCTATGATATATAGAACTGTGGGATCCTAAATCCAATTATGCATCGATATTGTGAGGAGAAACCCTCTGAAATAGGTAAATAAACCTAATGTATATTGTCCAAATTTTCAGTTAATGCCTCCGAGAAGAATGGGTACTAGGGCTAACCCTCATGAGTCTACTGACCAAGAAAGTCACAATCAACCTGAGGAAAATTTTGAGTATAATGAAGAACAGGATCAGGATTACAATGAATAGGAGGATTCCCAGTATGGGATGGGGGATGAAACCTTTTATACTGCGGAGTTCGAAGAGGAAATAAAAGAAGGGGAAACTGAAGTTGAACAGCATGGGGAGAACCAGGGCGGAAACCCCATGGGATAATTTATGGATCTGCTCAGGCAGAATTTGAACTAATATCCCCAACCACCCCAAGGAAACAATACCACTGTGGCCAATTCTTTTAGGGCCTTCAAGTCCCTCAAACCCCCAGAGTTTCTCGGATCAGCCGATCCCGTTGAGGCAAGGGCCTGGGTCAAGGAAATGGAGAAATCTTTCGAGATTCTGAGTATTGAGGAGGTCCAAAAGACTGTCTTTGCTACCTACTTACTAAAGGGAGAAGCCAATTATTGGTGGGAAGCCAAGAAGAATATGGAAACTGATGCTGTTGTAACCTGGGATAGGTTTAAACAGTTATTTTTAGAGAAGTACTTCCCAAAGTTCATGAAAACCCAGATGGAGCTTAAGTTTCTAGAGCTGAAACAGAACAATATGACAGTGGCTGAGTATGAAGCCAAGTTTACTGAGTTATCAAGGTTTGTACTAGAGTTTGTGGATACTGAAGAAAAGAAAGCTAACAGGTTTCAGCAAGGGCTGAAACAATGGATTCAGAATAGAGTGGCAGTTTTAGAGATTACTGATTATGCCACCTTGGTGCAAAAGGCAACCATTGTGGAAGCAGGAAGTGATCAAATGCAGAGGGAAAGAGAAAAAGGGGGAGTAAAAAGGAAGCATGTCAGCATGGGCGGAGGTTCCACCGGAGGAAAACCCCCAAATAAGTTTAGCAGGGGAGCAGTTTCCCTACCTGGGAGGAGCATATGGTTTAAACCATCTGGGAGTGCAACTGTGAGCCAGGGCGGCCAATAAGCAAGAGTGTCCCGTTCCCATCATTTCAGACCTCCACTACCAATATGTGCCACATGTGGAAAGAGACATTCCGGGGCGTGTACTCAGAAACAGACGGTCTGTTATAAGTGTGGGCGAGCAGGCCACTATGCCCACCAGTGTACCGCGATTGCTCCTACTGCCAGCAAAGGCACTACTTGTTTTCAGTGTGGTCGTCCAGGTCACATGAGGAGGGATTGCCCGATGAACAAACCCGCAGCTTCAGAACAAGTAGAGCTGCCTCCAATAGGCCACCAACTGCTAGAACTTTTAACATGACCGTGCAAGATGCTGTGATAGAAGGGACATTTTCCCTCAATTCAGTCAGTGCAAATGTTTTGTTTGATTCTGGAGCAACTAAGTCTTTTATATCTAGAGATTTTGCGCATAAATTGAAACTTAAAACTCAACCGCTAAGGGAGTCTGTGCAAGTAGAGATAGCTAATCAGGAAATTGTCCTAGTTAATTAGATCCACCCCGATTGCAAAATAGAAATATGAGGACGATCCTTCTGTGTTGATTTTATCCCTTTTAAGTTAGGGGAATTCGATGTTATTCTGGGAATGGACTGGTTGTCTCGTAATAATGCGCAAATAGATTGTAAAGGGAAAAAGGTTAAGTTGAAAAACCCAGGAAAGAAGGAAATAGTGTTTAAAGGGCTATGACAAACCCAGACCATTCTAACCATGGCGCAGACCAAGAGACTGCTACGAAAAGGGAACAAAGCTTATTTAGCTTACGTTATAGACACTCAGAAAGAGGCGCCCAAAATACAAGATATTCCGGTAGTTAACAAATTTGAAGACGTGTTTCCTCAAGATCTTCCCGGATTACCGCCAGATAGGGTGATTGAGTTTGCTATTGAGTTAGCCCCGGGGACGACGCCAGTTTCGAAGGCCTCGTACCGATTAGCACCAGTGGAAATGAAAGAATTAGCAAAGCAATTGCAGGAATTGTTGGATAAGGGTATGATAAGACCCAGTGTGTCGCCTTGGGGCGCACCGGTGTTGTTCGTCAAGAAAAAGGACGGGAGTATGAGGTTAT
Organism: Kitagawia praeruptora; assembly: GCA_037693485.1. Classification (NCBI taxonomy): domain Eukaryota; kingdom Viridiplantae; phylum Streptophyta; class Magnoliopsida; order Apiales; family Apiaceae; genus Kitagawia; species Kitagawia praeruptora. Next base: position 22,270,654 of record CM075347.1, read on the forward strand.
GCATCGAATATCGAGAGTTGAACAAGCTAACCATAAAGAACAAGTACCCGTTACCCAGAATTGATGACTTGTTTGACCAGCTAAGGGGAGCTGAGTATTTCTCCAAGATTGACTTGAGAACCGGATATCACCAACTGAAGATTAAACCTGAAGATATTCCAAAGACTGCCTTCCGTACTAGGTATGGGCATTATGAGTTCTTGGTGATGTCATTTGGATTGACCAACGCCCCAGTAGCTTTCATGGATTTGATGAACAGAGTGTTCAAGGAATACTTGGATAAGTTCGTGATAGTTTTCATTGATGATATTCTTATTTACTCAAAGATGGAGGCAGAACACGCTGAACATTTGAGGATAACCTTAGAGACACTCCGGAAGGAGCAGTTATATGCCAAATTCTCAAAGTGTGAGTTCTGGAAAAATGAGGTGCAATTTTTAGGGCACGTAATCAACAGAAGAGGAGTACTAGTTGACCCCTCCAAGATAGAGGCAGTTTCAAATTGGGAACGACCAACCACTCCAACAGAGGTAAGGACTTTCATAGGGTTAGCAGGATATTATAGACGATTTGTTCAAGATTTTGCAAAGATTGCAGCCCCATTAACTCGACTTACCCGTAAAACTGAGAAATTTGAATGGACTGAAAAATGCAAGAAGAGTTTTCAAAAGCTGAAGAAGAGGTTGGTAACGGCCCCAGTGTTGGCCTTGCCTGATGGAAAAGGAGATTTCGTGATTTACAGTGATGCTTCACATAAAGGATTGGGATACGTGCTTATGCAGCACGGTAAGGTGATAGCATATGCGTCAAGGCAATTGAAGGATTACGAGATCCGATACCCCACCCATGATCTAAAATTGGCAGCAATTGTTTTTGCCTTAAAGATTTGGAGGCACTACTTGTATGGAGAAAAGTGCGAGATTTAAACTGACCATTAAAGCCTCAAGTACATTTTTACACAGAAAGAGCTTAACATGCGCCAGAGAAGATGGCTAGAGCTAATCAAGGATTATGATTGTGAGATTCGCTATCACCGGGTAAAGCCATTGTGGTGGCTGACGCCCTTAGTAGGAAAGAAAAACTCAAAATGATAACTACAGAGGAAGAGTTGACAAAAGACTTTGAGAAGTTGGAAATTGAGATTAAGATACCCAAAGAAGGTCAAGAAAAGTTGATGGAAATTCGAATCCAGTCTCCATTGTTGGAAAAGATTAGGCTATGCCAAGAAAGGGTAATGGAAGCAGAAAAGAACTCAGCTGAGGAGTTAATGACTGGTGAAGAAATCAAGTGTGAAAAAGATAAAGAAGGGATCATGAGATACATGTGGAGGATATGGATCCCAAATGATCAGGAACTCAAGGATGAAATTTTATATGAGGCCCATAACTCCAGGTACTCAGTGCACCCAGGTAGTACCAAGACGTATAGGGATTTGAAAGAGTACTACTGGTGGCCCAACATGAAAAAGGACGTTGCAGAGTGGGTAAGCAAGTGCTTGACCTGCCAGAAAGTGAAAGCAGAGCACCAGAGGCCCAGTGGACTTCTACACCCTTTGGAGATTCCCGAATGGAAGTGGGAACATATAGCTATGGACTTTGTAGTAGGTTTACCAAGGACCAAAGCAAATCATGATGCCATATGGGTGATGATAGACTGACTAACAAAGTCAGCTCACTTTCTTCCGATCAACGAAAGGTATACGGTTGATAGGCTAGTAGATATCTACCTCAGAGAGATAGTGGCGCGACATGGAGTCCCAGTCGCCATAGTATCTGACAGAGATCCCAGATTTAACTCCAGGTTTTGGAGGAGCTTCCAAGAATGTGTAGGAACCAGGCTAAACTTGAGTACAGCCTACCATCCCCAAACAAACGGGAAAAGTGAAAGGACCATCCAGACACTAGAAGATATGTTGAGAGTCTGTGTTATAGACTTTAAAGGAAATTGGGATGATCACTTGCCATTGATTGAGTTCTCCTACAACAATAGCTTTCATTCAAGCATAGGAATGCCGCCTTACGACGCCCTTTATGGAAGGAAATGCCGATCTCCCCTATATTGGGATGAAGTTGGAGAGCGAAAGATATTCGGGCCTGAGATGGTCCAACGGACAAAAGATGCAGTGGATCTAATCAGAGGACGGCTGGTAGCAGCCCAGGATCGACAAAAGAAATATGCCGAATTAGCTCGGAAAGGAAAAGAATATGAAGTGGGAGACCTAGTGTTCCTGAAGGTGTCTCCTTGGAAGGGTTTAATGAGGTTTGAAAAGAAAGGAAAGCTGAGCCCTAGATATATTGGACCATTTGAGATCTTAAGACGTATTGGGGAGCTAGCTTATGAACTGGCATTACCTCCGAACCTGCAGCAGGTGCACAATGTGTTCCACGTCTCAATGCTGAGGAAGTATAACCCAGACGCCAAGCATATAGTGGAATATGAGCACGTGGACATGCAACCAGACTTGACCTATGTAGAGCAACCTGTTAGGAATAATTCATGAGTTGTGATGTTAAGAATAGAATTTTACTTATACTTCTTGTATATCCTGATTTATAAAGGATTTAGCACTTTGTATAGGAAATATGTGTTAGACAGTTATCTGTAAAGTTTAGTCAGGAATGAACAGTGCATCGAGTACTACATGTCAGGAACTGAGATTGAATCCTGATATGTCAAGTTAACTACTGATCAAGTACTGATGGGATGGTCAGATCCTGATGTAAGATGGAATCCTGATATCAGTCGTGTTACTGATGATGTCATTATGGATGCTACAGAAACTGGCAAGTGCTATAAAATAGGATCTTTGTTTGAGGAACAAGCAAGAAGATTTTATGAAGGAAAGAATTTTCTATTGATGGAAACTATCAACTGGACGGCAGAACATTGTCATGTATAGATTATCTTTCTGTAATTAGTTGATACGAAGCATTATAAATATTCTCTCTATATCATTGTAAAAAGAGTCGTAGTCGTAGTTCGAGTCAAGCGAATGTGCGTAGCTCTGTATAAGGTTTCTATTCGAGAGTACGAAACAAACAGAGAGAGAGTTTTATTTTGTCAGTAGCTGCTAAAGGTATTTGTACACCTTTGGTAGAGTTTGTATTTGATCTTATTAATACAAACAGAATTTGATTCATTCGTTTATTCTTGTTCATATAATCAAGCAAAAATCAGACACGATTATATAACTTGTATTCAACCCCCCTTCTACAAGTTATTCGAGTTAACACAACCTGTGGAAATCATAGAAAGAAAAGATCAAGTGCTCCGAAACAAGGTCATCAAGCTTGTCAGAGTTTTGTGGCAGAACCACAACATAGAAGAATCAACCTGGGAGCTAGAAAGCGCAATGATGGAAAAGTACCCCCATTTGTTTTCAAACTGATTCCGGGACGGAATCCTTTTAAGGAGGGGAGACTGTAAGAACCCAGATTTTTGGTAGAATTAAAACTTTTTCTTATGTAATAATATAGGAGTGAATAGTGGTTACGATTGCGATGTAACGAATGTCTATTGAATGAATGGGATGGATTCAGATTCAAATATTTATATGTCATGAAGAATACTTTTGGTTGACAGCATAGATAAGAATAATCTATCTCCTAGGGATATAAGTTATATTATTCCAAGAAAGATTATTCTTGTGTCATCCAAATTAATATCTGTTATTAGTCCAGCGGTTCCGAAAAAGGGTTAAGGAACGCCCGAAAGAGGACCAGGGCATTTTTAATAAATATAAGGATAAAAGAAATAATAAAGTGTGAATAGTGATTTTGGTGGAGATGGGAATATTATTGGACGACGCTATATAGAAGTATTCAGAACGGAAATCTGAGTTTGTATTAGTGATCCAGGAGGAAAATAAGTGTATGTAAAGGTCGTCGGATTCAGAAAAATAACAATTTTATTTTCTTCGAGAATTCCCTGGACATTGCAAGACATAAGGAATTATTAAAGGGATTTGAGGAAATTAAATTCGAGAAGTATTAAGAAAGATGGAGAATGTTATTATAAATATTAAGAAGGTTTTCGGTAAAACCCTAACTAGAAACGAATGAGTTATTCCCTCGAACGATTAATCAAATTGAGCAATAACCGGACAAAAGAGCAAGCAAGGGAGGCAAGATGCATGCATGTGCTCTTAGAAATATCTAGTAACTAGTTGGATATGCAAGTAACTAGCATGTTAGAGATCAAACTAGAGTACTTAGCAATCTAACTACAAGTTTGCCTTAAACCACCACAAGATCAACACTTGTCCTCACAAAAACATCATTCCATGCATCATCACTTTATTAAAGGTGTTTTAACACAAGATATTATCTAAAACCATTTCACTTTATGCATTATTCAAGAAGCAACCAAGCAAAATACTCTCCCCCTCCATAAAACACTCCATTCGGCTATTTCCTTAATTCAAGAACACAAATCCAACTTCCAACCATTGTTTGATCTCCAAACTTTTATGGTGAGACTTACAATTCATATAAATGATCTCCTAAAAATCCTAGCTTCAATCTCTTCTTTTCCATTTTCAAAAAAATCATCAAATATGATGATGAATAGTGCTTTTCAAGAACTAATTTGATTTTTCTTGTTTCATTGGTTGATCTAAGGTTCATTAAGGCTAGGCAAGGACCAAACAAAGCTTTGTAAGGCTAGATCACACTCTCAAGAAGGTATAATGATCTTGAAACCCTAGGTCTAGTTCGAGTTTATGCATGTTCTTGATAGATTTAAGTGTTAGTAGCATGTTAGTGTGATTATAGGCTTATTTAGCATGATCTTATGGTTGATATTATACATGATGTTCAATATGATAAAATGATATGTTCTTGAACTCCTTGGGATGAGAAATCATGTGAATAAGTTGGATATATGCCCGGTGTGGCTTGGATATGTTATGATTTTAGAACGTTCGATTTATAGCCGTTATAATGCCGAAATTCCGTTAACCTTAAGAAACCGTGCTTGACAGTTAATAAAACTAACTGTCCACTTTCGTATTTTGCCATGAAAAGCTAGATTATGTTATAAGCTTCTTTTTGATATAAAGATCGTGTAAAATGGACTTACGGTTTAGGAGTTATAGCCGATTGAATATAGCGATTTGAAACCGAGAATGCGAATTCCTAATTGAAATTGAACCGTGTAAAATATGTATCACAGTGGCGAATCTTGGTAATTAAATAATAGAGATCATAAGGATGGTGTGAGAGAAGACCTCGTATTAAAAAGATCGTTTTTCGATTTTATAAAAATATTCGAATCAAGGTTAAGTACGAAAGTACCCCTAAGGAGTATACTTGGTTATAACTACGGTAAACCACTTAAAAAACGATCGATAAAACTCGAGGTATAATCCTTCGACTTTAAAACTTTTACAAATCAAATACTTACCATATGTAAGTGTAATGTAATGCTTTATTAACGAACAAGTGTCGGATAATAAAAGCAATAATAAGAGTGAATTAGAGGGGTATAACGAAACGACTTAAAAACGTATTTCGATTTAAGTTAAGTTTATAATTAACCTTTTGAAAGGTGTTAAGTGATTAATCCCGAATGTCTTGGCTATTTATAGATCATCAGGCTAACCCGGGACACGCTACCACTGCCCCTACCCGCACTCGATTCCCAGGCAAGTCTTCAAACCTTTTAAAGGCTGTTGTTGTGAATATATATATGATTTCTGTTATACATATGCCATAGCATGCATGCCTATTTTAAAGTTATATTGTGATACTTGTTCCTTGATTTATTGTTGACTTATAAGCTAGATAGATATATATCAGTTATAAGCCGGATATTGCTAAGACCCTTAAGCGAAGGGCAGTGAATCTCATTCTTTGATTATAGACCGGGAGTCGTTATTTCTTGATATATTGATATTATTTTCAGAGAAAAATATTAAAGTAAATATTTTCCATTTATTATCTGGCGAATATTTTTGTAATATTCCCTTGAGATTATTTGATAAATATTATTCGGATTATTCATCAGATGTTTATTTATTCGAGGAATATTATATATTTAATATTCATCTAAAGTCGATTAAATATTCAAATATTATTTCGAACCCTCACTTAAGTTATTTACTTAAAGAATATTCAGTCTTATTTACTCAATAGATATTATCTTGAATATTCATTCGAGTTTAATTATTTAATGAATATTACTTTAATATTCATTCGAGCCTTATTTATTTAAATGAATATTTTTTCGAATATTCATTCAATCTCTATTCATTTTATAAATATTAGATGAACGTTGATTCGAACTCCAGTTATTCGACAAATATTATTTTAAATATTTCCTTAAGACTATGAGTATTATCTTCGACATTCGTTTAAAGTCGATTCAATTGTTGAACATAATTTCGCATATTCATCTGATAATCATTTCTTCTATAAATATTATTAAGTGAATATTCATTGGTTATTCAATGAATATTGTCTCAATTATTCAGTCGATCATTATTTCATCAATAAGTATCATTCTTAAGTATAATATTCATTATTGATTCAATGAATATTATTTCAAATATCCATTTGATGATTATTTCATCAATAAATATTATTATTAATTTGAATATTCATTATTTGTTCAATGAATATTATTCTGAATATTTATTCAAAGATTATTCCGAGCAACACCTTTTCCGATATCTGTGACTTAATAATATTTTTGGAATATTTATTTAATTCTTCTAACCCGTTTCAAAAATGATTTACTTCATTCACATCATATCATCGACCTTTGAATATTATATAAATTATTTCAGAGTCCTATTATTATTATTATATTATCAAGGAAGGTTCCCAGTAATTCCATTCTTCCTTCGATTCGAATATAAGGGAACCTGACTTGAGGAATGTTATTTATCTTGTGACTGCCCGGTCATAAATTATTCGTTTCACTCGCAACTTGGTTGCTATTATTCATGGAATCTTGTGTACCCTCTCATCATTCGAGGGGTAGAATATTGGAACAAGTTGGTATCCATTAACAAGCAACAGCTTGGGAAATATTGGTAAATTTTCCTTTCCACATTAGATACGACTACCTTGTGGAGTCTTATCAACAGGTATCATACCTGGGGAAAAGGGGAACGAACTTTACATTTCATAATGATGGATGTTAAATGAACTAGAAGACGCATAAGTGGCCGAGTGGCGCCGATCCAGCAATAGCCCAACCGTTGGCTGAGGAGTTCCAGAGGGCGGTAGACAAGTAAATTCGCCGGAGCTACCTTCTACATGTAGAGAACGACTAATGAGATGCATGACATACGACTGATCATCATAAACGTCAGGGCATCTGGCGCGGCAATGCTCCCGTATTAGTTCATCAAAATTATAAATCTTCTGCAACCCGATCTGTGTTGGCAGTGTTGAAACATGTTGAAAACTAGAATTGCAATATTTTCTACAAGTTCCTCTCTGATGAAAATGATGCTATCTTGTTTATCTTGATAAAGCAAATATTTCCACAGAACTTATATATTTTGAGTTTCCTGTAACTTCATCCTTTATATTGATCTGGCACTATTTTCGTTTATGCATGACATATGGTTTCAAAATATATCTTTGAACTGTCATATATATCACGGTACAGTTATATTATTGTTGGTGGGCTATTGCTCACCCTTGCTTATTTATTATGTCACAACAACAGCTAGGTCACATGGCCCGCGTCAGGCGCACTCGGCGCAAGCAAGTTACCCGACCCATAGGACTCCCCGCTGATATTGTTGCTGCCATTGCTGAGGTAGCACAGATAGTCAGCTTTTGCTTCCAGTTTAATTATATGTATCAATAACATTAATCAACGACAAGAACTTTAAACTTATGATGTTATCCTTTTGGTTTGTAATAACTTTTATTCTTAAATCCGTAATGTGAGACTTATTTCAATTTCTTCTCTGGGACTATAATTGTGTGTGTGTGTGTGTGTGAGTGGATTATTGTGGGGTCACAGCATGTGATTTATTTATTGTGGATTCAAAGTAAAGTATCAATCATGGAAAATAAGACCGTAACGACCCGATCCCGGACCCCGGATCTGGGGGTGTTACAGGTACTTTTCTTACTTGTTCATTTTATGTTGCTGCAATTGAGGCAACTTGATTTCCTTGGTTTGTTGAATTGAAAAACAGGGGGTTAGTCCTATTTACGAATACTTCATGCCGAAATTTTCTAAAATTCCCATGCAAATCTATTTACATTATATTTATTTGATTTGAAAGTATGTTGTGAATTTGCTATGAAGTGGTTGCCTAGATGGTATCTAAGTATCAAGTGATCATCTGTGTTAAGTATTTATGTGAAGTATTTGACCTAGTGGTTCTATTAAGGCTATTTTGTGAATATGAATGTATCTGTTTATATATGTTATATGTGTAAGCGTTATAGGATGTGCATGGGTAGATTAGAGCAAACAATAAGGTTTTTCTTGGTTTGATATTGAAATAGTATTTGACCTTGTAAAGGTACGAGTAGGAGACCTGGCCAGAAAGCAGTGCTCGGGTAATCGGAAAATCAAACAGAGGGATAATTATCAATCGATGGGTATATTGGCGTGGGAATTGGTGAAGTGTGAAGGAAAGATGGAAGTAGAGCCGAGTAAGAGGCCAACACATAAAGATGTAAAGATTGACGTGAAATTGAGTCGAGGATCAATGTTAGGATCGAGAACTTCGTATATCGAGGCAAGTGTTTTGCTCTTCACTTATCATTCAAGCGATGCAATTCAATTCCTTTGTTATATGATATGATGTGGTCAAGTACAGTTAGAAAATGATGTATTTCCTCAATTAGCGTGAAAACGTTTATTTTCCCCACCCTCGATTCAAATACCAATTTTTAAAGAATCTTACCAATAACCTTTTTCCGCATATCATTTTACACATGGAATGTTATTGGGCTCCTCAGTGGAATGCCCTATCTTTTATTTTCCTTGAAAAATGTTTAAGGGATTTTCTAAATAGAGAGAATCCAAGTTTTAAATCCCCATAAATACCTATTAATGAAATTCCGGTTTTTAGCATAATTTCTCTAGTGAACCCCTTCTTGAAAATATTTCTTCAAACTAATTTGCAATTGATCATCCTGTAATTATTTTTACAAATAGACGTTTAAACTGTTTTACTCGCTTATATTGATTCAAACCTTATCAGGTGTTGAAATATTTTATTAAATGCGTAGTGCTTGATTGTGTCTCTACTCTAACTTGAATTTCAATTGCTGATAATCTTGTTGCGATTTATATCTTTTATTGTTGCCCAAGTCGATTTTCTCTTTAATCAGGTTAATGACGATATATTCCCAATTATTCATATCTATCTTGTCTATACTTATTCAAAATATTGTTCTTCATATTCTCCACTCCATTTATTATCGATCACGTCGACATTTATTATTGTTGTGGTTCTTTATCTATTATTACCCCATTTATTGTCGATCTCATTGACATCTAGTGTTGATGCTGTTTCTTAATTTTTCACCCCATTTATATATCGAACTTGTCGATATCGAGGATAGAATTGTTGATTCTCTTTTCATTCCACTAGTTGAGTGGTTGTGCTGCAACATGAGTTTTCCAGATTGTTTGGTTGATAGAGGTTGTCGATTGTTCCGACACCTATTGTGTTGGATATAGAATTGGAATTGTTTTTAAAACAGATGTCCCTTCGGGGAGACAATATTAATGGTCAATAGATGTCCCTTCGGGGAGACCATATTAATGGTCAATAGATGTCCCTTCGGGGAGACCAGATTAATGGTCAGAAGTTAAGGCCAATGTGTGTCATGGATCCAATTAAGGACATTGTTGTGTGCGTTTGTCCGGGGTTAGTGCGTGACTGATCAGCAGCCTAACCTTATTGTTTTTTTTAAAAAAATTTATATATAAATCCAATTCTAATCTATACATTGAGATTGAGTTTATTTGTCTTCTGATTCTCTTGAAGCCTATTTCAATTATATTTTGCTATCAGAACTTTTATCAGTTGTCATTGTTGATGCACCTTATTCTAATGGTGAAATGTTGGCTCCTCGTGGCAATCAGATAATTAACTTAACTGATTTTTTTCGCAGCATGAGACATTTCTTCTTGTTTTCAGAATTCGTAGTCGTTATTGATGTTGCTATCACTATTTACACCTGCTGAGCATTGTTGGCTCACTCTTGCTTTAATGTTTATTTTCTCCAGTTAAGCGAGATGATTAGTGGGCCTTGTGGCCAGTCGATATTATTCTGCCGGCAGCGAGATGAGACGTTCAGTTTATGGATTTTGTCGGATAGTAGTTTGGGAATTTGTCAATGTTGGATATCTAGTTAGGTAGTGATTTTATTTAGTCATAAAAATTGTATAACAGTTTTATTCTGAGATTGATTGTAATAATGTAATTTGATAGTTTGTTTCATACCATAACCTGTATGCGATCTTGGTTAAGGGGTTTCTATTATTATATCATGTTATATCCAGGGTTGTATAATGATGTTTGTGGTTAGTGGCCCCAGATCTTTACCCCCGGATTATGGGATGCCACAGTTGGTATCAGAGCTACAGGTTATGGTCACTGAAACAGAATAGGAGGGTCAGGGTACGTGTATATGATAGACTTTGGGTGGAACGGTTTAGGATAAGGATCGCGTTAGGATACCTCGGCAAGCGTTGTGACGTTAATCGGTCTTTCGGCATATCGCGCGAGTAGAAGTTCGAATCGTTTAAGGATTGGGCTATTAGCAAAACGGCAAACCCAAAGCGGCATAAGTAAGTGGGCAGCTAGAGCTATCAGTTCGGGGGACGTTATCTCAAGATTTTTACTTAGAATATAGAACTTTCTACGATATTAGTTTCGTTGTGAACGTTTCGGAGATGGTACGAAAAGGTTAAGAATGCGGAGTGGGAAGCGATTATTATAAAGAATTGGAAGTTGAGCGTAGTTGTGCACCCTTAATCGTTGATTCATTCAAATTCATTGCTTGAAGAAATTTCTTATTCTTCTTCTGAAGAATTGTCGTAAATTAATTCCCGATTGGTATCGTTGCTGAGGCATTCGTTGCGCAGTGACGGTCCAAAATCGAGAATGAATTGAGATTTTCTTATTTATTCAACTCATTATTGTCAGGCCGGTTTTGGCAGCTAGGTATATTAGTGCTTAGTCGACAAGAGTGAGGTTATGAATAATTAGGAATTTCTTGAATGTTTGCTTGATCAATCATTGAAGCATCTATTGAAAAGTCTTTTATACATCAATCGATGATGAGTTTTTGTATTCAGATTTAGTCGACTTCAATCTCGTTCTTTCAGAAATATCCGACTCTTTTCAGAGAGTACTTGATTTAATTTTACATGAAGATTTTTGAAACTCTTGAATCCCTTCCATTATCATGAATGCTTGATTTTCTCTATTCCAGCTGAGATGAACAACCTACAAAGATAGGGATTCAGGGACATCTTATCTTTGTGATAGAAGTCCGGTGGGACGCCACTGATTGTGTTTGTCATGAAGGGTACTAAAGACTGACCATCTTTATGTACTGTGGTGGTTAACCAAGTGACAAATACAACCTGATAATAGTTCAAAAGATCATAATAATCTCTCGGTTAAATTCCTCTATAAAAGTTTATCAACCAAACTCAGTGTATATTCATGCTTGATGCCCATTCATTCTATTGACTCCTTTTGTCAGAAATCCTAATGATGTTAGAATTACTAGCGATGAAGAGATGCGAAGATAGACGCGATGACGTCATGAATGATTGAAACTACAATTACGCTGACGAAGAATTAGTTGTGCAAGTTTAAGAATTAAGTGATTAAGAAAGATATGTCGTGTCAAATTGGATCATTTATTGGATCGATAAAACATGGACAAGATTCGAGACTAATGAGAATTGAATAAAGGAAAAGAGTAGTAAATAAGAGCACATGATTGCAGATATTGTTAAGGGTGAAAAGAGAACGGTAATAGAGATGGGTATCAGATGTTCAATGCCGAAGAAAAATTGTTTTGGACACCTACGGAAGGGCAGAGATAGTAAATGAAATATAATAAGATTTTGAATGTTTCAAATTCATCGTTGGATATAAGATTTTACAATCAAGGAAGGTTGACTTGAGTAAAGCAAAGTGAAGCAGAACAAATGGTTTGTAAGAATTAACAAGAAGAACCAAGACTAAATGGGGGGTAAGGTGCATATGTGGAGTAAATAACTTATTCGAGTCAGTTTAAAAAGTCATGATTATCAAGGATGGTGGAAAGTTAACCAAGATGGAATAAAATGTCAATAAGGTGGAAGGCAGAGAAACCAGAAAGTTTCCAGAAGTGATTAAATGAAAGACATATAAAATTTAGTTAAGAAAAGAATGTGGAATCCCGAAGATGTGGAGTTAGAAGAGAAAGGGGTACCGAAGTATAGAATGAGAATTAGCAGAAATTAGCGAGATCTCATGATCAGAAAATAAGATTTTGGGAGTAGAATCCCTAGAGATTTTATTAAGATAAACGTGGGAAGTTGTGGTTGTAACCAGAAAAGTAGTGTGGTAACAAGTAGCAGAGTCGGAAGTTAAAGGTATATGTTATGCGCTTGGAAAGATAGAAATTTTTACCAGAAATGGTATCTGTTTGCACTAAATCATGCAAGCGTACGTGGTCACAAGTAATATATGAATAAGTCAAGTTCGTTCCCACAGAGATCTGGTTATGGTTTTAATTCAGTAGATGTACCTATGCAACAATGTATGATTATTATTCACTGCTAAGACAAATAACAATTTTTGGGTTTAATAAACTAAACTAACTAAGAAGTAAATTAACAAGCTAAGAATTAACTAACTAACGAGAATTGGAATCAAATTACTACTGCAACAGAAAACATGGGATCCTAACTTCATTAAATACTTTGCTTAGATCTGACACCTTTAATCACCATATGCAATGGTTATGATATCTGATCAGACAACATGAAACAAGTATACGCTACTTCTTAGTATACGAATACCAAACTAAACATACATCCACAAAAGAGATAGAAGATGAATAGACACCAATTATGCTTAGACCCTATATCTCTATAAGATTTGAAAACATAATGGTTGAAGAACAAGTTGTCTATTAAGATCACATAGGACATCATAATATCTCTATTTACGCTACAAATCATGATGTTAAAACATCAACCTATCCTATGCTAGCATGGAAAGTTCTAAATCTCAAGATCCACTCTGGCTTCACAAGAGATTAACAAATTAGATGTTAGCTACGCATCTAAATACATGAAACATAATCATACGAGGATATCAGATATACATCACACACAGATCTTTAAAGCATCAAGATACTAAAGCTCCATAAATAACTCCGTTAGAATCCCATGACAATGATTAGTTCATAATCGAACCGCTCGTCATCATGGAATCTGATGAAACCATGATAAAAACAAAGTATGAAAAGATACAAATAAATCTAAGTAATTGATATGTAATGGTTCTATAAATTACAATGGTTGGATGTGTTTAAATAGGCTCTAGAAGTATTGCCCAGCAAGAAATTCCCCAAAATAGAGTTAAAATAGAATTTCTGCAAAATACGTTTCCTAAACTGATTCTGTTTTGAAGGAAAATTCGTAGCTGACTTTTCTTTAGTATTTCTGGCCCGTTCCATTTGTAATTAGACATTTGGACCACTTTGGAATGATAGAGAATCTCGTTAGCTTCGCGTGGACTGTAAGATCGCCCAAAACGGACTTGTAGAACTCAAGATATGGCCAAAACAGTGAATCAACAACATAATCTGGCAGAATTTTTCAGGTGCAACCTGCGCCCAGTAGTCTGTTCTTCACGCAGGCTGCGCCCACCACGCGCAGCCTGCGCGTGGCATACCTGTCCAATATTGTAGAAAATCTCCCAGGCTTCGCGTGGATAGTAAGATCGCTAAAAACGGACTTCTAGAACTCCAGATATGGCCAAAATAGTGTAGACTACGCAACCTACCCAGAAAATCCGAATTTTACACAAATTTGCTCCTTTCTCCTCCGTTTCTTTTGCATTAGCTAACATCTTCAATACCAAGACACATGTAACTCCTTGATAGCACAATACAATTGTCCAATCTTCATTCCAATGCTTAATTCCACTCTAATATCGATTAGAAACACCAACACTAACCGATAGCTACAACCCTGCACAACTACACAAAACACATCAAAAATACAACAAACTTGAGACCAAGTCAATCAATTTAAGCCGATATGGAACGCTCCAAGTGGATATAAAATCCACTTATCACACCCCCAAACTTAAACTGATGCTTGTCCTCAAGCATAAACAATTACAACTAACTAACTAATTAGTACCACTTCCGTAGGTGATCACGGTTGCATTTGGCATATGCAACAAGCCCTTTAAACCCCTAGGCAGCCCTAGTGGACGAGTAAGGTCTCGTGAGGGCCTATAGCGAATGTACCCACAAAATCCATCTAACTAAACAATGCAAAAACAATGCAATGCATGAATGCAACTAATATGAAAATACAAAGATCCCCTTCAAACTAACCAAAACCAACTAGCAAGAAAATATCTCAAAGAATGCAAATAATCTAAGTAGAGCTCGACTAAGTCCCCGTATACTAACAATACATGACAGAAACGTGCGTGTGTGCAATACTCATCAGAAATACTCCCAAAACTAGGTCAAAAATCATACCTGCCCTTCGCCAGGACAATCACAGGTTTATAAAAAGAATAGACTGTAGACACTTCATAACCTAGAAACACCTCCATATTCATCCAAGTTAGCCAGGAATTCATGCTTTATTACTACGACAAATAATACAATACGCATGCTTATTTAACCGTGCTATGAGCGAGATCCCAAAAGGCTTATACAATAATACTCATGTAGCGAGCGTTGGGTTAGTGGATCCCAGACTATAAAAGCCTTAGGTCACTAGGCACAAAGTCCCCGTGAACTTAATTGCTCGAGTATTAAAGAGCTCACCTTGGTTAATTATGCATTAAACAATTGAAACTTTTGACTATTTTCTTTTTCTTTTTTCTTTTCTTCTTTTTTCTGATTTTTTTCTGATTTTTTTTATATATGCAATCTGGAATGAGATCGAATTCTCAATTCCAACTCTAGACTACTCATATAAATATGAGCCGGCTACTAGCCATTTGACGCCTAGTCATTATTGACAAATACTAACAATTAGCATGAAATCCCTGGTTTTCCCCAAACTTAGACTTTAGTGATCCTACGCCATCAAGGGAATAACGAAAATTCTAAATATAATCAAGTGATTAAATCTCAAAACAACCAAACCAGCATGACCCTAACCTAGCCCAAAAGCAAACAACGAGACTGTGTAAAAATTTTGTTTCTGAAGCATGCAAGTCAATTCCTAGGAACTATAAATCAACCGTCTATTCATCATTACCACACTCAGTTAGACACCTACCTACCAGTCAAAATTAGCTCATTCTAATGGATCATGAAATATGCATGCTATGCAAATGCAACTAACATGAACTCACATGGTATAAAAACAAAATAACAGAATGTCCTACATGAACAAACATAAATAATACGAACGAACATGCATGAATTACTACTAATATGTAAAATATGCAATCTACATGAACACAATGACTCACAATCACAAATAACTACCTATACACTACTCATCCCCCAAACCACCCCCAAACTTGAAAAATTCAATGGAGAGTAATACAAAGGATAGTAAGAAACATACCTAAATAAAAATGCCGAAAAGCGTGGGTTGCCTCCCACGAAGCACCTTTGTTTAAAGTCTTTAGCTAGACCGTATCTCTATATGGCCATTTAATTATCTTTTCCGGGGCTACATCCTCGATGACAAGTTTTAGCCTCCTTTGCTCTTCAAAGGTGTCAGCCACAATGTTCACTCCACTACCTGAAAAGTTAGTAACAATAATAATAAGCAAAGTAGATAAATAACCCGAATATGCATACCTCCTGTGATCTGCTAGTTTAAGCTCAAGTTTGGAAGCTTCTTCAACATGATGATTTTCTACCAAAGACTGATCAAGAATGGAGATAGACAAACTAGGAACAGAGGTGGGTAGTTCATCAACAGAAGTCTTAACAACAGACTTAGGATCAAAAGAACAATCCTCAAGCTGACTTCCATGCTTAGCACAAATAGCAGTTAATTCCTCCAACATCTCGTCAGAAGTGAAATTCCTATACAACTCAAGAAGATCTTCATTACCCTCAATCAAAACATCTTCCTCAATAAAAGACTCAATTGCACTATCCTCAAGATTTGACCATGAAACCACCTCATCAACCAGCACCTTAGAATCCCAGAGATCAGCCAAGCCGAGCGACTCACACTTTTCCTCCTCATCACTATCCACCACAGGTTCTGATAAAACAGAATGTTCTTCTTTTTCTGTAGGGTCCTGATCTTGAATTTATTCTTCATCCTCAATTGTTGAATTCTGATCGTTCATGACTTTTCCAGATCTGAGTGTTATGGCATTAAGCTGCTCCATGCCATCTTGTTTTTCTGGATTCACCTTTGTGTCACTAGGAAGAACTCCCTGCGGCCCGTTGAGAAAGGCACTTGCAATTTGCCCAAACTGATTCTCCAATGTCTTGAGAGATACCGCCTGACTTTTAATCATCAACCTCAATTCATCCAATTCAGATTTTTCATTCGAAGATTGACCATTATCCCCATGAAACTGTTGCTGCTGAAAACCTTGATTGTTGCTCCAGCCGAAATTGGGATGATAGGTGGCTGGAGCTGGTTGCGAAGGATGCTGGAAGTTGCTCACAAACTATACCGATTTCGAAGATATGGAACATTGACTCATCTCATGTGCGCCCTCTAGGGGTGAACACGGGGCGGGTTGGGACGAGTTGAGCGAAAAAACAATCCAACCGAATTAGTACGGGTTTTTTAAAAATTAACCCGTTCAACCCACGGTTTTTGACGGGGCGGGTTGGTCGGGTTTTGAACGGTCCGGGTTGGGTTAGGGCGGGTTGGAAATCGAAAGAACTTTGCAAAAAATGAAGAAAATTCTGCCCAGAAAATGTAGAAATTCTGCCCAGAAAATGCAAAAATGTGTTGCATAATGTAGAAAATGTGTTACAGAATGTTATAGAATGTGTTGCATAATGTTACAGAATGTAAAAAGTGTTGCAGAATGTAGAAAATGTGTTGCAGAATGTTGTAGAATGTGCTGTAGAATGTAGAAAGTGTTGCAGAATATGTTTGCAGAATGTAGAAAATGCAATAAATGCAGAAAATGAATGCAAAAAATTGTATAAAATATTAAATCAATATGCATTGTATGTAAACGGGTTGGGACGGGTTGGGTTAGAGTTAAAATTTGTTAAACCATAACCCAACCCAATTAGTACGGGTTTTTTAAAAATCAACCCGTTCAACTCACGGGTTTGGATGGGGCGGGTTGATCGGGCGAAATAAAGAGCGGGTTGGGGCGGGTTGGGTAAATTTTGTTCACCCCTAGCGCCCTCACATGGCTCACAAACACTAGCAACTTGAGGCACCCCATGCTTTGACATAAAATCCAATTTCTTATTAAGTGCCTCTAGCTGAGCTGCTAGAGCTGTGACTGTATTAACTTCCAGATTTCCTGCTAATTTGCCTTCTGATAATCTCTGAGTTGGATTCTTGTTTTCATTCGCAGCCATCATCTCAATTAGCTCATAAGCTTTCGCATAGCTCTTAGCCCATAAAGCTCCACCTTATGCTGCATCTAGCATGGGTCTTGACTGTGCACCCAATCCATTATAAAAGCAGTTAATAACCATCCACTCAGGCATCCCATGATGTGGACACTTCCTTAGCATCTCCTTATATCGCTCCCAAGCCTCGCACAAAGATTCTTCAGACTGCTTTGAAAATTGAGTAATAGCGTTCCTGATTGCTACAGTTTTTGCCATAGGGAAGAATTTAGTAAGAAACTTCTGAGCAAGATCCTCCCATGTAGTAATGGAACCAGGTGGTAGAGAGTGTAACCAGCCCTTAGCTTTATCCCTCAAAAAGAATGGAAAAAGTCTCAATTTGATAGCATCTTCCGACACCCCGTTGATCTTGAAAGTGTCGCATATCTCAATGAAATTCCGGATGTGCATGTTAGGATCTTCAGTCGGAGCACCCCCAAACTTAACCGAATTCTGCACCATCTGAATTATGTTAGGCTTGATTTCGAAAGTATTAGCTGCAATAGCTGGCCTGACAATGCTAAATTGGACGTCATTGATCTTTGGTTGAGAATAATACATCAATGCTTTCGCTGCTACTGCTGGTTCTCCCATTGCTACCTGCAATACATAAAACTAAACAACTATGTAAGAAACAATCCGAGTCAGGGAACTCTAACGACCAGTATTGACAAGCACATAAACCAAAAATAAAATACCGATGATCCCCGGCAGCGGTGCCAAAAACTTGTTTGCACTAAATCACGCAAGCGTACGTGGTCACAAGTAATATATGAATAAGTCAAGTTCGTTCCCACAAAGATCTGGTTATGGTTTTAATTCAGTAGATGTACCTATGCAACAATGTATGATTATTATTCACTGCTAAGACAAATAACAATTTTTGGGTTTAATAAACTAAACTAACTAAGAAGTAAATTAACAAGCTAAGAATTAACTAACTAACGAGAATTGGAATCAAATTACTACTGCAAGAGAAAATATGGGATCCTAACTTCATGAAATACTTTGCTTAGATCTGACACCTTTAATCACTATATGCAATGGTTATTATATCTGATCAGATAACACGAAACAAGTATACGCTACTTCTCAGTATACGAATACCAAACTAAACATACATCCACAAAAGAGATAGAAGATGAATAGACACCAATTATGCTTAGACCCTATATCTCTATAAGATTTGAAAAAATAATGGTTGAAGAACAAGTTGTCTATTAAGATCACATAGTGCAACATAATATCTCTATTTACGCTACAAATCATGATGTTAAAACATCAACCTATCCTATGCTAGCATGGCAAGTTCTAAATCTCAAGATCCACTCTCGCTTCACAAGAGATTAACAAATTAGATGTTAGCTACGCATCTAAATACATGAAACACAATCATACGAGGATATCAGATATACATCACACACAGATTTTTAAAGCATCAAGATACTAAAGCTCCATAAATAACTCCGTTAGAATCCCATGACAACGATTAGTTCATAATCGAATCGCTCGTCATCATGGGATCTGATGAAACCATGATAAAAATAAAGTATGAAAAGATACAAATAAATCTAAGTAATTGATATGTAATGGTTCTATAAATTACAATGGTAGGATGTGTTTAAATAGGCTCTAGAAGTATTGCCCAACAAGAAATTCCCCAAAATAGAGTTAAAATTCTGCAAAATACGTTTCAAAAACTGATTCTGTTTTGAAGGAAAATTCGTAGCTGACTTTTCTTTAGTATTTCTTGCTCGTTCCATTTGTAATTGGACATCTGGACCACTTTAGAATGATAGAGAATCTCGTTAGCTTCGCGTGGACTGTAAGATCGCCCAAAATGGACTTGTAGAACTCAAGATATGGCCAAAATAGTGAATCAGCAATATAATCTGGCAGAATTTTTCAGGTGCAACCTGCGCCCAGCAGTCTGTTCTTCACGCAGCCTGCGCCCACCACACGCAGCCTGCGCCCACCACGCGCAGCCTGCGCGTGGCATACCTGTCTAATATTGTAGAAAATCTCCCAGGCTTCGCGTGGACAGTAAGATCGCTGAAAACGGACTTCTAGAACTCCAGATATGGCCAAAACAGTGTAGACTGCGCAAATTTGCTCCCTTCTCCTCCGTTTCTTTTGCATTAGCTAACATCTTCAATACCAAGACACATGTAACTCCTTGATAGCACAACACAAGTGTCCAATCTTCATTCCAATGCTTAATTCCACTCTAATATCGATTAGAAACATCAACACTAACTGATAGCTACAACCCTGCATAACTACACAAAACACATCAAAAATATAACAAACTTGAGACCAAGTCAATCAATTTAAGCCAATATGGAACGCTCCAAGTGGATATAAAATCCACTTATCAGTATCATATCAATTTTGATGGAATTTATGAAGAGAGTGACAGGACCGCTCTTATGATTATTAAGAATCTATAAATTCAATATAATTATGAAGGAATATAGCAAGAAATGGATTGTGATAACAGTAAGAAGAGTTGAGTATGAATCAGGATTGGATTTATTTACTAATAACGAAGTTCGAGCAAATTGCAAGGATAAGAAAATGAGACGTTGATATTCTTGAGATGTAAAAGCGGAGTTTTGAGGCCGAAGGCAGGCATAGAAGTCATAACGATTAAACAAATCAAGAAGTTATACCAAGGGAATGAAATTGTTTTGTATAAGAAGCATATTCCAATGAATAAGATTTCAAACGACATTCGGACGAAGAATTTAATATGATCGTAGATCACATAACAAGATGATCGAAGATTCAGGAAGCGTATGCCAATCAATCGAGAGTGATTTTAAGAGTTTACAAGAAAAAGGAAGAAAATTTTGCATAAGAGTTTTAAGTAGAATTTCGAATGTCATGATTTTGTAGTTAATGAGAGTGGTGTCAAATGTTGAAGTCGTAAGATGTAGAGTCAAACTTGAGGACTCGTCAAGTATATAAAATTGTGATCCGAAAGTGATTTCGGAGGATACGAGACAGTGAAGTCACAAAACGAGTTGGTTAAGTATTTTGTTATTGGAGGAAGTTATGTCGAAGCTAAGGTTATGGAGTTTATTAGTTTCCACAACTGTAAATGTCAAGGATAAAATGTTTTCAAAGATATTTTGTTCCAAAATCTTTTTATATAAAACTTCATTATTTTAAATGTTTTAAAAATGATTTTCAAAAATTTTTGTTTTCAAAAAGGATTTTCAGTGGACAAAAACGATTTTTGATTTATTTTTAACCTACAAAATATTCGAGGTTTTCTTTCAAATGTGTTAACAAACTGATGTTGTAAGAAGGTAGAAAATGAGTTGTAAACCGAATTGTGGTTGACACGCATGCCATGCTGTGAGAATCGAGTTGTCAATTGAATTATGCTTGAGGACGTATGTTTTTGGTTATAGTATTCGATTCCAAGGATGCGACTGAGAATGGACGAAATGATGTTAAGTTTCCAGATTGGGTACTCAGTAAAAATATAGGACTAAAGAAAGAAACTTCTTAATTATTCCCTTCTTGATCAACATAGTATTTGAAAAGTGGAGTGAAAGCGATCGGAGGATTTCTTGAGATTCTTTTCTCAAAGTTCTATTTGAAATCGTGTGGTAATACGTAAAGCTTGGGAGTTATACCAAGTGTAGGTCGTTGTAAATTAAGGCAAATTGCACGGTCGTATTATTACGAAGGATTGGCGTGACAACCTAAGTTTTGACGCAGGGTATATTTCGTTATATGGAAAGGTCATGTTGACTTCGAAAATAAGATATTCGTTCACGTGTGATAAACGTGTGAGGTTAATAAGAATCGGGACCAAAGTTTAAGGTTATTTCGGAATTTGAGGGCTCGCAGAATGAGCTTAGTAATGAATGAGTTGGTATGGAGGAAATCCTAGAGTTGAAAGATGCAACCTAGGAAGTGGAAACAAGATGTTTGATGGGAATTGTTATTTGTGTCCTTAGTATTGATTCTGAGGACAGAATCCTATTAAGGGGAGAAGGATATACCGATCTAGAAAATTCACGAATTTAGAATTTATTTATTTAATATAAATTATGAATTATATTATATGAATATTGTTGTAAAGGTGAAATGTATGTGAGATGGTGTTTATGTGATTATATGATGATTAGGGTAAGCTGTGAAGGTTTGTGTAATTTTATTTGTATTTTGAGGATTTAAATATATTTAAATCATGTATTTTTAATCCTCTGTCAATTGTATAAAATTATCGGAGGGATTAAAAATCATGAATTCTTAATATTATCTTTATATATTTATTGAGTTTGTAAAATTGTTGGGTGGATTAATTTGGGTGTCCTAGTATTTTAAAATGATTTTTACAGTTTTATTGCATTTAAAGGAATAAAACTTGTGAAATTCATATTTAATTCATTTCTGATCCTAAAAATAATTTAAAAATACGTGTGTGCTCGTAATTTTATAGTCTTCTTTTTAAAAATGAAAAGTTTAATTTTCTGAAATTTTTATTTAATTTCAATTTATAAAAGTGGTTTATTTGTTTTAAAAGCGAATAAGTAGTGTTTTAATTGGGCCCGGAATGAATGATTAGTAGTACTATAATTGTATTGGGCCAAGCCCAATAACACACACAAACAATATAGTACGGCAGAAAGAAAAAGACGGGGAGAGAGAAAAGAGAAAAGGGGAAGAAATTAGGGTTCTTAGTAATCAAAATTGGGGGAAACTCAATTAGCCACATATATATATATATATATATATATTTATATATATATATATATATATATATATATATTTATATTTATATATATATATATACAATTCGTGTGTGTATACATTTATGATAAGGGGCTCTGTGTATGAGTAAGTGTATGCAAGGGATGGCCGTGCTGTGGGGTGAACTCGGTACTGCGGTAGCATGCGCAGGTGGCGCCGCCGCCGTGACTGGTGGCCGGTCGGGGTAGTTCCGGTGAAGCAGTGGAGGCAGGGGCGAGTCGTAGTGGGTTAGACCACAGCAGCAGCAAGGAGGAATAGAGAGAGAGAGAGAGAGAGGGGGAGAGAGATTTTGGTGGGAAATTGGAAATCGGAAAGGTATAAACTTTTACTTTTATTTATTTCATTTATTTTCCGATGTAATTATTTAATTTGCATCTTAGATTAAATTATGTTAATTGTTGTAATTTAATTAGATTTAATTTTGATATTAATGATTTAATTTTCGTAGTTTAATTCGAAAAGTTTAGAATTGTTAATTAATTGTGAGATTAAATTTCGAGTTCAATAATATGTTTTGGGGATGGTTAATTGCTATTTATTGTCATTGTGTAATAATTTGTGTTATAAATTCGGAAGTTGAATTTGGGGATTTTGATGTATGTCGAGGTTGATTAAATGTTTAAATTGCTTATATTAGTGGGTAATTTATGTGATTGGTTTTGGTAATTAGTTTAATATATTAGTTGGAAGTATTAAATTTGTGGATGTTGAAGCTCCCGAGATTTTAATGTTGGTTCAGTCGGGAGTATTATGATTATTAGCTATTAATTATTATTTGTAGTATAATATTGAAGTTTATTTGAAACTACGAGTTGATATTGCTGAATGTAATATGTTAAGAGTTCATTTGACCTTATTAATTCTAAGTGGTTTATGTGAGTAAAATGTAGCAGTCGGGTCATATTATGTGTTAAATGTTATACTTGTCAAGTAAGTGGTGATGGGTTATACGTGTGATCAAAATGGTTTTGGCTTAGTATGTTATAGTTGATTAAATTTTATATTCTGTGTATATGTTAAGTAGTGAGTTCTTAAATGTGCCACTTGCCCTAGAGGCTGTGTAGTATGTCTTGATTTAGTTTTGATTAAAATTGAGGGGTTGTGACCCCGGGATAGTCCAACTTACAAAAAGGCTAATTCACAAAGTTTTCTTAAAATAATAATTTAATTCCTGATTGTATGGTTTAAGAATGTTATTTATCAAAGATTAATTGTTAGATTCATTTTATTATGTGTTTATCTGCGAGGAGTTGCAATGAGATCACAAGTCTTGAGTGTCAATATTTAAGGACTTGTGTAATTTTCTTCAATTAGTTCCTCGGGCTTACGAATATCAATGATTAACTATCACGAGTATAATTAATATACTTGAGTGATGTGATCATTGATATAGCGTAAGTAATAGTTAATGCTAGGGGTTGTTCCCTAGGGCTTACGAATATCAATGATTGATTCTCACGTGTATCATTAAAATGCGTGAGTGATATGATCATTGATGTAGCGTAAGTAGTAGTTAATGCTAATATAAATTATTATGTGTTTACTGCATGTCGAGGCAGAATTTCTTATGTGCTAGGTGCCGCATGTCTGGGCGGATACTTTTTCTTATGTGTTTAGTTACCGCATGTTCGGGCGGGTACTTTTCTTACTTCTTTATTTTATGTTGCTGCAATTGAGGCAACTTGATTTCCTTGGTTTGTTGAATTGTAAAAAAAGGGGGATAGTCCTATTTACGAATACTTCATGCCGAAATTTTCTAAAATTCCCCTGCAAATCTATTTACAATATATTTATTTGATTTGATTTGAAAGTATGTTTTGAATTTGCTGTGAAGTGGTTGCCTAGATGGTATCTAAGTATCAAGTGATCATCTGTGTTAAGTATTTATGTGAAGTATTTGACCTAGTGGTTCTATTAAGGCTATTTTGTGAATATGAATGTATATGTTTATATATGTTATATGTGTAAGCGTTATAGGATGCGCATGGGTAGATTAGAGCAAACAATAAGGTTGTGCTTGGTTTGATATTGAAATAGCATTTGACCTTGTAAAGGTACGAGTAGGAGACCTGGCCAGAAAGCAGTGCTCGGGTAATCGGAAAATCGAACAGAGGGATAATTATTAGTCGATGGGTATATTGGCGTGGGAATTAGTGAAGTGTGAAGGAAAGATGGAAGTAGAGCCGAGTAAGAGGCCAACACATAAAGAAGTAAAGATTGACGTGAAATTGAGTCGAGGATCAATGTTAGGATCGAGAACTTCGTATATCGAGGCAAGTGTTTTGCTCTTCAATTATCATTCAAGCGATGCAATTCAATTCCTTTGTTATATGATATGATGTGATCAAGTACAGTTTGAAAATGATGTATTTCCTCAATTAGCGTGAAAACGTTTACTTTCCCCACCCTCGATTCAAATACCAATTTTTAAAGAATCTTACCAATAACCTTTTTCCGCATATCATTTTACACATGGAATGTTATTGGGCTCCTCAGTGGAATGCCCTATCTTTTATTTTCCTTGAAAAATGTTTAAGGGATTTTCTAAATAGAGAGATTCCAAGTTTTAAATCCCCATAAATACCTATTAATGAAATTCCGGTTTTTAGCATAATTTCTCTAGTGAACCCCTTCTTGAAAATGTTTCTTCAAACTAATTTGCAATTGATCATCCTGTAATTATTTTTACAAATAGACGTTTAAACTGTTTACTCGCTTATATTGATTCAAACTTATCAGGTGTTGAAAGATTTTATTAAATGCGTAGTGCTTGATTGTGTCCCTGCTCTAACTTGAATTTCAATTGCTGATAATCTTGTTGCGATTTATATCTTTTATTGTTGCCCAAGTCGATTTTCTCTTTAATCAGGTTAATGACGATATATCCCCAATTATTCATATCTATCTTGTCTATACTTATTCAAAATATTGTTCTTCATATTCTCCACTCCATTTATTATCGATCACGTCGACATTTATTATTGTTGTGGTTCTTTATCTATTATCACCCCATTTATTGTCGATCTCGTCGACATCTAGTGTTGATGCTGTTAATTATTTTTTCACCCC
Source organism: Kitagawia praeruptora (assembly GCA_037693485.1). Taxonomy (NCBI): domain Eukaryota; kingdom Viridiplantae; phylum Streptophyta; class Magnoliopsida; order Apiales; family Apiaceae; genus Kitagawia; species Kitagawia praeruptora. Next base: position 22,296,243 of record CM075347.1, read on the forward strand.
GTTTATATATCGAACTTGTCGATATCGAGGATAGAATTGTTGATTCTCTTTTCATTCCACTAGTTGAGTGGTTGTGCTGCAACGTGAGTTTTCCAGATTGTTTGGTTGATAGAGGTTGTCGATTGTTCTGACACCTATTGCGTTGGATATAGAATTGGAATTGTTTTTAAAACAGATGTCCCTTCGGGGAGACCATATTAATGGTCAACAGATGTCCCTTCGGGGAGACCATATTAATGGTCAACAGATGTCCCTTCGGGGAGACCAGATTAATGGTCAGAAGTTAAGGCCAATGTGTGCCATGGATCCAATTAAGGACATTGTTGTGTGCGTTTGTCCGAGGTTAGTGCGTGACTGATCAGCAGCCTAACCTTATTGTTTTTTTTAAAATATATATATATATATATATATATATATATATATATATATATATATATATATATAAATCCAATTCTAATCTATACATTGAGATTGAGTTGATTTGTCTTCTGATTCTCTTGAAGCCTATTTCAATTATATTTTGCTATCAGAACTTTTATCAGTTGTCATTGTTGATGCACCTTATTCTAATGGTGAAATGTTGGCTCCTCGTGGCAATCAGATAATTAACTTAACTGATTCTTTTCGCAGCATGAGACATTTCTTCTTGTTTTCAGAATTCGTAGTCGTTATTGATGTTGCTATCACTATTTACACTTGCTGAGCATTGTTGGCTCACTCTTGCTTTAATGTTTATTTTCTCCAGTTAAGCGAGATGATTAGTGGGCCTTGTGGCCAGTCGATATTATTCTGCCGGCAGCGAGAGGAGACGTTTGGTTTATGGATTTTGTCGGATAGTAGTTTGGGAATTTGTCAAGGTTGGATATCTAGTTAGGCAGTGATTTTATTTAGTCATAAAAATTGTATAACAGTTTTATTCTGAGATTGATTGTAATAATGTATTTTGATAGTTTGTTTCATACCATAACCTGTATGCGATCTTGGTTAAGGGGTTTCTATTATTATATCATGTTATATCCAGGGTTGTATAATGATGATGTTTGTGGTTAGTGGCCCCAGATCTGTACCCCGGATTATGGGATGCCACAATTTCGATCATATCGGTCCGGTCGAAATTAGCCGAAATTCTTGTAGTGTCTTCATGTTAAATATCAAATTAATCTTTGAAATGAAAGCTATATATCAATTTCATATTTTGGATAGGGATTCATGTGTCTGAGGATGACCTAGGGTTCTACCAGAGATTAAAAGATTTTCAATACAAATTTAAAGTTATTTAGGTAAATTTTTGAAAAAAATTGATATTTACAAAAATGCCCTTTCAGGACCATTTACTTTACAGGCTCTTTGTGTTATGACCTCAGGAGAGATCCTTGAGGTCAGGCCCAATTCTTTCTTTTGGATATCATTTGAATCATTAAAGATCATTATAAATATCAAGTAATTATCTTTTAAATGTATTAGGGAAATAGAAATAATGTTTTATTGAGTTCTACACCTTTTTTTAAATGCTACAATGAAAGATTAATAATTCTAGTATTTTTGATAATATATTTAGATTTTCAAAAAAAATTATATTATTTAGTTTTAATTTAATAATTAATTTCTTTGTTTTAATTAAAAATAAAAAAAATAGTAAATAAATTTCTTAAAATCTGAATATATTATCAAAAATACTAGAATGATTACTTTCATTTAGTTACAGTAACATCTAAGAAAGAATTGTAGAACTCGATAAAAATTATTTTTATCTCACGAATATATATATAAACATATTATTTAATATTTATTATAATTTTAAAATTAAAATGATATCCCATTTAAATGAATGATAAATTGATATATGGACTCCATCTCAATCCCATTGACCCATTCTAGTCCATGTACATATAGATCTGCTGTTGTTTTTTGATCAGGTGAGGGTATTTTGATCTATTTATGGATGGAGGGTATTTTGGTCTCGTTGCGGATGTGTGTATAAATTCGACAGACAAGACGGTACAAAGTCATGTTGGAGTAATCTTCTCGTAGTCTCTAAACTTTCAATTTTATCTTTTTTCATAGTATAGTTCATTTTTAGCTAACATGCTTGACTAATCTTTTGAGGGTAAAATGGCTAATACATTACCAAGTTGACCTAAAACTTGCAACTGGGTCACCAAGTTAAAAAAACTTTCAATCGCATCATAAAGTTACAATTAGCTTGCAATCACAGTACTAAGTTGAAAGAAATTTGCACAACCGTTAAATTATGTTGACTTTTAACGGTTTCCGTTAAAAGGCAACACATTTTCAGTTAGGTCACTGACTGAAAAATAAACTTTCAATTAGGTCACTGAACGTTAAAAAAAAATCAAAAAAATTATATGAATTTAAGTATAAAATTCTGAAATTAAAATTATATGATATTTTCAAAAAAAAATTGTAAAAAAAAATTAAATTTTTTAATTCGTTCAAATTTATACGCATATCTTAAAAATTTATCAACTTTAAATTCAAAATTTCAAAAATTTCGAAAATTTCAAAAATTTATCAACTTTAAATTCAAAATTTCAAAAAAATTCGAAAATTTCGAAAATTTCAAAAATTTCAATTAGTTAAAGCGGTATATACAAATTACATTTAATTAAAGTGTATTTTTTTGGAAAAAATGTAAACATTTTAATTGGCATACGTATATCATTATCATTATCTTTTCGTTCACTTGTATTTATTCATAAGCATACGTATTGAATTGGCATGCATAATTTAAAATTTTATTCAAGAAAAATCATTCGGAAATTTTTTTAAAATTTAATTAGGTAAAATTAATTTTGGCTAGTTACCTAATTGAAAATTGTTATCAAGTTCAGTGACCTACTTGCAAGTTTCGTTCTACCAAGTTAATACTTCCGTTAGGGTTTTTAACGGAATTGACGGCAATGACCAATTTGCAAGTTTTTAAGTATTTCATGAGTTGACTGAAAGTTTTTTTAACTTGGTGACCCAGTTGCAAGTTTTGGGTCAACTTGGTGATGTATTAGCCATTTTACCCAATCTTTTGATTACATGTTCTGCCCGTTTTGCACAACTTTTAATTTGGGCACTTATTTTTTGGATAAAAATTTTATATTTTGATAATTTTTTTTATACAAGTATTTAATGTATGTTTGAGATTCAATAAGTTGCAAAAATAAATTGGAAAATAAGTTGGAAGGTTAAGAATCTCCAACTTTGTCTTAAAATAAGTTGACTTATTCTGGAAAAAAGTTCCCCCAAAACCTCAAAACGTGCAAATAAATTTATATTATATATTATAATAATTGAAACATTAAAATTTTGATTGTTGGTTATAGTGTTTTTAGCTAATTATTCTTATTTAATTATTAATAATTACTCCCTCCGTCCCATTGAATTATTAACATTTGCGGACCAGTTTTCGGCACGGATTTTAAGGTGCATTTTAAGAATAGTTCTATAACTTATTTTTGATATTTAATTTCTTTTTTTGTATAAAAATAGAACAATCCTATTTTTATACAAAAAAAAAATATCAAAAATAAATTATAGAACTATCCTTAAAATGCACCTTAAAATGCGTGTCAGATACGCAGTTTTTTATGTTAAAAAATGGATGGGACAGAGGGTGTATTATTTAATTATTTTTATTTAATTTTTTATAATTATTATTACTAATCAATTTTTTTAGGTGAATCATATATCATTTCTACTTTTTTGATAATTAATCAAGTTTATTTTCTAGGTAAAACACGTTATCTTTTATATTTTGTAGAGCTAAAATTTCATCTTTTTCTAAAAATATAACGGGAAATTCAATTTATTAAAATAAAATATTTATATTATAATACTTACAACTAACCAATTACCGTTTTCAACTAAACACATTACTTTTTCTATTTTTCTAACTAAATTCTATTTTTTTTTCAATAATATCACGGGTAATTTTACTTAAATAAATTAAAGTAGTAATTATAATAACTAATAACTAACTTTTTCAGCTAAAACATACTCCCTCCATCCCAAAAATTTTTCCCAATTAATCATTATCACATTTATCAACGCACATTTTTTATTGTTAATATTTTCAATTTCGTGTTAGTATTAAATATAAAAACTTCACTGTATTAAAATACTCACAAATACAAATCAAACAAAATCATTCATGACTATATTTTATTTTATAAATTAGTAGTCAATCGCTTAGAATGAACAGTGCCAAAAGTGGAAAAGCACATCATATTTCATGTATTTTCAAACTAATTTCTTTAAACCTAATTACCATTATTGAATTATTGTTGGTTATTTCTTAATTACCCTTATTTAATTTTTTATAGTTATTTGTAACTAATAAATTTCCTTTTTTAGATGAAACATGTTATCATTTCTATTTTTTGATAATTAATCAATTTCCTTTTATAGGTAAAACATATTATGTTTTAGATATTTACTTTCATCCCTGTTTGTTGTAATGAAATAAATTATATTATTATATACGAAGTAATTTCCTTATGAATTTATAGCTTTTTTTTTTGAAGAACAAAGGTGCTAATTCATTAATAAAAAGCCATACGGCATCTACACCAATGATCGAGTCGAACAAACTGTAAATTGCAATCGCCTGTTCTCTTGAAGAGACAGTTAAACGATATTTTGAAGATAAAGTATATACAAATACAAGTACCCACTTCGAGCATCCTCGTTGGATTATCGGTACCCACTTCAGCATGCCCCGATGGAGCTATCGTTTGAGCTATCGACCAGCACTGCAATTTCATACGAACTTTCATCACTAAATCAACCCCCGGTCACAAAAAGGCAGCGAAAAACAAACCTCCCACGCAATGGAGAGAACCCAAATCAAAACAAGTCAAAAAAGGCTTTGAATCCTTAGATCCGACAAAACAAACTACTACCAAACCTTAAAAAAAACACACCAATCTTACCTAATAAAGGAAGATTTTTAGACAAATCGAAGCTTTAAAACAGGATTTATTGAAAAGAAGGAAGAAAAATACAAGGGAAACTAAAGGTTTTGGGGCTTTCCACCGGTGGAGATCCGGAATTTATAGCTAAAAAATATATTATTATAAACGAAGTAAATTTCGTTACCTTTGTACAAAAGTAAAAGCTTCTTTAAATAAAATATTTTATCGTATATGTACACAACAAAATCAAACTATCTTAGAGCAACTCCAACCATACATGTTCCTTACCTATAATGTGCCTAGGTGGACAAATATAGGGATTTTAGTTTAAAAATAAAGCTCCAATCCTATCCCTCATCCCCTTTATTTTTTAGGGGAGAGAAAATATAACCCCTTATTTGAGAGATCAAAATTAGATCCCCTATATCCTCCACCTCATCTACCTCATCTCCCATTGGTTAATTTACAAGAATGTTCAAAATTTAAATTTCAAAAAACTACACTAAAAATTACTTTTAAAATATAGGGTATGAATATAGGATATATGATTGGAGTGAAACATAATTTTCATTACCTATATTTTTAATAATCCCTATTTTAGGGGTTAAGGAAAGGGAAGAGCATTGGAGTTGCTCTTATAAGAGTTTATGTCCCAAATTCATGTTTTCAAGCGGATTATTCTATAGAAAATTCCTTTTGATTTTACACTTTATATTATCAGCGTACAATTTATTTAGATTTGTTTTTTCGATTGTTAAAACAAAATAATTTTTGTTCTATTAAGAGGATTGGAAGAAGACTAGAATTCATAATGTGACAGAAAATGACAATCCATTTTTTTAAAGCAAAACAATCCATAACGTCCTAAACATAAGTTTTATTTTCAAATATTATGTTATTATTTTTGAAAAAACTCTAAATTGTATATATATATAATAGGTTAATTTTATTATTTTCAGATTTTATGTTTTTGTGTTGGATATATTATTCTACTTTTTAATAATTTATTTTTTAGCAAAAAATATTTTTCAACCTAAAGTCAATAAATATATATATATATATATATATATATATATATATTATATCATTCAAAGTATATTATACATTTTAGTTAGTTACACATAATGTTTGCTTTATTTCTTGTACAAGGAAATTCCATTAATGATACTAACATGAGGTGAATCTCATAATTCTAAATAGGATTAGGATAGAGTTTTAGAATAATATCATGAAAGCTAAAAAAAATTGAAAACCTCATAATATATAAATCAAGTTTAATTATAGTCAATTATTAAATTTAAAATATAGGGATAAAATTTACCAAAAGTAGCATTTACAATTATTTTTATAAAAAGATTCAAAGAAATAATTTATATAATATTATTTTTTTGATTTTTTACAATATAAATATGATTTATATATATTATAAGAGAATTTTAAAAATATTATAATGCCATCGCTAAGAACGGTTTAGCGATTAGTTTTAAATACGTACCAATACCCAATAGGAAAAACTAGGAATTTCTCAAATATGGGTTATGAAAGCTGTTGCAATCCTGCCAAGTGCCCTCTCTAATGGAGTCAGGCCGTTTTCCCAGTTGATCTAATTCTTATCATGTGGAGTTATACAGAGTTATGTTTTGTAAATTCGTTCGACTACGTAATGTTGTGTTTATGCCTCAAACAACTGCATATCTCATAGTAGCTAGATAATTCTTTTGAGGTTGAAGTAGTAATTTCATCTTGTTTTCTTCCTCCAAGAAGTTCATAAACTCAGTTTAACAATTCATTTGTACTTTCTTTTGTTTCTTTGCTTACTATTGACTGTCAAGTGTCAGGATCTTATAGCGTGTGTTGCTACCATGATCTTCCTACTTAGGATTTTATATTTAATGAGGAATAAAGCCAATAAAGCTCAGCTGTTATTTGTCCTATTAATTCAGTCATTTATGTTAGTTACATTTTACTGTTTTGTGTCATATGTTGACACCTGTTGCATTGTAATAAGCTAAGACTGTTAGGGGCATATCTGACATTACTGAAACCGTTATAGATTCTCCAATGATTGATAGATGATATAATCATTGAGAGACAACCTAAATTGATTAGAATGGATTATTATTTTCAGAGTTAAGGCTGCTCTCTTTTCCCTTCTATACATTCATCTTTGTCTTTATGGTATCAGAGCGAGGTTGTAGATCTGAATGAGGAATAAATTTTTTTGAGAGTTTGTTTAGCTGGTAAACACTTTTTTGTTCCATTCTCATATATATTTATTGTCGTTATATCCATTCTCTACCTATTTCTTAGAGTTCTCTTGCTAATACACTTGTTATGGCTAACGGTGGACGATTTAGCTTTGCAGATATGCAAAATCCGTTGTTCATTCATCCTTCGGATGGACCTTTGTCAATAAGTGTTGCAAAGTTGCAGGGTGCTGGTGATTATAGGGGTTGGAAAAGATCATTTGAGATCCAGATTTCAGCTAAAAGGAAACTGGGTTTTCTGAATGGTACGGTCACACGAAGCACTACTGATGAGACTCAGGGTATGCAGTGGGATACTTGTAACGATCTTGTGGTTTCTTGGCTACACGGTAACGTTTCTGACTATATTAAACGTTCAATCTTGTTCATTAACTCTGCTCATGAGATATGGAAACAGCTTGAAACTCGTTTTCAATTGAGTAATGGGTCAAGAAAGTATAAGCTTAATAAAGAATTGTTTAGTATAAGTCAGAATAAAATGAAAATTCATGAGTATTATACAGCTGTTAGCAGTCTCTGGGAAGAAATAGATTCAATGAATGTATTGCCTGTTGTCACTACTGTTGCTGATGATGTTAGTAAGTTGATTAAGGCCATTGAAGTTCAAAAAGAAGAATCAAGACTGTTTGTATTCTTGAATGGTTTGGATGAGCCTTATAGTACTGTGAGAAGTCAGTTACTAATGCATCAGCCATTGCCTACTGTTGAGGCTGCGTGTGCTATGCTTCAACAGGAGGAGTCTCAGCGTGAGGCCCTACCTGTTGTTGATATTGAGCATACTGCTATGTACAGTAATAAAAATCAGGTTGAACGAAATGTGTTGAACTGTACAGCCTGTGGAGGTAGGAATCATATTACTGAAAGGTGTTGGAAGGTAACTGGCTTCCCAAGATGGCATTATAAATATAGGAAGCCTGTTGCAAAAGGAGAATAGAGAGATCAAACACAAGGAGGCTCAAACAAATGGAGTGGCAGCAGACAACCTACTCAGAGAATGGCAAATAATGCTGTAGCTGTTAATCAAGTGAATAAAGAGGAGAATGTGATGTTCACTTCTCAACAACTTCAACAATTACTGAAGTTGATGCCTGGAGGTAATATACAAAGGGGGTCAGACACAGAAGAAGAACTGGAAATGGGATTCTCAGGAATGGTTGCTTGCAATCTCTCAGTGACACACAATAATGCTTGGATAATTGATTCAGGTGCAAGTGATCATATGACTTGCTCTGTTGAAAAATTATTCAATGTAAAATCAACTAAGGCAAATCTTACTATCACTCTTCCCACTGGTGCTGTGTCACATATCACACATGTTGGCCAAATGCAGTTGCAAAATGGATTGATGCTTCACAATGTGTTGGTTGTTCCACAATTCAACCATAATCTTTTATCTATTCATAAGCTAGCAAAGGATAACAACTGTGATGTGAAGTTTACTCCAGACACATGTGAGATCTCTAATGCTCAAACAAAGACCCTGCAGGCTGTTGGGAAGGTGCATGATGGATTGTACTACTTGTTTGATAATGTTGAAGGAGTGTCAGGGCAGTGTGCTGCGGCCACTTCTACTGTGGATGTTCACCTATGGCATTTAAGGCATGGACATGCCTCAGTGACAAAAATGAAGCATATTCCACTACTACAGTCTCATCTACCTCCCTCTGGACAGGTTTGTCTTACTTGTCCTATGTCAAAATTTACCAAGCTCCCTTATGCAATTAGTGAATCTCATGCTAGCAAGGCTTTTGACTTGGTGCATTTAGATACATGGGGTCCTTATAAAGTATGCACAAGAAAGAAATTCAGATATTTTTTGACCTTAGTGGATGATCACACTAGAATGACTTGGTTATATTTAATGGAGCATAAGTCAGACTATATTACTTATTTCAAAGCTTTTCATGAGTATGTGCTCACTCATTTCTCTACTTCTATTAAATGCATTCGATCTGATAATGCACCTGAGTTTGCCACTGAACCTTGCCTCAGTTTTTATAGTCAATGTGGGATTGTACATCAGAAATCTTGTGTAAATAGACCTCAGCAGAATGCTAGAGCTGAGAGGAAGCATAGACATGTGTTAGAAGTAGCTCGATCTCTAAAATTTCAATCAGGATTGCCATTGTCTTACTGGGGGGAGTTTGTCTTAACTGCAGTTCATATTATAAACAGATTGCCAACTCCTGTTTTAAACAATAAAACTCCTTTTGAAATACTATATAACAAACCTACACCCTATGATCATTTGAAGGCATTCGGTTGCCTTGTTTTTGCTTCCAATCCTGCCACACACACTGACAAGTTTAGTGCAAGAGGTGTTCCATGTGTGATGCTTGGCTATCCTCCTGATGCTAAGGGCTATAGATTGCTTGATCTAACCACAATGAATACATTTGTTTGTAGAGATACTGTGTTCAATGAAACTGTTTTCCCTTTCAACACTTCATCTAAATCATCACCATATCTCTCACCCTTACCAATTGAAATGCCATCTGTCTCGTCTAAGACAAATGAGTACACTGATATTGATGATTTTTTTTCAAATTCCTGTCATTTCTGATCAGAATTCTGACTATTCTAACAACCATGATTTTGCTTCTGAGAATCCTGAGAACTCAGAAAACTCTGATTCACCACATCTTTCTCCACCTGTTCTCAGAAAATCCTCCAGACATTCCCTGCGTGGCTGGATCAGTATGTTCACAAAATGCCCTCTAATTCTACTGCTAATGTTGCACAAGTAACAGATCATATTGTCCACACAAAGTTCAGCTGCTTTCTGGCCTCATATACTTCTAATACTGATCCAAATACATTTTCTCAGGCTATCCAGCATACTCATTGGATAGATGCTATGAACCAAGAACTTTCAGCTCTGGAATCGAATAACACCTGGGAGGTTACTGAACTTCCTCCTTCAAAGAAATCCATAGCCTGCAAATGGGTTTTTAAGACTAAGTTCAATGCAGATGGCACTGTGGAAAGGTATAAAGCTCGTTTAGTTATACTTGGGTGCAAACAAACTTATGGTGTAGATTATCTGGATACGTTTGCACCTGTGGCAAAGCTAACAACCGTTCGTACTCTATTGGCTATGGCGGCTATACAAGATTGGACAGTTATACAAATGGATGTCACCAATGCCTTTTTGCATGGTGACCTTCAAGAGGTTATCTATATGAAGTTTCCACCTGGTTACAGTGGTATGGGAAGCAGGATTCCTTATTCTACTACAGCAGCAGATAGCAAGTCTATTCCAGCTCGAGGCTTGGTATGTAGATTAATAAAGTCTCTGTATGGTCTAAAACAGGCTCCTAGAACCTGGTTTAGTAAGTTGTCTATGACCTTGATTAATAATGATTATGTTCAATCTCGAACGGATTATAGTTTGTTTGTTAAGACTACAAAGACTGCTATTGTTCTTGTCCTAGTTTATGTTGATGATTTTCTTATTGCTGGAAACTCTCCTGGTGATATTGCTGAATTAAAGAGGATGTTATTTATTAACTTTCATATGAAAGATCTGGGCAATGTTCGATATTTTTTGGGGCTAGAGATTGATCGTACACCCGAAGGTTTCTTTGTTTCTCAGAAGAAATACACCTTGGACTTGCTAAAGGAATATAATATGGAAAGTGCTTCTCCAGTAAAACTTCCAATGGATGTTCACATAAAGCTTACATCAACAGGTGGTACTGCTTTGTCCAATCCTCATTCTTATCAACGTTTTCTAGGCAAGTTGCTTTATTTGACAGTAACTCGTCCAGATATCACGTTCTCAGTTCAACAATTGAGTCAATATATGCAGAAGCCAACTTCTGAGCACATGACTGCTGCTCAAAGAGTACTAAGGTACTTGTTGACTAATCCTAGTCAAGGTGTGTTGCTTGCTAGTGCCTCAGCTGCTCAGATTCATGCATTCTGTGATAGTGACTGGGCCAGTTGTCCAGTCACAAGGAGATCAACATCTGGCTTTTGCATTTTGCTTGGTAATTCCCCTATCTCCTGGAAATCAAAGAAACAGTCGGTTGTAGCAAGGTCCACAGCAGAGGCCGAGTACAGGGCAATGGCCTTGACATCTTGTGAGATTACTTGGGTTGCTGCCTTGCTCAAGGACATGGGGTTGCAAAACATTCCTCCAACTCTCCTGCAGTGTGATAATAAGGCAGCATTAGCTATTGCAGCAAATCCAGTTCTTCACGAAAGGACAAAACACATAGAGGTGGACTGCCATTTTGTTCGAGACAAAATCAAAGAAGGACTCATTGTTACAAAGCACGTTCCATCTCACTCTCAAATTGCTGATATTCTCACAAAACCAGTTTCAGTCAAGCAACATTACAGCCTACTTCGCAAGCTTGGAGCTACTTCATCTGCAGCTCCGCTTGAGGGGGAGTAATGAGGAATAAAGCCAATAAAGCTCAGCTGTTATTTGTCCTATTAATTCAGTCATTTATGTTAGTTACATTTTACTGTTTTGTGTCATATGTTGACACCTGTTGCATTGTAATAAGCTAAGACTGTTAGGGGCATATCTGACATTACTGAAACCGTTATAGATTCTCCAATGATTGATAGATGATATAATCATTGAGAGACAACCTAAATTGATTAGAATGGATTATTATTTTCAGTGTTAAGGCTGCTCTCTTTTCCCTTCTATACATTCATCTTTGTCTTTATGAGGTTTATCTTTATCTTGGGAATTTTCAGGTGATGCATTATTCCATTGATTCGTGAAGGTGGTAATTTGTTGGATATGTAATTTTTGGTAGCCATTGCAATATAGTTTTCCTGCTGCATTCCAAGTACAAATAGCTAGAGCATAACTTTCTTTGAGATGCATTGCCTATCGACGAAGTTATATTTTTTAATGGCTTCTTCAGTTTTAGTTTCAGTTCAAGTATTGCACTTGCTATTTACTTGCATTTCTGTAGAATTTTACGGACTTCTAGCACCTGTTGCGATCTTAATCGACCTACGATCTCTAATTTCCTTACAGGAATTTCGTTTGGGGCTAAAAAGAAGAAGGTGCAATGATTTTACTACTTTGTTCAAAGAATAGTGGATTTACTGCCTTCACTGGTAGCGAGGTAGTTTTTTCATGGATGAAGGTGGGCTTGAAAACAGGAGACAGAGGAGGGAACGTTACAGAGGGACTCTCAGTCTCTCACTCTCAGGTAGTAACAACTTAAACAGCTACCAAGAAAATGTAAAATGTGTAGTTTTTAAGCTCTTGATTCCTGTCAGTCAGTAATGATTAATTTGCTACCTTGCTCATAATGTTGTTTGCTGTGATTGCATTTGTGTGCCCCACGAGTACAAAACAAAAACAAAATCCCAAACCGTTCAAGCTTCTCAAAAAACAAAAACAACAGACACATTTTCCATCCAAAAAATTTCCTTTCAAGATGTAAAGGTGTGCAAAACAAAATAAACAAACCAAATGGAATCTGTTCAAACCAAGACACTACGCTCGCTACCAAAAGTAAAGAAAAAAAAGTAAAGAGTTGAACAGACATGTCTCTATATATGAGTTCATAAGTCACTGCTCAAGATCTTAGCCTGATGAATCAGATAAATTTGGATCCCTCCACTATGTCTATACCTGTTTGCTCGTGTACTGGATTGCAGCGATAATTTTACAAGAGGGGAATTCGAGGCTGACAGCCTTCTTGTTGAACCACTAACCTGCCAGTACATCCACTGAAGATTGGAAACAAAGCCATTCTCGAATGGGTCGATGAAAAATGAGTTGAATTGTCTTGTTAGATCCCTGGCTGACTGAAAATGAGGGGAAGTGTCTTTGCTAGATCTTAGCATTCCTCTAGATCTTGCATTTGTAATTGCAAGAGTTGTGCTGGGAGCTCTAGCTGGTTGGCAGGGACGGATGAAGTATGGCATAGTTCAGGAGAGCGCACTATGTTACCTGAAGGTCAATTGAGGCCGTTGGACAAGTAATGTAAGCACTCAATCAAAATATATATTTCTGTTTCTGCTTTACTCCTAATGCATATAATGCATTCAATTACTACCATTATTATAATTAGAGTTAATTGCAAAAAGGTGGCCAGATTTTACACTTATTTTCAAAAAAGTGGTCAGACTTTCAGTTTTGCAAAATGGTGACCAGCATTGCCTTTTTCTTTCAAAAAAGTGGTTGGAGATGATTTTCAGCTTATTTGGCAGGGATAAAATGGGAAAATATGTTATTTTACTAAAAAAAAATGTTAAAACCCCCAAAAATTAACCAAAAAATTCCCAAATTAATATGTGTCACTATATGATTGGTTATATTCGTAATAATAATAATAATAATAATAATAATAATAATAATAATAATAATAATAATGTCCCCCATGCATGCACATAAATCGATTTAATTAAATCTTGACAACTCATATTTGTGGATTTTTTGGTGAATTGATGTGCATACATAGGGGGCATTATTATTATTACGAACACATATTAATTTGGGAATTTTTGTGGACAACTTTTGGGATCTCTACCATTTTTTTTCCCATTTTACCCCTGCCAAAAAGCTGAAAATCGCCTATAGCCACTTTTTTGAAAGGAAAAAGGTAAGTCTGACCACTATTTTGCAAAATTGAAAGTCTGGCCACTTTTTTGAAAATGAGTGTAAAATCTGGCCACCACTTTGAAGTTTACTCTTATAATTAAACATCTACTTTTCAAGATTTACATATGCATTCATTGGAAAGAATTTGACCTTTTAATTTAGTTTTTTTTTAAACATGCTTCCTGAATTTATTTGTTCTGTTGTTATTTTCATACTAAACTTAGTAATAGGGATAGTGTACATACAAATAGAACGAAGTAGGTAAATTATCATTGCAGAAGAATGTAAAAGAGATGCACGATTTCTAAATAGATTTTAATCTGGAGATAGATGCCCCTTTTCTAAATTATATTTTCCCTTAGATAAAAAATTTCATATCACTAAGATGCTAATTACAAAGAGCTGGAGCAGGCACGCAAGTTACAACATCAAACCTCAAATCTTATAGATATTATTAAGGTTTTATATTGGGCTGTTCACGAACCGAGCCGAGTCGAGCTTTGCCCGAACCGAGCCGAGCTTTGATCTTAACTAACCGAGCCGAGCTTTGATCTTAACGAACCGAGCTGATTTCTTAACGAACCGAGCCGAGCTTTGACCGAACCGAGCCGAACTCGAGTTGTTCACAAACAGCCTCGAGCCGAGCTCGAGCTGTTCGCGAACAATTAATTTGGTTGTAGATCTTAATAAACATTTAAATTACAAGTGTACAATTTCATCGTTTTGATATTTGAGATATCGATTCACGGAGACTATATATTTTTCGCGTTTCTTTAATTTCTAATTTAGGCGAATTTGACCAAAGATTTCGAGGTGAGATTTTATTTTAACTAATTAACAATTATTTAAAATAAAATTAAAGAATTTAACCGGACATAAAGAACTACTGCGATTTATGAAGCAACAGATCTATCAAGAGAAACAAAAATAATTGTGCAGTGATTAACTAATTAACATGGCAATGAATACCATAATAATAATTAAAATGATCTTTGTTAATCAACTTATAAAACAAGGCTGTGTAAGTGAACTTTTATATGGCAATTCTTAAGGTTGTTTTGTACGAAAGTTGGAGACAACGGTGAATTAAATGGGTTGTATTCTTTCTTCTGTAAATTTCTACTTATATACCAATGACTTATTTTATTCACCTTTGGCCTAGCTTCCATATAAGGGAGGGTTTTAGACATTTGGTATCTCATAGTAAGTTGGCAAAGGGAGGTTAATGGTTTGTATTAATTTGCATTTGGAAATATTTATCTTATCTTCTTCTTTATAACAGGAAACGAAGGTGAAGGTAAAGTGAAAAAGTGAAGTGGTTGCATACACGCCTCTACCTGTAGCTAGAATAGTAGGGGTGGCCAGCTTGGTGTTGGTGGAATGGTGGTAGATTCATGTTGTGGCCGCTGTTTCTCCAGTTGGGAATTCCTCCTTAGGTACAAAATTTCGAAACAACAATATGGCTTCTTAACCGTCACCTTTTATATAAGCATAGCTAACTGAGCTCGTATGGTTTACAAATAATGATGATAAACTAGCTGCCAAGAAGATTAAAACCAGTGTACATACTATATGTATGTATCAACAGAACACCAGAAGTAAATGATATTAAGCAGAAAATGAAAAGAAAAACTAATTTATTCCACTGTCTATTCCATAGAGTCTCATCTGCAATGTTTACATTTGAGAATGAGCTTTGGTACTCTCCGAGGCAAACTTTACTTTGAACTCTTACTTGTTTGTTTGTCTAATAGTGTATCTAATGCTAAGGCTTTTGAATTTTCCTCTGTTAGATGTTGTTTCATGTTTGTAAATGTATAACTTATTGGTGAAATTCCAGTGAAAAACCCTGTCTAAATTTTAGTAAAATGATAGTGCCTCTTTGTCAGCTCTAACTTGCCTGTTTTTTTTTTCTTAGCTGAAGCAGAGCTCCAACATCTTTCCTTTTTTTTTTTTGCAGAAAAAGTATTCCTGAGACAACTATGGTGCATACAAGAGGTGAGAATGGGAAGATTATTTTTGGTATAGTTACATCCTTTAATACAATTGATGTGGATAAGACTTCATAAGCTTCTTGATCTACAAGCAGTGAATTCTACAGCTTACCATACAGTGGAGAGTTTAAAGCATACTGTCACTTGTTCTTGTGTCAAGTTTCTTGCGAAATGGGGATGCATGAAGAGAAGGAAACACTGGAAACGCACATCATGCAACAGGCAAATGGCTATTTCAGTATGCAACTACAGAAGGATCTTAAAAATCATTTCAAACATATTCTGCTTAGTGAACCTTACAGTTTCTGCAACAATTGTAGGAAGTACATCGAATGACATGGAATTGGAAATGAGGACAGGTGAGTATCTTGACAGGTGAGTATCTTCTTCTAGATATCTGTAGAATTTAAATTTAAAACCATGAAGATTGAAATAACTGTTATGGATCTAATTAACATATTATAATATATTAGAAACGTTGGAGTTCAATTTGATATACTGAACCATTGGGCCTCCTTAGTCCTTACTATGCATCTATACAAAATTTACATGTTTGCCAATACATGCTTCACTTACTGAGATGTTAATTGTTTACTTGTATAATTTTGGTCATGTGATCCCAGTCAAGGAAGGAAAGATTCCAAGGTGTACTGCTGGAGGACTCCAACATTTCCCTTCAAGAAGCTACTAACCATACAATCAAGTCTGACTTTATTGAATGTGTGAGTACGCAGTTATATTTTATTTGGTTATCTATGTAGTGTCGTGTCGTGTCTGAGTGCATGAATGTAAAAATGTGAATACTACTAATTTAAACACCTACCAATTTCTATTCAATACAAAATTACTGGATATCTTCGAACCCAAATTTCTGATAGCGAGGCAACTATATTGATACAAATGCCTGCAGATATAAGCATGTGCGAACCCTGACTTCACTTTATTATGGATGTCCCATAATTGTAATTTATTTTGACCTGTACATCCCATTACTGTAATTTGGCTCAAACTTGTCAATTTTCATGCTTGTATTTACCCCCTTCTTGAATTCTGGATCATGGGATGAAATCTATTATTTCCATGTAAGCAGTAATGTCTTTTTTGCTCTAGGTATTTTGTGCGCATGAATAAATGAAAATTGTTATTAACATACATGGACACATACTGCTGAAAGGCACCAAAAAAAGCCTAATGTAAGGTTGGAGTCTTGGTAGTTTTGTTTTCAGTTTTTATGTCAAAGGAATCACCATTTGAGTTTTATTGAAGGATCATTAACCCATCTAGTGTTGTTCTGGAAGTGGAACCCAAGCACCATACTATTTCACCTGCTGGCTCACAAATTATAGACAAACCACGCAGATATGGAATTTACCAAGCATTATCAGCTTTGTAATCAAGTTTTCATAATAAGTTTTATCTACGGATAGATAATTGTTTCTATGATACTTCTTTTGTAATTTGTAGAATTTTGCAGGGGGTGCAGCGGCTTATTGGACCACGTTCGTTACTACATGAATGAGCTCTTTATTCTGCAATAAGTAAGTGTACACTTATTTTACTTCGTTTGTCGTCCCCATATCTCTTCATTTCCCAGAGTAGAGGGATTATATATCTTTTTACAGTCGCAAAACAAGTGTAGTTTTAAAGACATGGAGTTTTTCCTTAAATTCATGCTGGTTATGGAACAAGCAAGTGTCAAAATTTTGGTTGATTTAGGCTGCAGATTTAGCATTTCTGTTGCCGGCAAAGGATCCTGCCAACTCAGTCATGTGTAAGATTCTGTTAGCAGCCATAAAGGAAGTACTCTAAATGTGGCTCCTTGTATCTGCACCTCAAATGTGTTACAAGAGTTACAAGAGTTATAATACAATAGCTTATACTCGTGCCCGAGTTAATTTTAATTTTTTATAATTTGTTTATGGTGTATTATAATATTATAAATATGAATTTTAATATGTTATTGGAAAAATTCGAACCTTAGATCTTTGTATATATAATAATTTTTATTAAATAAAAATTAATTTGTTGTTAGCTGGATTCTTTAACCTCTAACCAAATTACAAATTATACTCTTTTCGCTTATTATAGTATATATAGTATAGATTTGTATTAGGTGCAATAAAGGAGTATTTTTTTCTAAAAATTCCGAGTTATGAAAAGAAGCCCTTAATTGACCACACTTGATTGGGGTCCACTGTCAAATTCTCACAAATGGGGTCAAGTGTCAAGTTCTTTTTTTTTTTTTCTGAAGAATGTGAAGTTCTATTTGGTAGTAGTAGTAGTATCTTTTCAACTTCAATCCGTTTTCGTTTCATTGAATTTTGGAGCATAAATGGAGGTAGTGAATTTGTGAGTTTAAAAATTAGAATAAAGTAATTTGCATTTTTGAACGTTCAATCTTTCTGTTAGATTTTATATGGATTTCTTTTAAGCTGGATTAATTATTAATGAGAAAAAGGATCCTGAAATTAATCTCACGAAGCTTTCCTCGGATATTCTTTAAAATTTATTGGTCTCGCATGCTAAAACTTTCCTCATATACTCTTTAAAATTTATTGATCCCGCAAGCTAATTAATAAAACTAGCTTCAATTCCCGTGCAAGGCACGGGATTGCTCTATTTTATACTGTAATTGTTATTTTTTTCTCGTTATGTTTTGATATTAATATTAGCAATTGATATTGTGATGTTTAAAATTCTTTTCAGTTTATCGCATTTTTTTTTAACTAACATTAATTTTGTCCCCCTTTCAAGATCTCCCATTTTGACTAAAACATTCAGATGTGCTTTTTATTTTTCCAAAGTGCTTAAATCATGTATATGTTGTATTTGATATTACAGATTGTCAAGTAATGCACCGGAGCCAAGAAAGCATAAAAAAAATATTGTATTAGACACATTTCTATAAAGTAAAAATACTAAATTACAGTACACAAAATTAATTTATTCTTAATTTATTCTGTAAATTGTATAGCAAAAATATATATGCTGTTAGCAATCTGAAGTTAATGTTCCAATATTATTTCTTCAATAATGTTAGATCACTTATAATGAGTTGTAAGGCTCTTTACTCGTGCGACACACAAATTTCTTCGAATGGTTAGTTAATTGCAACATAACAAAAGTGTTATAATTAAGTAGATAGTATTAAATGATGTATAATAATGAATATACATATTAAATACGAATTTTAATTAATGTGCATTAATGAATGCAGAGGGTCAAAATAGTAATTTAATTTGGATTAAAATGGTACATGTTGTGGTATATAGTCATTAATATTATTTTATTAAATCGAATAATTTCAAAATATCTAGTTTCACTAAATACCATATATCACTCATTTATACTAAACTATAACATAATAAAATATAAATATGTAAATGTAAAATGAAGAAAAATGATTAAAATATCTTAGAAATCAAAATACCAAAGATTCTTCATTCATCACCCAACATGCATAGCATATTTTATGACTTATAACACGTGTGATGTGTTAGCCTAGTGGTAAGGTGATGTGCAAATGAACCTAAAGACCTAGGTTCGATTCTCATGAGCAACAATTTTTTGAAAAAAATTTAATCCATAGAGTTAAAATGGTACATGTTGTGGCATTATATATATAATAGATTTTAAATAAATCTTGATTTTACAAAAATATCCAATTATATTTACATATAAAATTATATAATCTCAGGAAACTTATCTTTATATCTCAAGCTTCATACTCTCATTATTAATTTATTTTTGTATCATATGAAGGAGTTTTTGAGATCAGTTAGGCACCTTTCTTTTATTTTTCAGTGTCCTTGTGATACGAAATTAGTGAAACAGCTTCCAAGAAAACATGTGGTCAAATAAAACTATTCCTCCTCGAAATCAAAAGTAGAAGTGTTTGTTTAATTAACAACACATGCATGATGCATTGTTTAATTATCAACACATGCATATTTAGAATAAGAATTCTGATCATTTTTAAATATGTAAATCATGAATTAATGATAGTTTACTTTTGTTTAAAATACCGAAGCGAAAAAAAAAAAAATACCGAAGCGAAAAAAATAAATGAAACTTTTGTTATAATAAGTTTCACATAAATATAATAATTTTAAATAAAAAATACTATATATGTATATAATATGATATGCCACAAAGAATGAATAACATGCAACTATATCAAGCTATCAACCACCTTACATTGTACTCAACGCTGACAATCAAATGTGTTACTTTACAGGGCTTGATAGAACTTAAAGGCATGATCCAAATGTGTTACAGCTTAGTTACTTTTACTTTCTTAACATATGAGCTATCATTGTTATATAAGGGCTAGCTTTTGCCGTTTCAAAATAAACTGATAAATATACCCAAACATAGATTGAAGAAAAGATTAAAATAACATTTGAGAGAAGAAACACTATTAGCACACACAATCAGTTACAGTGTAGGTTTAAATCCAAGCAAGGAATTCAAAGTATAGTATATTACATACCAACAACAAAAAACACAATGTATATGAAATATTAAATCACCACTTACCAACGTATTTCTAGAGTTGTAAATAAATTGAACGGTTCGTTAAGCTCGCTCGAATTCGTGATCGATAAATTCGGTTCGACATTTTATCGAACTCGAGTTCGGACCATATTGTTTGTCCGATTACCTTAACGAACTGAACTAAACTTTATACGTGTTCGACTCGAGTTCGTTCGAGTTTGTTCGGGTTCGACTCGAGTTCGTTATGCTCGAGTTCGTTCGACATCACATAGTAAGCTGAAAAAAAAAGTTGTAGCTTGTTAGTCTATTACCCTGTATCAGTAGTAACTAGTAAGTATGTACATGAGAATTAGCAATTAGCATATATGTGAAGTAGTAACTAGTAACTAGTAATTCTTAGAATGAATTATGAATTATTGAACTGTTAACTATACATTTGTTTTCTATTTTCGTGTATTTAATTTTAAAATTAATAAAAATGTTAAATTGTTAAAATTTGTTGGTTTGGACCGTTACAAGGAAATTGAAATGTTGGATTTGGATTTTCAGATTTTGGACCAACCAATTTGAATTGGGCTTAGTTTATAAAAGCCCAAAATTTATTTGACACTGATTCGGTTTTCGTCCGAGTTCGGTTCGATTCCAGAAGTTCGCGAACAGTTCGTGTCCGGTTTGAGTTGTTGCTGAACTCAAGTTCGGACAAACAAAAGCGTCCGATAACGTTACCGAACATTGTTCGATTCGATAAAAATTTGCTCGTGTTCGGTAAAAGTTCGTCCGAGTTTTGTTCATTTATAGCTCTACGTATTTCCAAACAAACCAAGAAGCTAATCCCTTGTAGGGATTCCAATCTTCATAGTCAGGTTGTTGGTTGCCGTATAGACGGCGAAGCTTCTCCCTCAATGTCAATTGGGGTAAAGGCATGTAATCTAATCTTCTCATTCCATTCACCAGCATGCATAATGCTCGATATCCACCTATGCCAGGTATGGCCTTGAATCTCCCAAACATTTCTTGGTTGTCAAGTTGAATTAGCTGATCAATCTCATTTGGATCTTCAAAACTATGAGCAAACTGCACAATAGCTTCTGCTTTTAGGTGTCCACCAACCCCCAAGTTCACTAGTGCATCATGACCTAATCCAGCCACAACTGCTAGATTTACTTGATGATTACACTCAACAGTTAAGTCAGCATAAATGGATCAGTACTTGGCAGATTTAACAGAAAAAATTAGGGAACAACATGCACGTGAGATGGATGAAAAAGTTGACAAGAAGGTTCGAGAGAATGTCAAGTCGATGATTACTAAGATAGCAAAAAAAAAATCCAGAATTGAAGGTTGATATTGATGAGCTGTCTATTGAGCCATCAGGCAAGGTTTCAAGTGATAATGCTTCTACTTGATATTTGTCAAGGGGAAAGCATTTAGAATTTTATGGTACTTTATTATGATGATTTGATGACATTTAGAAAATTATGGTACTTGTTGTTTTGTTCGTATGAATTCAATATTTTGGGCAGATTTGACAAGTTGGTTTTATGTCCAACTTTGACTGTGTAATCACTTATTTTGGGCAGATTTGATAAGTTGGTTTATGTCCAACTTTGACTGTGTAATCACTTATTTGGTATGTTTGTAAAGTTGAACAATGTAGTATTTTCTTTTGGCATTTTTGGCTTGCAAAATTATTTTTAAGGATTTAGCTGTGATGTTCATATAGTTTA
Organism: Kitagawia praeruptora; assembly: GCA_037693485.1. NCBI lineage: Eukaryota > Viridiplantae > Streptophyta > Magnoliopsida > Apiales > Apiaceae > Kitagawia > Kitagawia praeruptora. The sequence goes on from CM075347.1 coordinate 22,318,236, forward strand.
TGTAGTTTATGTTGCAAATGTGTAGCTAATATTTAGAAAGTGTTTACTAGAAAACTGTTGGGATAACAAATTGCTAAAATATGAAAAGCATTTTAACAAATATATGTTGCCAAAGAAATAGTGATGTTGCTAAATACTGAAAGTGTTTTATCGATTAAATGTTGCAATAAAGTCGAGAAGGTGTTGCCAAAAAAAAAGTGTTAGATGAACCAATGTTGCAATAGGAAAAAATCGATGTTGCAATAGGTCTATTACAACATCCCCTTTAGTGTTGTTATACACCCGAAAGTGTTGGCATAGATGACTAATGCAACATCTATTGCGATGTGGCCGTAGGGTGGCAAAAGTGTTGGCTTTCCCACCTAAGGCCACATGACTATATCCAACACCCCTGAAATTTGAAAAAGTGTAGCCTTAAATCAATTTTGGGCTTATGACAACACTTTTCAGGATTTTTTTACACTTTTTTGAGGTGTTGGCAAAGACCATATATGGTGTAGTGCTCTTATTATTCCTCGCACCTTCTTCAACCAATGCCTTGGTAAGTTTTTGGAAAATAGTCATTTGTTGTTAATGTTGATGGTTAAACAGGGGCAGTTGAAGGTTCTGGTTTATGACATTTCTCAAAAGAGGCTCATCCAAACTTGTCAGATGTTGAACTCCTAAATCAAAGTTGTTCACTGCTTAAGGGCAAAAGGAAAATTAATAAGCAAAAACATTTCTAAATGAAAATGAAAATTAACCTGTAATAAAACAAAATACTAGTGACATATAGCTAATGTGATTCTTTTTCCTCCTTATTGTCCTACTGTAAGAATTGCTTTTTCTTTTGATTTTACATCAAAATTACTGCAACAATCAAGATGGCTTATTATATTAACAAGTATGGACTCTTAAAAATTTTGGAGAACAAAATGCTAAAGTGAACAAGAGATAAACCTTGTCCTTGTCCAATGAGAATCAGCTCCTGCTCCAAATTTTGCAGAATATGATTGAAATGTGCTTTTGACAAAATAAAAAATATGACGTTGCATAAATGAGACAAAATAAAAATATTAACCCTATCTTTGTACGCGTACAAATGAGACACTCTAACTCTATTACATAATTGAGAAATAAAATCAAGTATAATCAAATAATTTTATGTTATTTCAAATATTTAATTACCTACATCTATATCAAATGCAGGCTCTATTAACCTTAGTTACGTGCCAATATAAATATACATGTTTAACTAAAGAAAGGTAACTGAAAATGAAAAATCAAAATATACACAAAGTTCTCAAAACATATTCAAAGCAAATACAATAATGTTTGAACCATGACATCTGTACAAGCCAAACAAACTATTTTATACAAAAAAATTCAAACGAAAAGCCTAAGCATTTAATTTATATCAGCCACCATACTTTGGACATATGTCCAAATCAACCAAGCTGCCAAACCTCGATAAGGATCCCATGTCTCATAGTTAGCATTTGCATGTCCATGATAATACAGCTGAATCCTTCTCCTTAATGCCAATTCATCCACGGGCATAAAATCTAACCTCTCCATTGCAAAGACAAGCATGCACAATGCATAATACGGTCCAATACCGTTAACCATGTGAAACCTACGGTAAAGATTTGCACTAGTAAAATTTCCTAGTTGATCTATCTGATCATCGATATAATTTTCAAAACTGGCAGCAAAAGTGAGAATCGCTAGGATTTTGAATTGGTCTTGAAGACCTATGCCAATTAACTGCCGTTCGTCCAATGCAACCATTATCATGGCAAAGGTTACGAAGTGCATCATATCGACCATTATCATGGCAAAGATCTAGTGCCCATTGATTATGCATAACCGTTTTAACGAAATATTTTACAAAATTTCAATAAAACATTATATAAAAATGACAAATAGAATATTTCAATAAAGTAAAGATGAAAGATCATACAACTAATGTCTTCTCCCTCCGGCAAATCTTGAGTGACATTTCCAAATTCATGTAATTCTACATTCTTATTTTCTCTTATGATCGTAGAAAGACAAAATATTAATAATCCCATAATTACTATCTAAAATAAAAACAATACCTGCAAATTGTGACAATATGACCTTAGACACCATACAAGAAATAATTAATAATAAATAGAACACCAAAACATATTAACTCTCTAATAAAGACGACGTTAGGCTTTACCGTTGTAATTTTTTAATTTGTTTTCAACTCAATCTAATTGTGTGTATAGGATCTCATGCTACAAGAAATATTATTCAACATTTTCTATCAATCATACGATATTTCGTTATATTGAAGATAACAAAAATCATGCAGACAATAATGAAAATCATTATTTCAATAAAAATCTTGTAAATCATATATGTTTTGCAAGAAAAATATTGCAAGACGAATTGTCTTGCAAAATGCATTGTGGGTGCAGAACATACATATTGTGCTTGCATAATATACTTGATTTTGAATATTTTCAATGAAATAGTGATATTTATAAAGTATTCTTTACAAAATAATAAATTTTGCAAGGTTTGAATGTGAAATATATATGGTGTCCAAGATCTTCTATAAATGATGGTATTCATAAAACTTTTCTCATTTGTATGTATAATATTACTTTCATTGCATTATAATAAATAATTAGCATGAAAATCAAATATTTGTATGAGCATTACATTTAAGTATGAGTCCACAAAAAAGAAATGAGATCAAATTCATACGTAATACAAATTTTTTATACAAAATAACTCATGCTAGCACATATTAAATCTTCAATATTTAGGAATGTATATTTAATTTTACAAGAAACATAACTTAAAAAATGATATGATGACAAGTTTTTTGGGTAAGTATCTTTAATCAATCATATCATAAGTCCTTTCATTCGATGATAGTCTTTTTGAGTAAATATTTAAACTTTATTTAAAAACAAAAAAAAATTATCTAATCTTACACATAAAAAGCAACAAAAATAAAATTATGGAGGTTGTTAGCATAAACAACCCAAACTCTAAACCCAAACTCAAACTGGTGATATTTTTGTAATCCTAATTCCAATAAAATGATGGCAAATTTCTGCAGCAAAAATAATTGTAAACTTTTAATACCGGTATTGAAAACTAGTGCCAAATATTTATGTAGAATATTTAATTTGATGTATCATATATATTAGACTATTAGAGAAATAAAAATATGGTTAAAATTCATTTCTAAAAATTCAGAAGGAGTAAATTATAAAATGGTAAGTGTATTTTATTCACTTCTACACTTTGATTATTAGAAATAGAAATTTGAAATATGTTGGCTAGATATTCTTTTTACTATTCCAAATAGTGGCTGACAACCAATTTCCTGAGGTAAAATAGTGTGAAGTGAACCTTAGCCACTTTCTTCTAAAATAGCACCAATGTCTCTGAACAACTTATTACAATTTTCAAAATTTTGGAGATCGAAATATAAAATTGATAAAATTCAGTAACAAGTTAATTCTAACCAAATCAATTAAAAATAAACATGGTATTCTAATTGAGATATTTGAATTTTTGATCGAAGATCCCAAGATTTAGAAATTTTCAAAATTTTGGAGATCGAAATATAAAATTGATAAAATTCAGTAACAAGTTAATTGTAACCAAATCAATTAAAAATAAACATTGTATTCTGATTGAGATATTTGAATTTTTGATCGCATATCCCAAGATTTAGGAAAAAAAAATACTCTCTCCGTTCCATTTTACAAGTCCCTTTTCTAAAAAACACACATATTAATGTAAAACTTACTTGGATAATATTTTTCAACTAATACCCTTAGTTAATACATTAATACATTAGAAATGAGAATAGTGTTAAGTTTGAAAAAAGTCAAATTTTAGATATAATAAATGTATGGATAGTTTTGGAAAATCACCTTAAATTTGTATTGAAAAAAGAAAAAGGATATGTAAAATGGAACAAATTCATTTTTCAAAAAAGACATGTATTTTGGAAGGAGGACTACTCCACTAGTTACATTCAGTTTCATATACTAATGACTCTTTGACCTTTGTATTAACAACTTTTATTTATTAACTAACACATTAATTTGTTTAGCGAAACTTAAATAAATGTGCGAGTAATTTGCTAATGTTAATATATAACTTGTATCACATCGAATCATAGTTGGCTAAATTATACAGTTACGAATTAATAAATTATGAGTTCAATACTTTCTACTATTCCGTGTAGCGATCTAACTGCGTTGCAACAATAAATTTTGTGGCTTAAATCCAATATTGCTAAGTTTCCGATCTCTATTATATGAGTCTTCATTGAAAATGTTAAGCTAAATCATATTTACTTACACAGATATCCTAATTTAATAATATTAAGAAGAAAAATATCCCAAATTTTATAAATGATTAAACAATAAAGAACATCGATAAATACTATGGTTACATTTTTTATTTTATTTGATATTTATTGATCTCTCTATATAAGTATAACGCAATCAATTAGTATGTCGTGGATAAAGAAGAATGAAGATCTCAAGAAATATAAATGACATCAACCATGTAATTTTGATTTTGGATCACAAAATTCATCCCATACGAGATAATTCCATATTCAAAAGTGTCATGTGTTTGATAAAGTATGTTTTAACCTAATTAATCTTTGTGCAACATACATTTTAATCCATGTGCAATATTGGTAGAGCCTTTCAATCATTGCAAATATGTATATTTTTCTCCCATATTTTCTATATATGTTGGAATTAACTCATGCTATGGAAGTCAAGGTGTATGGTGATAAAATATTTACTAAATCATTGTTGATGGGCACCAACAGGTGAAGAAATTTCGTTGGTATTCTTTTTTGGAAGTTCTGTAGAAGTGAAAGTTATTAATATTTACACAAAAGTTGATTATTTACACATAAATTGAATGTTCCTTCGAAATCGAATAACCCAAATCATAGGATTTTAACAACATCCATGAAATTCAATGATTCATCACATAATTTTAACATAGATTTGTATCTCACAAAATTTTTGAAATACTATTGTAATTAGAATTATTTTATTATGACCTACTGAATAGCACAAATAATGTGATTTTTTTATAATTTTAATATTGTAATTTTATAATTCTATAATGTATTTTTTGATGAAAATAAATCTATAAAGTATTAATTTACCTTCTAAAATTAATTTTTTATATTAAATAATAATGTCGATGTAATTATTTCAATTATATCTTACGAATAAATACAATATAATAAATTTTTGGAACCCTATCATCATCTATATTCTATTGTCAATAAGAACCAAAATTCTAGCATTATTATTTCTAAGATGGATGTTCTTTAGCTGAACATCATCATCTCCTCTATCCATCACCCATCTTCTTTCTCATTATGTTCTCCATCGATCTCCTTTAGTGATAAAACTAGGTACAAACAATCAAACACTTTACTTTTAAGTGTTTTTTTCTAAAATTTATCCTATTGACATGTTAATTATTTTATCTAGTGGACACTATAAACTAAATTATATATAGTTCACACTAATATCCCAAATTTGTTGTTATAATATTAATGACCAAATTATTAAGAAACATATATATGGAGACATTATATATATATACGTACATACTATATAATGACACAAAATTACTTAGTTTTAAATATTTATGAATATAACTCATTCATATTTGTCATGTAGAGTTTACATGGAACGTAAATGACATTAAATTATTAATTAATGTGTGATTACAAAATTTCATAGGATACAAATTAAAATTCGATAATCCTGATCAAATGGATTATACCTACAGTACGTTGTCGCAAATTATTTCTTGGAATACATACTACATACACATACTACACACACCAACTTATGTTGAAACGACCGGACGAATTGCTTGGGCAGTAATTTTATAGCTTGAATTTACCTAAATTTTGGACCATAAATATCAAAAATCAAATGAGAGTGAGTATGCATGATATTAATATTTAAATTGCTTTTTTTTTTTGGTAATATTATTACAGGTATATATGATAAACTTTATTTGTTTTTATTTTTTGTGGTTGATATAATGAAATAAAACAAGAATTTGTACACTACCAAGATATGTCATTAACAGAAAATTTTCGATTTTTTTTTATGTGAAAATAGTGACGTGTCTAAACTTCATGGGGGATCACAGGAGTAGCTCGATAGCTGATTAATTTCTTTTTTTCTTTGATTGGTTTGTAACATGATCATGTACAAAAACATGAGTGCTATATATTTGTACTTGGAGTTTAATTTGCACCCAAAACTATTTAAGTAATCTACAAACACTTGGACATGAAATAGATGTTTAGAGATATACATGTTAATTTTTACCAAAATGATGGATCCATTTTAAACGTGTCTTCCTTTTCTTTATCCAAAATGAATGTCAATATCAAATCTTATTTACTAAAATCTAACTAAGGTTGCAAAGACAGAATTTGTTAAGAACATCAATATGGAGATCTGTAATTTAATAATAGAGCTTTGTGCAAATGGATAGAAGGGCATAACTCCTACATAAAAAAACGTTCATTCAATATGAATCAAGTTATACGTCGTATTATTTTAGTTAACAAACTTTGAATATACCTTTTTCATCAAAAAAATTTCAACAAAATTGACCTTCGAAGGTGGGCCAAAAATATTGGAGGAAGAAAAATCTCTCAAGAACATGTTAATGGGTACAAAAACGAAGTTGACGAGAAGGGCCAAGATCAAGAGCCAGTTAATTAGAGAGCTCCAACTTTTTTAACTTGCAAACATGCATGTTTTGGAATTTCGATTATAGATCCCAAGGTGCAAGAAAACTAGAATATATCCCAAACTAAGAATCTGCAAACACAAGGCCTTTGCCGTTTGAACCAACATGTATGACTCATTAACGTATTAGTTTTAGAACTTGTAATTGTCCTAAAGTATATTAAAGAGCAATGTTAGAGATAGTCCAAAAATATTATGGGGTTCATTGGTTAGCTTTCCAATGAAAATTAAGTATCTCTATGCAAATGCATATAAGTCAACTTATTAAAATATACTAACTCTAAATTTTTATTTTTTTATAAAATAATTTGGGGTGACTATAATCTGACTGTTGAAGTAGTGTATATTAGAATGCCCATCCCCTTACAAGTGGGTGTTACAAGAGTATTTATAGAGCCTCTAAGTGGGCCTTTAATGGGCTTTACTAACTAGGTTGGTCTGTGGCCCAACAGAAGTCCCCCCCTAAGTACAAAAAGATCTTTTAGATCTTTTAATCACATGTTTTACAAGGTCCAAACCATATATCTAAAAGTTTACAATACAACCGAAAAAAAATGAAAGAAAAAATCCTCATTTGGCGAACTTGGAGATGTCTAAGAGGATCCGGAGCCTCTTGAGGTGTTTGAGATGATCGCTGTTTTGTCTTTTGACGTAACTTTGGAGTGATTTCATTTTGTACTTGGCGAATTTTTATCTCATCTTTTGTAGTTGGCGATTAGAAAGTGGGCTTGACGCACTTTACCTTGGAGATGTCCAAGAGGACTCTAAGCTTCTTGAGCTATTTGAGGTGATCGAAGTATTGTCCTTTGGCATGGTGTTTCTTACCCCTTCTTTTTACTAATTACTATCTCATGGCATAACGAAATCCTGTTTTGGGCGTACTTTATCTTTTCTGTTTAATCGGAGAATTTACGAGCTTCGAGTATTCTCTTGGCATGGTTTATCCTACGACTTGGCGTAACTTGGTGCATTATTTGGTGTAACTTGGCGCAGTTTTTGAAATTGGAGACGTCGATGAAGCTTCTGAGTTTCATGGAGTTGTTTGGCGCTATCTTATTTATTTTTTGGCGTAAATCTACCTTTTCCTTGGTGTGAATAGAACATATGTTTGGCGTACTTTACTTTTTTCCTTTTAAATTGGTAAATTTGGAGATGTCCAAAAGGATCCTGAGTTATTTTAGTTGGAGATGTCTATGGAGCCTTTGAGCTTCATGGAGTCTTTTGGCATTACTTTGTCTGTATTTTGGCGTAAATTTTACCTTTTCATCATTTTGAAGTTGGAGATGTCGACGAAGCTCTTGAGCTTCATGGAGTCTTTTGGCGTTACTTTGTTTGTATTTTGGCGTAAATTTTACCTTTTCATCATTTTGAAATTGGAGATAACGACGAAGCTCTTGAGCTTCATGGAGTCTTTTGGCGTTACTTTGTTTGTATTTTGGCTAAACTTTACCTTTTCATCATTTTGAAGTTGGAGATGTCAACGAAGCTCTTGAGCTTCATGGAGTCTTTTGGCGTTACTTTGTTTGTATTTTGGCGTAAACTTTACCTTTTCATCATTTTGAAGTTGGAGATGTCGACGAAGCTCTTGAGCTTCATGGAGTTGTTTGGCGTTACTTTGTATTTTGGAGTAAACTTTACCTTTTCACTATTTTGAAGTTGGAGATGTCGATGAAGCTTTAGTGCTTCTTCTTGGCGATTTTGCGATTTGGCGCTATTTTTATCTTTCTTCTTGGCAATTTGGCGTTATTTTTATCTTTTCACCTTTACCTTTTGACACTATTTTTACCTTTCTTCTTGGCGATTTGGCGAAGTGTTTGAGCTCTTTCGAGCTCTTTTTACCTTTTCTTTGTCTCTTGGCGAATTGCAACATAGGTGCAGCTTGTATATATTTTTCCAATCATGTATGGAGATCTATGTTGAGATTACCTTGGAGTTTCGTTTGGAGATCGACCGAGTCGCTTTGGAAATGAATTTTGCTTTTCTCGAATTTTTATTGGATAAACGACTTTAGATGACCTTGTAGGTCATAGAAGGGAGCTATGTGCGCATTTTGTACGCTAGAAGTTTAAAATATGGATAGCAATTTTTGATAAGTAAAATGTAACATAACACATTGTGAACGAAATACGAAAGTTTAAGATTTTGACTTCAACTTGAACCTTCATTCATAATAAACTTAAAACAAATGTCGACTTTAAACACAACTCATTCACATGCGGAACGAATCATGAAAGCAACTTGATTACACAAAAGCTTAGAGATTTACTTCGTACCTTAACTTAAATAACTTAAAGAGACAAGCAATGCAAACTGGAGACTTTTATTGGTAGAATTTCTTACGATGGATGGAGATACCTGTGATGCGAATGACCTGCTTGATGTATATGAGGTGCCATCTTCCTTCTTTAGTTGAACTAGCGATCTTGCTTGTGTTCTTCGCATGCCTCGGTATCCTCAATCACCTCGACGATATCCCATTGAGAGGTCTGTTCAAGTAGCCTATTCATCCTAGCCCTTGGAGATCTAGAAGACTGTATGCTTCCCACAGCCTCCTGAAGAGTTAGTCTATGTTCAAACAACTGTATAGCTGCTTGAAGTGATTGAGGTTCCTTTTCAAAGTATTCTTCGAGCACCGCATTGTGTCTAGACCTATCAATTCCTGCCGCCAGGTATGTCATCGCTAAGTTTTCCACTAAATCTGGGATTTGAATCATCTCTGCTCGAAAACGATTTAAGTACTCCCGAAGGCTTTCATTTGATCTTTGGCGAATATTCACGAGAGAGGCCGTTAACTTTTTTGCTTTTTTGTTAGTAGAGAATCTTGACATGAACTTTTCTTTTAAGTGAATCCACGATTTTATAGACCTTGCTGGTAAGTTGTTGAACCACATGAGGTCTGTGCCCTTTAAACACGTCGGGAAGAACTGACACTTCGCCACCTCAGTGTGCCCAAAGAAAGACATTCTTCCATCAAAGAGGTTAACGAAGTCATAGGGGTCCGTGAACCCATCGAACTGGTCCATTGGAGGTACCTTAAGATCCCTGTTTACCTTAGCCTTTTCAATACTCTTGATTAACGGACTCTCCGAAGAGACCTCAATCTCTCCCGAGTGTGACTTGATGAACTCCTTGAACCTCAATATATCTTTTGCTGATAAGCTAGCCGTGCTTGATTCTTCTGCCTCATAATCCTCATCAGCATCCTCAGCATCCTCAGCGTACTCCTGTTCTTCATTTCTGATTTTGCGTTTCCTCGATGAGAATGAATCAGAGGACACCTCCGCCTTAGAATACTTACTTCCCATAGATGTCCTCCATGAGGACTCATAATTCTCAATTTGATTTTCTGTAGGAATATGACCCTCAGACACCTCACGGAGTTCCTTCTGCACTCTGGATACCTCATGGAGTTCTTTCTGCAATCTGATTATCTCCTTTTTGTGCTTTACTTTCTCAGCCAATATTTGCCTTTCTAAATCTAAACGACGAAGCTCATCATCAACAATAACACTTCTTAAAACTCCAATCTGCTTCTTTTGAGCTTGTTTTTGCCGCTTAATCTTCTCTAAATATAAACAAGCATCCCTCTTTGATTTACGAGATCCATTCAACGGATCTGATATGCTCGGTCTCGGAGGTGAGGCAAACAATGCCTGTGGAGCCATTAACACTTTTGATTTCTCTACTCGTGTAACACTAGTAATATCGCGAGTATTCGGAACTAGATTGCTTGTTCCTTGAGCTTCACCCGCCATTTTTCATTTTTAAACGGAGAATTAGAGTCGATGAACAAATATCGAGCTCGATCTGTTAATATGTCTAACTGATTTTGATGTGTGTCTGTGTTTTTGTTTTTTAGGAGGAGGTAAGAGCTCCTTCTAGCGCCATTGTTGAAGTAGTGTATATTAGAATGCCCATCCCCTTACAAGTGGGTGTTACAAGAGTATTTATAGAGCCTCTAAGTGGGCCTTTAATGGGCTTTACTAACTAGGTTGGTCTGTGGCCCAACACTGACATTTTATCATTAACAAAATCTATGACTAGTAAGAGAAGGTACATTTGAGCGTGCTGTTTACACAAGAAGAGAAGGTGATGAATCATTCATTGAAGTAGAAGAGAAGGTGATGAATCATTCATTGGAGTACATGTAAATGATTTATTTATTACCGGATCAAGTGTTTCAAATATTATTAGATTCAAGGAGCAAATGATAGCAGGGAATTTCAAATGAGTGATTTAGGCAAGTTGTCTTATTATCTTGGATTGGAAGTTGATCAAGGTCCTGGATATATTGAATTGAAACAAACGGCATATGTAAAGAAGGTTCTCGAGAATGTTGGTATGAGTGATTGCAATCCAGTTAAGTATCCAATGGAGAGCAAAATTCAACTGGACAAAGATGCAACAGACGAAGCAATAAATCCAACACAGTTTAAGAGCATGGTGGGAGGCTTGAGATATACACGACCTGACATAGCTTATGCAGTTGGTGTAGGCAGCAGATTCATTGAGAGACCCACAGTGTTGCATTTTGCTGCTGTTAAGCGAATTCTTCGCTATGTGAAAGGTACGCTCAGTTATGGCTTGGTTTGCGCGCACATAGGGACGAGGGTAACTATATATCTACTGTCAGGTTTCTCGTATAGTGATTTGGCTGGTAACGTTGAAGACAGGAAAAGTAGGGACATGGCATTCTATTTGGATGAAAGTTCTCAAAAACAAAAATATTGTGTTGCATTATCATCATCATGTGAAGCAGAGTTTATGGCAGAGTTACAGAGTTTACGGCAGTTCTCAGTCAAATATCAGACGTGAAGAATGGTCCTATTACTTTGTATATTGCTAATAGGTCAGCTATTGATTTAGCCGAAAATCGAGTGTTTCATTACCAGAGTAAATTCATAGATGTTTGATAACATTTCATTGGAAAGTGCGTGGAACAAGATCTGATTATTATCAAGCATGTGAGTACAAACGAGCAACGAGCAGACATTCTTACCAAGGCTTTATTTGTCACCAAGTTCGAGAGGATGCGAAAGCTTTTGGGAGTCAGGAATCTTTATCGAGTTTAGATTAAGGAGGAATATGTTGGATATTAATCTAAACATAATTGTTTTATTTTGAATAAATTAGAACGTGTCTGTTTAGTGAGAATAAGTCATAGAGTAGTAGCAGTTTGTTTGGAGTCTGGCGAGAAATATCAGGAGCTGTTCCTTGTTTCTAGTTGCCAACTTGGGTGATTAGTTGAGTTTTATATTATGCTTGTATTACTTTCATTTCATTTAACACGTATGAAGGAGATTTCCATTCAGAAACTAGTACATCAAGTTTGTCTGTTTACTTAGCTTAATATATATACTTTGTTTACATCCAAAAATCGTAACAGATTAAACATAAGGATATTGGATAATGCTATTGGAATCAACAAGGGTGGAGTTTGAAATAGAGGAACAATCCCATGGCAAACCGAGGGAGTAAAAAAATTACCTTGATTTAGTTTATTTTTCAAAATAAACTAAATTTGACTCGCTGCTGAGTCGAAATAAATTTTTTTATACACAGACATATCTTGTTATATATAAAGTCATAATAACTACTCCCTCCGTCCCTCTTTAGTTGGTATATTTGCAAAAAACACACATATTAAGAAAGAATTAATTATATAACTTGTTTCCATGTTTGCCCTTAATCTTAACATTAAATGATGACTTATAAGTATGTGCATTAAATATAAAGTCAAACATTGATATTAGAAATAAGGGGTAAATAAGGAAAAATTGGTAAAAATATGTATTGGAACAAGGAATGTGACAACTATTTAGGGACAAATTTTTTTTGCAAATGTGAACTAAAAAGGGACGGAGGAGGGAGTAGTAATCTATAGGGCTTAACTGCCCTTTACTAATTTTAAATTTAAATATTAATCCAACCACATTTTTATATTTAGAGTATCTAAGACTATTTAATTTAATCTGGGGGCATATTGACAATAAAAAAAAGGCTATAAAATACTTAAACATGAATACTAATCTGGAACCATGCATTTTATATTATTTTCTCCATTTTTTGCTGAGAAACAAAAGATTAATAATTTTATAAAATTGATGACAACGTGTTAATAATGATAATAAACCTAATAAAATCCTAGAACAAGTGGCATTAAATCCCATAAATGACAAAAATAATAATGAAAGTACACATGGTTACCATATATAACACCTAACATCTGGTCTCGATCGACTAGTTCAAGATAATAAATATTATTATGGCAACACCGAACTTGCTGGTCGACTTGCATTAACATGTAGTTTGATTCCTCCATTATAATATAATAACAACCAAGTGATTACGTAAGTTTTAGTTAAAAAATCCCAAAAGTACAATCTTGATTACCAAACTAGTTGCTCAGGAATTACAGATTTTGGTGGATACTGAAACAGAATTTTCTGCTGATTACATATTGGTGAACAAAATAAAATTTACAAAAACATAGTGGTGGTTCTATCTTCTTGTCTTGATTACTCCATGATTCTTTTGCTGCCGACTGGTGATTGGAAGTTGAGTTGCAATATTCCATCCAAATGGTAACTTGAACTTGATGCATGTTCCAGGTTTTGCAAGATTTGAGAAAATAATTAGTATGAGTTAGTGAATTTTTCTATTTTGTTAGAAATTTTCGAACTTGTGCTGTCAAATTAAATGATAAAGAATACTTCTCGATAAACAAATATCATTTCATTATGACAACATAGAAGGGCACAAATGTTGGATTTGTACATGAAATATATATATATATATATATATATATATAGGTTGGACTCCATAAAGAACACTTTAAATAAAGAACAACAAAGAACACCTCATATCTAATAGATCCATTGCCCCTGGCGGGGCCACCCAATACAAAAAGTTCTTATTTTTTTAGGCTCTATCCATCCAGCAAAAAAAAAAAAAAAAAAAAAATTTGCAAATTTTACTGTTCATGATGACGTCACTGATGACGTCATCGATGAACAGTAAAATTTTAAATTTTTTTTTTTTTTTTTTTTTTGCTGGATGGATAGAGCCTAAAAAAATAAGAACTTTTTGTATTGGGTGCCCCTGGCGAGGCCAATGGATCTATTGGAATAAATGATTTTATAGTGTTCTTTATTGTTTTTTATATAAGAGTGTTGTTTATGGAGCAAATGCCTATATATATATATATATATGACAATTATCATTATATTTGTATTTACTCTTTGTGAAAACGAGCATTACAGAAATTAGTGGGTGCACCTAAATTTTTAAATTTTAAAAATTAATTTGAAGGGATATATCAAAATAAAAATGTAAAGAATTTAAGCTGTATATGTTCATGCATGCACTCAGAGTAGTTCATTAAGACCTTTTCGCAACAATTTAAACAAATTTGTTTTCTTTTTATTTTTGAAAGAAATTAATCAAATCTTATGAGAATTAACATGTGAAGTTCAAAATTTTGTATAGTTAATTTCAGTCGCAGCCGAAACTGAGTTCGTAAACTAGGAAGGGAAGATGCGCAAAATATTTTACTTGCTCACACGATGCGGATATGATTCCAATTTTATGGTATAAATAAAAGGAGTTTCAATTTTCTATCTTCATACGATGACAGCCCTTTAACTCTTTCTCGCATTTGTATGGCGATCCACGTTGATATTTCTTATACTACTAATTTTCTTATGTTACTTAAGTTAAGGACCGAGATAATTGTTGTCAATAGTAATACAAGCATACTCAATTTTAAATTTTTTCAAAGTAAATTATGTATAAAATGTTAATTGTTTTGGCTTTCTGTTTTTGTAAAAAGCATTTACTTCCTTGGTTTTGTAATGCTCACACGCGTGTTGTTCGTATATATTTATCTTGCTAGTTCATTGCAACTAACATTAGCATACAGGGTAGCCACATAGTGGAAGAAGGAAAGGTATTTGATATTTTTAAGGTGAAATATTTTGCATGGATAGGGTGGCATACAGGGGGGCGGACCCATGATTTTAAGATGACTTGGGCTAATTTTTTTTTTTTGCAACAATTTACAATTTAATATATAGAAAAATGTTAGAGGTACCAAAATGGGGTATCAAAAAATTGTTACCAAATAATGTGTTATTTTTTGATTGATTATACTTACAATGGATCCGTCAGGGCTCCAATAAAAATATTTCAAAATGTACTGCCAAAATGACGGTCCAGCCATGGTATATATTTAGAGTAGTGCTAGAGACCCCAAAATAAGGTACAAAAAATTGACACCAAATGACATGGCATGCTGATGTGGCAGTATGAGTTATTTTGATTGGTTTTGTTGGTGTGAATACAGGGGGGCCATTTATTATTATAGCAAATCAGAATCTGCCATGTGTATTTGGGGAAAATTTTGGGAACCAATTTTGGTGTCCCTAGCATTATTGATATATTTATGTACTGAGGTGGTTTGCTTCAGGGTAATATGAAATTAGGTAGACCTAGCAATTTGGTTGTATAGCATACTTTTGTTATGTGTCCATGGATGTTAAATTCGTGTGTTTCATGTTTATGTATCTTTATTTCGTATACGTTTGATGGTATATTTTGTGTAATTTTAAATAAAAAAATATAATAAATAAATAAAAGTATTTAAACATTAGATTTTTCGGTTAAATTTTTATTAGTTGATTTTTAAGTTAATAATTCATAAGGAGTTAAGTATGATCAAATCTTGTTAAAGTTAAATTTTAAACTATTTTCTAAATATTTTTTTATTTGAATTACATGCACAACATTTATTTATAATATGTATTTATGTAATCTTAAATTTTTTAATTAATTATTTATGTTTTTCGTATATTTTCGTTTCATGTCGTGTACTCAAGAATAAATCAAAAATCGATACTATATTTACCCGTATTTTCGTGTTCGTGTATGAAAAAGATAACAAAAAACGCGATATTATCATTTCATTTACGAAATTGCCAACTCTAATTAGGTTTGGATTTGGTTCATTTCAAACGCCTGTTTGGTTGGAAAATATAATTTTTTATTAATTTGTCAAAAATATTTATGCGTGAATTGGGATGCTGTTGTGGAATAAAAACTAGGTTACGATTTGCGGCTAGGGTTTGTGTACATTTAACGCTAGGGTGCGTGAGCTTCGTGCTTTAATGGCTGCTTCTGCGTTCGAGACTTAAACGGTCCTCACAGAATGTCTACGTATCTCCGTATTAAGAGAATCAAGCCAATAAAACGTAGTTCTAGGTTGAAGGGTCTGACCCTTTATATAGGCTGAGAAGCCTCAGAATTAGGGTTAGGTGACTTGGTGGGTAAGTCAGCCTAGAGGAAAGTTCTAGACTCCTACCTTGTAGGAGTCTGTTTCCTTGTATGAGTATGCGACTCGGAGGCTACTCCTTGTAGAGATAATGTCCCTATCTGACACTTATTGCTGAGCTGTTTATTATCCCTAATATTAATAACGAAATTAATATTGTAAATAGGATTTGGGCCCATCTGGTGGGCCCCACGTTTGGACCATTCTAGGTCTAATTAATGCCACATTAAATGTGTCTTTAGGGCTTACTTTCAGCCCACATCATTTGCCCCCCAACTTCTAGGAAAACTGATCAGGTTTTCCTTGAAGTTATAAAGGCCTTAATTGTGACGCCCCCAAATCTGAGGTCAAAGATTCAGGCCGTCACATCATCATCCAACCATATCATACCTGTATTATCTTTACAACTCAACAATATATCCATCCATACCTCAATCTTACACACAATCAAGTTAGAGCCTCAGAAACGATAACCAAAAGTAACACTAAATATTACAGTTCATCTGTACAATCCAGAGTCTTACGCAATTCCACTTATACAACTACACTTGAAGACAAGTCTTACTATTACAGTTGAAAACCTATCAGACTACTCTGTAGTATTTATCATGGACTATATCATCTCCGGGTAATTCTTCTACTCCTCTTCTGCTGGTGCGGAGTTAATCGGCCAAATTCTCCCCTTTCTGAAAAGTTTTTATAAAGCAAGAATGAGCTACATAATGCTCAGCAAGTTCACCAATTTGGAAAATAATAAAGTGGTTTATTTTGAAAACGTTCCCAACTATATGGGTGAATATCTCAGATTACAAAACATAATTCGACAATATATATGTCCAAGTTTGTATAAAACATTTATACTCACTAAGGAGCTTTAAGAATAACATATGAATCCTTTACAAGGTTCTCATCTCAATATATCTCAAGTTTGAAAATATATATATATAAGCATATCATTTTCGGCAAAACACTCTACGGTTATCATACTGTACAGGGAATACGTTATTGCAACACCTCTTTCCTTCCATTAGCTTGGGAAGTTTCTCATTCAAAAACATTTCATTCTTTGAAATAATTGCAAGAATGCACTAACACGTGCCAATCTTTATAGAAAATCTTGCAGTTCTAGATACTGCACAATATCAATATTTTCTCATCAAAAACCACACTATCGTTAACTTGGCACTTAGGCCCAAGAAGCAGTATTTGAGCATTTTTCCAAAGTGGAGGATGGGACTTAAAGAAAACATAAAACCTGACAGGGATTGACGATGATCAGTCGCCACATCCGAGTCCAATAATCCGCGGGTCTTCTCTACCGGTAGAAGGATAGAAACTACATCCGTAACTATCCCCGGGTGAAAACTACATCCGTAATCACCCTCGATGAAAACTACATCCGTAATCATCCTTCGGCAACACATGGGCCGGAATAATAATTGATGGACCGCCTGGCTCACGGCCGCTTACACATCCCGGGAATCGTTCGTCAACGATTCCCACACCTGCCAGAGTCCCCTTTTTCTTTTCTTTTAAAAACCAGATTTTGATTGAAAACAGAGTAGTTGTGGTTCGACATCAGTCGACCGATAATTCTTGAAATCATACAAGAAGCAAAATCCTGACCGGGGGTTTTCGAAAAGGTTTTGAGTTCGAAAAAGTTCGAGTTTGAAAGTATTAAAAGGTATCTTGGATTAACTTTGTTTTTAAAATAGTGAACAATAATCATTAAATGATATTTCAAGATTTAATATTAATAATTAGTAAAATAATTATTTAATAAATAAACTTTTAATCCAAGATAGGGTTTCGAGTATTTACGAAGATATAATAATAGTTACTTGAATATACGATACCACCCGAATGACCCTTCGGGTTTTCGCAATATAGATACGATATAATAATATACCGCTCCCCGGTCAATAGTATATACGGACCGCTACGACCTCCATTGCTAGAGTCGTTGTCCGAAGAAAACATTTCAATCTAAGTTCAAGGGTAAAAGCATACATGTACTTGTTCAATTTCAATTGCATCAATACTTCGATAAACATAGCATTTGATATAATTTGAAAACTACAAACACAACAGTGAAAATCCTTGTATATGTATAAGTTTTGAAAAGTAAACTTGCCTTGGTTTGGTTGGGGTGGTCGAGCGTGTGAGTTCGAACGATCTATACATAAACAATAATCGTTCGTTAGTACCTTAACAATTTCTTTCTAATTACGGGGTTTTAAGGGGACACGAAATTAACTTAACGACTTCGTCTTATGACTCCCTAGCCCCACTATAGGTCCATGACATCACTCGTTTACGCTCGTCACTTACTCGACTTAATTTAGTTACCACGTTCGAACTATAACCATTACTCCTAGAATTATGCTCCACTAACGACTTTTTCCCTTGCGCGAAATTTACTCTAGCATTTTTATAAAATCCAAAAATTCATATTTTAATCCAATTCTTTTTGGGTAGCCTTCACCACTGTATTTACTAGCTTCTCTAATCTTTCCATGATCCCAAATAATTTTTAAGGTGTTTAAACAAGGTTCACAAGGGGGTCACTTTATGCAGTCCATAGTCCAGAAACAAAAATCACTTCTCCGGCCATAACTAAAAATCTATACATCACCTAGCTATGAGCCTTACATATCCAGAAACTACAGATCAAGACCTTTCCAAAAATATAAGGTAGGTGTTCAGGGGATCAGTTTAAGGGTTCCGAATCACAGTTTCAAAAAGGGGTAAGTGCAGATTGTCCAACAACTCCTTTACCACAAGTCATGTCTCTTCTCAAAAATTCCACCAACTCCAAAAATCATCACAAACTCCCAACAAAATTCTCATACACTTATGGGACCTCATACCACATAAAAATAATTTTCAATATGACAATAACCATCAACATCCATGATTTTTCATAAATCAAACTATAATCAACACTTTTGTGCACCAATCTTTTAGATCTACTAATACTAAGCAATGTTCTTGCCATGGCTACTAAGGGTTAGAAATTATACCTTCCTTGAAGCTCTTAGTAACTTAACAAAGCTTGAAATACTCTCCAAACACCTTGGTTGATCAATCTATGGCTTAATCTTCAAGATCCAAAAACAAGAACAATAAGAGTTACTATTCACCTAGAACTTTAAGAATTTATAACTAGAAAACTAATGGATGAAAAGGGTTGAAATTCATATCATACCTTCCTTATATGATGTAGAGTACCTAGGATTTTTGCCTTGAATTTAGAGTGATGGGAAGTGGGAGAAGAATTTTTCTTTTCTTCTCCTTTAGGTCTTGGCCGAGAGCAATGTTACAAAGGGGGGGGGGGTTGTTTTCTTTTCTTTTTGTGTTGGATGAATATGTGGTGTGTGATGAGCTTGGGTGATATGTAGTGGTGTAAGTATATGAATGTACAACCTAAGTATGGCTAGAGGTATGGCCATGGTACTTGGTTGTCTCCACCTTTTTAAAAGTAAGCTAACTAGCTACTAACTAGATTCTTGTAATTTAGTTTGTTTCTAACTAGCTACCAACTACTTGGTTCTAATCTTAGACTAGGTGGTTTGCATGGAATTTGCATGGGATGCATGAAATCTTGCCACCTTGCATGGTTAGTAGGTATTTTCCAATTTCCATAATTTTCTAAATAAATCTTAAACATTTTTGGTGGAGCTTTTCCTTCGATATTCTTTCTAAAATCCAACTTCCTAATTTTAAGTATATATATAGTTCCTTGGTTCTCAAAATAATAAAACCATGATCTTGTCGTAGTATTCGTATTTATCGATACCCCGGAAATGTACGAAAATAATAAAATAGAATTTTGCGAAATCCGTCGACATTTACATACACTTATTTTCCATAAGGGAACATAATATCATTACAAATCTTCATTTATCCGTTATTCATATATGGGGGTGAGATTCACTTCTCTTACATAACAAAGTTACTATTCATTCCGTCTATTCCAATAATATCAAAAATCAGGGTTCTTACAGCCTCCCCTCCTTAAAAGGATTCCGTCCCGGAATCAGGTTGAAAACAGTTGGGGGTACTTTTCACGCATCGCGCTCTCTAGTTCCCATGTTGATTCTTCGACATTCTGATTCCTCCACAAGACTCTCACTAGTTTGACAACCTTGTTCCTCAGCACCTGTTCTTTTCTATCCACGATTTCTACGGGTTGCTCCACGTATGTTAAGTCTGGTTGCAGATCCACTTGATCATGTTCTATCACATGTCGGAAGTCGGTATGGTAGGGTCGTAGCATGGACACATGAAACACATTATGTACTTGCTGCAAGCTCGGAGGTAAAGCCAATTCATAGGCTAACTTTCCAACTCGTTTCAAGATCTCAAAAGGTCCAATAAATCTCGGGCTTAGTTTCCCTTTCTTACCAAATCTCATCAATCCCTTCCACGGTGATACTTTTAACATCACAAACTCTCCTACCTCATATTCTTTATCCTTGCGGGACTAGTCCGCATACTTCTTCTGTCTGTCTTGGGCCGCTACCAGCCGTCCTCTTATGAGTTTGATAGTTTCTCTTGTCTGTTGGACCAGTTCAGGCCCTAAAATCTTCCGCTCTCCTACCTCTTCCCAACACAAGGGAGACCGACATCTTCGTTCGTACAAAGCTTCATATGGGGGAATTCCTATACTCGCATGGTAACTGTTGTTGTAGGAAAATTCGATCAACGGCAAGTGGTCGTCCCAACTTCCCTTGAAATCTATGGCACATACTCTCAACATGTCCTCGATGGTCTGGATGGTTCTCTCGCTCTGTCCGTCTGTTTGGGGATGGTATGCAGTACTCATGTTTAACTTAGTCCCCACACAATCCTGAAAACTCCTCCAGAACCTGGAGTTGAATCTTGGGTCTCTATCTGATACGATGCTCACAGGAACCCCATGTCTAACCACAATCTCCTTTAAGTAAATATCCACCAGCTTGTCGACGGTGTATCTCTCGTTGATTGGAAGAAAATGTGCTGACTTGGTCAATCTATCAATAATTACCCAAATGGCGTCATGATTAGTCTTGGTCCTTGGTAATCCGACCACAAAGTCCATCGCAATCTGTTCCCACTTCCACTCGGGTATCTCTAAGGGTTGCAACAATCCACTGGGCCTCTGATGTTCGGCCTTCACTCTCTGACATGTCAAGCATTTACTTACCCATTCTGCTATGTCTTTCTTCATGTTTGGCCACCAATAATATCCTTTCAAATCCCTCGTTCATTGACTTCTTCGTAACGCAACAAAAACGAAACTTCTTCTTTTTTTTTTTTTTTTTTTTTTTTTTTTTTTTCGTAGTACGCTTTACAAGAGACGTCCTTACGTCCGCATGGTGCCGATCATGATAACAACATTCGTTTCATGGATAAGTTTTTATTCTCGACTGCCAAGTGAAATCTAAGGCACGACACTAAATATAAATTCGATCGTCTGGATAATTCTTCTTCCCTTAAGTCTCTATCTGACGTAATCACTGCAGAAGTTTTATATTGCACCACCATCTCTTCCGTATATAAATCGATAATCTTCTAAATGGAAAGTCCCTCGTAGGTAAATCACTTGGTTCAACAATTATAAATCAACTAGGGCCATCTCTTGGCTCGGTCTTCGACGACCTACTTATGAAATCCATTATAATTCTGTCCACGTTCAAGATTTTCTACAGGCGGAATTAATCCACTAGATCTCTATCATTCTGCTTTCGACATGTCGCGTTTATACTTAATAGTTTGCCAATACCATTCTTCATACCCGTTTGCCAAGCATTCTCTTAATTCTCTATACATCTTTGTCCTTCCCCATAATCTAGTCATTTTCCTCTAACATTATTCTTTATTGTATATACTCTATTTTCTTGGTCAATATACTGACTGAATTCCAATTTCGAATAATTCCTTCTATAGGTATCGGCCACCACACTGGCCTTTCATGGGTAATAACAAATCTCTCCATTATACTCCCTGCTCCCTTTCGTCACCTTCTCTT
Source organism: Kitagawia praeruptora (assembly GCA_037693485.1). Lineage (NCBI taxonomy): Eukaryota > Viridiplantae > Streptophyta > Magnoliopsida > Apiales > Apiaceae > Kitagawia > Kitagawia praeruptora. The sequence continues at coordinate 22,340,371 of CM075347.1, forward strand.
TCTTATGTTTAGTTCTAATATGAAGATATACTTATGGCACTTGTGGAAAAATTTCACACTTTTCTCATAAGGTTAACGTCTCAGTTTTATGCGTGAACGCTATCATGGCTAATCCCCGACTCACGGTTAGTATATCCTATCCCGTAACCTTTATGTTGTTTAGAAGTATAGGCTATCATCCCCTTTCTACTGCATCAGCACACCTCTTAAACTCTTGAAAGACGCATCATTGTGACCCTCAAAGTCCTCTTCTCATCATGAAGTATAGCTAACAACGAGGTTGTTACTAATCGCTCATATCATCCTTAAAACTTTATTTATCAACCCACAAGGGCTTCTGACTCACTAGTCAATCCACATGATACTATCAGAATTTATAATGTTTACATTAATGTGAAATGCCGACTTTGGTGCAGTACAGAGGTCGATCTGGAGTTGGTGAAACCTTCTCTTTAACCTTATCTTAGAAAAACAACTACGCACTTTAACCAGTCAACAATTCCTCCATTTCCGATGAGGGTTTTAGTTCTCGATGGTATAGGTAAGATGTCATGCGCTCGTCCTCTTTCACAACTGGCGCCAATCAGCCTGAGGCCTGTATGCTGCTGCGATTCCCAATAAACTTGATTAGGTGGTAATCTCGAAGGGTCATTGGGACATATCTATGCATCCATTTGCTATTAAGGGCCTTTTAAACTTTATGTCTCGCTATGTGCATCAATCCCTTTTAGCTAAGTAAAGCTTCACATTCTTGCCACGATATTCCTTCCTTTCTTGTCCATCTCACTTCCATGTTAGTTTCCTCTAAGGATATGTCTTACATCGCAATCGATTTGAATTCCTTGGATCAGGAAAAGGCTTGGTAACTCCAGAATTCATTACTATAACATCCTGACAACGGTTGGTAGGAACGTACTCCCAACCACCTCATCATTTCCTATAACTTTCCTCACACTAATATTAAAGGTCTTGTGGTATGCCCCGACATGTTATTTCTACTTTAATAATTACTCGGCATAACGCTCTGGCTGCACAATTACAATATTTGGTTTTTGATCTCATACTGGTGCAACGGTTCACAATTGTACCTCCCGTTCACCTTAGAGTAATCACTTTTGAAAGGAATGGTTTTAAAATAACAAGGTCCAATAGATAATTTCAATAAGAATTCCACATTGGATGTTCCAAGAATGTTGATGGTTCCAAATACTAGGAGTATCGATTTTCGGAGATGTAAGGATGGACAAAAAGAATACAACAAGGTTTATTCCTTCATGTCCTGATAATCTTGGTAAGGTGATATCATAGAGAATGTTGCACGAGGGCAATGATTGTTGGATACGAAAGTCATAAAGACGGTCTTTATATAATTCTTACATCTGGGGAATACTTTTCCTCTTGAAAAATAGAGGATCTAAAAAGTCCCATTGATAAAGGTCAACCGATCGAAAGAAATTCTACTATGTGATGATAAAAAAAATGAAGCAGTTTATCATTCAAGTAATCTATGGTTTCAAATGAATCTTCATTATATGAATGAAAGAACAGAATATTCAAGTGACATAAAGTCTGATACAAAGATGGGTAGAATTCAAGTTGAGTGGACGACCTCACTAGGTCTCAATCAAGTCATTCGTCAAAACTTTCATCATCACACTTTACCACCTGCAAAATGCATTGCGGAATTGCTGAATGAATTAAATTGGGAGTTGGACCAGTGAAACAACAACTAGTCCTTTTCAAGAAACACTAGCAACTAGCGAGACAAAATTTGCTAGTTCACCCGTTTGAGAAATCACCACCAGCTAGGACAATTAGCTAGGTGTTCTTCACAACATTACAATTTTGAGTAGTTGGAACAATCAACTAGTCATTCATATTGACATAACGACTAGCCAGTTTCAATTGGATAGAACGGAATTTCAACATCGTAGCCATTGAAGAAACTTTAGGCTACTCGGACAATGAATGGAAATAAGAAGTTATTCAGTTTGAAGAGAGAAAACTATAAAATCTTAAGAGAATGTTCTAGGTATCGGAACAATCGATAACCTCTCATCAAATATTACTTATCAGTGAAACGGTCCACCCAAGGGTGCCTCCGTACACATGCTTTATCAGATCTTACAGTAGAATAAAATTCAGAATACTAGTATCAAAATGATATCCTTACTATGATTTCAATGTACGACGCACAATCTCATTTTGAATAGAAGAAAGGATTCATGAGGAATAGCTGGATGTTAGATCATCCCTGTTCTCAACAAGTTGATAAATATTTATGGGCTCGACTGAAGAGTGCAAGTATGAAAGAAGTAGTCAAATATCAATATTCGTTTATGAATATTCATTGATTAATTAAGGAAACAATTGTTGAACATTCCTTGGATAATTGAAAGGAAGTGTAAATAGTCCTGAGCAGAACGAAATAATTATAAACTTCAAATAGAATACTCGGGGATCAAATAAGATACTTTGGATGAGTCCCGGTTTAGAGAAAGTATATCACTGGTGGTTATTCCACAAGTTTGAAGTAGAAAGCTAGAAGGATTACCTGATATAAACTAATCGAGGTAACATGGTTAATGAAAAGTTTAAAATGAAGTAGTGCACCAGCCGGTAGTTACCAAAATAAGTTAATAATCATTCGTGCATCTCACTATCACTACTATAAGGGTAACTCCATCTCTTCGTCTTCGTAATTCAAGACACCAACTAGTGCGTCTCTCAATCATCATCTTAAAGTCATTTATCGAGTTAGGGTTTCACAATATATCTGTCATTCCCGTGCTTTATCTTGAAGGCCAAGCTTCACATCATTCCGGGGACACCTGCTAAGTCCATAGGGTCCTACTTCATGCCTTCCGACATGAATCACAAGTGGCCAGTTCCCCCTGGGAACAGATCAAAGAGATCTCTCAGGGATCTCAATGCAGTCCATAGGTTCAGTGGCGGTGTGTGTGCACGTGAACATACGTTACCAACAATATATAGGTTTACAAGTATATATGCGTAGTCTCTGCTAAAATTTCTATCAAAGAGTTCCAGTATAGACTCACTGGTCTCTTCTTTTGGTAGACTCTGAGATCACTGTATCGCTCGTTGCAACCATATTCAACTTCACTAGAGTCGCTTTGTTAATTCTGCTTGTTTGTTCTCTAAGTTGAACTATCATGCTCTAGCGTCCGAATCATGCGTGGAATTATCCAGCACGCTCGTCTTATGATAACATTCTCGTTTAACACATGTAAAATTCGCCATCAAGAGTGATGAAATCCACAACGGCATAGTAACCACCTTTCAGGTAAACCCGTTACCTATCGAAAATTGGATCTTATAGCCAAAGTAAAAGACTGTCATTATTCCAAGTACTAAGTACCCTTAATTATGTAGGGAAGTCTAAACTTCTTGATTCTGAAAATGCTGCCTCTTAAACTGTGAAGGACTATGGGCCATAAAATTTATGCCGGCCTAGTCATCCGATCATATTGGCAATATCGCCTTTATCTCAGCTGCTCTTGAGATTTCGCTCTGCTTCCTATATCATTACCTATGATAGGTCATGTACGACTCTCAAACCTCTATTCATCATTCTGAAGGTCTCTAAGGATTCTATCGTCCCTAGTATAATACCTCCAGTAAACACTCCAGTCCATTCTACTCACCGGTACCTCTTCCGGTAGTCCAATAATAAGTTTACTACAATCTCTTATGTCATTCTCCTACTTAGACTTAACTCTCAACACTCTCGTTTCTGAGTACTGTAACTTATCTCTCTGATACCATTTCTGTGACGCCCCCAAATCTGAGGTCAAAGATTCAGGCCGTCACATCATCATCCAACCATATCATACCTGTATTATCTTTACAACTCAACAATATATCCATCCATACCTCAATCTTACACACAATCAAGTTAGAGCCTCAGAAACGATAACCAAAAGTAACACTAAATATTACAGTTCATCTGTACAATCCAGAGTCTTACGCAATTCCACTTATACAACTACACTTGAAGACAAGTCTTACTATTACAGTTGAAAACCTATCAGACTACTCTGTAGTATTTATCATGGACTATATCATCTCCGGGTAATTCTTCTACTCCTCTTCTGCTGGTGCGGAGTTAATCGGCCAAATTCTCCCCTTTCTGAAAAGTTTTTATAAAGCAAGAATGAGCTACATAATGCTCAGCAAGTTCACCAATTTGGAAAATAATAAAGTGGTTTATTTTGAAAACGTTCCCAACTATATGGGTGAATATCTCAGATTACAAAACATAATTCGACAATATATATGTCCAAGTTTGTATAAAACATTTATACTCACTAAGGAGCTTTAAGAATAACATATGAATCCTTTACAAGGTTCTCATCTCAATATATCTCAAGTTTGAAAATATATATATATAAGCATATCATTTTCGGCAAAACACTCTACGGTTATCATACTGTACAGGGAATACGTTATTGCAACACCTCTTTCCTTCCATTAGCTTGGGAAGTTTCTCATTCAAAAACATTTCATTCTTTGAAATAATTGCAAGAATGCACTAACACGTGCCAATCTTTATAGAAAATCTTGCAGTTCTAGATACTGCACAATATCAATATTTTCTCATCAAAAACCACACTATCGGCAACTTGGCACTTAGGCCCAAGAAGCAGTATTTGAGCATTTTTCCAAAGTGGAGGATGGGACTTAAAGAAAACATAAAACCTGACAGGGATTGACGATGATCAGTCGCCACATCCGAGTCCAATAATCCGCGGGTCTTCTCTACCGGTAGAAGGATAGAAACTACATCCGTAACTATCCCCGGGTGAAAACTACATCCGTAATCACCCTCGATGAAAACTACATCCGTAATCATCCTTCGGCAACACATGGGCCGGAATAATAATTGATGGACCGCCTGGCTCACGGCCGCTTACACATCCCGGGAATCGTTCGTCAACGATTCCCACACCTGCCAGAGTCCCCTTTTTCTTTTCTTTTAAAAACCAGATTTTGATTGAAAACAGAGTAGTTGTGGTTCGACATCAGTCGACCGATAATTCTTGAAATCATACAAGAAGCAAAATCCTGACCGGGGGTTTTCGAAAAGGTTTTGAGTTCGAAAAAGTTCGAGTTTGAAAGTATTAAAAGGTATCTTGGATTAACTTTGTTTTTAAAATAGTGAACAATAATCATTAAATGATATTTCAAGATTTAATATTAATAATTAGTAAAATAATTATTTAATAAATAAACTTTTAATCCAAGATAGGGTTTCGAGTATTTACGAAGATATAATAATAGTTACTTGAATATACGATACCACCCGAATGACCCTTCGGGTTTTCGCAATATAGATACGATATAATAATATACCGCTCCCCGGTCAATAGTATATACGGACCGCTACGACCTCCATTGCTAGAGTCGTTGTCCGAAGAAAACATTTCAATCTAAGTTCAAGGGTAAAAGCATACATGTACTTGTTCAATTTCAATTGCATCAATACTTCGATAAACATAGCATTTGATATAATTTGAAAACTACAAACACAACAGTGAAAATCCTTGTATATGTATAAGTTTTGAAAAGTAAACTTGCCTTGGTTTGGTTGGGGTGGTCGAGCGTGTGAGTTCGAACGATCTATACATAAACAATAATCGTTCGTTAGTACCTTAACAATTTCTTTCTAATTACGGGGTTTTAAGGGGACACGAAATTAACTTAACGACTTCGTCTTATGACTCCCTAGCCCCACTATAGGTCCATGACATCACTCGTTTACGCTCGTCACTTACTCGACTTAATTTAGTTACCACGTTCGAACTATAACCATTACTCCTAGAATTATGCTCCACTAACGACTTTTTCCCTTGCGCGAAATTTACTCTAGCATTTTTATAAAATCCAAAAATTCATATTTTAATCCAATTCTTTTTGGGTAGCCTTCACCACTGTATTTACTAGCTTCTCTAATCTTTCCATGATCCCAAATAATTTTTAAGGTGTTTAAACAAGGTTCACAAGGGGGTCACTTTATGCAGTCCATAGTCCAGAAACAAAAATCACTTCTCCGGCCATAACTAAAAATCTATACATCACCTAGCTATGAGCCTTACATATCCAGAAACTACAGATCAAGACCTTTCCAAAAATATAAGGTAGGTGTTCAGGGGATCAGTTTAAGGGTTCCGAATCACAGTTTCAAAAAGGGGTAAGTGCAGATTGTCCAACAACTCCTTTACCACAAGTCATGTCTCTTCTCAAAAATTCCACCAACTCCAAAAATCATCACAAACTCCCAACAAAATTCTCATACACTTATGGGACCTCATACCACATAAAAATAATTTTCAATATGACAATAACCATCAACATCCATGATTTTTCATAAATCAAACTATAATCAACACTTTTGTGCACCAATCTTTTAGATCTACTAATACTAAGCAATGTTCTTGCCATGGCTACTAAGGGTTAGAAATTATACCTTCCTTGAAGCTCTTAGTAACTTAACAAAGCTTGAAATACTCTCCAAACACCTTGGTTGATCAATCTATGGCTTAATCTTCAAGATCCAAAAACAAGAACAATAAGAGTTACTATTCACCTAGAACTTTAAGAATTTATAACTAGAAAACTAATGGATGAAAAGGGTTGAAATTCATATCATACCTTCCTTATATGATGTAGAGTACCTAGGATTTTTTCCTTGAATTTAGAGTGATGGGAAGTGGGAGAAGAATTTTTCTTTTCTTCTCCTTTAGGTCTTGGCCGAGAGCAATGTTACAAAGGGGGGGGGGGGTTGTTTTCTTTTCTTTTTGTGTTGGATGAATATGTGGTGTGTGATGAGCTTGGGTGATATGTAGTGGTGTAAGTATATGAATGTACAACCTAAGTATGGCTAGAGGTATGGCCATGGTACTTGGTTGTCTCCACCTTTTTAAAAGTAAGCTAACTAGCTACTAACTAGATTCTTGTAATTTAGTTTGTTTCTAACTAGCTACCAACTACTTGGTTCTAATCTTAGACTAGGTGGTTTGCATGGAATTTGCATGGGATGCATGAAATCTTGCCACCTTGCATGGTTAGTAGGTATTTTCCAATTTCCATAATTTTCTAAATAAATCTTAAACATTTTTGGTGGAGCTTTTCCTTCGATATTCTTTCTAAAATCCAACTTCCTAATTTTAAGTATATATATAGTTCCTTGGTTCTCAAAATAATAAAACCATGATCTTGTCGTAGTATTCGTATTTATCGATACCCCGGAAATGTACGAAAATAATAAAATAGAATTTTGCGAAATCCGTCGACATTTACATACACTTATTTTCCATAAGGGAACATAATATCATTACAAATCTTCATTTATCCGTTATTCATATATGGGGGTGAGATTCACTTCTCTTACATAACAAAGTTACTATTCATTCCGTCTATTCCAATAATATCAAAAATCAGGGTTCTTACATTAATTGAGACTTGGGTCAGGGTTCATTGCTCGTACGCGAGTATTTTCAACAATATCATATTGGTGTAAAGCGTGGAGCGACCGACGCAATTTACGACGATGTTGAACGACACTAAGCGGTGTTAAATGGCACTAGACAGCGCTAATCAGCCTTAAACAATGTCGAATGGCATAAAACGGCACTAATCGGCGCTAAACGGTGCTATACCGGCACTAAACGGTGCTAATCGGCACTAATCGGTGCTAACAGGCACTAAACGGTGCTAGCGGGGGTCCGGGGGCGGCAGCCCCCGGACGGGGTCCAAGGGGCGGCAACCCCTGGCGGGGTCCAAGGGGCAGAGCCCCTGAATGGCATAAAACGGCACTAATCGGCGCTAAACGGTGCTATACCGGCACTAGTACTATTCAGAAATTATCGTTTCGGCTCGAAATTTTGCAAACCCGAGCTCAAATTCGAGCTCAAACTGCCTCAAGGTCGCAGCCATTTTTCTTACTTTCTAAGTCATTTTCGACCTGGAAATTTCGAGCAGAAATTGGTTCATTTTCGAGCTCAAAAACGAACTCAAACGGGGGCCAAGTCGTGGCTTCTTTTCAGGATTTTCAGTGTTTTTCCGACCTCGAATGGACGAGCTCAGATGGTGTTGAAACGACCTCAAATTGGGAGTGAGGTCGCGAGAAATTTCTATTCTCTCTAGTTCATTTTCGACTAGGATGCAACGAGCTCAGCGTAAGCTTTTTCTATGCCCAGGTCGCACGTTACAAGCCCTATTCGTAGTTCAACGACGAGCTCGATGCTTCGACCTCAAATCAATATAACCACGACCTCATATCTTAGGCCGTTTACGACCTCAACCCAGGGCTTTAATCAACTTCTTGGTCGTTTGAACGAGTTCGAAAACATGTTGCAAAACGAGGTCGTTGGTCTCGACCTCAGACAACTTCGTTTGGGACCTTTGGGCCTTTCCTCTGTTTCGGGCCTTAGACTCATCAGAGTTTGGGGCCTTTCCTCGTGAACCCAATCCGCATATTTGGGAGTCCCAATTGATTTTGACTTGGGCCTTAACAGGCCTTATTGTGTTGGGCCTTTTAGAGTCCAATTTGCGCTGATGGCCCACAAAGGTTTCTAACGGGCTACAGCCGGTTGATATTCTCTCTAACCGGTTGAGATGCCCTAGTTTTTTTTTTGCCTATACCAAGCTTCTCTCTTTTATCTTCACAAAAAGTCTCTATATTCTCTCTCAAATATTCAAAGTTCTCTCAAGAAATCCATTTGAAGATATAGGGTTTGGTCTTCATAACTAATCTTGGCCTTCATGGCTAATCTTGGCCTTCATGGCTAATAACCTGTGTTTCTCAACCTAGGATTCAGGGTTGATTCCTCGATTTAGATTTTGATAAATGCAATCCCATGGGCTTCTTGCCTTTTAAACTTCTAAGAAGAGAACTTACTTGAACTTCTTAATCCCTGTTCAAGGACCCTTAATAATGCATGTTCTCTACTAGTCTTCATCCTTGGATTCTCAACCCAAGTACTTAAGAAATATTAAAGAGTAGTCAGTCCTTAACATCCTCGGCCCTCCATGGCTTTGATTGTTGTTGCGTGTGACTTTTATCTGCTTGTCTTTTATCCAGGGTCCTTCACGGACTTAAAATTTTACTTGGTCTTGCTGTAACCTAACTCTTGACCCTTCGGGGTATGCATTTGTTTGTTTTCCATCCGTGTATTTTTTTTATCTTCGGTACTCGGTCATCCTTGACTTGCACTCATCGGGTGCTCGGTACATAAATAAAATCACGCAATCAATGAATGGAAATCAAATTTGCATTAATAACTTGAAATGGGTTCAACCCTTACATAGAGTACTACTGTCCTACTCGGAGCAACATGCTCTTCAATGGTTTCAATGAACCTTATTTCTACTTCTACTAGATAAATATGAAGCTAAGTTCTACTAGGATAACTTGAGCCCATCGGGGCTTCACAAGACTAGGCCTGCACCAGATTTTGTTTTTGATGCTCCATCAAAATAGAGCACCCACGACTCCTTCTGGTCTTCTCATTCTTATTCTGAAGTTCACTTCCTGCTTGGGGTACTACCTCCTGCCCCCCGACTTCTTGGTTATCAATGGTACATTCAACCACGAAGTTAGTTAATGCCTGAGCCTCAATGGCCGTCCGAGGCTTCTGTGTGATGTCCTCTGCTGGCCCTTCTTGGTGTTCCTCATTACTACGGACATCCATGTCTTCAATTGGAAGGACCTGCCCCCCGACTCCATCAGGCCTTAACGAGGCTACATAACAGCTTCGTGCCATCTTTTGATCACCTTTATGTTCTCCAACACCATTCCTGGTTGGGAACTTGATCTTCATATGATAAGTTGAGGCGACAGCCTTGAATGCATGAAGTCCAGTCCTTCCGAGGATAGCGTTGTACGTTGAAACCGCCTTGATTACCAGGAAGTTCAACATCTGAGTGGCCTCCTTGGGCTCTTGTCCAATAGTTACAGGCAACTGAATAGTCCCTTCAACTTTGGATTCTACTCCATTAAATCCATATATAGGCATGTTATTGGGGGTCAACTGAGAATCACTGTACCCCATCTTCACAAATGCATCATGAAATAGAATGTCAACGGAAGCTCCATTATCTATCAAGACTCGCTTCACCTCTGAGTTTCCAATCATAGGAGTTATGACCAACGGGTCGTCATGGGGGAACTTCACCCCTTCAAGATCAGAATCATCAAAACCAATTGCGATTTCAGTCCTAGCCCGCTTCGGGGCCTCTCCCACGATGTGTATCACTTCTCTAGCATAAGCCTTCCGAGAATTCCTTGTTGTGCCGGCCGCAGTCGGGCCCCCTGAGATCATGTTAATTACTGGCCCTCGGGGTTGTGGGTTGCGATCGTGAACGTCATCCCTTCTATTATAATCTCTAATTTGATTAACATGATCTTCACCCTTAGTGAAGTGGTGCAATTTCCCTCTACGGATTAAAAACTCGATCTCATCTTTGAGTTGCTTGCAATCATCAGTGTCATGCCCCACATCTCTGTGGAATCTGCAATACTGATTCTTGTTTCTCTTTGCGGGATCACCCCTGAGTGGCTTCGGCCATCGGAAATCCTTATCCTTCTCAATGTCCAACAAGATTCGACTTCTAGGTGTATTCAACCTTGCATACTCAGTGAACCTCGGTTCTTGGTTCTTCTTAGGGGCATAGTCAGAGTCCTCGCTAGTTTGGGGATACTTGTCCCTAGCATCATTCTCGTGGTCATCATACTCATGGTCTTGCTTTCGCTTCTTGGAGTCGTTGTTACCTCTTCCATTGTTTATCACGACATCCTTCTTGGTACTGTCCTCGGCCTTGATGTACTTATCAGCCCTTCGCTGGAGCTCAGCCATATTCTCGGGAGGATGTTTTGCCAATGATCTCTTAAAGTATAGGTCGGTGGTGCCATGCTCCAGGGCTACCATTGCAACCTTATTGTTCAAATCGGTAATGTTTAAAGTCTCCTTAGTGAACCTCTTAAGATAGTCTCTCAGACTTTCGTCCTTCCCTTGTACCACATACATAAGAGATGCAGAACTTTTTTCATGAATTCTTCCGCTAATGAATTGACTGACAAAAGCGGTACTCAACTCCTTGAAAGAGCTAATTGAATTTGGAGGTAGACGGCTATACCAACGTTGCGCCATGCCTGACAGGGTTTGGGGGAACGCCCTACACTTAAGGGCATCGTTAGCGGGCTGCAATAACAATGCACTCGTAAACGTTCTCACATGAGTTGCGGGATCCCCCGTTCCATCATAAGCTTTTATTGTGGGCATCTTAAACTTTCGGGAGATATGTGCGTTCATCACCTCCTCAGTGAATGGAGGGGTTGGATCATCAAGATCTCCTTGTAGCATCAGGTCTTTGGGGTTACTCTTGGGGAGTTCCACCCTTGTAGTCCCTCTGGTTGGGGCTTCAGCCCTTCGGCGTCTCCTTGAAGACCTTTCCAAATCTATGAAGGGAATCCCTCCTGAAGTCGGAGGAGGTCGAGTCTGATTAGATCGGGCTTGTTCTCTGGCCATGTCTTCCTTCAATCTTAAGATCTCGGCTTCATAAGCCTTAATCCTCTCAGTAGTTGTTGAAGGGAGTCCATCGTGAGTAGTTTAAGTTTTGCGCCAAGAGGCTCTTTACTTGCACGTCGCCTCCTTGGAGCTTCATCACGTTCGTAATCATCGTCAGAAGATGTCTCATCCGTATAAGGACCAGAAAAATCGTTATAATCTCGATCTCGAATATACAGGGCATGACCACTTGGTCCAGCTCTTTGGGTAGGAGGGTAGTTAGGTAGCCCGTACATCGGATTGGTGCTTATGGGGAGATCCGTAGTGTGGATCTGAACTCCTCGTGGAAGGTTGTTGGGATCTACAATCAAGGAAGAAATCCCCACCTGGAGGGGGTTAGTCCCTGGATTCGTGTGGACGATCGGAGGTAGCGTACTCTCAACATGGGAAATCGTCCCTAGGGGTTGAGAAACTTGATATGGAACGATACTCCCGGATATTGGAGGTACTTGTTCAGTGAGAGGCGGAGCAGAGCTAAGAGGTAGAGCCTCGGTTGCGATTGGCTCTGTTATTGCTGGTGTCCTTCGTGTGTTAACCATGGTTGATGTTGTCTTCCCACAGACGGCGCCAAATGTTGTGGAATAAAAACTAGGTTACGATTTGCGGCTAGGGTTTGTGTACATTTAACGCTAGGGTGCGTGAGCTTCGTGCTTTAATGGCTGCTTCTGCGTTCGAGACTTAAACGGTCCTCACAGAATGCCTACGTATCTCCGTATTAAGAGAATCAAGCCAATAAAACGTAGTTCTAGGTTGAAGGGTCTGACCCTTTATATAGGCTGAGAAGCCTCAGAATTAGGGTTAGGTGACTTGGTGGGTAAGTCAGCCTAGAGGAAAGTTCTAGACTCCTACCTTGTAGGAGTCTGTTCCCTTGTATGAGTATGCGACTCGGAGGCTACTCCTTGTAGAGATAATGTCCCTATCTGACACTTATTGCTGAGCTGTTTATTATCCCTAATATTAATAACGAAATTAATATTGTAAATAGGATTTGGGCCCATCTGGTGGGCCCCACGTTTGGACCATTCTAGGTCTAATTAATGCCACATTAAATGTGTCTTTAGGGCTTACTTTCAGCCCACATTAGATGCTCAAAAGATCTAAGTATGTTTAATAGAAATTAAATTATATTTAATTAAATGATACGAGGAGGGTTAGTGAACATCCCAAAGTTTTTTAGCAATATCCAAATTTCACCAAAATTTTCGCAATTGACTCAATAACTTAACTTTAATAATTTTTATATTAAATATAATAATTATGACATCTATGATATACTATAATAAGTAAATTAGAGGATAATTTGGTTCATTTTGGTTCAATATATTTAATCATAAAAAAAATAATGAATGTTAGATTTCTAATAAATAGATAATTATAGCCGTTAGATCTATTATTGTTAGTCACAGAAACATGTCTGTTTAACTCTAATAACAAGCCTAATTGTTTGTAATGCTTTGCATTACTTACATGAACTCTTAACTGAGGGAACCTCTAATTGTAGAGTTTCTATTTGCTTTTTACTTGTAATAGGCATCAAATTCTAGCTGTGTAACTGTACTTATATAGTCAAGAATAATGCTTGAAAGAAATTCCAAGGTTCATGGCTCAAGCAAAAAGATGAAGACTGTCAAATAAATCACAGTTGGGATTTTGAGAAATGAAGAATTTGCCTAAGTACCAATTCGAGAAGTAGTTTTGTCTATTCGAGAAGTCCAGCATTCGAGAAGTCAGGGATTCGATATCTCAAGACACTATTCGATATCTCTGAATACACTATTCGATATCTCATGGATTCGATATGTCTACTGCTCTATTCGAGAACTCAAGAAGTAAACAAGTTAAAGTGGTATTTGAGTTCTCAAGAAGTCAACAAGTCAATGTTACATTCGATATCTCAAGGACTCAGAAAGCTATTCGATATCTCAGGGATTCGACATGTCAAAATGCTCTATTCGACAACTCAAGGATTTCCAGAGAAAAGAGCTATTCAAGAAGTAATTCGATATGTCATATAACAGTATTCGAGTACTCAGAGTTATCGATCAAGTCAATCCTAGTTCTCGAACCACTTACTTAGTCACTTCTCGAATACATTCTTGGAGACAAAATACTGAAGAAATTGTACAAGTCAGAAGCCTGCAACAAGCCAGTGCACTTTATGGACCACAACCTGTAACGTGCTCTGGAAAACCTACAAGGAACTTGGAGAGATATAGAAGAGACAAAGAACTAAAGAAGTGGATCTGAACAGGCTTTGCAAAGTCAAATCTGTAACCGTTTGGACACTTACTCAAATAGGATAGACAGACTAGAAAGTAATTTGTTTAGCTACCTTATTTGTAGTAAGTAGGTTGTATCTATGTTCTATAAGGATACAACCTCACTTCCTTAACACATATCTTTGAGAGAAGTTAAGTTCCTGATATTCATTGTAATATCTCTCTGAGAAAACTGAAGCTGAGAATACTATAATTTGTATTCACAGATTGTAGCAACCTTTATCTAATACAATATTAGATTAAAGCGATATCGTGTCTTGTGTTGTTTTTATTCGCACTCATATATTTGCACACACAAACAGTACTTATCTTGCTACATAGATTCAAGAACAAGAAAAGTTCAAAAATCCATTCAACCCCCCTCTGTATTCTTTTAATGTATTCAATACTCAACAAGTGGTATCAGAGAGGGCTGTTTAAATCTAAACAGGAAACGATCATGAGTTCAAATACAGCAAATACTACAGGAACGGTGAAGGTCCCTAAGTTTGACAAAGAGAACTACAGCCTCTGGAAGATCAAGATGCGGTTGGTCATCAAAGCCTCTCATCATTTGTATCCTGAGATTCTCAAGAACGGTCCTTTTGTTCCCCAACAGGAGATTCCTGAAAAGACTGTTGGAACCACAACAATTCCAAGATCTTATGTGGCCAAGGAACCATCCAAATGGACAGAATCAGAAAAGAAGAAGGTTGCCCTTGACAGTCATCTCATGTTGCTGATTATAGATTCCATGGACATGTCAATGTTTGCAAACATTGCATCATGTACCACTGTCAAAGAAATGTGGGATCACATTGAGGTGTTATGTGAAGGAACTGATGAGGTCAGAGAAAACAAGAAATAGATACTAGTCACACAGTATGAAGCTTTCATGGCATAGCCCAAGGAAAGCATCACTGATATGTTTGAGAGATTTCACAAGCTAGTTACTGAGTTGAAGATGAATGGCAAGGTTTACAGCACCAAGGAGTTGAATATGAAGTTTCTACGGTCTTTTCCGAACCACCTGGAGCAGAGGGTCATTTCTCTAAGGGAAAGAGATTTGAACAAAATCACATATGATGTGCTCTATGGGGTTTTAAAAACTCATGAGCTTGAGTTGCTTCAGAAAAGGGCTATCCAATCCAACCAAGGCAGAATGATAAACACATCATGTGCCTTGATTGTCAACAAATCTATTCAAGACCTAGAAGCATCTACAAGCCAACTAAGGATAGAGGAGGTAGTAGATGATGAAGAAACTGAAGCTGAGGTGAGTGAACCTGTTGAGGAGAATGAGGAAGAAGAGTTCTATACTCTTGAAGAACTAGATGGAATGGAAAATACTTCATACGCTTTCATGGCCAGAAAATTTCCCAACATCAGATTTAAGAGGAACCAACCCTTCAAACCTAAAATCCAAAGCCATTCATTCAACAAAAGCAAGGCACCTGTGAAACCAAACAAGAGTAAATTTAAAACCAGCCATGTGGATAGGTCATCTGTAAGGTGTTATAGATGCAATGACCTAGGGCATTTTGCCAGTGAATGCAAGAAGCCTAAAAAGAAGGATAAAGAGTTTCTGGAACTTGAAGCTAAGTATGAGGCCCCTCTGAGAAAGCAGACACAAGGTAAAGCCTACATAGCTGAAGGTAAGTGTTGGGATGATTCTGATAGTGATGGAGAGGAACAAGAATTTTACAACTATGCCTTGATGTCCAATTCCAAGGATGACACATCTCCATCAGACTCTCAGGTACCATCTCTCACTACTATAGACATGTCTGTTTCTGAGTATAAATGCATGATTGAACAACTATCTGTTGAGATGTTTAATATTCATACTAGTATGACTGCTGCTAATGAGGAGATTGCAAACTGTCTACTAGAAATGAAATGTTAATAAAAAAGAATGAGGAACTTGAGCTAATTGCTATGCAAGTAGAAAACCTTAAGAAAGAAGTTGAATATCTGCAGAATAAGGTTCTATGTGCTAGTCAGGTTAAAAAGGCTCTTAGGGATGAACTAGCTGAAAATGAATTCAAGATAAAAACCTTTAAAAATTCATCTAGTCTATTGCAATCCTACCATGAGAAAAATCAAGTAAAACCCAAGGCTGCCATTGGACTTGACTATGGCACTCTTAACCAGAGAAAAGGCTATGCTGTCATTGAAGATGACACTGTTGTTCAAGAGGAAGTTCCTCACATCTTGAAAAAGACTGAGACTCCTATTTTTAAACATCCAACACTTGAAATTGATGAGGAAGCCTTACTCATCAAGCAAATGTTGAATGATGAGGATGAGGCACAGTCCAGTGAACAACATGCATCCTCCAAGAGTAAGAGTGTCAAAGCCAAAGCCAAGGAGCCAGTAGGTAATAGACCTAAGATTGAAAAGTTTGTGAAATTCGTTTCAGCTGGAAATCATGAATCTGAAAAGAAAGTGACTAAGAAGAAACATAACAGAAATGGAAAGCTAGGGATCAATAAAGATAACAACTATGCTTATATGCCTAATGCCCATAGGAAAACTTGTCAAAACTACTTTAGTACCAATCATTTAACTCATGCATGCAAGAAACCTGTTGGTAGTGTACCTAAGCCATTCTATGATTGCTCTGTGCCTTTAAGACATAGAGACTCTCCTTTCTGTGATAAACTTGATTGTATGCCATGCAACATGAATGTGATGACTAGTTGTTTTAACTTGAGAAGACAATTCATGGAAAGTTACATCAGTCATAATGTTCACACACACCACACAAGGACAAAGTCTTCAAGTCCTCCTAAAGTTAGGAAGGTACCTCTGTCACCTAAGTCTAAGAATCCTGATTCTAAGACCTCTAACAGTGACAAGGAGTCTAGCACCAAGAAAGTTGATAAGCATGTTGTTTATGATAAAATTGTTTCTAAGTCACATGGACCCAAACTTGTTTGGGTACCAAAGGAGAAGTAATACCTTTGTGTTTGCAGGGCAAAGAAAGTGAAAAGAAGGTCATGTGGATTTTGGACAGTGGATGCTCAAATCATATGACTGTTAATATGGCTCTGCTATCACAGTATGAGGAGAAGGCTGGCCCAATGGTTGCTTTTGGAGATGACAGCATGGGTAACAAATTGGGATATGGCAAATTGAAAGTTGGTAATGTCATCATTGAAGATGTAGCACTAGTCAAGGGACTCAAGCATAATCTGCTAAGTGTTGGTCAGTTTACTGATAGAGGATTCAAGGTGGATTTTGACAAAGATGAATGTTTGATCACCCACAAGAAGACTGGTGATTTTGCTCTATCTGGAGTAAGGAAAGGAAGCCTGTTTGTAGCCAATATGGATTCTGCAAACAAGGACAAAATTTGTTGCTTCTACTCAAAAGCATCAAATGAAGATTGTTGGCTGTGGCACAAGAAATTATCACACCTGAACTTCAAAGCCATTAATTCTCTGGTCAAAAGAGAGTTAGTGAGAGGCATGCCCACACTTGAATTCTGTCAAGAAGGAGTGTGTGAGGCTTGTCAAAGAGGAAAAATGAAAAGATCGAGCCACAAGTCAAAGACAATGACATCAATAACCAAGCTCCTACAACTCATTCATATGGACTTGTTTGGGCCTGTCAATATTATGTCACTAGGAAGAAAGAAGTATGCCTTAGTGATGGTTGATGACTTTACAAGGTATACATGGGTGGAATTTCTGGCATCAAAAGATGAGGCTCCACAAGTAATCATTGAGCACATAAAGAAAGTTGACAAGGAAGCAAAGCCCAAAATGCAAGCGTGATTGCACTGAGAAGTGATAATGGAACAGAGTTCAGAAATGCCATACTTGAAGCATTCTGCAAAGAGAATGGAATTTCTCAGCAATTCTCTGCTCCAAGGACTCCACAACAAAATGGAGTTGTTGAGAGAAAGAACAGAACTCTAATTAAGGCTGCTAGAACAATATTGCTTGATGCAAAGATGCCTACATGTTTTTGGGCTGAGGTTGTGAGCACTGCATGCTATATCCAGAACAGAACCCTCATGAACAAAAACACTGGAAAGACACCTTACAATTTGATGACTGGAAAGAAGCCTACTATAAAGTATGTTCATACTTTTGGAAGCAAATGCATTGTGTTGAAGGATAATTCAGAATATGTTGGAAAATTTGATCCAAAGGCATTTGAAGGAATTTTTCTTGGCTACTCCATGGAAAGAATTGCATACAAAGTTTATGTCATCAGTCAAAAGAAAATTATGGAAAGCACAGATGTGACATTTGATGATAGCCAACTACCTGGTTTAGAAGAAGCCAATGATGAAGATAAAGATCCATTAAGGTTTGACAATCTAGATGATTCTGATGAAGAGATTGAAACTGGAGTTGAAACTGAAGTTCAACAAACTCAAGTGAATGATGAAGCAAGAGAAGAATTTTTGCCAATCAACAGTGGAGAAACAAGCATCCAAGACACACATGTGAATAGTGGCAACTTCACAGGGGGAGGAAATGAGAATGATCATGACTTGGATGATGAAGCAACATCAAGAGTGAGAAATCAGACCGAGCATTCAAGGAAATGGGATTGATCACATACTGCAGACCAAATCATTGGAGATGCAAATGCAGGAGTAAGAACTAGGAGAGAAACTCTAAATGACTGCCTCTATGGTTGCTTTCTATCTCAAGTTGAGCCTAAGAAACTTGATGATGCACTGATAGACCCCGACTAGATAATTGCTATGCAAGAGGAGCTAAATCAATTTGAAAGGAGCAAAGCATGGGAACTTGTGCCTGCACCAAAAGATAGAACCATTGTTGGAACAAAATGGGTTCTGAAGAATAAGATGGATGAAAATGGTGTAATCATAAGAAACAAAGCAAGGTTGGTTGCAAAAGGATACTCTCAATAGAAAGGCATTGATTATGATGAGACATTTGCCCCTGTTGCTAGATTGGAAGCCATCAGAATCTTCTTGGCATTTGCTTCACATTCAAATTTCAAGGTTTATCAAATGGATGTCAAGTGTGCCTTTCTGAATGGAGAGTTGGAAGAAAAAGTATATGTGCAACAGCCACCTGGCTTTGAGGATCCACAATTCCCTCACTTTGTCTATAAATTACTTAAGGCATTGTATGGACTTAAGCAGGCTCCAAGGGCATGTTAGTCAAAGAAAGGATGTCATTTTTATCAGTCAAACCAAGTACATCAATGATTTGTTAAAGAAGTTTGACTTAGAAGACTGCTCACCTGCAAAGACACCCATGACCACTGCCACTAAATTGGATGAAGATGCTAAAGGCAAGAAAGTAGATATCTCAGTCTACAGAGGCATGGTTGATTCTTTACTCTATCTCACTGCAAGCAGGCCAGACATCATGTTTGCTACATGTTTGTGTGCAAGGTTTCAATCAAATCCAAAAGAGTCACATTTGATTGCTATAAAAAGGATCTTTAGATATCTGAAGGGCACTCCAAACTTGGGTTTATGGTATCCTAAGGACACAGGGTTCAATCTGGTTGGTTATTCTGATGCTGATTATGCTGGATGCAGAGTGGATAGGAAAAGCACCTCAGGTAGCTGTCAGTTTCTTGGACAAAGGTTAGTCTCTTGGTATAGCAAGAAACAACAATCTGTGTCAACTTCTACAGTTGAGGCTGAATACATAGCTGCTGGAAGTTGCTGTGCTCAAGTGCTTTGGATTAGAAACCAACTTAGAGATTATGGACTTGTGTTGGAAAGAATTCCAATCATGTGTGACAACACAAGTGCAATCTCTATAGTTTCCAATACTGTCAATCATTCTAGAACAAAGCACATTGACATCAGATATCGTTTCATTAGAGAACATACAACTAATGGAACCATTGAGTTGCATTATGTCTCTACAGATAAACAACTAGCTGACATATTCACTAAGCCATTAGATGAAGCCACCTTCACAAGGTTGGTTAGTGAGATTGGAATGCTGAATTCTTCAGATTCTGGCCAAGTGAATATATCAACTAAGTTGTTGCAACAGTGAACACTTACTTTATTTAAATGCTCAATATTTTTGAAGTAAGTGTTGGCTGAAAGATATGATTTATAAATATTTCCAATCTGCTGCATATATCAGAAAATCATATTTTGACAACTTGAAATTTCTGTGAAATTTTGAGAACATCACTATTTAATCTGTTGGAATATTCTTTATAGAATATGTCTGGTAGATTTTCAAAAGATAGTGAAAATTGAGTTTCTATGAGTAAAAAGAATAGTTCGATAAGTCAGACTTCTCGAATGGTTCATTTCATTGTTAGTAGTCGACTTCTCTAACAAGCCTATTCAAGACACTCTTGAGTTCTCGAATAGTGTCTTTTAGAGAACTCGAACAGAGACATGAGTGAGTTCTCGAATAAGGTATTTAAGTTCTCTATTGACAGAGTTCTCGAATAGCATGTTTGAGTTCTCGAATCATTTGAAAAGGCTGATTTCTCGCTAAATTTTAACCAATTTTGGATTTTTATTCAAAATTCAGAATTACTCATAAAAACATATCTTTCCTAATTTAGAATTTATTCTAAGTTAGATAACTGCCAGGTGTGAGTTACAACATGCTTGAGTTATCGATTAAGCCTTTCTTGACACTACACCATATATGGGCTATTGCAACACCAATATGGTGTGTGTTACATAAAGTGTTACAATAGACACAAAACTTGGTAGTCTATTGCAATATATTTCTAAATGTTGCAAGAAATACGAAAAGTGTTGCAAGCAAAATGACAATTTCGAAATTTTATAACAATTGCAACACTTTACTAAAAGCGTTACAATAGACATTACACTTTGCCCAAAATTGTAGGCGGTAAGCTAGGCTTGTAAGCGGGAACTTTATTTTTTGGCTGGGCGGGATAAAATAAGGCAATTAAAATAAAAAAAACAATCCCCAAAAACACATCTCCCTTCTATCTCACCTCTCTCCCTCGTACCCTTGTCTCACTCATCTCTCAAATCCCTCATCTTTCTCACCCATCTCTCTCACTCATCTCTCAGATCCCTAAAATTGATTAGAACATCCGAAACCCTAAAATTCCAAAAACTGATGGAAGCTTCAATTAGAGTAAAGATTCAATTGAAGCTTCAATTAGAGATGAAGTGCCTATTTTTTCATTATATATGTATATGTATAATTTTGATTATAATTAGGGTTCATTATCCAAAACACATAGGTTCGATTATAGGTATGTGCACGAGATTGTCCTATTATTCATGTCGTTCGATTATGTTCTTAATTTCTTGCATTTGTTCCTAACTACTCAGCCTCGAGGAAGCTGAAGCTCAGTGTGCAGTGCTAAACTCAGAATCATTATGTGTAAGTGAAACCCTCTGCTTTATAGTTTTCAATCTATACTCATATATATAACCAAAAATCTCATATATGTTTTGTTTTAATTATGCTGTTATTGTCAGGATGGATGTTTCACTTCAGATTCTGATATATTTTTGTTCGGTGCGAGACAGTGTATAGAGATATATGTCTTTGTAGTTTTGTGTGTGTGTTTGTGTTATTGATATCATGTAGAACGAGAAGGTTCAATCTACTTTAATCTATTCTGAACTTTTAGGTCTACTAGATGAATTGTTTAAATCTTTATTATAGAGTTATAATCATATTATGGTTCTTGTATGCGGTGTTGTAAATTTTTGTTCATAATGCTGTCTAATATAATTGTTTTCAATTCTGGTTTTGACTTTTACTCAATACAGATGCCTACTTCAGAAAGACTGGATTGGAACGATCAGATGCTCTTTCAAAAGATCTAGAATGGATGAGTCAACAGGATATTGTGATTCCTGAACCAAGCAGCCCTGGACTTACATATGTCAAGTACCTAGAGGAACTTGCAGAGAAAAGTCCAGGATTGTTTCTTAGCCATTTTTACAACATATACTTCTCACACATAGCTGGTGGTCAAGTTATAGCAAAACAGGTTTACTCTACTTGCAGTCTGTCTTATCCTTTAATTTGTGATCTAATGCATAACTTCTGTTTAGGAAATAAAATATAAGTTGTTACATTAAAGTTTGTGGTTGATCTGAATGGCTCGTCAAACATAAAAATTGGTTTTTTTTGACGTTGGCTATACAAGAATTAGCCTTCTTGCTTTTTTAATTTATGCTAGATAGGCTCGAGTATTGTTTAGACTATAACTCACTAGCAGTTCAGCAAAGCGTCCCAGCAAAGAAACTTTACAGTGCCTACTTGTTAATGTCATGGACAATTTAATTGTGGTTACATAGATTAACTGTACCACTATTAATTAAATAGATCACCATTATGTCTCCTTGCAACAATACGTGGTAAGACTCTTTAATCTACATATGAATATATGATGGCATGAGAATACTCTTTAGAGATATCTGTATCTTCAAGGGTGGACTTTTTTCAGGTCTCTGAAAAGATATTAGAAGCAAAGCAGCTGGAGTTCTATACTTGGGAGGGGGAGTCAGAAGAGTTACTGAGAGGTGTACGGGAGAAACGCAACATGCTAGCAGAGGTTGGCCAGAGATCTTTTTGAAACAACGTGACTTGAATCAATATTCGTGATGCTTACCTTGCATTTTATCATTTAATTTTGTTTGTTGCAGCACTGGTCTCGGGACGAGAAAAATAAATGCTTAAGAGAAGCAACAAAGTCATTCTGTTTCTTAGGACAGATAGTTCGGCTGATCATATTATAATATCAGGCCTCAACATGTTAGAGACCTCCTGTTTACAAAGGTCAGTATTGACTACAAAATAGTCATTGACTACATGCGGAACAGCAATTTAGTCATTGTTCCCTACATATTTCATATTACATGATTGTTTTTTTGTTTATTTTCATGCACACATTGACTTGTTTTTAGGTTGAACGCCACTTATTAAGGTGGACTAAAGATACAATATACGCTGATTATTACGTTATGCAGTACATATCAAATTACTATAATAGTTGCCTGATTTGTATTAAAAGAATGACCTACTTGTATGAGAGCCTAACCTTAAAAGCCAAGCATTAGGTCTACATTCTAAATCCTCTAAAACAATATATTTTTAATTAAAAATGGATGAATTTTTCCTAAAAGAGGCAGCGGGGTTACTGATTGGATACAAATGCCTCTGAAGGGCATTTCACGACAGTCTCCTGTGCTTCACAAGTCAGTGCACTTATTCCTTATCAAATTACAGAGGAATTAGAAAGGATTGTCACTACAAATGAGAACCTCAATGCATCATCCCGCGGTAACTTGGGGGGTGATACCATTTGAGATGCATTGTTGTTCCCTCCTTAGGGCTGATTTCGATTCATAAAGAATGCATCTCAAACATTATCAAAGATCGTTTTTTGTGAACTCTTCTTACTAAACAAATACCACTACTAACTAAGTTTATCTTAACAAGTTTCGTTCGTAAATGGGACCTCTTCAACTAAACAAATGACTGGGCTTTATAATGTTTGCTTTTCTGTGTTGATCAACATAATTGTACAATTTTTGTCCTCTGATTCTTAAAAATATGATGACTGTTCATTACCTAGACAGGTTGACATACCTTTGGTGTATACATAAACATTCAAAAAGTATTAGGGGCAAGTTTGATCTGGTAATATGGTAGCAAATATGTCAGTCTAAAACATCTCATCCACATAAAACAAAAAAAAAAGTCCGAGCAACTCAGTCTCACCTACTTGCCTAAACTTTCATATTTACTCAACTATAATCAGCAAAAAAAATTAAAAAAAATATGTATAATAGAAAACAGCTACGTATGAATCCATTAATTCACTATATCAATAGTCAAGACACATACCAAATCAGAAACATATTAGAAACTTCTTTTTTATCCTCAACTTGTTCTAAAAACTGAAATGATTGAATGGTTTCTTTGTATTTGATTTTTCTTTGATATGGCTGACTATAGTATTCAGGGTGAGTTTTGCATATTAGTTACTAGATGTTTATGGCAGATGGCCTTCTGTTCTGTGCCTTGTTTCAAAATAGTACTTGGCTCTAATTGATGAGTAAATGGCAATTTGCCTCTCGTCTCTCGTCACTTCCTTTTTTTCTTGTTTATTCATTAATAATTACCAATTTTATTGATACTCAGTATCTCTTTCAGTACATATTTGCCCTTTTTTTGTATAGGAAAGTACAAAGGAGGCTGATGTAATTGCAGTCTCAGAGAGATCAGGCCGGGACGGTCTTCAAGTTTATGAGTTTGAGTACAAAGTTGATAGCAGCAGGGGAGGAATAAAAAGGATTTTCTCAGCTGCATTTGTAGCCTCTAGGAAGCTGTACCTCCTAAATATAGCTCACACTGACAAGCCAGAGAGTCCACTCGACACTCATTCACGACAAATATTGGAGCATGTTCTTCATTCCTTTGATATAGCTCCTTTGACTTAATGGATATCATGATCTGTTTCATGGACTATAACATGTAGCTCCTTTCAGTCTGTTTCAACCATAGGTATGCTCGTTACAATTTCTCTATTTAATTAATAAGTTCAGCCAATTACAAATAAGTCTTCCAGTTCCATGTTTTCTTTGTTAAATGACTGTAGCTTGCTCAATTTCTCTATAATTCATAAATAGAATTAGCAGTTTGAGAAAGCTTGCTGACTGTAGTTTAATTAATGTTTTCTTTGTAGTCGACATCTACCCGAACCTGCAAATCATTCATACATGAGTAAGAAGATTAAATATCTTAATTAATCATTCATGCAGATCATTTCATATAAATAAATAATTTAAAATAGTCTTAATTAAGTACCTGTTCGGAGTTCCATTTCTTAGATATTTGACAACGAATGATGATAATGAAAAGAAGCACTTGAAGGCAAAGATGCTCGAATTAATCGACATCTACTATGATGCTTTAGATGCACCTAAAACTGGGGAAAAGGTTACTATTTCTGCTAAGTTTCTTTGTCAACACGTTCTGGAATTCAAATTGAGACTGTCTCTTTGCCTAATTTTGTTCTTCTTTCTCTCCCTTTGTTGAAACAGGTCAGGGTTCCAAACCAATTGAAAGCTGATTGTTATCCCCATTATATGGAAAAAGGGAACAATTATCAGTCTTGCTCTGTTCTTGGAAAAATATGTGATGCGGTCAGAATGTACTGTTTGTCACAGCCAACTTTTTGGTTTAATTGAGTTTTTATCTATATGCAGGTTATTAAAAGGAGCCAGGGTAATGGGCTAGCAGCAGATATATGGAGTCTAGGGTGCATTGTTTTGGAGTTGTAGATAGAAAGGTGTGTCAAAGGTAGTTGTAAAATTGGGAGAAATCAATCCAGATTTCAAGAACCTTGATGTCGAAGAGTTATGTCTTGCATCGGGTGACGAAAGTGAGGACGACATTGATCAGGAGCAGGAGGATGATGATCGCGATGATGACAATGCTCGCCGACGACGAAAATGATGATTGATATGATCAGTACTTAAGTATTGTTTTCTATATGCGTACTTTTGGTAGTATGTTAATCGGTACCTTAACTATTTAGACTACGCGTTTAATGTAGACTTTTGGTGTATGTCGACTTGTGTTTCGACTTTAGACTATGTTTGGCCTTCATTGACATGTGTTTGTTGGACATTAATGAAATGTCATTTCTGGTTTGGTATATGCTTTCATGCATGGTAAATTTAAATTTCAAACAGGACATTGCAATGTGAACTAATAAAAATGTTTCAAATTAGTGTTGCCAATAAAATTTAAAAGTATTACAATAGTAATTAAAATGTTGCAGAGAAATGTTGCAAAAATATCAAAAAGTATTGCAAAAGGTTCCAAAATGTTGCATATAAATGTTGCAAAAAAACCCAAAAGTATTGCAAAATGCATAATAATGTTGCAAAAAATGTTGCAATAAACTCACTTTGTAACATTTTTAAGTCAATTAATGTTGCAAAAAAGTGTTGCATTCGTCTGTTGTAACATATTCAAAATATTGCTAAAACATGCAAAAGTGTTACAACAAACTACACCAAACTCTTTTTGTAATACTTTGAAAAGCGTTGCAATAAACACAAAAAGCGTTGCTACAGAAGGCTGTTGCCACGCCGGCAAATGCAACACTGACTTTTAGCAAAAGTGTTGCATAAACAGGTATTGTAACACTTTTGGAGCCTAATGATACACTTTTTCGGTGTTACGACAGGCCATATTTGGTGTAGTGTGACTTATTGAATAGTTGTTTTCTTCTTCTCGAATACTTGACTTGTCGATACAAAACATATGTCTAATCGACAATTCTAGTACTTCATACCTATACAATTCTACGTCTATCCGATTCACTTCATTCGATTTCTCAAGCATCTAAACTCCCAATACCTCTGAAAACCCTAACTGCAAAAGCTTAATTTCTTCTTCAACCTTCATTCTGTTCTCTTCTATATACAAATGGCAAACACCCAACTCACCAAACCCACTCAAACCAATTTCATCGCAATAACTAACGATGTGGATGCACCTAATGCAAACTTCAAGTGCTTTGTACGCTGGATGTCAGAATCATACATCAAGAGTGCACTATCAGCCAACCCAACTCTGTATCTGGACCTCCTAGAACAGTTTTGAGAACTGCCACCGTGGAAGTCATCGCCCTCGAGAATTCTATAACCTCCTACGTAGTCTATTGCAAGATTCAAGGCCAGGATATTACTATTACTACAATAGACATGAATCAAGCACTGGAATTACAACAAGAGGAATATGACCCACTAGCCACAAATGCAGCGTTGGAAGAATTCTTTGAGTTTATCAACTACTCAGATGTGATCAATCTTGGGAAGTTAAACAGGAAGCATCTGCGGAAAGAGTGGAGTTATGTGTTTGCCACCATTCTTCAAGTCTTCACAGCCAGGAAGTCAAGCTTCGATCAGATTAGTGCACCTGCACAGCAAATAGGCTATGCCTTTGCTTATGGGACAAAGATAGATGTTGGTCAAATTATTCTATAGGAGCCATATGAGAGACTTGGCAAGAACACAGCCAAGAGAGGTACTGAAATTTTCTTCCCTCGCTTTATTCAGTCTGTACTTAACTTTAAAAATGCTAAATTGATTGAATTTCCTGGAGTAGATAACAGTAGAATAGGCTAACCTAGGTCCATGAACAAACTTATTTTTGGTAATTTGGAGACTAGGAATGATGTGGATGTAAGACTCAAAATAACTCCCCATATGGAGAGTCTATTTAGGACTTACCCCCACAACATGCCAACATTTGACTCAAAGTCACAGTTAGCACAGCCTAAGCAAGTAGTACAAGATGCTAACCCAAGGCTTGCTAACCAACCCTCTCAACCAAACACTCTACCACACAGTGAGCCAACTGCATCATCCTCTCAAAAGGGTGATGTTAGTAAAAATAAGAGAAAGGAGGTAATGTCTGCACCCTTGAACATATTATCTGAAGCAGCATTGGCTGTGGAATTAGGTATAGGTAGTGAAGAACCTGAGTCACCCTTACAGAGGCCAAAGAGGAAGAAATCTAGGACCACCTCTTCAGTCACACAAATGGCTGAAGTTGTAAAATCTGGGGCACACAGTTCACTAGATGTATCCTCTCAACAGGGTGCATCTATAGAATCAAGCATCCTCCCCAATGCACCTATTTGTACAGAGTCAGCACATGGGAGTGATAAGACTGGCACAACACTGAGTGGAGAGCACATCACAACTGAAACTCCCTCTATCTCTCAGGGGGAGTTGCCAAAATCTAATCTACAAAACACTTCTCTTTCAGAATCTACCACTCATATTTCTTTGGAGCCTGTAACTCAAACAATTGAGGAGCAAGGCATTGATCATCAAGAATTCTCTTCTCTTGATGAGCCAATGGATTCAAGTGACTTGGTGCATGACACCTTGCTCACCACCCAGGACCCACATTTAGATGGTGAGGGAATGCATGATGGGACATATCCTAATGACACCATCACAAACACAGAGGTTCCACTAGTTGTCACTAGAGACTCTGTGCCTGTGTCAACTACTGGTGTAACTCATCCCACTTCTGTGGAGACACCAGTAGTAGAGTCAATCCATCCGGTTGCAGAAGCTGCATCTGTAACTGAGGAGTCTAGCTTGCCTAGTTCTAGCTCTGACTTTATTTCACAATGGCTGAAGCCTGTACAACATGACAGTGCTTCAGGATCAGGGTCTGTTCCACAACAATTGACGGTTGTAGCACTTCAAAGCTTAATTGTGGATCAGATCCCTGAGTTCATAAAGATTGCTCAGAACCTACTCACTGCAAACCTGCCAAATCCTAACTATGAAGCTATTCTCTTATGCCACAGAGATGATGTGGAGCTACAGAAGGTAAAGATAATAGATGATACTGAGAGAGATGGCAATGTAGATGCCTGGCTACAAGGACAGTTTCATATTCCTCTCTCAGACAGTCTTAAGTATCTCAGAGAAGAGTACATCACTTCACTAGGGTCCAATGCCAAATCTCTCACCCCTAGTGATGTGTATGAAGCAGTGAATGAAAGCTACAAGGGCATTCTCAAGGCTGCCCACTACCTTGGAAAGGGTCTAAAGACAGAAGTTAGTGAAGTGTGTACAGCCACAACCAAGGAGGTGCATGAGATAAAGAGGACTTTTGATTCCAAATTCCCTTAATTGGAGACTGTAGTCAAGGATATTCTAGCCTACAAGTCTACCTGCACCAAGATGGACAGTGGTTTAGCCATTCTCAAAGATGCTGTCACAGGCCTAGGGCACAAATTCCAAAATCTCACTGATCAGACAACTGAGGCTAATGACATGCTTAGGACACTTTTTGCCAATCAGTATGGAGATAAGCTAATCACTGAAGTCCCAGTGCATGATATGACTAGGTTTGAAGTGTAGAGACTTAAAGAACAATCCCTGTCTGGCTTCAAATCTACTCAATTGTTCAACAAGGCAGATGCACTTGAAAAGGAGGTAGCCATTCTCACTCAGTCTAATGCTCATTTTACAGACAAGGTAGCAACTCTCACTGAGCAGCTAAACACTCAAGCCACCACCACAGCTGATGTTCTCATGCATCAACAGTCCATGTTGTCTGCAATGATGAAGCACATGGGTCTCCCTCTCCCCCTCTGTGCCTGACAACAAGCCTAAGGGGGAGAAGAGGACCTCAAGGAACTCAAATCCAAAGGGGGAGAAAACTCAAGCTAAAGGCATCAAGATAAATAAGGGTGGTCACCAAAGAGCTTCAAAATCCATATCCATACCCAATGTGCCAGGCAAAGGAAAATCAAAAGTTGATGAGCCTTCATCTTCTCTTCCAGTTGTCACTCTACCAACTGTGCACATCACCACTCCTGATGGTCAGAAGCAATCTATCACAACCACAGTGATTGCAGGGAGTATGCCATCTGATAACTCTCCGTCTACCAAAGTTGAAAGTGTCAAACCTGTAGAAGTAAAGGTGGTTACTGATGCCAAGCTACAAGAAGTTGCAAACTCTAATGTCTACCATGATGATGCATTCTTGAACTTTCTGAAAGTCTCAAGAGAACAGGCTGATGACACTCAAATATATCTAAGGAGGCTGAGGGATCAGATTAATTACTTCACTGTGATATCTAGGAGAGTCAATGGCTTATGGCTCAAGGATGTGATGATGGTGGAAAAATCCAGTATCTGGCATCTAACCTACAACACTCTACAAACATTGAAACATTCAGAGATAGATGCACTGATCAGGCTTATTGAGAAGAGGGATGCAAATGAAAACAATAAAAGTCTATATGATGACCTGAGAAATGGCCAACCTTCTAGGCTCCCAGAAGTGATTAAGAAGCCATGGACAATTGTCTATCAGGCTGGCACCAGAATTGGAGACATTAAACAACTGGTAATTCCTCATGATCTCACACCTCAAAATCACAGACTTATTATTGCAATCATTGATCAACTACAGAAGAAGGGTGGAACCAGAAATGCTGAAGAACTAGAGGCACTGCAAATTCTCAGATCCTTTATTGCAACTGGTGTAATTCCAGAAATTGCCAAGCCTAGGAGAAATAAGGATGACAAAGATGAGGATAAAAGTGATGGGAGGAGAAGACATAACAGGAGTGATAAGGGAGATGAAGACAAGAAAAAGAAGAGGGATGACAAAGAGAAGAAAGATGGTAATGACCAAGGGAAAGTCTATGAGAGGACAAGTGTTCGTGAAACAGCAAGCCATAGGCATTGCTGACAGTAACCTCACCACATCAAAAGACTCTAAGTCTAGGGTGAATACTATTAGTAGTGACCTACAAAAGTCAAATTCCATGGCCTCTGCAAATGTTTTACTACCTCAAGAAGAGAAGGAGATTCAAGCCAAGAAACCATGTGTATGTTTCAGAAAGCAAACTGCTAATGAAATACTACTATGGTCTTCCAACAAAGGTCAAAAATTTTAGCCAAGCAATCAAGTAAAAAGATCTAATTTCAAGCATGCTGCTAAGAGAGTAAAGCCATCCAGGTTAAGAGCCCTAACAATCATTCCAGGATTGAAACTCCAACCACTAGATGAAGATTTTGATGAAGACCAACTGCTATTTCTGAGAGCTCAAAGAATCTACTCTGCTGTAATTGTGAATGACTTCCTTGAGATCAAGTATACTGATGGGAGACAGAGAAAATTCAAATAAGGGGGTTGTCAAAGTTGGGGCAAGTTATATGAGATAGAAAGAATTATTGCATTGTTGGACTCTGAAGACAAGGTGGAGAAAATATGGAAGCTGGAGTTGATTGACTTTGTTAGAATGAAGAGAAATCATGCTGAAGCAATAAGGGCTAAGGGATTGTGTAGAGTTCAGTTTGATCCCTATGTGGTGAAGTATATGAGAAGAAATGGAGACAATGTCAATATCAGAATGAACCTACTCAATCATTATCCAGCCAATATACTAAAACCAGTACTTGAAGATTTCAAAAACTCTATCCTGCTTGAAGAATTAGATGCTATGGCAGAAATCATAAGAGCTATGGATGAGAATGCAAGGAGGGAGCAAGAAAGAAAACAGAAAGCATATGATGATCTACAAGCCAAAGCAATGAAAATGGAATCAAAGGGGAATGATTAGTATTTCATCATATTGTAAGAATACTCAACTTGTAATTCAACTCATGCTCTCAATCAAATTTCATACCTGTACTTTTTAAAGTTTTATCTTTATGAATGTTAGGCTTGTTATCAAACATGAAATTATGACTAAGGGTCTTACTCACAATTTGGGGGAGATTGTTAGTCACAGAGACATGCCTGTTTAACTCTAATAACAAGCCTAATTGTTTGTAATACTTTGCATTACTTACATAACCTCTTAATTGAGGGAACCTCTAGTTGTAGAGTTTCTACTTGCTTTGTACTTGTAATAGGCATCAAATTCTAGCTATGTAACTGTACTTATATAGTCAAGAATAATGCTTGAAAGAAGTTCCAAGCACTAGTACAGAACTGTCTTTTAGCGTCGCACTTTTAGCGTCGGTTATATAGAGAGCCGTGGCCTATACATACTTTAGGCGTCGGTTGCTAGTTTAACCGACGCTTAATGTCATTTGTGTTGGACCTTTTGCGTCGGACATGAAACAACCGACGCCTAAAACTGATCCTTTAGCGTCGGTCTTTACTCAACCGACGCCTAAAACTGACCTTTAGCGTCGGTCATAAACAACCAACGCTTAAAATTGACCCTTTAGCGTTGGTCCTTGCTTAACCGACGCCTAAAACAGACCCTTTAGCGTCGGTCTTTATTTAACCGACGCCTAAAACTGACCCTTTAGCGTCGGTCATAAATAACCGACGCCTAAAACGAATCCTCCAGTGTCTTTTATTTAACCGACGCCTTTGAAATGTTTTGCCAGACGCTATAATTTATTTACCAGAGCTCAAAAGACCGTTGTTTGAGCGGGCCTTATCTTAAAGCCCAAAACTAATTTCCAAGCCCATTCACACACCACGTCTTTTTATTTGTCCAACTTATATAACTGTAACTGCAAATTGTTTTAACATTTATAATTATTTAATTCACAATTTTTTAGCATTTTTAATATTAAAATTTCTTTTATGTTAAACATTATAAATATTTATCTTTAACATGTTGCTTCTAAAATTTTGAACTTTTTAACAAATAATTTATGTATTAAAATTAAAAAATAATTTTATATTAAAAAATAATTAAATTGGAGCTAAAATAAAAATAATAAAATTGGTGCTGTCGAAAAAAATAGCGAGAAAGAAAATTTTGGATAAGATTAATTTTACGTTTATTATATATAAGAATGTAACAACTTTAATCATTTAAATAATATTATCCTAAATCATTTAAAATCTATGATTATAAAAAATAAAAAATAGTAATAATTATTTTTTGAGTTTGGTACTCATAAATAACTAATAAAATTATAAAATATATATTAATTACTGATTAGTTGGCGTTATTCTTCAACAAATTTTGATTATTAACTCAATGTTATAAAAAATACTTTAAGTTCAACATATAAGTCTTTATGATCTTATTTTCGGGTAAAAATTTCATAATTTGATAAAAAAAAAATTATACAAGTATTTAATATATGTTTGAGATTTCATAAATTACAAAAAAAGTTTTTTTTTAGAAAAATGTTAGGAATTTTAGCTTATTTATTAAAATAAGTCAACTTTTACTTATTTAATTTTTCTGTTCTATTTTCGAGTGTCACAAATTTTAACCTTTTTATAGAGAAATGAAAATAAAATAAATTTAGTTAATTGACATATCATTTACAAATTAAATAATTAAACGACATCCCCTAATTATAAAAATAGATAAACTTTATTTTGTATAATTTCTATTGTAAAAAAAATATTTAATTACTAAAATTATTAAAACTATTAAAAAGAAACGTGACACCCGACTTATACTAAGGAAACTTGAGATAAGAAAATACAGTATAACAACCATAAGTTTACTCGGCCAATTTTATAAAAACAGTGTTCCCCAATTTTACACCCGACTACCTATACCCCGAGCCCTAATTTTCAATCCAACTACGTCTCCTCTCTTCCCTCTCTGCATTTCAATCTTCATTCTTGTGTTCCTCCTACAAATACTAGACTGAGTTCTTGCGAAAAAACGGAGTTTCGCCGATTGGAAGCTGCAAGTCAATTTTTTCGAGCCCTATTAAAGTCTCACTACATCTCTATCTCCATCTTCATACTTCATCTTAGTACGATTCGAGGTATTTTCCCTCCCCCTCTCCCTCCTCCCTTCCCTCTCCCCCTATCTCACTTTCTTTATCCCTATCTCTCTCTATCTGTCTCTCTGTGTTTAGTTAGTTTGTATGTTGACAAGGACCGATATGTTTGCTTTGGGAACACTTTAAAGTATACATTTTAGCTTGTAATTTCCTCCTAGATGTTGGTTTAAAATACAAGTTTAAGGTTAATTTGTACAAGTTGCAATATGTTATGTTCTTAACATACGAAAGTCTTAAAGTGATTCTTCATAATCAGTCCAGGGAAAGGGCTATGAGGATAAATGTTAGAAGCACATACGAAAGTCTGTCGAAACACGATTTAACATACTTCCAAGTGAGGTAGTGTTTCTTACTGTTGTCACCATTATATTACTCATTTTATAAGAAATGTTACAGCTTTTACTAGAATCAACTACTAACTTTAAAGTTTGCATCAGCTTGGGTCTGAAGATCTAAAAGCTGCTATAGAGGAGGCTCAGTGGGTATGTCAATTAATTTAGCACATTGTTATTAAAGTTTTGTTGTGGTCTGTTATTACAAGCATTTTTTAACTAAATGTTATCCTGGATTGCACTCTTAAATTACTAAATTCTTGCCTTGTAACAATATTTTTTGAATTTCTGTTGAATTAGTCCATGTATTATGTTACGTGTTAGATGTATGTGGTAAAAATCAATAGAATGGATTTGATTATTAGACCTACTGGGATGTCGTACCAGAGCTATACTTCCTGGAGAATGTAAATAACAAATTGCTTTATAAAATGATTTGACTTTGTGCAATTTTTGCGTAAGATGTATCTGTGAGCACCATGCCAGTAGTAGTATGGATTTTACTGAAGCAAGTTACTTGTGTTTTTCTGCAGCTTATGTCTATATAAAATTTAAACAGTATCGTTCCGATCAGTGGAATAATTCAGTTTGTATACATAACCATCAGAAGAACAAACAGTTACTAAAGTTTATATGCTTTGATTCTTTGTAAATTTCCGCTTGTAGATTTATTGGATATTCCGTATCAGTTTCATGTGAGCCTGTCAGAACTGATTGGGCTCGTAGTCCTACTGTGCTCTCTGAGCTAACCGGACCAGTTGTGCCTTGTACTACGCAAATTTTTTAGCACATTGTTTTTACTATATGTTGTTTGAGAGCTCTATTAATGCCATAAATAGATAATTTAGGATTCTGGAGATGATTTAGGAGTGTCCCTAATGATGTTGTACTCTGTATTAATCACAGGGCCACCAACCTGCCTGTCACTTGTATTTCAGGGATCAGCGGTGGAAGGTGCACTTTTGACTTTTAATGCCGCTTGTAGTGGAGGGTGAGGTTATATGGTAAGTTTTTTTAGTAATTCTGCATGTTATCTCTTTAGTCATAGCTATATATGTATGATTCAGGGAAAAAGGAGACTCCCTATTTGAGTGGTTTAGAGTGAATTCTAATGGTATCAAGGAGAAACTAATTGCTGGTGGTATGATTCATGAACTTTAAGCATTTCATTTTATTATGTGTTTCTATTTCGGCTCGTTGAGTAAGTAAATAATTCCTGTAGAGTACTTGGATTTGACTTTTGAGGATGTTGGAGGTAGTGTGGAACTTGTCTATACAGCTATGAGTCTTACACATGTATCGACAGATAAAATATTTCATTCTTTTTCTATCTTTGTTTCTGGTATGAAATTGAAAAATAACTCCATGCTCTTATACGACGGTCTTGTTAACATATTTGCAGAGATGATAAAAGAAGCTGCTCCGGAATGTCGGGCATTGTCTGCTCAACAAAAGTAGCTGATGCTTTTGTGCTACAGTACCACATTCTTCGTGCATCACCTGAGAATCTCCATAAGTTCTACAAAGTTTATAGCATCATGGCTCATCCAGGATCCGAGGGTACGATGGTGTCAGCAACGACAATGCAGGTATGTTCATAAGAATTCTTTTAAAGTAATAATGAAATATTTGTTTCAGCATTTGCGTACAATCAACTATAATCCAGGTCCAATTTCTGTTCCACTAGTATAAACCAGTAATCTGAATTCCACTAGTATTTCATTTCAAAGGATGTAGAGTAATAAGTACTCAGCAATGAGTTTTTCCACAACTATGCCAGGGTGCTGTAACTATTTTGTAATTTATTTGCATTTTGTAACTTCTAATGCTGGGTGATTTGCAGGTAAGATATGGTCTAAGTTACTTTGTGGTAATGACTAGTAATTGTCAAGTGTCGACAGTCAACAGTATGCCTGTAGGTAAGATTATTGTATACTATGTTTTTGTAGCTCATGGTTCTAACAACTTAATAC
This sequence comes from Kitagawia praeruptora, assembly GCA_037693485.1. Classification (NCBI taxonomy): domain Eukaryota; kingdom Viridiplantae; phylum Streptophyta; class Magnoliopsida; order Apiales; family Apiaceae; genus Kitagawia; species Kitagawia praeruptora. The sequence goes on from CM075347.1 coordinate 22,375,774, forward strand.
CTATAGATTGCTTAAATGTGTCTTGTGTGTTTTACTCAAACTCATTCCCCTACCAGGAGGCTGTACGAGCTATCTACAAAGAGGTGAAAACATTGGTCAAGAAGTGCGGGAAGCCCAAAATGCTTGATGCAATCAGGACTACCCCCTCCTGAGCTATATTAAGCTGTTTAGATTTTGTTTTAGGTGTTACGATATGTTTTAGTTTGTAAAATTAAATTAACTTGTGTAAATTAACATATTGTCGAGTTGTGTAATGTATATTATATTAATCACTGGTTTGTATAAATCTTGTATTGTTTTTGTTGGTTTGTATGAATGTTTATCAGAAATGCAATTTTTTTTTTTTAAAAAAATTGACTTTTAGCGTCGGTTGTTTGAATGACCGACGCCTTTAACATGTCTTTTAGCGTCGGTTGTTTAAATGACCGACGCCTATAACAGACTTTTTGTGTCGGTTGTTTAAATGACCGACGCCTAAAACAGACTTTCAGCATCGGTTGTTTAAATGACCGACGCCTAAAACTGACCTTTAGCATCGGTTGTTTAAATGACCGACGCCTATAACATACTTTTTGCGTCGGTTATTTAATTGACCGACGCCTATAACATACTTTCAGCGTCGCCAATTTAACCGACGCTATAGGCCTATACCTATAGTGTCGCCTTCATATACTACGCCCAATAACCGACGCCTAATGCCTATTTTGACCGACGCTAAAAGCCTATTCTGTACTAGTGAAGGTTAATGCCTCAAGCAAGAAGATGAAGACTGTCAAATAAATCACAGTTGGGATTTTGAGAAATAAAGAATTTGCCTAAGTACCAATTCGAGAAGTAGTTTTGTCTATTCGAGAAAGCATTCGAGAAGTCAGGGATTCGATATCTCAAGACACTATTCGATATCTCTGAATACACTGTTCGAGAACACAAGAAGTCTACTGCTCTATCGATATGTCTACTGCTCTATTCGAGAACACAAGAAGTCAACAAGTTAAAGTGGTATTCGAGTTCTCAAGGAGTCAACACGTCAAAGTTCCATTCGATATCTCAAGGACTTAGAAAGCTATTTGATATCTCAGGGATTCGACATGTCAAAATGCTCTATTCGACAACTCAAGGATTTCTAGAGAAAAGAGCTATTCGAGAAGTGATTCGATATGTCATATAACAGTATTCGAGAACGCAGAGTTATCGATCAAGTCAATCCTAGTTCTCGAACCATTTACTTAGTCACTTCTCGAATACATTCTTGGAGACAAAATACTGAAGAAATTGTACAAGTCAGAAGCCTGCAACAAGCCAGTGCACTTTATGGACCACAACCTGTAACGTGCTCTGGAAAACCTACAAGGAACTTGGAGAGATATAGAAGATACAAAGAGCTAAAGAAGTGGATCTGAACAGGCTTTGCAAAGTTAAATTTGTAACCGTTTGGACACTTACTCAAATAGGATAGACAGACTCTAAAGTAATTTGTTTAGCTACGTTATTTGTAGTAAGTAGGTTGTATCCACGTTCTATAAGGATACAACCTCACTTCCTTAACACATATGATTGAGAGAAGTTAAGTTCCTGATATTCATTGTTATATCTCTCTGAGAAAACTGAAGCTGAGATACTATCATTTGTATTCACAGATTGTAACAACCTTTATCTAATACAATATTAGATTAAAGTGATATCGTGTCTTGTGTTGTTTTTATCCGCACTCATATATTTGCACACATAAACACTTATCTTGCTACATAGATTCAAGAAGAAGAAAAGTTCAAGAATCCATTCACCCCCTCCTCTGTATTCTTTTACTCTATTCAATACTTAACAATTATTAAGAAATATTCTCTTTTAAATATTACACTAAATAACCAAGTTTCAAATTCCGTAAAAAACAATTTAAATTAAAATTATATATTTTTAGTTCTAAACGGTTATTGTTATCATTAATAATATATATTTAACATTATAATCTAATAAATAAACTATTTTAATAAATATTAATTATTTAAATCAATTTCATTGTGGAAAATAATTAATATGCATGATTAGATATGTTAAATTATAATTTTAATAACTATTAGATAATTAAAATAATCATATAAAGAATAATTATAATATGTAACAAAAATTCGTGCATGTCACAAACTAATTCTAATTAATTCATCTAGACAATGTAATCTAAATCATACATAGCTCACACAAATACGTCAAATTTGTTGTTTTAACAAACTAGTAATTAAGAAACACATATACCTAGGCATTATGAACAAAGAATTGGAAGTTAAATTATTTATTTTAGATGATTTTATATGTATATAACTCATTCAGTTTACATGAAATGTAAATGCCATAAAGCAAATATGAAATATTATTTGTCATGAAATATGCTCGACTCATACATACTTGGTGAAACTTTGCTGAAATGCAAAAACTTGAGTTTAGATCGAGTTTCCTATTGATAAATATTGATAAAATGAATTACCCAACCAAAAAAAAGAAGAAGAGAAAAAGAAAAAGCAAAAACCACTTGAAACAAAAGAATTTTAGTTATCTTTGTATTTAATTGGAGGGTTAGTATCAAATTGCTAGCATCTCATGTTTACCATTATACTTGCAAGTAATGACAACAATTCGAAAATTAAAAATAATCTTTTGTTAATTCTGCATATTTTTCTTAAATGCTAAAGCAACCAAATGAAAATTGTTAAATTCTACTATTTCAGATAATATATTGGGATTTTTTTAAAATAATTTACTATTTATTTTAAATTTTATAGCCATTTTCCTTTTTTTAATTAAAAATAAATAGTAAATAAACTTGTTAAATTCTAAATATGTTATCTAAAATACTAGAATTTAATAAGTTTTCATTTGGTTGCGGTAACATTTAAAAAAAAGTGCAGAATTAATAAAAAATTACTTTTATTTTTTGAACACAACGTTGTAATTGATAATGTATCATATTCTAGTCAAATATCTCACCTATTATGACATCTTCCATGATCTCAATTTGTCAATAATAACTACTGTAGCTAGCTGACTCACTGTAGCACTCTCATGTTGTGAATAGTAACGACGACTTACTGTAGCAATCTCATGCAGTGTAGCAGTGTAGAAATTTCCTATATATTGAGACGTTGTCTCCATTGTAATGTTAAGATCAATACAATCTATCTACAAACATTTATATGGTATCACAGCCATAATTTTTTTTTTCTTTCATACAAATGGCCCTAATCATTCCTGGTGGTTCTGTTGGGAATTATGACTAAAACAGCAACATAGAGGCAGTTATATATCGTATTTAACAAGTCCAGGCCAAGCATACAATTAGCGAAACAAAACATGAAGGTAAAACACATGCATGTCAGTAACTGATAGAACAAAGAGAAGGCAGAAAACATACCAGTAGCCATAGCAAAATCAGTATGTTAAACAAGTAAAACAAACAGCTGAGTCGTCAGGATTTGCTAGAAAGCCTGACTGCTCTTGAAGAGATAATTGCCCCCACTTACAACTGTGTTGGGATGCTTGCAACACCTCTCCCAGGATAAAACAGCTCCGAGCTAAATGATCACAGTAATCAGAAAGCTCAACTTCGACTAGCACCTCAGTCGCCGGATAAACCCTAAGTAATATATCCTATAACAGGAGGAGAACAGAGAGTGTAGAGAAGACAAGAGAATGTAGGGTGTGGTCTGTATATTCAGTGTGTACAGTCTGTAACAATCAGTAGCTTAGGTCTCTATTTATAGGAGAGACCAAACGTAACTGATGCCACCCAATTAATATTGTAACTGCCGATTTACATTTAATAAAATGAAACGGCTGATTTAATAAAATCAAAACGGTTGATTTAATAAATCGTAACTGTTACGTTATATTTATCCACACATATCAGTTTTTATTTTAATTATACGAATATATATTATCAAATTCTGTTCAGGATTCAACATCAGGAACTGATGTTAGTCCATCAGTATTTGATCATCAGGATCTGATACTGTCAGGACTTGAGGTCCATCGGTATTTGATCAAGCATCAGGATCTGGTACTGTCAGGACTTGAGGTCCATCAGTATTTGATCAAGCATCAGGATCTGGTAGTACCTTCAGGATTTCATCAGGACTTGGTCCATCAGTATTAGATGTCTGACCAGTTACTGATTTATTCCAAGTACTGATCCCAATATATATATATATATATTTATTCTAATTAAAATATATTTAAACACTGAAATAAAATCCCTCGCCCAGGTCACCTCGCGTACGCGAGACGCCGAGACATTCGCCCAAATCGCCCTTCGACCGAGCCGACCCGAGTCGAGTCGTGACGTGGCGTGGCGAGGCGCGCGGCGGCGGCGCGCGTGTGTGTGTGTGTGTGCGCGTGGAGCAAACAGTAACACCATGCACCATCATACACCTTAGTAGTTGTACACTACCCATGTGTGTGATTCTATATAAAGCCAACAACCCCCTTTATTCATTTCAATGTGGGACAAATACACATTCTCATTTCAAGCTTTTTCAAGCTACTAACTTCAACTCCATTTCTCTATGGGTTTCACTAAGAAAATTACTTAGACCCATATATGAAAATTTAAGTTCCCATATCAAGGAACAATTTCCAATCATTAAAATCCGGAATTAACCTCAAGAACATAAAATACTTATGCTCTAAAAACTCCATTTTCTAACAGGTTCTTCTACTGCACCATCTCGCACCATTTCTCATTCTCTTTCTATCAAACTATCTTCTCCTAAAAACTATGTCCACTGGAAAACACAATTTGGCCCTCTTCTAAACTATAATAACCTTATGGGACACATTAATGGCACTACTGCTGCCCCCTCTCAAACTCTTCCTTCTCCAGCGGATGCTACTATATTTATCACGAATCCCTTATACACAACGTGGTTCCAAAAGGATCAGCTCGTTCCTGCTTGGATTCTTTCTTCTCTCTCTGAGATAGCCTTTCCTTACATTGTTGGAAAAGATACAGCCCGTACTGCATGGCTTGCACTAGAATGTGCGTTTGGTTCTGTATCTCAGAATCGTCAATTACAGTTACACATTGAACTCCAGTCTCTCCGTCGTAATGACCTAAATATCTCAGAATACTTACAAAGAGCTAAAGCCTTAGCAGATGAATTATCCACTGCTGGTCGAGAGATTTCTGATGCAGAATTTAATGCCATTATCTACCGCAATATTGGTGCTGAATATCATGGGCTTATCACTGCCCTTAATCAGCGAACTGAACCAGTTTCTTTTGCTGAACTACATGGTCAATTAGTGGCTCATGAAATTTTGCTTAAAAGTGTCCAAGAGCTACCATTAGCTAACACGGTTTCCACCTATTCTCGTACTCCATCGAATCTGATGCAGCCTCATGGAAACTCCTCCAATAATTCTTATGGAACGTTTAACAATCAGCATTCTCGTGGTGGTTTTCGTCCAAATGGAGGACGGCGCAACGTTGGTCCATGTCAAATATGCGGTTATAGGAATCACACGGCTGACAAGTGCAGGAGACGTTATCAATCTAAACAACCCCCACCGCCCTCTCCTTCTGCTAACGTCGTGTATTATACCCAAAATGCTCAAGGCCCTCCTCAATCACGACCTCTCATGCCTTCCTGTCCTGCATCTTATGGACATTGGTATCCTGATTCTGCTGCTACTCATCACATGGTCGCTGATCCATCTCACCTAACACATTATGTACCATATCAAGGTCAGGATCATGTTCAAGTTGGCAACGGCCAAGGGGCGTCCATTCATCACACATGCAAGGCACTTTATCCATCTCAAATTTTAATAAACTGCTTGAACTTAATAATGTGCTTCATGTTCCCAGAATTACTCTTCCTCTTTTATCTGTTCAAAAATTTTCCAAGGACAATAATTGCTATTTTGAGTTTTGGCCAACTAAATTTTATGTTAAGGATCAGGTGAACAAGGTAATTCTGTTGCAAGGCCGGAGTGAGGATGGATTGTATGTGTTGCCCACGATTCAGCCAGCATCAGCCCATGTTACTGAGATTTGCTCCCCGGAAGAGTGGCATGCTAGGTTAGGACATCCTCATCATCGCACTGTTTCTTCAATAATTAAGAAAAATAAATTAGATACATCTAGTGTATCTTTTAAGTCCATTTCAGATTGTTCTTCTTGTCGTTTAGGAAAATTGGCAAAACTACCTTCTAGTTCTGCTGAACATTTGAGCAAAGTTCCGTTTGAAATAATTCATTCCGATGTATGGGGTCCTGCTCCGATTCTTTCTAATTCTGGTTTTCGATATTTCATTTTATTTGTTGATGATTTTACTAGACATACATGGATTTATTGCATAAAAAATAAGAGTGATGTTTACTCTATATTTTTAGAATTTGAGGCTTTAGTGCGTCGTCAATTTAATGTTTCCATTAAAGCATTTCATTCGGTTTAGGGTGGTGAATTTCAGAAACTTCATAAGTATTTTAACCAAATCGGCATCATCCATAGAATTGCATGTCCATATACGCATGAACAAAATGGTCTTTCTGAAAGAAAAATAAGACACATTGTTGACACTGGTCTAACCTTACTTGCACATGCTCAAATACCACTTCGTTTTTGGACATATGCTTTTCGTTCCGCTGTTAACTCTATCAACTCATTACCAACTACAGTTTTACTAAATGTTTCACCATATGAAATTTTTTTTAAGGACTCCCCTAAATATAGTGAAACTAAGATTTTTGGGTGTGCAGTTTTTCCCTATTTACGGCTATACAACACTCATAAATTTTCATATAGAAGTAAGCAATGTGTTTATCTTGGTTTGGCACCTAACCATGCTGGATTTAATTGCTATGACATCTCCATTGATCGTGTTTATCTAGCCAAGCATGTGAAGTTTAATGAAAAATTATTTCCTTTTGCTTTACTTCCTTCATCTGCTACTTCCAGTGAGATGCCACCTTCTACACCATGGCTACACATGCAATCCAGCCCTACTATGCCTTCTACTACAGGTTTGTCTGACGCATCTCCTTTACATAATAATCTAGGTTTAGCTTCTCAATTGGCACATCAGCCCACTCATTTACCTTCTAACCCAATTCTGACGAGACCCCATATACCATCACATGTACATAATTCTACTTCCCCTGGAATAAACCTTCTTGTTGATTTTACTCAATATTTTCCACATGAGATCACCATACCTGACCAAAATCCACCTACACAATCGGAGCGCTCACACTCTATGTCTCTTCGCTCATCAACATCCCAAAAGTCCAAAAACCCTCAAGCATTAGTTGCTCTTCGATCCAAACCTTCTACTAATTTTAAGGAACATGAACCATCATTATTTTCTCAGGCTATTAAAATTAATGAGTGGAAATCTGCTTTGTCTGATGAGATGGCAGCCCTGGTAAGCAATTCTACTTGGACTTTGGTTCCCAAACCTCCTAATGCTAATATCATTGAAAATAAGTGGATTTACAGGATTAAGCGACGCAAAGATGGAAGCATTGAACATTACAAAGCACGTCTCGTAGCAAAAGGTTTTACCCAGCAATATGGTGTGGATTATCACGAGACATTCAGTCCTGTGATTAAGGCAACTACTATTATGGTTTTGCTAAACTTGGCTACTACTTCTGGTTGGTCTATGAAACAACTTGACGTGTCTAATGCTTTCATGCATGGGCATTTACAGGAAACAATTTATATGGCACAACCTATTGGTTTTGTGGATCCTTCTAAACCGGATTTTGTCTGCAAATTAAACAAAACTATATATGGTTTACGACAATCTCCCCGTGAATGGTCCTCTCGTTTTGCCTCCTTTTTATTATCCATTGGTTTTCATGCATCACAAGCAGATTCATCGCTTTTTATTTATCGCCATGGTGGTCAAGCTGTCTATGTTTTGGTATATGTCGACGACATTATAATCATGGTTTCCAATTCAGATTTACTTGATTCTATAATAAGAAAGCTCCAAAGTGAATTTCCTGTGAAAGATCTTGGTTCACTACATTATTTTCTTGGCTTGGAGGTCGATGTCAGTGCAGCTGGTACAAAGTTAACACAGCAGAAATATATTCTAGATATTTTGGCAAAATACGGCATGCAAGATGTCAATTCATGTCCTACACCTATGGCGACAACTGAAACACTCTCAAAGTTTGATGGTATCCCGTTAACCACTGCTGTAGAAGATTTTCGTAAGATAGTCGGTGCGTTACAATATTTGACTCTTACCCGACCCGATATTTCTTTCAGTGTTAACAAGCTTTGTCAGTTTATGCATTCTCCAACTGACATTCATTGGAAAGCTCTAAAACGCTTATTACGTTATCTCAAAGGTACCTCTCACATTGGTTTATTCTTTTCTACTGAGACAGCTTCTACTTTACATTGTTTTGCCGATAGTGATTGGGGGGTGATAAGGATGATCGGCGTTCTACAAATGGTTATATTGTTTTTATGGGATCATCTCCTATCTCTTGGATGTCTAAGAAGCAGCAGACTGTGGCTAGATCTTCAACTGAAAGTGAATATAAATCCATTGCAAATGCTACTTCTGAACTTTTGTGGTTACGTTCATTATTTTCTGAACTTGGTTTACCAATGACGAAAGTCTCATTGTCATGTGATAATCTTGGTGCTATCTACCTGTGCTTCAATCCAGTTTTCCATGCACGTATGAAGCATATCGAATTGGATTATCACTTTGTTCGTGAGCAAGTTTCCAATGGTTTTCTGGATGTTAACTATGTGAATACAAAGGAGCAGGTGGCAGATATATTAACCAAACCCTTGCATACTACTCATTATCAATTACTTCGGAATAAACTTGGTCTTCATAGTACACATGGGTTTGCAGGGGAGTGATAATGTATCATATTCTAGTCAAATATCTCACCTATTATGACATCTTCCATGACCTCAATCTGTCAATAATAACTACTGTAGCTAGCTGACTCACTGTAGCACTCTCATGCTGTGAATAATAACGACGACTTACTGTAACAATCTTATGCAGTGTAGCAGTGTAGAAATTTTCTATATATTGAGACGTTGTCTCCATTGTAATGTTAAGATCAATGCAATCTATCTACAAACATTTACAGTAATCATTACTTACAACTATAATGGTATACATGGTATACATGACATGCATGACATGCCGATAACTAGAGTGAATAATTTGATACTAGCCCTCCACTTTAGTCAACACTTTGAGATTTAACATAATTCTAATTTATTGAATTGCCAAGTGTTCAAACCCATCTTAAAATGAAAACTGATTTAATAATATGAACCCTTTTATTTTATAAGATTTCTTATAATTTTTATCACACAAACTCTTCTCCTCCACCTTTCTCTCGTAGAGATAAAAGTGAGGCTACTAAAAAAATGATCAAATTGTTTAATATATAATATAAACCTCCTTCTCTAACACCCTAAAATTTTATGAAAATTAGTAACTTAACATCGTATTATATCTTTGGATGTGGGAGGTATAGATTAGATTCGAGTTTGGATTAACCCCAATAGGCTAATATTATGATAAACCCAATTCTCTAACACTTTGAGATTTCCCTAATATCTTGAGATTTTAGGAGAAATAGTAACTTATAATATCATATATTGTATAATTTATATGTCATGTTTGAGTCTATGCTAACTTCAATATAATCTTGGGATAAACCGTTTCTCTAACACCTTAAAAAAATATCTTTTCAAGAAGAATAGTATCTAACACCTAGATTGTATAATTTACATGTATCAGAGCATCTTTCTATACCAAATTTTCAAACAAATTCAAAATAAATACAAGTTTCGGTTGTATGACCCTCCGTATTTTTTTTATAGTATATAAATTAGCTACACAAACTTTTTTATACAAGATTGAAAAGAAAAATCTAAGTATTCCATATTACTTTAGTCACCACATCTTTGCACATATGTCGTCAAAATTCTTTATGTTGACCTCCTCATTATCTTATCTCCTTTAATGCTAGAAATACGTACAAGAAATTAAATTAAAAATTATTAATTAAATAACATCAAACTAGGTTGAATGATTCTCCCCAGCTAATATCCAAATTTTATCAAGTATTGAGAAATTGTTCCAAACAATTTAAGTGCTATTTTTTTTCTAAAATTAAATCATGTTTACATGCTAATTTTTTGATCTATCATCGAGTAGGCAGTGTAAGCTATATCATATATAGTTCACACAAATATCTCAAATTTATTGTTATAACATGAATGATTATATATATTTACCTAGCTAACATATTATATATAGTCAATTATATTGACAATATTGATATTTATAAGTATAACTCATTCAAATTTTTCATGTTCGAGTTTACATGAAATGTAAATGACATTACTAATGTCTAACTACAAATTAAATTTCTTGGATACAAAATTGGATGGTCCTCAAATGTGTCATGCATGCCTTTCTTTGTCAAAATTATTGAGAAACTGATTAGGCTACAGTTGTCACAAATTATATACACACCAACTAATGTTGAAACGAGATTGACCTCAATTGGCGAATTGCCTTTGCAGTTTGCGTGGAGTTTACCTATATTTTGGATCATGAATTTCACATGCATGATATTAATATTTAAACAGACGAGTAGATCGATAGTTAATTATTTTTACCAAAAATTTTTTATGTAAAAGTAGTGACGTGTAAACTGCATATATGGGGGATCACACGAGTAGATCGATAGTTGATTATTTTCTTTTTTAATTTTTTTGTTTGATGCTATATATTTGTACTTAGTTTAATTTGCATCCAACATTATTTAAGTAATCTACAAACATTAGGACAGCTAGATGTTTAGAGATATACATGTTAAATTTTTACTTACTAATTACTATAGTAACAGAGTTTGATGGATCCATTTCAAACGTGTCTTCCTTTTCTTTATCCAAAATGAATGTCGATGTCAAATCTTCTTTTACTAAAATCTAAAGTAAGGTTGCAAAGACAGAATTTGTTAAGAACATCAATGGAGATTTGTAATTTTGAATAATAGAGCTTTGTGCATATGGATAGAAAGGCATAACTCCTATCTAAAAAATAATCATTCATTATGAATCAAGTTATATGTTTTATTATTTTGGTTACCAAAATTTGAATATACCTTTTTAATCAAAAACTATTTAACAAAATTGACATTCGAAGTAGGGCGAAAAATATTGGTGGAAAAAAAATCTCTAAGAACATGTTAATGGGTGACGAGGAGGGCCAAGATAAAGAGCCAAATAATTAGGGAGTTCCAACTTTTTTAACTTGCAAATGTTTTGGAATTTATATTAAAGATCATAAGATGCAATAAAACAAGAATATATCCCAGACTAATTAGGAGCTTCAAACACAAGGCCTTTGCCGTTTGAACCAACATGTATGACTTATTAAACATATTAGTGTTAGAACATTTTTTTTATTAAATGCACGAACACATCGGGAGTAGAACTCTTAACCTCTCTTAAAAAAACAAAATTTCAACGACTGCACCAAATCACCAATTCTTTTTTTTTGCATTAGTGTTAGAACTTGTAATTGTCCTAAAGGATATTAAAAACCAATGTTGGAGACATTAAAAATAGTCCAAAAATATTATGGGTTGATTGGTTAGCTTTCCAATAAAAATTAAATATCTCAATGCAAATGCATATAAGTCAACTAATTAAAATATGCTAAACTTGAATTTTTATATTTTTTATATAATAATTTGGGATGACTATAATCCGACATTTTATCATTAACAAAAATTTAGGACTAGTATCAGATGTCCCTCAATCGAACTCTGTGGCATGGCACACTACTAGAATCTCGGCTAAATTTGACTGCCATTTTGCAGTCGAATTTAGCTAAATTCGATTAGATCCGGTCGAATTTAGCTAAATTCGACTGCAAAATGGCAGTCGATTATAACTTAGTGGAATTTAGCAAAAAATAGTCGAATTTAACAAATTCGACTGGCTAAATTCGACTGCTCAAATTCGACCGCTCAGATTCGGCCAGTCGAATTTATAAATTCGACCGCCTTTATAAATTCGACTGCCTTTGATCGAGTTTATAAATTCGACTGCTTCCAGTCGAATTTATAAATTCGACTGCTTCCAGTCGAATTTATAAATTCGACTGCCTGCAGTCAAATTTATAAATTCGACTGTCTTCGGTCTAGTTTATAAATTCGACCGAATATAGTCAAATTTATAAATTCGACCAAGAACAGTCAATTTTATTGTATCATATCTTGAAAATTCAGCAGCTTTCTGCTGCTCTAAACTGCATTGTTTTGAATTTATCTCCATCAATCCATTTAACGAATTTATCTACATAAATCTATTATTCCCAAATATTACTCTTTTCTTCCATTTTTCCCAATTAATAATATTTAAATAAAATATTCAACCCACCTCTCTCTCTCTCTCTCTTCGAGAACACACAAATATACATACAATCAAATTTAATTTTGAGCATGATATTGATCTCTAAACCCTATAATATTTATACTTATATTGATCCTCTCCTCACCCTCTACACAACCACATAAACATATTACGAATTAGAGATATTTGATTTCCGAGCGATTTAATCTTGATAATTCGGTTCTTCATTCGGTTCTTGATGTGGGGGCTTTGATTTGGTGATGGGTCGGAGTTGTGTTCGGTGAGTTTGCTTGGTACACCGCTACATGAATATCTATCTCCCTTCAAACATGTAAATAAGCCGAATCTGAGTAAAAAAAGAAGAAGAGAAGATTGAAATTAATTATAAGAACAAAAACTAGACTTAATAAGTTAACAAGAAAAAAACAGAGGACTATTCGTAAGCAAGTTCCTTTGTATACTTTGATTTTCAATGTATTGAAAAATAGGTAACACAACCAAAAATCGAGTTCTAATCAAAGCCCCTAAATTTCGAAATTTGTAGAAATTCAAATTGAGGGTTTATAATTGTAGAGGATAAGAAGGGGATGATTTTGGTTACCTGAATTCTTGATTTGGTTAACAAAATCAATAAGAAATTTGGGTTTAATCTTGGTATTTTGGAGAGAGGCTAGAGAGAAATGAGAGAGAATGGGTGAGGGAGAGAGGGAGAGAGGAGACAGGGGAGAGCAACTTTTGTGCAGGGGTTGATGAGGAGGATAGGGTTTGATGAGGAGAAATAGATGAGATGGGTTAGTGGGATGATATAGACCGTTGGATATGTGTTTTTTAGTTTTCATCGATGGTAGTAGAGGTGTGATCCGTGTGAAGTATGAGTAGCCAATGGAAGGCATTTGTTTTTGTCTAAATGCAAATGGATTCATTCGTATTTTTGACAAAATATAAAATTCATTCATGTTTTTCAATTTTTTCGATTATTTAATAATACTGATAATAATATCTAATTATATCTAATGATGCAAAAAAAATATTTATAATATCTAATTAAATTATGATTTTCTAATTTAAATCTCTCAAAATGATTAGAAATAGTCTCGTCCCAATTGCACATAATATATATATATATATATATATATATATATATATATATATATATATATATAATTTAGTTATATTCCCAAAATTTTAAAAAATAAAAAAATTTGATAGTAAAATTAGTAGTCAACTATATATTGATTTGACTAGTACTATTAACTAGTACTTTGTCGCAGATTGTTATTTCTATTTTAAAAAAAAATATTTATCGACGATCCAACCATACGGATGTCAATATATATCAAATTTAGTGATATTCCTAAAATTTTTAAAAATAAAAAATTAATTTGGATCGTTCAAAAATATTTTTAAAAAAATATAAACAATAATCCGTGACAAAGCACTAGTTACGAGTCATATTAAAAATAGTAGTGATCTACTAAGATTTCCAATCAAATTAATTTTTTATTTTCTGAAACTTTGGGGATATCATTATATTAGATATATATTGACATCCGTACGGTTGGATCATACAAAAATATTTTTTTTTAAATAGAAACAATGATCTGTGACAAAGCACTAGTTAGGAGTCATATTGAAAATAGTAGTGATCTATTAAGATTTCCAATCAAATTAATTTTTTATTTTCTGAAACTTTGGGAATATCATTATATTATATATATATATATATATATATTGACATCCGTACGGTTGGATCGTTCAAAATTTTTTTTTTAAAAATAGAAACAATAATCCGTGACAAAGCACTAGTTACGAGTCATATTGAAAATAGTAGTGATCTACTAAGATTTCCAATCAAATTAATTTTTTATTTTCTGAAACTTTGGGAATATCATTATATTAGATATATATTGACATCCGTACGGTTGGATCGTTCAAAAATATTTTTTTAAAAATAGAAACAATAATCCGTGACAAAGCACTAGTTACGAGTCATATGACTAAATAGTAATGATCTACTAAGATTTCCAATCAAATTAATTTTTTATTTTCTGAAACTTTGGGAATATCATTATATTAGATATATATTGACATCCGTACGGTTGGATCGTTCAAAAATATTTTTGAAAAAATAGAAACAATAATCCGTAACAAAGCACTAGTTACGAGTCATATTGAAAATAGTAGTGATCTACTTAGATTTTCAATCAAATTAATTTTTTATTCTCTGAAACTTTGGGAATATCATTATATTAGATATATATTGACATCCGTACGGTTGGATATTCCCCAAAGTGAAGCGTTAAGATTCACAACCTACAAGGAATCAAATTAACTAATTATGCATCTTAAAAAAAAATCAACTTTGTGAATTGCATTGTGTTTTTAATAAGAATAATATCTTTTTACATATATTACCAAGAGGAAAAGTCGATAGAGGGTGCTGATCAACACATTGAGAAATGGCATGCCCTCTACACTTTCTGTCCTTGACACTTGAACCTGTCACACATATATAATATACATGTCAAGAGAGATTTACAGAGAAGATCGGCATTACTAAGAACATATTTGGTAATCTAGTTATGAGCTACGCATAATAATTTTTTCCAATTGGCGGACATACGTACCGAACACATCACATCAGGCACGAAAGCAGCTAAACTAGATACCAAGCAAAATACTCCAACCACCATCGTTCTTGCATCAACCGTATGTGCTAGTCCAATCACAGATCCAATGACAAGGCTGATCACCACCAACTCAATCAGAAACACACCTCCTACGTACATCTGTAGCATATACATTTGTGTGTATCGATCAGTACATATAAAATTCACCCGACATGAAAGTAATAAAAGTAGTGATTAATGTATGAACAAGTTACGTGTCCTTCGTTTATTATCGTTGGCATAGAGAAGGAAGATGAAGAGATAAGCAAGCTGTATAGCAAGGACAATGCCATAAGCCGTTGCCACAAGGATGATTCTAGGATGAATAAACGGCATACCATAAAACACCCAGAAGAGATAGCTCATTGTCGTGGCAAGATTATATTCTGGTTTGAGCTCTTCCACCGAATAAGTCTTTATCATTCTGAAGAATGTTGGGCTACGCCAAGCAAACACAAAATTGATTAATGCTTTCTTTTAATCAATTGAAAAAGAACTTGATATTTTAATAAATTTAATCAAGTCTGACAAGTTCTTACACTGCAGAAGAAAACAGGGCAAAGGAGATGATATTCCCTGTCAAGAACAAAAGAAAAAGGAGAGAGCATTGAAAATAAATTCATCTTTTAAATATGTTTTAACATATGCAAGTTGTTCCTCCGTAACCTAAAGCCAACAACCAAACATTACTACCGTTATTTGACAATAGAAGCATAAAAGATATGCCACACCAATTCATTACCTGTTGATCAATAAATAGAAACATAAACTGTCCTCCTAATAATCTCCTCTCTCTGAGCCATACTAGTCCTACTATTAACCCTCTTCTTGGCCTGACCAAAGCCAATCTTCTTCTCAGTACACATATACAAAAATTAGAGATAAACGGAGAGTAAATCAATTGGGTGAGAGAGAGAAGGATTGAGAGAGAGAGAATTAGAGATAAACAGAGAGAGTAAATCAATTGGGTCACATAGAAGAAAATGACTCCATTTTAGATGCCTGAAACGTAGCTTCAATTAGGTCTATGTTTTGATAAAAGAGGGAAGTGGAATTTTAGTAAAGGGGGAAGTGAAATGAAGGGGGGAAATCAAATATAAAAAGCGGTAATATAAATTAGTGAATGGAGGGAAGTGAAATTTCGGATTTTGGATCACGAAATTTTAAGAAATTTCAGAAATTTATTTCGAAACAAAAAATTCAAATTTTCGGAATATCAATAGAATAGATATTTATTCTAGTGTTTTGCCACGGATTATTATTTCTATTTTTGAACGAGTAGTACTTTTGGAGGATTTATATTATAAACACGTACAAGAATGAATTCTTTTTTTCTAATTTTTTGTACACATCACTCAAATTATTAGATATTAACATCCGTATGGTTGGATCGTCGAAAAAAAAAATATATATTAATCCAAAATTATAATAGTTTGACCAAGTAGTACTTTGACAGTTGACTATTAAAATATCATACAAGAATGATTTGTTAATTTGCTTTGGCACAACACCAATAAAATAACAAACCGTTGTTCAAGTACTCTTGAAAACAGAGTACCTTTTAGTCACACAATAATACAGTCACTAGTTTTTAACTTCCTTCAGCGAACAAAGCACTGACATATATGCAGAAACTTTACTTTTTAGTCACATATAGAACGTAGTGACCATAGGTTATTTCCCATTTAGCCACATCACCAAAAACGATTATGACCGTTACGTAACATTAGACAACAGTTTTAAACAAAAGACACTTGTATGAGTTGAAACACACAATAGGCCAGAACCTGTTGTGTGTTGGATTAAGTTCATACAACACTATGTAAAGCAGTTGTGTTAAATATCATTACACAATACCACATTGGAAACCACTTGTCTCGTTCTAACAATACTTTTTACGATGTATTGTCTATGCTTCATTCACATAATATTTCTGAAAAATGTTGTGTGTTGGTTCACTGTCACACAACACTATGGATAACATATTGTATGACTGCTTCTTAGGCAACAGACCTAAAAACACTTGTCTGAATACAACAACTGTTTTCCGGGATATTGTGTTGCAGGCATTCACACAACACTTATTTACTAACGCTTGTCTAATTCTAAAAATACTTATGCATTTACACAACACCCCTGGTCAAGAAATGCTTGTCTGATAAGATTTTTCACACAACGGTTTTGGCCCATTGTGTGAATGTCGGATTACACAATACTTTCTCAAGAAGGAAAAAAACAGTTGTGTCATCATTTCGGGCAACACTTTTTTCCATGGGTGTTGTCTGATACGTGTCGTCTATTGCCAGATTTCTTGTAGTGCACATTACATTGAATTTCTACATAATATTGAATTATCTATGAATGTCTTACAGGTAAACGTATAGTTCTAGACTGATCAGAGTGAAACTTCCGGACTGCTTGTTTAATCCACCAGTGAGCATAGGTTGAGAACTTAAACCCATTTGAAAAAATGGTGCCTTCTGATCCTTGTGAAACTGCCAAATACAGAGTACGCTTTAAGCAACATCACAATCTTCGTGCAAGTTTTATCCAAGATCTCTGATCTTAGTAATAAAAAAATGATAAACAACTACTTAAAGAGTTCTACTTAATCTCCTAAAGTATCTGAACCAAGTCAAACTACAATTCAGAGCATTAAAAAAGATCCGAGGCATAAATCAATCTTTCAATTCTGAGAGCATTTCCAATATCTTTTGCACATCAGTAAAAGCAACAACCCATTTAAGTTACAACTCTATAATCAACCATATAAGCAAAAAAATCAGGAAAATGGCAGGAAAAATATTAATAAAATTACCCCATAACAGTGAAGGGGGCTGCTTATGTGCCATACCTGCTGCACCAAGGGTATTCTTCTGTGCTTGTTGAGATCCTTGTAATAGAAATTGCTGATCAGTTTCTAGCAACACAACACTTTTAGCTGGCCAGCCTAAAAGTTCAGCTTGCAGAATTGTCAATATCTGTGGAGATGCCACGATAGTTAGACAATCAGAGATGCTTGTACTTTTTCCATGAACAATAAGGTAACCATGAGTAACTAAGTAATGACCAATAAACATCACCTTCATCTACTGGAAGTGCCAAGGTTTCAGCATCTTCGTTGTCATACTCTTCAATCTTTTATTGTGCACCACTAATAATCACATATTGGCAAATCTTTGGATCGGTCTGGATAACAATCTCATGCCTGCAGCATGCACCCTTCAACGTGAAGCTCCATATCTGTAAAAAGCAAATAGAAGAAGTCACCACTAATGTTTAGGGAAATAACGATGATGACTAATCTGAATTCCTTACTGTCTTAAAGACCAGAGGCTCGTGAATTTCTTGACCGTCAAGAGTTTTAGCAGCATGTCTGAAAATTGACTCTGTTTATCCTCCGAATACTTCCACTGACACTATAAATCAACTCCTTTTGACTGCAAGAATCAATAACAGATAAGATTCGTCAAGTGTCCCCTGAAGGATTAATAAAAGTCAAATTATATATTAACATACAAGGATTAATAAAAGTTACCAGATGCAAGGTAGAAGGATATAGTAATTACTTGAAATGGGTGGCTCCGTGGCTGAGTATCCCCTGAACATAACCAGAGTTTTCTTATTATCGATGTTTTTATCAACCCATCTAGCCCAAGTCCTAAGTGCCTTCCTGGTAATAGTTTTGTCTGTAATATCAAACACTTGGTTGCTTCCTTTCCATATACGACGAAAACCAAACCACTTAGTTATTACTGTGCGAACCCTTGCTGGATATACCTATACAGAAGAACTAATAACTTAGTATACATTATGGGGTGTGTACAACGAATATTAGCTCACTACTGGATGCAAGTGAAGAGATAATTGAGTGAAGCCAATCGAACAATCGAATCAATTGAACCTAAATTAAGAAATCAATTGAATATAAACAGAAAACCCCCTAATTCGAAGTGAAGTAATCGATTGAGAAACCCTAATTACCAGTTAGAGAGCAAGATTGTAAATGATGATGTAGAGAAAATCTTATAATTAGAGAGGAAAATGTGTATATCAGTTTAGATTAGTAAAGTTTGGAATATGTGGAGTATAGGAAAGATTGGGGTAGATAAGGGGGAGAAGGGCGGCAACCAAACAATGAAAATTTTAGGTTAGGGGAAAAGTTGTGCGGCTTAACATTTTTCATTTTTCAAGCTAATGATCTATTTCATTTTTTAATTTTTTAAATATTTTATTAAAAACAATGGGGGGAATAAAAATTTGGTGAAGGGGGGAAATAACTTTTGGAAATGGGGGGAATTTGTGCGCCATTTTACGTTTTTTAATATATTGTATCATTTCATTTTTTAATTTTTTAAATATTTTGGTAAAATTTCTATTTTCATTTTAATTTTATAAAATATTTATTTGATTTCAATTTTAAAATTTAGTGTTGAGAAAAAATAATCAAAAAATAAAAAGGTCGGGTTGTATGAGATTTTAACAAAAACGTAAGAAAAGTGTTGCCCCCTCTAACATGTAACGGGACACGATCCAGATTCATTGAACGATTTTTTGAATGATTTCTTCGACGATCGAACCGTACGGATGTCAATAAACACTCATTTTAGTGTTAGGAAAAAATAATCAAAAAATAAAAAGGGTGGGTTGTGCGATATTTTAGAAAATCGTAATAAAAATAGTTTTAAAAAATAAAAACAATAATCACTGACAAAGCAAGAGTTACGGGTACTAGTCAATATACTACTGATCTACTAATATCTCCAACCAAATTAATTTTTTATTTTTTGAAAAGTTGGGAATATCAATATAGTAGATATAGCTTAACATTAGTACGTTTGGATCGTCGACAAATAGTTATTAAAAAATAGAAACAATAATCAGTGACAAAGCACGAGTTATGGGTACTAGTCAATATACTACTGATCTACTAAGATCTCCAACCAAATTTATTTTTTATTTTTTAAAAATTTGGGAATATCAATATATTAGATATATATTGACATCCATACAATTGGATCGTCGAGAAATAATTTTTAAAAAATAGAAGGAACAATCCGTGACAAAGCACTAGTTACGGGTACTAGTCAATATACAAGTGATCTACTAAGATCTCCAAAACTAAAATGAGTGTTTATTAACATCCGTACGGTTCGATCGTCGAAGAAATCATTCAAAAAAATTATTCAGTGAATCTGGATCATGCCCCGTTATAAGTAGCAGCACTTTTACTACGTTTTTGTTAAAATCTCGTATAACCCGGCCTTTTTATTTTTTGATTATTTTTTCCCAACACTAAAATGGGTGTTTATTAACTTTGGTACGGTTCGATCGTCAAAGAAATCATTCAAAAAAATTATTCAGTGAATCTGGATTGTGCCCCGTTATAGGAAGCAGTACTTTTACTACGTTTTTGTTAAAATCTCGTATAACCCGACCTTTTTATTTTTAGATTATTTTTCCCCATACTAAAATGGGTGTTTATTAACATCCGTACGGTTCGATCGTCGAAGAAATCATTCAAAAAAATTATTCAGTGAATCTGGATCATGCCCCGTTATAAGAAGTAACACTTTTACTACGTTTTTGTTGAAATCTCGTACAACCCGACCTTTTTATTTTTTGATTATTTTTCCCCAACACTAAAATGAGTGTTTATTAACATCCGTACGGTTCGATCGTCGAAGAAATCATTCAAAAAAATTATTCAGTGAATCTGGATCATACCCCGTTATAGGAAACATCACATTTACTACATTTTTGTTAAAATCTCGTACAATCCTAACTTTTTATTTTTTGATTATTTTTTACCAACACTAAAATGAGTGTTTATTAACATCTGTATGGTTCGATCGTCGAAGAAATCATTCAAAAAAATTATTCAATGAATATGGATCGTGCCTCGTTATAGGAAGTAGTACTTTTACTACGTTCTTGTTAAAATCTCGTACATCCGTACCTTTTTATTTTTATATTATTTTTTCCCAACACTAAAATGAGTGTTTATTAACATCCATACGGTTCGATCGTCGAAGAAATCATTCATAAAAATTATCTAGTCAATCTGGATTGTGCCTCGTTACAGGAAGCATCACATTTACTACGTTTTTGTTAAAATCTCGTACATCTAGACCTTTTATTTTTTGATTATTTTTTCACAACACTAAAATGAGTGCTTATTAACATTTTTACGGTTCGATTGTTGAATTGTTGAAAAATATTTTTTTTAAAATAGAAACAATTATTTGTGATAAGCACCAGTTACAACTACGAGTATATTTAGTAGTTATGTACTAAGATCCCAAATCAAATCAATTTTAGAAATTTTAGGAACTTTTATAAATTTTAAATCTATTTTTGAAATATTTTTTAATAAAAACATAATTAATTTAATATCTCACAAATGAAAATTATTTTATAAATTTTCTTTTTCAATTCCCTCTCTCCTTTCCCTCATTCGTTTCTTGAAATTTCATTAAACCTAAATTTCCCCCCTTTGCCAAATTTCAATTCCCCCTCTTTTTTCCCAGAGACCTCTCCTTGACTCCGTGTTTCTATCTCTCACACGCACAAACACAAACTCACGCTTAGCCCATTCTCTCAATTACTCACCTCCTTCATAGAAATGAACCCTTCTCTCCCCAAATCCAAATATCTATCCCCGCATATTTCCCCCTTCTCTTTCTCGATACACACTCTCCCTCGTTCTCACCATATCTCTCTCTCTCTCTCTCTCTCTTTCTCTCTTATCTCTCTTTAAAAATTAAAATGCTAGACACAAACCAGAATCAGGAGGAGATGACAAAGGGTGCTAGAGGGGAGGCTGTTAAATTTGATTGGATTAAAATTGATAGAAGGGAGGAGATGACGATGACCCAGATCAATAAATTCAAAGGTATGATTTTTATTACAATCCAAGTTTTTGCATAGTTTTTGTTAGTAATTCTTTATGCATATTGCTAAGTGGTGGTTAGTAATTCTGGATTAAGCCTTTCTTTGCAGGTAATTCTGTATTATGCATAGTTTTTGTGAGATAATTTGATGGTTTTCTATGTGGAAGTTAAATGAAATTGTATGAATAACAATAACACACACATGTTTCCATGAGGTACTTGTATTGTTGGGATGTAATATTGTAAAAGATTAGCAAGTTCAATCTTTTCTATATCCGGAGGAGAAGTGTGTATGATCTTCACCACAGTATTTTAGGTGACAACACCATAATTCTTTTAGTAATTATAAATTTAAGCTATTTTCTGTCACCTTGTAGTCATCTCCTACTGATAGTGAATTGAACATAATACTTGATGCACAGGCCTCTTATTCGCTATACTGATAACTGGCATCCTGACGGATTCAATAAAGCTTGTAGTTGTAATCTGAATGAAGATGCCCAATAGGTAGACACCATCATACTTGCTTTTTTCTGTGTAGCACATTTCTGTTTAATTGAGGTAGATTTGGCTTACTTGCATCCTTTATAAAATATGTATGTCAAAAAGTTATAACAGTATGGTCTGCAATTTTATTACATAACAGTCTAGTTTTATGCACTTGATTGCTTAATATTAGATCTTTTCACCTCCTATTTTCAGTTATATGACCAATTCAGCAATGTTGTATGTCACGGTAAATCACATGAGATAAGGGAAGGACACAAGAGTTTTCCAAGTGGTCGTACTTCATGTAAGCACAGTTCCTGCTTTGTAATACAAGAGTGTACATCAGTTCCATATAAATTTATTGTATCCAGATTTTAACAATAAAGACACCCTGGTGCAAATACGCTGACTTAGTTTCCCAGTTTAGCATCTTAATTCTTATACACTCTGTCTCTCCCCCACTCGAAAGTTTTCAATGTTAAAAATTTGATATCCAATAGCAATTTTGAAACAGAAATTTGTCTCTATGTAGAGAACTGTAGATATTCTTGTAGCACATCTAATCCTCAAAATTTGTCATTCCCCAAACTTGAATGTACCACATATATTAAACCGTGTTAGGGGTCTTGCGAGCTGATTTTAGAATGTCAAATTGGAATGAATTTTACATATTGAAATACCTGCAACCTAAGTATATTTGAGCTTTCAAATATTTGATAGTACTTTGAACAGCCAAAACTCCTTGTATACATGTCCTATAATTTGAAGCTAAAGGACCCTAGTAGTAATATTTATGATTTATTATTGCTAAACTTGTATCTGAAGTTGTATGTATTTATTAAAGATGTAGCGTGATTCTGTTGTGGACATGACACTTATGATCCTTGCAGTGTGTGCTTTTGTAATAATTTAAATGGTCAAAGAATCAGGTACTAATTCCTTGCAGTGTGTGCTTTTGTATCCTTCGTCAAGTATATATATTGATTACTTAACTTCTATGAACTTGAATTTTTTTGTTTATAATTTGGTTTGCAGAAATATTTCACCTATTTGATAACGTTACATCTTGTATGATCTTTCAGGTTGTCGAAGGTCTGATCATTTATTTGTAACCCTTCACGCTACTGCATTGAACCAAATGGTTCACGCAATTACATTGAAGCTGTTATGGATACTGCAAGAGAGGATGAACCTTCTCAAGATAATAGTTCTTTGATCACCTTAAACCTGACAATCACTCTCAAATTTGTATGTATGTATATAGATTGGTCTAGCAGATATTAGGCCTGATTTTTTGATGGTTGTGTAATGATTGTATTAAATCTACAATGTTGACATTGTTTTTATTAAATAATGTTTAATTTATAGTAATTTTGGTGTGTTGATTGTATTGGCTAGCATAGTTTTTTGTCTCAATAAACCATTGTCTAGTCTAATTTTAACCAATGGAGGCATCTTTAATAACAGTTGTTGTAAATCATATGAGACAATAGTTACGTAACAGACAACACCTCAATATACATGTTGTAAATCATACTAAGTGTTATCCTTTATACTCTACAACAACATGCCATATGAGATAACATGTTGTACATCTAACCATAAAACAAATCGTTTTTGCTAAGAAACCATTGTCTGTAGTGACATACAACAACAGCCCTGATCAAGTAAAGGATTGTATCTTTTGCACTTCAACAATAGGCTTTATTTTAAAAACCATTGTCTTTACTGCTTAAAACAACAATATATTCGTTAAAATGTGTTGCATTATTGGAGCTTTGACAAGAGGTTTCCAAAGAAGTGTTGTTGTTTCTGGGTATCAGACAACTCTTTTCAGGTGGCTTTTACTTGTCTTTCAACTTTCACACAACAGTTTGCTGTGTGTTGTCTGAGGTGTGTATCAGACGACTTTCCGATAGTCAACAGTTTTCGGTACCTTCAGACAACATGTTTTGCCAGTTGTCCGAAGCAAAAATCCTTGTAGTGCTTCATTAATTTCACTGTTCGGTTTTATATAAATAACGTATATACTGAATTTTTTATGTAATTATTTAAGAATAAGTTAACTTGAATTGTTTAGATAAATTTTATTCTCAATCTGTCTACATATTTTATTTGTAAATTAATTATTTAATTTATTTAGTATAAGGTTGATATAAATTGATTGTTGGTGCCTAGCGGTAGAATTCTTGTACATAATAGTTCTCCTTCTCCACGTCAGCTTTGTTTAACCCGCCTGTATAATCACATTGGTCGTGGTCGCTATGTAAACAAATTAATATTTTTTATTGAAAATATGATATAATTATAATATAATCTTGACCATTAAATTTGTCTGAATCCAACGGTTCTTATATTTTTCGTGGTAGTACTAACAACCAAATGTCCTCTTTATTTTTATTATATATATATATATATATATATATATATATATATATATATAGGCTAGCGTTCGTTCAAATAGAAACCAATCTTAGAATAGAAACTAGAAACCTACACTAAATAAATTATATTTCATTTATTTTAATGACCCCACTAGGGGCAACTTCACAAAAAACTTATAAAATTCTTGGCTTTATTCAACAAAAATATAAAAAAAAAATACTGTTCACGTGCCACGTCATCACGTGAACAGTAACTTTTTTTAAATTTTTTTTTTATCTTTTTGTTGAATAGAGCCAATAATTTTAAACTTTTTTTTGTATTGGGATACCCCTAATTTGGTCATTATATTAGCTTTAAATATTTAATTTAGGTTTAGTTTCTAGTTTGTATTCTAAGTTAGTTTCTATTAGAACAAGATCCTATATATATATAGAGTCCTACTCCACTACAAACTAAAATTAACTACAAACAAAAAACTAAACACTAATCCAACATTTCATGCTAATCTAATGATCAAACTAGGTGTACCCCAATACAAAAAATGCTTAAAATACTTGGCTCTATCCAAAAAAAAAAATTAAAAAAATCATTGTTCACGTGATGACGTGGCAGTGGATTTCACTGGTTAATGGTGCTTCGCACCTTCTTGTATGGCGCTTCACGCCTTTATCATTCTAAAGTTGTAAGGAATGACAATCAATGGTAAAGGCAATAGACGATTGACGGGTGTGTCGAGAGCCTTCGGCCCTCATGACTACCTAACTCATCCGTTTACTGTCTTAAATGCTTCGCATTTCCACGGCAAGATTTTTTTTTTTTTGTTGGATAGAGCCAATTATTTTAAGCATTTTTTGTGAAGGTACCCTTGGTGGGAACCTTAGAATAGATGAAATATAATTAATTTAGTGTTAGTTTGTAGTTTGTATTTAAGGATTGGTTTGTATTTGAGCAAAAGCCTATATATATATATACTAGCTTATAACCCGTGCAACGCACGGTTCCTATTCTAATATCTATAATTATATTTTTAATTTTTTAAATATTTATTTGTTATTAATTTACATATCAAATTGTTATTAAAACATTAACATGTATAAAATTTTACACGTTCATTTAATATTTGTGTCCTGTCTTGAATTCTTAAAATTTGATTTGGACAAATTTACATTCCACATGAAATTAGCAAAATAATCTTTAATTTAGTGATGGCTTAACAATCTTTAATTTTTATGTTGAAATTGTATTCGATTTATGAAATTTACTTATATTTCGTTTAGATTATCAAATTATCCATCTTATTATTTGAAGATAGTTCTACTAACAACCAAATACAGTTTTAATAATAAATAAAAACCGTTAGATCATAAAATAAATATATGAAAAACAATGGATCTAGCATAAAAAATATTATATTTTTGAACATGTAAACTAAAAAAATGTATTTATATTGAAATACGAAAACGTGTATGTCAATGATTGAAATCATATATAATTCGATTATCTACATTGAATAGGATTATCAATGTAGGTCTTCTACACTGAATAGGATTAATGTAAAAATTTGTAATTTTATTTTCTATTGAGATTTTGAGTGTTTTTATTTCGATCATAATTGTTAAATCTTAATTAAATTAAAGATAATTTTATGAATTTCGCGTGAACTGTAAAATCATCCAAATCTGATGATTTCTAAATCTCGGGATAGAGCCCAAATAGTAAGTATATATATATATATATATATATATATATATATATATATATATATATATATTTATTTATTTATTTATTTATTTATTTATTTATTTATTTAATATTAATAAGAAAACTAAGTAAAATTCAATTGTATCCTTTTTTAATTATATCTTTTTCATATTATATATATTTTTTAAATTCAATTCCAGTGTAAGATTTTTTAATTATATCTTGTTTTGATTATAATTTCTTTTTTAATATGATATAATCTTGATCGTCTATTTTTTTTGCTAATTTTGATCGCATATTTTTAAAAATATTAGATTCGATGGTTGAGATTATTTTGATAGTAACCAAACCTTATGGATAAATTCCATTTACGCTTATTATATATAAGCTGTTTATAGTGATGAAGCATTCTAATTGTGTTAAATAAGTATACAGTTGATATATACTGAATTGTATAATAATATACAATGCATATATTAGATTTTGTGCAGGATTAAATAATAAACAGCCTCATAGTTTTGCTAGAAAACCTTATTATAATCAGAGACATAGTTGTTGGTTGTATACTATAAGTTATAACCCTTCATATTATAATCCTTTTTAAAATTATATTAGAATACTATAGTTGTTCATATATTTTTTTTAGTTATAATCCTTTTTATATTTTTTTTTAAATTCAATTTCAATACTACCTTTTTTAATTATATCCTTTTTAGATTATAATTTTTTTTTAATATGATATAATTTTGATCGTCTATTTTTAAAAATATTAGATTAGACCGTTGAGATTATTTTGTAGTACAATGATATCCTTTTTAGAATATAATTTCCTTTTTAATATGATATAATCTTGATCGTCTATTTTTAAAAATATTAGATTCAACGGTTGAGATTATTTTAACAGTACAGTGACCAAACCACAGTGACCAAATCAAAATTTATGGAAAAGATCCCCCTTACGCTTATTATATATAATAGTAAGGATAAAATGTGCCACAACTTTGAACTTCTTTTTTATTTTAATTCAATGCTACGAAACACTACACATAGATAAAATTTAAATAAACAAAAATTTTAATCCAACGAATTATAAACAACGGATCATGAAGAAAGGGTATTATAGTAAATTAACAAAGTGAAAATTGTAAATAAATATATAAGGATATA
The DNA here is from genome assembly GCA_037693485.1 of Kitagawia praeruptora. Classification (NCBI taxonomy): domain Eukaryota; kingdom Viridiplantae; phylum Streptophyta; class Magnoliopsida; order Apiales; family Apiaceae; genus Kitagawia; species Kitagawia praeruptora. The sequence continues at coordinate 22,403,493 of CM075347.1, forward strand.
ATTTATAATCCAACGGATGATTTTTAATCCAATTTTTTAATCCAACGGATCATATGATAAATAAATATATAAGGATATAATTTATATCATAAATATATAAGGATATAATTTATAATCCAATGGGTGATTTTTAATCTAATTTTTTAATCCAACGGATCATATGCTTTTGGTAGTACAGCGACGACGACCAAAAATTTGGATAATATCTCTCTTATGCTTATTATATATAAGTTATTAATGATATAAATCCGCATACAAATCACCATTAACTTTTTCAACTTAATGATTTCTGAACATGCATGGGATTGCCCATACTGGGGCGCCTCGCCTGGAAAAAAAATTACAAGTAAACTTTCGATACAACCAATTCATATTCAGAATTCCTAGCATTGCTCTGTGCTTTCAAAAAAAAAAATTACGTACATGCAGGGCTATATTTGAAGTACTGCTTCTTCAATTTTTGAAAAGAACAACTATCTCCGAATGACTTGCATACATATATTTACAAATATGAATGTAATTTCTGTAATTTATGTTAAGAAGAATGAACAATTTAAAGTGAATCTCCAAAAGCACATTGTGTATGTGACCACATATCTAAAAGTATAGCATATAAACGTTCCAATCACCAACACGTTTTCTAAAAGTATAGGATACAAACGTTCCAATCACCAACACATTTTCCAAAATTCTCAAACCAAAAGTAAAACAAAAACCGAGTAATGATGGGTAGCATTAGACATGATTCTAATCATGAAATTATTCTAAACAATGTTGTTAACTAGTCAAGAGAAAAGCGAGAAAAATGGTTTCATCAAAATCCTAAACACTGGGAGGATCAGTCTGCTCCTTATCCAGCCCCTTGAACCACAGCTAAAAAATAGTGGGATCTGCCAATACATATATGATGAATATATCAATTCTATGTCAAAATATTGAAAACAAAATAAATTAATAAAAAGTTAGAAGTGAAATACCATCAATGTCCGCATCAGGCATGTTGGTTGTGACATTTCCAACTGCGTCACCTAGAATCAAAATGAGAAAACGGTAAATTTTAAATTTGAAAATAAGTGGACCATGTAAAAAGTTAACAATTTATATTCAGTTTATACCTGAAACTGCAACAGGCAAATCCTCACCCTCATCAAAATGGGCTAGCTCAAGATCATGTGACCATGTATCATGCAGTGCCCCTGCATGAAGTAAAGTATTAAAAAGTGAATAATGGAACGATACATATCAATCTGACTGACAACACTAACTTATAGAAGGAATTAATTCAAGTAGAAATCCAACACTAACGATAAATATCACCTTAGACACCATCTATTGACAAGAAATAATTAATAATAAATAGGACACCAAAACATATTTACTCTCTAATAAAGACGACGTTAGGATTTACCGTTGTGGTTCTTTGATTTGTTTTTAGCTCAATCTAATTGTGTGTATAGGGTCTTATGCTATAATAAAAATATTATTCAACACTTCCTATCAATCATACAATATGTTTCGTTATGCATGATTGATAACAACAATCATCATCACGAAGTGTTGGTACAATTGCCATGTCAACTATAACAATTTTACGTTCATTTTCTTTGTTTGCTTGATCAGTTAAATTCTCACTCTTCTTGCGAAAGAGTTTTTGAGGGTTATTTTCAAACGGTTCAAGAGGTTTTTCAGATGTATAAGTGTTGACCATGTACTTGAAAACACGAAACATTTAAACCACACTTATTGACACAAATTAACACAAAACAAAAGTAAATCAAATTCAATCCTCAGCGATTCCAAAAATTGACGTGATTCAATTTAAACCCTTTTTGTGTCATATGTAATAAAAAATAAGTAAGAGGGTATCGTTTTACGCCAAGGATCAAGGGCTCACTTTTCTTTTATTTTGGATAAAATTAAGAATGATTTTTGGTTTGATTTGTTATTTTTAATGAAATTAACTAAATATTGCTTAATGAAGAATTGATGTGTAAACAATTGGAGAAATATGTTGAAAAGCATGTAAATCCACCAATAAACCCATGACATACAAGATATTGAATTCTAAACTCCGTCAATATACTTTAAAAAATACTTATAGAAAACTTGCATGACCACATAGAAACAAGTACTGCTATCCATATAACCCCATGATCACATAGAAATGTTAATACGAATTACACACTTATACAATTAATCCCATTACCATATAGAAAGATTAATTGACTTTATAGTGACCACAATCATATAACAAACTTGGATGATCACATATATACCATTGCTAATTCAAATCTCTATAAGCATTGATGAACATATAAGCATAATCAAGCACATATCTCAAGAAATCATAATTTTACTACTTATAATATTATCATGAGGTCTACGACTTCAAAACAACCCTCCAACGAATAAGATTTAGCCTACCATTCAAACATATAATATTCATAAAGAGATAGAATACAATAAAAGTAGAGATGTAGAAAAGAAATCCCAATGAAAATTTCCAAGCATACACTTTTCTCCTTGCAATCTTCTTCTCTTCCTCTCGGTGGCTCCTCAATGAAGTACATAAGTAATATATCTAACAATAATAACCTAATACAAAACATATTTTTAATGTCTATAACAATAAAACATGACTTTCCATAATTGGATAGATTTCTCAAAGTCAAAATTCGTAGTTGACTTTCCATAAGATCTTGGGATGCTCCAAATGAAATTTGATATCTGACCTATAGAACGGAAGAGAATCTTGTTATGTTCGCGTGAACTATTGAATCGTCGAAATCGATATTTAGAACTCAAGATGCAATCCAAACAATGAGTCTTGCGTGTGTGGCCCAATTAATTTGAATTTGATTATAATTTAGCTCTAGTCCTTTTCAATTTAGAATTTCATGCTTTCTACCATAAAATATTACAATCTAATTGATAAAGATCCAATTCAATGCAAAATATAATTAAGATGGAAATAAAAATCATGTAAAATACATGTATATATGTACTTTCTCAAATGACTAAGTAAATAACAGATAGCATTGTGATAAAATTTCATTTCCTTCTACATTTTATATTATATATTTATTGAATCATAATAAGTAACATGATTAAATGCGATTATCAAATTTTTCAGAAGCTATTCAACTAAACATTCGCATAGTTATCAAGACTTACTACTGTGATTATTTATTTAGGCTTTTCACAACGAATTAATCGAATTTTATGAGTAGTAACATAAAGAATTCAAAATACGATTAAGAGATGATATTAGTTTTGTCAGTAGTGTGTTGCAGAAGAATTTACATTAGTTTTTTTTTCTTTGATAATCATTTTGTTGGCATTTTAGCACTTGGCACAGCTTGTAATCATCGTATCTGCAAATCCTATAGGTCTGTTTAGTTAAAAATCAAATCATCGAAAAGCACAAAACACAAATTTAACAAACTCGTAATCAAAATTCATCACTAATTACAGGAAAAATAATATTACAGCTAACAAATCAAGAAGGATCTGGAACTTTTGACAAATAATGTGTATTAAGCAAGAGAAATGCTATAGTCCCCAAAAGGGTTCCCAAAACCATTTCCAAATAATGAGTTGTCATTATATTATTAATTGATCTTTATATTATTTAGATGAATTTATCGTGTATACATATGAATCCACAAATAAAAAAACCATGTATCATTCGAGAATAAATTTGAAATCCGTTTTAATAGCATTACTCTATTAACAAATTATCTTCTAGTTTCAGGATATACCATGAGATTTGATTCTTATTTTTATATATATTGCTATATATATACGACATTATTTAATTTTTTTGGAAGATACGATATTAAGTAATAGGTGGAACACGCACTTAGTTTTTTCTCATATCTCAAATATGTGTTTTAAATAAAAATAGAGAATAATGTTCCTGAGATTACCTTAGGGACTTACCTAAGGTACTTTCCTTAAATCCTTATAAAATAAGTGGCCCTGCAATGTATTTTTGTGAAAATTAGATTATCCATGAAATTTCTTTTAATTTTATGGAAGTATCTAAGGGAAAATACCTGAGATAATCTCAGGTACATCATTTTCATAAAAATAACTGTATAACTAATTAATAGCATAAACTTTACTAGTCTAGCAGTAGTAGTATGTACATTATCTCTACATATGTTCGCCCATCTACCCTGTTTTTCCAAACATCAAGGATCATATATGCTTTTGCTAATGTAGAGCGGCCTAGCTTTTGTTCTGTTCTTAGTTAAGATCTAGGAGTAGCAGGCTTAGGGGCTACGTTTCAACTCAGTGTATGATCTCAGTGTAGTTGACATCTTCCTTTCTAATATAATATTCTGTTTATCAAAAAAAAACTTTGATTAATTTATAATCTATAGTTATCATTAGCTATATGTTGGACAGAAGTAGGGATGTCAAAAAAACCGATCCGACGGATACCCGATCCAATTCGAACCGATTAGATATTATCGAACCCGATTTTATGGATTTGGATCTTACTGAACCCTATTTTTTGGATTTGGATTTTTATAAAATTGAATTGTAAATTACTATTTAAGTAGGCATTGGTGTTAAAGGGAAAACTGAAGTCTTTCAGCTGCTTATAGTTGAGTTAAAAGTTATAAATGACTGCAATTCGTCTTACATGAGTGTTTGGATTATTGCAGGTTGAGAAGCTCTGGTGATTGGTGCTTCAGATCAAACAAGGTCAATTTGAGAAGTTTGGAGCTATTGCTAGTCTACTAGTCTACACTTTGTTTCTGGATATTTATTTGCAGTTGTATTTTCATTTTTATGTCCCTGGATATTTAGAGTGGTGTAACTTGGACTAATTTATTTTTATGTCTCTGCAATCTAAATATTTATTTGCAATTGTAATTTTAATTTTTATGAAATTTAACTTTAAAAAAATATTACTACTTATTTACAAGAATTCAAAATTCGGGTTTGGATAAATCCGAACCCGATCCAAACTCGGTGGATCGGGTTTGAATTTTGAATTACCAACCATTTGGATTTGGATCGGTTTTGGATTTAGATTATAGATTCGGATTTAAATTTGGATATTACAGATATCCAACCCAATCCAATCCGTTGCCATCCGAGACAGAAGGTAAGAAACTGATGGAGCTGTACATGAAAGATAGATGAGAAAAAATCATCACACTTGTATTTTTATTATGCTTTAGTAGTGGTCAACATTCAAACATTCAGCGAGATTTCAAGTTTTTGAAATTTAACAAAAATACGTACCAGTTGTAGTTGTTCGTGGCATACAAGCCAAACTCTGTATGTTTTTTTTTGTTGCTAAACTGAGTATATTAAAAGAAAACAAAGGCAACAGGGATTTACCCATGCTCTATGACAAGCCATAGAGGTGGATGATTAAAAACAATCTAGAAAAGAAAGACAACAACTATCTAACCATCTAGCCCACTTCTAAAAAAACTGGAGCATGCTCTCTTAAGAAACCATGTAGAGGTTGCAAGACGAGTCTTAATGTCTATAAGAATTCCTGAGAACAACTTTGCTGGGACAAGGATTCCTTTATTATGAGCTCTGAAATTTTGTTCCCTCCACAGGTGATAAGCGGAGACCTGAAGGGTAAGCAATGCCAAGTGACGGAGAACCGGGTCTTGAATGTTGAGCCAAGAATGAAGCAGCTCAAGCCAAGAGGCTACTTGATAAGGCAAGCCAAGAGAATTCCCCAACTGAGCTATAATCTGATGGCTGTACGTGCAATGCATGAGAAGGTGATCAAGAGACTCTCGACCTCCAACACACAGATAACAGCAATCAATGACATCCATACCAAATGAAGAAAGATGTTGTAATGTGTTGAGTCTCCCATGACAAACCAACCATAAATAATAAGCATACCTGGGAACCGCAAGCTTATGCCAGACTCCTTTATGCCAGGAAACATTCGGCATTTTGAAACGAATAGAGTCCCATATGTTCCAGATTTTAATTTTACTAATCGGGTGCCCATCCCAAATAAGCACATCAGGTTTGCTAAGATCGAATACAGGGGTATTAAAAGTAGCCAACCAGTTTGCAAGAACTGGACTAATGTGATGGAGCCTTCTATTAGGACAAGGTAAATTCCACACACCAGATTCAATAAGTTCATGAAGAACAGCATTGTGCGTAGAAGCAGCTAGCCTGAGTAATTATTGGATCATTCTTGTATGCAGCAAGACACAGCGAGTTCCACCAGGGGTCAAACCAAATAGAGATTCTCTGACCGTCACCAATTCTATAGGACAAGAATTGGCAAGCCAAGGATCTTAACTGTAAAATACGTCTCCAAATCCAGGAGCAATCAGAAGGAATATCCATGGTTCAGAATTTATAATGCTTAAGGGTCGTTGCATTGATCCAACGTGGCCAAACGGAATCAGACTTATTAACAATTTTGCAAAGGTGAAGTAAGAGCTGAGCCTTATTCCATTCTTTCATGTTTTTTAGACCGAGACCACCTTCTTCTTTAGGCAAACACAACGTAGCCCAGCTCACTTTGTTCCCCCCCCCCCCCCCGGTCGATAACTTCGAACCTTTCCATAAGAACCGAGAAAACAATTTTTGCAAATTATTGTGAACTGTCACAGGAAGCATGAAATGGTTAGTCCAAAAGGATTGCATAGAGAACAAGACAGACCTTATAAGTTGAGCTCTACCTGCGAGGGAAAGAAATAAATTAGTCCAGCTCATGATCCGGGCAGTGATTTTATCAACCAAAGGCATGCAATCATTTACGCTAAGCTGCGAAGAAATGAGAGAGACACCTAGAAATTTGACAGGAATAGTGCCATGAGGGATGCCAAAGGTATTGTTAAACCAAAAGACAAGATTGTCATCAAAGTTGCAAAAAAACACCGTACTTTTTGTTATGCTAGGCTTTAGCCCACTTAAAGTTGAAAATCTCGTCAAAGAAGTGTGTTTAATAGAAAACTGGTCTCCGTTTGAAAAGAGTAAGACATCATCAGCAAAGAAAAGATGAGTAAGCCCAAGGTCTTTACACTTCCAGTGATGTTTGTAGTTAGGAGGTTTGGAGTCAATAATGCATGAGAACACATTCATAGCAATAGTGAACAAGTAAGGAGACATTGGATCCCCTTGACGAACACCTTTAGCACCTCGAAAGTAACCTTGAAGAGACCCATTAATTTTCACTGAATACCGAGTAGTGGAGATACAAGCCTAAATCCACTTGATGAATCTAAACGGAATCCCAATTTTATGTAAAACAGCCACCAAGAAATTCCAGTCAAGGGAATCGAAGGCTTTATGCAAATCAATTTTTAAAGCACACTTAGGCATGCCCGTTACTCTGTTGTAACCACGAAAAAGCTCCTGCGCCATAAGAATGTTGTCAGAAATGTTTCTGCCTTTTACGAAAGTAGACTATGCCGGATTAATCACGGTAGGAAGCACCATCTTGAGCCTGTTCACTAGAATCTTTGAGATGCATTTGTATGCGATTGTGCACAAAGAGATTGGGCGAAAGTCCTTAATATGAGTAGGGGCATCTACTTTTGGCATAAGAGCAATGGACGTGGAATTGATAGCAGGATGCATATCACAAGTGGCAAAAAATTGCTTTATTGCTGTTGGAAAATGTTGTGCCCACAAAATCCCACGTAGCCAAGAAAAATTCAAGAGTGAACCTGTCCGGCCCTAGGGCTTTATTACACTTCAAAGACTTTAAAGTCTTAAAGATTAAGTCATCTGAAATGGTAGCTAGCAGGGAAGCACATTGAGTTTCATTAACAGTAGGACAGTTGATATTACCATGTTATTCAGGAAAAAATTCGCTTGAGGAATAACCAGAGGTTCGATAGAAACCTGTTGCGTTGAGGTAGCTTGATGCATCTACTGCAAGGTAGGAGTCCCAAGGGTGTCTCAGAAATAATCAATAGCAACCTTCGAAACTTGATCAAGGCCATACTTAATCTCCCCTTGGTCATTTGACAAAGCAAATATTTTATTAGTGTTCCAATTCGCTTTGACCTGGTTAAAAAAGAATCTAGTGTTTCCGTCTCCCTATGAGAGCCATTTCACTCTAGATTTTTGTAACAACAAAGCCTCTTCTTCAAGAATGCAGAATTCAAGATGTTTAATAGCTACCTCCTCCTCTTTTAGCAAAGAGATACTCACCGGATTACTCCTCAGTTGAACCTGTAAATTATGAAGCGAATCACGCGCAATAGTAACATTGGAATGCACATTACCATGGTTCTTGTTAAGATCCACCAACGCTTTCTTCACAATTTTCATTTTTTTACAGAAAGTAGACATCGGATCACCATTGATATGTTGAGACCAGGCCCTTTGAACCACATCCATGAAACCAGGGATTTCTGTCATAAAATTAAAAAATTGAAATGATTTAGAACTCCGTTCCAGATTGAGAGGGTTGACAAAGAGGAGAGGATTGTGATCCATCAACCCACGAGGTTTAACAAAAACCTGGCCTTCCGGAAAAGTAGTAAACCAAGCAGCATTTGCAAGCATGCGATCCAGACGTTTTAAAATCAAATTATCTGGATTTTTCCTTTTGTTAGTCCAGGTAAAAAAGTCTCCATGAGTTCTGATATGACCAAGAGAAGCATCATTGACACAGGTCCTGAATGCCTACATATCAGTGGTCCAATGCTCACGCCCCCCAGCAACTTCATTAATTTGAAGAATAGAATTGAAGTCTCCCGTAACACACCATGGAAGAACAATCACTAAACTAAGATTTTTTATATCAGACCAAAGAGCAATCCTTTCAAGCGGAGAATTTAAAGCATAAACAAAGGTAACACAAAAATTCAGCTGTTTTTCTAAAAAATAGACCTTGCATGTGATATGTTGATCAGATTCGGAAATGCAGTGAACTGACCATAATGAAGGGTTCCAGCCCACCCATAAACGACCATTGGGGTGATGATCATAGTTAAAAAGCCACGACCAATCTCTTCTAATTTTAGATGCAGTAGAGCAAGCATTATGCTCTTTAACTTTAGTTTCAATACAACACATAAACGAAATTTGATTGCTAGAAATAAAATGTAGGAGGTCCTTTTGATGGGTGCTTTTATTCAAGCCCCGAACATTCCAAGAGGCAAAATTATTTTTGATTGGAAGGTCTAACTGGCTTACCAGCCACACGCAGACTTCTCTTAATGATGACAGGGATAAACCCATCCGCATCCATGTTGTTTTTCTTATAGCTGAATATTCCCGTTGAATGCTTTCCCCTGGTAGATTTAGGAGATAAACCATCTCTGACTAGGTTAGTAGAAGTTGAGGCTGGAGCTTGTTTACCAATGTTTCCCAAGTCAATAATAAAACCGGGTGGTTGTTTAATTTTGTTAACGTATATTATTATTATTGTTAAAAGATATTAAAAGATATTTTATATTCTGGGATGTTGGGATATTGATTTTATTTATATTATTGATAATAGGGAATTTCCTTAAAGGTGATTGGAGTTACTTGGTATGTCTTGTGCTCGAATTCAGTTTTATGTGTATTTAAGTATTGATTTGATGAATGAATAAGACATAACCTTCAGAGAATATTTTATCATGGTAAAATAGTCTCAAATTCTCTTCTCATTCAAAGGTGGAGGCACTCGCCTCAAGTTTATTACAATACATCACAATTATTTATATAGCAAATCTCTAATTCTCAATAATGGAAATTAATATATTAAAAGAACTCTCCCTATTTACTAATAATACAATAAAGGCAATTCTCCATATTTTCTCTTAATAATATATATTAACATATTGAAAAATGCTAGAGGTACCAAATTGGGGTACCAAAAATTATTACCAAATGACATGGCATTGATTTGATTGGCTATAATTATAATGGGCCCGCCAGGGCCAACCAATTAAAACATTTCAAAATGACAAGTAGTTAGTGTCATGTCATTTTGTAATAAAATTTGGTACCTAATTTGGTACCTCTAGCACTACTCTAACATATTTGTCTAACAAATTTCTTTCTCTTCTTCAACTAACTCAGTTCCTACCTCTTAATTAAGCAAAGACTAGAAGGAATTACCTAGGATAATTGGGGGCACAAACTCCCCTATTTCCGGTTCGTCAATGTTATATGTATCTTCCCCGTTCTCCTTTTGAAGTTGCCCTGTTTCTGTATTAGCGATTGTTAGAACTCAATATATTCAGTTACCAATCCCTTTACAAGTGTTATTACAAGGGTATTTATAGAGCTTTAATAGGCCTTTCCTAACTAGGTGGGCCTGTGGCCCAACAGAAGTCCCCCCCTAAGTACAAAAGTATCTTCAGATCTTTCTAGGCTATTTAATTTACAAAGCCCAAGTTCTTTTACAATTTTTACAAAAGAAAATTTTTACAACAGAAATTTGTGGTGACACTTTATTGTGCCTTTAGTGGTCGGTTGACTTGTCTTTCCACTTTCGCATGAGTTGGAGGCTGTTGGATCGTGGTAGATTCTTTCCCCAGGTCGCGTGAAGTCGGTGACCCGTTTAGGTTCCAGGACCTCTGCGGAGTGTAAAAACTGGTAAAGTTGTTTGCAAACATGCCGACCGAATTTTTAGCCTGCCTTGTTAAGAGTAAAGCTGCATGGGCTTCAACTATGATGCCTAGTGTTGGAGTAGAAAGTGGACTCGAGGTTGTCTCGAAGAGCCTTGCGCCTCATTCTGGCATGGTTGGTATTGGTGCCTCTGAAGACAATGTTATGAAAGATTGATAGAATATGAGACAACGTGGTGGTATTGGTGTCATCATTCTAAGAAGTTGAAGGAGCTGGTGAGCTGCCCGAGTCTTGTGGGGTGGATGGGTTCACTTTCTGAAAATGTCATGGTATGTTTTCCTCAAATGAGTGCTAACGTGGAAGTCTTTGGAGTGGTTGTTGGGAACGATTTTCGTGTTTGTAAGAGTTTTGTAGATAAGGTGCTTTATCTTTATTTGTTTTACTTCGTTTTTCTTTGTTCTGGATATGATCTGTTTGCCTTCATACACCTCCTGCTTGTTTTACTTTGTAGCTATCCATGGAGTTGGAGAGGTTGTTGAATCTTGAGGATGTGGTAGACATCTCTGAGGTGAAGAAGCTCCGTGAGGAAGCGAGGGATTTGAAGGAGCTCAACGAGGGGTTGGAGGAGAGCTCTAAGAACTTAGCCAACGACAATACTGTTGCTGCTGACAAACTCTTTGCTCCCTTGAATGAAAAATCTGAGTTGATTACTTAGTGTTAATATAACCCTCTTTCTTTCTTTGAATTCCTTGGCGTATTTGTTGCATAACTTTGGAGTGACTTCTTTGTGTACCTGGTAACGTTTTATCTCACCTTTTTTTAGTTGGGAGTTCAGAGGTACCGTTAAAGATTTTAAGATTTGTGGGTTTTTGGCGTGATTTGTCATTCGCGGAATGGAGTAATCCTTATCTTTTCTTTGGCGAGGACTTCCTTGATGTGATTAGAATGTAGGCTTGGTATACTTTATCTTTTTCCTTTGAATTTGGAGAATATGAAGATGTCCGAGAGGACCCTGAGTTTCTTGAGATGTTTGAGGTGATCGATACTTTGTCCTTTGGCGTGATTTTACTTACTATTCTTTTGGTTTGCTATTTCATGGCGTACCCAGGGCCTAGTTTTGATGTACTTTACTTTTTTGAAGCCCTTGGCGTATTTATCGCATAACCTTGGATTGATTTCCTTGTACGCTTGGTGACTTGGCGAATTGATATTTGCCGTACTTTAATTTGGCGAATTGTAGGTTTGGCGCATCTTAATTTGGTGAATTGATATTTGGCAAATTTTTCCTTTGGATTTGGCGAAGTTAGAGATGTCTAAGAGGATCCAGAGCCTCTTGAGGTGTTTGAGATGATCGTTGTTTTGTCTTTTGGCGATTAGAATGTGGGCTTGGCGCACTTTACCATGGAGATGTCCAAGAGGACTCTAAGCTTCTTGAGCTATTTGAGGTGATCGAAGTATTGTCCTTTGGCATGGTGTTTCTTACCCCTTCTTTTTACTTAATATCTCATGGCGTAACCAAATCCTGGTTTGGGCGTACTTTATCTTTTCTGTTTAATCGGAGAAACTTACGAGCTTCGAGTATTCTCTTGGCACGATTTATCCTACGACTTGGCGTAACTTGGTGCATTATTTGGCGTAACTTGGCGTAGTTTTTGAAATTGGAGACGTCGATGAAGCCTTAGTGCTTCATTTAGAGACGTCGATGAAGCTTTAGTGCTTCGTTTGGTGCTTTATTTGGCGTTACTTTGTTTGTATTTTGACATAAACTTTACCTTTTCATCATTTTGAAGTTGGAGATGTCAACGAAGCTCTTGAGCTTCATGGAGTCTTTTGGTGTTACTTTGTTTATATTTTGGCGTAAACTTTACCTTTCCATCATTTTGAAGTTGGAGATGTCGACGAAGCTCTTGAGCTTCATGGAGTTGTTTGTCGATACTTTGTTTGTATTTTGGAGTAAACTTTAACTTTTCACCATTTTGAAATTGGAGATGTTGACGAAGCTCTTGAGCTTCATGGAGTCTTTTGGCGTTATTTTGTTTGTATTTTGACGTAAACTTTACATTTTCATCATTTTGAAATTGGAGATGTCGACGAAGCTCTTGAGCTTCATGGAGTCTTTTGACGTTACTTTGTTTGTATTTTGGCGTAAACTTTACCTTTTCATCATTTTGAAGTTGGAGATGTCGATGAAGCTTTAGTGCTTCTTCTTTTGGCGATTTTGCGATTTGTTTGAGCTCTTTCGAGCTCTTTTTACCTTTTCTTTGTCTCTTGGCCAATTGCAACATAGGTGTTTCTTGTATATATTTTTCCAATCATGTATGGAGATCTCTGTTGAGATTACCTTGGAGTTTCGTTTGGAGATCGACCGAGTCACTTTGGAAATGAATTTTGCTTTTCTCGAATTTTTATTGGATAAACGATTTTAGATGACCTTGTAGGTCATAGAAGGGAGCTATATGTGCGCATTTTGTACGCTAGAAGTTTAAAATATGGATAGCAATTTTTGATAAGTAAAATGTAACATAACACATTGTGAACGAAATACGAAAGTTTAAGATTTTGACTTCAACTTGAACCTTCATTCATAATAAACTTAAAACAAATGTCGACTTTAAACACAACTCATTCACATGCGGAACGAATCATGAAAGCAACTTGATTACACAAAAGCTTAGAGATTTACTTCATAACTTAATTTAAATAACTTAAAGAGACAAGCGATGTAAACTGGAGACTTTTATTGGTAGAATTTCTTAAGATGGATAGGGATACCTGAGATGCGAATGACCTGCTTGATGTATGTGAGGTCTCATCTTCATTCTTTAGTTGAACTGGCGATCTTGCTTGTGTTCTTCGCACGCCTCGGTATCCTCAATCACCTCGACGATATCCCATTGAGAGTTATATTCAAGTAGCCTATTCATCCTAGCCCTTGGAGATCTAGAAGACTGTATGCTTCCCACAGCCTCCTGAAGAGTTAGTCTATGTTCAAACAACTGTATAGCTGCTTGAAGTGATTGAGGTTCCTTTTCAAAGTATTCTTCGAGCACCGCATTGTGTTTAGACCTATCAATTCCTGCCACCAGGTATGTCATCGCTAAGTTTTCCACTAAATCTGGGATTTGAATCATCTCTGCTCGAAAACGAGTTAAGTACTCCCGAAGGATTTCATTTGATCTTTGGCGAATATTCACGAGAGAGGCCGTTAACTTTTTTGCTTTTTTATTAGTAGAGAATCTTGACATGAACTTTTCTTTCAAGTGAATCCACGATTTTATAGACCTTGCTGGTAAGTTGTTGAACCACATGAGGGCTGTGCCCTTTAAACACGTCGGGAAGAACTGACACTTCGCCACCTCAGTGTGCCCAAAGAAAGACATTCTTCCATCAAAGAGGTTAACGAAGTCATAGGGGTCCGTGAACCCATCGAACTGGTCCATTGGCGGTACCTTGAGATCCCTGTTTACCTTAGCCTTTTCAATACTCTTGATTAACGGACTCTCCGAAGAGACCTCAGTCTCTCCCGAGTGTGACTTGATGAACTCCTTGAACTGCAATATATCTTTCGCTGATAAGCTAGCCGTGCTTGATTCTTCTGCCTCATAATCCTCATCAGCATCCTCAGCGCACTCGTGTTCTTCATTTCTGGTTTTGCGTTTCCTCGATGAGGACGAATCAGAGGACACCTCCGCCTTAGAATACTTACTTCCCATAGATGTCCTCCATGAGGACTCATAAGTCTCAGTTTGATACTTTGTAGGAATATGACCCTCAAACACCTCACGGAGTTCCTTCTGCACTCTTGATACCTCATGGAGTTCCTTTTGCAATCTGATTATCTCCTTTTTGTGCTTTACTTTCTCAGCCAATATTTGCCTTTCTAAATCCAATCGACGAAGCTCATCTTCGATGACAAAGTTATTCAATGATCCGATCTGTTTCTCTTGAGAAGTGAGAGCTAATTGTCGAGAATCCTTATTTGACTTGCGAGATCCATTTAACGGATCTGAGATGCTAGGTCTCGGAATAAACAACGCTTGTGGAGCCATCAAAACTTTAGGTTTTTCACCGCGCTTAACACTTTGAACATCGCGAGTGTTTGTGGTTGGTTGTTTACTCCTCCCTTGAGCTTCATTGGCCATTCTTCATTTTAAATGGAGAATTGGGGTCGATTATGAAATATTGAAGCTCGATCTGTTGATTAGTTGGTGTTGATGGTTGGTAGCTGTTTAAAATTTTCTAGGGAGAGGTTAGAGCTCCTTCTAGCGCCATTGTTAGAACTCAATATATTCAGTTACCAATCCCTTTACAAGTGTTATTACAAGGGTATTTATAGAGTTTTAATGGGCCTTTTCTAACTAGGTGGGCCTGTGGCCCAATAGCGATTAAGTCTAATATAGGCCAATCCAGACCATTGTATACCTCATCCACCTCATGAACAACCGGAGTGGTATAAAGGACCAAAGCATTTTTGAAGGCACTTGATTCAGAAACAGGTGTTGGCTGCTCTTGAGACGTGTATGTTTATTTAAGTTTGGTTTAATAAATTAAATGCATGTACTGTATTATTGTCAGTTTCACGATGAAGGCAAAAATATGAACATTATTTTCTGTTTCTTTTCTTTCAATTATCATTTCTTTCTTCTTTGTGCATAAACGCGCACACGCATGTTGTTTGTATGTATATGTAGCTACCACAGTGCAACTAATAAAGGAATATTTTGACGTCAATTGATCAATCAATTTCTGAATTCAGACTGACCTCACACACATGTACATAGCCAGTAGATTATTATTTTTTTTTATTTTTTTTTGATAAGCAACATATATTAGAAAGCAAGGGAAATACAAGATACAAGGAGTTATACAAATATTAATTAATGCATTTTACTGACAATTGTTAATGTTAGATCGGCATCTATCCGACCTAATGCAGTAAATTTCACAATATTTTATATAAGTTAAGCCTTAGTGTAGAATGTTGGAACATCTATATATATTAGAAATCAAGTAACTAGTAAGAGTATGTTTTAGTTAAATTCAATCTATAAACACACTTGATATTCAACTTGGCTAGCATGAAAGTATAGATGTTGAAGTCTGTAATGACCATGAAACTACAATCAAAACAATGGTGTGCCGTTGAACAGTGCATGGAAAAGAAAAGACAATTAATGAAAGCAAATTGCGTACTCCATCCTCCAAATGTAAGGCATTGGACTAGTAAAGAACCGATGTTTGGTTCATACCCAGCAGGCACTAACGAACGCACAGAACTCCACCCAATCAAAACTAGACAACGCTTTCTTTTTAAAAAATACAGTAGTATTTTAAATTTCGGGTTATCCGATAGGAGGTCCGATTAGCTTATTTTTTTAAATTTAAAAACATAGTATTTTAAATTTTTTTTGACAAAATCAAAATTCTGACGTATACATTAGCAAATCCAAATTTATATTTCAAAATAATATTATTCATATAAATTTTATATATTATACATGTTTTATAAATTTATTTAATAATATTATATATTACATAAATATATAAAATATATAATAAATATAATATATTCGGATCGGATCATTATCAGATCGGTCATACAAAATTCATATCCAGTCCTTATCGGATCAGATTATTAACGGGTCAAATTTTTTTTTTAAAAAAATCCATACCCGCTAATTTAGCTACGAATCGGATCGAATCAAATCGGTCGTATATTGACAGGCCTACTTCATGTTTGAGCGAATTTATCATACAAGGCAAATATCCCAAAATTTTAAATTAATTAAGATACCTAACGGTTAAAGTATTGAGGTTATTCGAAATTTATAAGTAACTCATATCCAAGTTTACCGTGCGCCAGAATATATACAGTTTTAAATGAAATATAAATATTAATAACAGTGTAATTTTTATTTTTTTTGGATCATGAAGGTTCGTTGGACATGAAATTGATGAAATTGGGTGCGTCTCAAAGGTGTCATGCATTTTATAAACTTTTTTATTCTCGTAAGTGTTGACATTATATTTTTATAACCCATTAAATCTTCTTGGAATTATATATTTTATTCCGATAATTTCACTATTAGTACATATAAATTCTTTGCCGATATTATGTATGTTGTTTGAATAAGCTCGTACTTTCATATCATAGTATTATTTATTTATTATATCCTTATATATAACAAGCTTAATAGAGATTTATCCATAATTTTGGTTGATGTGTATCGTTAAAATAGTCTAACCTAATATTTTTAAAACTAGACGATTAAGACTACATCATATTAAAAAAAAATTTATAATCTAAAAAGGATATAATTAAAAAATATTGTATTAGAAGTGAATTTTAAAAAGAAAATTATAAATAATCTAAAAATGATATAATTTAAATAGGTTGTATTAGAATTGAATTTTAAAAAGAAAAGTATAATCTCAAATTAATATAATTAAAAAAGACTGTATTATAATTAAATTTCGATGATTTTACTGCACTCGTGGTGGAAATTTATAATGATTATACAAACTATATTTATTTTGTTAAAAAAAATTATGAAGTTCCCCTATTGTTTTGGCCTTGACTCCGCCACTCTTTAATTTGTAACCCATTCGATTTTTGGCTACTTACAATCTACTCTTTTCTCATAGTTTTGTACATATATATGTTTTTTTTTCCTGAATTGTACATATATATGTTGTTGGTATAAGCTCGTGCACTCAAAAGTCATGGCGTGCGGTGAAGGAATATTACGAAAAAAGTTCAAAATGTTGTAACTAATCTATATATATTATAATGTTCGGAGATCGAAAAGTTATCAGAAACGTTCAAAATAGTTTTCTTGAATTTTCGTTTTTTTGATTTTTTTTATTGAAATTATTTTTCTGCATTAAATAGCTCTTAATGACATATTAATTCGTAATTAATTATACCTAATAAATATATATTAAATTTATTTTAGTTTATTTATTTAAACAATTAGAAAACTTTATTTGAGTATTATAATGATTATTCCAATATTAAAAATTAATTACATATATAATTAAGTTTATTTTTAGGTAAAATGATGACTGAAAATTATTTACACTGCGTCCTTTTTTATTTCCTATCAAGTAACACTTCAATTTCTTTTCAGAAAATTGTAATACAGACGACCCTTAATTTCTCAAGCAATCTTCATTATTAGTAATTATGATCGTAATAAATTATAGAAGTATATATAAATCTTAACTTAAAACCTAGATTAAAAATAATACAAATAATTTTTTATTTTTACACATGAATAAGTTACACAAGGGTTATGACCAAACCAATTTAATTGAAAAAAATCCAATTTTATCAATAGATTAAATCGATAAAAAAGTTATATACCCGTTGTTCATTATCTTGTGTTGAAATAATCTATATCTATATATATTATAATGCCAGGAGATCGAAGAGTCTTTCACTCACAAGCTTCAAAATATTTTTCTTGATTTTTCACATTTTTTTATTTTTTTATTAAAATGATTTTCTTGCAATTAATATCATTTTAATTAGTCATTAATTGTACCTATTAAACTTATATTAAATACACTTTATTTTATACTTAATATAAAATTTTAGCAATCTTTATTAGAACCTTATAATTATTATATTAATATAAAATATTAATAATCTCTCTAAAAGTACAATGATTTCAAGGTAAAACGATAAAATAAATTATCAATATTTTCAATTTCTAATCTTTATTCAAATTTGATGTAATTTTTATCGGCAATAATAAATAGACGCTTTTAATATTTCAATTAATTCGTAATCAGTGACCATGAGAATCATGACAAGGTACGAAAGTATATAAATTTTTCAGTTAACATCCACAATTTAAATACAAGCAAAATGGTATAATTTATTTTTACACATGAAAAATTTACACGGGGGTGTGACCAACTCGATTAAATTGAACCAATCCAACCTTTTTCTTTACCGATTAAATCCACGGAAAAAATTTATACATTCGTTGTTTCAATATACTGTGTTGGATTAAATTAATATTCTAACTACACAAATTCTTATACTATTACTAATCAATTAATCATGCATGTATGTTATGAGACGAGCATCGGCGTTTAAGAAGTTAATTAGTTATATTTAATATTTTATAAATTTTTATTATAAAAATTATGTTGACATTGTAATTTGGTATGAAAAAAGTAAGAGATCTTTATGGAATTGATGAAGTTGATAATATGTTAGATGATATTCATTTTGTATGTATAATTAATTTTAAACGACTTAGTGTTTGTTGAGATTCCAATGATTTTTAAATTCATTTTTATTGCAGATAGAAAATAATTACATGTACATATTTATTATAAGATTTAATATAAAATTATTACAATATGTGAGTACCATTTTGAATATGTGTCCATGAATTTAAATTTAATATTACATACCAAAAAGTTCTTATAAATGCTCAAAAAAATTAATCAAAAGAATAAATACATGTCTCAAATCACTCCAAGAAATATGAAGCATGACTTACAAAATATATTTGAATTCTGTTTTGTTTGCCATGCAACCAAATTTATCGACAAGTTAAGTCAATCACACCTCTTATCACATTTACATTTTGCTTCTTTTTATCATCATACAAACAATTTTATCAACAAACTAAGTAATCACGTCTCTCATAATGCCATTGACAACAAAAATGATACAAAAATGTTACTTTTACTTATCTATCGTTGAACATTATAAATGTTTATCAATATTGGATTTTAAAAGTATTTTTTTACACAACAAAATAGGTGTCGTCAATGTCTTCGAAAATATTATTATTACTTAAGAGTTTAATTGAAACATATTTCCTTTTTGCTAATTCTTTTCTCTATAATTCTTTAAAATTCAAATTTAATAACATTTTACACAAATTTCAATTAATCATATCAACTTTCAAATAATAAAACTCAACGTACAATGATATTATATATACGATTTTTAAAAATATTTTCGTGTCGCGCATGGCGCGGCTTTGTTACCTAGTTGTAGTAGTACAAAACATTTTACTTGCTCACACGATTAAAGGATGCTACCAATTTTTATGGTCTAGAGTAAGAGGGGTACAATATTATTCCATGACAAAAATAGTTGTACATTAATGAAAAACCAGGTTTCACGATTAAGGAAACAAAACAGTGCATCAACACATTCTGACCTTCAACGTAGCTAGTATATTTTGACTGTCTCAACAAAAACATGAATAAATTGCATCTACACAAATTGCGTACTCCATCCTCCAAATGTAAGGCATTGGACTAGTAAGAACCGATGTTTGGTTCATACCCAGCAGACACAAACGAACGCACAGAACTCCACCCAATCAAAACTAGACAACGCTTTCTTTAAAACACCCATGCTACACCTGTGTTTATTACTTCCTCCGTTTTAAATTACTAGTCCACTTTCAAGAAAAATTTTGTTTCAAAATAGTTGTCTCATTCCTATTTTCAATACAACTTTTTACTTAAACTTTCCATATTACCCTTGAGTTTTAATTTTCAAGATTGACTTTATGTACTTATTTATCTAACCAATGCAATAAATATGGATTACTATGGAATTAGATCATTAATATTTGAGGTTTTTAGTATGCGTAATTTTTTAAAAGTGTACTACTAATTTAAAACGGAGGGAGTAATAGTTTTCATCTATTTACGGTTTGAGGACGTTATTGGAATGACGCAGAGAGGAGTGCGAAGCTAAAGAGAAACAACCCGGCCTATGACAATTTAGAAATCTTTACAAATTATGGGCTTGGCAGTTGGCTATGACATATTTTGCTATTAAAACTGAAACAAAAGAGTTGCAACCGTGAACCGTTAGGTGCTTGGCTTTGTATTAGCTACTTGTATAATTCGATTTGGTTTCGGAAAAAGAAAAAGAATCCATTTTTATTTGTTCACAAAGAAATACAATTAATTTCCGTATGTGTTTGTATACTCATAATTTATTTATTATATCCTTATATATAGCAAGCTTAAAGCATCTCCAATGGTATTGGCTAAGTCCATTGGTTAAATTTTAAAAAAATAATAGTTAGCTAAAATTTGCTGAACCTGTAGAGTGTTTTACTCCAATGAGGATCAACTATAATGATTGGTTATATTTCAAAAAAGGTATAATTATTATTATTAATAATTTTTTTGGTTAATTATGGGAAGAAAATGGGCGGGAAATGACATGGTATTTGCTACAATGGCCAATATTAAAAAAATATAAAGGATTGGCTAAATTTTTAGATAAGGGGAATGCCCCATTGGAGTGATGAACTTTTAACATGTTATGTATAATTTTCAAATTTGGTATGTTATTTAAAACTAGCCTAATAACCGGTGCTATGCACGGGTCATTTTCCAGAAATTGAATGAGAGATTTTTCAGAAATTGATAGAGAAGTCGAAGTTATGTAAAAAAAGTTTTCACTTCTTACTATAAAACATAAGTAGCACAATGGTTTGGAGGAATATTTATATAGAGGAGGTTGTTGGTTCAATTCACCACAAACACAAAAATAATTTAATTTTTATCTTCAAAATAAGGGAGTGGCAATTGATGTAATTTTATAAAATATAAGGGTAAAATAGTAATTTCACAGGGGGTTTATTGGCTCAAAATACCCCTAAAAAAACCTCTTGTTCTCCTATTATATATAGAAGATGATTTTAGCTAAGCGTTTTATTGCATTGTAAATGCTCTTAAAAGAGATTTATCCATAATTTTGGTTGACGAACCGTCAAAATAATTTCAATCGTTGAATCTAATATTTTTAAAAATAAACTATTAAGACTATATCATATTATAAAGAAAATTATAATCTAAAAAGGATGTAATTAGAAGTGAATTTTAAAAAGAAAATTACAAATAATCTAAAAATATTATAATTAAAAAAGGTTGTATTAGAATTGAATTTAAAAAAAATTATAACTTGAAAAGGATATAATTAAAAAAGATTGATTTATACGAATTATATTTATTTTGAAAACTTATTTTGTTGAAAAAATTTATGATGCCCCCCTATACTTTTGGCCTTGATTCCGCCACTCTTTAATTTGTAACCCATTCGATTTTTGGCTACTTACAATCTATTCTTTTCTCATAGTTTTCTACATATATATGTTGTTGGTATAAGCTCGTGCACTCAAAAGTCATGGCGTTCGGTGAAGAAATATTAGGAAAAAAAGTTCAAAATGTTGTAGCTAATTGTAGTACGTAGTACAAAACATTTTACTTGCTCACACGATTAAAGTATGTTACCAATTTTTATGGTCTGGAGTGAGAGGGGTACTAATATTATTCCATGACAAAAATAGTTGTACATTAATGAAAAATCAGGTTTCACGATTAACGAAACGGGTATGATTCAGGTGAGAACACATATATGTTGGAGAACAATGAGAACACCACATTTTAAGCTATTCTAAAGGGCCCCGCCAGGGGTAACCAATACGAAAAAGTCTTATAATTCTACCCTCTATCAATTCATCAAAAAAAAAAGTTAAAATTTTTTTTTAAAAAATGATGACGTGGCAGCAGTTTTTTTTAAATTTTTTTTGTTAATTTTTTTTAATTTTTTTTGTTATGAATGGATAGAGGGTAGAATTATAAGACTTTTTTGTGAAGGTGCCCCTAACGAGACCCATTAAAATAGCTTGAAATGTCGTGAATATGTGTGTTCTCACTGTTCTCACACTAACATGTGTTCTCACTTGAGCGTGAGCCTTAAGGAAACAGTGCATCAACACATTCTGACCTCCAACGTAGTACTTTTTGACTGTCTCAACAAAAACATGAATAAATTGCCAATTTTTTTAGTCTTCAGTTTTTATCTGCATTTTCTTCTTTCTTTTTGCATGCATAACACGCACGAGCGTGTAGATATAGCTAGCTAGTGCATTGCAACTAATGTCGGCATCTGTAAGACTCTTTGGCTGGAAAACATATTTGGTGCCGGGGTGGCTCGACTGGTTGGTGCGGGTGGCTTCACGGGTTGATGCTGGCAGCATGGGTGTCCGGTTGGGTGGTGGTGCCAAGTTGGTTCAGACATGGTTGGCTGAGTTTGTTGGCTTGCTGGGTGGTTTTATGTGGGCAACACAAGGCTGGAAGCTGAGCTAGGAGTCCAATATGACTAAGGCAAAGTCAAAAACGTGGGCACATGTTGGTGGCATATATATGTGATATATATTATGTGTATTGCTGGGGAAAAGGCAAAAATAAGTGGGTGAGATAACTACCTTGCAGTTGTGGCTCAAGGAATGGTGGGAAATGCAGTTGGAAGCAATTTAAATATTGGTAACTGCTGGTAACTGCCAAGTACATGGGTGCTGGGCATGGGTTTTGGCTTATATATAGAGATAGACATTTTATATGTATTCTCAAGTTGGTTTTGTACAAGTTCAATTGTATTCTGCACTTGTATATTTTATGCTAGGCAGTAGGCAAAGTCTGTAAGCATAAGTCTGGGTTGTATCCTTATATTGTGATTAATATAAAGGTTGGGCTTGGTGCCTGTAAATTGTGTGTGTGTTTACATTTGCTTAGTAATCAGACACATTTGCACACACGTTGGTTCTGTGTTGCGTTTTGGGTAAAGTGTTCCGCTGTGCTTGGTTTTGACGGGTTGCTTGGTATCAACCTCTCTCGAAGGCTGACTGTTCTTGGTTCGGGCTACAAGGGCAGGCCGCACAAGGGTGAAAATTCAGGTTCGAAAACCCACCCCTGTGACAACTGGTATCAGAGCTTCGTTGTAAGTTTGTTGGTCAGACGGAATCATGGTTGGAGGAAATTCCACTGGTGAAAGGTTGGCAAGGCTGGAAGAATTTGTGGGCACGCCTTTGTCGACCGATGAGATTTGTTTGGCAAATCAGATTCAAGTTTTGAGGGATGACTTGAACGAATTCAAAGGAATGGTTGCTGCGTTCATGGCTACAAGTGATGGCAAATTCACTGATTTGTTTGCAACAACGGCTACTTCATCTGAGAATGTTGGGGATCAGTTGCGAACGATGGGTAATGAAATTGCAATCATGAAGGGGGCTGTGGCGAGTAGTTTAGCAGGTGGTTCCAGGGAGAGCCATTTGAATGTGAAAATTCCAGAACCAAAGTCATATGGTGGCGCAAGGGTTGCGAAGGATCTGGAAAATTTCTTGTGGGATATGGAGCAATATTTTAAGGCTGCTCATATTGATGAAAGGGAGCAAGTTTCAATCACGAGTATGTATTTGGTTGGCGATGCTAAATTGTGGTGGCGGACTCGTACTGATGGTGATGCGAGTGTGGACAGGCCAGCAATAACCACATTTGAGGCATTGAAGAAGGAACTTAAGGAGCAATTTCTGCCACTTAATGCTTCTTGGCTTGCTAGAGAGAGTTTAAGGAATCTCAGACAAACGGGAACTGTTCGAGATTATGTGAAAGAATTTAGTTCTTTATTGCTGGATATAAAGAACATGTCGGATGAGGATAAGTTGTTCAATTTCTTGGCTGGACTCAAACCTTGGGCGCAGGCAGAATTGAGGAGGCAGGCTGTGAAGGACTTGCCGACTGCTGTGGCCGCTGCTGATGGTTTGGTTGACTACAAGCATGTTGGTTCTGAAACGGAGAAGGGTAAAAACGGTGGAAAGAATCACAAGGATGAGAGCAGGAACAAGAAGAACAATGGGAAAAATGGTACTGGTGATGCCAAGGGTGATAAGCAGTCTCAAGGTGTTGGTGACAAAGGTTGTTTCATATGTGGAGGGCCACATTTTGCAAGGCAATGTCCCAAGAAAGAGAGACTAAATGCTCTTTCTGTTGAAGAAGAGAAGGATGGAGATAATGAGGAAAATGAAATGGGTTTTGCAAGGGCGAATCCTATGCGTTTGGTTACACTAAGGACTGAAAAATCTGTTGAGGATGATGGATTAATGTATGTAAAGGCCTTAGTGAATGGGAAAACAGTGATGGCTATGGTGGACACGGGTGCTACTAATAGTTTCATTGGGGGTAAATGTGCTGATGAACTTGGACTGAAGTTGGAATCATGTTCGAGTCAGATTAAGATGGCTAATGCGGAGGTGCAGAAAATTCGGGGTTATTCAAGTGTGGACTTGAAAATTGGTGAATGGCAAGGTAACTTTACTTTTCATGTTGTTGCCTTAGATGATTTTGATTGTATCCTAGGGATGGATTTCTTTATCATGACTAGTAGTACTATTATGGTGCGTTATGGTGGGATTATGATCATGGATGAGGCATGTCCATGTTTTGTTAAGGCTGTTCCTATGCAAGTTGATAAGGGCAAAAAGAAGGTCAGAAAGTTGGGGGCTCTACAGGTGGTTGTTGGTAGTGTGGTTTGTGGAATCGAACCAAAGGCTGACGACTCTCCTGGTTATAGTGGCGAACTTGATGGTTTTCTGGTTGGGCCTATGTCGATGTCTCCAAAGGTTGGGGGCGCTGCTGGAACTTGAGTCGGAATGGAAATTGGTGTGTGGGCGGCTGGGCGTCTACACAGAGTCATCAGGTTATGGTGACAATGGGAGCTAGTTTATGGAGGTTTACTTGATCAGCTTATGGTAGTTGGTTTTGGGGCAGTGGCATACCGCAGACGGAATTGCAGCCTTGGTTTTGAGGTGTTGGTTTGCTACTTGGAGAAATGGGTTCTCAGAATTGTTGATGTTTTGATGAGGACATCAAACTCAAAGTGTGGGAGGGTTTGTAAGACTCTTTGGCTGGAAAACATATTTGGTGCCGGGGTGGCTCGACTGGTTGGTGCGGGTGGCTTCACGGGTTGATGCTGGCAGCATGGGTGTCCGGTTGGGTGGTGGTGCCAAGTTGGTTCAGACATGGTTGGCTGAGTTTGTTGGCTTGCTGGGTGGTTTTATGTGGGCAACACAAGGCTGGAAGCTGAGCTAGGAGTCCAATATGACTAAGGCAAAGTCAAAAACGTGGGCACATGTTGGTGGCATATATATGTGATATATATTATGTGTATTGCTGGGGAAAAGGCAAAAATAAGTGGGTGAGATAACTACCTTGCAGTTGTGGCTCAAGGAATGGTGGGAAATGCAGTTGGAAGCAATTTAAATATTGGTAACTGCTGGTAACTGCCAAGTACATGGGTGCTGGGCATGGGTTTTGGCTTATATATAGAGATAGACATTTTATATGTATTCTCAAGTTGGTTTTGTACAAGTTCAATTGTATTCTGCACTTGTATATTTTATGCTAGGCAGTAGGCAAAGTCTGTAAGCATAAGTCTGGGTTGTATCCTTATATTGTGATTAATATAAAGGTTGGGCTTGGTGCCTGTAAATTGTGTGTGTGTTTACATTTGCTTAGTAATCAGACACATTTGCACACACGTTGGTTCTGTGTTGCGTTTTGGGTAAAGTGTTCCGCTGTGCTTGGTTTTGACGGGTTGCTTGGTATCAACCTCTCTCGAAGGCTGACTGTTCTTGGTTCGGGCTACAAGGGCAGGCCGCACAAGGGTGAAAATTCAGGTTCGAAAACCCACCCCTGTGACAGCATCCAAGGTAGCCACAATGTAGATAAAAAGGAAAGATACGATTTTTGAAGGTAGAATATTTTGTTCATAAATTTAAGAATTTCGATCTTTCAACCATGATAAATCAAAATTTTAATTAAAGCAGTAAAATGTTGTACAAAAACGGTAGTCAAAAATTATTTTTTGCATGACGAATAAAATTTACGCCAATAATAATGTATCGAATTATGCTCGAACGCAGCATTTTTATAGTGTAGAGCTTGCGTAAATCTCGTACCATTAGTATCAGAAATCAACCGGGAGTCCGGGAGTACTGAGTATACATAAACAATTTTTAAAAATCATTTTTTGCACATCATCACTAATTTAAGGATTATTAGTACACTCGTATCCATACTCAACTTGGCTAGTATGACAGTAACGTGCTGGTACAATAATAACCATGGGGCGCCGCTGAACAGTGCATGAAAAAGAAAACACAAGATACCAAATGTACGGACATTTGAGCAAGAACCGACGGGTGGTTCATACCCAGCAGACACTAACGAACGTACAGTTACTCGAGCCAATCATAACCAGGCAGCGCATTCTTAAAAACCCCCAAACCTGTGACTTTCTCAACCCCCATAATACTACACCTGTCTTTATTACTTTCCATCTACCCAAGAGACTGTAAGTCTGTAACCCTAGTTGTTCTCTTTTACAGTTTTACTACTGACCTAGTTGGGTCCCATCACTTGTAATGCTTATACAAGATTGTTTTATATATTATATCTGCAAAGTAATACTGTATAGTACTGGATGTACACTGTTACAGAAATTATATGCAGAGATGAAAATGAATGAAAATATTTGCTATGGTCTTTAAAAGTGCTCTATTTATTTTTATATATTCATCCGTTTTAAAATATATGTCTCTTTTGATTTTTAATTGATTGAAATTTATATATATTATTTAACTGAAAAAGTTTAAAAAAATTATATCATTAAAAAATACATATGATCAATTTTAAAATGAAATTTTCGGTTTTAAAAAATAATAATTGAAATTTTTTTAATATCTAATCAAATATTGGTCAATTTGACAATTAAGAAGTCAAAGCTGACATATAAAAAAAACCGACATATAAAATTGAACCGAGGAAGCAGTTGTATTACACCGGTTATCAAAAGTTAAAAATTTGTGATGAAGAGGGATGAAAATACAACGGATAAGTTAAAAAATCGACTACGAAAGTTATTAGCCATTCGATTTATATCCTGACATCGATTTTATGCGCAAGTCACAACACGAGTCGAATGAAACTAGTTTGTTTCCTAAATCATATTCTCAGTAATGGCTGGGGTCATACAAGTAGCACAAAGGGACAAAAACGAATGAACCTGATTCGGTGACTTTGTAAGAAGATAACAAAAGTTTTATCACATTTATATTCTACATATAATAAACATAATATTGATAAGAATATATTATAATATAGAGAGTATTTAGAGGAGAGAAACAATGGATTTCATTGAGAGAAATTGTATCATTACAAGCTTAAGAATAGTGCCTATTTATAGGCTAACTAGTTGTAGGTTACATGAATTTGTAGAGCCAAGAGTCTTAAGTTACATGAATCTAAAAGGCCAAAGGTTGTCATCTAGAGGGTTAAGTACATTCTAGAGAGTCATACATTTATTTCACAACACTCCCCCTTGGATGACTCGTACAAACATCATGCCTCGTTAAAACCTTACTAGGAAAAACCCTGTGGGAAAAACCCTAGTGAAGGAAAAAGAGTACATGTGTTGCACTAACAATACATGTCTCCCCCTCATTTAAATATGACTTTGAGTATCATCATATATCTCGAAGTTTACGCATTCCAATCTTGTGTCTCAATTTCTCGAAAGATGATGTAGGAAGTGATTTTGTGAACAAATCTGCTGGATTTTGACATGAGCGAATCTGGCAGACATCAATTTCTCCTCTTTGTTGAAGTTCATGGGTGAAGAAGAATTTTGGATCAATGTGCTTCGTCCGATCTCCTTTAATGTAGCCTTCACGAGTCTGAGTGATACAAGCTTCATTATCTTCGAATAGAACAGTAGGGCTTCCTTTATCGACTAAAAGACCACATGATTCTCGGACATGATGGACCAAAGACCTTAGCCACACGCATTCTCGACTAGCTTCATGTAGTGCCAATAATTCAGCATGATTCGAAGAAGTTGCTGCAAGAGTTTGCTTTGTAGACCGCCAAGATATTGCGGTATCACCATATGTGAATATGTAACCTGTTTGTGATCTACCTTTATGGGGATCAGATCGATAACCTGCATCTGCATAACCAACTAATTCTACTTTTGAGTCTTTAGAATAAAACAAACCCATATCCATTGTACCTCGAAGATATCTAAAAATTTGTTTCACACCAGTCCAATGTCTTCGAGTTGGAGCAGAACTATGTCTTGCCAATAAATTAACAGAAAAAGCAATATCAGGACGTGTACAATTGGCAAGGTACATTAGTGCACCAATGGCACTGAGATATGGCACTTCAGGACCAAGAAGTTCTTCTCCCTCATCTCTTGGACGGAATGGATCCTTTTTCTTTTCAAGTGAGCGAACAACCATAGGTGTACTCACGGGATATGCTTTATCCATAATGAATCGCTTAAGGATCTTTTCAATATATGACTGGTGGACAAAAATTCCTTTGGATAGATGTTCAACTTGAAAACCAAGGCATAGTTTTGTTTTGCCCAAGTCTTTCATTTCAAATTCTCTTTTCAAATATTCAATCGTTTCATTAAGCTCATCTGGGGTCCCAATGATGTTTAGATCATCAACATAAACCGCAATTATAGTAAACCCCATTTTTGTCCTTTTAATAAAAACACATGGACAAATTACATTATTAATATATCCATTCTTCAAAAGGTACTCGCTAAGGCGATTATACCACATTCGTCCTGATTGTTTCAACCCGTACAATGATCTTCGTAATTTAATTGAATAAATCTCTCGGGGTCTTGAACTATACGCTTCAGGCATTTTTAATCCATCCGGGATTTTCATGTAAATGTCATTATCTAGTGACCCATACAAGTAGGCAGTCACAACATCCATTAAATTCATTCGGAGCCCTTCTAAAATCGATAAACTTAGTAAAAATCTGAATGTTGTTGCATCCATTACCGGGGAATAAGTCTCTTCATAATCAATTCCCGGTCTTTGTGAGAAGCCTTGTGCAACAAGGCGTGCCTTATATCTCACAACTTCATTTTTCTCATTTCTTTTGCGCACAAATACCCATCTATATCCAACGGGTTTCATACCTGCAGGTGTTTGGACAATAGGTCCAAAAACTTGACGTTTTTCAAGTGATTTCAATTCTGCCTCAATAGCATCTTTCCATTTTGGCCAATCATTTCTTCTTTTATATTCATAGATCGATCTAGGTTCATGATCCTCGATTTCTTCAGAAATGTCAAGTGCAGCTGCATATGCAAATATTTCATCCATGACAATTTCTTTTCTATTCCACCTTTTTCCTGAAATGATATAATTTATCGAGATCTCGTCATTGTCCTCAATTTCAGGTGTTTGATCATCCTTTGAAGACGTCTCTTCAGTGATCAATTTTATTTCATTTGGAATGATATCATTTGATGTACCAGCTTGTTTATCAAGTTTCCTTGATTTTCTAGGATTTTTATCTGTGGATCCAATAGGTCTACCACGCTTCTTGCGTGTTTTAGACTCATTTGCTAGCATGACTTTATTTTCTTCATCAGGAAGTTTTATTTTACAAGGAACATTGACAGCCGGTATATGTGACTTTGTCACTGTCTTGACATCAGTAAATGAATCAGGCAATTTATTTGCAATTTCTTGTAGGTGGATAATCTTTTGAACCTCAAGTTCACATTGATTTGTGCGAGGATCATAATGAGACAGAGATGCTGCATTCCACAAAATTTCTTGTCTTTCTTTTTCAAATTTTGACTTATCTCCCCCTAATGCAGGAAAAACTGTCTCATCAAACTGACAATCAGCAAATCTTGCTTTAAATAAATCACCAGTCATGGGCTCCAAATATTTTATAATTGAGGGAGAGTCAAACCCAACGTATACCCCTAATCTTCTTTGGGGTCCCATTTTTGTTCGTTGGGGAGGAGATATTGGAACATATACCGCACACCCAAAAGTTCTTAAATGAGATATATTTGGTTCGTGACCATTCACAAGCTGCAATGGGGAGTACTTATGATAGGCCGTTGGCCTTAATCGAATTAGCGATGCAGCATGCAGGATTGCATGTCCCCAAGCAGAATTTGGCAAATTTGCTTTCATAAGTAAAGGTCTAGCAATTAATTGTAGCCTTTTAATTAACGATTCTGCTAGACCATTTTGAGTGTGCGTGTGAGCAACAGAATGTTCAACCGTAATCCCAATCGACATACAATAATCATTAAAAGTTTGGGATGTAAATTCTGCTGCATTATCCACTCGGATATTCTTAATTGTATGGTCTGGGAACTGTGTCCTCAGCCGAATAATTTGAGCAAGGAGTCTTGCAAAAGCGACATTACGAGTGGACAATAAACTAACATGCGACCAACGTGTCGATGCATCTATAAGTACCATAAAGTACTGAAATGGTCCACTTGATGGTGTAATAGGACCACATATATCTCCTTGAATTCGCTCCAAAAAGGATGGACATTCAATTGCTACTTTCACATACGATGGCTTTGTTATTAGTTTTCCTTGAAAGCAAGCAACACAAGAAAAATCTTTGGACAATGGAACAATCTTATTCTTTAAAGGATGTCCATTTGAATTTTCTATAATTCTCCGCATCATTGTTGAACCCGGATGGCCTAAACGATCATGCCACATAAGAAAATTTTCCGGGTCTGATAATTTTTGGCTCATTAACATGTGTGTCTCCACTGGATTAATAAAGGTATAATATAATCCAGATTTATATGATGGGAGTTTTTCTATTATTTGTTTCCTCCCAGAGACTATAGACGTGATACATAGATATTCATCGTCATTTTCATTTGTTGTCTCAATATGATAGCCATTGTGGCGTATATCTTTGAAACTCAAAAGGTTTCTTTTTGATCGGGTAGAGAACATGGCATTCTCAATAAATAAATGTGTACCATTAGGTAACACTATATTTGCTCTTCCGGAGCCTTCAATAATATCTGATGCACCCGATATTGTATTTACATTAGCTTTAGCTAATATGAGATGCGAAAAATATTCTTTATTTTTCAAAATTGTATGTGTTGTTGCACTATCCGCCAAACAAAACGATTCTTCATCTTTCATAGCACATAATGAGATATTACTAGCCATAATTCTTCACAAAACAAATATATAAATGAAGATTAGAATAATATCCAAAATAACTCATTCATGCTAAAAGATAATTATATAGAATGCATAAAGCAAAGTCATTAATCATTATAGAGTTCGAACAGAAATATGAAATAAACAAAAGCAAAGTCTTAATATATGGCCTAATTATTGCCACCACCAGATTTGGCCATCTCTTCATTCCCATCTTCAAAAAAATCACCAACTTCCATGTGAGTGAGGCCCGAAGGATCAACTGGATCTACACCACCACCAAGGTGTGCTTCAAGATGAGCAATTCCCAAAGGATCATTTTGTTCAGTGAAATTAGTTTCAACATTTTTTAAAGAGGCTTGATAAAGGTCAACAAAGTGCTTGGAGGTACGACATGTACTTCTCCAATGACCTTTCATTCCACAACGACTACAAGTACTCTCACCCCTTTTAACCATCGTACTTCCCTCGGGTTTCTCCTCATTTTTTATCCATTTCTGGTGGTGAGGCTTCCTTTTAAAGTTGGAGGGATTTTGTTGATTACGGCCTCGACCATGCCAAAAACTACGGCCACGTGCACGACCACGTCCACGTCCACGTCCATATCCACACCCACGTCCAAATGGCTTATTACCTCCATGTTCATTATTAGTCACCGCATTCACTTCAGGGAATGGTGTTGAGCCAGTTGGACGTGCTTGATGATTTTTCAGCAAAAGTTCATTATTTTGTTCAGCAAGAAGCAAGACAGAAATCAGCTCAGAATATTTTGTGAATCCACGTTCACGATATTGCTGTTGCAAGAGCATATTATTGGCATGGAAAGTGGAATATGTTTTTTCCAACATATCTTTATCAGTGATATTCTCGCCACATAATTTCAATTGAGATGTAATTTTAAACATGGCAGAATTATACTCGCTCACACTTTTGTAATCTTGCAATCGCAAGTGTAGCCAATCATAGCGAGCTTTTGGGAGTATCACCGTTTTTTGGTGGTCATATCTTTCTTTGAGATCCTTCCAAAGAATTGATGGATCTTTAATAGTTAAATATTCTGTTTTTAGGCCTTCATCAAGGTGATGGCGGAGAAATATCATAGCCTTTGCCTTATCTTGCTCGGAAGCTTTATTTCCTTCTTTTATAGTGTCACCAAGACCCATAGCACTAAGATGAATTTCGGCATCTAATATCCATGTCAAATAATTTTTGCCGGTAACATCAAGTGCGTTGAACTCAAGTTTTGTGAGATTAGACATTATCACTAAAACAAAATTTTAATCAAAATTAACATACAAGCACATCCATATAATAATATAAAAGTCATATTGTATTGCATACATGAGACATGATATAACAATATACTGTAATTTGGTAACAATCCGTATAGTAAAATGGTGGAATAAAGTCATGCATTAATTTAATATAACAAGATAACAAATTAATATTGCAATCCACTTTATGCATGCATATATAAATAATTAAATAGTATTGCATGACTACTTTTAAAACAGTTAGATGCAAGCAGGGAAACAAAAAGGTCAGGTGCATGCATTGAAACAAAAGAAACTTTGATTACATATTTGATAAACCGAATAAGATTAAACAAGGCAAATATTAATGAAAATAATGCTTATTAATAATTCCTAAAATGATCCAGTTATATTTACATCATCTAAATAAAAATAAATTAATGGAATGATAAATAGCAAAATCCATAATTTAAAACAATTTTTTTTTTTTTTTTAAATATGTCAACAATCATTTTAACACTTTATCATTCATCATTATAGATATTTGAAAATAAATAAATTATACTTGAATCTATCCAGAATAAATAAAATCAAAATTTGCAACACATGATCAACATAATCAAACTTAAGATCACTAAATATGCTATGCACATAAATTTTAATAGAAACTTTGCCAGGTTATTAGCATGCAGAATACGAACCCCTTTATTAATCCCCCCCCTTTTTTTTTACTCATGGATTATCAGTGTGGGTAAAAACTAACGGATCACTAACATATTGCACATGGTTCAAATGATTATCTAATTATCATAGATGTGCATTCGGAATCACATGGACAGAGTAGCAAAAACATAGGCAGACTAGCATAGAATTCTAAAATAAATAATATAAATATCATGGAACTTGGTGCTATAACGTGAATTAACATGAATTTATACAGAAAGTTTTCTGATTGCGTACCTTGTATTAAAGTAGATAGTGTTCTTCAACTTGGAGTACTAGTAAGCCTTAAATCTGTAATATCAAGCTCAGTTGGAGTTGGTTCGTGCTGATAACGTGATAAGAATATATTATAATATAGAGAGTATTTAGAGGAGAGAAACAATGGATTTCATTGAGAGAAATTGTATCATTACAAGCTTAAGAATAGTGCCTATTTATAGGCTAACTAGTTGTAGGTTACATGAATTTGTAGAGCCAAGAGTCTTAAGTTACATGAATCTAAAAGGCCAAAGGTTGTCATCTAGAGGGTTAAGTACATTCTAGAGAGTCATACATTTATTTCACAACAAATATGAATATTTGGTTATAATGTAATAACTCGAATCGGCATATTATGGATATTTGGTTGTCAATACTACCAAATATCCATCTTATGTAATACCCCAAATCTATTTATGTAACATCCCTAATAGGTTTTGGGTAACCCAAATCACTTACTTTTAGCCGGTATAAATTTCCTGAACAAGTATTAGTGTATAGAAACATTAATTAAGTTCAGGTGGGAGATGATCACGAGCAAATTATTATTAGAAATATATTTAAAATATTATTAAAAAAATTAGTTAAGCGCACATTATAAATTTTATTATACATATATTATATAATTTATCGGGATATGATATGTTGAAATAATCGTTTATTCTTCACCAACCCTTTTTGTGTAGCCAGAATATACAGTACCATGATATTGAGTTAGATGAAAAATTCGTATTCCATCCATTTTAAGTAGGGAAATGTTAAATTCAGAGCAATATTTTTATTTTCAGAGCAAGTTTTCTTGAAACGACCAAATTATCCTTGTTTTTGTGAATGCAGGGGGCTAGACTTGGTTTAAAATAAGGGCAATTTTATCATTTCACAAAAATTTATTCTGAAAATAAAAATCTTGCTTTGAATTTAACATTTCCCTTTTAAGTATTCTAAAAACAAAATCCTACAAGTCAGGTCGGGATCTTGATAAATGTAATTTTATTTTATCACAGCTTAATTATATTTTGTGAAAAATACATCAAGATGATGTCGGATTGGAGCCTAATTTATCACTTTTATTATACATAATATTAGTATATAATACACATATATGTAATCATCTTAAATCCCTATACACCAGATGTAGATAATGTTCTAAAAATTGCTAGGCGGGTCTAGGCGATGAGCCTACCTTCTAGCGATTAATCGGTTCGGCGGAGATTAATCGGAATAATTAATCGGAACATTAATTGGAGGTATTAAATTATTTATTTTTATATAATTTAATTTTAATATTTAAAAATATTTTAATATAAGTAAAAATATAAATATCTTCATTTCATTATTAAATATGATTAATCGAATGACCGATTTTTATAAAATTTAGACATTTTCTGACCGCCTAACATTTAGCGAAGATTACTGATTTTTAGAACACTGGATTAGGACGTCCATCCATTTTCTTGGAAAATAGAACTTAAGAAAGTATATACGCACGTACCTTATCACTTGTTGCCATCCAACTATACATCATTTATCCCTCAACCAGAATAACACCACTAATCTAACATGAAAAAGTCTAATGCTATTATTGCGGAAACAGTAATTATGTACATAGTACAACTTTTAAAATCTACAACTGTGTACTGAGCTGTTGGTTTCCTCAAAAATCTAGCTATTTGGAGAGTTTTTGTTTGCAATTCCCATTTCCCACACACTTTCCTAGACTAATATTCTTCCTATCCAGTGTAGGTAAAAGAATATTTTTCATTTTATCTTTAATTGTGTGTACGAATTTTCCTTTATATATGTAATAGAGTTTCACATATTTGTTACTAACTAAATTGAATAATTTGTTGAAAATTGGTTGAGATCAGAAGGCAAAAAGATATGGGGAGAGGAAAAGTGCAGTTGAAGAAAATAGAGAACAAGATCAACAGACAAGTGACATTCTCAAAGAGGAGAGGTGGGCTTGTGAAGAAAGCTCATGAGATCTCTGTTCTTTGTGATGCTGAGGTTGCTCTTATTGTCTTCTCTACCAAGGGCAAGCTCTTCGAGTATTCTTCCGATTTATCGTACGTACTCATCGATTCTATCTCATCGATCTCTAAATATTTTCTCCTCTGATCTTATGCTATTGTTTTCTGAATGTTTTCGACATGTCATATTTATACATGAGCATCTCTGTGTCTTTATACAGAGAGATTGCATCTTGTATATTTTGTTTGTTAGTAACTGGCTAGGGTTGACAGCAGTTGTTTGATTTTGATGGATCTACATGTATTAGCTAATAGAAAAAGAGTTCTTTATTAGAGACCAGATAATATCGATGTAAATTAAATTTTATATTAATCTAAATAAGCTAAATAAGTCTTTGGTGTTATGTTTGTTCTTAAACGCGTAGCTATAGAGTTGATTATATGTAAGATTATGTATGTGTGTGAATGTGTGTGTGGGGTATCATACTGATCTATTGTTGAAAGATCTAGTACATTGCTACTTTGGATTGATATTGTTGAGAGATTTGTTAGAACATACACTATTATTTACAAAATTGTCATAGATTCGATAAATTAATATTCAAAAAATTAGTTAAATTTATTCTTTTTTGTCGATCTATATCAATAAATGAATAAAATTATCCGCTAGTATATAAGGATTTTCATTCATCGATAAGATGCTAACATTCATCGATAAGGATTGACTGAACTTGACAAGTTACAAGTGTTTACACACTTGTATAGTTGATGGCTAACCAGTAAAAAGTGCATTTCTTAGCTAGTTCCTAATTAATGGTAGTCTCAGATTTCGATGAGCTTATTGTTTTTGTACAACGTAGTACACGTCTAGAGAATTGAACACAAGTCAGTTGGGCGTGTTTAAGTAAGCTGAGTCTCCTACTAGGTGACAAGCTGTACTACTACATAGATTCCTCATGGCATGGTATATATGTGTAATGCTTACATGTATATATGTAATATTATTACTCTATTTATTTTTCTTCTTTGTAATTGATGTAATATCCTTTTTTATGTTAGTTCTCGCTCCACAACTAAAATGTGATGGACCGTGTTGCATATTAATTTGTTACTCCCTGGTTTCATAGAAATATTTGTACGCATCTTACCTTCTCGATCTCAGTTCAAATCTTACCGAAAATGGCTTCTTACCCTACTTATGAATGAGATACATGTTTCGATTTTATGTGCATGATCAATTCGTATTTTCGTGTTTTAAAATTTTAATACGATTATTTTCTTTTCTGAAGAGGAAATCTAGTACCTTACAGCATTGATCTATGTACATAATTTG
Organism: Kitagawia praeruptora; assembly: GCA_037693485.1. NCBI lineage: Eukaryota > Viridiplantae > Streptophyta > Magnoliopsida > Apiales > Apiaceae > Kitagawia > Kitagawia praeruptora. The sequence goes on from CM075347.1 coordinate 22,440,427, forward strand.
TATATGTGTGATTCTACATTGCTACTTCGGATTTATCTTGGGGATAGATTTGTGTGTCAAAAATTTGGATTAATTCAAATAACTCAAATCCTGTTATATATGCTCGAACATTTAATCTTGTGAAATTTTAATAAATTAATAGACAATAAATTTATACCTTGTAATAAAGGTTTAATGAACTTTTGGACCTTCAAGTTTGCGTAGTTATACCCATGAAGCCCTAAGGTTTAAAGTCGTTCATTTTCGTCCCTCCAACTTAAAAAATGTACCTTTTAGCCACAAACCGTTGTCTTTGGTCTTTAAAAGGCGACGGTTTTGTGTCAAAAAGACGACGGTAAAGTGGCTAAAAGGTATATTTCTGAAGTTGGAGAGACCAAAAGGAACGACTTTAAACCTTAGAGCTTTATGGGTATAACTGCGCAAATTTGAAGGGCCAAAAGGTCATTAAGCCTGTAATAAATTATTATTTCTACTTTATTTTTTTGGAAACATAGTACGTGGCCAGTGTATCTAATTTGTTGTAGATGAATTGTTAAAGTTTATAGAAGTTTTACTGTAGTACTATTTACAAGATTATATCCTAATCAAGCTGTTAATATTTCGACAAATTGATTTAAACATATATTAACATTGACCGAAATCGACAAGAAACAAGTGATTACACACTTAGTAGATGGCTAATTAACCATGAGAAAGTACCTTTTTAACTACTCCCTCTGTCTCTTTTTATTATTCTTGTTTAAAATGTCGGGATTGTTCATAACATGAGATAAATTACTAACTTACGTCTAATCTATAAGACCAAATATAGTCATGAGTGATCTTGTTGGATTCGTATTTATGAGTACTTTAATACAGTGAAGTTTTTATATTTAAAACTAATACGAAATTGAAGATATTAACGATCAAAAGTGTGCGTTGGCAAACGTGTCCAGTCAAAACAGGAATGATATTTAGGGACGGAGGGAGTAGTTCCTAGTATTTCTAGACTCGGAGTTCGATGAGTTTATTGTTTTTTACAACGTAGTACCCGTAGAAAATTGAGTACAAGTCAGTTAGGCGTGTCTGCGTAAGCCGAGTCTCATCCTAGGTGACAAGCTGTACTGGTACATAGATTCCTCAAGGCATTGTATGTATAATAGTTACACACATATATTCATGGTAAACCTTTTTTCCTTATGAAACTAACACAGGAATTTATAGTTAGTATTTTATCTGTTTTTTTACCATGCTAGTTCTGAACCTATAATGAAACTGTGATTGACATGCATGAGTGTCCTATATTTCATACAAAGAATTGTACAACAATATTGTTAAGACATCTTTATCGAAAATATTTCAAGTAAAATTCTGCAAATCTCATCTTCTCAAATCCTACTTAAAAACACTTGTTTCATGTAAAGAGCTGTACAAACATTAATGTTAGAACTGTACAAAAATGTTATTGAGAAATTTTTACCAAAAATATTAGGGATAAAATTTACACATCTCACCTTCTCGAATCCTACTTAAAGACAAATGTGTTGACATTCTACTTTCGAATGAAATGCATGTTTGGTTTAATTGAGATACATGTTTGGCTTAATTGAATTTACTGTCTTAGTTGCAAGATCAGTTTAAAGATCGATAACATGTAGCTGATTTGTCATTTTACTGAAATTCTGAAGAAATGTTTTTACCTTCCTGAAAGGCAGATCCAGTCCTTAGAGTAATAATGATCGAATGTACAATATAAACACTGAAGTAACAAGTTGCTGATCGAATGTATATTCTTGCAGTGGATTGTTCTTGGTCTACTAGATTTTTTGTTACCCTGTTTAACTAAAGAAAGCAAGGTTACTTTTATTAAATTCAAAGGTACACAAAACAAAACTGATCATTCCTTTCCAATACATTTTGGATTGAGTCTTGAGAATAATGTACAACCTTGCATTCTGCAAATCACAGGAATATAAATATATTGTACTATATTCGATGCATTAAGATTCACAGGTCACAAGTGTCATTCCCACTTTTTCAATTTGAAATGTTCAATTGATTTACTTTTAAATATGGTAGTCATCTGATTAAGTTTGATTCCCGTTTTTTATAACGTCAAATCAAGCTAGTTTTAGTTAGCTTTGTACTCTTATTTGGAACAAAGTAGAGATTACATCTGTAAGATGTTGATCAGAAACTAATTGTATATACACTCTTGTATAGCATGGAGAACATCCTGGAAAGATATGAAAGATATTCTTATGCTGAGAGACAGCTTGTTGCAAATGATCCTGACTCATCTGTATGTACTAGAGCCTTATACTATATGTTTATATTGCAAATGTCCTACAACAAATAAAAAGAAGATTTGACGTTCATTCTTTATATATGAATACTAATTTCTTGTACCAGGCAAACTGGAGTCTTGAATATAGCAAACTTAAGTCTAGAATCGAGATCTTACAGAGAAATCAGCGGTACGTATTAATAATGTAAACATCTGCATGAAATGAGCTTTTACAACTGCTCAAGTCTGTTGAGTATATTTGTAACACTATTTTGAGGTTTATTTGAAGCCACATAAATCTATAACATCCTGTACGTACGAACATTTTATGCAGGCACTATATGGGAGAGGATCTGGACTCGCTGAGTTTAAAAGAGTTACAAAATTTGGAGCAACAACTCGATACTGCTCTGAAACACATCCGATCAAAGAAAGTATGACCTAATATTTTACATAAAGTATAAAATGTGTTCTTATCACTTTTGCTTTTGGTAAGTAATCGAATTTTCTGATATTGCAGAACCAACTCATGTACGAGTCCATTTCTGAGCTACAGAAAAAGGTTCGTTTATTATTTTGCATTTAGTTGGGTAGAACAATCGGCATAGCTAGGAAAGAGGTGACGTTCAAAACATGGGGTTGGAAGAAGTGAGTCATGCGACTTGTCATGTTAGTGTTAGATATCATAAAGAATCTGACAAACAAGTTTTCAGGGGTCCTAAGAAAATTGATCCCATAAAAGTCTTAAGACAATTCTGGCTGGGTATCTGATGCATCATTTCTTGTTGTTTAAACGAAATGGTGAACTGTTAATTAATTGAGATAATTAAAACGTACGATTACACAAACTTCTTGTTCATATGTGACAGGAGAGGGCTATACAAGATCAAAATAGCATGCTTGCAAAGAAGGTAAACTACTTCTTGTACAGTCTTATGTAAAGAATATCGATAATCCATCAGTAGTTATTTAGGATTCCGGATATAATAATATATATTAATTAAGCTACAAGTATATAAGAAGTTTAATTCTTTGTACGGTTCGTTAATTTAAAAACAGATCAAAGAAAAGGAGAAGACAATGACACAACAAACTCAATGGGAGCAGCAAAACCCAGATGCTGCTAACACACCTTCCTTCCTCTTAACACAGACATTTCCTGGTCTAAACCACAGGTACTCATTTTGATTTTTACTTTAAATATATCTTATTTAAACCAAGATTATCAAATTGCAATTGTATAAATATTAGTCAATAGACGTACATGGTTGATGACTTTTATGAGGTACTTCAATATGTAAACAAGCAGTGGCACTTACCATGGAGAAGCATCTGATGGAACACGAAGAAACGAGCTGGAACTCAGTCTTGATCAGCCTATTTTTAATCCATGCCATCTAGGCTGTTTTGCGCGCTGCTAATTGATAAATTATAATGGCTTTTATATCTTAAGGTTTCTGTGTATATGGTAGTAATATAATCTATATGTGCAACTTGGGATATGAAGTACTGAACAATCTGTAGCAAGTTTTTATTTATTTATGGTAAAACATAAAACATATTTATCTAATTTACCCAGCTGAGCAGATTATCGAGTAAGAATTATATGCAAGTTCAAAGTTATAACAGCCCATCTTCCGTATCCACTCCACCTATTGCTAGCTTATAACCTCGGGTTAGACCAATATATTTTTGGGGTAAATGGCCCAGCATTTTAAAATATCTAAACGAAAGTGATGAATAACAAGTTATGCAGTGCAATGATCCGAGTAAGACATGAAGTTGAGTTGTCCCCCGAAAGAGTGATGGCATAACTTATTGCTTGTTTTTCAGTTCAAATATACGGTTAATCAGTTGAAGCTTTGCAAATGAAAACATTACTTTTTTAACTTCCGGAGAAGAAGTTACTACCCTAGTTACTTCTTATTCTTGGATTCGTACTTGCAGAGGTTGGAAGAGAATTATCTCGACCAAAATTAAGAAATCAACATGGAAGAGACACATGAACATGTAATATAGAATAGACTAGATACTCAAAAAACCTAGAAAAGCAGCAAGAAGGGTTTGAATGTTACAAATTCGTTAGCATTTACTTGGATGATGACAGAGCCTAGCATGCTTGTGCATTCAACCTATTTTGTTTGAGCTATTTGTGCGTAGGTGAACTACGTACACGGTATGAATACAAACATATATATTATTGGGCAAAAATAAAAAATATATTTAACTTAGGCCCTGTTTGGCTCAACTCATAAGTTGGCTTATTGGACTTGAAGTCCAATCCAGCTTATTTACAAGTGTTTGCCTACCAACTTATTTTAATGACTTATGATCTTAGAGCATCCCCAATGGTGTTAGCTCAAAATGATTGGCTAAATTACTTAAAATATTGATTATGTAAAATTTGTCGAACCTGTAAGACATTGTGTTTCGAGGGTATTGGCTATAATGATTGGCTATATTTTAAAAATGGTATGTTATTAATATTTCAAGTTGTTATTAATGGAATATATAGTTTTAATATAGAAATAAGTGATGTGCCAATTCACTAAAGGTCTCTAGAGGTTCGACAAATATAGCCAACATCTAGAGATTATCTATAATTATAGATAACAGTTTTGTCCCATCGGAGTGTAAATTTTTTTACACATTCTTTATAATTCTTATTTATGGTAATTAATTTTAAAATTTACCTAAGGGGTCTCTCCCATTGGAGATGCTCTTATAAGTTCATAAGTTGAAAGTTAGAAAGTCCCAACTTTTTTCCAGCTTATTAACTTATTTGTACTATTCCTAAATCCCTTTGTTTTTAATTTGTTTTTTTCCGTTAATCGACGATATTTTTTTCAAATCTAACTTCACCATATTTTTCTCCATCTCTCAACGATCATTTTGCATACCATATGTGCTATATTTCAACACGATTTAGAAAAATTATATTAAAAATATGTGTTCTACAGTAAACTTATAATTTCCGATTTACCAAACACTTTACAAACTTATACTTTCTGATTACTTATCACTTATAATCAACTTATTAACTTAAAGCAATAAGTTACTTTTTTTAAGGTACCCCAAACGGCCCCTTAGACTACTGATCAAATCAGCCTACCATGCTACATAGGAGTAGTTGATTAGAGCATGAAGGTAGAAATATAATGCCTACGAAAAAATTATTACAATAATAAATGCATTAAAGCACAACAATCATATGTGAAACCTTGGTGCATGGAGACACGAACTACTTGAGAAAATTTAGAAGGGGCAGGGATTTCATTTATCTAATAATGATAATTAGTTTAGTCTAATATTCAAAATAAATATTTCCTCCATCCCTTTTTAGTTGGCACATTTGTAAAAAAAAATTGTCCCTAAATAGTTGTCACATTCCTTGTTCCAATACATATTTTTACCAATTTTTCCACATATACCCCTTTATTTCTAATATAAATGTTTGACTTTATATTTAATATACACACTGATAACTCATCATTTAATGTTGATTAAGGGCAAACATGAAAACAAATTACATAATTAAATTTTTCTTAATATGTATGTTTTTTGCAAATGTGCCAACTAAAAAGGGACTGAGGGAGTAACACATAAAACTTAAATACAAACCTTCTGAAATGATTGAATGTAGGTAGGCTATGGGACATACATATATTGACATACAAATTTTGAGTAACCCATCATTTTCACAAAAGAATGAACGATAAATGTAATGATGGTTATCATCTATTTTTTATGTAAAACTCTATCATTCATTCTTTTCATGTTTCAACAAAGTTGAAATGGATGGTAACTATAAAATGTAAAATTAATCAAAACATTTACCAATATGTTTAGTGTATTTGTTATCTCACTAGCCATTTTTATTAACAAAAAATATGAGATATGGGAGTAAATCAACTGTCATTTGGGTTTAACTCATTAGTACATGATTTAATACTTAGGTTAAGATGTATAGAAGTTTATGATTGTGTGCGGAAGGTGAGATGGATACTAACAAGAACATTGCAGTGAGAACAAGAAATAACAATGAACAAGCTTATATTGAAAGTACTACACTGCAGTGAATACAAGAACACAGTAGACTACATTGTGATAGATTAGATACCAAAAACTGAATATAGCAGTCCATATATATAGGACATAAGACTAATGGCTAGTAATGGGCAACCAACGGTTGGAACATAATAAAACCAATATGCACCAAGTGGAAGACACCAAGTAGTGGGATAGCACAACTCAAAGAGTGTGAAGCATCATCAACATAGCATGGGCTACACGTTTATTCTCTGCACTGCTGCACTGTTTATTCTCTGCACTGCACTTTGTATAAACAATGCTGCAGTTTAATCATGGGAAGAACATTTGCTTAATGTTCTCCCTTAACCTCATGCTCCTATATTCTCCCTCAAGTTGATGTGGTAGAGAAAACGGAAGCATTAACTTGAAACTATAACAAACGAACGTAGCAGCAACAAGAAGAAACGACCCTCTCTAGCGTTAACCTTTGCGGATTTGAAATTGATTGCTCTTGGCTCTGGCTCTTGTAAATTCTGGATATGAGGATTTGTCAAGTAGTATATTGTTATCTTTTCACATTGAGCCAAGTCATTCCATACATTGTTGGAGACTTTCCCTTTTGTGCTTAAAATAACGACCTACTGTGATCCTTCTTTTGATCGGCTCTGGCTTATGGTAGAGTTTGCATGACCATTATAGACCAATGCATTTTCTGGATATGAGGATTTGTCAAGTAGCGTTGTTAGCTTTGCAAACAACAACTCCTACTATGCTCAGTGATCCTATATTGAAGTTTCCAGTTTCTAAAATCTTCAAGTGATGACAAGTCAGTCTCTTCTTGGCAAAGTATGAAAGATGAACAGTTGCTTCCATTACTGCACTGAAGCCTTCTTAAATCAAGAATTTGTTGCAGTATTAAGCAAGTACTTTCCTCTTGTTTTCCTTTAAAAAAAATAATTTTCAATTCATGAGCACTTGAGCGTGAAGTCTGAGGTTCCACTCTGGATAATACTGGAGAGCCGCTAAATCCATAGCAGAAGGGCAGCCAAGATAACTACTAATTACACGTCTCTGGTACTGAGATGAAACATTGTGCTTGCTGCTGTTACATCGTTGCTTGCTGAAATGGGTTTGCAGCCTGGTAAAATGGCTTGCTGAAACCTGGAATATGCAGAATGTGAAAAATTGAAGAAAACAACTTTGCGGAATGCAGATTCTGAATCCTTTTAACTGGTTTGTTTAACATGGAAAGGCAGCTCCTTTATGCTCGGTTTGATACCCTCCTGGTGGGTTGCTTTGTGCTGCAGAAAGGCTTTGAAAAGAAGCAGAAAAATAATGAAGAAGGTGCAGAAAATGCAGAAAACTGTTTGGAAGTGCAGAAAACTGCAAATGAAAATTTTACGGAATGGAGAAGGATCGGAGGAAGGCTGTTAAGCCTTGATTTCCTCCCTAGGCTCTGATACCATATAGAAGTTTATGATTGTGTGCGGAAGGTGAGATGGAAACTAACAAGAACATTGCAGTGAGAACAAGAAATAACAATGAACAAGCTTATATTGAAAGTACTACACTGCAGTGAATACAAGAACACAGTAGACTACATTGTGATAGATTAGATACCAAAAACTGAATATAGCAGTCCATATATATAGGACATAAGACTAATGGCTAGTAATGGGCAACCAACGGTTGGAACATAATAAAACCAATATGCACCAAGTGGAAGACACCAAGTAGTGGGATAGCACAACTCAAAGAGTGTGAAGCATCATCAACATAGCATGGGTTACACGTTTATTCTCTGCACTGCTGCACTATTTATTCTCTGCACTGCACTTTGTATAAACAATGCTGCAGTTTAATCATGGGAAGAACATTTGCTTAATGTTCTCCCTTAACCTCATGCTCCTATAAGATGTATATTTTTAATTTTTCTTACTGTTTGCATCTGCCTCTTGTTATTCATATTCAGTGTTTAGGAGAAATAAATATCACTTGAATTGAATTGTGTGTTTTGAGGACTCATTTCATATTTATATTGAAAAAACGTTACACGAGATTCCAACCATAACAAATTAACAATGTATAAAATTTGTGAAAATTTTGAGGTTGATAATGTTTCAATTTAACAATATAGTTTTCATTTATATGCATTTCACCTCTACTTCATCTCTCTATTTATTTACAATTATATCAAAATCTCGAACTTTTAATTTATTTTATCTTCTATAATTTTTTTTTTCTTTTTATGAGAATTACATCAGACATACTTCCTCCGTCCCACAATACAAGTCTCTTTTAAAAAAATTACGCATCTTAAGAAAATATTATTTAGATGATATATTTACTCTTATGCCCATTATAAATGCATTGACTTTTAAGAATATGAACTATTTTATACTCTTGGTCATTTCTCATTAATTGCTATACAATTTTCAAAAAGGGTAATTTAGGAAAAATGATAATAAATTTATATTGAAAATTGTCAATGAACACGTATTATGGGAAAAAATCTCAAGAGAGACTACTATTGTGGGACGGAGATAGTATTCTCCAATAGTCTCCCTCAAAGTTCACCTTAACTAAATTTATTGAAAGCATTTGATTTTATTTATAAACCTCTCATAAATGGAATGCAATTAATTATCGTACTAAAAGTCAAAATGATTTTTATGAGTAAAATAGAAGGAGTAAACTTTTTTCATTTTTTTAGTCCGTACAGTCCAAGTTAAGGCATATGTGAGTTGACTTTTCACGGTAAACTAATCAATTTAATGGGTAGGACCGTAGGAGCATATATGTTCAAAAAATTTGAATCCCGAAATCCGTTCTGATCCGCAAAAAACCTGAAAAGCTCGGTTCAAAAAAAGCCCGGTTCGATTGGGCCCGATCCGAGAGCCTAAGATGAGTCTCTTATTTTCCATCAAGCCCGGCCCGGCCCGACCCGAAACCCGAAAAGCCCGGTTAAAAGATCGGGCTTTTAAAAAGTCCGGATAAAGCCCGGACTTTTAAAAAGCCCGGATAAAGCCCGGTTCGATCCGGATAAAAATCCAGGCTTTTTAAGATATCCGAATAAAAATTCAATTTTTTATAGATAAAATCTAAAAATATATAATATTTTTAATAAATTTCAAGAATATTAAACTTAACAATAGAGGGAATGTGATTGATCACGAGCTTAGGAGTAATCAACAATATACAAGACAAACTCTTCTTTAAAGTAACTAATTGAGTGTAGAGGATGTGCTTCTCGAAATGGTCATATACGAGAAGATTAATATGGCTAACGGTCGCCTTAAGTCATAATGCAGATTATTAGTACAAAGTTCTTGAGTTGCAGTGATGTTTTATGATAAAACAAGTGTTTTGCTAGTAATTTTTTAGTATTAGGTTTCGTGGTGTATCTTTTTATGTATTCTAGATTACAGAAGTTCAAGGGCGTAAATCTTTAGAGGTTGTTTCTTTGGTAAGATTTTTTTTTTATATTAATATACTAGCTTTGCAAGAAAAATATAAATTAAAAAAAAAAGCCCGAAAAAACCCGGTTCGGCTCGATCCGGCCCGACCCGAGAGCTTAAAACGGACCTCATATTTTAGAGAAAGCCTGGCCCAGCCCGTCCCGACCCGATTTTTTGAAAAGCCCGGCCCAGCCCGATTTTTAAAATGCCCGAATTTTTTAAAGCCCGAATAAAACTCGGCTCGAAGAACTTTTTGTGCAACTCTAGGATTATGTGACATAAAAAGTTAAGAATTTTGAAGCTAATTATCGCAATGTTAAACACCTGTTCACAAGATTAAAAGATAATGCCAATTGTTTGGTCTAAATTATGAATAAGTTACACAAGATTACTTCCTTTTTTTAAGCATACACAAGATTATATTCTGACACAACATGATCTAACAGCCTATATACATTTTCTTTGGGGGTAGACTAATAACAGCATCTAACTTAACAGAGTTTAACTAACAGAGTTTAGAAGTCATCAACATCAGAAGTTATTCATGAGAGGCAATGCACACAGCATTTACAGACTCAGAGTTTAGGATAGATAAACTAAGAGATGCTATAAATATGAAAACAGTATCATGCTGTGTTAATTTTCTGCACAGTCTAAGATTAGATCACAAATAACTTAGAAGGATTCATGATTAATTACTGAGAATCATGCTTTATACAGATTTCTTCATCGGTGTTTATGTTCAGACAATAACAATATCAGAGTTTATCAGAGTTTATCCAACATTTCAACAGTGTATGATCTGCAGAGTATTCTAACAGTGTTTAATAACAGAGTTTGCATAGCAGAGAACAAAATCACAGAAACATGAGCAACATATTATATAAGAGAATTTTGAGTCTAACCAGTATCTCTAGTCAAAACCAGAGATCATTCCTAGTTCATTTACCAGCCTTGTAAATGTAGCTTCACTCAATGGCTTGGTGAAGATATATGCTAGCTGTTGTTCTGTAGACACAAAATGAAGCTCGATATTTCCTTCCTCTACATGTTCTCTGATAAAATGGTACCTTATGCTGATGTGCTTGGTCATTGAATGCTGTACTGGATTACCTGTCATAGCAATAGCACTTTGATTATCACAGTAAATAGGAATTTTACTGTACCTCAATCCATAATCGAGCAATTGATTCTTCATCCACAGAATCTGTGCACAACAGCTACCAGCTGCAATATACTCTACTTCAGCTGTAGATGTAGAAATTGATTTATGTTTCTTGCTGTACCAAGAAACAAGTCTGTCACCCAGAAATTGACAAATTCCACTGGTGCTTTTTTTTTTTTTTTGTCTATCTTACAGCCTGCAAAATCTGCATCAGAGTAACCAAGTAGCTTGAAATCTGATTCTCTGGGATACCACAGAGTTAAGGTTATGGTGCCCATGAGATACTTAAGAATTCTCTTCACAGCTGTTAGATGTGTGTAACACCCCCTAATCCCTTACCAGGAATCTAGGTCGTCACAACCTTAACCATACACATACATTCCTTTACGGAATATTTATTCACCTGCTCACAACATTATCTACAACAATATACAAAATAACTCCATACTTTACTCCACAGGTTATAGTACATAACATAAATCCTCAAAAGTTATTACACAATAGAGTATCCTCCAGAATCTTATTACAACTTCTACTTAGAGTTATTACAATACTCAAACCTTCATTTTAAAGCAACGTCATACAACCTTACGACTCTAAACAGTGAGTCCACTAAACACATAACAAAAGTCCGTCCAACTTATTCCCAGCCTTCCAGCATTTTATCTAACACTTTGGATCATCTCCAGGACCTTTCCCCTTAGCAAAATTAGATGCCGAAGCCTCACCTCTTTTGTTTCGTGCTGTATCATTAGTATACAATAGCAAGAATGAGCCAAAAATTGCCCAGCAAGTTATATACACTAGAATCATATATATATATATATACTCCATCAAAACTTCTTCAAGAAATGAACCCCCATATTTTCTTTAACATACTGAAATTTACCCGCAAAAACTAAGTAAGGATATAATATTCATACTGCAATTAATACCCACCAGTGATATTAATTACACTGTTGATGGACTATATTCAGGAGATTCTTATTCGCTAGGATGTAATGGATGATCAGTCCATACATCTTGCAATTTACTACCGGTAGAAGGATGATCTGCCTATCACACCCTAAGCCACATCCGGGCTTTTATATACCTTTGTCGGGCTGGCCGCCGTACCAGTCTCTTACATTATCTCCAGTCCAGAACTTGGGGTACCTACCCCTGGCCACCTTCAATACTCCTCATCTTAGATGTCACATATAATTCCACGTGCACCTCAATTCATAATAATTATTTTCATTCGGAAACAATCGAACGATTAATACTTCCAATAAATCACTCTCCTCTCGAAATATAAGAGGAAAAATATGAACGACTCCTTTGATCATGGATTCGAATAAATGATCCAGATCAAATCTCTCATCACCTCCAATAATTAACAAGATATAGTTTTTCAAAACATTTATCTCCCTTCGAGTACGAACAATGTACCTCGATACTTGTCCCAATCATATGGACCAATAACTCTTATACATACTACTATACTTATATATTATCCGGATAACATTCACAACAATAATATATATACATGCATTCAATTGCATCAATATCCGGTATTCGAGTAACGAGATAAAATACTTGCAACTTGTAGATAAAACATTTGAACTGGCAATACCATACGTTGAAACATATATACTCTGAACAATAGAGTAGGGTTAAGTATACTTGCCTGGTGCTCCGGGGATAGTAGGGGCTCGTGGTGGAATCCGACAATCTAAACAAAGTCAAGAAAATACACGATTAATCCCCTATACAATCCACTTATAACTCAATGCTCAGACACTTAATCCAACCAGAAACAAGATACTAAGGGGTCCCTCTAGACTCATACTAAGTCCATGTTAACCGATAAACACATTAGGCATAAGTTTAGTCCGGAATCGTTCCTCAAATCAAGTTATACTTAACCATTTATGACCTCGTTCCTTACACCAATATGTTGCCTTGATAATCCTTAACAAGTTTCGTGTTTTAGTCGACTCAAAATTCCTCTTTTAACTTAGCCAAAACGGATGGTCAAAGTAGCATTGCTAGAGTTGACTTTCTTGAGAATTACTATTTCACGACTCGCACTCCAACACTTTTAATAAATCACTGGAGACATATTTAGTTACTAAACCACTTCTAAAATCATCTTTGGTATTTGTAATATTTATCATAAAAATTTTGATTCGAAAACACGGGTCTAGATAGGTGAAATGTATTTTCGAAGTTGGGTCAACTGCGGATTCTTACTATTTGCACCACTATTACTAAAACCTTCATAACTCGATAACCGTTAACTAAAATGACGCACCGTTTTTGTGTGTACGATCTTGAGATTGTCTAGAAGATAACCAACTTAAGATTTGGCTCTGGTCAGCGGACTCATTTTTTGGAATTTTACAAAACAGGGCAGTGGGTGGTTTTGGTGAATAGTGTCGTTCCTTTAAGGGCTTTTCACTCGCGCAACCTCGTCTAACGTATTTTTATAAAATTGAAAAATAATCTTTTGGACTCGAAACCTTTGCTCATAAGTTTCTAACTAACCTTATTATTTATCCTCAAAATATCATACTCTAATTCCATTTTTAAGGGTCTCAAACATAACCACAAAGTTGGTACATTTCTGCGACATCAATCTTCGAACAACTTTCACTAAAATGGTCATATCTCCTAAACCGTAAACTCTTTTGACACGTTTCTTGCGGCCACATAAACTAGACAACAATATCTACACAACCACAGGAAGTGGAAAGTCTAGAAACAATTTTATGGTTTCGGGGTTTCATTGTTTTTAAGGGTAACGAAATTTCGCCATTACGACGGCTATAACTCGGACATTTCCATTTTACGAACACTCCAAACAACCAACCAAAGCAACCCATACATCCATAACCTCAACAAACAACCATCATACCTCTCTAAGGTCAGTGGTGTGGCTACAATCCAACGCCCACCATTTTACACATTTTACAAAGTCAAATAATCACTAAAGCACTTAAACATGATCTCTTATTCATAACATCAAAACAAGAATCAAAACTCATATAAACTCAAAGGGTGGGTTAGTGTTTTACCTTCTTGGATCCTATAACAACACTATCAAGTGTTTATAAACCTTTAACAAGCTCTAGATAGCCCTTATAATGCTTAAACCTTAAGAACAAATCAAGAAAATCAATGTAAGTTACTATTCATGCTCATCTTGTAAAATTCATATAAAATCGAAAAATTGGAGATTGGTTCTCAAATTTTTACCACACCTTCTACTCTTCAAGGGCTTTCTTTTGAGCTATAGATCACAAGATTTTGTGCTCGGTTGCTAGGGTTTTGAGCCTCTTCTTCCTGCTGGGCAGAATCTGGAAAAATGGTGTGTTCTTGGTTTTCTTGATCTTTTCTTTCTCTCCCTCCAATCTTGACTTGTCAACTATGGTCTCATGATATTTTGAAGATAAATATCAGATGTCTAAAGCTACTTGATGTTCCTTGATCCTTGTGCAAAGAGTATGCAAGAAGCTTGGTTGATATTTGTTTGGTTTAAAGTGATTTAAATCCTAAATTGTTTTGTTTTAATCCTTGAATTAAATCTTTTAATCCACTTGATATGATGCACTTGATGATCATGTATGGTATCTAATCTCGTTATGAACTCAATCCATAATCCATAATTCGTTCATTTAGTCGCTTAATCTCGTTATATAGTTCTAGCAATTCCTAGAATGCTCGTTATACTAACTAAGGGGTTTTCGTTCTAAATCCTCAAATCATAATTAATAAAAATATAATCCTTGAATCCTTAATATCACAATTCAATTGTCTTGATGGTACTGATATACTCTTCACTTCTCGGTCAAATTTTCTATAAAAATAAAGTTTGGAATTTCTGAATTCCGATCGCGTTTACATACACTTATTTACATCGTAGATCACTAATATAACCTCGAAATATCCATTTCCTATCCCGTACATAGGGTGACATGAAAAATTTTCTTAGTCCCCAAAATCACTATTCATCCACAAATTTACTATTCATCCATGCAAATCACTAATCATCCCTAAAAAGAAAAATTTTCTCAAGTACAGAAATTTGGGTTATTACAATGTGGTTCTCTGGGGTCTGCCTGAAACCTTGCACAGAGATAGGTTGCATACATGATATCGGGTCTACTTGCTGTTAGATAAAGAAGAGACCCTATCATGCCTCTATAGCTTGTCATATCTACTGAAGCTCATGTGTCTTTGTCCAACTTTGTTGCTGTTGCCATGGGAGTTGTTGCAGATGAACAGTCAAGCATACCAAATTTCTTGAGAAGATTTCTGGTATATTTTGCTTGATTTATAAAAATCCCATCATCTGATTGCTTCACTTGTAGGCCTATAAAATAACTAAGCTCTCCCATCATACTCATTTGATACCTGGACTGCATGAGCTTGGCAAACTTCTTACAGAGTTTATCATTAGTAGACCCAAAAATTATGTCATCAACATATATTTGAACTAAAAGCAAGTCACTACCAGATTTAAAATAGAACAGGGTTTTATCAATTGTACCTCTGTGGAACCCACTTTCTAGAAGAAATTGATCCAGAGTTTCATACCATGCTCTTGGTGCCTGCTTAAGTCCATAAAGTGCCTTATCTAGCCTGTAGACATAATCTGGATATTTGGGGTCCACAAATCCTGGTGGTTATTCAACAAACACTTCTTCTTCAAGCTTCCCATTCAGAAAAGCACTTTTTACATCCATCTGAAATACCTTGAATTTCTTATGAGAGGCATATGCTAGAAAAATCCTTATTGCCTCCAATCTTGCAAATGGAGTAAAAGTTTCATCATAGTCTATTCCTTCCTGCTATGAATAGCCTTTTGCCACAAGTCTAGCCTTGTTCCTTGTAACAACTCCCTCACTATCACTTTTATTTCTGAAAACCCATTTAGTACCAACAACAGATCTATTCTTTTGTCTTGGTACAAGGGTCCAAACTTCATTTCTTTCAAATTCATTTAGCTCCTCTTGCATTGCTGTTATCCAGTCAGCATCTTGAAGAGATTCTTGTACCTTCTTTGGTTCAAACTGAGACAAGAATGCATGAAACATACATTCATTTGTTGTAGCACTCCTTGTCCTTACTTTTGCATCTGGATCTCCAATAATTAAATCAGGTGTATGAGATTTTGTCCATTTCCTTGCTAAAGGTAAATGACTTCTACCAGCGTTTGATCCTCCCCCTGGATCCATGCTCTCCTGATTTTCTTGTTGCCTTTCTTCATTCTCTGAGGCTCTCCCTGAATTTGACTGCTCAGAGTCTGAACTGTCAGATTTTTAACTTTCAGAGTTTGAGTCATCAAAGTTTGATCCAGATTTTTCAGCTGACTCACTTTCAGTATTTGAGTCATCACTTTGAAGTGATCCTTCATGCTCCCCCTCAACTGGTTCTCCCCTTGGTTGTGGCTGAAAAGTTTCTTCAGTGTTTACCAGTAGAGGTTCAGAGTTTGCTTCAATAGAGTTTGTCGACTCAGCTTCATCAGAGATTAATTTTTCATTTTCAAAGTGAAGTTGATCATGTTCATCTACATCTTCAAGTCAAGTAATTTTCTTGTCATCAAATGACACATGAATTGACTCCATGATCACCTTGGTTCTCAGATTATAAACTCTGAATGCCTTAGTTCACAGCGGATAGCCAACAAAAATTCCTTCATCAGCTTTTAACTCAAATTTGGTCAACTGTTCAGGATGAGTTTTCAACACAAAGCATTTGCACCAAAAAATATGAAAATATTTCAGGTTATGCTTCTTTTTCTTCACCATCTCATATGGTGTTTTCCCATGCTTGTTGATTAGAGTGGCATTTTGAGTAAAACAGACAGTTTGAACTGCTTCTGCCCAGAAATAGGTTGGCAATTTTAGTTCATCAAGCATAGTTCTGGCAGCTTCTATCAAGGTTCTATTTTTCCTCTCAACTACACCATTTTGCTGTGGTGTACCAGGTGCAGAAAACTCTTGCTTTACTCCTCTGTTCTTGCAGAATTCCTCCATTGTTGCATTCCTAAACTCTGTTCCATTATCACTCATGATTATTTTGACTTTGTGATTTGACCCTTTGTCCAGCAGCTTTACATGCTCCATCAGAGTTAATGCAGTTTCATCCTTCTTTGCTAGAAAGTACACCCAAGTATATCTGGTGTGTTCATCAACAATGACTAAAGCATATTTCTTTCTTCCAATAGACAGAACATTCATTGGTCCAAACAGATCAACATGTAGAAGATGATAAGGATCAACAATTGAAGATTCAGACTTGCTTTTGAATGATGACTTCCTTTGTTTGGCCTTTTGACAGGAATCACACAGGCCATCAACATTTAATAAAGACTTTAGGAGTCCCCTTACAAGATCCTTTCTTATCAACTCATTGATGTTGTTCAGATTCAAATGAGAGAGTTTCTTATGCCACTTCCAACTCTCTTCACTAGACATTCTTGTTGACAGGCACACAGCTTTTCCATCAGAGTTTATTGACAAACTTATTTCATAGATATTATTGCGCCTGTGTCTAACTAGAACAACTTTACCTGTAGATTTACTGATAATTTCACAGTATTCAGGTTGAAAATCTACATGATAACCTCTGTCACAAATTTGACTCACAGATAGCAGATCATGCTTGAGTCCTGGAACCAGAGCTACATTTGTGATGATGACACTTCCAAGATTGAAATTGCCATATCCCAGAGTACGTACTACGTTGCCATCTCCATAGGAAACTTTTGGGCCAGCCTTCTCCACATACTCTGATAGCAGGGCTTTATTTCCAGTCATGTGTCCTGAACATCCATTGTCCACGACTAGGGTACTCTCCCTGATGCCCTGCAATCACAAACATTCACTGTAGGTTAGATTTAAGGATCCAGACTTGCTTGGATCCTTTGGCTTTCTTAGATTTGTTAGCTTTAGCAGCGGAATTTTTGTTATCAGAGTTTAAGATAACATTTTCAGAGTTTACACTTGCATAATTAACCTTAACCCATTTCAAATTGGGCTTAAGTTCATAGTAATTATGATAAATAGCATGATAATCCCTGTAAGTATAAATAGAATGCCAAGTACTTCCACAATGTTTGCATAAAGTCTGTGGTCTAGTTCTAACATAATCATTCTTTACTCCAGAATTGGAAGGTAAAGAATTAATGTTTTTATTCTTCCTGCAGAAACTAGCAAGATGATTAGTACTACCACAGTTATGACATGTCTTTCTTGGAGCAAAAGTAGCAAGCATTGGATATTTATTTTTAGTAATACCTTCTTTTCCATTTCTATTTTTCCTTGACACTTTCTGTTGCTTAACAATTTTAACTCCTTAAGCTTATGCTTGAGTTGTTTATCTGTCATTGAACCAATATTGATCTGTTTAACACAAGTTTTTACTGGTTCTTCCTTAACAGCTTCTTTTTCAATTTCAGACTTAGGTTCACTTGTTCCAGTTACAAATTTTCTAGATGGAAGATGTGTTCTTATTTTGACTTGATTTTGAAACCTAAGTTCATCTTCCTCACAGTAACCTAAACCAACTGTGTCTGACTAAAAAACCTCTTGAGTGTCTTTTCCAGAATAAGTCCAAGTCTTAATTATGTGATTTGCCTTCTCCAATTCAGATTCTAGTTGCTTATATCTTCCTAGCAACTCCTGTTCTAGATAAACAGCATCATCTCTTTCTTTCTGAACTTGTTGCATGTTAGCAAGTTTCTCTTCAACAAATTTATTTCTTTCTTTAAGTTCAGAATTCTCAGATTTGATTCTCTCATTCTCTAAAGTCTGATCCCTATAACTGATATGTAATGACTTAAGATAAATCCTCAATTCAGATATATTATCAGTATTATAAGCATAGGTAGTTAAGGGCACCTTGTTTTCAGAATCTTCAGATTCGTTCTTAATAGAAGCCATGAGAGCATAGTTGACATCCTCATCTGAGTCTAAAGAGTGCTTTTTCAGTTTTACCCTTCTTGCACTCAGGAGCATAGTGACCCATCTCCTTATACTTGTAGCATTGAATCTCAGACTTGTCTTTCTTCCCAGAT
Source organism: Kitagawia praeruptora (assembly GCA_037693485.1). Taxonomy (NCBI): domain Eukaryota; kingdom Viridiplantae; phylum Streptophyta; class Magnoliopsida; order Apiales; family Apiaceae; genus Kitagawia; species Kitagawia praeruptora. The sequence continues at coordinate 22,459,413 of CM075347.1, forward strand.
TTGGTATCCTTTCTCTCAGACTTTCTGAAATTCTTCCTGTCTGAACTTGAATCTTTAGAGAACCTGTTTCCCTTCTTGAACTTCTTGAAACCCATCTTCTTGAAAGTCTTCACCATCAAGACAGCCATTTTCCTTATTTCTTCTTCATCATCCTCAGAGTCAGATGATTCATCAGTGTTTGAGTCAACATCAGAGTTTGATGACTCACTTTCAGACTGTATGACTAAAGCTTTTCCCTTAGCTTTATTCCTTGATGCTACCTTCTTCAAGGGTTTTTCTTCAACCTTAAGAGCAACAGACTTTGTCTTCTTGTTTGACCTCCTGTTTCTCTGTTCCATTTCCAATTCATGAGTTTTGAGCAGCCCATAGATTTCATCAATCTCAGTATCAGCAAGATCATAATTGTCTCTAATAGTGGTTGTCTTCACATCCCACTTTTCAGGTAGAGCAAGAAGAAATTTGAGATTTGAGTCTTCTAGATCATACTCTTTATTTACCAATGACAAATCATTGAGCAGCTTACAGAATCTGTCAATTGTTTCTGTCATGGTTTCTTCAGATTTAGCCTCAAAATGTTCATACTCCTGTGTGAGTATGTTCCTTCTATTCTTCTTGATAGCAGCAGTTCCTTGACATCTAACTTCAAGAGCATCCCAAATTTCTTTTGCAGTTGAGCAATTAATCACTTTGTTAGACATAACATTATCTAAGGCACTATGAAGTAGATGTCTAACCTTTGCATCCTTAGCAATAGATGAAATATCCTCAGGAGTCAGATCTTTCTTCTCCTTTGGAACTGTTTTAGCTTCTTGACCAGCAGTAGCAGCAGATAACTTTGTAGGCTTATGAGGACCTTCATAAATTCTGTCAATATTCTGGATCTGTAGCCTCCAGAAACATAGTCATCTTCACCTTCCAGATTGCATAATCTGCTAGCCTGAGAATAGGAACCTTAATTGTCTCATAACGACTCATAGTAGTAGGTAGAGCCTTCTCAATCATAGAACCTGATGGAGGAGGTATCTCTGTCATCACTACGCCATAAACGCACATACGCAACCCCCATTTTCAGTTGCGTAAGGCCTGAAAAGCGTTGCGTAAGGTCTTACGCAACGCTTTTGGGGCGTTACCAATACTGGCGTTGCGTAAGACCCCTAACGCAACGCTTTTCCAAGCTATTGCAACAGTTCGAAAAGCATTGCATAAAAGGCCTTACGCAACACCAAAAGCATGTAAACGCAACGCTTCATGGGGTTGCATAAGATGTTTCAGCCATGTCATCATGCTGACATGGAAGTAAGGTGCCACGTCAGCATGCTGACATGTAAGCAAGCAGCCACGTCAGCATGCTGACATGTCACTAGTGGGGCCCACAAGTGCCACGTCACAAAATGGAGGGGCTGCCACGTCATCAGTGGGGCCCACATGACACGTCAGCAGTAGGGTCCACTATCTAACGCAACGCTATTTGTGCCTAATGCAACGCTTTCATTTTTTTTAAGCAACCCCTTTCTTTTCAAATGCAACATTAAAACTATGCTAATGCAACTTTAAATAGAGTCAAACGCAACGGTTTTTTATAAAAAATTTGAAATGGCAGCTTTGTTCATACATAATACCAGCCTGTCTAATCCAAACAACTAAATGTCCAAAAACAACCACAATTATGCAGCCAACAAAAGTACTTAACAGTCATTGCCAACACAAGTACTTAACAGTTTACATATTCTTACCAACATCAACTAAACCAAGCTAGCGCATGCACTAAAAGTTCAAAGTACGCCAATTCAAACTTCAAAAGTATGGAATAACTAAGTTATACCATAAGTGAGCGCTACAAAATAACCAAGTTATACCATAAGGGAGCGCTACAGAATAAAATCCCTAAGTTGTGCCGGCTTGAGTCATTGGAGTACCATTGTCGTCTTGATCACTGGAAATCGTGGAACAGAACTGTCCAATATCCAATTTCAGTTCTGGATTAGCTTCACCCAATTTTTTCAGCATCCATGTCATGTTCTCTTGCACTTTTTTGTCCATCCTGGATTCTAATTCACCTTCAAGTTGCTTTATCTTTGTTGTCAACTCCTGAACATTGTCTTCTGTAGGAGCAACCGGAGTCGATGTGGTACTAATCTTTTTCCATGGCCTTCCCACCAGCCAGTTTCGTGCATGGTTCTTGCCATTAGAAGCGACTGCATTTGCTTCAGCCTCGTTTCCATCATCAAGTAACTGCTGGATTTTGGTCTACAAAAAATGGTTAATTCAATATGTGAAATAAAGCATTATTATAGACTACATCTATACAAGAAAATACACTTACAATTTTTTCCTTCATTTCTACAGTATTTGACTTGTAGGTTCGACCTTCCTGTCGCTTACGAGAGTCTGAATAGATTTGAGCATCACATGGGTCTGCATGCTCGGGGTCAGTCTTTTTCTGTCATGTATGGGATAACACATCAAACATGTCATTAATCAAAAATACCAATGTCATTTTACGAAAGTTATGCAGAAAATTTAACTCCTATATATCAAAGATATACTATGTCATATTTTGAAAAATAAATAAAAAGGGATGGACAATAATTTCCAAATCTAAGTTCCAATTCTACAAATCACAGTGTCCTGGCATTATTATTAAAAATAATAATTATTATATTACAGAGACAGTTACAAAATTAGGTCTCAGAATATACACCAATGAATCCTGGATCATTGCTAAAACAGTAAAGCTATATTTAGTGCAAGTATTTTTCAAAAAATTTACTTCTATGTATCTGTTACCTAATCCATATGAAATATCAAACAAATCTAGGGCCTATATGAAAAAATTAAACTTGGACAAAGAAAAACACATACCATGTCTTCAATAACTAGGGACACGGGTTTACGACCCAAAGTGTGTGTCTCAACTAATTCTTTACGATTCTTAGCATTATCCGCAGCAAGTTTCTGTAAAATAAAAACATATCATGATACTTGAATTTTTTTTGGTCAGGATGCTATACAATTGTTGGTATAATTTTTGCACAAAATGATTTAATAACCGATTACTTGTACTAAATCTTAAAGCTTTACCTTAACTGATTCATCCCCCCAGTACTTCAAGAGCATTTTGAACTCCTCTAGTGGAATCCGCTCGGTTCTGTGTTCCAGTCTTTCCCGATCAGTTTCATATCGAGTATAAAACTTTTCCTTCATACGAGACTTGTGCACCTTCCAAGCAGCATTCATTGTATTATACACCCATTTCTGTCCATCTTCAGGAATGACATACCTACCCTATAAAATAAAAAACATAAAATAAATAATTAAATTTATTAATTCACTATATAATTTTTGAAAATGATTTAATCTATGGATTAGGTAAGAATTCACCAGAGTATATTCCCACAAATTTTGCTTCAATTGGTCGGGAACAACGCGCCAATTGATGTAAGTAAGTGACACATTATCCCTTGCTAATGCCCCCAAAAAATTACTTAATTCCGCAATATCTTCCTTATTTTCAGAAATTGCTTGACCTTTATGATTCAACGAAATTACTTTTTTTTCTTCAGGGTTCCTTCCATGAACCTTACTCATTCTTGTCGGTCCTCTAGGTTTTCTAGGAGCTCGTACTTTATTAACCATGTGCACAAAATATAAAGAAAACTGTTAATACTATGTTACCAAGTTGACAATTCAACTGACCATATATTACCAAAATTCAACTGACCATATTACCAAAATGCTACAAAGTTAACAATTTGTTACCTTCTTCAACTTCCACATCCATAATCTCCTCCATGTTCAATTCAGCAACATTCTCAACATTCTCTTCTGTTCTAGCTGCTTCATTTTTCTTTTGACGTTCTCGTAATGCTAGGTAAGCAGCAACCGTACCAGCACCAGGAGCTACTTCATCATTACTTGACTGTCTAAACACTTTGCTGCATGTTGGTTTCACTTGTGTTGGACGATATGAACTTGTAGCTTCCTTCTCAGTGCCAACTTTCCTCGACTCCTTCACAGTGCCAGCTTTCCTCGACTCCTCAATTCCGAGGGTTGCATTAACTCGTGACCGAGTTCTTGGTCCAAGTTGAGTTTTCTTTGTTCCAACAATTTTAATTCTCTACAATTTGTAAGATATTTAGATCATTAATTCCACACTTTTAATGAACATTACAAATTCTGGTATAAAAATTTAAATCGAAAGACCTACCTCCGACGAACCATCACTTTGATCATCGCCCTCATTTTCTGGAATATACTGTGAGTCGCAGTCCTCAAGTTCTTTCCCATTTTTGCCTTTCCCTTTTTTGCCTTTCCCTTTACTGTTCTCGGCTCCATCTCCCATGAGACTAGAAACTAATGGCGGTATCCCAAATTCTTGACATTTTTCAGCATTTTCTTGCATTCTGCGAATTCTATCAATTTCATACTGTGTCAGCGGTGGTGGAGGCACCTACAAGAAATAATTACATAAACAATAATTAGAAAAACTAAACACTAAAAATTCCAGGTGAGTTATATTTATAAGACCCTATTTTCCAACAGGTACATAAAAATCAAATCAGACTAGTCAAATCATACCTTCACGGGAACATCATTCTCTTTGGTCTTTTCACTGTCACTTGAACCTTTATCTAAATCTAATTTCCTTCTTACAGTTGCATTTTCATTCACATGTACGTCTTCTTGACCAGACATCAAAACAGGCTGTGCTGAAAATTCCTTCTTCTTACCAACCTCAGGTGAGGTCTTACTCCTTTTCTGCTGTTGTTGCTGGAGTTGATGTGTAGTAACAAACCTACGCTTCACTTGTGGTTTCTTAGCAGAAGCTGTAACAACAATGTATACATTTTGTGTGAACATTAAAATTCATTAGGCTGAAGGAAATTATGAAAGAGAAAAAAGATCCAAGGTATTAGACTGTAGTCTAAATTTTATATACTAGTCTAAATTCAGTTTGTGTTACATATCAGAACACAATCAATAATGTAATAAAACTATACAATACAAGTAAAGCAAAACACTAGTCAATAATATATGCAACACTTCAATAAGATGTTGCAATAAAATTGAATTATTTAAACGGAAACACTACATAAAAAATGTTGCCTCATCACATATTACAAATCAGATGCAAGCAATACACCAGGCAAGAATTTAATATTACATGTAGATTATACCTTGGATTAAGTTTTTCCTTGGCCTGACGATTACGTGAGGTTGCGTCTGAATCATTGGCTCAATTTCTTTGTCAACAACATTGTCTATGTAAAAATTTATTTCTTCTCCCTCAACGCAGTCCTTAGTAAGTTCAACCACTTCCGCGTCTTTTGTCACGAGTTCCCAACCACCTCCCCTTCCTTTGCTGATATAGATTCCTCCAATTTCAGTGTAATGGAGGTAGTCTTTTACATAATCCATAAGCACAGTGTAAGAGAAACAGTCCACTTCTACGCGGGTTACCACCATAGATTTTCCACCAGCATAGACTGTCTTCTTAAACTCTCCTTGATGGTACAACCTGACATTGATGTTTTTTCCTTCCATCCTGTTCACAGTAAATGTCCCATTAGAACCAGGTATATATATATAAATAATGAAGAGTTATAAATCATTAAATCTAAAGAATGCACTTCACAGGGAAGAGTTAAATTAAGGAAAACAAGTGAACAAGTAAATTAATGACAACATGAGTACAAATTTCATTACAAAGAAACAATGTCAAGTACATTAATAAAGAGAGTAAATTACATAAAAAACAAAGAGCGACAAATACACTTTAAATCTAAGACAGTAGACATGACAGAAATAGAGCAATGTAATTCTCTATGAGAAGCAACAGTTCCTAAGGAGATACGGGAACTTCTGCTAGGGGGATATCATCTCTAAAACAATCCCCATCAGCAACTTCAATGTCTATGCCACGACCAATATTAATATCTTGTACATCAGGATCGTTAATATCTTCTTCGGTTGCATTCTCGTTCTCAGCATCACACCAGTCCCTCGGTAATTTTTTAACAACATAATGTACCATCTTTTCAGTCGGATCTTCCACGTAAAAAACTTGTTGCACTTGAGAAGACAGGACATAAGGATCATTTTTAAAGCAAAACTTGTTAAAGTTTACTTTAGTAAGCCCGTAAGCGTCTTTCTCTTCTTGGTACCAACAACACTTAAAGAGGACCACATTTAAAACTCCCCAATAATCTAGTTCAAAAATCTGTTCGATTGATCCATAATAGTTGACATTCCCAATTATTGGATTTTGGTCTTTCGAACTAGCAAAACTAGTGGTTTTGGCAGTCAAAAAAACCCCACTGTTTTGTGTGGTACATTGAGAATCCCTAGACTTGGTATGGAATCTATATCCATTTACTGCATAGCCACTAAACCTCCTGGCCATCCGATTAGGACCTAATGCAAACACCTCTAAATCTCTTGAAATCATGTCCTTCTTCAGAACCTCTTCTTTTAGCCATTTCCAAAAGTCGTTGGTATGTGTTCGTTCCCTTTTGTATCTTCTTGAATTTGCATGACCATCTACTACAGCTCGATGCTCCCTAGAAAAATATTCAGTTTAGACAGACTAATAAATGTAGACGTTGATAACATAGACTTGAATAAAATGAAAAAAGGACTTAAGAACATACTCAATCAGATTCTCTATTTCATTATTGCCAGAGTTGAACAAAATGTAGCGATGACTGGCCCTCCAATCTGCATCATTTAATTTAAAGATTTTTCCATCTTTATTCTTTCTTGTTCCAATATGATGCCCGACATTTGTTGGACATCTTGCAAAATCAGTACAATACTTGGTGTCTTTTGTTACTCCTTCGCTGCTCAAAAATCTTGAACAGAAAATAACACATTCTTCTGCCAAGTAACCTTCTGCAATCGAACCTTCAGGTTTATTCCTATTTCGAACGTAAGATTTCAACTTTCCAAGGTACCGCTCAATAGGAAACATGCACCTAAGGTGTTGTGGTCCACCAAGTTCGACTTCTCGGCATAAATGAACAAGCAAGTGGACCATTATATCAAATAAAGCTTGTGGGAAAATCGTCTCAAATCGACAAAGTACGTCGATAATTTCTTGTTGCAGCCTCTTAATTTCATCCAAATCAATAACCTTGGCCCATATACCTCTTAGGAATGCGCTAAGTCTGATTAGTGGTAACGCAACCTCGGGTTTTAATGTTTTCCTTACCGCAAATGGTAACAAATAGTGGAGTATGAAATGAGCATCGTGGCTCTTATACCCTACTACTTTTCTCTCGCTTGTGTGTACATACCGGCTGATATTCGAAGCACAACCATATGGCAATTTGGCATTCTTTAATACAGAACAGAAGATATCTTTCTCCTTATTTGTCATGTCAAATATTGCTGCTCTAATTTCATAATGCTTTCCATCCGCGGATTTAACAGGATGAAGGGGCTTTCTTATACCCAATTCTTTTAAATCAAAACGAGCACTTAAGTGATCCTTCGACTTGCCACCAATATTAAGTAAAGTACCTAATATTTTGTCACATACGTTCTTTTCTATGTGCATGGCATCAAGGTTATGTCGAAGTGGATTTTTACTCCAATATGGCAAGACAAAAAAAATCGACTTCTTTTTGAAAGGACAATGACTTGTAACCTGTTTTTTGACCTTCCCAAATTTGTTTTCAAACCCCAACAATAACTCTTCAATATCAGTTCCTGACAAAACTTCTGGAACCTGCCCCATTTCAATATCGCCATTAAATCGTCTCTTATCCAGCCTCCATTCGTGTGTAGGATCAAGAAATTTTCGGTGATGCATGTAGCACATCTTTTTGCTATGTTTTAAATAATCCGAAGAAGTCTCGTAGTGGCATACGGGACACGCTAGTTTCCCCTTCGTGCTCCAACCTGACAACATACCATAGCCCGGAAAATCACTTATGGTCCACAACACGCGTGCACGTAAATTAAAATTCTGGTCAGTTAGGGCATCGTAAGTTTCGACTCCCACGTCCCATAATTCTTTCAACTCCGCGATCAAAGGTTGCATATACACGTCAATATTATTGTTCGGCGAATCTGGACCCGATATTAATGTTGAAAGAATCAAATTCTCTTGTTTCATGCATAGCCAAGGTGGAAGGTTATAATTAACCAACAGTATTGGCCATGTGCTATGAGTTGAATTCATTGAACGATAAGGGTTAAATCCGTCAGATGCTACACCTAAACTCACATTTCGAATATCTGATGGAAAATCAGGATATTGAGCATCCATCGTCTTCCATGCCCCAGCATCTGCCGGATGTCTTAGTTTCCCGTCATCTTTTCGTCCTACTGCATGCCATGTCATAAGTTTCGAAAATTCTTTGCACATAAACATCCTTTGCAGCCTTGCTTTTAGCGGAAAATATCTCATCACATTTGCTGGAACCCTGTGAAACACCTTCTCCACATCATCATCAGTAGCAATCCCTTTTTTCTCTTGTACAACCCACCTTGAAACACCACAAGTCTGACAAACATCTTTGTCTTCATTTTCCGCCCAATACAACATGCAACTATTTGGGCATGCATGTATTCTTTGATAATCAAGTCCTAAATCCTTAATAATATTTTTCGCGGCATTGAAAGACGTAGGTAGGTGGGCATTAGGAAATGCTTCTTTCATTAGTTTCAGCAATTCCCCAAATGCAGACTCACTAATTCCATGAGCACACTTTAAATGATAAAGTGTGATCAAGAAACTTAGTCGAGAAAAGTTAGTACAACCAGGATATAACGGTTTCTTTCCCTCATTAACATGTCGATAAAACCTTTCAGCCTCTGCATTTGGTCTACCTTCAAACTTCTTACCCATACATTTAAACATAAAGTCTAAATTATTCCCAAAATCCACCCCCGTTTCATAATCCATGGAGTCATTACTATTTCCTAATTTCGTTCGTGAAACATCATAAATCCAATTGACATGTAACGGCGATGGCCCATTGCAAACCAGATGATCATAGATGACATCTTTCGTATGCCAGTTACGATCCATACAGTTTTTGCAAGGGCACTTCATTTCATCGCCTAGACAAGAAACAGGGAACGCATTTTTCAAAAAATCTTTTACCCCTTCCCCATATCCAGCACTATATCTGGGAAGTCCTATCCAAATATTACTCTCATCAACCATTACAGCAATATATCCACTGCCTAGTAAATCTAAACTTCTATACGTGGCTAACAGTTTCGACAAATCACCAAGGCCAAGCCTGTAAGGTTTAAATATATTATAATCTACCATATGAAAAAGGCTTTTGTAACGAACATTGTAATTGGACTATAAGTAGTTTAACGCTATAGTGTAATGAGAAGAACAGATACACACTTAGAGAATTAGGAAAAATATATAACAAGTTTAGCTAAAACTTGTCAATATAGTTGCTAGCACATTGACAAAATAGGGATGAAACAATGAAAAAAAATAGACATGAAAACACACATACATTACAGTACACTCTCTGTTTGTCTCCCTCTCTCTCTCTCTCCATCTCTCTGTCTCTCCCAATCTTCTTGTTGGCTCTCACTCGCTCTAACACTCAACAAATATCAAGCACATAAAACACAAATACAAGTACATAAAACCCTAGACATGAAAACCGTAGATTTAATCACATGCAATAATTATTTAACCAAATCCAAGATAATCAAGCACATAAAACACAAATACAAGTACATAAACCCCTAGACATGAAAACCCTAGATTTAATCACATGCAATAATTATACCCAAATCCAAGTTAATTAGAGATTTTTACCTAGAGAGAAACCGTGAGTAACGAAGATGTTAACTGAAAGCCCCAATTGAAAAAGCCCCAATTGAAAAAGCCCTAATTCCAACTGCAAAATGAAATGAATCTGTGAGTACAGAGAAGATTATGTGTAAAGAAAATGAATCTGTGAGTACAGAGAAGATTATGTGTAAAGAAGATTATGTTTAAACCGTGTATGCAATTTCAGTGTGGGAGAGTCGAGAGTCGAGAGTGTGTGGTGAGAGTGTGCGGTAGAGAGCTTTAGATCTGGGAAAGTATACAATAATTGGGGGAAAGTATAGCTTTAGTTTTGGGGGGAAATTGTCCGCCTCTTTTTCACCGTGCAAATCACGTGTCCTCATAACACATATATAGTAATGTTGTTTTAATTCTCTAATGATTTTAATTTTTTTCAAATGAAATGATTTTAATTTTTTTTATTCGAGTAAAATTCCATTCATTAATGATAAGTCATAAGACATTTATAAAAATAGTCGAACAACGTAAACATAAACAAATAATGATTAATCCATAATCAGGCAATTTGTTGAAGATGATTAATGATTTTAATTTTTTACTTGTTGGATAAAAATTTTAATATTTTTAAAATAATAATTATTATTATTAGAATAATATTTTTTTAACATCTACGCGATTGGAACGTCGAAAAAATAATTTTAAAAAATAGATTCATCATTCGGGACAAGACTAGTTAATAAAAGAATATAAATATCTAATGCAACACTTCAAACAGCAAATGCAACACTAGTGATACCTAATGCAACGCTTCTGACACGTCAGCAAATGCCACGTCATCATTAGTGGGTCCCACTTCTGCCACGTCACCAATTGTGGGTCCCACTTCTGCCACGTCAGCATGTTGGGCCACCTGCCACGTCACCCTTGTGGGTCCCACAATGCCACGTCAGCAGTGGTGGGTCCCACATCTGCCACGTCATATTTTTTAAAAAAATATACAGATATCTAACGCAACACTTTAAACAGCAAATGCAACACTACTTGTCTCTAATGCAACGCTTCTGCCACGTCAGAAAATGCCACATCAGCATTAGTGGGTCCCACTTCTGCCACGTCAGCAATTGTGGGTCCCACAATTGCCACGTCAGCATGATAGGTCTCTTGCCACGTCACCCTTGTGGGACCCACACTGCCACGTCAGCATTTGTGGGTCCCACATCTGCCACGTCATATTTTAAAAAATAAATAAATATATCTAATGCAACACTTCAAAGAGCAAACGCAACACCACTGGTACCTAATGCAACGGTTGCTGCCACGTCAGCAAATGCCACGTCAGCAAAGGTGGGCCCCACTTCTGCCACGTCAGCAAATGTGGGTCCCACATGTGCCACGTCAGCAAATGCCACGTCAGCACATGTGGGTCCCTCTCCTGCCACGTCACCATTTATAAAAATAAAAAAATATCTAACGCAACGCCATCAGTTAGTGTTGCATAATGTGAAACACTGTGGGTAATACGCAACGCTAATCTATATCTAACGCAACACCAATTCAGCTCAGTTGCAAAAGACCCAAAACTTCTATCTAACGAAACGCTTTCTGTGCAACGCTTTGTAAAAAGGGTTGCGTATGCTCACTTATGGCGTAGTGCATGATTATACTTGTGTGTGGATCTTAAACTGTATTGAGTAACAGATCGGCTCTGATACCACTTGTTAGGCCGAATACACAATTATAATCAAGTAAGACATGTTTGAACAATCAAAAACTGTTTGGAATTAAAAACTCCTCTCTCAGTGATGTAAAATATCACAGAGAGCTGCTTAGGTTACAATGAATGATAATTCGTTACACAATACCCTTCTATGGTTAACCTAACTGTATTTATAAAGATATACAGCTACGATACAATCGATAATTGATACTCCTATAAATCAGCTATACAATTGTTATCAATTATGATTGCTACACGTCTCTTTAGTCAACACGATCTCTTTGACAGCTATCCAATCTTCAAAGATATCGCTTCCATAATTATCTTCAATAATCCTCCAAAGTCTGATGACCAGTAGACGCTTCCTCCTGACAGAGTTTAGCAAACTCTCTCAAGCTTCCAACCGTCAGAGTTTAATTAAACTCTGATCGCTTCCGGCTTTCAGTTAAACTCTGATGAATCACTGTAACACTTAAACACTGACATTTTTCACATCAATTATCAACATATCTTAATTCCTGCTAGTGAAGAATTCCATTTTTTACCATTTTACCCACCATTTTTTATGATTTTTATTACATTTAAGGTTACATTGGTAATTTACTAGAATTACATGGGTTTATGGATCATCCAACTTGACCCATTATATACAAAATTAGTTATAATTCACTGTTAATATGGATTATCGGACTATCCATCCTCATCACCCATATACAAATAGGTCATATCCATATATCTTTAATTTACCATGCGTCATTTTAGTAACTAATTTTACGGAGACTTGATTTTTTTTCTCTCTTTCTATGTTTGAATTTGAATTCGTTAGTTTGTGGAGTAATCTTTAGTAACTACTGAAGGGGAAGACAACATATCAAATCTTGATTGTTGATTCCTATACATCGTTTGAAAGCCTCCATTGACAGATACCAATATCGATAAATCAGGTATGTTGATGTTGATATTGATGTATATGTTGTTTATACCTTTTGTTGTTAATTATACTATGCAGGTCGTAAACGAATTTCGCTTGCTCTCTCCCCATCTGCTTCGTCCAAACATGGTAACACTATAAAGTTTTTAGTATACATATCATGTTTACCTATATATATAATTGATTCTACTATCATAATTTTTTTTAATTTAGTTGCATTTTGAACATCGTTGAGCAGGTGTTCGATGATATGTCCAAGAAAAAGTTAGACAAAATTTTCAATTTGAAGGTATCTTTCCTAATGTGCAGTTTGATAATTATTCTTTATTTTGTCGATAATTGATACTTTTAAATGTTCGATTATATATGTGATACATGTATCCAACCAAAACTATGTTAATGGTTTGATATTTTCGATATGGATGCAAGTTTCTTTCAATATAGTGAGGCACATGATGGTTTAAACTTTGATGAGGACGTGTTTGATCATTTGTCCCAGAGAAGAATTTGATAAATTTGTCCTAGACAATGAGACAGATCTTTTTAGAGGTTTAAATCTCTTGACTCATGAGAGATTTTTACTTAAACTACCCTCAACTTTATTAATTGATTTATTAAATTTGATTTTTATAATTGTAGAGGGGAAATTGTAGTTCTTATTTGCCTAGATCTGTGGGAGGATGAAATAGTTAATATGTAATGATAAACAAATAATAATAATAAGATAATATGGATACATGTATTTTATATATTAATTAATATCTTCATTGTTTATGTTAATGTGTTGTAGTCTTGACTTTCTACAGTTTAATTTTTTTAATTATTGTGATTTCTATTAGAGGTTGGAAGTCATGCAACATTCTTTGCAATCTTCCAAATATGATCTAAATTTTTCAGGAAAAAAAAACTTCACAAGAAGACTCTGGGTCGAGGTGACAGACTTTGAGCTTTTGGTATGAAACTATATTTAAAGATTTTTCTCAAGAGCTAAACTTATTTTGAGTCGATGCTCCTTTTGTTGCAGGTGGAACATGTAGATTGGAATAAATCTGTGGTCCTTATGAGGGAGGGTGATAGTTCTGTTGTGCGAAGATCAGTATGTGTTGTTTCATTTAGTATCAATCTTTATCAATTGTACTTCCGATTTACTTATGTGTTTTTATAGTATAAATCTCCACATATGTGTATTTGTTAACGAATATTTTTTTTTCTTCTTCCTTCCTGGGCTATTTTAAAAATCTAATAGATTTATGGTTGTTTTCCAGTCATGTAATTGTTAATATGAAAATTTTAATTTTTTTTATCTTTGTATCTCTTCCTCAAATATTTTTCTCCTATTCATATGAATTTGGATCTGAGATTTTATTTTCTTAGTTTCAGCCAAAAGGATGTTCTTGGGGAGATGCGTTGACAACTTTAAGCCTTCTTATGACCTTTTCTTCTCTGATCTAAATATTAATACCAGAGCACCCATTTATTGCTAAGACATTTGGACTTCAGCGTCAAATCAATGTAAGTTATGGAGAATTCTATTCATAAGTGGTGCCTACTTAATAAGTTAATAATAGTGTTGCTTCGATTATCTGCTCATTTATTCGTGAGGTCGTATTTGATTTTTAAGTTTCTTAGCATTCGGCCAAAAGTATGGTTTCAAGGAGATGTTTTGACAACTTTATATACATCAAGAAAGTGGTATGGCAACGTACCGAATTCCTATTTTTACATACTTGAACAATAGAGCAGTGCATGTTTTTTAGTACTTCATTTATAGATGATGCTAAGTTATGTTGTTAATATTTGATTATCTGCTCATTATATTTAATATAGTAATTTGTTATGCAGGATTACAAATTGTGATGGGACACAAAATTGCAAGGTGCCTGGCCAACACAGTTGATGTGCTCATATGGTAACTTATCTACACATTTAAAGTGGATTAAGTTTGCAGATTTTATTTTGATTTCAAGTTATGTTGATTTCACCACTTAACATGATAATACCTTACTTGGTTATGTTAACTACAACATTTACTTTTACGCATTGCAACTGTTAGTTGTAGTCTGAAATTAGTATTATGAAATGAAAGTTGAACTTATAATGAATGGTATGTAAGTTGTTTGATATTTATTGTGTGTATTCCTGCATTTTGAGATACTTACAATGTCTTCGTTTATATATGATATGACCATATGCCTATGGAAGTGACTTACGACATCAGCTGGTGCAAATTATGCCATTTTTTCCCTTATCCACTAATTACTTGATGATTGTTCTTACTGCTGTCAGGACCTCCCCAATCTTATATTAAGCAAATAAATCATCATATTAATACTTAATCAAGCAGGTTGCCATCTTCTTCAGGCATGCAAAACCTTCTGATTGTCCATTATAGTTTCTTGAAGTTCACATTTTACATGCAATCTCTACTCTTTACTATTTTTTTTATTGATTTATAATGATAATGAAAGTTCTACCAAATTATATAGGCGAAAAAATGCTTAACTTTAAGTGATCATAATGCTTACCCAACTTTTAGCCCATTTGTTAGACGTAATCGAAAACTAATACTTAAATTTTGATAAACCGGGTAAAATCCGAAATTAAGACAACAGCAGTGCATAGCTTAGATTAAGGAAGTACATATATACTATTCTCACCAAACTTACTCTTTCTTCTCTGTTACGAATATCTCTTCCTATATTCGACTACTTTTCAAATTTATAACTTATTCTTACCTCCATTCAAATATGGAAACACAACGTTTTTTTTTATTGTTGTTTTAATTCAGGTACCAGTTCAATCTCCTCTTTTATATGTTTTTAATTTTCTTTAAACACCGTGTACTACTGAATTGGGTTTTATACTCTGTAACATAGTAAAAATTACTTTTCTTTTCAGTTCTTCAATCTAATCTATATGTCATCACACTAAGGTTAATGAAAATAGTTATAATTGGTGAAGTTATTCTATATGCAAACATTTTATACATTTTATTGTTGGCAGACTTTAGTTGTACCAATAGATGGACGGATCAGGTTTGTCAGGTTAATTATATCAAATTAAATTCTCTAGATTTTAGCATTTTTCAATACATGATTGAATGTTAATATATTGATAGGTCGGAAGCAAACTCCACAAGGTCCACTATCTTCTTCGTCGAAACATCGAAAAATGGTAATGTATTTTAAGTTTATACTCATATGTATTTTTTTAATATCTTAATATGTTTATGACATGTTGTGGATTCGAAGTGTCGCACTAAGGATGTAGCTTATAATTATATATATTCAACAACTCAGACTGGAAACTCTGCGGTGACTAATTCAGAAAATGAAGATCTCAATATCGCTTCAAATGGTATGATAGATGCTTTATATTAAATTCTGAATCACATGTTTTTAACAACAGTTTGATTCGTATTGGATAAATTGATAATTGAAATGTGCATTTTAATATTCTAATGTATGCTTACCAGCGAGATCTCGCTCTAATTTCAGTATGACAACGTCACCGATTTGTATTTTAATATATTAGAATAGTAGATTAGCCTTCTGAGTTGTTTTAAGGCACGAGGATCTCATTTTTGGCACCATGGTACCATTTTTTGGCCCCTCTTTTTAATTTTCCGTGTATTTCTTATGCATTGTAGTTGTTTGTTTGTTCACATATTGTACAAATAGATAAACAACTCCAAATGTAGTTACTTTTCTAGAAAATATTTGTGATGACTGTTTCTTTTTCATTTGTTGGGTTGCTTTAGGTCCAGATTTATAGGAATTTATGGGATTTCCTCAACAAACTGATAAAAAAATGCCTAAAAGGACTGCTAGAGGCGCAGTTTCATCAAATCGCCTTGCTATATATCAAGTGTGATGGTCTTCTTTTTGCGATGATGCAGATATTCTTTCAGCATGTGATGAATGCAATTGCAGATGGTGTCAACATTTGATAATCCAGTTGTCCATCTCCAACCTATCTTACTTTATCAGGTTTATACAATCTTTGTGTTTTTCTTTTATGTATGTAAATGCAGTATTATAGAGTAGATAGGAGAATTCTAAATACTTGATTATGATATGCAATATTCTAAATACTTTCGCATATGAGTTTCTTTCACTACTTAAGCTGCTACTTGGAGTTATCCCTTCATTGGCATCCTGGGAAGTAATTATCAGTGCAAAGTGGAGGAACATTAATTAATGAAATCTTAGGAAATTGGGAATCTGGCACTTTTATGTTTACATATGTTGACAAATCAAGCACTGACACTAATATTGAATCTGTTGTTGCTTGAAATATTCTTGATTATTCATCTTCTCCATATCTTATTTTTGGAAAACTCGATATTATTTTAACTAATGTTGCACTTTGAATAGGTAATATTTGATTCAAAATAGACATTTATGAGTTCAAATTGGACTCCACACTTTATAAAGTGGACTGTTGGAGTTCTAGATACAGTTAAACCATGAATAAAAGATATGACATGGCAGGAATTGCTTACCAGGTTGGTGTAAACGGTGGTTTTATTGATCTTTGGTCAATAATTCTAAAGGGACATGATATAAGGTGAGTTGTATATGATAGCATTACATTTATGGGCTCAGATAAATAGAGGTCACATTAAGAGTGGCTCGATAAGTGTCATATTATTTTTTATTCAGAAATGCAGTCATGTTGGACAGGTCAACATACATTCAATAAACCAGCTATATCTCTATATAGGAAGCTTCAATTTGCAAACCATTAATTTTATAACGAATTACACTTTCTTCTCTTTCTAATGGTATATTAAACAGAAGCTAGGACCCTATAGATTAGAACAGTTAATTCTCCAAGTCGGGAATAGTTTTGTCATGATGTTGACACACATTGACTTAATATGTTATATCTCTCAGTAGAAAGCTTTAATTTGCGAACAACCGTTAATTTTGTAAGAAATTACACATTCTTAGCTTTTTAATGGTATATAGAACAAAGACTAGAACCTTATGAAATATAGCAGTTAATCCTGTCAATTTAGAATTAACAACATCATAATCTTACGAGTTTATTTTTACGCATACATGTATATGTAATTGAGAGAATCAAGATATGACACAAATTAATTCTAAGACTTCGTAGGTAAGTAGGTAAATAAGTTATCAGCTGATTGTAAGCTTTCACAGTGGACCTCTTTATGTCTATTTGTTTTCTTAAGCACTTGATTTTTCTTGCTTGATGGCAGAGGTCACTATCTTGACTTCTCTCCTTGAAGAAACAATGCAAGAGGCCTCTGTAAAACAGACCAGGTGTAGTGGTTGAATGGTCGGGGTACATGGATTCCGTGAGGATTTTTTCGAAGAGTGGCCTAGCTTAGATTTGGAAGATGAAGATAGTTTTATGGATTTGAAAGTGTATTATTAAGAACGAATCCATATGAGTGGTCTGATGTCAATGCCTGCAGTTTACGGATACAGGTAACATCATACAACAGATGCACTCATTATACTATTATTTACTTTTCTTTGAATTTTAAGTAATTTTTAGGCTTCTGTTACAGGTTTTTTTTAATGTTTTAAATGTTTTATGTTTCCTGGCATTGCACAATCAAGCAAAATTTCAGATTTTGGTTGATGGTTATAATTCTATTGATGCATTATATCTTTACACGTATGCACTCTCACGCTAGATAATCAAATTAAAATATTTATATTTGTATTTGTAGAATTAATTATTTTTATAACAGAAGATAGTTATGATATGTTGTACCTTTATGGGTATAAGCTTCTTAAAACTTTTCAGGAATCATATTTACACATTTTTGAGAAGCTAATCCTAAGCAACTTTAATTGTTGGAGGGTCGGTCTCTTATTCTCTTTACTGACAGAACATTACTTATATTCTATTTTCTATGTAACACCGTTGTTGGTGATGTAAAGAATAAAATGTCAAAATGATTAAGAACTATAGCCACACGTATATGATCAAATGTAGACAATCGCTAATACTTGATTCAAAATGCTGGCGTGTAATTAAAAAATATTCTCATCTCTTAAGAAATCCTATGCTTATGATTCCTTATAAAGCTATATCAGTATCGGTTATTTAATGTGAGTTACTAATAATAAACTACAATCATTCATTTTTGGAGTTCAAATAGATTTCAAGAACTGGCCAGTAATCTGAATACATTATTCCATTGTGTTGATGTTAAATTAATATGAATATTAGCATAAAAACATAAATTTGTATTATTTAACAAAAATAATGATTAGCGTTGTTTGATGCTTACTTTGCTCTTACTGTTGGATTCATTACGGAGTATTGCACAATCAATGCTTATAGGTATTGGTTGCAGTGCTTACATTTAAGCATCCTGTTAGAGTCTGATTTTCTAAGAAATATATTTTTTCATTTATTTGAGGGTTGCAGAAAGTGGAGTACGAAGACAGTAGGCATAAATGTAGTGAATAACTTTTGAACAAATTATTGTTACTTTAAGTGTGAAGGGCATATACTAACAGTCACTTTTGTTTCCTTGAGTTTCTACCCTTATGCTTTAAGCCATCCTCTAAATAAGCAGGTTACTCATGCAGCAGCTCAGGTCTAAAGAAGCACTGGGTATTGCTAAAATTCTAAAGAAACAAAAGATGAAGGGCAGAGGGCATCAGTCACTTTTGTTTCTTTGAATTTCTACGTTGATGCTATAGGTCATCCCCTCAATGATCAAGTTACTCATGCAGCAACTCAAGCCTAAAGAAGCACTGGATACAAAAGGAATTCCAAAGGAACCAAAGATGATTGCTCCGCAACAAAAGTCCTGTTGAGGCAAGTTACTATATTCAGGGGAGCGAAGCTAAAGATGACTTCGCAATAATTGATACAAAAATTCAGAAAGCATTCTTTTCTAATGAAATAAGAGTCAAGAAGTCCTGCTATTCAAGGCCAGAGGTCAATGAAGTGGTGGCTACAAAACCTTCAGCTATCGCTTCAGACCATTGTTTACTGCTGGAAAATTGATAGGATGATGATGTGTGTTAAATATATATGAGTATAAGATCCTTGAAAGGCCTTCCTCTAACACCTTAAGGTTTTAGATGGACTGGTTCTTAACATGGTATCAGAGCTCAGGCACGCAGAGGTCACGTGTTCGACTCTCTGCGACCCCCAATATTCTCAATATTTACTATGGACACGAAAGGCAATTTATGCCCCAAAGATGGGCGCCCGTGATCCACTCTTCGACCCATAAATGGGCTTTCGAGTGAGGGGGAGTGTTAACATATAATATAAGATCCGTATAAGGCCTTCCTCTAACACCTTAAGGTTTTAGATGGACTGGTTCTTAACAATGTGGTCTCTGAGACTAAGGCAACAATAAAATAATAGAATTCTCAATCCAAAGTTGTTCTTTAGTGAGAAAAGTTGATCACAAAGGCAAGTGCACGTTTTACGAACTAATGGTTGAGCAAGCGGTTTCACAGCTCTAATTCGAAAGTGAAAAAATAGAAGAGATTTCGTTAAATTCTTATTACATTGAGAACTATGGAGTAAACAAATCTGAAGATGGTTTTATATATCTTTATGAAATTACAACCCTTAACCACCCCAGGATTGAAGATGGGGTTTGATATTGATGCCATTTCAGCCATTTTCCTTTATGGTGGTTTCACGTTGTCATCAAGTAGCTAGAAGATGGTTTGTTTATGTAAAAAAAATTAGTTTTTTTCTTTTGCAATTTCCTGTTTTATGAAGTTCATTTCAAAAACTATTTCTAGAGTAGTAGCATTTCCAGTTTCTTGGCAATTTATATTTTAAAGCATTGAGGCCATTTGAAGCCTGAGAGCTGGGATGCTAACTTGACTTGACCAACAACCAAAAACGCTCCGTCTAGACATCAAAGTATGAGATATATATAAAGCTTTTTAATTTCTTTGCCCACATAATGATTAGAGCCAGTGGCTCTTGACTTTAATAGTATAATACGCCCAAGGTAATTGATATTACCAAAATAAGGAGCAATTGTACATATTTTCAATTACATAATACAGTAAGTTTTATAACTTATCAGACTTTAAAAGAAATTCCTCTTTGCTGAATCTTATATGACTCGGGTGAATCCGAACAGTCAAGATACACAAATGTTTAAATTGGTCGATAATTTCAGGTTTGATTATTATTTTTATTAAAGTAAATAAAATTAGGCGTGTCCATGATCGGGAAAAATTATTGTAATATAATATAATTAATTATATTTTTCATGCTTTAACTATGTAACTATTTTGTCGGAAAATAGGTGTGTATTTATATTTTATAAATATAAACAAGTCGAGGTATCGGCTCCGTGAGTGACACCGAGAAGCTACTTAAGTAGATTAATTTTAAAATAAAAATAATAGTAAATTTAAATTTTATATATAACTGTTTTATTAATGATTCTCTAAATTTTACTTAAGTGCCGTATTTCAAAATATTAAAAATCAATAATTTGGAAAATTTATTTTAGACTTTCGAACACATGTCTTAAATAAAGAAAATGTTTTTTTTTCAAATATTAGGTCCTAAACTATTAAATGAACAAAATCTATTAACCAAGTACCAATTTTTAATATTGTATATGTCATTAAGTTTTTATTCATATGTTATTTAGTTGGAATTTTAATTATAATTAAATGAATACAAAATAAATTTCTAAATTCTTACTTCGATTTTCTAGAGTTAAAAAAATTAATATTACCGTGTGCGTAACACAGACATATTAAAGTTTATAAAATTAAAACAAATCAGACCCATATCCGTAAAACTTATTAAGAGTACAAAAGACATTTTAACAAACACGTTTGAAAAAAATATATAAAAAATTATTTGATGAATATGTCATTATTTATTTATTGGAGACTTGAAGTCTAGACAATAAATGATCAAGACATATATTTTGTTAATATGTATGACATAATAAGTTGTGGTGTGATATGATCCTAGGTAATTGTTATAACATATATTTAATAATAAGTGGGCTTACAACTTAATATATTAATAATATATTTAAATAGTTAGTATTTAATTATATTTTGTGTTTAGTACAAATTTAATGATATATATATTATTGAAGTTTTTTATAATCTAAACGCGTCGAGGTGTCGCCGTGAGGTGACACCGAGAAACCAATATAATAAGTAATTTTGAAACAACAACACATAAATTATACATACAAATTAATATTTTTTTATATAATTATTACACAACATAAATAAAATTCACATTTTCCTTTAATTTTGTAATCATATTTATGTGGAATAAATGTGATAAAAAAAATTCCTCAATCTTTAAATAACTAGGTACGGTAATTTAATTTGCAAAAGATGTTAGACAAGTTTAATGATATAAATTGGTAAAATCTTTTATAATTTAAACGCGCCGTCGTCTAAGGTGATGAGAAAAATTAATACAGTATGTAAGTTTGGAACTGCAACACATAAGTCATACACACAAAATATATATAGGATGCACAGTGGTAAATGCCCAATCCGTGAACCGTGAGGTCACGGGTTCGATTCTTGTCGGGGGTCAAAAATCAGAAACAATCTCCCTTTTGTTTTTTGTATATAACATAAATGAAATTTACATTTTTTTTATCACATTTTGTAATATAAAAATATATGTATTACCCAGTGCGTAGCACGGGCATATTACTAGTATTTAACAATAAGCAAACATGTACTCCTTCCGTCTTTTTCAATTCTTTACATATGAGTTGGATATGAATATTAAGAAAATGTGTAAAATAGTGGAGAAAAGTAAGAAAAATGTGTAAAGTTGGGGGACCAATCAATGTTTAATGCATAAAGTGAGTATAGTGGAGGAAAGCAATGGAAATAGTTAAATTTATATTACGAAACTTTACTATTTTTGGATAATTTTGGAATGTAAAATTATAATTAATTGTAAAAAATCTTTCAATTATATTTATACATACATACAAATATATATATATATATATATATATAGTAAAAATGATAATAAAGGAGTACTACCATAGATCAAGAGATCGATTCTCGCTAAAAACATAAAATAAAATAATTCTATCATGTCGTATCCTATCCTATATATTACATAATAAAAGCTAAAGGTGTAATTTAAAGTATTGAAATTGAATTCTACCAACTATTTAATATGTTATAATTAATTTTAAACTATTATATTATATCATTATAGATAATAAGCGTAAGCGGGATCCTATCCATAAATTTTGGTTTGGTCACAACACCGTTAAAATAATCTCAATTGTCGAATCTAATATTTTTAAAAATAGACGATCAAGATTATATCATATTAAAAAGAAAATTATAATCTAAAAAGGATATCACTGTACTACCAAAATAATCTTAACTGTCAAATCTAATATTTTTAAAAATAGATGATCAAGATTATATCATATTAAAAAGGAAAATATAATTTAAAAAGGATATCATTAAAAAAAATGATATTTTGGAATTGAAATTTTAAAAAATATATTATGAAAAGGATTGTAACAAAAAAAAAAATTTCACAAAAAATTAAAGTATACATAGATTATCATATTGCTTGAAACTCTATACAACCAACAAACTATGTCTGATGAGAATAATGTTTTCTCATGCCATACTATACACTTTCAACAAATGTTCAGACTAAGAATTATCAAGCCAAGCCAAGTACTTCATAAGCTTAAATCATAACGAATCAACTTCAAATTCACTGACTTCCATAAGAAACACGGCACTAAAAAAATATAATTATTAAAAACTTCAAACAAAAAATACAATTATTATTACAAGACATTACATTATTTACACACAAAAAACAACTACTAATTTGCTTATCTTATTCAATATTTGGTAAAATTGAGTTCCTTTAAAAATAAAATAGGAAACTTAATTTCTACATTTAAAATAATATATTTTAACATATTGCAACCTACAAAACACAAATAATATTTAAAATTTTACACATAAACTTCAATAGATAGAATATATTAACGTAAATATTGAAAAGAAAAATTCAAACAAAACTGATTACTTATATTGGTTTAACGCTGCAATGCATTTTAAAAAAAATTAAGATTCTTAACTTAACATTGATAAAAAAAATATTTATTTAAGAATTTATCTTTGTAAAATGATATTTATAAAATTTGAAATCGTATTTTAACCTATTTAAAAAATTAAATCTCAAGTGTAATGATATAATTTCAATGATAATACAAATAAATAAAATAGCAAATTTGAAAATAAAATATACAAAATTAAATTATTAAATAAATAAAATTTAAAAAAATCGTGCATCGCACGGGCTATAAGCTAGTAAACCCGAATATGTGTAATAATTTTATTGGGTGTGTCTTTAGAGATTTGGAATATGTTGGTAATTAAGTTTTCAAATTTAACATTTTCTTTTAAATAATTAAAACACAGTAATTACATGTGCACATTCCAAACATACCGTAGCGTGTATGTTTAAGCGTGAATATTAACAACTCAAACGGGCAAATCAAAGGGCTTATTGCAGTGTAGTAATTACAAAAGTTTACAATAAATCATAACTAGTTTATATGATGAAATCAATCATCTACTCCCTCTATCTACCTATATGTTTCCTATTTTGATTTTGGACACTGTTCATTATAAGCGGTTGACTATTAATTTATACATAATTTATAAGAGGGAAAATATATTTTTTTGTCACTGAACTATTGACCTTTTTAGAAATCTACAACTCAACTATGAATTTTTGTTTTTCAGTCACTAAACTTAGGTTCGGATTTGGTTTTACACACTAAACTTAGGTTCAGATTTAATTATTAACATTATGTTAGTTTTTTTACTCACTAACTTTAGGTTCGGAGTGAAAAAGTCAATTGATGCTTTAATACTTAAAAATGATGCATTATAGAGAACAATTTATTAAACTTTAATACTTGAAAATGATGCTTTAAACTTTATCTTGAAAATAAATCGATTAAATTTAATAAGATAAAGTCTACATTAAACTTTATCTTGAAAACAAATCGATAAATTTTAATAGGGAAAATAAATTCTTTAGTCCCTGAACTATATCGGTTTTATTGTTTTAGTCCCTGAACTAAAGATTTCGTATTTTACATAATTAAACTTTTGAATTTTTCTGATTTAAGTTCTTCCGTTAAAAAGATTCTAACGGACGTTAAAATCTTACTTAATGAAATCTTAATTCTTCACCAAATACAAAATCAAACTGACTTTTCGTAGTGATTTTGGTGTCCAAATCGGGCGTGTGAATATCCAAAACAATCGTCTCTCCACCCTCTATCCACCCCCATCATCAAAATCAAGTTTCGATAATCTTTAATTTTCGGCATTATCGAAGTTCTTATTTATGACCGGAATTTATTTTTATTTAATAGTTTCAAGGTTTTGCTTGTATATACGTATAGATCCATGTAGTTGGAAGGTTATCTAATTTTTTCAGAATTTTTGGGCTTGTTTTTGGTTCACCGGAAAATATATGTGTCATCGAATTTCGTTGTTATTGTGAATGGATTTTGATTTAATTATTGGTCGTAGTTATTTATAAGGGTGTATAGATTGTAAGATATCAAATTTCTTAAGTTTTGAGACTATTTTCCAGATTTCCGATGGCTGGTTTCTGCTCATTTTCCAGATTCCGGTCAGTTTAACATCCGTCAGAATTTTTTAGATGGAAGGACCAAAACCAGAAAAATTCAAAAGTTTAATTACGTAAAATACGGAATCTTTAGTTCAGGGACTAAAACAATAAAACCGGTATAGTTCAGGGATTAAAGAATTAATTTTCCCATTTTAATAAGATAAAGTCTACATTAAATTGTACCTTGAAAATAAATCGATAAAGTTTAATAAGATAAAGTTATCCTCTCTAATGATTTATCTTTACAGTTAAACCTCGATAAATGAATACGCTTGGGATCGAAATTTTTTATTCATTAATCGAGGTCAAAAATACACTATCTCTATTATGTTTGGACCAGAAAAAAAATATTCATTTAACAATGTTAGTCACAGAGACATGCCTGTGCTCATAATATAACAAGCCTAAGTATGTGTAATGCTATGCATTACCTACATGACCTCTTAACTGAGGGAACCTCTAGTTGTAGAGTTTCTATTTGTTTTGTACTTGTAATAAGCATTAAATCCTAGTTGTGTAACTGTACTTATAAAGTCAAGAATAATGCTTGAAAGAAGTTCCAAGGTTCATGCCTCAAGAAATAAGATAAAGACTGTCAAATAATCACAGTTGGGATTTGAAGAAATGAAGAATTTGCCTAAGTACCAATTCGAGAAGTACATTTGTCTATTCGAGAAGTCTAGCGTTCGAGAAGTCAGAGATTCGAATCTGAGAAGACACTGTTCGATATCTCTGAATGAACTATTCGATATCTCAGAGATTCGACATGTCTAATACTCTATTCGAGAACTCAAGAAGTCAACAAGTCAAATTGGTATTTGAGTTCTCAAAGAGTCAACAAGTCAAAGTTTCATTCGATATCTCAAGGACCCCGAAAGCTATTCGACATCTCAGGGATTCGACAAGTCAAGTATTCTATTCGACAACTCAAGGAACCCTAGAGAAAAGAGTTATTCGAGAAGTGATTCGATATGTCAATCATACAGTATTTGAGAACTCAGAGTTATATAATCCTAGTTCTCGAATCAATCACTTAGCCATTTCTCGAATACATTCTTGGAGACAAAATACTGAAGAAATTGTACAAGTCAGAAACCTGCAACAAGCCAATGCACTTTATGGACCACAATCTGTAACGTGCTTTGGAAAGCCTACAAGGAAGCTTGGAGAGATATAGAAAAGACAAAGAGCTAAAGAAGTGGATCTGAACAGAACTTTGCAAAGTCAAATCTGTAGCCGTTTGAATGTTTACTCAAAAAGGATAGACATACAAGAAAGTGTTAGATATTGATTCAAGAGATGATCAGGATCTGGGCATTACTGATCAGATACTGATGCTGACGTCATCAGGAATACAACGCCAGTATTGGATTATCAGGATTAGAAGCTGGTCAGTATTTGATGAAGATTCTCGTCGACCATAGATCAAGGAAGATTGATATGTCGGTTCCTAATTTGTAGGAATGCAGCTATCATACAAGATATGCATTCAGAGATATATGTAATTGATTTAGAATATCTTGTAATTGATAGTGCAACTGTGTACACTATATAAACACAGTTTAGGTTTTACATTTTGTAATAGCTTACACGAGTTATCTTGTAACCTAGCAGCTCTTAAGAACATAAGAATTTCTTAAGAGAGTTTTGTAACAGTTTTATATCAGAGTTAATAAAGCTGTTATTGATTCATACTTGTGTTATTTGTTTTAAGTCGAAAATCTTATACAATTGTATTCAACCCCCCTTCTACAATTGTTATTTACTGGGCAACAATTGGTATCAGAGCTAAACTGATTAATTTAAATCAGAAATGATCTTAAGATGTCGACAAGCAAGTATGAAAGCATTAAAATTCCAATTCTCAAGAAGACTGAGTATCCAACCTGGAAAGTGAAAATGTTGATGTATCTGGAAGCAACTGATCCTGACTATCTTGAAAGGATCAATGATGGACCATTTCTTCCAACAAAACTAGTTGCAAGAACAGAGACTGTTGCTGAACACTATGTCATTAAAGCAAAGAGTGAATGGACGACAGAAGAAAAGGTTCAAGTACTCAAAGATGCAAAGGTAAAGAATATTTTGCATAACAGTCTTGATAATGTCATGTCTAACAGGGTAATAGCATGCAAGACTGCAAAAGAAATTTGGGATACTTTGGAAACTCAATGTCAAGGTACTGAATCTATCAAAAGAAACAGAAGGGCTCTGTTGATTCAGGAGTATGAGCAATTCGATGCTAAATCTGATGAAAGCCTTACTGATATGTATGATAGATTCTTGACTTTACTGAACAATCTATCACTGGTTGGCAAAGAGTATGATCCAGAGGATTCGAATACCAAGTTTCTCAGAGCTTTAACTGAAGAGTGGGATACTCAAGCTTCAATCATAAGGCATCAATATGATTTGAAGATGCTGTCTTTTGATGAAGTCTATGGGATGCTAAGAACTCATGATCTTGAGGTTCAACAGAGAAAGAACAAGAAAAATGTCAAAGCAAAATCTGTTGCTTTGAATGTTGAATCAAAATCAAAGGGAAAAGCTGAGGAGGTTTATAACCGAAAGAGTAGAGTGGAAGAGTCAATTCCTGATGACTCATCATCAGATACTGATACTGAGTCTGATCCTGATACTGATGATGACTCTACTGATTCTGATATGATGGAAATGGTTGCTATGATAGTCAAGGGCTTCAAAAAGCTGAAGTTCAGAAAGGCTAGGAAGCAAGGGAAATTCCAGAAGAAAACCTTCAATGCTGACAAAGACAGGTACAAGAAGAAAGAAGGCAAAAGCAGCAAGTTTGACAAGTCAAAAATTAGATGCTATAACTGTGATGGAATGGGTCATTTTGCAACTGAGTGCAAGAAGACCAAAACCAAAGCTCTCATTTCTTCAAGCAAGGATTGGATGGACTCATCATCTGACTCTGAAGAGGAAAAAGTGAATTATACTTTGATGGCTAAAACTGATGAGACTTCTGCTGGTGAAACCAAGGTATCTGAAGTTTTATTTGATTTTGATACTAATAATGTTTCTGAGCTAAGATCTTTCTTAAAATCTCTGCATATTAGTTTTAGGAGTCAATCTCTTGAAAATACAAGAATAAAATCTGAAATGGCAGAGGTTGTTAAGAGAAATGATCATCTAGAAGCTGAGTTAATTTTCTTGCATGAAGTTCAAGCAGAATGTGATAATGCTAAACACATGAAACTTGAAACGGAGTTTAAATGTAATGAACTTGAGAGGCAACTTAAAGATGCTAATGAAAAACTCAGAACCTGGACACATTCTGGTACAAAAACTCATGAAATTATTTCTGATAAAAACTGGAAAGAGTGTCTAGGGTATAAGCCAGAAAATGAGAAAAAGGACAAAGGAAAGGTTGTTTCATCTAACCCTGGAAGAGTTATAGTTGATGACTCAACAAATCCAAAAACCTACAGATATGTTACAGACAGTACTAAAACCAAATTAAAACCAGTTAATTATGTGTATCCAGAAATTCCCAAATCTACTTCAGAAGAGGGATCTACTTCTACACATCATTCTGAGTCTAGAACTGTCAAAAACAAGAATGTAGGTCTTTTGTCCAAGAAGCAATTAAGGGACAGAATCTGTGAGGTAACAGATAGGAAGAGAGTTCCAACTGTCAAAAGGAACAGGAATGGTAAAATTGGAATAAACAAGGAAAATAATTATAAGTATATTCCAAATGCACCAAGAAAAACATGTTTTAACTGTGGTAATTCTAATCATCTTGCTATTGATTGCAGGAGGAGTAAAAAGAAGCCAACTGTAGTTCCTAAGTCTGACATTAGGAATAAATCAGTATTCTATAAACCACAGAATCCTTGTTTCCATTGTGGCAGTAAATGGCATTCTATTTATACATGTGAAGAATACCATAGTTTGTACTATAATTATTATGAGCCTTTGCCTAAGTTCAATAAAAGTGCAAATTTTGGAAAAACAAAGAACTTGAATACTAATCATGCATCTGTCAAGATAAAGACTGATTCTGATGAAGTTAATTCTGATGAAAATGTCTTTACAAGAAAATCTTCTACTGATAAAGATGTTAAATTGCATGAAAAGAGAACCCAACAAGTGTGGGTTCTTAAAAATTCTAACCGAGTTCTTTGTGATTCTGATTGCAGGGTAAAAAGAAAAATGTGTTAGTCATGGATAGTGGATGTTCTGTGCACATGACTGGAGACAAAACCTTGCTATCAGAATTTGAGGAAAAGGCTGGCCCAACTGTGTCTTATGGAGATGGAAACATTGGACAAACTTTGGGATATGGCAGTATTGTAATAGGAAATGTCATCATTGAGAAAGTAGCTCTGGTGAAAGGACTAAAGCACAATCTTTTGAGTGTTAGTCAGATCACAGACAGAGGTTATCGTGTCAACTTTAATGATACTCATTTTGAAGTTATTAGCAAATCTTCAGGAAAGATTACATTAACAGGTCAAAGACATGGTAACATTTATGAAGCCAACATTCACACTAATACTGAAAATCCAACTACATGCCTCATCAGTAAAGCATCTGTAGATGAAAGTTGGAACTGGCATAAGAAGCTTTCTCATCTCAACTTCAACAATATAAATGAGTTGGTTAAGAAAGACTTGGTGAGAGGATTACCAAAGGCTCTATATACTCCTGATGGACTCTGTGATGCTTGT
This sequence comes from Kitagawia praeruptora, assembly GCA_037693485.1. NCBI lineage: Eukaryota > Viridiplantae > Streptophyta > Magnoliopsida > Apiales > Apiaceae > Kitagawia > Kitagawia praeruptora. The sequence continues at coordinate 22,489,193 of CM075347.1, forward strand.
CAGAAGGCTAAACAGAGAAGGACATCATTCAAGAGCAAATCTGAATCCTCAATTGATGAACCATATCACATGTTACACCTCGACTTGTTTGGACCAGTGAATATTATGTCCATCAGTAAGAAAAGGTATACTCTAGTCATTGTTGATGAATATACTAGATTTACCTGGGTTTATTTTCTTCACAGAAAAGATGAAACTGCTGAAATACTGCTGGACCATGTTAGACTTATTGAAACTGGCACGGAATACAAAGTCAAGATTCTGAGAAGTGATAATGGGACTGAATTCAAGAATTCAGCAATGGAAGAGTTCTGCAAATACAAAGGAATAGTTCAACAATTCTCTGCTCCTGGCACTCCTCAGCAAAATGGAGTAGTTGAAAGAAAGAACAGAACTCTTATTGAAGCTGGTAGAACTATGTTGGAAGAAGCTAAACTACCTACATATTTCTGGGCAGAAGCAGTCAACACAGCCTGTTACACTCAAAATATTACACTAATCAACAGACATGGTGTAACTCCTTATCAGATGATTAAGGAAAAGAAGCCAAGTTTGAAGCATCTACATGTGTTTGGCTGCAAGTGCTTTGTTCTAAGACCTCATCCAGAACAGCTAGGAAAATTTGAGACAAAAGCTGATGAGGCCATCTTTATTGGCTATCCAACAACAAGAGCCTTTAAAGTCTACAATCTAAGAACAAAGACAGTCATGGAGTCTATTAATGTATCTTTTGATGATAGAAAGCTAACAGGAATAAAAGAAGACTCTCATGACAGTTTGACTTTTGCAAATGAAGCTACCAACAATCTTGATAAAATCACGTCAGATACTGATATTCTGTCAGATCCTGACGATCGATCAATTCCTGATCAAACACCTGTTACTGATGATGACTCAAATAATGCAAATGTTGAGGGGGAGCAAGAGCGAGACATCACTAGTGATGATTCAACTCAAACATCAAGTAGAGATTCATCAGAAACAGACTCAAGTGACAATCAAGATAGTATATCAGAAAGAGATAGCACTATCTCAGGGGGAGCTTCTAGCAACTCTAGTTCTTTTGAAGAAAACACCAATCCAGGGGGAGCATCCAGTTCAAGAAATGACTTACCATCAGCAAGGAAATGGACAAAAAGTCATACTCCTGATTTAATCATTGGGAATCCTGAAGCAGGTGTTAAGACAAGAAGTGCAACTCAAAATGAATGTTTATATAATAACTTTCTGTCAAAGGAGGAGCCCAAGAAAGTTGAAGATGCACTTAAGGATGCTGATTGGGTGACAGCTATGCAAGAAGAACTGAATGAGTTTGAAAGAAATGAAGTCTGGAAACTTGTACCAAGACCCAAAGGAAGGTCTATTGTAGGTACAAAGTGGGTATTCAGAAATAAGACTGATTCAGATGGCACAATTGTGAGAAATAAAGCAAGACTAGTAGCAAAGGGGTATTCTCAACAGGAAGGAATAGATTATGATGAGACTTTTGCTCCTGTTGCAAAACTGGAGGCCATCAGAATTTTTCTGGCATATGCAGCCCACAAGAAATTCAAAGTATTCCAGATGGACGTAAAAAGTGCATTTCTCAATGGAAAATTGGAAGAGGAGGTATATGTTGAACAACCTCCTGGATTTATTGATCCCAAACATCCAGATCATGTCTATAGACTGGATAAAGCACTTTATGGACTAAAGCAAGCTCCAAGAGCCTGGTATGAAACCCTAGCTCAATTCTTACTGGAAAGTGGATTCAACAGAGGTACAATTGATAAAACCTTGTTTTATCTGAATCATGGTAAGGATTTGCTGTTAGTTCAAATATATGTTGATGATATCATTTTTGGGTCAACTAATACTAAGCTGTGTGAGAAGTTTTCAAAGCTAATGCAGTCGAGATATCAAATGAGCATGATGGGTGAAATGAGCTATTTCTTAGGTCTTCAAGTTAAACAGACTGATGAAGGGATTTTTATTAATCAGTCAAAATACACAAAGAATTTACTAAAAAGGTTTAACATGCAAGACAGCTCTACAGCTTCCACTCCTATAGCTACAGCTACAAAGCTTGATCCTGATCAAGGAACTGAAGTAGATGTAACCAACTATAGAGGAATGATTGGCTCACTCTTATATCTAACTGCTAGCAGACCAGATATCATGTATGCAACCTGTCTATGTGCAAGATTTCAAGCAAATCCTAAAGAACCACATCTCATTGCAGTAAAAAGAATTTTCAGATATCTAAAGGGCACATCTTCTCTTGGCCTTCGGTATGCCAGAGAATCAGACTTTAGTTTATGTGGCTATTCAGATGCTGATTTTGCTGGATGCAAAATAGACAGGAAAAGTACTTCAGGCAGTTGTAAGTTTCTTGGAGGAAGACTAGTTTCTTGGTTCAGTAAAAAGCAAAAGTCTATCTCCACATCAACTGCAGAAGCTGAGTACATTGCTGCTGGAAGCTGTTGTGCTCAGATCATGTGGATGAGAAATCAGCTAATGGACTATGGTTTGTCATTTTCAAAAATACATATTTATTGTGATAACCAAAGTGCTATTGCTATGACAGGAAATCCAGTTCAACATTCTCTTACAAAGCACATCAGCATCAGGTATCACTTCATAAGAGAACAAGTACTGGAAGGAACAATTGAACTTCATTTTGTTCCTACTGATCAACAGTTAGCTGATATATTCACCAAGCCACTACCTGAGGCTACTTTTACAAAGTTGGTGAATGAACTTGGAATGGTAAACTATGGCAGTCCCTGAGAAAAAGAAGTCATCAGATACTGACGACTTGCAAATACTGATGGAAAGTCAATCCTGACAGTGGTCAACGTCGAATCCTGATGCAACGATTCGATAATCAGTATTTTGTCAGAATCTAACTGTCTTCATTTTATCTCAATTTCCTGATTCAAGCTATGTTTAATGTTATTGAATTCCTGATAATGTGATCACTTTAATTAGTCCTCATATTTTTTTTCAGATAACATGTTAAATCAGGAAAAACATTGAATAGAATAGAATAACAAGATTTTTCATTGATAATAAGAAAGAGTTTACATTCAAAGATTACATCTTTTGTGTTCTCTATCTACTAATCTATTCAACAGGAAATAAGAGACCAATCCACTCCATTGTTAATAGCCATCCCAGATTCCATCTTTGCCACTTTGTTTGGGTGGAAGTTGACAGGGATAAGGTTATTTTTGCTGACATATTCATTAACAATGGTTGATGGAGTTGGATGAGGATGCCTTAGATGAAAGCCATGCGAATGCTGTTTGGAGGGCAGCATCAATGTCGATCACTTTTGCAGGTTTTTTTTTTTTTCGATTTCTTCGAGACCTGCATCCATCTGCAACCAGAGAGTCTCTAGTTGTCTTTCCCAGTCGAAAGCATCAAACTCTTCACGAGAATAACTAAATATATCTCTTTTCTCTAAGAGATGGAGGTTTTTCTCAATGATGGTAAGGTTCGACATTGTTAAAACTTTTGATGAGAAGGGTTTTTCTGATTTTTCTTACAGGAGAGAATGAAGCGTTATAGAAGTAAGTGGACAAGTCTCTAAGATTAAATAGAGAAGGGTGGAACGAGAATATGAAACGATTCATATTACTGGTGCAAGTACCAGGTATTATTCGATTGTGATGTTTTAAATTTCTTTATTTAAAACAAAATTACCATGTTTTATTTTGGTCACAATTTTATTTTCCGAATAATACGTAGCGCGTGTGCTCACTCGATGCTTACATACAGTTATAGATGTAAGTCATGACGCGTGTAATCCTCACCACTCTCTCACGTAATTTGGTCCATTACTTTAGCATAAACGAATGATTTACTGACACCTGTTTTTGAGAAGTTACAAGTATTGTCTAAAATCAATTTAGTTTACTAATTGATTTAGTTTTCTCAAACTGTCAGCAAAGCATCGTCTCTCTTTGTCTCTGCACTCTCAAACCCTAATTTCAAAATTAACACATCTTTTGTGTTTGAAATTCCAATGGAGAACTTATTCATGAACAGCAAGGTGGTAATCAATGGAGTTACTTTTAATACTAATAACTTCACTGCAGTTCTAGATCATCAGAACTTACCAAGTGATTTCCACATTATTCAGGACTTTTTGGCCTCAAGCCCAATCAATTATGCTCTAACCCAACCTGCCAAGATATCTTTTAAGTCTGTTATGCAGGTTTGGAACACAAGTGTTTTTGGGAAAGGTCTTACTTCAGAGAATCCTCAGATGAGCTTTGAATATGACAATATTACATACTATGTGACTCCTGAGATTGTCACTGAAGCCCTACACTTACCATCAATCATTGGTAAGCCTGGATTCAAAGTTCCTGATGCAAAACTTCTTGAGTATGTTGTAAGCTTGGGTTACAATGGAACACCAAAGAAGTTTGGAGAGCTCTACAGGACAAAGCTCAAGAAGGAATGGAATTTCTTCTTTGACACAATCAGCAGATGTTTCTTGAATAAAGTGTCAAACTTTGATGCCTTACCCACAGGTTCAGCCAAAATTGGGTACTCTCTAATTCATGATCTCTCATTTGATTATGGTTCCTTTATACTAAAGGCATTAAGTGAAAGAAAAGCAGATAAATGTGGTTATGTTTGCTTTCTTAGATTTTTTCAATTAATATTTTCTCACTTATGTCCTCATGTTGTTTTTGAGAATGATACAATCTTGCCGATATGTAAAATCTCAAAAAACAATATAAAGAGTCTAATCAATTCTGATAAGGCAAATAAGTTTGTGGGACCTCCATACATTCCTGATGAAGTATGGTCTCTTTTAAGAGAGAGAATGCCTATTCAATATGGCCCAGCAACTGGTGCTATGGAACAGGACCTTACACATCCTATTCCTGACACAAGCACACAACCTAAACAATTACCTAAACAGTTAACCACCTCTGGTGTCTCACAAAAGGCATCAGTTGTAAAATCAAAGAAATCAGCTAGATCTGATGTGTCTAAGAGGCAATCAGGGTCAAAGGATTTCTCCACTCCAACTCACTCTCAAATGAAGTCACAAGGGGGTGGACAAAGAGTTCTTGAAACATCTGGTTTGAATAAAGGAACAGGAGTGAAAAGGAAAGTTGATCAAGGAGCTATTTCTGATTCTGATGATGATACAATGCCTATATCAGTCTTGTTGAAAAAGAAGGAGATTGATGTTGTTGATACAAGAGAAGTGGCTGTCTCTGAAAAGCCAAAGAAAAGAAGAAGATTAATCAGCAAAGGCAAATTTGTTGATCACACAGAATTTCTGAATCTTACTGATGCTATGGAAAACAATCCTGATGTTGTTAATCAGGATGGATCATCAGTTCCTGACGCTACTGCTAATCCTGACATCCCTACTCCTAATAATTCACCTATGAAGACTGTTGAGATTTCTGATTCTCCAGCATCTGAATCTCCAAAGGGAAGAATTATTGAGATGTCTGTCGATAAAGTAAATGCTATTGCTGCTCAGCTGGGTGTTAAACCTTCACCTCTTGAAGTAAAAACTGCTGAAGCAAATGTTTTTCACAGACAAAAGAAACAGAGGACTACTGTGTCATCTCTGAGAGGATCCAGCCCACAAGAACCTGAACTTCAAAGGAGTTCAGAAGCTATTGCAGATCCAGTCACACAAGAACCACCTACTCAAAGTGTAGGTGAAGACAATTCTGAAGGAATAGTCCCACAAGAACCATCTTCTCAAAGGGAAGGTGAAGACAAGAATATTCTTGCCCCACAAGAACCATCTTCTCAAAGTGAAGATGCTGGCAAACTCACATCAGCAGGGGAGTTTCCTGACAATGCTCAAGGGGCTTCTGAAATTGAAATTGAACTTGCTAGAAGTCTGGCAGAAAAAGCTGCTCATGATTTGCACATTGCTGAATGTGATAGAGTGATTGCTGACACTGCATTTGATGGAAGCACACAAGAACCTTTGACTCAAAGTGTTGAAGAAGCTTCAAAACCTCAGACTACACAAGAACCATCAGTAGCAAATACTGATGCAAGTCATGCTATAGTTGCAGTGGTCAATCCTGATGAAAGTACTACTGATCTACTTATTCCATTGCTTATTGAGCCAATTTCAGCAAGGCCAATGGATTCTTTAACTACTTCATCAGGTAACATCTCTTTCTCTACTTCATTTACTACTGAAAGTATGATTACAGATAGACCTGATAAAAGGGATACCTCTATTTGTATGACTTCAGACCACTCTTCTCAGCCACCTCTTATTTCTTCACATTTAATGAGCCAGAACCTTTCTTGTGAGATTGAGAGTGAACATTTAGAGAAAAAGAAGAGTGATGAGAGGCAGTCTCCTGAACTGGCAAAAGGAGAGGTAGAAAAGAGTGAGAAGTTATTAACTTCTAGTGAGGTAGAAGTTGCTATTGAAAGTAACTTAGGTAACATTGTGAGAAGTGATGAGATCACTTTAAAAGAAAAGAGAGATTTAGGAAATGTTACTAATTTGTCTGCAGGTCATCAGGATTCACCAGCTGTATCTACTGGTGTTTTGAAACTGAAAGGTATTATGCTTCCCGATGATGATGTTGAAAATAAACTTCCTGAGGCTGGTGGTGGCTCAGATGATGATGATGATGATCATGCTGATCTTGAAACAAGGCAAATGCAGGCAGCTATAAAAGCAAGTCTCCAATCTACTTATGGGTCTTCAAGTAGATACATGCAGTCAATGACTCAAGAAGAATTCAGAGGGGAGTATAGTTCACTTCTTCCTCCTGATACTCGAGATGCAAGGGGACATGAATGGGATACAGAATGGAATGAACCGAATACTGAGATGAATTTTCAAAATGCTCTTTTTCATTCTGGTCATATTGCTACGCGGATGCCGACACCTGAACTTAAGGCTCTTCTCAAAACCAATGCTCTTCTAGCAAAGGGATTGAAGAGTGAGATTGACTCTATGAAGGCTGCAACAGATAAATTTCAAGCGGGTATTCAAACATCTGTTTCTATATCTGCTACTGCTTCTCAAGCACGCCTTCTTGCAGATGATATTAAAGCTCTTGACAAGAGATTGGATTCTAGAATGACTGTCTTGGAATCAAAAGTTGATACTATTGATGAAACCCTCAAGCTTAAAGATGGAAGTGTGAAGAAGATTCCTATTCATGAATTGTTGTGTAAATCGGCAAAAGAACTGAAATATGTTCTGTATCTTCTCAGAAGTAAAAGAATAAATGTTAGTGAAAGAGAAGTTTATCAAAATTGGTGTGTCATGATTTACATGAAGATTAGACAGAGGTTCATGGATGGAGGAACAAGGTATGATGGCAATTATATTCCCATGTACTTAAATTTAGGAGATATAGAGGTTGAAATGAAGAAAGGTACAGGTGTTAAAGAAGTGTATCTAGGCATGGAACAACTGTCTCTAAATCCAGATGGGAAGGAAATTGCTTATGTGTTGCTAGGTGACTTAGATCTTCCGAGAAACTCAATTCAGAATATCAGGGCAGCTATTTATCAGATTAATGAGGAAGATGAAGAACTCAAAAATCTGAAGAAGAAACTGATTCAAATTCTTGAAAGCAAGGAAGAAGAATTGTTATCTGAATTCTTGAGACTGAATCTGTTTTATCAAAGAATTTCTGAAACTGTTCCTGATGATTTTTAGAAGGTATTTTTTTTTTTGAGTTTTTGACATCTTGAATCAAGGAATTTGTGCTTTGTTTTATAAAGAACAAATTGGGGGAGATTGTTAGATATTGATTCAAGAGATGATCAGGATCTGGGCATTACTGATCAGATACTGATGCTGACGTCATCAGGAATACAACGTCAGTATTGGATTATCAGGATTAGAAGCTGGTCAGTATTTGATGAAGATTCTCGTCGACCATAGATCAAGGAAGATTGATATGTCGGTTCCTAATTTGTAGGAATGCAGCTATCATACAAGATATGCATTCAGAGATATATGTAATTGATTTAGAATATCTTGTAATTGATAGTGCAACTGTGTACACTATATAAACACAGTTTAGGTTTTACATTTTGTAATAGCTTACACGAGTTATCTTGTAACCTAGCAGCTTTTAAGAACATAAGAATTTCTTAAGAGAGTTTTGTAACAGTTTTATATCAGAGTTAATAAAGCTGTTATTGATTCATACTTGTGTTATTTGTTTTAAGTCGAAAATCTTATACAATTGTATATAACCCCCCTTCTACAATTGTTATTTACTGGGCAACAGAAAGTAATTTATCCTGTAACCTTATTTGTAGTAAGTGAGTTGTATTCATGTTCTATAAGAATACAATCTCACTTCTTTAGCTGGTTAAGTTTTTCATACACATTGTAAGATATATCTCTCTGAGAAAAACGAAGCTGAGAATACTATCATTTGTATTCACAGATTATAGCAAATCTTTATCTAATAATATATTCGATTAAAGTGATATTGTGTCTTGTGTTCTTTATCCGCACCTTCACATTTGCACACACAAACACTTATCTTGCTACACAGATTCAAGAACAAGAAAAAGTTTAAGAATCCATTCACCCCCCCTCTGTATTCTTTTGTTGTATTCAATACTCAACAAACAAGGTTATTCGTTTAACGAACATTCATTTATCGATATTTTACTATATCTTAAAAATTATAGTAAGATAAAGTTTAATAAGATATAGGAAGATAAAATTAAAATTGAAAGGAATCGATTCGGTAAGCTCGTTACCGACTTAGCTCGGGTCGTAATGAACTCGAGTTCGGCAAGAAAAAAAGCTCCTTAAGGTAATCGAGCTGAAGTTCGATTCGGTACAAAAATTAATGTATATGTAAATGATATTAAAGATAATATTAAAGATAATACAAGTAAAAAATTAATGTATATATAGATGATATTAAAAATAATACAACATCTTTAGATCTGTTGCACGTAAAAAGTATTCAAGACATTAAAAACATTAATTAATAATTTTTTGATGGCGTACAAAAATACCATATTTGAATTTTTGGATGTAATAAAAAAGATTAGGGATGAGTTTCATATAAATTTAAATTTTAAATTTGTTAGAATTATTTTTTATAAAAGTGTAATAAATATTTTTATGATTATAAAGGAATTATTAATTTTTGCTAATAATTAACATAATGCTAATAATCAAATCCGAACCTAAGTTTAGTGAGTAAAACAAAACCGAACCTAAGTTTAGTGACTAAAAAAGAAAAATTCATAGTTGAGTGGTAGATTTCTAAAAAGGTCAATAGTTCAGTGACAAAAAAATTCATTTTCCCTTTATAAGATAAAATATAGTCATGAGTGATCTTGTTGGATTCGTATTTATAAGTACTTTAATACAGTAAAATTTTTATATTTAATACTAATACGAAATTGAAGATATTAACGATTAAAAGTGTACGTTGACAAACGTGTTTTTAAAAATAGGAAACATATTATGAGACGGAGGGAGTATTATTTTGTTAGCCATTTTATTTTAACAGTGTACTTGAGATATGAGCTGAGATCCTCTGTCCCCTTCCTCCGTGTCTCCTTTGTGTCCCCTGTTATTTTTAATACAAAAAAAAGCTTTTGTGGAGCCCATTTTTATTATTTATTAAAATGGGCCCCGCAGGGGCACTCTTTTTTGTATTAAAAAGAGCAAGGGATACAAAGGGAACACGGAGAAAGGGGACAGAGGATCCGGACCATTGAGATATGAGAGCAAATTAATTATTGCTAACATAAAAACTGGAGAATTCTATGGGATGGTTTGAGAATATTTAGACAGGCCATTGTTCCATGGAGAACATCTTACGTGGAGAACCACTTAAAATGCATTAAAATTGCTTTATATATAAGGGCCCCGCATGGGCACCTTCACAAAAAAAGTCTTATAATTCTATCCTCTATCTATTTATAAAAAAAAATTACAAAAAAAAAAGTTTTTAAAAAATTTTCAAAAAATGATGACGTGGCAACAGTTTTTAAAATTTTTTTATTTTTTTTTTAAAATTTGTTTTTTTTGATGAATGGATAGAGGGTAGAATTATAATACTTTTTTGTAAAGGGCCCCCGCCAGGGGCCTTATATAAAGGACAATTTTAATGCATTTTAAGTGGTTCTCCACGGTTATCCACGTAAGATGGTTCTCCATAGAGTGGGACTCAGTTTAGACATAGGCACGTACAAATACAACTCTACACTTTACCTTTATTTAACTCATAAACCTCTAACAAATAAAATAAAATACACATAAAATATACGATGTTGTTTACATTTATATTCTTCTCGTTTATGTATGATTGTCCATTTGAAATTTATTAGGTATGCTAAGGTATCACAAAAAAAATATCGTTAAAACTTGAATAAAATTTAAAATGCTTACATCAAATTAAAGTTTAGAATATAAGATTTTTATTTTATACAAATTTTTTTTTTTTGAAACAAAGGATTTAATTCATTAATAAAAAGCCATACGGCATCTACAAGAATAATCGAGTCGAACAAACCGTAAAAAGATATAATCGCAGATTAATCCAGTCTTCTTAGACCTTTTGGATATAATATCAAGCGATTTGTTGAAACTGATATATGTACATGTACCCGCTTCGATACATCTGGTTTGAAATATCGACCATAAATGCAATACCATAAAAACTTTCATCGCCAAATCAAAACCTTGAAATTCCTGCAGATCTAACATCCCTGACATTAGATCACTGAAAAACAAACCAAAACCACACAAAGCTCTCACAAGAAGGAGAGAAAATCAAAACCCAAATAAATTGGGACCAAAGCAACACCGAACAGATCTAAATCAAACAAAAGCCTAGCATAAAGGCTCGATTTTATTGAATCTGGAAAAAAAACAAGTTACCGGAGAGGAGGAAGATCGGAAGAAGAGAGGGAGAAGGAAGGAGTGAGGCGGAGGTAGGAGGGAGGACAGAGTCGGAAGCGGGACGGAGGGGTGGTGGAAGGGCAGAGGGAGGGGCGGAGGAGGGAGGTTGAATTTAAAAGTAAGGGGGAGGAAGCTTGAAAATGAAAGAAGGGGAAGGGGGAAGACAAACTGGGAGAAGAGAGAGGGGGTGGGGGGCGGGGGTTTACTGTCGGTAGACTCTCATGAGAGAGAGAGAGAGCCTGGGAAAGAAGAGTTTTAATCTAGGTGTGTAAATTTTAAATTTGAACCATGACATATTTTTAACAGTATGTAAAATTAAAAAATATAATTTTTTTTAAAAAGTAGTTAGTTGTTGAATAAGTTTATACAAAAACACTTAAAGTTACACTTTTCACGGCAAGTAATCAATTCTTCAGGCAGTGACATGAAAAGTTCAATGTTGTAAAAAGCGAAAATCGGACTTAATCGGTAGAGTCATCGAATAGCGATTAATCGGTGATTAATATCGACTAATCCCGATTAATCCTAACTAATCTCGATTCGAAGAGGTATCGAACATCGATTAATCGACAATTATCCCAATTAATCACCGTTTTTTAGAACAAATGTTGTAACTAATTATAGCGGTGCAAAACATTTTACTTGATCACAAGAATTAAAGATAATGCAAATTTTTTGGTATAAACAGAAATAAGTTTCAGTGTTCTATCTTGACCAACACGAAACTGTCATGCCATGCCATCACAATGGTTATTTAGTACTCCATGTACCAATCATTTCTCTACATACTTGACACGTATTTTAAGAAAAGGTGTATATTAAGTATAGTTCTACAACTTACTTTTAATCTTTTTTTTAAAATATAAATTTATACATTAAATTTTTATTCAGAAGAATTTTTTTTAAATAAAATTATGAAATTATATTTTATAGAAATCTTAAAATGCGTGTCGATCTCTCTATCCCGACGTAAAATCTTGCCGGGACACAGGGAGTATTAGCTTAAGTATATTACAGGGACATAATTTTTCGAATCATTGCAATAAATTAACATCCTTTAGCCCAAAACTTCATGAATCTCGTCAGAGATGGAGTATATTTTATAATTAGATGACCTTTACGAAACTAGATGTACATTATCGATCAATGCTTAGTTAAACTAGATCATGTAAATACAATTAGGTAATAAAATACGATTCAAAATTGTTAAAATACTTGATGTTTAGTTAATATCTATTATCGATCAATGCTTTTAAACATTTTATTTTTGGTATGTGAATTAAAGTATTAAAAATACTAAAAATTTGATCTGTTTGCAACTTTTTTAGTATCAGCGAAATTAAAAATTATATATACTTCGAATTGAGAAACTCAAATAATTCGCTTATAATAATTTTACATGTTTAATAATAAAAATAATGATAATAATAATAATAATAATAATAATAATAATAATAATAATAACACAATAATGATAATAATCATTTTTTTCCATGTTTATGTGGCTAATATCAAACTCAACATATTAGCTAATTTTAATTTATATGTTTACTATTACACTTAAAAAATAATATAAATTGCTTATGTTATTTAATTAAAAAAATATAAAATAGCAGTAGCTTTTTCTTCTTTTCTTCTCGATAACGCAGGGTTTACCTCCACTCAATCCGGTAACTTTAGTTTCTATCTAGGTTAGGGTGGCACCATATATTAAAGAGTAGTGCTACAAGTACGAACCAAGTGACATGACACTAGTCAGTTGTCGTTTTGAAATATTTTTACTGGATGGCCCTGGCGGGCCCATTGTAACTATAATCAATAAAAAAATAATACATCATTTGGTAACAATTTTTTGATACGCCATTTTGGTACCTCTAGCATTTTTCTATATTAAATTGTAAATTGTTGCAAAAAAAAATAAAAAAATAGCCCAAGTCATCTTAAAATCCTGGTCAGCCCTGTGTACATACTTGAAGGTTCAATAGAAGACATCATACTACCTCCGTTTTTTTGATTTCTTTACATTTGCTTTTTGCACGGAAACCAAGATAGTGGATGTAATATTGTTAAAATAAATGTAGTAGTGGGTGTAATAGTAATTTTATTGTTAAAATAAGTGAAGTATTGGGTGTAATAGTGTAAAGGGTTGAAAAGGTGGAGTGAGGTAGTGGATGTAATAATGTATTTTATTGTTAAAAGTTACTATTTTTAGTAATGTAAAGAAATGGAATGGACGGCCCAAAATAGAAAGTGTAAAGAAATGAAATGGACGGAGTATATATCTTTACTTTAACAAGAGATGTCATTACTTCAGTTATTTCTTAGTTATGGCTAATTAATGCACAAGTATGACCGATCCTAACGTTTCTTGGATTTGTACTTACAATTTGCAGATATTTGAAAGAAAAATAACGGTGAAAATCAAGAAACAAACATGGAAGAAGTACATGCACATCAGAACATGTACTCCCTCTGTCCCGATAGATTCTTAACATAAAGGATGGGCACGGAGACCAAGGATAATGGATGTAATATTGTTAAAATAAATGAAGTAGGGAGTGTAATAGTGATTTTATTGTTAAAATATGTGAAGTAGTGGGTGTAATAGTATAAAGTGTTGAAAAAGTGGAGAGAAGTAGTGGATATAATAATGTATTTTATTGTTAAAAGTTACTATTTTTGGTAATGTAAAGAATTGGTGGGACGTCCCAAAAAGGAAATTTACGCCCCGCTCCCGAGTTTTAAAATGAGAGGAAAGCAAGTGAAAGAGAAAACAAATAGCACATTTTCACTCCTTTCATGCTTCCGAGTTTTTTTTAGGGAAGAAAGCAAGTGATTAGGAATGAAAGTTTTACAAGTTTTCTCCCCAAAACTTTCACTTCAAAAGTGGGATGCAAGTGAAAGCAAGTGAAAGCAAGGGATTAAAAAACACTTGATATTACCAATATACCCTTATCATTTGAATGAAAACATTTTATATTTAAGGATTAAATTGTAACTTGACAATCATTTACATGCTTTCCTTCCAACTCGGGAGTATGCTAATGAAATCAATTTCACTGTACAATTTTCAAACTCGGGAGCAAGTGAACGAAATATATTACTTCCGTTTTCACTTCTTCTTCTTACATTCATTTACTTTCTTAGTGTGACTTAGAAATTCTACATCTTTACTTTTATACGTATTATTATTGTTAATGGTTGTAAAATTTGGAAACTGGGACTTATTAATTGAAATATCATTTAGGGATCAATTGACAAATGGAGATTAATTTAAGGATTATAGGGAACAATAACATATAAACTATTATATTATAATAATATTTAATATAATAACTTTGTTTGTATAAATAAAATATATCATTAAGAAATAATTCATAGTGGTTTATCAAATTTTAAAAATTGAATTTGTTAATATATTTTAAAATTTAATCAAAATTGTTTTGAAAATTTGAGAATATTTAGAATATCCATTATTATGAAAAAAAATAAAAATTTATGAAGGCATTGCACGAAAAATAACGTCTTTAATTTGGTTGTAGTTTACTTTAAAAAATAAATAAAAATTACAATTTGGTTGTAGTTTACTTTAAAAAATAAATAAAAATTACTTTTCAGAAGCTACTAAAGGAGAAATATTTTTAAAAACTTATTTCCAAATAAACTAAATAAACGAACTTATACCATCTCCAATCATGATATCAAAATAGTGCGAATTTAACACTATTTTGATATCAAAATCACACCATTCATAAATATATCATTCTTTCCTTTTACAATAAAAAGATAAAATTTAATGATACTTACCCTTTTCAAATGCCTACCGTATTTATTCATAAAAATCCAGAATTCTAAACTACACTAGTACCTTTTCTTTTCATTGAAAAGCAAAAGTAATTTTTATATAAGCAAGAATTAGCAAAAAAAATGCCAATATAAAGGTGATGTTGAAAAACCGGAACAAATACAATCAAAACAAATAGTTAAACGAGAATAATCTTAAAACACCTTTTACATCAATTGATTAAGTAAAATCCTTAGGCCCAAATCTTCACTATTCTCGTTAGATGTAGTACATTACAGTTTTTATTACAAAACACCCTGTGGTTACTTTGAGTTACCTCTTAGTTTTGGCTAAATGTGTTAAAAGTGTGGCCGAGTTAACCTTTCTAGGATTTGTACTTGATAACATTGAAAGAAAAATATCACAGTTAAAATCAAGAAATCGACATGAACTAGGTACATGAACATCAGAACATGTAATCTAGAGTAGACTAAATACTCTAAAGATGGCATTTACTTAATTCAGGTTATTTTGTGCCGGCTATCTGTATTTGTATAGTAACTACCTCGTATGAATTAAAACATAGTGATTACGCAAAAATCAAAATTAAATTCACATGATTTTATTGCCCGAGAGGAAGACAATGTGGATTACAACAGCATTTTGGACATATAATTGAAGAACTTAATTTCATTAACAAGAAAAACAGAGGAGAAATAATCTGCATATTCTTCACAGGTATTTGAACTGATAAAATCAGCCTACCAGATTAGATGCGTTGATTATTACTAGTATATATTTGGCATTCGGAATGTGAACTTTTCTGAATATCGTACCTCCAACAAAATTGAAGCCATCTAAAGTGCATATATTAGGTAGCAAGTATCTAACAACATATACCGCAGTCTTCATTTGCTTCTGTTGAATAGCCTCAGATGTGATCGTACTACTACATATTTTCAGCAAATATCATTTCCTGAAAGAGAAATGCAAAGGTGTGTCAATGAAAACACAGAATTTGGCTATAATGCAAATTAATGTCAGTTCGGCAACTCAAATAAGAAGAATCTGCATTCTGTCAGCTGCCTAAAATTTCTTAACCTGTGATTGTCATTTGTCATCCACTAAATCCTAAATCTAACAACTTGTAGTGCCAGAAACAATAGATGACAATAGATAACTAGTCTTTCTATACATGGAATATCGTCAATGAATAAAAGATTAGGAGAGAAAAGATATCATAATAACAAAATTGCCACATAATCAACGGCTACCAAAGATACAAATGATTAATTTGAATGTCGAAGCATCCTGACAACTCTTTTTCTTTTTGGCCTCAATCAGTCATTCCTGACGAGAAGCGATAATTTATAACAATTTTTTTTGTGTTGCTAATTCCTAAGGGTACTACGTGAATGTGACCTATTTACACCGGAGGACAAGAATTCTCTAGCCTAAACTTGGAACTATAAGGATAAATTCATAATACAACTGTCAGGCCTTGCAAGGTACTTCTATATGTATGCAATACTACCAAGTTTATCCGCTTAATTAGTGCCAAGGAAGTTTGTTATACAGAATGTAGCCTAGCATTTTCCGCCAATTTCTTTCTTCACAATTTACACGGATAATACATTCTAAGATATCAATGATAGATCAAACTTTACTCATTTATCTACGTGCAGACACACGTCAACACCCCATCCCCATCCCCGACCCTTTCTTAGCCAAAGTTATCAGTGAAAAATGTAAACGCGCCACTGAAACAGAAAGGTAGCCTTAGATTTCATAAAAAGACTTATTTCAGAGCAATATAAAAATGAGACGTCCTACCTCTGAGCATATTGGACAGGTAGTACTTCTTTCCATCCACTCATAGATACAACCGAGGTGAAAATGGTGGTTGCATTTCGAAGTTATCCTGGGATTTTCAACTGTATATTCTGTAATCAATGAGAGCACAACTTTAACAAGTGATGATTTTCTATGGAACAAAAATAAAAACCATTCTATAGCTTATATACTATGGCAATTTGGTTAAAAGAAAATATAAATACCTTCAAGGCATGTAGGGCATTCAACTTCGTCTCTCGTTAAATAGAAGTAGTCTTTATGTTCAGTCTTGACTTTCTGAGTTGACACATATGCAGGGGATGCAGAAAAACGGGCTTCAATTTTATTTTCCTTTGAAAATCTGTCTGTGTTACCCTTGCTTTTCCTTCGCAGCTTCATATTATCTTTGCTTTTACTATTCAGATTGACTTGCACATTGTGTTCCTCAGGTAGCCCATGCTCCAATTGCAAAGGACCTGAACCTGCGCCATTTTCTTGGACAGGAACATGCCCCTGCAATTCAAGATTTCTGGAGCTTGAACTATTTTGTAATAATGTACCCTGGGGAGCACTAGTGCCAACTTCAGTAGTGCTGATATGTGCCCCCTTCACCTGCACCTTGTGTCCTTCTGGCAGCCCATGTTCCAATTGCAAAGGACTCGAGCCTACACCATTACCTGCGACAGCAACAGACCCTTGCAATTCAAGATTTCCAGGGCTGGAACTATTTTCCAATAATATATCTCGAGGCGGTGTATTAGTGCCAACTTCTGTAGTGGCTACATATGTCCCCTGGGCAGATGCAGGGAGTGTTTGCAATGCAGAATTACTGGACACAACTGCATACTGTAAAAGATTTCACCCAACTGTCAATGTGTTTACTTCTAACAGTAAAATAAATCAAAAATTCAACAATTCTCATCTAAACCACAAACTAGTAGACAAAACAACTCTGATCAAAACTTCTTAAATTTCATTGAAGTGTAAGATCTAGCAAACCTACCTTGTTCTTGAAAAATTGTGTTACGTAGCTGAGAGGTGTACAATTTTGTTTATTCGAAACATCGTGGTTATTTGAGACAACCACATCATAATTTTCTTCCTCGTCAGGGACACGAAAACAACTACAAAAGCATCCCATAATGCAGCACCACACTTCCTCAATTAAACAAAGACCTGTCCAGATTATGAATAAGATTTTGTATACAATGAATAAATCTAATGACTAAAACAAACCAAAATACTATTGAAATTAAATAACTAATGGAGATTCTACAAGAATACATAAATATAAACCATAGAAACCATATGCTTTGTAAAATTACACCAGACGAAATCAATATACTCCCTCTCTCGTAACCATCATAAAAATTTCTCGATTTTTTGCTATTCAACGAGAACTTGCCACACAAAGAGACTTAAAAAGTAAGAATTACCTGAAAACTAAAGAGACCAGCGACCTAAAGTACAACGTAGACTGAAACGTGACGGAGTCAATATTATCTTGGAAAAGCTAACGATTCAACTGCGCAAGCTGAAATTTCTCTACCTTTAAAATTCTCCTTATATCATAAACTAATATTAATTAATTATTATATAAACATGTATGTATATAAGGTATGGTTTTTGAGAATCCAGTTTATACGCATGTAATCATAATCCTATACCTATTCTAGTTCATGTCTATCTTAATTTCCTAGTTATCTTCTAATAATAATTATTAAAAATTAATATTTCAATGATTTGTATATTAGTAAATTTGAAATAAATATGTCTCCTGATGGGCCATGCAATATCTAAAAGCCCAATCGTGAGATAATCAAATCAAGACGCAAACTATATATTCTCTGAATAGCAGTCATCTACGTTCACTACAAGTCATTTAACATGGGTCTGGATTACTACAAAATTCTTCAAGTCGATCGAAACGCAAACGATGATGATCTTAAAAAGGCTTACCTTAAGCTTGGTTTGGAGGAGGAGGATGATTCTAAATTCAAAATTCTTTCTGATGCTTTTGATGTATGCAATTCTAATCTTTTTTCATAACATAAAATTCTTTTATTTTTTACTTAATTCATCAATTTAATCTTGACATTTGTGTATTGATTGATTGACTTTAAACCCTTGTTATATGTGTGTGTTTATGAAGCTTGTAACGTATGCAAGTTCATATCTGTTTTCGAAGCCTCAATTTGTTTTTGTTTTTTTAAATTAATTGATTGGTTTATCATTGATCCTTAAAGTGAGTGAGTGTGTGTGTGTGTGTGTGAAGTTTATATTGTGTGCAAGTTTGCATTTTTTAAACCCTGGTTTGATTTTTTAGGGCTTATTGTTTGATTATTCTTGACCCTTAATGCCTTATAATATAGGATCTTTTTCATACCTCAATATGATTTTTTGGTTTATTTAGTGATTAGATTTTGACCATTATGTATAATGTTGTGTTTTTTTTTTACAGGTTTTGAGCGATCCCCTAAAGAGAGCTGCTTATGACCAAGAGGAAGGTTTAAAAGGTCAAGTACCACCACAAGGTGCTGGTACCGGTGGGCCTAATAGGAATAGGTTTAATCCTCGTGATCCTTTTGAAATCTTCCAAGAATTTTTTGGACATCAGAACCCGTACTCTGGTGGAGTTAGAAACGTGCGTTCTCTCTTCGGGAATAATGACGTAAAGGATAATGTGAGCATGCCACAACGAAACATACCTTTTTCCTTCGGGAATAATGGGGCAAAGGGTAATGTGAGTAAGCCACAGCGAAACGTGCCTTTTTCCTTCGGGAATAATGGCGTAAAGGGTAATGTGAGTAAGCCACAGCGAAAAGGGGCGGCGTTTGTGAGTATACTGCCTTGTAGTCTTGAGGATTTGTATAATGGAACTACTAAGAAGATGAAGGTTTCAAGGAGTGTCACTGATGCTACTGGGTAAGTTTCTTAGTCCATGAAAGTATGTAATTTGTTTGTGGTGTAGATGTTTTAATGGTATTAATTCTGTCTTCGTTGTTTTACGAATGTTTTTGTGGTAATCATTGACTT
Source organism: Kitagawia praeruptora (assembly GCA_037693485.1). NCBI lineage: Eukaryota > Viridiplantae > Streptophyta > Magnoliopsida > Apiales > Apiaceae > Kitagawia > Kitagawia praeruptora. The sequence continues at coordinate 22,508,743 of CM075347.1, forward strand.
GCATTGTTTGCGGAGTTTGCTAATTTAACTAATAGTAGTTAATTCTATCATTTGGTTTAACTGTCTAATTGACGGTATCATCCCTTGATTTACTGAGTTGTTGATTCGATTTGTTTACTGTTTTTACTTTTTAGCTATCCAATTGAGTCGAGCTCTCCATATGCAATGTGAATTTATTTAGCTGTATTAATTACCTCCCACTAATTGTTCCACCTGTTTAATTTGAGAATGAGAATATGTACTTGGCCTGGTATCTGAGTTGTGCCTGTCGAAATGATGATCTAGCTGTAAATATGTACTCCCTCCGTCCCAAGTGTTTGTTTACGTTTGCTTTTAGCACGGAGACCAAGATATCCAATTAAAATAAGTGAAGTAATGGGTGTAATAGTGATTTTATGGTTAAAATAAGTGAACTAGTGGGTGTAATAGTGATTTTATTGTTAAAATAAGTGAAGTAGTGGATGTAATAGTGTAAAGTATTGTTAAAATAAGTGAAGTAGTGGGTGTAATAGTGTTAAAACTTACTATTTTAGGAAATGTAAAGAATTGGTTGGGACGTCCCAAAAAGGAAAGTGTAAACAATTGGTTGGGACAGAGAGAGTATTTTATATACTCCGAAAGCTGCAGTCTATTCTCTAGGATTAATAAAAAGTAATAGACAAAGATAATGATTGCACAATCAAGACAAGCAGAAAAGAAAGATAACACACAGAGAATATTTGTGGAATTCTGTGCTCATCAAATTCAAATGTCACCAATCATACAGGTGCTCATTATATGAGTAACCTAGTACCAATCAACAATAAAATGACAACTTGGTCCTCACTACATTACTAAAAATAAACAGACATAAATGATAAAATAGAGATAACATGGGAGGTGGTCCAAGTAATGACAGATGTTGACAATCTAGCTACAGCATCAACTTTGCACACTCTTTTCTCAGCTTTGCTCACACCAGCATAAGATGAACACACTCTCTTTATTGTTTTTATTGACACCTCAGCTTCCATGCTGCATTACTCCCCCTCAAGCTGAGCAGGAGGTGAATGAACTGCTCTAAGCTTGTTGAGAAGAAAGTAGTGTTGTTTCACCGAGAGGGGCTTTGTCAAAACATCTGCAACTTGATTCTGAGAAGACACATGCTTAGTTTCAATTAAACTTGACTTGATCTTGTCTCTGATAAAATGACAGTCCACCTCTATGTGTTTAGTTCTTTCATGAAGAACAGGATTTGCAGCAATTGACAATGCAGCAATGTTATCACAGTTTAGAAGAGCAGGAGGTAGATCCTTGATTCCCATGTCTCTTAATTAACAAACTAGTAAGCCATGTAATTTCACAAGCAGTCAAGGCCATTGCCCTGTATTCGGCTTCAGCAGTAGACCTTGCAACCACTTGTTGTTTCTTTGCTTTCCAGGAGAGAGAAGAGTTGCCAAGTAGTAGACAAAATCCAGAAGTTGATTTTCTGGTTACAGGACAATTGGCCCAGTCACTATCACTGTAGGCATGTAATTGAGCAGCAGAAGAAGTTGCAAGCAGAATTCCCTGCCCTGGATTACCATTTAGATACCTTAAGACTTTCTTGGCAGCTTGCATATGACTTGTGGTTGATTGCTGCATATATTGACTGAGAATATGGACAGAGAAAGTGATGTCTGGCCTAGTAACTGTCAAATAGATCAATTTTCCTAACAACCTTTGATATGGTTGAGGATCAAGAAGAGGATCACCTTTTGTTGGAGTAAGCTTCAAGTGAGTATCCATAGGAACTTTCAGAGGGTTTGTAGTCAGCATGTTGCATTCCTTCAGGAGATCCAATGTATACTTTTTCTGTGAGAGAAAAAATCCAGCTGCAGTTCTGCTAATTTCGATTCCCAGGAAATATGTAACTTCTCTCAAATTCTTCATGTGAAACACAGTTGACATGTAGTCCTTTAGCTTGTTCATCTCTGTTGATGAGTTTCCAGTGATAAGTAAATCATCTACATAGATGAGTACAAGAGTTATATTGTCACCAGAAGTTTTAGTGAACAAACTGTAGTCAGTTTTTGATTGAACAAATCCAAGTGATTCCAAGACATAAGATAGCTTAGTAAACCATTGCCTTGGTGCTTGTCTCAAACCATACAAAGACTTCAGCAGTCTACAAACCAGTTCTGTGTTTCTTGAAAATCTATTGCATTCTCAGATTGAATCCTATCTCCATAGGCATGATAACCCTGTGGCAATTTCATGTAGATTTCTTCCTCCAAGTCACCATGCAAGAATGCATTTGTGACATCCATTTGGATTGTATCCCATTCTTTAATTGCTGCAACTGCCAGAAGTGTCCTTACTGTGGTTAATTTAGCAACTGGTGCAAAAGTCTCTGCATAATCAATGCCATAGGTCTGTTTGTTTCCAAGAGCAACCAGTCTGGATTTGTGTCTCTCAATGGAACCATCAGGATTGTACTTTGTTTTATATACCCATCTGCATCCAATTGCCTTTTTACCAGGAGGAAGAGTAGTAATTTCCCAAGTCTGATTACTCTCCAGTGCATCTAATTCATTATTCATAGCTTTTATCCAGTGTTCTTCTTGAACAGCATGCTTAAAGTGCACTGGATCCTCCTTTTTTTGCATTGAAGCTAGGAAACAGTCAAATGATGTATGAACTTCAACATCTGTCACTTGGTTTATTGCTTTAGCTGAATGTGCATATGCATTCATCCATTGAGGTCTTGTTGATCTTCTCAAAACAGGTGAGTCTGTTGTTGTATTCTCAGGCTGATCATTCAAAATTTCAGATGTATCCACTACTTCCACTATCTCATCATTATCATAAACTGCAGTTGATTTCTCACATACTGGCATAGAAGCTGGTAAAGGAACCATGTAAGATGACTGATCTTGAGCATTCATTGGAAATACAGTCTCTACAAATTTTGCATCTCTAGTGACAAATATTTCTTTTGTCAAAAGATTCAACATCTTGTACCCCTTTTTAGTGGAAGGATACCCCAAAAATACACATGGTACTCCTCTCACAGCAAACTTATCAGTAGAAGTTGATGGATTTGAAGCAAATGCCAAACAGCCAAATACCTTTAAATGATCATATTCTGCTGGTTTTTTGTACAAAAGCTCATATGGAATCTTATCACCAAGAGCTGAAGTAGGCAGCCTATTCAACAGATGCACAGCAGTCATTACAAACTCTCCCCTGTATGAAAGATCCAATCCAGACTGAAATCTCAAACACCTGGCAATCTCCAAAACAGATCTATGTTTCCTTTCTACTCTGGAATTCTCTTAAGGTCTATAAGCTACAGAGGTTTGATGCACAATTCTAAACTTACTGTACAGCTTAGTACAAGATGAAGTATTGAATTCTAGTGCATTGTCAGACCTAATAGTTTTAATTGTAGCACCAAAATGATTGCCAACAAACACAATGAATGACTCCAAAACAAACAGGTAGTCAGACTTATGTTCAATCAGATATAACCAAGTAAACCTAGTGTGATCATCAACTAGGGTTAAAAAATATTTGTATTTGCCCCTAGTATGAGTTCTGTAAGGACCCCAAGTGTCAATGTGTACTAAGTCAAATGCAGATTTAGCATGAGATTCACTAAGAGTATAAGGAAGTTTTACAAACTTTGACATTGGACAGGTGATGCATACCTGTTTAGTAGTGTTCAGCTTCCTTTTCAAATAAGGAATTGCATTAAGCTTTACTCTTGGAGCATGCCCCAATCTGTGATGCCACACTTCATATGATTCAGGTACAGATAGGTTGCAGCTGTTAGACTGTCCAGATGCATTCTTCAAAGATGGTACAGATTGCTGCAAGTAGTACAGACCATTATGCACCGTTCCTGTAGCTTTGACTTCCTTGGTTACTGAATCCCTTACAGTACAGCTTTTAGGTTGAAACTGAATTTCATAGTTATGATCAGTTGTAAGTCTATGGATTGACAGCAAATTATGTTGAAAAGCTGGAACATACAGCACATTCTGCAACTTTAATCCATTCTGCAGCAGTGCATCCCCAACATGAGTTATTACAGTGGTACCTCTAGTAGGCAGCTTGATAATTAAATTTGGAGGTGCCTGTTTAACATTCACTAGCTCATCCAAGCTTGCAGTCATATGGTCACTAGCTCCTGAGTCAACAATCTAAGATGCATTTCCTTTTATGCTCATATGACAGGTCACCATACCAGAGAAAGGATGATGATGTTCCAATTCTTCATCACTCTCTGTTGAACCTTTCATGGTCTGTAGAGCACTTGTAGGTAAGAATTTCAACAAGTGTTCCACTTGTTTAGATGTGAACATAACATTGGACTGATCAGAATCAGTTTGTTCATGAACCACTGCAGCATTAGCCATTCTTGAGCCTTCACCTCTGTTTCCTTGCCATTTCGGTTTAGACACTGTCTTCTTAAATTTGTGATGCCATTTGGGATAACCTACAACAGTCCAGCATTTTTCTTTGTTGTGGCCCTTGACACCACAAGCACTACAGCTACCAACCTTTGCACCATCTGCATAAGAACCCTTACTATACATTGCTGAAGCATCAAGATCATCAAGAGTGAGACTCAACACATCTCGTTGTGCCTCCTCTTGTTGAATAGTAGCATAAGCTACATCAACAGTTGGAAGAGGAATCTGCATCAGTAGTTGGCTTCTCAACCCAGTATAAACATCATCTAGGCCATTCAAGAACTGGAAGAGCTTTGCCTCAGCCTTTTGAGTTTCTATCGTATTCAGTAAGGTTCTAACATCATCAGCAGTGGATGTTACACTTGGTAGAATATTCATAGAGTCAATTTCTTCCCAAAGACTACTAAGAATAGTGAAATATTCAGTAATTCTCTGTTTATTCTGTCTCAATCCAAACAACTCTTTGTTTAGCTTATATTTTCTAGATCCATTACTTAACAAGAATCTAGATTCCAGTTGTTTCCAGATTTCATGAGCAGTATTTATAAAGAGAATCGACTTTCTTATAGATTCACAAACATTATTATGCAGCAAGAGATTACCAGATCGTTGCAGGTATCCCATTGAGTTCCTTGACTCTCATCTGTGGCACTCCTTGTGACAGTTCCATTCACAAACCCCGTCTTTCGTTTAGACGAAAGTTGAATCTCAAAGCTTCTCCTCCAAGCTCTGTAATCTCCTCCTCCTTGTAGTTTTACAACATTAATCGAGGTTGGACCATCTGAAGGATGCAAGAAAAGTGGGTTTTGCATATCTGCAAAGGTATATCTACCACCAGTAGTCATTGTTTGTGACATAAATAGATAAAGTGTTTATAATCTTTCTCAGTATCTTTACTCTACTATATCTAGTGCAATACTAGCTCTGATACCATAAAAAGTAATAGACAAAGATAATGATTGTACAATCAAGACAAGCAGAAAAGAAAGATAACACACAGAGAATATTTGTAAAATTATGTGCTCATCAAATTCAAATGTCACCAATCATACAGGTGCTCATTATATGAGTAACCTAGTATCAATCAACAATAAAATGACAACTTGGTTCTCACTACATTACTAAAAATAAACAGACATAAAGGATAAAATAAAGATAACATGGGAGGTGGTCCAAGTAATGACAGATGTTGACAATCTAGCTACAGCATCAACTTTGCACACTCTTTCCTCAGCTTTGCTCACACTAGCATAAGATGAACACACTCTCTTTATTGTTTTTATTGACACCTCAGCTTCCATGCTGCATTAATTAATGCATATTCTCCTTTAGCAACCTCTTTATCAAAACTACCCTCTGGAAATTCCGTATCACACACCACCCTTGAGCTTCCCATAGCTTGATCTTTTGTTCACGGGACCACATTCACTCCTGCTACTATTGGTTTATCAATCTGCACTTGGCCTTGGATGGTGAAGTCATTGTTCTTGCTACAATCCCCTCCTTTGATATCTGAAACCAGGTTATCCAGAAGTTCATGGACAGGTTTTGCGACAAGCGAACCATTCTCAGATATATATTGACAATTTTGTCCAGAGCATTAGATGACATACCAGATTTATCTATGATATGATGTTAATAGCTTTTCGAGACATAAGACCACCCTCGTTCCGCTTTGCATTCATCAACATTTTCTCTGTACCTGTACCTTTTGATTTCAAGTCAGCTACGGATTAATTTGTGGCCTTCAGCTTACTCCCTCCTTTGATGAAGATGCCCTTTTCACATGGATTTTTCTTTCCTATTGATGGGCCTGAATTCTTTGAGGAATCACCAGGTTTGAGGGAGCTGGCTTTGGGCTTTGGGAAGAAAGCTTCTTGCACCTGCATTTCATTTCATGTTTCATAGAAAGTAGGAGTTCAAGCTCATAAACACTTTCTGATGGCCTCTGCAGAAAAGGTTAGTGTTCTTCTTCAACGAAAATCATTTTTGAGAGTGCGGTAGTTGGACCTCAATAATCTCTCCCCGACCATAGTTTAGATGTATTCCAAGAGCTGCATTGTGTGGACCTCTCCCTATGTCCAGTAGTTCCCTGATACGGCCTTGGGATGCATCCACTTCCACTAGAAACTCTTCATGCTTCATTCCATCATAAGCTCAGTACTCAGGCAGCTGATTTCAGCTAGCATAATAGGACAGATTCTGCAGAAGGTTTTTACAAGGGCCACAGGCGTTATTTTTCTGAATTAACTCCTACTCCTCTTCATCAAGTTCTGCATAATTTTGGTGCCTTAGAATTCTGAACGATTCGACATATATGGTTAGCTAGATGCTTCCTTCATACCTCTAGGTGGATAGCCCATACCTAGGTGTAGATGCTCACGGATACACGCGGGTAACATTGATATATTCCATTAAGAAAAAAAATGCGACGTTCACATTAGTTATCTACTGTATAATTTAAATAACACCTGCAGGATTACTAAGTGTACTTGTGCTAATCAAACTCAAGTAAGCTAATATTATAAGTTAGACTTTAGCGATGAAGCAAACATAGAATATCAATCAGAATTCATTTAGAACGTGTACAATCTCAATTATTCTGTAGTGGTCGTATCGGTAGTTTGTATGGATTCATGACTATGTATTGAGATTAAACCCTAACTTCACCTGGACACTTAAAATATGGTAATCAAGAAAATTTCTAAACTTGATAATGGATATTACTGAATCAATCAGTATCGTCAAGAAAAACAAATCACAACAAAATTTTCTTATTTTGAGAAAATAGCAAAAATATGTGTCATAAACAGAATAGTCTCATTTATTGTTTGAACAGAATAGTCTCATTTTAGTGCCTCTGTTTCCATCCCTCCTATATTCTGGGAACTGCAATTTTTTTCCCACGCGAAAATGAATGCTTTGGGTTTCCCTGTATAAGTGGAATCTGCGAATCAGTAGTCTGGGATTTATTTAACTGTCTTATCTTTCATCGTTTTCATTTATGCAGGAGATCAACCACAATATCGGAAATCCTTCCAATTAAGATCAATCCTGGTTGGAAGAAGGGAACAAAAATCACTTTTCCAGAGAGAGGAAATAAACAACATGGTGTTATACCCTCCGATGTTGTTTTTGTAATAGATGAAAAGCCTCATAGCATCTTCAAGAGGAAAGGAGACGATCTCATTGCCACCCAAAAGATCTCTTTGGCAGAAGCATCAACAGGTTACACTGCACAGCTTACTACCCTTGATGGCCGTAGCTTAACGATACCGTTTAGTCGTAGGGCAGAGCGTTCCTCAATGGCAAAGTTTAGTTGCGGCATCAGTCCAATAAATGAAGAAGTTGTTAAAGGGGAAGGAATGCCTTTCCCTAAGGAACCTACTAGAAAAGGGAACTTGCACATCAAGTTTGACATCAAGTAAGCAGGGTCAGCTCTAGATTTTCTGAAACAGAGGCCTTCTAAATCATAAATAATAATTATTACTTTTTACATTGAACTTATGATTGTTAAAATTAATTTTTCAGAACGTGAAATTCCCTTTTATGAAATTATTAGTATTCCTTCTATATCTGAATTATGTTCAACAATATTATAAAATTCAAAGCTATTATTTTAATGGTTTGTTTTAGCTATTATTGTTAAGCACTTGTGAACAGGAGAACAAATTTATAGCAGAACAAATTTATAACATTCAAAATGTGATGAAGTAGTTAGTAGTTACCCCTCAAGTATTGTGTACTTCATGACTAATTTGAATTTCATTAACGCATGTTACTTCAATGTTTAAAATTCTTAACAAATTTAGACCTTGTATTTGTGCATAGTTTATACATAAAAAATGCAATCGAATTAATTCGTAGTAATTAAGCAAACTTTTCACTTTGAAATAGCACAAACAAGGTAACAACATAACATAAAGATTGCATAGACAATTTTATATAATCAAGCAACTGCTTACATTGGCCTCATCTTAATCTTTCAAAATACCAGTGAAATTATAACACTAGTACCAAATCATTAACAAGCATGTAGGACGTAACATCTTAATTAGAGCTTAATCACGAAGGCTTTTGAAATAATTTCTGGGGTCACTCTCAAAGTCTTCCCTGAAAATGTAACCGTTCCTACCAGGAGCTTTCATAACTTTCTTGTTTCTTGATGATCCAGCAGAGAATAAACTAGAAACACCCCATGCAACCACACCAACCACCACCAGGGCACCAGCAACCTTGGCTGCCTCTACCATCTCTTTCTTTTTCTTTTCTTCGATTTCAGTTCCGAAGAACGAGCCATCTCCTTTTGGACTAGACCTGATCTCTGTGCTTTCACAACAACCCATTTGTAATACAATTATACAAAGTAACACTCCTACTTATTGTTTTGCTTGAGCAAAGAGGGATGGTTGGTTTATAAAGGAAATTAAGAGCTAGTACATGAAACAGATGGTCACGAACATTGTGTATATTTAATTGACCTGATGGTCAAGTTCTTTGCTTCTGATTACCAATGAAAATTAATTGCTTTTCTTAAATTATGCACCTGCATGCACACAGATACAATTAGGGGTGTCAATTTTTTGGGTAATGGGTCGGGTTCGTGTCGGGTTTGCTGTACCCGGTCCTGTTTTTGGGTCAACCCGAACCCGACCGGAACCAGAAATGGGTTGAAAATTTTAACCCGAACCCGACCTATTATGTACCCGGTTAATCCGAAAATGACTCGTTTTACCCGAAAATAATAAAAAATAATTGTTTTTATTTTATAAAATAATTTTTATTTAAAATATATTAAAAAATATAATAGCAACTTAAAGAGATGAGATGTAAACTAAAATTATTTCAATAATATATAAATATATCACACATGTATACAATTATATAATGTAAATTTTAATATTATGTATAATATATTATATAAATTAAATTTTCGGATCGGGTATTTTGGGTTAACCCGAAACTGACCCGATTTTTTCTGGTAAATTTTTACCCAACCCTAACCCGACCCGAAATTCAAAATACTCGATATAAATTCATACTTTTTCGGGTCTTGTCAAATTTTGACACCCCTAAATACAATGCAAGGGGTGTCAATCGGTGAAAACTGAATAGTCGTGATAAGTAGTTATATACGTTAAAAGGCTAAAGCGGCTTAAATAATATTTATAGTTAACTAGATGTTACTCCCTCCGTCCCGGTGGATCTTTACATCCTAGCTGGGCACGGAGGACAAGACAAGCATTTAATAGTGGATATAAAGGGGGTGTAATATTGTTAAAATAAATGAAGTAGTGGATGTAATAGTGATTTTATTATTAAAATAAGTGAAATAGTAGATGTAATAGTGATTTTATTGTTAAAATATGTGAAGTAGTGCCGTAGTGGGTGTAATAGTATAAAGTATTGCTAAAATAAGTGAAGTAGTGGGTGTAATAGTGTTAAAACTTACTATTTTGGGAATGTAAATAAATGAATGGGACGGCCCAAAATAGTAACTGTAAAGAATCCATTGGGACGGAGGGAGTATTTTTTTTATTGAAGTTATTTTATTGATCTATTATTAATGGTCTTTTTAACTTATTGTTAGAGCATCTCCAATGGCAATATGTATAATGGTTAGCTAAATTTTTTTAAATTAATTAGGAAATAATTAAATTTTTACATAAGGGTGGCAAGTAAAACTCCAATGGACATAGCTATAATGAAATTGTGTATTTTTTTGCTAAGGGCTTATGTTGGTCCAACAAATATAGCCAACCAAGTGGGATTGTCTATAATTTTTGCTAAGAATAATTATGCATTGGAGTTTATTTTTTTTACATATTCTTTATTTCATGTCACCTAATATGCCAATTAGAATAATATTGCTAAGGATTTTTCCCCATTGGAGATGCTCTTAGAGCATGTTAAATGTAGTGATGGTCATTTCACCTTGCCCCATCCCCTCACATTTGGATCGGGATTGATTTGGGAATTTTTCGAGTTCGGGACGGGGGTAGGGAATATTTTAAAAATAATTTGGGGATTAGGACAGGGATTTGATCCCGTCCGATCTCCGATTCCCGATTTTATTTTAAAATATATATATATATATATATATATATATATATATATATATATATTTATATATATATAATTAAATTATTATAAGTAAATATATTTATATATATTAAAGGGAATTTACCAAAAATATTACATTTGAAGTTTTTATTTGCAAAAATATCATTTTCTTTAACTAATTGTAATTTTACTACATTAAGTTTCAAAATTGTAAAAATACTACAAATTAGGTCAACCCTTCCCCCTCCCCATGTGATTAAACTATTTAGTTAAAATGTTCCTTACAAAAAAAAAATTTAGTTAAAATGTCACGCGGTCCATTTATTTTGTCCCAATTTGATTTTATTGGTCAAACTCATGAAATTTTAACCTCAAATTATGATTTAAATTTTTGTGTTTTTTCAAATTCGAAAATTGAATCTTATAGTACGACAATTGTATTTTATGGTAGTAATTTTTTTAAAAATTGTAATTACTCCCTCCGTCCCAAAATACATGTTCCTTTTCTAAAAAACACACATATTAAGGTAAAGGTTAGTTGAATAATATTTTCCGACTAATATCCTTAATTAATACATTGGAAAATGAGAATAGTATTAAGTTTGAGAAAAATCAAATTTTAGATACAATAAATGTAGGGATAGTTTTGAAAAATCACCTTTAAATTTGTATAGAAAAAAGAAAAGGGATTTGTGAAATGGGACAAATTCATTTTTCAAAAGGGACATATATTTTGGGACGGACGGAGTATCATGTAATGTAAGTAATTTTCATTATAAAATTAGTCAATTTGACCAAAGTTTGGTCAAAGTGATAAAAAAGAGGGGACAGAAGGTGTTATGCCATAATTTTGGTATATCTTTCTAATAATTACTAATTATTAATTTAAATTAATAATTATTACTTGGCCGTTAAGTTTTATTCTTTCTCTGCGATGAGAAAAGAATAAATCTAATCAATCAATTATGGAAAATATCTCCAAACAATATTTTTCAAAAATGAGGAAAATATCATAACGCCAAGATTAAATCAGATAAAATCAGTAATTGCACACATTAACAAAGTTTATCATTAAAGTCTATCATTAAATCAGATAAAATCAGTAATTGCACATATTAACGAAGTTTATCCCTAAAGTCTATCGGGATAAACACAATTGCACTCGTAAGCTTGATCTAATATAGATTGGTACGCATGCATCTTGACAAAAGGATCCGATACACGACTCAAATCGAGACACCTATATGTCTTACAACCTTTGTTCTAAAAGTCGGCGATTACTCGGGATTAATCGCCGATTAATCGCTGTTCGGTAGGTCACCGTACTGATTTTATAAAAATCGGTTAAAAAATCGTTTTTCGAAAAATTACTCAAAAGTCGGCCAAAATCGGGATTAATCGGTCAAAAATCGGATTAATCGGTCAAAAATCGACCTTATTGGTAAAAAAAAACTTGAATTTTTTTAGAAAAATTTAAAAAAAAAGTATAAAATTGAATAAATTTTAAGAAAAATATTATTCTCATATACGAAATTAATATTTTAAACGGTTAAATCATGAATTTTATCAAATTGTTTTCTCATATTGACCCCAATTCAAAAATTAGATCTTGAAATTTATATTTACTTTAATAATGCTATATATTTTAAATATATTTGTATAAATATATGATAATTATTCATGTATAATCAATATAGTAAAATAATTACATATATTAATAATAATTATATTTAAAAATAATATTAAATTAGTTCCGATTAATGATCCGATTAATTATTTCGATTAATCCCCGATTACCCGATTAATCTCTGAACAGTGCCTTCATCGATTAATTCCGATTCCTGCTTATTACGACACTAATTACAACATGTTTGGAATATTCAGAAAAAAAAAAGTAGTATTTGATATTTTGACATGGCCACTTGCATCTGATAAAACTCACGTTAATCAGACATTGTTTATAGAGTTCATGACATTTAGGGCCCGTTTGGAAAATCTTATTTTTCAGAAATAAGTTACTTATTTTGGAAAAAAGTTAGGAAATATGTACTTTTTTCTAAAATAAGTAACTTATTTTTGCAAGATTATGAATATTAAAATCCTCATACACATATTTTCTTAAAAAAATGTATGTAAATACAATTTTTTTTTCTGAAATAAGTAACTTATAAGCTCCTTGACAGAATTGCCAAACGGGCTCTTAGATGGTTGAACTTTTGAAGATCAATCACAGTTTAATACTCCCTCCGTCCCTTTTGATTCTTAACATTTCACTTTTTCTGTACTTTCTGACACGCATTTTAAAGTGCATTTTAAGGATAGTTAAATAACTTTTTTTTTAAATTTTCTTTTTCTGTATAAAAATTTAAACATTAAATTTTTATACAGAAAAAGAAAATTTTAAAAAAAAGTTATTTAACTATCCTTAAAATGCACCTTAAAATGCGTGCCAGAAAATACAGAAAAAGTGAAATGTTAAAAACCAAAAGGGACGGAGGGAGTAAGTTATTTTGCATTTAATAGGTTGTGCACAAGTGCTCCTAACAACAACAAACCAGTAACTTCTCCGTGTATGCAAATTGTTACTCCCTCTATCCCTCTCATTTCTACTATTTTGGAATGTTATTCTCATTTCTTTACATTCCAAAAATAGTAAGTTTCTTCCACTATTACACCCACTACCTCACCTATACTATATCTATACTATATTATAATAAGCAAAAGGGGTATAATTTGTAGTTGGTTACCCCTTTTTGGTTATCCCCATTTTTGGTTATCCCTCATTTATCACCGTTAGATCATCAACTCAAGTAGATCATGACCGTTAGATATAACAATACTAAAAGTTGTTATATGCAGAGGTTCAAGGTTTGATTCCCGCCAATAACATATTAATTTATATTTAATACTAAAAATTATTATATATAAAGATGTAAGGTTCGAATCAATAACATATTTAAATTAATATTTATAATATTATATTATAAATAAATTATAAAAAATTAAAAGTAACCCGTGCTTTGCACGGGCTATAAGCTAGTATATTATAATAAGCAAAAGAGAGTATAATTTGTAGTTGGTTACCCTTTTTTTGGTTATCCCTATTTTTGGTTATCCCTCATTTATCACCGTTAGATCAGCAACTCAAATAGATCATGACCGTTAGATATAACAATACTAAAAGTTGTTATATACAGAGGTTCAAGGTTCGATTCCCGCCAATAACATATTAATTTATATTTAATATTGAAAATTATTATATATAAAGATGTAAGGTTCGAATCAATAACATATTTAAATTAATATTTATAATATTAAAGCACGGGTTACTTTTAAATATTTTTAAAATTATATGATTAAATAAAATGAAGTATAATAATTTATTATGGATATAATTTAACTTTGTAATATTAATTAATAAAATTATTAGTAATAATAATATTTATTAATAAATGATATGTATTGATTAGAATTAACAATATAAAATCTAATGTAAATTTGTTGTTACGGGTTCGAACCTTGGATCTTTAGAAGATGGATTTAAATATAGAATATTCTTTATTATTAGATCTAACGGTTATCATCTATTTACTAAATATCTAACGGTCACTATTCTTTAGATGGTTGAACCAAACAACCATTATACCCCTGTTTGCTTATTATATAATAGTTTTTATAACATTTTGAACAGTTTATTTTTACTTTTAATGATTGTAATACATATATGTTATATGATTTGTAGTATAAATTCTTCTTCTTCTTTTTTTTGTAAATGGTTTTTCTATAATTTTTATTTTAAAGTTTAGCCTAACATATCTTTTAGTATTTCATAATTATTTTTGATTTTTAAATATTATTAGATCGCATATTATATGCTTAAAACATATGGGTACTATATTTGTGTAATAATTTATTTATTTGCTATTTTTGATTATGTAATTTAAAAGTTATTTTAAAAAATTTAGATATTTTGTTATAGTGTTTTTATAGTTTTTAAAGGCATTTTCTAACTTTTTTTTGAAATATGTGTGGTATAAAATTTTTTATTTGTTTGAATATTGATTATATTTACATGATAATTTTATACTTTTGCCATGTGTGGTATTTATTTGGTTATCCTTTTTTTGGTTATCCCACTATTAAAAAAGAATTAAAAAAAAAAAACAAAACAAAACATATACTGTTAGTAGCTTTCTATTCCAATTCAAAGGCTACCTCTCCCCCATCACATACGTATCAATAAAATAAAAAGGAAAACATGGCAAATGCAAGTTTGATAAAATCAGGAGGAGACCATTCGGGATTAATTAGCTAGAAAACTGATGAACTAATAGACTTGGGCCAAGAAAACAATTGGGCCGATTTAAACATGGAACAAATTCTTCACGAAAACAAATATGACAATTAATTAGTGGATTTAAAAATCAAGACAGCAGTCAGCAGATGCATGTCGGTCCTGAGAATTCATGGACTTAGCGTAAAAAAATAATAATTTGGGCCCTTTTATATATATAAAAATATTGATAATGTTTTATTCATATGAATTATATTTGTAAATATTATAGTCAAACTAATTTTTATAAAAAGAATAATACAGAGCCCAAAAAATGAAAGCAAAAAATAGTTAAATGATAAAATTGAAATTTAGAAAATATGTATATATATATATACTATCTTCTATACTATAAAAAGCGAAAGGGGGTATAATTTGTAGTTTGGTTACCCCCTTATTTTTGGTTATCCCCATTCTCAACCGTTAGATCTTCAACTCAAATAGATCATGACCGTTAGATATAACAATACTAAAAGTTGGAAATCTAAGGTTCGAATCCCGCCAACAATATTTTAATATAAAATTAATATTAGATTATGTTATATAAAAATGTTGAAGGTTCGATTCCCACCAACAACATATTAATTTAGATTTAATATTAAAAATTATTTATATACAAATGTCTAAAATTTGAATTCTCTCAACATATTAAAAGTAATATTTATAATATTATATATACTAAACTATAAGTAAATTAAAAAAATTTAAAAGTAACCTGTGTTTTGCACGGGTTATAAGCTAGTATATTTAATAATAAAAAGCACTATTACACTACTACTTTCCTCCACTATCTCAAATCTATTATTAAATATTAATAGATCCCACCACTTTACCCACTTTTCATCTAACTTTATTCATTTTTTACACATTTCATTGGTTTCTGTGTCCATCCCCCATGTAAAGAACCATGGGGGACGGAGGGAGTATCTTTCCTTTTGCCAAATATATTATTTGAAAAATGTTTGTATCAATAAGAAATTGGAGAAAATTAATATAAAAGTTTATCATATAATCAAGATCTAAAAACGTGCAATAAAATATTTGTAAATTTCACCGAAATTTAGAGCAGAAGGTGTGGCTTTCTCTTGGAATGTGCTAAAATGTATAATTAAAAATATCCCACTAGCGGTCTAGCATATAATTAAAAATATCTATTTCCGTCGCATCAAATAAAATGTATAAAATGTAATAATAAAAACATTTATTAATCAAAATATTTATTAATCAATATTCAATTAGTATTTTATCATATGTTTGGTCCATCAATCTTATTATTAGGGCATCAATCTTATAAGATTAGTACTCCCTCCGTCCAATCCATTTCTTTACATAAAAAACTGCGTATCTGACACGCATTTTAAGGTACATTTTAATGATAGTTATATAACTTATTTTTGATATTTTCTTTTTTTGTATAAAAATAGAACAATCCTATTTTTATAAAAAAATAGAAAATATCAAAAATAAGTTATGGAACTATCCTTAAAATGCACCTTAAAATCCGTGCCGGAAATTGGTCCGCAAATGTAAACTATTGAAAAAAACAGAGGGAGTAGTCGACAATATTTTTTAAAAAATTCAATATATTGATGTTATATTATAATATTAATATTAAATTTTAATAATTAAATAATCTTCTCTAATGAATCAATTTCTTGTTAAACACGATTCTTTCGATTGAGTCGCTCTCTCGTTAAAACCTAAATCTCAACTTTAACATATATTATAAAGACTTATATAATAATTTTTATCCACAAAATCGAACCATAAAACTTAAAAAAAAAATTATGACATCGGTATCAAATTCTAATAGCTATACAATCTTTTCTAGTGATCCGTTTTCCCGTTAAATACGTTTCGAGCCGTTCTTATTTGGAATCGAAATTCTAACTTCATTATATAAAGCGAGTAAATTCCAATTTTTATATTCTTTAAACTTTCTAATATTTTGGAGTTTTAAAAGATGAAAGTACATCTTATATTATCTGTATATTATAGATATTCCTGTATTTACAGCTTTTGCATGGGAATGTCTTTCTGTTATGTTAACATATCAAAAAAAAATAATTAATACGAAGACTTTTCGTTACAGAAATAATATTAAATTTATGGATATATTTTTCTAATCAAGTATAATTAACTTGTATAAAAATGTTAAAATAAAAGATTTCTAGGAAAAAAGGATATACAGTTTTAAAAAATCGTATAAAACGACTCCACCGTACTCTTATTCCACTTCCAATAAAACATTTTATTTTATGTATTCCTTATAAATTCAAACATCTTTTATACGGTCTTCTATAATGAACCGCTTACTCATTAAACACGATTATTACTATTGATCTACTCTCTCGTTAAGACCAAAAACCTAACTTTTACATATATTACTTGTATGATAATGTTTATCCATAAAAATCAAATCCTAAAAATAAAATGAATTTATAACATCATTAATATGATATTTTAATAGCTAATACCATTTTGTCAAAAAAAAAATAGCGAATACCCTAAAAATAAAATGAAATTTTTAACATCAATATGATATTTTAATAGCTAATACAATCTTTTATAGTGAGCCGTCTTCCCATTAAACACGTTTCGAGCCGCTCTCGTTTGGGATCGAAATTCCAACCTCATTACATATTATTAAATTGATGATGCTTATCTTACACAACAATTTTTTCCCTTAAATTCAAAACCTAAAAAATAGAGTGAATTCCAATTTATACTTTCTCTAGACTTTCTAAAATATATGGAGTTTTAGAAAATGAAAACACATCTTATTTTTTATTTATATTCTAGATACTTCTGTATTTATGTATTTATTTAGGATTCCTGCATGATAATGTTATTATGTTAACAAATCAATCCTTTTCTTTTTAAATCCGATGACTTCTTTTATGACAATAGTATTGGATTTTTGAACAAATTTTCTTAATAAAAGTATAATTAACTAATATAAAAAGTCTAATTTAAGAAGATCGTACATTCTATAAATATTTACTTATATGTCTGCTCAATATATTCAAATACATATTTTAATTCCAATATAACGTTTATTTATATGTTTTTCTATAAAATTGAAAATCTATTCTACTTCAAATAGAACTTTTAATCATATGCCTTGTAAATACTTATTCTACTTCTAATAGAACTTCTAATCATATAATTTAAGAAGATCGTACTTTTTACAAAATATTTAATAATATGTTTGCTCTATATATTCAAACACCTATTCTACTTTTAATAGAACTTTTATTTTTATGTTTTTTTCTATAAATTCAAACTATTATTCTATATACATTCGAACTCCTATTCTACTTCCAATATAACTTTTAAACATATGTTTTATAAATACTTATTCTATTTCTAATAAAACTTCTAATCATTTGTCTTCCCTATAAATTCGAACTCTTCTTCTCTATAAATTCGAACACTTATTCTACTTCTAATATGTTAATGATATTTTGATATTTATTAGTGTCTAAAATTTAAAAATTCTAGAAAATTAGAAAAATAGATTAAGATGATCTTAAAGCGTCACCTAAACTCCCGTGTATCCTCCTTTATATATATACTAGTCAATAAAGCCGCGCTTCGCAGCGACGTTCCAATATTTTTTTAAAAATTCAATACTTTTACATTATATTATAATATTAATATTAAATTTTAATAATTAAATAATCTTCTCTAATGAATCGATTTCTTGTTAAATACGATTTTTTCGATTGAGCCGCTCGTTAAAACCGAAGTTTCAACTTTTACATATATTATAAAGACTTATATAATAATTTTTATCCATAAAATCAAATCGTAAAAATAAAAAGAAAAATATTATGATTCTAATAGTTAATACAATCTTTTCTAGTGAGCCGTCTTCCCGTTAAATACGTTTCGAGCTACTCTCATTTGGAACCGAAATTCTAACTTCATTATATAAAGAGAGTCAATTCCAATTTTTATATTCTTTAAACTTTCTAATATTTATGGAGTTTTAAAAGATGAAAATACATCTAATATTTTCTGTATATTACAGATATTCTTGTATTTATTTACAGCTTCCGCATGAGAATGTCTTTCTGTTATGTTAAAATATCAAAAAAATACGAAGAATTTTCGATACGGGAATAATATTTTTATGGATATATTTTTCTAATGCAAGTATAATTAACTTGTATAAAAAAAATTAAAAAAAGGAGGATTTATAGGAAAAAAGATATATAGTTTTAAAAAATCGTATAAGACGTCGCCATGCACCGTTCTCGTATTCTACTTCCAATAAAACATTTTATTTTGTGTATTACTTATATATTCAAACATCTTTTTTACACCGTTAAATACAGTTATTACTATTGAGTATTGATCCGCTCTTTCGTTAATACCAAAAACCTAACTTTTACATATATCATTTGTATGATAATGTTTATCCATAAAAATCAAATCATAAAAATAAAATAAAATTTATAACATCAATATAATATTTTAATAGATAATATAATATTTTATAGTGAGCTGTCTTCCCATTAAACAGTTTTCGAGCTGCTCTCATTTGGGATTGAAATTTCAACTTCATTACATATTATTAATGATATACTTATCTTACACAACAACTTTTTTTCTTAAAATCAAAACCTAAAAAATAGAATGAATTCCAATTTATACTTTCTCTAAACTTTCTACTCCCTCCGTCCCTTTTGATTGTTAACATTTCACTTTTTCAAAACTTTCTGGCACGCATTTTAAGATGCATTTTAAGGATAGTTAAATAATTTTTTTTTAAAATTTTCTTTTTCTGTATAAAAATTTAAACATTAAATTTTTATACAGAAAAAGAAAATTTTAAAAAAAAGTTATTTAACTATCCTTAAAATGCACCTTAAAATGCGTGCCAGAAAGTTTTGAAAAAGTGAAATGTTAACAATCAAAAGGGACGGAGGGAGTAAAATTTATGGAGCTTTAGAAATGAAAACAAATCATATTTTCTCTTTATATTATACATAGTCCTGTATTTATTAAGGATTCCTGCAAGAGAGTGTTCTTTAAATATGTTAACACATCAATTTTTTTTTTCTTTTTAAATACGATGACTTTTTTATGACAATATTATTGGATTTATGAACCTATTCTACTTTTAATTGAACTTTTATTTATATGTTTTTTCTATAAATTCAAATTCTTATTCTCTATAAATTCGAACTCATATTCTATTTCCAATAGAACTTTTAATCATATGCATTATTAATACTTATTCTACTTCCAATAGAACTTCTAATCATATGTCTTCCCTATAAATTCGAACTATTCTCCTCTATAAATTCGAACACCTGTTCTATTTCTAATATGTTAAATGATAATTTTCTACTTCTAATAGAACTTTTATTAATATGTTTTTTCTATAAATTCGAGCTCTTATTCTCTATATATAAATTCGAACTCCTATTCCACTTCCAATAGAATTTTTAATCATATGCATTATAAATACTTATTCTACTTCCAATAGAACTTCTAATCATATGTTTTTTTTTATAAATTCAAACTATTCTCCTCTATAAATTCGAACACCTATTATATTTCTAATATGTTAAATGATATTTGTACAAAAATATCCTCATTCTAAAATTCTAAAATTCTAGAAAATAAGAAAAATAGATTGAGACGTTTTTAGAGCGCCACCTAAACTCCAGTGTATCCTCATTTATATATATATATATATATATATATATATATATATATATATATATATATATATATATAGGCTAGTGGTCAAATAGAAACCACTTTTAAAATAAAAACTAGAAATCTCTATTAGCTTTAGGATCTAATTAAATCTAATGGTCCCATTTAAACACTCACACTTAATTTAAATACACCATCCTACACACAAACCCACTCACCCACACCCACTGCCGCTACCACCATCATCTCCGACGACCTCCGGTCATCTTCTCCGGCGAGCTTGAATTTTCCGGCGAGCTTGAATTTTGCAGATCTGGCTCCTCCTTTTCCTTTCCGACCTCTGGCCCCGCAAGGGCACAATCTTCATCTTCTTTCTCTGCCATTCCAAGCTCCGACGAGCTTCTGTTCGTCGTTTCCTTTCGTCATCGTTGTCGTGGATGTTCTCATTATTTCTGTTCGTCATCGTCTCCGGTGATGATTTTACAAATATGAGTTTGTGTGTATGTGTATGTATTTTAAAGTTTAGATCTACTGAACTAGTAATAGTCGGTGATTTTCACTGTATGTATTAGTGATTTCTGTAATATAAACGGTTGATTTCTGTAATATGATTTAGTGATTTCTTAATATAATTTAATATATTAAATGAACAGATCTTTGATAAATAGATTAGTGATGAACAATAATCAACGACGACGACAAGCTTCGGTGATGAACAATCAACGACGAGCTTCGATCTGTGGTGAAGGTAGTGTGTGTGTGTGTGATAGCGGTGGTGGGATTGTGGTGGCAACGGTGGTGATGATGTGGTGGGTGGTGGCAATTGTGGTGTAGTGGTCTTATTCAATCTATGCTCGTGCTTGTATTTTTAGTTGAGCTTTTTAGTTGAGCTAGACTAATGTACATAATGTATTTTTGTTGGGCTGGGCTTTTGTTTTTAGTTTCTATTCTAATTTTGTTTCTAGTAGAACAAGACTCTATATATATATTGATCGATTGATTGATTACTACGGAAGGCATTCTATTTGAATGGAATAAACAATATTTGTATCAAACTGTTAACACGGGGACATGGAACATCTAATTAGTTCCTGCATGCTGTTATATGTTTGTTTTCATTGTTTTTTCAGTGGTCGAGTGTACGTTGAATGCCACAATAACCACAGCTGTATTAAGCTGCTCCTTTATTTTTCATCCCGTCATATTATTGCATCTATCATACCTAACTGTTACCGTCCGTGTTACGTCTCATTTCCGGCCATTTATTTTGGTCGGTTGTGGCCTATTTTTCTTGTTAATGTTGTTTCTAGAAGAGTTTGACATTTTAACAATTACAACCAAATAGCAAGGTATACCAAGATCCAGGGAAGCAAGATGTACATGACAAAGTATATGAAAATTAACAACCTCGATATTTCTGATACCTAGCATGAATCGTAAATTTAAAATGAACTTAGTGAGAGTCAAGTTAATTGACTCGAATATTATCACACAAAATTTTATAATTGAGCGCGATCAAATTCAAATCCTTATGAACAGGGGCGGACCCAGCCCATGGCTGGGGTGGGTTGTAGCCCGGGGGAAAAAAAATTGTCAAAATTTTATATGTAAAATTTTTTATAAATTCTGATGGCTCATGTAACATATAAACTCCATTACTGTCCAGCCCGGGTGAAAAAATGGAAAAGCCCTAGTTCATATTTTAGCAGCCCAACCGGATATCAAGCCCATGTAAGTAAGTGCAGCCCATTTAATAGGTAGTTGAGTAGTTCACACTTCATATACCAAAAAAAAAAAAGTGTCCACTCTCCCTCTTCTTCCCTCATTTGCCGCCTGGAAATACAATAAAATGTAAGTACCCCTTGCTTAACTTAATTATTCAATATATGAGCACCTATTTTTTTTACATCATTTAAATGTTTACTTAATTGTGTATTGAGTAAATTTTTGTAATTTTATATGTATAGTTTGTATGTATAGTTGAGTTTAGCACTTAGCAGTTAGCTTAATTGGTTTCGTGGTGGCGCGTGGTGGCTAGAAAAAATTTTCGCGCGCGCGCCTTGGGTACCGACAAACTCAGCCCGGGTGGTGACCAAATCCTGGGTCCGCCCCTGCTTATGAAGCTGATCGAGTCGACTTGAAGAACACATACTCTAACTTGCTTGCAAGCAATGGGTATCGTACGTTAAGCATGCCAATATGGAATAAGTTGATAGAATAGAGATTGAACGGTTGCATGTTTCTCAGGTACAGGAGATATTTCGAATTACTATATAGTTCTTCCTGGCATAATAAATTTCGCAGTGCACGATTTTCCTTTTAAAGTGTGCTAATTTAGGTGGGATTCTTCTGATTTACTACTACTTCTAGTTACTGAGTTTCTACGTACAACTCAACTGAGTCGAATCACAGATCCTTGCAATTAACATCCTTGCAATTAACATGATTAATCATCGATCAGTTTCGTCCTTTTAAAGTGTGCGCGCTTTAGTTGGAATAAGTGTTTGAGAAATACTAAAAGATGATTAATCATCAGTTTCCTTGCAATTAAAAAGATTTATCGCTAAGAAAACATTCAGAATAATTTAAAAACGTAACGTTACAAACTAACCCATAACCCAAATATAAGAAACATCAGAAAACTAATACATAACATGAAAAGATGATCAAATGCCAACAAATGCATCCTTTCTTCACGTCCAGCAGGGACTTCCCCGTAAGCATGCCTAAAAATGAAACCATATAGAGCTCCCATAACTCTGCAGCCAACCAAAAGTCTTGATATAACCTTTGAAACAAATCCAAAACCTGGAATCACAGCACTCAAGAGGCTAAATATCCCGACAGAAACAACTAGACCGAGCCCTATAACCACACCGGCAGTTACATTATCCATACAAAATAATTTACTCCAACAAAAAATAGCGAAGCTCTTTATTTTTTCCCAAACAGCAGTAGCCATACTTTTTGCTTTTCTAAAACAAGAACTGGCAACACTTTTGATTTTATCACATGCTGCATTAGCAACACTTTTGATTTTATCACATGCAGCATTTGCAACACTTTTGATTTTATCACAAGCACCATTAGCCAAACTTACCATAGCACCCCAAAAACCCATCGTGTATTTGTATTAATATATACTAGCTGCTTGTTCTATCTGGGAAGAGCTGTTTGCTTTATATAGCAAAATATTTGGAATTCGAGAGTCACACGGGAATGGTTAATGCACTAGTAGTGAATTAATGGAATACAGTTTCCTTGGCGTTAATTCCCGGTGAGAATTTTGTTAGAATAAATCATGTATGTATACAACATAATAATATACATAATAATATACATGAATCTCCTGATCAAGACTATGAGTATAATTAGTAGCGGAAGCGTACCTGAATCAAAAGAGGCCGTTAATGATCGTGAGAGAGTTCGAAAAGTGCAAGTACTTGAGGGCTTTGATCTTCACTATTCTCCTCTATACGTAAGGATATTTTCTAAATATTATGAGAAGCGTATCTTTTCTTTTCACATAAGATTCATTATATAGAGGGAATAATGGGACCAACCCTAATGGGCTAAACCCATAACCGTCCATCAAAGTTATGGGCTTGGGTACTTAAGCCATTATAAATAAATATATCTAAATAGATATATATTAGATGTAATAATTAAATATATATTAAGTGCTATTTATATATTTAATTATTAATTAGGCTCAAGTCTTATTTAGATGATTAATAATAAAACCCGATGGGCCATAAATAATGGATTGGATCCCGTCGAATCCAACATTCTCCCACTTGGCCGAGGGTCAGTATATCATCAACATACATATAACAAGACTTTTATTACTGAGCATTACATCCCATAAGACAGGCTAAATCTTACATCATACAAGAACAGAATTAAAGGTAATATCATACTCATGTACAAATATGAAACCGTCCTCCAGTTACAATCCAAGTATAATTATAAAACTTAATAGAGATACTAGCTTAAGTCATGAACAACATAATATTTCATAATCAATAGCAAATCAATATGTCCATGAGGTCCTTACATAATTGTTTGTTCCATAAACTTCGAATGTGCACGATAATAGAAATAACAAACTAAATACTTTGTCCAAAAACCATAACATAACACTACAACACTTCTGGGCATTTGTGACGGCTTTCTTTTGACGGATTAGGCTGATCCAGAACATTTGACGAATCTTTTGACGGATGTATATTATATAATTTTTTGTTGGCCCACAACATTTCTTTATTCTTAAATCTTTTGACAGATGTAATTTTTTATCATTTTCCGTCCAAAGGTTCATATTATATAATTTTTTTGTTGGCCCACAACATTTCTTTACTATTAAATCTGTCAGACCTTTTGACAGATTTAGTTATCTGTCCAAAGTTCATATATCAATATTATAATAACATTTTAAAATTATTAATTAAAGTCATACTTTTGACGGATAGTTGACTGTTCGTCACAAGATAATTATTTTATTAATAAAATCTAGCTCCAAACAATTAAAATTTAAAAGAAAAATAATTACAATGAACTTACGACGGATTGTCAGTCATAAATTTCGTTACTTTAAAAAAAATTAATTTAATTGTAATTTCATAATTCTGCTTTTTGTTTTAAAACCATTCTAAATTAGCTTTGTAAATTAGAAATAAATAGATAATATTTCAAAAAATGAAAAAAAAATCTCAATAACATTTTTAAAATGCAGAGAATGAAATTAACTATCTTCCCATATTTTTTAAAATATTTTTAGGATAAAAAATGAATTAAATACGAATTTTGCAAGTTTTGATCCTTTAAATGTAACACAACTCTTAAAATAATTTTAAAATAATTAAAAACCCAAAATAATTCTTCCAATGATTTTATAAACTAAATAATTTGATAAAGAAGATAAAACAAAAGATATCGTGATTTTTACTAACTCCGATAATTTTATAAAATTTTCATAAGATTAATAATGCATAATTTAAATAGATTTTAATCATAAAAAATACAAATAAAAATACACAGACTAATCAGGCACACATAAATAATAGTGATATACTAAGATCTCCAACCAAATCAATTTTTTAATTTTTGAAAATTTGGGAATATCATTAAATTTGATATATCTTGACATCTGTACGGTTCGATCATCGAGAAATAAAATTTTAAAAATATAAACAATAATATCGGATAGAGCACTAGTTACGAGTACTAGTCAATATAGTAGTGATCTACTAAGATCTCCAACCAAATCAATTTTTTATTTTTTAAAAATTTGGGAATATCATTAAATTAGACATATCTTGAAATCCGTACGGTTCGATCATCGAGAAATAAATTTTAAAAAATAGAAACAATAATATGGGTCAGATCACTAGTTACGAATACTGGTCAATATAGTAGTGATCTACTAAGATCTCCAACCAAATCAATTTTTGATTTTTTAAAAATTTGGGAATATCATTAAATTAGATATATCTTTACATCCGTACGGTTCAATCGTTGAGAAATATATTTTAAAAAATAGAAACAATAATATGGGTCAGATCACTAGTTACGAATACTGGTCAATATAGTAGTGATCTACTAAGATCTCCAACCAAATCAATTTTTTATTTTTTAAAAATTTGGGAATATCATTAAATTAGATATATCTTGACATCCGTACGGTTCGATCATCGAGAAATAAATTTTAAAAAATAGAAACAATAATATGGGTCAGATCACTAGTTACGAATACTGGTCAATATAGTAGTGATCTACTAAGATCTCCAACCAAATCAATTTTTGATTTTTTAAAAATTTGGGAATATCATTAAATTAGATATATCTTTATATCCGTACGGTTCAATCGTTGAGAAATATATTTTAAAAAATAGAAACAATAAAATGGGTCAGATCACTAGTTACGAATACTGGTCAATATAGTAGTGATCTACTAAGATCTCCAACCACATCAGTTTTTTATTTTTTTGCAAATTTGGGAATATCATTAAATTAGATATATCTTGACATCCGTACGGTTCGATCGAAAAAAATATATTTAAAAAAATAGAAACAATAATATGGGACAAAACACTAGTTACGAGTACTAGCCAAAATAATAGTGATATACTATGATCTCCAACCAAATCAATTTTTTAATTTTTGAAAATTTGGGAATATCATTAAAATAGATATATCTTGACATCTGTACGGTTCGATCATCGAGAAATAAATTTTAAAAAATATAAACAATAATATCGGATAGAGTACTTCTTACGAGCACTAGTCAATATAGTAGTGATCTACTAAGATCTCCAACCAAATTAATTTTTTATTTTTTAAAAATTTGGGAATATCATTAAATTAGATATATCTTGACATCCGTATGGTTCAATCGTTGAGAAATATATTTTAAAAAATAGAAACAATAATATGGGTCAGATCACTAGTTACGAATACTGGTCAATATAGTAGTGATCTACTAAGATCTCCAACCAAATCAATTTTTTATTTTTTAAAAATTTGGGAATATCATTAAATTAGATATATCTTGACATCTGTACGGTTCGATCATCGAGAAATAAATTTTAAAAAATAGAAACAATAATATGGGTCAGATCACTAGTTACGAATACTGGTCAATATAGTAGTGATCTACTAAGATCTACAACCAAATCAATTTTTTATTTTTTAAAAATTTGGGAATATAATTAAATTATATATATTGGGGCGAAATTTTGGGCTGACAATTTCCCTCCTTACCAAAATTTTGGGCGAACAATTCCCCCCTTCTACGAAATTTTCAGACATACTCCCTCCCTCTCTATTCTAATTTCCCCCAAAAACAATATATCCCTCTCTACTCTACTCTCTCTCTCTCTCGACGAACCCTCTCTTCATACTCTCCACAAATTCTCTCCATAAACTCAATTTATGAACTCTACACCTCCAAAAACTCAATTTATGAACTCTACACCTCCAATTGGTTATTGGGTGAGTTAATCTCAGTATCTCTAGTTATGGCTCGTCTTCTTCCTTAAATCGTCTTTACATTATGAAAGATCTGAACTTGATATGTTTGAGATTGGAAGACAGATATTGCTGGTTCTGGAATTAATCTACCCGTTGCTTAGCTTTTAAATGCAGCCACCTCCAGTTCTATACATGAATATTCTTTCTTCGTCTTGTTCTTGTACTTCAGTTGAATTTGTTTTGCATGTGTAAAGGGAGTATATCTTCTTTTTGAATCAGTTGCAGTTTCTATGTAAGGTGTCTCTCGCCCCTTACATATAAATGTAGTAGTGTATAGTTGATTTTACTTTTATATAAATGTTCGGATCATGTAATTATGATATAATCTCCAATTTCGTTGATATAAATTTGTCTTAATATTGCTTAGAGAACGAGAATCTCTTATTTATGTTGCTAGTTTAGCCATCACCTGTTGAGGGTATGCCATATGTAGTCAACCAGGATATGTTTCTATTCCCTAAAGTGTATATAAAAGGCCTAGGAAGTGAATTCAAATTTCTGAAAATATTTGATTCCAACAAACTTTATGCCTGGTTTGAAAAGCTTTTTATTTGCTTGACTGGTCTGCAATTATTCCAAATTATATCTATCTATATTTGGATTGCTGCAACTCTGTGTTCCGAGTATCAGTCTTTTAACATTTGGTCTACATTTTTTGGAGAGGGAATCTACCCTTTTGGTTATTGTGCTGCATTGTGTTGACACTGTGTTCAACTGGCAGTATTTGTCAACATAAATTTGATAAATTTTGTAATGGATTAGGAAGATTTAATTTGTTTGCACGTATGAATGGATACATTGTTCTCAGTAAGATATTATTTCACCAGAATAGTTGATGAAAAACTCTGGTTTATCTTTATATTCCTCAATATTCAGTAATCAGTAATAGGAAGTTTCTTAGATGTTCGCTATGTTCTTTCTTTTCTAAGTAGTTTGCTTTACTAACTAATACTAGTTGATGTCAGAAAGAACATACGAATTTTCTAATATCGTAAAACATTCATTTGATACTTTGTACAAAGTACAAGTCAATTTGCCCGACTTTGGATTCAGCTACTAGAAGTAAGACATTTACTCATTTTATTGCATTATAAGAATATGTCTTTCCTCTGTTGGTTTGGTTCTAAAACCTTTTTTTTTGTTTAACACTGGTATTCGTATTCATCATGTAGTATTATATGAGGACGGGAATGTGCAAGTTTGGTGCTGCGTGTAAGTATCACTATCACCATCCAAGACATGAAGGTGGATCTGCAAGCTTAGCAGCAATAAGTATCTCTGGATATCCCCTTCGCCCGGTCTGCTGTTTATTCATATTACATTGGCATCCCATCCTTTTTTGTAAGGAGAGTTTTATATTTACTGTTGTTGTGACAGGGTGAAAAAGAGTGTTCGTACTACCTTAAAACAGGACAATGCAAGTTTGGTATGACCTGCAAATTTCACCATCCATATAAGGTTAATTTTTTGTAAGGTATTCATGAATTACTTAATTTGCATGTTGATTTGGATAGTAATATAGGGTTCTTGAGTTGATTTTGAATCTGGGGATGACAACTACTCGGGTAGAACCTGCCATTGTAGCCTAGTGATTCTCTTCTTTCCTTGGTAATAATTAAAGAATTAATTCACATCTGATTTGTAGGATCTATTTTATCTATCTGATTCATGTTCTTTTATGTATTAATATTTGCTCATGATTTTTTCAAGGTGATGTCTTGATTATAGCAAACGTCGGCGATTCTAGGGCAGTTATGGCAATTCAGGTAAGACAGCTGCTCTGCATGCTTGTCTTTAGTTCTAGTAATGTTACACAAGCTGACAAGCAGTATACTTCTATGACTATATACTGAAATTTGACACTTTGTGCAAGTTGATTTTGCATTAACGGTTGCATATGACTGTGTAGTTGGTTTAGCCTACTTGAATTATTTACGAAATACATAAACAAAGTGAAAAAGTTGACATACAACCTGCATCAAGCATATAACCTGCTTTCGGAGAAGCTTCAGGCAAGACACTACTAAATTATATTCATTTCTTAGAGAACTTCCTGATAAAATGATACAGAGCCTTTTACATAAGTTAATTACAAGGTAAAAATAGCTATTAAATGACCAGATGTTTCCACTTGTCATCTATTTAAATACAAGTATCTCATAGAAAAAATCAAAGATATTTGGTCGGTGTATATTCGATATCACAATTATCCATGTTTGTATTTGGTTCTTGTCACCTAATTCTACTTTGCATTTTATTTTTTATATCTTTGGTTGTGCCAGGTTGATCTAAACTTCTTCATGTTTCTTGGTCCTGTAGGATGTTCCACTTCATCTACTTTTAGTTTTACTCTATTCTTCAACTTTTCATTTTAGTCGTTTATTTGTACTCTTTGTTTTTTCTACTAATTTGTGGTGGTGTGTTTTTTTCTACTAGGTAACATACATTGGACCCTCAGCCAAAGTTCCTGCACTAGTCCCGGAGATTTCAATAAGGCATTTTCTATGTCGTGTAGTGTTGTACCTAGAGGTAGTCCATCAATTAATGGTTGATGACTTATGTGATGGCCTATGTACCTTACTTTGATGACTTATGTATCGTGTTATCTTATTATTAATGTTATGATCACCAGACTTTCAAAAATTATGTTGCAATTATGATTCTTGAAATTATTGGTATAATTAGACTTGTGTTTCTAGCTAGCTAGGATGACTTGGTTATATATATGTTGTACATGCAAATTGGCATGTTTTGAATATGGGAAGCCAAAGATGGCTGATAATCAGGAGGAAGTTCCTGGGTAGTAAAACTTGAGACAGATGTTCTTGATATATTCCGTCATAAGCTATTAAATATTATATTTCATTTATTTTTTTAATACCAATCAAAAAATCTTGTGACTGAAAGTCCGTCTAAAGGAATTTTTTAAATTCAATTTTCTTTTTCATTTTGCCGAATATATATATATATATATATTTAAAAAATACAATTTTTTGACTGTATATCCGTCAAAAGTTTTTTTTATGTCTAATTTTTCTTTTTCTTTTTTTCAACTAAAAAATAATAAAATAATTAATTTTTGACTAACATTTCGTCGAAAGTTAAATTTATATTTCTTTATATAAATTGGGTCCCACACTTGATCTTGTGACAAAATTTCAAACTTGTGACAAAAAAAGAACCTTTAGACAAGACTATAATGGACAGATGGAATCCGTCAAAAATGACCCCATTTTTGACGGATTTAGTGCAAAAAATCCGTCAAAAAAAGCCTGATGTGTTGTAGTGTAAGGTGATCACAATACTAGTGTCTTACAATAAAATCCATGAATCAATAAGAAAGATTATCAACCAAACCCATGCTAGCAACATGTTCTCGAAAGAGATTGGGCGGTAAACCTTTTGTCTATGGATCCCCCAACATAGCAACTGTACTAATTTGCTCAATAGACACTTGTTGTTTTTGAACTCTTTCTCGCACTACAAGATACTTTATATCTATGTGTTTTGTCGCATCACTTATCTTGTAGTCTTTAGAGAAAGAAACAGCAGTTTTATTATCGCAATAAATTTTCAGTGGTCTAGAAATAGTGTCAACTATTTTGAGATACGTGACAAAATTCCTCAACCATAGAGCTTGCTTCGTTGCCTTATAGCAAGCCACAAATTCAGCTTCCATTGTAGAAGAGGTATGCAGCGACTGCTTAGCACTTTTCCATGATATAGCTCCTCCAGAAAGCATAAAAATGTAACCTGAAGTGGATTTCAACTCATCTTTACACCCAGCATAATCGGAATCCGAATAACCAATGACTTCAAGGTTATCCGTCTTTCGATATGTGAGCATAAAATCTTTTGTACCTTGTAAATACCGCATGACCTTTTTAACAGCTTTCCAATGATCCGGACCTGGATTTATTTGGTATCGCCCTAGCATTTCAACAATATATGCTATGTCTGGACGAGTACAAACCTGAGCATACATAAGACTCCCAACTGCCGAAGCATAAGGAATATGCTCCATTTGATCCAATTCTAGCTGATTTTGAGGACATTGTTTCAAGCTAAATTTGTCACCCTTGACAACAGGAGCAACGCTTGGAGAACAATTTTGCATGTTAAAACGTTTGAGAACTTTATCAATATAAGCTCTTTGTGATAAACCCAAAATTCCATGAGATCTATTTCTATGAATTTCAATGCCCAAGACATAAGATGCTTCCCCCAGATCCTTCATATCAAAATTCTTATGAAGGAATCTCTTTGTCTCATGCATTAAATTCATATCACTACTAGCGAGTAGAATATCATCCACATATAGTACTAAAATAATGTACTTGCTCCCACTCACTTTTAGATATATGCATTGGTCAACAAAATTTTCTTTAAACCCAAATTTTCCAATCACATCATCAAATTTAATATACCACTCTCTAGAAGCTTGCCTTAATCCATATATGGACTTCTTTAACCGACATTTCATGTGTTCCTTGCCTTTGACTACAAAACCTTCCGGTTGTGACATGTAGACATCCTCATGCAAGTCACCATTAAGAAAAGCAGTTTTAACATCCATTTGGTGTAACTCTAAATCATAATGAGCTACTAAAGCCATGATGATACGAAATGAGTCCTTACTCGAAACAGGGGAAAAAGTATCATTATAATCAATTCCTTTTCTTTGTGTGAAGCCCTTTTCAACCAATCTAGCTTTATATCTTTCGATGTTACCACTAGGATCAAGCTTAGTTTTGTAGACCCATTTGCAGCCTACAGCTTTGACCCCTTGTGGCAACTCAACTAGATCCCATACATCATTATCCTTCATGGATTTCAACTCATCCTCCATGGCTACAAGCCATTGAGTTGAATGGTTACTAGCAATAGCTTCTTTATAAGAAATAGGATCAGGTCCCATGCCAAGATTAGACTCAATTTCATCTAAGTACACAAGACTAGAGATTGCTGATCGTCTTACTCTTTCTGACCTCCTGAGAGGTTCAGTAGTGTTATTGTCATCTTGAGGTGGTTCTTGATGTACATTCTCATTTGCACCAACATTTTTATCATCATTTTCTGGTGCACTAATATCTGGAATGATAGGAATAGGGACATTTTCCTGAATCTCTTCCAAATTTATCTTTTGCATTTCTAGTCTCAACTATTCGAGTGGTGTGTGATGGACAATAAAATCTAAAACCCTTAGATCTTTCGGGGTAACCAATAAAATGACAAGTAATAGTCTTAGGGTCCAATTTCTTGATGTGTGGGTTATATATTTTCGCTTCAGCCAAACAACCCCATACATGCATATATCCAAAACTGACTTCCCTTTCAGTCCATATTTCGTAAGGTGTTTTAGGCACGGACTTACTTGGGACCCGATTAAGGATATGCATAGCTGTTTTAAGGGCTTCAACCCACAAAAATTCTGGCAACGTACTTTGACATATCATGCTTCGAACCATATCCATAAGAGTTCGATTTCGTCTCTCAGCAACACCATTCTGTTGGGGTGTACCCGGCATTGTGTACTGAGGAACGATGCCACATTCTCGTAAAAATAAGGCAAAAAGTCCTGGATTCTGTCCAGATTCAAAGAATTTTCTATAATACTCTCCTCCTCTATCAGATCTAACAACCTTAATATCTAATTTAAGCTGTTTTTCAACTTCTGCTTTATAAATTTTAAACATATCGAGTGCTTCAGATTTTTCATGCAAAAGATAAATGTAGCCATAACGTGAGTAGTCATCAATAAAAGTAATAAAATACTTATGACCACCTATGCCTGGAGTGTATGGTCCACTAATGTCAGTGTAGATTATCTCTAAGCACTTAGTGCTACGTTTTGCACCCTTTTTGTTTCTTTTTATAAATTTTCCTTTAATACATTTAACACATGTGTCAAAATCTGAGAAATCTAATGGATGAAGAAGTCCTTCTTTAACAAGTCTTTCCATTCGACTTTTGGATATGTGACCAAGTCGTTCATGCCACAATTTTGAGGAATTCTCATCATTTCTTTTTCTCTTTTTAGAACCAGTTGCAACTTCATCTTGCACATTCATTGAAATTAAGGATTCACTAAAAGAAGCATTCAAACATAATCTGTAAAGGTTTCCCTCTAACAGCCCAGAGCCAATATACTCAGAATAAAGAAACAGAGAAAACCCTTTATTTTCAAACTTAAACGAATATCCATAAGCGTCTAACTTTGAAACAGAAATAAGGTTTCTAGTAATACTGGGAACATAAATAGTATCCACTAAATCCAAATTAAAACCACTTTCCAACATAAGTCGGAAAGTTCCTACAGCTTCAATTTGTACTTTCTCTCCATTTCCAACGAGCAAATATCGGTCTCCTTTATTTAGCTTCTTCACGGAAAGGAATCCCTGCAATGAATTAGTTATATGCACAGTTGCACCAGTGTCTATCCACCATGCATTTAAAGGAGCTTCAGATGTAAAAGCTTCATAACAAACATAAATAGATGCATTACCTTTCTTATCTAACCACTCGCGAAATTTGGAACACTCTTTCCTTATGTGTCCCTTAGCTCTGCAGAAGTTACATTTAGGACCTCCAAAGTTCTTTGTGCCAGAAGTCTGTCCCTTTTCTTTCGTGACAGCTGCATCAATTCCCTTTTTCTTTTGACTATTGCCATATTTCTTTCCTTTTCCTTTAGCGGGTGTCGTGGTCACAACATGAGCACTTTCAACCTTCTCAGACTTAAGGCGTTCTTCTTCTTGAACACACATAGAAATCAACTCGCTCATCTTCCACTTTTCTTTCTGCGTATTGTAGTTGATCTTAAAAGGACCAAATTGTGCAGGAAGAGAAGTCATTATGAAGTGGACGAGAAAACCTTCAGAGATTTCCATGTTCATATCCTTTAACTGAGCAGCCATATCATTCATTCTCATAATGTGATCACGAACACCACTTGAACCATTATACTTGAGAGTGACCATTTTCGAGATCAGTGTTGTGGCTTGAGCCTTAGTGGAAGCCTTGAATTGTTCCTCAATGTTCGCTAGATACTCCTTTGCATTATCAGATTCGGGGATTGCTCCACGAATTGCACTAGTAATGGAGCCCTTAAGAATCATTAAGGAAACACGGTTGCTATGCTCCCATTTTGCATAATCAGCCTTTTGCTCAGCAGAGCTTTCGGCTGTAATGGCAGCAGGTTTTGCAACCCTTATGGCATAATCAAGGGCAGTAACTCCCAACGTAAGATCAATTTGCTCTTTCCACTTCTTAAAATTAGAGCCACTCAATGGTTCAATGTGTGAAAAGTAGTTGGTAAGTGAAACAGGACCAAATGCTGAATCAAGGTTAATCACAATCATGCACATAAGTACAACAAGTACAATAAATATAATCCACATGATGAAACACAGTTAGTTCACCAAGTAACACATAAGTTAAATAAACTGAGGGATAAACAGTTTATCTAAATAGGAAAAATAAAATACACAAAAATTTTCCTACAATTAAATTGAATTTAATATTAATATCTTCCGTTGGGCTGATTATCAATACTAAATTAATTTTGTCATTAAACATGAGATTACAAAAAGTAAAATATTAAATTATATCACCGTTGGGCAGAAAATAATTTAAATTCTACAATTTGAACTTTAAAAATTCCGTTTACAAAATTAATATACAAATCTTCCGTTGGGCCGATTCGTGCATCAACTTGTACACGTACATTAGGTGATTTATCATTCTCTTAAATAATTAAAATAAAAGATTTTCGTTGGTCCATCTAATATTTTAATAATTAAGAAATCACTATATTAGTCCATAAATAAATTAATATATTTTACATGAGAGACTAATATATTTCATAAGTATCCCTTAAAATTAATATTATTATAAATCAATACATACTAAAAGGACATAAGTTTAGTAAATACTCCCTCTGTCCCATCCATTTCTTTACAATTTCCTTTTTGGGACGTCCCACCATTTCTTTACATTACTAAAAATAGTAACTTTTAACAATAAAATACATTATTACAATAACTACTTTACTCCACTTTTTCAACACTTTACACTATCACACCCACTACTTCACTTATTTTAACAATAAAATCACTATTACACCCACTACTTCATTTATTTTAACAATATTACACCCACTATCCTTGGTCTCCGTGCCCAGCCCCCAGGTAAAGAACCTGGCGGGACAGAGGGAGTATAATTTATAAATAATTAAATATAACAATGATTACAGAATTAACGTGATCAAAACATGATTCTTTAATCAGATGATTAACATGGTAGGAAGTTTCGTAACTTTTAGTCCATTATTCTAATGATTAAATAATTAATCATTAAGCATGACATGATAACAGCAGGGTACTAACATGATGGTAATACAACCTTTTTATATCCGTAAGTTTTGTTTAACGGTTAATGAAAAACAAACATATTACAACCAAAACAATCATGTACCAGGCAATAATATTGTTTAGGAAAATGTTAACCATAGCCCTTAGGGTTATGGTTAAGGTGTTATGTGGTAGTTTTTAATTGGCTTAAGATTGTGCCCCACTTGCAAAAAAGTATGTGCCCCCATGCATTCACATAAATCATCCAATAAAAATCCACCACATGGCAAAAATTAATCCTTAAACATAGCCCTAAGGGCTGTTGTTAACAGGACCCTATTGTTTACAGTACATGTCAAATCATCAGACGTTAATACAATAACCTAATTATCATGTGTATCCAACCAAATTCAATTCGCACGGTTTTTGACAAATGTAATACGAATAATATTACAATCGTATATACAGTGTCATTCATAATCATCACATAAATTAAAATTTATTAACTCAAAGAATCAATCAAGAAGTTTGCTCGGATACCAATTGTTAGAATAAATCATGTATGTATACAACATAATAATATACATAATAATATACATGAATCTCCTGATCAAGACTATGAGTATAATTAGTAGCGGAAGCGTACCTGAATCAAAAGAGGCCATTAATGATCGTGAGAGAGTCCGAAAAGCGCAAGTACTTGAGGGGCTTTGATCTTCACTATTCTCCTCTATACGTAAGGATGGGGTATGTGTATTTTCTAAATATTATGAGAAGCGTATCTTTTCTTTTCACATAAGATTCATTATATAGAGGGAATAATGGGACCAACCCTAATGGGCTAAACCCATAACCGTCCATCAAAGTTATGGGCTTGGGTACTTAAGCCATTATAAATAAATATATCTAAATAGATATATATTAGATGTAATAATTAAATATATATTAAGTGCTATTTATATATTTAATTATTAATTAGGCTCAAGTCTTATTTAGATGATTAATAATAAAACCCGATGGGCCATAAATAATGGATTAGATCCCGTCGAATCCAACAAATTTAATGTATAAACTGCAGAAAGGTCGCACTAGTTGAGAGTCTCAATGGATTCCCCAGGTTAATGTGCAGATACATATGTTGGCAAAATTAATGACATGCTAATTTTTAAAGAGATTGATGGGAAATCACTTTAAAAAGTAAAAAAGAATATTAAAAAGCTTAAAATATTCTTCCATTTATCGTTCGCACCCAAATCTAAAATAATTTGCACCAATTGTCTTGGAAAAATAATAGTACTCCATTCGTCCAAAAATACATGTTCATTTTCAAAAATGGATTTGTCCCATTTTACATGTCTCTTTTCTTTTTTCAATACAAGTTAATTTTCCAAAACTATCCCAACATTTATTGTATCTAACGTTTGACTTTTTTCAAACATAACACTATTTTCATTTTCGAATGTATTAAATAAGGGTATTAGTTGGAAAATATTACTCCTCCGTCCCGTCCATTTGTTATCGTTTTAAAATGGGGTATCGACACGCATTTTAAGGTGGATTTTAAGGATAGTTCCATAACTTATTTTTGAAAGTTTCTTTTTTTTTTTTGTATAAAAATAGAACAATCCTATTTTTATACAAAAAAAGAAAATTTTAAAAATAAGTTATGGAATTATCCTTAAAATCCACCTTAAAATGCGTGCCAGAAAGATAAAAAAAAGTGTAAACAAATGGATGGGACAGATGGAGTATTCAACTTACGTTTATCTTCCTCACCAAAAAAAAAAACTTACCTTCATCTTAATATGTGTGTAATTTTTTAGAAAATGGACATGTAAAATGGGACGGAAGGAGTAGTAAATTTGTGATCATTTTTTTTCTAAATTACCCTTTTTGAAAATTGTATAACAATTAATGAGTAATGACCAAGAGTATAAAAGTAGTATATTTTTTCATTTCCAATTTTCAATGTAAATTTGTGATCATTTTTCCTAAATTACCCTTTTTGAAAATTGTATAGCAATTAATGAGTAATGATTAAGAGTATAAAAGTAGTTCTTAAGTATATTCTTAAAAGTAAATGCATTTATATAATGAGTATAAGAGAAAATGTATCATCTAATTAAAATTTTTTTAAGATGCATAATTTTCTCAAAAGAGACTTTTATTGTGGGATGAAGAAAGCATTTTATAATCCTAGTTTGTTAGAATTCTAAGATTTTTGTATTAAACTTTTCAAAAAATTTCAATTAACTAAACTATACATTGAAAACAATTAATGATATTGTAGTTTAATTTTCACATAAAATTTTTTTTGGTAAATTTTAATTTATTATTTGCAATACTCCATTTATAGAATATTTACATGTAACATCATGATATTAATTTTGTTGGGTTAATTAAAGAATAAATCACTTATTGCATTCAAATATATCAAAGAGTCATAGGAAATTTTTGGTCACTATTAAGTCAATAAACAAGTGAATGGTTACACTTAGTTAAATTATATTGAATTTACTGTTAAAATACATGTATTCTGTTAAATTAGTTTACGAATTGACATAAGCCATGATTTGGAACTGAGTGACATTTGATGTGGATTGTCTATATAGCAATAAAGAACTTTAATTCGTGGCAGAAAAAATAAAAATAAAAATTTAATCAGAAGAAAAAAAAAATAGGGTTTGAATCAACTACAATTGAAAAGGGTATCAACAATCCTTGAAATATACTCATGTATACTCTCTCTCCGTCCCCTCTAATTTTTTACATTGGGAAACGTAATTCCGGCACGGATTTTAAGATGTATTTTGCGGATAGTTTCATAACTTATTTTTAAAATTTTCTTTTTTGTATAAAAATTGAATTGTTCTATTTTTATAAAAAAAAATTTAAAAATAAGTTATGAAACTATACTTTTTAAGAACCTTAAAATGGGTATCAAACAATGAAAAAAACTGTAAAAAAATGGAAGCAACATAGGGAGTACAAATGTATTGAGTCGTCTGACATGGAATGCCAACATTACAAAACTAGTTTTTACAATGTGATCAGTTTTTCCGGTCTAACATTGTTAAAATATTTAAGAGAGTAATACATGTCATCCCAATCATCCAATAAATCGTAAATCAGAAATAATAATGCTACGTATCCCCAAATAGATTCCGAATTTATTCCCGAATGATACATTATTTATTTTTATTTGTGGATTCATATGTATACTATACATGATTGACCCATTACATTAATATAAGGAAAAACCAATAATATAATGAAAATTCATCATTTGAGAATGATTTTAAAACATTTTGGGGACTCTAGCATCATTTTTTAATAAAATTTACATTTTGTAAATTTACAATTTTATTATCTTCACTAAAATACAACCTTGATTTTTCAATGATTGCTACTATCTTAAGTACTAATACTTATAGGAAAATGTTAACCAGAGCCCTTAGGTATTTTAGGACGGATTCCGTCGCAACTAAACTACGTAGAAACTACTAACAAAACTTGTTAGCCTTTGCGCGCGCGCTTTCCAGTTTTACAGTGTCATTTGCCCTAAAAATGTTTGTTCAAATTCTTGTTTTTCCCTCTTCTCAAGGGGATAGGGCAATTGCGACAGAATAAATACAAAGAATATGTCGCAATTGCCCTACCTTGCGACGGAAAAAATCTGACATAAATACTTGAGTCGTAAGTTCTTATTCCGTCGCAAATTTCTTATTCTATCGCAAATTATAAGTGGGTCCCTAAACAATTAAAAAAAAGCTAAAAATACAAAGTGCGACAGAAAAATTATCGCAAATATTCCCAGATTTGCGACGAAATCCGTCCTAAAATAACCCAGAATTACGACGGAATCCGTCCTAAAATACCTCTTTATTGCGACATAATCCGTCTTCAAAATTATGACATAATCCATCCTAAAATACCCCAAAATTGCCACAACATTATGATAGATCTTGACACAAATATTGCATGATATACTTATCTTTTCAAACAACATGTCACAATTTCTGCATAGCAAGTATTATTCAACCATTATTTTACAATTTGCCACAAATATTGCATGATACAATCCAATCTTCATAAGTTAAGATAACATCTCCCTCAAAGTTAGATTGACCAAAGGAAAACATAATCCAACCTAATACACGTTGGCTAGCTAATATTCAAAAGTAGACATAGATCAGCCGCCTAACTGAAATCCTAACTTATATAAATACTTTAACATATATTATAAATACTTATATAATAGTTTTTATTCATAAAATCGAACCGTAAAAAAAATGACATCAGTATCAAATTATAATAGCTAATACAATCTGTTCTAGTGAACCTTCTTCCCTTTAAATACGTTTCGAGCCGCTCTTATTTGGAACGGAAATTCTAACTTCATTATATAAAGAGAGTAAATTCCAATTTTTATATTCTTTAAACTTTCTAATATTTATGGAATTTTAAAAGCTACATCTTATATTTTCTGTATAAGATGTTATATTTTTAAAAGATGAAAATACATCTTATATTTTCTGTATATTATTGATATTCATGTATTTATTTACAGCTTCCGCATATGAATGTCTTTCTGTTATGTTAACATATTAAACAGTAAAATTAATTTGGTTGGAGATTTTAGTACAACACTACACATTCACTAGTACTCGTAACTAGTGTTTCGTTAGAGATTGTTGTTTATATTCTTTTAAAAAATATTTCTCGACGATCCAACTATACAGATGTCAAGATATATCTAATATAATGATATTTTTAAATTTTTAAAAAATAAAAAATTAATTAGATTGGAGATCTTAGTAGAACACTATTAAATTGACTAGTACTCTTAACTAGTGCTTTATCACGATATATATAATATAATGATATTCTAAAATTTTCAAAAAATGAAATATTAATTTGGTTGAAGATCTTAGTAGAACACTACTACATTGACTAGTACTCGTAACTAGTGCTTTGTCTGTGATTGTTGTTTATATGTTTTTTAAAATATTTCTCGACGATCCAACCGTACGGATGTCAAGATATATCTAATATAATCTTATTCCCAAATTTTCAAAAAATAAAAAATTAGTTTGGTTGGAGATCTTAGTAGAACACTACTACATTCACTAGTACTCGTAACTAGTGCTTTATCACAATCACGAATTGTATATTTTTTAAAAAATATTTCTCGACGATCCAACCATACGGATGTCAAGATATATATAATATAATGATATTCCAAAATTTTAAAAAAATAAACAATTAGTTTTGTTGGAGATCTTAGTAGAACACTACTACATTGACTTTTACTCGTAACTAGTGTTTTATCACAATCAAGAATTGTTGTTTACATTTTTTTAAAATTATTTCTCGACGATCCAACCAA
Source organism: Kitagawia praeruptora (assembly GCA_037693485.1). Lineage (NCBI taxonomy): Eukaryota > Viridiplantae > Streptophyta > Magnoliopsida > Apiales > Apiaceae > Kitagawia > Kitagawia praeruptora. The sequence continues at coordinate 22,550,023 of CM075347.1, forward strand.
ATAGATGATAAGATATATCTAATATAATTATATTCTCAAATTTTCAAAAAATAAAATATTAATTAGGTTGGAGATCTTAATAGAACACTACTACATTGACTAGTACTCGTAACTATTGCTTTATCACGGATTGTTGTTTATATTTTTTTAAAAATATTTCTCGACGATTAAACCATATGGATCTCAAGTTATATCTAATTTAATAATATTCCCAAAATTTCAAAAAAAATAAAATTAATTTGGTTGGAGATCTAATTTAATAAAATATTTCTCGACGATTCAACCGTACGAATGTCAACCGTAACGGAATGAAAAACTAACCAATCTACTTTTGTAACAGATTAGTAACGGAATGTATAGTAACGGATTACCAATAAACTACCAACAGATTCAACAACATATAATTTCGTTAGTATTCCGTTAGTAAGACATTGATAAACCGTTGTTATTCAGTTACTAATCTTAAGGTAATTATATTTGCCAATGGAAGAAATTAAAAAATAAAGAGCTAATCCTAAAATATTAACATTCGTACTGCCTTAACTTACGACATAACTATAATTCCATCGCAAGTTATATTAAAATAATATTTTTCAGGCCAGATTATGAATTCCTGACTGTTGGATTGGGTAGTAAGTGAGTTTAGTTAATCTTGCGACAGAATCCGTTAAAAATTATATTTAACGACCGATTATATTTCAATCTGTCACAAAATACTTTGCGACAGAATAAACGTCGCAAGATACTTTATGACATTACATAAATTATGTCTCAAGCTTTATTTTGCGACAGAATGGTTAGGCTTTCCGTCACAAGGTGTCTGAGCGGTAAATTAAAATAGCGCAAAAAATGATAGCGGGAAATTAATTTATTAAATTATTACTTGGGCGGTAAATATATTAATAAAATATTAATCTTGCGACGGAATTTGTCCGTCAAATTATACCTTGCGACAGAAAAGTTTATTTCTGTCTTAAGTTAAACTTGCGACTGAAAATTAATAAAATTCTGTCACAATTGCCCGTTCCCCTTGTAGTGTCTACACCTGCATGCATGCATTTTCAACATTTGAAAATTAACGTACAAATATGAATAATTACTAATTAAATCACCATTTAATTTGTGTTGATTAAAAATTACTTTCCCCGCAGAATTCAAAAGCATAGTAATATAATAATAATGCTTGAACATTTATATATAATCAAGAGTAAATTGCATTGTAGTGGTCAGATAAATTAATTTTTTGCATTTTGATGGCCAAAATTACAAATCTTGCACTATGATGGTTCGAAATTCTTTTTTTAGCCACTTAAATGACTTCCGACCTTAACGGAGTTAAAATGTGAAGGGTATTATTGTCCTTAAATAAATATTAAATACTAACAGAGCTATATATACATATCTATATGCACTACTGGAAAAGCGGCTAAATTCAACGGGTAAAATTCTGTTGATTTAGTTTAATTACAACAGGATCCCGTTACATTTACCATAAATTCAACAGAATCCTTCCCGTTGAATATAAGGGCGTTGAAATTAGCATTTCGATTGAATTTAATGTTAAATTCAACGACTTCCCATTGATTTTGTTGGTCCCATTTTCAACCATTTTCCGTTGAAAATGTCCTTGAGCATTTTCGAAAAATTTGAAATTTCAATTTTGAATTTCACCAAAAAAAAAAAAAATTCCCCGCCAATGGTAATATAATCAACGGAAAATTGTTGAATTTAATCCTACCATAATCAACCAATTTTCGTTGATTATATCATCTTGCCACGTGTCTCTGTGGATTAAATTCAACCGAATCTTGTTAGCATTGTTATCGTTGTGGTTTACTGCCTCGAAATCAAAAAATGGTTTTAGAACTTCTTCTATAACATGTTGATTTGGTTATGTGTCTGGTGTATTATGATAATGCTAACAGCTTGTATTCCCCTCAGTTTATAATATATGTTTGCTTATCATAAAAAAAATTATGATGATGCTAACTGTTTAAGAAGAAGAAAGCGAAGAAAATGAAGAAGAAGAAGATGATGATGATGAGACTGATGGTTATGAAGATATTGACCGATTTCTATTAGTTGTAATAGATACTGTAGTCCAAAAGATTTGATTGTAATACTTTTAATCTTAATTAAATATCATTTTATCTTTAGTTCTGGTCTAAGGCTTTTAGCTTTCTTTCGCACAAGTTCTGGTACTAATTCTAGTCGTAGGAGTTTATGGTTTGCCTTGTTCAGTTTCTTTGTAATCCTCTCAGAGGATTCTAATTAATATATTTTGATTATGAAAAAAAAATGATTAGAACAAGTAATAACTAATAAGTAAATTATTTATATATATTAGATTTATTTCGGTTCCCTCAATTATAAGCATTTAGGTTAGTTATAAATCGAAAAAGTTTAAGAAAGGGATCAAGATTTAAAAAAATGTATAAAATTTTTAAAGTTTATCAAATTTATTGAAATTAATACTATATTAATTATCAAAATTTAGTTTCATATTCTACAAACCTTTAAAAAGAAGAAAAAAAAGTAGTTTCACACACCTTTACACATATATGCTTATCAAATAAGGAAAGGTGGGGACAACTATAATTAAATAAATGCATAAGTAAATTCAACGAGATATTGTTGAATTTGTTTTCGGTTGATTTTATTCTGTTGCATTTAGCGTCGGTTGAATTTGTTCCGTTGAAATTAACATTTGGGGGGAATTTTGCCCACCTGTTGGAAAAAAGTCATAATTAAATTCAACGAGCTATTGTTGAATTTATTTCGGTTGATTTTATTCCGTTGAAATTAACTTTTGGTGGACATTTTGTCGTCTTTTCGAAAAAGTCATAATAAATTCAACGAGATGCTGTTGAGTTTGATTTCGGTTGATTTTATTCTGTTGCATTTAGCATCGGTTGAGTTTGTTCCGTTGAAATTGAAGCTTGACCACAAAACCAACGGGATCTGGTTGAATTTATCATCTGTTGAATTTATTCCGTTGAATTTAACCACTTTTTCCAGTAGTTTTGTATCTAATTCATCTCTTCATCTTTGAAATGAAAAATACAGCACCATTGGCAAACTCGGAGAAAGGTGCATCATTCTATTAAATCACCAAAAATCATTGCAGGAACAAAATCCATGTTTGAAATGGTGAAAAAGACTCTTATCTCTCAGGATGATCTCCCTCATGGTCATTTTTGAGACCATTTTAGCGAAAGTATGGCAGTCATCACATGTCCTCAAATTCTTCATCACTCTGATAGGCATCTGACCTTCTATATTGATAAGACCAAATACAATAGCAAGCTTTTCACTGTGAGTGCTAAGTGTTTCTTCTCGTTCCTCCATGTCAACATCATGTAATATAGAATCAACCTTTGGGCTATAACCCCAAGTTTTTATCTTTTCAATTAGTTCCTTCAAATTTTTGTATATTCTTGCTGTTTGTGGATGCCATCTATCTCCTGCATATAGAATATGAATTTGGCCGTTATACTCAATTGAGCTATATGCAGCCACTTTCCTCACACTTTTTTTACGCATTTTGTGCCTAACTTTTGCAACACATTTCCACCTCCCTGCAGCTGCATACATGTTTGACAATAATACATGATATGATGCAATATCAGGGGATAATTCAAATAGCATGTCCGCTGCATGCTGCCCCAAATCAATATTATGATAAATTGCATAGGCACCTAAAAGAGTTGCCCAAACTCCTGCATCCGGCTCGATTGGCATGCTTCTAATAAAATTATAAGCCTCTTCAAGGTATCCTGACCGGCCAAGAAGATCCACCATACTAGCATAGTGTTCTTTTATAGGTTTCAGAGCATAACCTCCAATCATAGTACTCCAAGAAATGATATTCCTATAGGGCATTCTGTTAAAGAGCTCGAAAGCCTTGTCCATGCATCCACATTTTACATAAACATCTAACCTTGCATTATCAACCATTACATTGCCCTTACTTCCTTCCCTCTTTCCAAAATCATATATTTCCATCCCGGTCTCCAAGCACCCCAATTGTGAACATGTTGATAGCGCACTCACAATAGTCACACCATCCGGACAAATTCCCTGAACCCGCATTTCATGAAACAACCTCAAAGCATTCACCGCATACCCATTCTGAGCACAATGAATAAATTATTATCAAAATATATAAAAAACAAGAAATGTAAGATGAAAGTAAAAGGAAACACAAAGAGAGATAGATAGATACTACCTGTGTCTCTATAATTCTTTAAACCATGCACTCCATAATTCTTCTAAACCCTTCTTCTGTGAATTCCCCAAATTGATTTACCAGTTCTAATTTAGAAATTCATGGGCTCCAAATCACAATAATAGTGGAGCCCAGGACAGAGTATTGGCCCCAATAAAGTTGCCCCACAAAACTATCAAATCATCCCAAGTCCATCGTTATTCAATTTTACTTTGAGCTCAAACTATTGAACTCAGGCTTAGTTTGAGCTCAACACAAATGGGCAGGCACAAATCTGTTTTTTATGCACAGACAAGAAAAAAATAATCATACCCTTCTGTTTAATTAAAGGCACTAACGGTGCTTTTATTTTTTAACGGAATATAGATGGAAGTCATTTAAATGTTTAAAAAAATAATTTCTAGCCATCATAGTGCAAGATTTGTAAGTTTGGCCATCAAAGTGCAAAAAATTAATTTATCTGGCCACTAGAGTGCAATTTACTCTATAATCAAATGCCAGAGTACATAGAATTTAGTTCTTTATATTAGAAACTTGCAAAGATCGACACTCAATTGCTTAATTTATTCATCGAGCTTAATCACGGAGGCCTTTGAAATAGCTTTTTGGGTCGCTCTCAAAATCTTTCCTGAAAATGAAACTATCTTGACGGGGTGCCTTCATCACTTCCTTGCCCGATCCCTGGACATTTGTTCCAGAGGACCAGAGGCGGATTTGGGGGGTCGGGGGGGGTCCGTGGCCCCCTCTGAATTGGGGAATTTTATTTTTTATTTTTCAAAACGACATCGTTTTGTACTCTAAGCTGAAAGCCTGAAACATAAAACCCATATCTTTTCTCGCCTTATGACTTATGTCCATATCTAAACACAGGGGAAGGGAGTATCTTTATATATTTCTTTCCTCATCGGCTCATCTTAAGCTGCTAGACCTCAGTGATTCAGCAATTCAAAATCAAAGTTCTTCAATTAGAATTGCCACTGACTGTACAAGCAACTAAGAATGGTAATCATTAATCCCTAATCTCTAAATACCTAATTTCAGTTTTGTGTCTTTCTGAGTTATACAATTAGTAAACTAGAACTTTTTAATTATTTAGAGATAGAGTAATCTTATTAGTTAATTATCGCAGATGGATAAGTAAATTAGTTAAACTCAGATTCTTGTAAGGACAATCGTTCAAGACCAGAAATCATATCACAACTTTCTTGTGATAAAAATTTTATTTCTTGTAGATTGTGATAAAAATTTTATTTCTTACAATTTGTAGTCATTGTCAATCTGGTGTATATCTTTTCAAACTGGTGGGCTTGTCACTTGTGTACTTCTGTTAAATTTGGAAGTTGGAACATGTTGGAATGTTTAACTAAAAGCATCGATTGTTAACTATATAGATCACTGAAATAGATGTATATCAGAAAGTACAACATCATGGTCATGGATAAGCTTAAATTTTATTCCAGTTGCATATTGGCTGCTTTTACGCATATTAACTCTATCTCATAATTATCGCAGATGGATAGGTATGTAATACGGAGTACAGGCGATGCAGTTGGTAATGAATCTCGTAATGTAAATATGGGTGAATCAAGCAGCAAAAGGCCTCGTACTGATACTAATGTGCCGTCTAATGATATTATTAGTGATCCAGCATTGCGCAAACCAATTAACTCTTACGAGCCAGGTATACGAGATGATGTGAGGAGAAAATATGTATTAATGGGTCCTTGCCAGCCAACTACTCATGACTTTTCAAAAATAGTATATGGGGGTAATGAAAGATGTTTTCAAATTGAATGGTATAAAAATAGGGAATGGTTGGAATACAGTGTCTCCCACAATGCTGCATTTTGTTTTTATTGCTATCTATTTGGAGATTTAAAAAAAAAGATCAAGATTTTACAAAAAAAGGATTCCAGAATTGGAAGAAGGCTTCGGAAAAATTCAGGAATCATATAGGAGCAGAAGGGAGTGTACACAATAACGCACGTATTCTCTATTTGGGTTTTAAAGATCAAAGACAAAGTGTGACGAGAAAATTTTCTTCAGGAAATGAAGTTATAGGGGCTGCTTATCGTGTCCGTTTGACAGCTAGTGTTGATGTTGCGCGTCTGCTTCTTGGATTAGGATTGGCATTTCGCGGGCATGATGAGTCTTCATCATCAATACGTAAAGGGAATTTTCTGGAAATACTTTGTTGGTATAGCTTGCGTAATCTTGATGTGGGGAAAGTTGTCAAAGATAATGTGCCGGCAAATCATCAACTAATAGCTCCCTCTATTCAAAAACAAATCGTAAGTGCCTGTGCATCAGAAACAACAAAAGCGATAATTCGTGATATTGGAGACAGATTTTTTTCATTATTACTTGATGAAGCTCGAGACAATTCTGTAAAAGAGCAAATGGCAATTGTTCTGAGATATTTAAACAATCTTGGGGAGGTCGTGGAGCGGTTTGTTGGAGTTGTTCATGTCAAGGACACCACTGCACTTTCTTTAAAAGGTGCCGTTGACAATTTTTTTTGCTAAGCATGGTTTGTCAATATCAAAAATCAGAGGTCAGGGGTACGATGGGGCTTCAAACATGCGAGGTGAGCTGAATGGTTTAAAGACTCTAATTTTAAATGAAAATCCTTATGCTAGATATGTTCATTGCTTTGCGCACCAACTCCAGCTAGTAGTTGTGGCTGTTGCAGAAGGAAATCAGTTTGTTAGTGATTTCTTCGATTATTTATCTTTGATTACTAATGCGGTTGGTGCATCTTGCAAAAGAAAGGATGAGCTTCGACAAAAGCAACGTGAAGACATGGTTGCACGTTTAGAACATGGTGATATTTCTAGTGGAAGAGGATTAAATCAAGAGAGTAGTTTAACTCGGCCAGGAGACACGCGTTGGGGTTCACACTACAAAACAATCATTCGTCTTCTCTCTATGTGGTCATCAGTGATTCTGGTTATGACTAACATATACGAGGATGGGAATGAAAGGAAGAGTAAAGGCAAGGTAATTGGCTTAATTGATAAAATGGAAAAGTACGAGTTTGTTTTCATTGCCCATTTAATGAAGTTAGTTTTGGAAATGACAAATTCTTTATCACAATCATTACAACAAAAAGATCAAAATATAATACAAGCTATGAGTTTGGTTTCAAATGTAAAAAACCACTTGCAAAATTTCAGAGATAGTGGTTGGGATGAGCTGCTAGAGGAGGTCTCTACTTTCTGTTCTCAACATAAAATTGACATCCCGAATATGGAAGACAATGTTCCAGGCAGGATTCGTGGTAAGCATGGTACAACTTATTCTCATCATTTTCGAGTTGTTACATTTTATCAAGTTGTTGATCATCTTAGCCAAGAAATGGATAATCGGTTTTCAGAATCAACTACAGAATTGTTATTGTGTGTTGCTTGCCTTGACCTTAAGAATTCCTTCGCGAACTTTGATCTCTCGAAGGTCCTTCGACTTGCAGAATTTTACCCACGAGAATTTTCACCATCCGATTGTATGGAGCTTAAAGAAGAAGTGAAGATATGGTTGTCTGAAATGAAAAGAAATGAATCATTTTCAGAATTGTCTAATATCGGGGATCTTGCAAAAAAAATGTTTGTGCTGGGTTTTGACAATAGTTTTCCACTGGTATATCTTCTCATTGAACTAATTTTGGTTTTACCAGTCGCAACAGCAAGTGTGGAACGTGCATTCTCGACTATGAATATTATCAAGACAAATTTGAGGAATAAAATGGGAGATGAATTTCTGACAGATTGTTTGGTGTGTTACATCGAAAAAGAATGTTTTATAAATATTGAAAATGAAGTAATCATCCAACATTTTCAGAATATGAAGTCTCGAAGGATAGATTTACCATGTTTACGCAACAACTAATGATATTGTAAGTACTAAATCATGTTTTTGAGATTCTAATCATATTGCCTGCATAGTCTACTAAATTAAGCAGCTGTATTTTTATTTTTTTCTAATGCATTCAGGTGTTGTCTTGATGCAATGAAGGGTTTCTGACCAATATTCATATTACAATCTTCATTTACTTTCTTCTTTGCTTTAAATTACGAATACAAATTTTCTGTTAGTAGTATAAGATGGACCCCCTAGAAAAAACTTCTGCGTCCGCCACTGCAGAGGACCAATTACCTTTTTGCGTACCATCAGCTTTTGTGCTCACCGAAGCTGTAGTTTTTATGCTTGAAGAACCGAACAACCCATTTTCGCGCTTTTAGAACCCGCCATTTTCACTCTATGCACCCAATACTTGTTGGAGACTTTTTTGGTTTATATAGGAAGGGAGGGACATAAGAAACAGATGGTAGTAGTAATATGGTAGTATAATGTGGGTTTCGGAATTGTAAAGGTTCTTTAATTTTGACGATGATTCAGTTTTTCTAGTGTTAATTCCCATACAGAATTTTTTATTTTTTTGTCAAGAATTCCCATACGGAATTAATTAGAGATGGTTCAAGGGATTGCAGGTTTTCAAATACGTTTATTCTATTTTTATAATAATACATTATACTGTAAATATCATCTAAACCTTTTGGTCGATAATGTAGATAGGGCTGTAAATGAGTCGAACCGAGCCGAACTCTTAACTGTTCGTGTATCAGCTCGTTATAAATACATCCAACTCGAACTCGAGCTCGAACTTTGATCGAGCCAATATTTTCGTTTGTGTATCGACTCGTTAAGAAAATTTTTATTCACGAACATGTTCGTGAACAGTTCACGAACATGTCTAACGAGCTACTATTCACGAACATCTCATAAATAGTGTTCATGATTTCGTGTTCATGAACACTTCAACCTTTTTTTTCTAGAAAATTTTTAATGCACTTAAAATAAAAATAAAATTGGTGGATGAAACATTGAAAACTCGAGAAATTCTTCGAATTTAGACTTATCAAGGAATCAAATTTGGATCAAGTTTAGTTAATACATAACGAACTAATGTTCTAATTTTTAATGTAACTTATGTATAATTTAATTATTATTAATAAAAATAATTTATAAATTTAAACAAAGAAAATATAATGAATAGAGAAAATAAACTAACATATTACTTCGTAACACTTACTTATACAATTATTTACAAATTATCGTGAATTCAAAAACTCCCGTTAAATGTTAAAGAAATATGTTCAGATATATATGAAGTTTATGCACAAGCTTATTCATGGACCATATTTACGAACAAGGTTCACGAACTATATTAATGAACTTGCTCATGAACTATATAATCGAACTTGTTCGTGAACTTTCGAGCCGAACTATGTCGTGTTCGGGTTCAGCTCATTTACGAGACGAACCTCAAAATAGTGTTCATGTTTGACTCGTTTACAAATCGAACCGAATTGGAATCGAACTTTTTTCGAACCGGATACCAAACTGTTCGTGAGCGTATCGACTCATTTACAGCCCTAAATGTAGATGGTTCGTATAATCGTTTATATTTATTTTGTCAAAATATTTTTAAATGTAATATTAAATAAATTAATATTGAAAAAAATAATATTAATAAAGAAAATTTTTTCTTTATAATATTAAATAAATTAATATTGAAAGAAATAATATTAAAATTTTTCTCTTATCACATAACAGATATAAAAAAATAATATTTTTTTAATATTATATCTTTCAATATTAATTTATTTGATCTTAAATATAAAGTTATTTTCTTTATTTAATATTAATAATTTAATATTAATTTATTTAAATTTTTATAGAAGAATATGAATTTGGAAAAAGAGTTTGCGAAATATGACTTGCTGTCAATTTGATCGCTTGCTGACAAACCAAAAAAGTTTGGTGTATAATAAATTCGACTTTAAAAACCGTCAAATTTGTAAATATGATTGACAATTTCCCATGGAATTTATATTCAACAACATACATACGAGGAAATTCAACAACATACAAGGCAGTGGAAATTGTGACTTCGACAATAAACAAGTTTAATAAATAAATAGAAATAAGTTTATACTATCAAATTAAACTTAATCAAATTAATACTATCAAATTAAACGTAAGTTTGATTGATTATACTAATTAAAATTTACTTGCTTTAAATTGACGAGAAACTTAAGTCAAGTTCGACTCTTTCTATTAGTATGAGTTGTTCTATTAATGAAACTAGCTTTGTAGCCCGTGCAAGACACGGGCATGCTCTAAATTACAAATATTTATTAATTATTCGTGATCACGCCGGATTGGATTGTTGATATTTTCGATTGTTTATATCTTCGCAGCAATTGTTGGAAGCAAATAGAATTTATGCAATACCCGATCGTGAAATGCAAATGATAATTCTGGTTAAATTAAATCTGTTTATATTTTACGCTATGTTTTGTTTTGTTAAAGCAAACTTGAACGATATGTAATAAATTGTTTAATGTTAAGATCAAAACCGTACTTCGAAATATAAATATATAGAGTTAACAATGATGGATACAGAGATACATACAGATATTAATTACATAATAATAAATGCATATTAGTTCATATCAGTTATTATTATGTAATAAATATGTTAGTGTTACAGTACCTAATTAGCCTACGAAAATATAACATAGATATAATTAGTAGAGGTAAATATAAATTTTTATATGAATAAATTTGCTCATGGAACCCCCCATTTGCTCTATTAGAAATATATGTGTGTGTGTGTGTTTGTTATATTGTTTTGTGCTTTTACGTATTAAAGATGTGATTGATGAGTTTTACGATAGTTAATGTTAATACAAGTTTGTATTATATATAATTATATACGCATGAAGGTTCTTTTTTTGTATTGTGATATTTTTTATAATATTTAATTCGTAAATAATTACAGTAGATCTAAAATGATTAATAAGATATGGAATTTGTTAGTGAATATTATATTACATTATTACATATTCACAAAAATTTATATATGTATGTATTTATGTTTGTACATGTGTATGTATGTATAAATATGCATATTAATTATACAATAATTAATAGATTACAAATAATGAAATTTTAATAGATTATACAACATAAATGTATGTATGTATGTATTTATGTATGTATGTATGAATGTATGTATGCTATGTATGTATATAATATTATAGTATATTATTATATATCCACATAAATTTATATATGTATGTATTTATGTTTGTACATGTGTATGCATGTATAAATATGCATAATAATTATACAACAATTAATAGATTACAAATAATGAAATATTAATAGATTATAAAACATAAATGTATGTATATATTGCATGTATGTATGTATGTATGCATGCATGCATGTATGTATGTATGTATGTATGTATGTATAATTAATAATTATACATTAATGTATAATTATCTACAAATATACATTATAATTAATAATTATACATTGTCTGAGTTAAGCCAACTGAGATTTATCTATAAATTAATATATATAAACAAAAACATATATGTGGTGTTTGGGGGAATATTTTTTTAGAATAAGTCAACTTATTTTAAGACAAGGTTAGAGATTCCTAACTTTCCAACTTATTTTCCAACTTATTTTTGCAATTTATTGAATCTAAAACATATATTAAATACTTGTATAAAAAAAATTATCAAAATATAAAATTTTTATCCGAAAATAAGTCCATAAGTCATTGAAATAAGTTCAGCCAAACAAGCACATAGTATATATGTATGTATGTATATAATATTATAGTATATTATTATATATCCAAAGAAATTTATATATGTATGTATTTATGTTTGTACATGTGTATGTATGTATAAATATGCATATTAATTATAAAAAAATTAATAGATTACAAATAATGAAATATTAATAGATTATACAACCTAAAAATATGTATGTATGTATGTTTGTATGTATGTATCACTAGTACAAAACAGGGCTTTTACGTCACCTTTTTTTGTCTTATACGTCGGTTAAATGGCGACGTATAGAGGGGCGACGTATAAAGTCACGAGTCTTTTACGTCGGTTAAAAAGGCGACGTATAAAGTATTATATACGTCGGTTAAAAAGGCGACGTATAAAGTATTATATACGTCGGTTAAAAAGGCGACGTAATAGGTAGAATATACGTCGGGTAAAAAGGCGACGTAAAAGGTAGGTAGAATATACGTCGGGTAAAAAGGCGACGTAATAGGTAGATGACCGACGTATATTATCAAAAAAAAACAAAAAAAATTTCTTATTATTTCTATACACCCAAATAATGGTTGAACAATCAAAAACCAAAATCTTGTAATAATAGAAATTTCTCAACTTTCAAATTCAATCACAATACAACATACTATTATTAATTTTTAAAAATGAAATTCTTTTTACAGATGTATGGGATACAACATAAATAGCAGCTTACAAAATTGAGAACTATTCCTACAGTAGGTAGCACTACTGCCAATATGCAGATTACAAAATTTCTCAACTATTCCTACATTTGCTGTCACGATTCCTCTGAGGCCTGGAGTGAGAATCGATGAGACCATACAATAAACCTTTGCGCACTTTTAGCCTCTCCAGACATGCAATCACATCATCCACACGAACAAAAGCGTCATCATCAGTTTTCATAACATATTTGGCAGAAACAACCTCAGTCTGTTGAAGAAAAGAATAAGCATTAGTATGAGTTGGACAAAGAGGATAAGATTCCTTAACTGCAGAAAGACTGTGGAACTTACACCAAATATTCAGGTTGCCAAAGTCTTCAGTGTTATGAGATTATATAATGGTCGGTGAAAGGCATCAATTGAATGTCTTCGTAAGTATGTACCTCATCCCAAAGTTCCTCATTTACCATTTGGCTTTTATGCTGCAAGATAATGGCAGAGCTAAGTGTACAATGATGAATTAAAGCCAAAAAGTTCAGAAAGAACTGAGAAAAGTTAAATTAAAATCCATACTATAAGAGAAACAGTCACAACTACTAGATATATGTACTTACTAGCCCTACGAAAAAACAGACAGCAACTGAACCGGATTTTACTGCACCATACTGCATCCATGTTCTCCTGATAGACATTCTATGCTTGAAATTGGTGGCTGTAGAAAAGACACCAATAAAAAGGTCCAAAGGAAGCAGGGCCAATGGACCTGCTCTCAGTACTTCAAGGTCAATAATGTTATCTACATCTTCAGATGTAGGTAATCCTATAGCTAAAGCAGAAATCAGCTCAAACTCTCCAGAAATCTGAACTTTATTGTTAAGCCATAGTTCAAATCGCTGAAGTTTACAGACAAAGATGGAGTATATTTTAAGTTAGGCTCTGCATTAAAATACGTAACATGACTTAAAAGCCCAGAAGTGAATACAAGAAATACTTGGAACACTTAAAAGAATCGAAAGTAAAGAAAATTGAACTATAAGCCTGCATAATTAGTGAAGCCCAGAGAAATTCAGAAAATTAATGTTCTTATAATGAGCCCACAAGGTTTCAAACACCATGCCCGGGTTGGTGTATCCCTAAACATCACTACTTAAGTGACTCTGATATAAGAAAATTTAGCAAATAGATACATGTCAAAATGTGCACCAAAATAAGAGAAGAAGATAAACCTTGGGCTTTCCAGACCAGTTTAATGGATTAAAAGTTGATCCGCGCCATAGTAAATCACCCCATTCCCATGGCCTACACAAAGGCTGTGATGATCCAAGAGCTGAACCACCAGCACTTGTGCTCAATGACGGTCTCGTGGAGCGGGAGGCAATGCGAGATACAGAAGCTGCTTTAGAACTCTGTCCATAACCTAACCAGTCTATGATGCCAACATTATAACAGAGATATTATGCTACTGCAAAGGACAAAGAAATAGGTGCTTGCAAGTTTGAGTATAAGAACCCAGATAACCAGTATAATTACCCCTACAAAGATGTTCAGCATTTGGTGAAGTTTGTTTACAGCTGTTTTAGTATCATTCAGAGACAATGCCAGAGCTCTTCGCTCTCTAAATGCATTCACCTATAGAAGTTTTGCAGCACAGCATAAAAGTTAATTTATAGATATAAATTTTCAAACTATTATTGAGAACTGGAAAGAATCAGGAGGTAATTCTACTCCAAAGAAGCTAAAGGAAATAACATATTTCTATGCTAATCATCATCTATAAGCATCACTAGTGATGAGAATAAGACATGTATTTGGTCGTTTGTATCAATAGAGCTGTATCAGGCAGCTATATCATTAACCCTTATCGTACATTTCATTACCTTCCAATAAACACTCACAGATATATTACTACCAAAATAACAAAATCAAGTAAAAAAAACATTCTAATATTTAGTACATATGAACAGAAATATTTACCACCCAATTCTTTAGAGCTCTTCTGCTAATTCCTTTGCTCCCTTTCAAAGAGATTCATCGTCTTCAATGCTTCGTTGTCTCTCACAAATCACATCAATTGCCAAACTTCAGAAGGGGAAGCTTCAACAGTAGCAATAGTATTATAAATTAGGTTTACATATAATTTGGGGGATTTGGATTCAGGATGATTTTGTCAAAATTGATGGTGTGAATAGATTAAGGAGGATGAGAGGAGTATTTTTATGTATGGATTGTGGGTGTTGGTTGGTCGGAGAAGGAAGCACTACCGTGGTCGATAGGTTGCCGACGGTGGTGGTGGTGGCATTGTAGCAGCGGAGATGAGGAAGAGAGGGAGAAGAGTTCTGTGCGAGTTTGTGGGTGGGTGTGTGTATGACGGGTGTGTCGTGTGCGTCTGTGTGTGCGAGATTGAGAAATGGAGAGAAAAGAGAGATATGGAGGTGGAGAGAGGTTGGGAAGAACCAGGATTATTGAGTATTAATTGACTGAAAATAGTATATACGTCGGATTTAAGAGAATGCGTAGTATATATATGTTTTATACGTCGGATAGTTAAAAAAACCGACGTATATGTGTTAATATTTTATATGTCGGGTAATAAGACCGACGTAAATTGTCTTTTTTTATGTCGGTTAAATGGGAGGCGACGTATATGTTGATAATATACGACGCTTTTTACCTAAACCGACGTAAAAAGTTGTCTCAAAAGGATTATATACGTCGCTCTTTTAAAAAGTGCGATGTATAAAGTATTATATACGTCGCCTTTCTTTATGTGCGACGTAAAAGAGGCGACGTAATAGGTCAGTTTTGTACTAGTGTATGTTATATAGTATGTATGTATAGTATATTATTATATATCCACAGAAATTTATATATGTATGTATTTATGTTTGTACATGTGTAAGTATGTATAAATATGCATATTAATTATACAACAATTAATAGATTACAAATAATAATATATTAATAGATTTTATAACATAAATGTATGTATGTATGTATGTACGTATGCATGTATAATTAATAATTATGTAAGTATGTATGGATGTATGTATGTATGTATATATGTATGTATGAATGTAAGTATGTATGTATGTGTGAATGTACGTATGCATATATAATTATGTATGTATGTATGTATGTATGTATATATGTGTGTGTGTATGTATGTATATGTATATGTATAATTATTGGGATTATACATTATACAAATATTTATGTATGTTGCTAATAATTTTTAATATTAACTCAAATGTTCACATAGCTCAATTCGTTATGGTGTTGCATTAGTTATGCAAGGTCATGAGTTCAAACCTTTTGAATAATATTATTTTTACAAATATTTAGAGTTAGGTTTGGAGTGAGGTTTGAAGGGACCGAGCCTATGAATTAATTTACTCAAGGAAACCTCTTGTTAGTGTATTAGATATATAATAGATTTAACCGTTTTTCTTGTAGTGTTTGTAATCAATTCCAAATTAAAATAAAAACGTTTTTCACAATATCAAGCAAAAGATAACTTTACTTAATTTTAAAAAGAGAAAACTGGGCCTGAGGACAACCTCAGGGATCTCCCCTGAGGTTATAAGAATATTGCTTATAAAATAAGGGGCCCCACAGGGGTAGTTTTGTAAATCTAAATTTTTTATCAGTAATTTACACAAATGTTCTTAAAATTTGTATTGATTTGTTCTATCCTCAGTTTTTAAAAAACTGATTTGAGTATCAATTAAAGCGTAATTTAATTTGCAAATTATAGCTAAAACAAATTGTATGAGGACGAGGAAGTGAGCGAACTCGTTGGCAATAAGATGGTTTCTTTAGACAATATTGTAGTGATAAACTGATGATAATAGATGTACATATAGTGTAGTAAACAAGAACAGACGAGACCTAATAACATGATGGCCATTGTAGTGAAACATGAGTTAATAGTCATGAAGAACTGAGGTAGTATCCATTGCTTAATTTTTAGATCATCCATATTTCACATGTTCAATCAGAATTTTTTTTTTTTACTATATATATTTTAATTTTCTAAATTTGTTGGGTATAATTTTGATTGTACCCTGTCAAAAATAGACTCTACAAAGACCAAAACGTTAAAATTAGGATGATCACTTCTCTATTGTCAAACTTTTGACAAAATAATCTCTAAAACAGAACTTAACAAAACTTGAAATAAAATGCTTATCTTTCATGGTAGTGCTTAAAATTGGAGCTATGTATGATCATATTGCATCTGAAAATCTCCATCTAAAAATTCCGCGAACTAAAAATTTAATTGCTATCACACTTTGAAGTTTAAAATTATGGGTTTGTCTAGTGTGTGCCCAAGGGCACATGCTAAGAATCCGTGCTTGATAAGTTGTCAAATTTTGATTGGTGGATATTTATGTAAATGCAGGTGGCCATCATTATTAATGAAATCCCCACCAATCAAAATTTGACAACTAAGCTAGCACGGATTCTTAGCATGTGCCCTTGGGCACACACTAGAAAATTCGTAAAATTATATTGCCGTAAAATGTTTGCTCTGATTCTTGCTTTTGTCAATCAGTTGAAAACTGTGCATATGCATACACATATACATGAAATACATACATAAATAATGGAGTCAAGATTAATCGTTCTATTTGAAATATAACTTTCTAAGAAAATCAAGAGCGTAGTAATAAACCGTATGTTAATAATGCTTAGACTTTTATATATAATCAATGCCGGAGTACATGGAATTTAATACTTTATATTAGAAACATTGCAAAGATCAACAGTCAACTGCTTAGTTTATTCATTTAGCTTTATCATGGAGGCCTTTGAAATAGCTTTTTGGGTCGCTCTCAAAATCTTTCCTGAAAATGAAAACTATCTTGACCGGGCGACTTCATCACTTCCTTGCCCGATCCCTGGACATTGGTTCCGGAGGACAAACTGGAACCTTTTTGCGAACCACCAGCTTTTGTGCTTGAAGAACCACCCGTTTTCGAGCTTTTAGAACCTGCCATTTTCACTCTATGCACCGAATACTTGATGAAAGGCTCCAAGAGGCTCTCTATTATAGTTCTTAACTCTTGTAGCTCTTAACTCAAAAATTGAGTAGAGAGAATAAAAATCAAGCTCCAAGAGACTCTTAGAGGCTCTTTAAAAAGTTAAGAGCTTCTTCTCTCTCCTCTATTTTAGGAGCAACTAGTAGCTCTTAACTTAATATTTTATTAGTAAAATAGTGGTTTTTCTCTTTCATCAATTGATTGTTAGTCTAAGTGGAATTGAAATATAAATAAAATATAAAATAAAGAACCATAATAGAGAGCATTGTTGGAATTGACACAAAAATCAATGTAATAATTTGCTAAGAGCTTAATTATTTATAATACATTTAGGAGTGAGCTAAGAGACTTTTGGAGATGCTCGGTGGACAGTTTGTTGGTTTATATAGGAATTAGGGACATGTGGAACAAACAGTCATATACGTTGTATAATGTGGGTTTCGGAAGTGTAAAAGGTGGTTTGACGATGATCCAGTTTCCCTTCTGTTTTTTCTGCACAGACAAGAAAAAGATAATCATACCCTTCTGTTTAATTAAAGGCACTAACGGTGCTTTTATTTTTTAACGGAATATAGATGGAAGTCATTTAAATGTTTAAAAAAATAATTTCTAGCCATCATAGTGCAAGATTTGTAAGTTTGGCCATCAAAGTGCAAAAAATTAATTTATCTGGCCACTAGAGTGCAATTTACTCTATAATCAAATGCCAGAGTACATAGAATTTAGTTCTTTATATTAGAAACTTGCAAAGATCGACACTCAATTGCTTAATTTATTCATCGAGCTTAATCACGGAGGCCTTTGAAATAGCTTTTTGGGTCGCTCTCAAAATCTTTCCTGAAAATGAAACTATCTTGACCGGGTGCCTTCATCACTTCCTTGCCCGATCCCTGGACATTTGTTCCAGAGGACCAGAGGCGGATTTGGGGGGTCCGGGGGGGGTCCGTGGCCCCCTCTGAATTGGGGAATTTTATTTTTTATTTTTCAAAACGACATCGTTTTGTACTCTAAGCTGAAAGCCTGAAACATAAAACCCATATCTTTTCTCGCCTTATGACTTATGTCCATATCTAAACACAGGGGAAGGGAGTATCTTTATATATTTCTTTCCTCATCGGCTCATCTTAAGCTGCTAGACCTCAGTGATTCAGCGATTCAAAATCAAAGTTCTTCAATTAGAGTTGCCACTGACTGTACAAGCAACTAAGAATGGTAATCACTAATCCCTAATCTCTAAATACCTAATTTCAATTTTGTGTCTTTCTGAGTTATACAATTAGTAAACTAGAACTTTTTAATTATTTAGAGATAGAGTAATCTTATTAGTTAATTATCGCAGATGGATAAGTTAATTAGTTAAACTCAGATTCTTGTAAGGACAATCGTTCAAGACCAGAAATCATATCACAACTTTCTTGTGATAAAAATTTTATTTCTTGTAGATTGTGATAAAAATTTTATTTCTTACAATTTGTAGTCATTGTCAATCTGGTGTATATCTTTTCAAACTGGTGGGCTTGTCACTTGTGTACTTCTGTTAAATTTGGAAGTTGGAACATGTTGGAATGTTTAACTAAAAGCATCGATTGTTAACTATATAGATCACTGTAATAGATGTATATTAGAAAGTACAACATCATGGTCATGGATAAGCTTAAATTTTATTCCAGTTGCATATTGGCTACTTTTACGCATATTAACTCTATCTCATAATTATCGCAGATGGATAGGTATGTAATACGGAGTACAGGCGATGCAGTTGGTAATGAATCTCGTAATGTAAATATGGGTGAATCAAGCAGCAAAAGGCCTCGTACTGATACTAATGTGCCGTCTAATGATATTATTAGTGATCCAGCATTGCGCAAACCAATTAACTCTTACGAGCCAGGTATACGAGATGATGTGAGGAGAAAATATGTATTAATGGGTACTTGCCAGCCAACTACTCATGACTTTTCAAAAATAGTATATGGGGGTAATGAAAGATGTTTTCAAATTGAATGGTATAAAAATAGGGAATGGTTGGAATACAGTGTCTCCCACAATGCTGCATTTTGTTTTTATTGCTATCTATTTGGAGATTTAAAAAAAAGATCAAGATTTTACAAAAAAAGGATTCCAGAATTGGAAGAAGGCTTCGGAAAAATTCAGGAATCATATAGGAGCAGAAGGGAGTGTACACAATAACGCACGTATTCTCTATTTGGGTTTTAAAGATCAAAGACAAAGTGTGACGAGAAAATTTTCTTCAGGAAATGAAGTTATAGGGGCTGCTTATCGTGTCCGTTTGACAGCTAGTGTTGATGTTGCGCGTCTGCTTCTTGGATTAGGATTGGCATTTCGCGGGCATGATGAGTCTTCATCATCAATACGTAAAGGGAATTTTCTGGAAATACTTTGTTGGTATAGCTTGCGTAATCTTGATGTGGGGAAAGTTGTCAAAGATAATGTGCCGGCAAATCATCAACTAACAGCTCCCTCTATTCAAAAACAAATCGTAAGTGCCTGTGCATCAGAAACAACAAAAGCGATAATTCGTGATATTGGAGACAGATTTTTTTCATTATTACTTGATGAAGCTCGAGACAATTCTGTAAAAGAGCAAATGGCAATTGTTCTGAGATATTTAAACAATCTTGGGGAGGTCGTGGAGCGGTTTGTTGGAGTTGTTCATGTCAAGGACACCACTGCACTTTCTTTAAAAGGTGCCGTTGACAATTTTTTTTGCTAAGCATGGTTTGTCAATATCAAAAATCAGAGGTCAGGGGTACGATGGGGCTTCAAACATGCGAGGTGAGCTGAATGGTTTAAAGACTCTAATTTTAAATGAAAATCCTTATGCTAGATATGTTCATTGCTTTGCGCACCAACTCCAGCTAGTAGTTGTGGCTGTTGCAGAAGGAAATCAGTTTGTTAGTGATTTCTTCGATTATTTATCTTTGATTACTAATGCGGTTGGTGCATCTTGCAAAAGAAAGGATGAGCTTCGACAAAAGCAACGTGAAGACATGGTTGCACGTTTAGAACATGGTGATATTTCTAGTGGAAGAGGATTAAATCAAGAGAGTAGTTTAACTCGGCCAGGAGACACGCGTTGGGGTTCACACTACAAAACAATCATTCGTCTTCTCTCTATGTGGTCATCAGTGATTCTGGTTATGACTAACATATACGAGGATGGGAATGAAAGGAAGAGTAAAGGCAAGGTAATTGGCTTAATTGATAAAATGGAAAAGTACGAGTTTGTTTTCATTGCCCATTTAATGAAGTTAGTTTTGGAAATGACAAATTCTTTATCACAATCATTACAACAAAAAGATCAAAATATAATACAAGCTATGAGTTTGGTTTCAAATGTAAAAAACCACTTGCAAAATTTCAGAGATAGTGGTTGGGATGAGCTGCTAGAGGAGGTCTCTACTTTCTGTTCTCAACATAAAATTGACATCCCGAATATGGAAGACAATGTTCCAGGCAGGATTCGTGGTAAGCATGGTACAACTTATTCTCATCATTTTCGAGTTGTTACATTTTATCAAGTTGTTGATCATCTTAGCCAAGAAATGGATAATCGGTTTTCAGAATCAACTACAGAATTGTTATTGTGTGTTGCTTGCCTTGACCTTAAGAATTCCTTCGCGAACTTTGATCTCTCGAAGGTCCTTCGACTTGCAGAATTTTACCCACGAGAATTTTCACCATCCGATTGTATGGAGCTTAAAGAAGAAGTGAAGATATGGTTGTCTGAAATGAAAAGAAATGAATCATTTTCAGAATTGTCTAATATCGGGGATCTTGCAAAAAAAATGTTTGTGCTGGGTTTTGACAATAGTTTTCCACTGGTATATCTTCTCATTGAGCTGATTTTGGTTTTACCAGTCGCAACAACAAGTGTGGAACGTGCATTCTCGACTATGAATATTATCAAGACAAATTTGAGGAATAAAATGGGAGATGAATTTCTGACAGATTGTTTGGTGTGTTACATCGAAAAAGAACTTTTTATAAATATTGAAAATGAAGTAATCATCCAACATTTTCAGAATATGAAGTCTCGAAGGATAGATTTACCATGTTTACGCAACAACTAATGATATTGTAAGTACTAAATCATGTTTTTGAGATTCTAATCATATTGCCTGCATAGTCTACTAAATTAAGCAGCTGTATTTTTATTTTTTTCTAATGCATTCAGGTGTTGTCTTGATGCAATGAAGGGTTTCTGACCAATATTCATATTACAATCTTCATTTACTTTCTTCTTTGCTTTAAATTACGAATACAAATTTTCTGTTAGTAGTATAAGATGGACCCCCTAGAAAAAACTTATGTGTCCGCCACTGCAGAGGACCAACAAGAACCTTTTTGCGTACCATCAGCTTTTGTGCTCACCGAAGCTGTAGTTTTTATGCTTGAAGAACCGAACAACCCATTTTCGCGCTTTTAGAACCCGCCATTTTCACTCTATGCACCCAATACTTGTTGGAGACTTTTTTGGTTTATATAGGAAGGGAGGGACATAAGAAACAGATGGTAGTAGTAATATGGTAGTGTAATGTGGGTTTCGGAATTGTAAAGGTTCTTTAATTTTGACGATGATCCAGTTTTTCTAGTGTTAATTCCCATACAGAATTTTTTATTTTTTGTCAAGAATTCCCATACGGAATTAATTAGAGATGGTTCAAGGGATTGCAGGTTTTCAAATACGTTTATTCTATTTTTATAATAATACATTATACTGTAAATATCATCTAAACCTTTTGGTCGATAATGTAGATAGGGCTGTAAATGAGTCGAACCGAGCCGAACTCTTAACTGTTCGTGTATCAGCTCGTTATAAATACATCCAACTCGAACTCGAGCTCGAACTTTGATCGAGCCAATATTTTCGTTTGTGTATCGACTCGTTAAGAAAATTTTTATTCACGAACATGTTCGTGAACAGTTCACGAACATGTCTAACGAGCTACTATTCACGAACATCTCATAAATAGTGTTCATGATTTCGTGTTCATGAACACTTCAACCTTTTTTTTCTAGAAAATTTTTAATGCACTTAAAATAAAAATAAAATTGGTGGATGAAACATTGAAAACTCGAGAAATGCTTCGAATTTAGACTTATCAAGGAATCAAATTTGGATCAAGTTTAGTTAATACATAACGAACTAATGTTCTAATTTTTAATGTAACTTATGTATAATTTAATTATTATTAATAAAAATAATTTATAAATTTAAACAAAGAAAATATAATGAATAGAGAAAATAAACTAACATATTACTTCGTAACACTTACTTATACAATTATTTACAAATTATCGTGAATTCAAAAACTCCCGTTAAATGTTAAAGAAATATGTTCAGATGTATATGAAGTTTATGCACAAGCTTATTCATGGACCATATTTACGAACAAGGTTCACGAACTATATTAATGAACTTGCTCATGAACTATATAATCGAACTTGTTCGTGAACTTTCGAGCCGAACTATGTCGTGTTCGGGTTCAGCTCATTTACGAGACGAACCTCAAAATAGTGTTCATGTTTGACTCGTTTACAAATCGAACCGAATTGGAATCGAACTTTTTTCGAACCGGATACCAAACTGTTCGTGAGCGTATCGACTCATTTACAGCCCTAAATGTAGATGGTTCGTATAATCGTTTATATTTATTTTGTCAAAATATTTTTAAATGTAATATTAAATAAATTAATATTGAAAAAAATAATATTAATAAAGAAAATTTTTTCTTTATAATATTAAATAAATTAATATTGAAAGAAATAATATTAAAATTTTTCTCTTATCACATAACAGATATAAAAAAATAATATTTTTTTAATATTATATCTTTCAATATTAATTTATTTGATCTTAAATATAAAGTTATTTTCTTTATTTAATATTAATAATTTAATATTAATTTATTTAAATTTTTATAGAAGAATATGAATTTGGAAAAAGAGTTTGCGAAATATGACTTGCTGTCAATTTGATCGCTTGCTGACAAACCAAAAAAGTTTGGTGTATAATAAATTCGACTTTAAAAACCGTCAAATTTGTAAATATGATTGACAATTTCCCATGGAATTTATATTCAACAACATACATACGAGGAAATTCAACAACATACAAGGCAGTGGAAATTGTGACTTCGACAATAAACAAGTTTAATAAATAAATAGAAATAAGTTTATACTATCAAATTAAACTTAATCAAATTAATACTATCAAATTAAACGTAAGTTTGATTGATTATACTAATTAAAATTTACTTGCTTTAAATTGACGAGAAACTTAAGTCAAGTTCGACTCTTTCTATTAGTATGAGTTGTTCTATTAATGAAACTAGCTTTGTAGCCCGTGCAAGACACGGGCATGCTCTAAATTACAAATATTTATTAATTATTCGTGATCACGCCGGATTGGATTGTTGATATTTTCGATTGTTTATATCTTCGCAGCAATTGTTGGAAGCAAATAGAATTTATGCAATACCCGATCGTGAAATGCAAATGATAATTCTGGTTAAATTAAATCTGTTTATATTTTACGCTATGTTTTGTTTTGTTAAAGCAAACTTGAACGATATGTAATAAATTGTTTAATGTTAAGATCAAAACCGTACTTCGAAATATAAATATATAGAGTTAACAATGATGGATACAGAGATACATACAGATATTAATTACATAATAATAAATGCATATTAGTTCATATCAGTTATTATTATGTAATAAATATGTTAGTGTTACAGTACCTAATTAGCCTACGAAAATATAACATAGATATAATTAGTAGAGGTAAATATAAATTTTTATATGAATAAATTTGCTCATGGAACCCCCCATTTGCTCTATTAGAAATATATGTGTGTGTGTGTGTTTGTTATATTGTTTTGTGCTTTTACGTATTAAAGATGTGATTGATGAGTTTTACGATAGTTAATGTTAATACAAGTTTGTATTATATATAATTATATACGCATGAAGGTTCTTTTTTTGTATTGTGATATTTTTTATAATATTTAATTCGTAAATAATTACAGTAGATCTAAAATGATTAATAAGATATGGAATTTGTTAGTGAATATTATATTACATTATTACATATTCACAAAAATTTATATATGTATGTATTTATGTTTGTACATGTGTATGTATGTATAAATATGCATATTAATTATACAATAATTAATAGATTACAAATAATGAAATTTTAATAGATTATACAACATAAATGTATGTATGTATGTATTTATGTATGTATGTATGAATGTATGTATGCTATGTATGTATATAATATTATAGTATATTATTATATATCCACATAAATTTATATATGTATGTATTTATGTTTGTACATGTGTATGCATGTATAAATATGCATAATAATTATACAACAATTAATAGATTACAAATAATGAAATATTAATAGATTATAAAACATAAATGTATGTATATATTGCATGTATGTATGTATGTATGCATGCATGCATGTATGTATGTATGTATGTATGTATGTATAATTAATAATTATACATTAATGTATAATTATCTACAAATATACATTATAATTAATAATTATACATTGTCTGAGTTAA
This sequence comes from Kitagawia praeruptora, assembly GCA_037693485.1. Taxonomy (NCBI): domain Eukaryota; kingdom Viridiplantae; phylum Streptophyta; class Magnoliopsida; order Apiales; family Apiaceae; genus Kitagawia; species Kitagawia praeruptora. The sequence goes on from CM075347.1 coordinate 22,575,241, forward strand.
GCCAACTGAGATTTATCTATAAATTAATATATATAAACAAAAACATATATGTGGTGTTTGGGGGAATATTTTTTTAGAATAAGTCAACTTATTTTAAGACAAGGTTAGAGATTCCTAACTTTCCAACTTATTTTCCAACTTATTTTTGCAATTTATTGAATCTAAAACATATATTAAATACTTGTATAAAAAAAATTATCAAAATATAAAATTTTTATCCGAAAATAAGTCCATAAGTCATTGAAATAAGTTCAGCCAAACAAGCACATAGTATATATGTATGTATGTATATAATATTATAGTATATTATTATATATCCAAAGAAATTTATATATGTATGTATTTATGTTTGTACATGTGTATGTATGTATAAATATGCATATTAATTATAAAAAAATTAATAGATTACAAATAATGAAATATTAATAGATTATACAACCTAAAAATATGTATGTATGTATGTTTGTATGTATGTATCACTAGTACAAAACAGGGCTTTTACGTCACCTTTTTTTGTCTTATACGTCGGTTAAATGGCGACGTATAGAGGGGCGACGTATAAAGTCACGAGTCTTTTACGTCGGTTAAAAAGGCGACGTATAAAGTATTATATACGTCGGTTAAAAAGGCGACGTATAAAGTATTATATACGTCGGTTAAAAAGGCGACGTAATAGGTAGAATATACGTCGGGTAAAAAGGCGACGTAAAAGGTAGGTAGAATATACGTCGGGTAAAAAGGCGACGTAATAGGTAGATGACCGACGTATATTATCAAAAAAAAACAAAAAAAATTTCTTATTATTTCTATACACCCAAATAATGGTTGAACAATCAAAAACCAAAATCTTGTAATAATAGAAATTTCTCAACTTTCAAATTCAATCACAATACAACATACTATTATTAATTTTTAAAAATGAAATTCTTTTTACAGATGTATGGGATACAACATAAATAGCAGCTTACAAAATTGAGAACTATTCCTACAGTAGGTAGCACTACTGCCAATATGCAGATTACAAAATTTCTCAACTATTCCTACATTTGCTGTCACGATTCCTCTGAGGCCTGGAGTGAGAATCGATGAGACCATACAATAAACCTTTGCGCACTTTTAGCCTCTCCAGACATGCAATCACATCATCCACACGAACAAAAGCGTCATCATCAGTTTTCATAACATATTTGGCAGAAACAACCTCAGTCTGTTGAAGAAAAGAATAAGCATTAGTATGAGTTGGACAAAGAGGATAAGATTCCTTAACTGCAGAAAGACTGTGGAACTTACACCAAATATTCAGGTTGCCAAAGTCTTCAGTGTTATGAGATTATATAATGGTCGGTGAAAGGCATCAATTGAATGTCTTCGTAAGTATGTACCTCATCCCAAAGTTCCTCATTTACCATTTGGCTTTTATGCTGCAAGATAATGGCAGAGCTAAGTGTACAATGATGAATTAAAGCCAAAAAGTTCAGAAAGAACTGAGAAAAGTTAAATTAAAATCCATACTATAAGAGAAACAGTCACAACTACTAGATATATGTACTTACTAGCCCTACGAAAAAACAGACAGCAACTGAACCGGATTTTACTGCACCATACTGCATCCATGTTCTCCTGATAGACATTCTATGCTTGAAATTGGTGGCTGTAGAAAAGACACCAATAAAAAGGTCCAAAGGAAGCAGGGCCAATGGACCTGCTCTCAGTACTTCAAGGTCAATAATGTTATCTACATCTTCAGATGTAGGTAATCCTATAGCTAAAGCAGAAATCAGCTCAAACTCTCCAGAAATCTGAACTTTATTGTTAAGCCATAGTTCAAATCGCTGAAGTTTACAGACAAAGATGGAGTATATTTTAAGTTAGGCTCTGCATTAAAATACGTAACATGACTTAAAAGCCCAGAAGTGAATACAAGAAATACTTGGAACACTTAAAAGAATCGAAAGTAAAGAAAATTGAACTATAAGCCTGCATAATTAGTGAAGCCCAGAGAAATTCAGAAAATTAATGTTCTTATAATGAGCCCACAAGGTTTCAAACACCATGCCCGGGTTGGTGTATCCCTAAACATCACTACTTAAGTGACTCTGATATAAGAAAATTTAGCAAATAGATACATGTCAAAATGTGCACCAAAATAAGAGAAGAAGATAAACCTTGGGCTTTCCAGACCAGTTTAATGGATTAAAAGTTGATCCGCGCCATAGTAAATCACCCCATTCCCATGGCCTACACAAAGGCTGTGATGATCCAAGAGCTGAACCACCAGCACTTGTGCTCAATGACGGTCTCGTGGAGCGGGAGGCAATGCGAGATACAGAAGCTGCTTTAGAACTCTGTCCATAACCTAACCAGTCTATGATGCCAACATTATAACAGAGATATTATGCTACTGCAAAGGACAAAGAAATAGGTGCTTGCAAGTTTGAGTATAAGAACCCAGATAACCAGTATAATTACCCCTACAAAGATGTTCAGCATTTGGTGAAGTTTGTTTACAGCTGTTTTAGTATCATTCAGAGACAATGCCAGAGCTCTTCGCTCTCTAAATGCATTCACCTATAGAAGTTTTGCAGCACAGCATAAAAGTTAATTTATAGATATAAATTTTCAAACTATTATTGAGAACTGGAAAGAATCAGGAGGTAATTCTACTCCAAAGAAGCTAAAGGAAATAACATATTTCTATGCTAATCATCATCTATAAGCATCACTAGTGATGAGAATAAGACATGTATTTGGTCGTTTGTATCAATAGAGCTGTATCAGGCAGCTATATCATTAACCCTTATCGTACATTTCATTACCTTCCAATAAACACTCACAGATATATTACTACCAAAATAACAAAATCAAGTAAAAAAAACATTCTAATATTTAGTACATATGAACAGAAATATTTACCACCCAATTCTTTAGAGCTCTTCTGCTAATTCCTTTGCTCCCTTTCAAAGAGATTCATCGTCTTCAATGCTTCGTTGTCTCTCACAAATCACATCAATTGCCAAACTTCAGAAGGGGAAGCTTCAACAGTAGCAATAGTATTATAAATTAGGTTTACATATAATTTGGGGGATTTGGATTCAGGATGATTTTGTCAAAATTGATGGTGTGAATAGATTAAGGAGGATGAGAGGAGTATTTTTATGTATGGATTGTGGGTGTTGGTTGGTCGGAGAAGGAAGCACTACCGTGGTCGATAGGTTGCCGACGGTGGTGGTGGTGGCATTGTAGCAGCGGAGATGAGGAAGAGAGGGAGAAGAGTTCTGTGCGAGTTTGTGGGTGGGTGTGTGTATGACGGGTGTGTCGTGTGCGTCTGTGTGTGCGAGATTGAGAAATGGAGAGAAAAGAGAGATATGGAGGTGGAGAGAGGTTGGGAAGAACCAGGATTATTGAGTATTAATTGACTGAAAATAGTATATACGTCGGATTTAAGAGAATGCGTAGTATATATATGTTTTATACGTCGGATAGTTAAAAAAACCGACGTATATGTGTTAATATTTTATATGTCGGGTAATAAGACCGACGTAAATTGTCTTTTTTTATGTCGGTTAAATGGGAGGCGACGTATATGTTGATAATATACGACGCTTTTTACCTAAACCGACGTAAAAAGTTGTCTCAAAAGGATTATATACGTCGCTCTTTTAAAAAGTGCGATGTATAAAGTATTATATACGTCGCCTTTCTTTATGTGCGACGTAAAAGAGGCGACGTAATAGGTCAGTTTTGTACTAGTGTATGTTATATAGTATGTATGTATAGTATATTATTATATATCCACAGAAATTTATATATGTATGTATTTATGTTTGTACATGTGTAAGTATGTATAAATATGCATATTAATTATACAACAATTAATAGATTACAAATAATAATATATTAATAGATTTTATAACATAAATGTATGTATGTATGTATGTACGTATGCATGTATAATTAATAATTATGTAAGTATGTATGGATGTATGTATGTATGTATATATGTATGTATGAATGTAAGTATGTATGTATGTGTGAATGTACGTATGCATATATAATTATGTATGTATGTATGTATGTATGTATATATGTGTGTGTGTATGTATGTATATGTATATGTATAATTATTGGGATTATACATTATACAAATATTTATGTATGTTGCTAATAATTTTTAATATTAACTCAAATGTTCACATAGCTCAATTCGTTATGGTGTTGCATTAGTTATGCAAGGTCATGAGTTCAAACCTTTTGAATAATATTATTTTTACAAATATTTAGAGTTAGGTTTGGAGTGAGGTTTGAAGGGACCGAGCCTATGAATTAATTTACTCAAGGAAACCTCTTGTTAGTGTATTAGATATATAATAGATTTAACCGTTTTTCTTGTAGTGTTTGTAATCAATTCCAAATTAAAATAAAAACGTTTTTCACAATATCAAGCAAAAGATAACTTTACTTAATTTTAAAAAGAGAAAACTGGGCCTGAGGACAACCTCAGGGATCTCCCCTGAGGTTATAAGAATATTGCTTATAAAATAAGGGGCCCCACAGGGGTAGTTTTGTAAATCTAAATTTTTTATCAGTAATTTACACAAATGTTCTTAAAATTTGTATTGATTTGTTCTATCCTCAGTTTTTAAAAAACTGATTTGAGTATCAATTAAAGCGTAATTTAATTTGCAAATTATAGCTAAAACAAATTGTATGAGGACGAGGAAGTGAGCGAACTCGTTGGCAATAAGATGGTTTCTTTAGACAATATTGTAGTGATAAACTGATGATAATAGATGTACATATAGTGTAGTAAACAAGAACAGACGAGACCTAATAACATGATGGCCATTGTAGTGAAACATGAGTTAATAGTCATGAAGAACTGAGGTAGTATCCATTGCTTAATTTTTAGATCATCCATATTTCACATGTTCAATCAGAATTTTTTTTTTTTACTATATATATTTTAATTTTCTAAATTTGTTGGGTATAATTTTGATTGTACCCTGTCAAAAATAGACTCTACAAAGACCAAAACGTTAAAATTAGGATGATCACTTCTCTATTGTCAAACTTTTGACAAAATAATCTCTAAAACAGAACTTAACAAAACTTGAAATAAAATGCTTATCTTTCATGGTAGTGCTTAAAATTGGAGCTATGTATGATCATATTGCATCTGAAAATCTCCATCTAAAAATTCCGCGAACTAAAAATTTAATTGCTATCACACTTTGAAGTTTAAAATTATGGGTTTGTCTAGTGTGTGCCCAAGGGCACATGCTAAGAATCCGTGCTTGATAAGTTGTCAAATTTTGATTGGTGGATATTTATGTAAATGCAGGTGGCCATCATTATTAATGAAATCCCCACCAATCAAAATTTGACAACTAAGCTAGCACGGATTCTTAGCATGTGCCCTTGGGCACACACTAGAAAATTCGTAAAATTATATTGCCGTAAAATGTTTGCTCTGATTCTTGCTTTTGTCAATCAGTTGAAAACTGTGCATATGCATACACATATACATGAAATACATACATAAATAATGGAGTCAAGATTAATCGTTCTATTTGAAATATAACTTTCTAAGAAAATCAAGAGCGTAGTAATAAACCGTATGTTAATAATGCTTAGACTTTTATATATAATCAATGCCGGAGTACATGGAATTTAATACTTTATATTAGAAACATTGCAAAGATCAACAGTCAACTGCTTAGTTTATTCATTTAGCTTTATCATGGAGGCCTTTGAAATAGCTTTTTGGGTCGCTCTCAAAATCTTTCCTGAAAATGAAAACTATCTTGACCGGGCGACTTCATCACTTCCTTGCCCGATCCCTGGACATTGGTTCCGGAGGACAAACTGGAACCTTTTTGCGAACCACCAGCTTTTGTGCTTGAAGAACCACCCGTTTTCGAGCTTTTAGAACCTGCCATTTTCACTCTATGCACCGAATACTTGATGAAAGGCTCCAAGAGGCTCTCTATTATAGTTCTTAACTCTTGTAGCTCTTAACTCAAAAATTGAGTAGAGAGAATAAAAATCAAGCTCCAAGAGACTCTTAGAGGCTCTTTAAAAAGTTAAGAGCTTCTTCTCTCTCCTCTATTTTAGGAGCAACTAGTAGCTCTTAACTTAATATTTTATTAGTAAAATAGTGGTTTTTCTCTTTCATCAATTGATTGTTAGTCTAAGTGGAATTGAAATATAAATAAAATATAAAATAAAGAACCATAATAGAGAGCATTGTTGGAATTGACACAAAAATCAATGTAATAATTTGCTAAGAGCTTAATTATTTATAATACATTTAGGAGTGAGCTAAGAGACTTTTGGAGATGCTCGGTGGACAGTTTGTTGGTTTATATAGGAATTAGGGACATGTGGAACAAACAGTCATATACGTTGTATAATGTGGGTTTCGGAAGTGTAAAAGGTGGTTTGACGATGATCCAGTTTCCCTTCTGTTTTTTCTGCACAGACAAGAAAAAGATAATCATACCCTTCTGTTTAATTAAAGGCACTAACGGTGCTTTTATTTTTTAACGGAATATAGATGGAAGTCATTTAAATGTTTAAAAAAATAATTTCTAGCCATCATAGTGCAAGATTTGTAAGTTTGGCCATCAAAGTGCAAAAAATTAATTTATCTGGCCACTAGAGTGCAATTTACTCTATAATCAAATGCCAGAGTACATAGAATTTAGTTCTTTATATTAGAAACTTGCAAAGATCGACACTCAATTGCTTAATTTATTCATCGAGCTTAATCACGGAGGCCTTTGAAATAGCTTTTTGGGTCGCTCTCAAAATCTTTCCTGAAAATGAAACTATCTTGACCGGGTGCCTTCATCACTTCCTTGCCCGATCCCTGGACATTTGTTCCAGAGGACCAGAGGCGGATTTGGGGGGTCCGGGGGGGGTCCGTGGCCCCCTCTGAATTGGGGAATTTTATTTTTTATTTTTCAAAACGACATCGTTTTGTACTCTAAGCTGAAAGCCTGAAACATAAAACCCATATCTTTTCTCGCCTTATGACTTATGTCCATATCTAAACACAGGGGAAGGGAGTATCTTTATATATTTCTTTCCTCATCGGCTCATCTTAAGCTGCTAGACCTCAGTGATTCAGCGATTCAAAATCAAAGTTCTTCAATTAGAGTTGCCACTGACTGTACAAGCAACTAAGAATGGTAATCACTAATCCCTAATCTCTAAATACCTAATTTCAATTTTGTGTCTTTCTGAGTTATACAATTAGTAAACTAGAACTTTTTAATTATTTAGAGATAGAGTAATCTTATTAGTTAATTATCGCAGATGGATAAGTTAATTAGTTAAACTCAGATTCTTGTAAGGACAATCGTTCAAGACCAGAAATCATATCACAACTTTCTTGTGATAAAAATTTTATTTCTTGTAGATTGTGATAAAAATTTTATTTCTTACAATTTGTAGTCATTGTCAATCTGGTGTATATCTTTTCAAACTGGTGGGCTTGTCACTTGTGTACTTCTGTTAAATTTGGAAGTTGGAACATGTTGGAATGTTTAACTAAAAGCATCGATTGTTAACTATATAGATCACTGTAATAGATGTATATTAGAAAGTACAACATCATGGTCATGGATAAGCTTAAATTTTATTCCAGTTGCATATTGGCTACTTTTACGCATATTAACTCTATCTCATAATTATCGCAGATGGATAGGTATGTAATACGGAGTACAGGCGATGCAGTTGGTAATGAATCTCGTAATGTAAATATGGGTGAATCAAGCAGCAAAAGGCCTCGTACTGATACTAATGTGCCGTCTAATGATATTATTAGTGATCCAGCATTGCGCAAACCAATTAACTCTTACGAGCCAGGTATACGAGATGATGTGAGGAGAAAATATGTATTAATGGGTACTTGCCAGCCAACTACTCATGACTTTTCAAAAATAGTATATGGGGGTAATGAAAGATGTTTTCAAATTGAATGGTATAAAAATAGGGAATGGTTGGAATACAGTGTCTCCCACAATGCTGCATTTTGTTTTTATTGCTATCTATTTGGAGATTTAAAAAAAAGATCAAGATTTTACAAAAAAAGGATTCCAGAATTGGAAGAAGGCTTCGGAAAAATTCAGGAATCATATAGGAGCAGAAGGGAGTGTACACAATAACGCACGTATTCTCTATTTGGGTTTTAAAGATCAAAGACAAAGTGTGACGAGAAAATTTTCTTCAGGAAATGAAGTTATAGGGGCTGCTTATCGTGTCCGTTTGACAGCTAGTGTTGATGTTGCGCGTCTGCTTCTTGGATTAGGATTGGCATTTCGCGGGCATGATGAGTCTTCATCATCAATACGTAAAGGGAATTTTCTGGAAATACTTTGTTGGTATAGCTTGCGTAATCTTGATGTGGGGAAAGTTGTCAAAGATAATGTGCCGGCAAATCATCAACTAACAGCTCCCTCTATTCAAAAACAAATCGTAAGTGCCTGTGCATCAGAAACAACAAAAGCGATAATTCGTGATATTGGAGACAGATTTTTTTCATTATTACTTGATGAAGCTCGAGACAATTCTGTAAAAGAGCAAATGGCAATTGTTCTGAGATATTTAAACAATCTTGGGGAGGTCGTGGAGCGGTTTGTTGGAGTTGTTCATGTCAAGGACACCACTGCACTTTCTTTAAAAGGTGCCGTTGACAATTTTTTTGCTAAGCATGGTTTGTCAATATTAAAAATCAGAGGTCAGGGGTACGATGGGGCTTCAAACATGCGAGGTGAGCTGAATGGTTTAAAGACTCTAATTTTAAATGAAAATCCTTATGCTAGATATGTTCATTGCTTTGCGCACCAACTCCAGCTAGTAGTTGTGGCTGTTGCAGAAGGAAATCAGTTTGTTAGTGATTTCTTCGATTATTTATCTTTGATTACTAATGCGGTTGGTGCATCTTGCAAAAGAAAGGATGAGCTTCGACAAAAGCAACGTGAAGACATGGTTGCACGTTTAGAACATGGTGATATTTCTAGTGGAAGAGGATTAAATCAAGAGAGTAGTTTAACTCGGCCAGGAGACACGCGTTGGGGTTCACACTACAAAACAATCATTCGTCTTCTCTCTATGTGGTCATCAGTGATTCTGGTTATGACTAACATATACGAGGATGGGAATGAAAGGAAGAGTAAAGGCAAGGTAATTGGCTTAATTGATAAAATGGAAAAGTACGAGTTTGTTTTCATTGCCCATTTAATGAAGTTAGTTTTGGAAATGACAAATTCTTTATCACAATCATTACAACAAAAAGATCAAAATATAATACAAGCTATGAGTTTGGTTTCAAATGTAAAAAACCACTTGCAAAATTTCAGAGATAGTGGTTGGGATGAGCTGCTAGAGGAGGTCTCTACTTTCTGTTCTCAACATAAAATTGACATCCCGAATATGGAAGACAATGTTCCAGGCAGGATTCGTGGTAAGCATGGTACAACTTATTCTCATCATTTTCGAGTTGTTACATTTTATCAAGTTGTTGATCATCTTAGCCAAGAAATGGATAATCGGTTTTCAGAATCAACTACAGAATTGTTATTGTGTGTTGCTTGCCTTGACCTTAAGAATTCCTTCGCGAACTTTGATCTCTCGAAGGTCCTTCGACTTGCAGAATTTTACCCACGAGAATTTTCACCATCCGATTGTATGGAGCTTAAAGAAGAAGTGAAGATATGGTTGTCTGAAATGAAAAGAAATGAATCATTTTCAGAATTGTCTAATATCGGGGATCTTGCAAAAAAAATGTTTGTGCTGGGTTTTGACAATAGTTTTCCACTGGTATATCTTCTCATTGAGCTGATTTTGGTTTTACCAGTCGCAACAACAAGTGTGGAACGTGCATTCTCGACTATGAATATTATCAAGACAAATTTGAGGAATAAAATGGGAGATGAATTTCTGACAGATTGTTTGGTGTGTTACATCGAAAAAGAACTTTTTATAAATATTGAAAATGAAGTAATCATCCAACATTTTCAGAATATGAAGTCTCGAAGGATAGATTTACCATGTTTACGCAACAACTAATGATATTGTAAGTACTAAATCATGTTTTTGAGATTCTAATCATATTGCCTGCATAGTCTACTAAATTAAGCAGCTGTATTTTTATTTTTTTCTAATGCATTCAGGTGTTGTCTTGATGCAATGAAGGGTTTCTGACCAATATTCATATTACAATCTTCATTTACTTTCTTCTTTGCTTTAAATTACGAATACAAATTTTCTGTTAGTAGTATAAGATGGACCCCCTAGAAAAAACTTCTGTGTCCGCCACTGCAGAGGACCAACAAGAACCTTTTTGCGTACCATCAGCTTTTGTGCTCACCGAAGCTGTAGTTTTTATGCTTGAAGAACCGAACAACCCATTTTCGCGCTTTTAGAACCCGCCATTTTCACTCTATGCACCCAATACTTGTTGGAGACTTTTTTGGTTTATATAGGAAGGGAGGGACATAAGAAACAGATGGTAGTAGTAATATGGTAGTGTAATGTGGGTTTCGGAATTGTAAAGGTTCTTTAATTTTGACGATGATCCAGTTTTTCTAGTGTTAATTCCCATACAGAATTTTTTATTTTTTGTCAAGAATTCCCATACGGAATTAATTAGAGATGGTTCAAGGGATTGCAGGTTTTCAAATACGTTTATTCTATTTTTATAATAATACATTATACTGTAAATATCATCTAAACCTTTTGGTCGATAATGTAGATAGGGCTGTAAATGAGTCGAACCGAGCCGAACTCTTAACTGTTCGTGTATCAGCTCGTTATAAATACATCCAACTCGAACTCGAGCTCGAACTTTGATCGAGCCAATATTTTCGTTTGTGTATCGACTCGTTAAGAAAATTTTTATTCACGAACATGTTCGTGAACAGTTCACGAACATGTCTAACGAGCTACTATTCACGAACATCTCATAAATAGTGTTCATGATTTCGTGTTCATGAACACTTCAACCTTTTTTTTCTAGAAAATTTTTAATGCACTTAAAATAAAAATAAAATTGGTGGATGAAACATTGAAAACTCGAGAAATGCTTCGAATTTAGACTTATCAAGGAATCAAATTTGGATCAAGTTTAGTTAATACATAACGAACTAATGTTCTAATTTTTAATGTAACTTATGTATAATTTAATTATTATTAATAAAAATAATTTATAAATTTAAACAAAGAAAATATAATGAATAGAGAAAATAAACTAACATATTACTTCGTAACACTTACTTATACAATTATTTACAAATTATCGTGAATTCAAAAACTCCCGTTAAATGTTAAAGAAATATGTTCAGATGTATATGAAGTTTATGCACAAGCTTATTCATGGACCATATTTACGAACAAGGTTCACGAACTATATTAATGAACTTGCTCATGAACTATATAATCGAACTTGTTCGTGAACTTTCGAGCCGAACTATGTCGTGTTCGGGTTCAGCTCATTTACGAGACGAACCTCAAAATAGTGTTCATGTTTGACTCGTTTACAAATCGAACCGAATTGGAATCGAACTTTTTTCGAACCGGATACCAAACTGTTCGTGAGCGTATCGACTCATTTACAGCCCTAAATGTAGATGGTTCGTATAATCGTTTATATTTATTTTGTCAAAATATTTTTAAATGTAATATTAAATAAATTAATATTGAAAAAAATAATATTAATAAAGAAAATTTTTTCTTTATAATATTAAATAAATTAATATTGAAAGAAATAATATTAAAATTTTTCTCTTATCACATAACAGATATAAAAAAATAATATTTTTTTAATATTATATCTTTCAATATTAATTTATTTGATCTTAAATATAAAGTTATTTTCTTTATTTAATATTAATAATTTAATATTAATTTATTTAAATTTTTATAGAAGAATATGAATTTGGAAAAAGAGTTTGCGAAATATGACTTGCTGTCAATTTGATCGCTTGCTGACAAACCAAAAAAGTTTGGTGTATAATAAATTCGACTTTAAAAACCGTCAAATTTGTAAATATGATCGACAATTTCCCATGGAATTTATATTCAACAACATACATACGAGGAAATTCAACAACATACAAGGCAGTGGAAATTGTGACTTCGACAATAAACAAGTTTAATAAATAAATAGAAATAAGTTTATACTATCAAATTAAACTTAATCAAATTAATACTATCAAATTAAACGTAAGTTTGATTGATTATACTAATTAAAATTTACTTGCTTTAAATTGACGAGAAACTTAAGTCAAGTTCGACTCTTTCTATTAGTATGAGTTGTTCTATTAATGAAACTAGCTTTGTAGCCCGTGCAAGACACGGGCATGCTCTAAATTACAAATATTTATTAATTATTCGTGATCACGCCGGATTGGATTGTTGATATTTTCGATTGTTTATATCTTCGCAGCAATTGTTGGAAGCAAATAGAATTTATGCAATACCCGATCGTGAAATGCAAATGATAATTCTGGTTAAATTAAATCTGTTTATATTTTACGCTATGTTTTGTTTTGTTAAAGCAAACTTGAACGATATGTAATAAATTGTTTAATGTTAAGATCAAAACCGTACTTCGAAATATAAATATATAGAGTTAACAATGATGGATACAGAGATACATACAGATATTAATTACATAATAATAAATGCATATTAGTTCATATCAGTTATTATTATGTAATAAATATGTTAGTGTTACAGTACCTAATTAGCCTACGAAAATATAACATAGATATAATTAGTAGAGGTAAATATAAATTTTTATATGAATAAATTTGCTCATGGAACCCCCCATTTGCTCTATTAGAAATATATGTGTGTGTGTGTGTGTTTGTTATATTGTTTTGTGCTTTTACGTATTAAAGATGTGATTGATGAGTTTTACGATAGTTAATGTTAATACAAGTTTGTATTATATATAATTATATACGCATGAAGGTTCTTTTTTTGTATTGTGATATTTTTTATAATATTTAATTCGTAAATAATTACAGTAGATCTAAAATGATTAATAAGATATGGAATTTGTTAGTGAATATTATATTACATTATTACATATTCACAAAAATTTATATATGTATGTATTTATGTTTGTACATGTGTATGTATGTATAAATATGCATATTAATTATACAATAATTAATAGATTACAAATAATGAAATTTTAATAGATTATACAACATAAATGTATGTATGTATGTATTTATGTATGTATGTATGAATGTATGTATGCTATGTATGTATATAATATTATAGTATATTATTATATATCCACATAAATTTATATATGTATGTATTTATGTTTGTACATGTGTATGCATGTATAAATATGCATAATAATTATACAACAATTAATAGATTACAAATAATGAAATATTAATAGATTATAAAACATAAATGTATGTATATATTGCATGTATGTATGTATGTATGCATGCATGCATGTATGTATGTATGTATGCATGTATAATTAATAATTATACATTAATGTATAATTATCTACAGATATACATTATAATTAATAATTATACATTGTCTGAGTTAAGCCAACTGAGATTTATCTATAAATTAATATATATAAACAAAAATATATATGTGGTGTTTGGGGGAATATTTTTTCAGAATAAGTCAACTTATTTTAAGACAAGGTTAGAGATTCCTAACTTTCCAACTTATTTTCCAACTTATTTTTGCAATTTATTGAATCTAAAACATATATTAAATACTTTTATAAAAAAATTTATCAAAATATAAAAATTTTATCCGAAAATAAGTCCATAATTCATTGAAATAAGTTCAGCCAAACAAGCACATAGTATATATGTATGTATGTATATAATATTATAGTATATTATTATATATCCAAAGAAATTTATATATGTATATATTTATGTTTGTACATGTGTATGTATGTATAAATATGCATATTAATTATAAAAAATTAATAGATTACAAATAATGAAATATTAATAGATTATACAACCTAAAAATATGTATGTATGTATGTTTGTATGTATGTATATGTTATATAGAATGTATGTATAGTATATTATTATATATCCACAGAAATTTATATATGTATGTATTTATGTTTGTACATGTGTAAGTATGTATAAATATGCATATTAATTATACAACAATTAATAGATTACAAATAATAATATATTAATAGATTTTATAACATAAATGTATGTATGTATGTATGTACGTATGCATGTATAATTAATAATTATGTAAGTTTGTATGGATGTATGTATGTATGTATATATGTATGTATGAATGTAAGTATGTATGTATGTGTGAATGTACGTATGCATATATAATTATGTATGTATGTATGTATGTATGTATATATGTGTGTGTGTATGTATGTATGTATATGTATATGTATAATTATTGGGATTATACATTATACAAATATTTATGTATGTTGCTAATAATTTTTAATATTAACTCAAATGTTCACATAGCTCAATTCGTTATGGTGTTGCATTAGTTATGCAAGGTCATGAGTTCAAACCTTTTGAATAATATTATTTTTACAAATATTTAGAGTTAGGTTTGGAGTGAGGTTCGAAGGGACTGAGCCTATGAATTAATTTACTCAAGGAAACCTCTTGTTGGTGTATTAGATATATAATAGATTTAACCGTTTTTCTTGTAGTGTTTGTAATCAATTCCAAATTAAAATAAAAACGTTTTTCACAATATCAAGCAAAAGATAACTTTACTTAATTTTAAAAAACTGATTTGAGTATCAATTAAAGCGTAATTTAATTTGCCAATTATAGCTAAAACAAATTGTATGAGGACGAGGAAGTGAGCGAACTCGTTGGCAATAAGATGGTTTCTTTAGACAATATTGTAGTGATAAACTGATGATAATAGATGTACATATAGTGTAGTAAACAAGAACACACGAGACCTAATAACATGATGGCCATTGTAGTGAAACATGAGTTAATAGTCATGAAGAACTGAGGTAGTATCCATTGCTTAATTTTTAGATCATCCATATTTCACATGTTCAATCAGAATTTTTTTTTTTTTTACTATATATATTTTAATTTTCTAAATTTGTTGGGTATAATTTTGATTGTACCCTGTCGAAAATAGACTCTACAAAGACCAAAACGTTAAAATTAGGATGATCACTTCTCTGTTGTCAAATTAACTTTTGACAAAATAATCTCTAAAACAGAACTTAACAAAACTTGAAATAAAATGCTTATCTTTCATGGTAGTGCTTAAAATTGGAGCTATGTATGATCATATTGCATCTGAAAATCTCCATCAAAAAATTCCGCGAACTAAAAATTTAATTGCTATCACACTTTGAAGTTTAAAATTATGGGTTTGTCTAGTGTGTGCCCAAGGGCACATGCTAAGAATCTGTGCTTGATAAGTTGTCAAATTTTGATTGGTGGATATTTATGTAAATGCAGGTGGCCATCATTATTAATGAAATCCCCACCAATCAAAATTTGACAACTAAGCTAGCACGGATTCTTAGCATGTGCCCTTGGGCACACACTAGAAAATTCGTAAAATTATATTGCCGTAAAATGTTTGCTCTGATTCTTGCTTTTGTCAATCAGTTGAAAACTGTGCATATGCATACACATATACATGAAATACATACATAAATAATGGAGTCAAGATTAATCGTTCTATTTGAAATATAACTTTCTAAGAAAATCAAGAGCGTAGTAATAAACCGTATGTTAATAATGCTTAGACTTTTATATATAATCAATGCCGGAGTACATGGAATTTAATACTTTATATTAGAAACATTGCAAAGATCAACAGTCAACTGCTTAGTTTATTCATTTAGCTTTATCATGGAGGCCTTTGAAATAGCTTTTTGGGTCGCTCTCAAAATCTTTCCTGAAAATGAAAACTATCTTGACCGGGCGACTTCATCACTTCCTTGCCCGATCCCTGGACATTGGTTCCGGAGGACAAACTGGAACCTTTTTGCGAACCACCAGCTTTTGTGCTTGAAGAACCACCCGTTTTCGAGCTTTTAGAACCTGCCATTTTCACTCTATGCACCGAATACTTGATGAAAGGCTCCAAGAGGCTCTCTATTGTAGTTCTTAACTCTTGTAGCTCTTAACTCAAAAATTGAGTAGAGAGAATAAAAATCAAGCTCCAAGAGACTCTTAGAGGCTCTTTAAAAAGTTAAGAGCTTCTTCTCTCTCCTCTATTTTAGGAGCAACTAGTAGCTCTTAACTTAATATTTTATTAGTAAAATAGTGGTTTTTCTCTTTCATCAATTGATTGTTAGTCTAAGTGGAATTGAAATATAAATAAAATATAAAATAAAGAGTCATAATAGAGAGCATTGTTGGAATTGACACAAAAATCAATGTAATAATTTGCCAAGAGCTTAATTATTTATAATACATTTAGGAGTGAGCTAAGAGACTTTTGGAGATGCTCGGTGGACAGTTTGTTGGTTTATATAGGAATTAGGGACATGTGGAACAAACAGTCACATACGTTGTATAATGTGGGTTTCGGAAGTGTAAAAGGTGGTTTGACGATGATCCAGTTTCCCTAGTTTTAGTTCCCCAACGGAAATTAATTAATTAGCTAGGGATGGTTCAAGGGATGCAGTCTTTTCAATACACTGGATGTACCTGTAGTATCAGAATCTTACCTTAGTGATTTGTGTTCATGCAAATACGTACGATTATCTCATTTTTATGATAATAAAAACATTATACAATAATTATCATCTAAACCTTTTGCTCAAAAATGTTGATGGTTCGTATAAATTGTTTATCTATACTTACTATATTATAATAAGCAAAAGGGGCTATAATTTGTAGTTGGTTACCCCTTTTTTGGTTATCCCCATTTTTGGTTATCCCTCACTTATCACCGTTAGATCAGCAACTCAAGTAGATCATGACCGTTAGATATAACAATACTAAAAGTTATATGTAAATGTTCAAGGTTCGATTTCTGCCAATAACATATTAATTTATATTTAATACTAAAAAAAAAATTATATATAAAGATGTAAGGTTCGAATCAATAACATATTTAAATTAATATTTATAATAATATTTATAATATTATATTATATTATAAATAAATTATAAAAAATTAAAAGTAACCCATGCTTTGCACGGGCTATAAGCTAGTATTTATAAATGTAAAGTATTGTAAGTGTTTTCTTTTACAAAATGGAGACTTTTTCTTTGATACAGTCGCTGGTAAGTCAGAAAAGTTGTAATAGCTAGTGCGAATTTTTTTTTTTGATAAGGGTACGGGGATTTCATTAAAAAGAAGCCATACGGCATCTACAATCAAGTAAATTCCCTATGAATAACAAGAACAGATCTGAAATATAATCACAAAAGCATTTTCCAAAACAATTAGATTGGCAAATACTGAAGAACGGCTCCGAAATCACGGTATTAGAATCATGAAATAACATCGATGACAAGGCATCCGAACATTGAATGGAGATCCTCGTTACAATTGACGGTACAACCATCTTGAAAACTGCATCTGCTTCGAACCACAGATCGATCTTGATCATCAAATACCCAAGAACAACAAAACAAACCAAGAACACAAAGGAACAAATAAACTCTCACAAGGAGAGACAAACAAACTCTCACAAGGAGAGACAAACGAACCCAATTAATGGGAAAACAAGCCAAAAGCTTACAATCCTCACAGAAGGAGGAAGATTATTGAAAGAAATAAAAAACTAGACAGGAAAAGGAGCCTCCGGTCGGTGGATTGACCACCGCCGGAGGAGAAGGGACTTACGGATGAACAAGAAGATGAAAGAAAAGATTCTTTCGGTGGAAAAGTAGAGAGAGAACGGATTTTTCATGAAACTCTAATGAGTCGATTCATGTATGCATTGCTTAAAGAGTTCACAGTATTTACGTTGTCACTTTTTTGGATCATACTAATCAAGTCCAATAGCCTCCTTGTTTTTTTCTTATAAATATTATAAAATATTAGGCTCTTAGTGATTTAGGATATTATAAGGTATGATAACTCCAACAAGTTTCCTTATATTTGATCCTTATAATTATTAAATAATAAATACAAGGAAGGAAGGACGAACAAAAAAAGAGGGAAACAATTGGAAAGAGGAGAGAAAATAATAATTTATTGATAAAAGTGAAATAAGGGATCCCTTAAAAATAAGGGATGACATGATGCTCTTAACTTTTTCATGAAAAATTAAGAGACTGTTGAAGCACACTTTAGACATTATTCCTTATAATTTGAGTTAGGAGGTCATATAAAAGATCTATTGGACTTGCTCTTACTCCCTCCATCCCATTTTACATGTCCATTTTCTAAAAACACACATATTAAGATAAAGGTTGGTTAGATAAAATTTTCCAACTAAAACCCTTAATTAATACATTGAAAAATGAGAATAGTGTTAAGTTTGAAAAAAGTCAAATTTTAGATACAATAAATGTAGGGATAGTTTTGGAAAATTACCTTAAATTTGTATTGAAAAAAGAAAAAGGACATGTAAAATGAGACAAATCAATTTTTCAAAAGGGACATGTATTTTGGGACGGAGGTAGTATATCTTTAATTGGTATTAATGTGTTACTCTAGATGCAATTCAACAAATATCGAACATCAAATTCTAAATCTATTACTATATATTAAACTTCAACACAAGGGCAAAAAGTGTCATTTTAATGGATGTGAAGTTACGATTTTACACCTCTTTTTTAGAAAATTACAAAAATGTCATCCTTTAATAATTATGTGAAAAATAGTGAATTATGTTTTTGTTAGGACTCGAACCTCTAACCTTCTACCTTCAAACTCATCAATTGTGCTACCGTTGCTTTTGAGTTTGTTTACAAATCCTATAAGATAAACCACCTTTCTTTTCTTTTTATCTCACACTTTTTTTTTGAGTGAATGAAATATTGTTTCATATTATTTCTAGAATATTGGATATATAAAATTTAAAAAAAATATTGTAACGATTGATCTTACTCTACAATTCTCTTTGCCATTTTTAAATAGAAAAAAAATTAGATTATACATAATGAAACCAAGTCCAAAAAGAAAAAAATTAGATTGCCAATTTAATGGTTATGAAATTACGATTTTACCCCTATATTTTTAAAAATTACAATAATGCCATCTTTTAATAACTATATAGAAAATAACGAAATTACGTTTGTGTTAAGATTCAAACCACTAACCTACTTCTATCAAACTAATGATATAACCAACTTTGCTACACTTAATTTTGAGTTTTGTTTAAAAAACCTATAAGATAAATCACATATTTTCTTATTGTCTATTCCTCTTTTATTTTTACTTTTGAGCAAATAAAATATTGATTTATATTATTTCTAGAATATTGGATAGATAAAATTATAATAAATATTCTAATAGATTGAGTATACTCTACAATTCTCTTTTGCCATTTTAGATAATTGATATAAAAATAAATTTTAGATTATACCTACTGTAACTGTGTACAAAGAAATTATTTATATGCGTCTCCATGTAGATATTAATTTCAATAAATAAAAAATAAAATTTGGTTTTAAGAAATGTGTACATTTTAGTTATCAAATCATACATAATTAATAATGGTGTCACATCAGTTTTAGGTATATAAAAATTTAAATATGTGACTTCTGTTAGCGGGTCTTCGTCGACCAACTATTTAGACTTTCAACGAATTAAATATATGACTGGTCTAAAAACATAAATATTTAAACATACACGGAAAATAATTGAAATTATGTTAAAAAGATGAGAATCTAAAAATATGATCTATGTTATATATAAAAAGTAACATAATTAACATTCAATAAAATAAAAAAAAAGATATAAATTTTTAAATCCTAAATATTACAAAATTACAATAATTATTTATAATGATCGATTAGACTATAACTCGACTATAAAGTATGGTACTTATGAATTTTTACATAATATGAAATTGATTAATATAAAATATAATGGTTGAGTACTTAGATCAGTATAGATAAAATCAAAAAATTTGATTGTGAATTTCATATACACATGGGTCATTAAGGTCATTTTATCATAGTCAACATCGACCGAAATATTTAGAAAATTTTAAAATTGAGTCAAAAAATAATATAAAAAATTTGTATGCAAAATTATAAGATAATTATAAAAATATTAGATAATTTGAAATTTTATCATTTATCATATTTTTAATTATAAAATTATTTGAATATATATACAATTTTGGACGAGAAATCAGTTCAGTGCCCGTGCCTTGCACGGACTTTTACGCTAACATATTATTAGACAAAAGAAATAAGATATGGAAGGAACTTTAAATATTGTAACCGCCATTTAATATTGCAGCAAAAGAACTAAGATTTTTAAATAAATACTCTTATTGTTTTACATGTTGCTATATATTTAAGGATAACATATATACATACATATATATATATATATATAACGATAATGATCTCTGATATGGGCTAAAAATAAGACCTAAAGACACAATTAATGTTGCATTAATTAGACCTAGCCTGATCCAAAGATGAAGCCTATTTATGAGGCCCGAAACCCCAATTAAATATTAATTTCGTAATTAATATTAAGGGTTAATTAACAGCTTGCAAATAAGAGCCAAATAAGGATATTATCACTACAAGGAGTAGCCTCCAAGGCACGCTGTCATACAAGGAAACAGACTCCTACAAGGAAGGAGTCTATAACCTTCCTCAAGGCGGTGATTTGCCCACCAAGTCACCTAATCCAACTACGATTCTAGGGCTTCTCAGCCTATATAAAGGGTCTGACCCCTCATTCTCAGAATAATGTTTTTGGGCAGAACTCAATACGTCACTAACGTTTTGGCTTAATCCTCGAATAAGGACGTACAAGTCACTGCGTCCTAGGTGAGCTCTCGCCGCCATAGCCTCGAGGGCACCATCACCTAGAACTATGTTGGCTTGATTCTCTAGCAATACAGAGATACGTAGGCATCTTGTGAGGACCGATCAGTCTCGGACACAAGAACAACCATTAAAGCTCGAAGCTCATCATACCTTGTATTTAATACATACAAACCCTAGCCGTAATTTATAAACCCTCAATTTTATTCCACAACAATCTCAATCCTATTTTTACTAATTTAAATTATCTTTACAATAATTATTGTGTGGTGCAGTTTTATCCCCAAAATGTTGTATTTTCTTTCCACACAATTTAGATTTTTTTTTTAAAATGATGCTTATAAAATTTTCAGTATGAATTTTTTCACGCAATTGCCATCAAATTTTTATATGATTTTTAATTAATAGTAAATATAAAAGTGATTACCCTTTCTACCCACTTTTTATTATCTCCTGTCCAAATTGCCCAGATTCGTGAACAGACGCCCAAAATGTCCACGGGATACGCCTTTGCAATAGGAGTATGTTTAGAAGTTACGCCTGTGAAGACAACGTGTTGTGATGATACGCCTACTCTGTTGGCGTAATTGGGCTTGGATGTGCCTTACAGGATGGCGTATTTGATGATACGCAACTTCTGAATGTGTATCCGTGTTCTTCTTCGTCTCCAAGCTCTGGCAACTGAGCTCTCGACGGTGACTTCTCTCTCATTCTTCGTTCACCCCTTTCCCATGGTCTTCCAGTCACAAAATTCAAACCAATCGAACCGCCTTCATCTCCTGGACAATCCTATACAAGTTTTATTTCATATCATTTGCCATAATTCTAGATCTCAAGGTTTATATTTCAAATCGCGTTTTCGGCGATCGATTTTCCCTCCCTCCCGTTCACCCCTCTTCCGTGTTTTTTTAGGCACATTATACAGACCAATAACTTCGTCTCTTCACCCTCTACACATCCATACATGTTTTATAGCGTTTTATCAACCAGAATGGAAACACCCAAATTATTATTGGACGCCGGCGGTGGTTGCTCAGCTGAGCTCCCGACTACTACAGTACTAAACCGGGTTGCGCCAGACCCATGGTCGTGACCCGTGGGTATTTTGGGCAGTATTTTGAAAATTGGGTATTTTGGATAGTGGGTAGGTAAAAATTGGATATTTTGGGCATTCTTTCAAATATCAAGCATTGTGCGGATCTAATTTATATTATTAGTTCCCCCGACTATAGACTTTTTTTTGTCAAGGACTATAAACATTTTTAAATATAGTAAAATCTCGTTAAATTAATACTCGATAAATTAATAATCTCTCTAAATTAATAATCTCTCTAAGTTAATAATTTTTTCTGGTCCCAACTTGGGACAGTTCAAAAAATGATCAATTTCGATAAGATAATAAGAATCTATTTTTTTTTGAAAATTTCTAATAAATATATGGTCCCAATAATATTATAAATTAATAAATTCTTTATAATCATAAAAATATATGTGTTACTCTTTTGTAAATTACTCATCCTTAACCCTCTTTTACATCCAAAAGTTCGAATTTCGTATTTTCGTAAAACATTATTAATCAATGCTTTTTATGTCTTGAGTATTTTTTTACATACAAAATGTTCCAAAAATGTTTTTATCTTTGATATCATCTAAATATATATGAATATTTACTGTGAATGTCGCAAATACTCATTGAATTTGTAGAAGAATATATATTGAATTAATTGAATTAAGTATATGATAGAATATATCTTTATATATATTTTAGATGATTTTATTCTCATATTTATTGTGTTTTGCATTGATTTGGATTTTTATTTAATAGATTTTATTGTTTTATTGTAGGAAATAAAGAATTCATGACTTGGAAGGATTTGGAGCAAAAAGAGCTATTTTGGAGATAAAATAGGAGAAAATTCGTACTATTGGGCTACACGGGCTGTCTAACACTGTTTGTGCCGTATCTTGAGTTCCAGAAGTCAGAATTTGACGATCTTACTGTCCACGCGAAGCTTGTGTAATTTTCTTTAATTCAGAGGTGGTCCAATAAGCAAAATCGAGATGAAACAGCCCAGAAACAGAGGAGTAAATATAGTTACGAATTTTAATTAAGGAATCCTATTCAGTTATGGAATCCTACTTGTAATTTATTTAGAGTATTAAAATACTTTTATTGGGCAAGACTTTTAGAGCCTATATAAACACATCTAGGGTATTATTTTATGGAGGAGAAAAAAGGGATGTAATATTAGATCAGATAATATAGTTTAGAGTAGATTAGTATTATTAGTTGGAGATGTAGAGAAACACCATGACTCTTCTTTTGGGTGACAACATTGAAGTTTGAAGGTTTTGTTCTCTTAATCTTTTCTTTGTTCTTATTAGTTTAATTATGTTTTCTTGTTTTACTAGTTGTTTTACTTGTTTAATTATTAGCGAGTAGTTATTTCTAGGGCTTAAAGGGAAGCCATGTTTGCACTAATATTGGCATGATTTTCATAGTGGTTTGATTGGTTATGGTTAATTCTGATTGATATGTTTTAATCATTAATTTGTGTAATTGGCCAATATCATGGATTAATTATATGCAAATAGGGGTATGGATCAAGAGATTTACTTACTAGAGGCATACATACGATTAGCAGAATTGAATTTGAGTGCGGAAGCATCATTGGATTTCTGAGAGCGTTAATGCTTGGAAGAGATTAACTTGACTCTAATTACCTGATTGATTGAATTACTAAAAGTGGTTAATTGTGTTGAATGTTTCGAGAGTGTTAATGCTTGAAAGAGATTAACATACTCTAGTTATAGGATCACATTGATTGCTTTAGCTTAAGAGCCAATTGTGTAAGCATGGTGGACTTGATTGCCCTAGGTTTTAAATAATTTGTTTATCATCTGTTTAATTAGTGTTAATCTAGTTTAATTAGTTAATTAATAATTCTTCAATAATCGTTTGATCCCTGAAACAATTAGCGATAACTGAAAAGGAATTAGTAGAACCTATCTCCTTGTGGATTCGACCCGCTTGCCATTTGTACTAGCAATAGACACCGTGCGCTTGCGATTAGGTATAATTTGACACATCAAGTTTTTGGCGCCGCTGCCGGGGAGACAGCGAGTTTCTGTTGATTTTAATTTAGTTGTTTTGATTGTTTCCATTGTCTCGTTGGAACCTTTGTTCCAATTGAGGCAAATTTTACTGCGTTTTCTTGGCTTTGTTGAGTGTCTACAGGTTTGCAATGGGTGAAGTTGATACTTTTGCACTCTTATCTTCCCTAGTAGAGGCACATACTCGAGAGATTGCCATGTCGAAGACTACAGAGCCCACTATGCGTCCAATGAGTATCAATGAGATGTCACAAGTGGCCACTAAAACTTACAACTTCTGTCAAATTTGCGGTGTGCAGGGTCACTATGGTTTTGAATGCTCTTACAATGTCTACAATTCTCAGAGTGCTCAGTTGGGACAAATGAATTCTTTTGAAGAAGGATATGGGTACAATCAGTATTCAAACACTTTTGATCAAGAATGCGTGAATCAACCAGATTTCTTCTACCAGGACAATGGTGCTCAAAATTTTTCATATCATAATCAGCAACAGTTTGAGCAACAATATTATCAGTCATATGAGCAGCCACCACAGCAAGAATATCAATATCCTCCTCTACAAGAAGATCTACATGTTTCTCAACCCAGTGTAGATGTGCAAGCTGATCAGACAAATGAGATGTGGGATATCTTGAATAAACTGCTAAAGAGTTTTGAAGAATTAGAAACTCAAAGTTTGGCGATCGAATCTCAAATTGCACAGTTGGCTAACTCTTCTACTACAGGGCAGCTCGACTATTTACCATCATCATCTATCCGATCCGAAGAGGACCTGATTGCTATCAATCTCACAAGCGATCAGGAATATGATAGTTTCTCCATGAATGTTGATGATGAGGCCATTGATAAAGAGAAGGAGTATGCCACCGATGACGAGATCAATGATGTTACTGCAACCAAGGACAATGTGACTGATGATGAGGCTACAAAGGAAAGCAATATAGAGATGGTTGTTGTTTCTCTTCCACAACCTGTGCCTAAGCTACCATGTATTGATAAATTTGCTCTCGATCTAGCCTCTACTTACAAGGCTTCTTTGCTCAAGAACACTTATTTTAAGGTTGATGTGATAACAAATATTGTCCAAGATGATATTTCTCAAATTCTGGTTGAGGATCCATACAAAGTGGCTCCTACGTTTCAAGCTCGAGAAGAGGGAGAAGATGGAAGTGTCTTATTAGCCAATGATGTGATAAGACAAGATGTCCGAATGACTCCAGTGAAAGTGAGGAGTGAAGAAAAGCCACCACCAGAACCTCCACCTTATGTCAAGGGAGTTCAATATTTTTGTGGTTTTGAATTTTATCGTTGTTTTATCACAAAGTTTTCCAAAGCCGTACAAGCACTTACTGAATTGTTGCTTATTGATGACATATTTTATTTTGCTGATGCTTGTTTGGAGACTTTCTGCAGGATAAAGACAACCACAGATGTTCTTGATACTTTTTGTGGTGGCGAGTTTATGATCGAGAAAGTGGATATTACGCCTTTACCGAAGTATTTTTGAGGAGGTCAAGCTAATGACTCTAAAAAAGCGCTTCTTGGGAGGCAACCCATGGATCATGCTTCTGCAAAGGGGAGTTCTTCTTTCCTTCTGTTTTATATATTGTAGATTTCTTTGTTTAGTTAATGAGTCATTGAGGACATTGACTCGCTTAAGTGTGGGGAGGTGTTCTCGGTGTTCTCAACGTAGTGTATATAAAAAAATTAAAGAAAAAAAAATTAAAAAAATTAAAAATACCAAAAATAATTCTAGCCATGCAATTTGATTAGTTGTTGTATTTTGCTTGATACACACATGCATGCTTTAGGAATTTTGTGCTCTTGACGCTTTTGTATGAGAAGTGATGTGCTTTGTTCTTGTGCACACACTTACACTAGCAAGTTGAAGCTGGTAGACTTAATTGGATGTTGTAAGTGATTAGAATGACATGAATATGTGCAAGATGACTTGGTTTACATGCTTTGAGTACAAGTAGGTGCGTTAGAGAGTCTTGTTACCTGGGATTGATTATGTTTTGTCACACCAAGTGAGTTTTGAGCCTATATGCATATCTTTTGCATGATTTCGTTTGCTTGAGTGTCCACATGTTGTTTTCATTGCTAGCACTTGCTTGAAGTCTTTCTTAAGATGCATGACATTAATTGATGATAACATGATAAAGGCAATTAGGTATAACCTCATATTTCCTATATATCCAAGCCATTTATACATGATCCATTAGTTAACCCTTTGAGCCTAATCTTATTCTTTCGGTGACACACCACATTACTTGCCATTATCCTTTTTATTGTGTTAGCCTTACATTAAATTTGAACCCAATTGTCAAAGGCTAGTATTGTTCGTAAGGGAGTGATAAGGTGTGCATAAAAAGGGGGTTTTATTGATGATCATAACTTTGGGGGAATATTTGGGGTTTGGTTCATAGCTTGTTAGTCGAAGTTTGAAATCATATTTATGGGATCATTGTTCTTGCTATTACTAAGCTCTCTTGAAAAAAAAAGAAAAAAAAAAGAAAAAAAAAAGAAAAAAATAAATAAATACGAGAGCATACTTATTCTTTGTGATCCTACTTTGATTCGACTAGTCAAGTTGTTTATAAATAAAAGCTCAAGTGTGGGGAGGTATTTAGTGGTTTTAATAAGTATGGGAGTTGTTTGAATTTCAATGTCAGGTACTAGCTTTTGACTTAACCTTCTTTGGCTTTCTTGACATACCTTGTCCCTAGCCCCGTTACAACCTTAACAAAGACCTTTTGATTGTCATTGATGATGTATGTTGCGTTAAAGGTTAGATTGATAACAAGGACGAAGCATGTTTATGATATTGTTGGAGTTGAGTGAAACACTTACCAATTGTTTTGAGTGAATATTTTTGTGAGTGAACGGTGAGTTGTTGCTTTTGCATAGGATATCCCAGGTTGTGTCTCAAAGATGTGCTCTTGTGTGCTTAGCATGTTTACCAACCTATTCTTACATTTGACATGAATTTCTATGATCTTATGCATCTTCTTTGAGTAGACTACGTGAATACTTGCACTTTCGACACCAAGACATCGTATGTTTGCTTTGATTCTTTAGTTGATGTGGCATGAGAGGACTTGTGTGTGTGGTGTTGTGTTAGCATTGATCTTTTGCATGGTTAGATGAATTTTGTGGGTATATTCACTATAAACCCTCACGAGACAACACTCGTCCTACTAGGGCTGCCTAGGGGTTTAACGGCTTGTTGCATATGCTCAATGCAATCGTGTCATCTACGAAAGTGATGTTTGTTAGGACTTAGTTTTTATTTCACTTATTTGCCCGAGGACGTGCAAATGCTTAGTGTGGGGATGTTTGATAGAATATATTTTTATATATATTTTAGATGATTTTATTCTCATATTTATTGTGTTTTGCATTGATTTGGATTTTTATTTAATAGATTTTATTGTTTTATTGTAGGAAATAAAGAATTCATGACTTGGAAGGATTTGGAGCAAAAAGAGCTATTTTGGAGATAAAATAGGAGAAAATTCGTACTATTGGGCTACACGGGCTGTCTAACACTGTTTGTGCCGTATCTTGAGTTCCAGAAGTCAGAATTTGACGATCTTACTGTCCACGTGAAGCTTATGGAATTTTCTTTAGTTCAGAGGTGGTCCAATAAGCAAAATCGAGATGGAACAGCCCAGAAACAGAGGAGTAAATATAGTTACAAATTTTAATTAAGGAATCCTATTCAGTTATGGAATCCTACTTGTAATTTATTTAGAGTATTAAAATACTTTTATTGGGCAAGACTTTTAGAGCCTATATAAACACATCTAGGGTATTATTTTATGGAGGAGAAAAAAGGGATGTAATATTAGATCAGATAATATAGTTTAGAGTAGATTAGTATTATTAGTTGGAGATGTAGAGAGACACCATGACTCTTCTTTTGGGTGACAACATTGAAGTTTGAAGGTTTTGTTCTCTTAATCTTTTCTTTGTTCTTATTAGTTTAATTATGTTTTCTTGTTTTACTAGTTGTTTTACTTGTTTAATTATTAGCGAGTAGTTATTTCTAGGGCTTAAAGGGAAGCCATGTTTGCACTAATATTGACATGATTTTCATAGTGGTTTGA
Source organism: Kitagawia praeruptora (assembly GCA_037693485.1). Taxonomy (NCBI): domain Eukaryota; kingdom Viridiplantae; phylum Streptophyta; class Magnoliopsida; order Apiales; family Apiaceae; genus Kitagawia; species Kitagawia praeruptora. Next base: position 22,603,422 of record CM075347.1, read on the forward strand.
TTGGTTATGGTTAATTCTGATTGATATGTTTTAATCATTAATTTGTGTAATTGGCCAATATCATGGATTAATTATATACAAATAGGGGTATGGATCGAGAGATTTACTTACTAGAGGCACACATACGATTAGCAGAATTGAATTTGAGTGCGGAAGCATCATTGGATTTCTGAGAGCGTTAATGCTTGGAAGAGATTAACTTGACTCTAATTACCTGATTGATTGAATTACTAAAAGTGGTTAATTGTGTTGAATGTTTCGAGAGTGTTAATGCTTGAAAGAGATTAACATACTCTAGTTATAGGATCACATTGATTGCTTTAGCTTAAGAGCCAATTGTGTAAGCATGGTGGACCTGATTGCCCTAGGTTTTAAATAATTTGTTTATCATCTGTTTAATTAGTGTTAATCTAGTTTAATTAGTTAATTAATAATTCTTCAATAATCGTTTGATCCCTGAAACAATTAGCGATAACTGAAAAGGAATTAGTAGAACCTGTCTCCTTGTGGATTCGACCCGCTTGCCATTTGTACTAGCAATAGACACCGTGCGCTTGCGGTTTGGTATAATTTGACACATCAGTATAAAACATAAATTGTACAATTCATTCTATTTAAGTGTATATAATTCTAAAATTTTCTTTGATATAATTTTTTTTTTATAAATTAATTACTAATTTATCGATTAATTAATAACTCTCTAAATTAATATAATTTATATTAATTTATAGAGGTTTTATGTAATGACTTCCGTTTTCTGACATCTAATTACATATCAATAGAAAAATAACTTTTGGAAGAATTCTCACAAAGCCCTGTCTTTCATACGTTCTAATTATAATTAAAAATTAATAGTTCAAATAATTTAAGTTATCTTCCAGTGGCTATGAAATCTTATGAATGAGTCGTGAACTAGACATGAACAAAAATATTACAGTACATGTTAAACTTACATGAATTCCGTATGTTTGCCGTGAAATGTTTGCCTTGATTCTTATTTTGGTCGATCAGTTGAAACCTTTGTGCATATGCATGTTCTTTTGTAATTAAAATATATATAATCGAGTCAAGATTAATGGTGTAAATTTGAAATTACTCTCATTCGCATGCATTGAAAATCAAGGGCATAGTAATATGTTAATAATGCTTGGACTTTTATTTATTATCAAATGCCGAAGAACTTGGAGTTAGGAGTACTTTATACTAGAAACATTGCATAGATTCCCTCAAAGAAAGAAACAGTGTAGAGATTGACAGTCAACTGCAGCTTAATTGCGGAGGCCTTTGAAATAGCTTTTCGGGTGGCTCTCAAAATCTTTCCTGAACATGAAACTATCTTGACCACGAGCCTTCATCACTTCCTTACCCGATCCCTGGACATTGGTTCCAAAGGACCAACCGGTCCAACCCGAACCTTTTTGCGTACCATTAGTTTTGGTGGTCATAGAAGTAGTAGTTTTTGTGCTTGAAGAATCACCCATTTTCGGGCTTGAAGAACCACCCATTTTCACTCTAAATATGCACCGAATACTTGTTGGAACGCGTAAGTAGACAGTTTGTTGGTTTATATAGGAAGGGACATATGGAAGTATGGAACACACAATCACATAATAACGGATTAACGGGTTTCCAAAGTGTATTTGTAGTATGAGAAACTTACCTTGTGACGTTCCCATTCATATAAAAATGATTGTATAAATTTAATTAGGGTATGATTTATGTGAGAACATTGAGAACAATTTTTCTGTACTTTAACAATTTATATGTAAGAATAGTGAAAAAATTATTGTGCACTCTTTTAAAAAGTGCACCTGAACAATTTTTTTTTGATAATCTTGTGTTCGAGTCAGCTTACTATGATTTTGGTGTGGTATCGAGAGTTCCCTTCTAGAAAGAATTTGTTATATAAGAATATGAGAGAATCACTTAAAATGCATTTAAATTGTCCTTTATATAAGGCCCCTGGCTGGGCCCTTTTACAAAATAATCTTATAATTCTATCCTCTATCCATTTATCGAAAAAAAAATTTAAATTTTTTTAAAAAAATTAAAAAAACTGCTGCCTTGTCATCATTTTTTTTAAAAAAAAAAATAATTTTTTTTATTTTTTTTTTGTAATTTTTTTTTTATAAATAGATAGATGGTAGAATTATAAGACTTTTTTGTGAAGGTGCCCCTGGCGGGGCCCTAAGAAATAAATGGAAATAAATGGTTTAGATTGATTCTCTCATATTCTCTATATAAGGAGGTCCTCCCTAGAATAATGGCCGTGGTATCAATCAACTGAGAGATCCATAGAGGGCAGAATATAATTATTCTACATATTTTTCACATTTTCATTGTTTTATTATTATGTTGTATAATATGTATAATAGAGTTCTCACTATTTTCATACTAACTTCTCAGCAGAGGCCAAATTTAATTAAATTTAATTAAGGTATATAAGTTTAATTATTTTAAAAAAATATGTGTGAATGATATAGTAGGAACTCGGACATTGACAAAAATAATAAGTGAGCGAGGTCATCGGCAAAAATGGTTTCTTTTTTAGGAAGACATTGACGCGCGACCCCAAAAGCTAGTGACGAACTAAGAGCATCTCTAAGAGACTACTTATTCATATTCCTAACTTGAATTTTAAGAAATGAGTGTAAAAATAGTGCTTCAATAATGTCCTAGTGATTCCTTAAATCACTAGGACACTCCTCTCATACCTTAAATTAGGATTTTCTTTCTTATTTTAAGGTTATCCTAACTTATATTTTATTGTAAAAAATTGCAAACATTCACTATCTCTCTATTGTATGTTGTATTTTTAATGATAGAAAATACTTTTAATTAATAAAATATCAAATAAGAAATGAGTATAGGGAACATTGTTGAAGATGAAACTACTTATTTATGTCCTAAATTACTAGAATCTAATTTTTTATATTATATTTAAGGAATGAGTACTTAGTATACTGTTGGAGATGCTCTGATATATTTGTATCTGTTAGAGACCCATCTCCTTAATGGGCCGAACCAATGATCCAGTACCTCGAGCCCGAATGGAGGCCCATATTCATCCGGTCCAGTTGCCGATAACGGTCATATGGTTCCAACTCCCGTGAACGTGGGACACGTCGGCACACGATGCCCACTCTCCGGGTAACCGCCCGGAAGGAGAAGAATATTAGTGAGGTTCATCCTTTCATTTTAGAGACACAATTTACACACAACACAAACTCTCTACGTTCAATATTACTCATCAAAAACCGACTAACTTATTCTCACACCGGAGGTGAATCGGGGGGCCAAACCCTCGCATTCTTCTCATTTGCAGGTCCGACCGAACTCAGGTCCGGCGAAATACAGTCGTAACATTTGGCGCCGTCTGTGGGAACGTAGAGATACGTTTTTGCTGAGTTATACAGTCAATCATGGCGAACGAAACCGAGATACCAACAGCTGACGACAGCACTATGGCCGGAAATAATCGCATCACTCCTCCCATCACCCCAAGGCTCCTGATTTTTGATGAAGAGGGGGACATACCATCTCCCGAAGAGCAACGGGAGATACTCATGAAGTGGCGAGAGGAACAAAAGGTCAAGGGGAAACGGAAAGAGATAAAAAAAGAGAAGTGCAGCAGGGAGGCCGAACTTCTGGCCAAAAAGAGGGAGGCCGACCGTTTAAGGCTAGAGGCCCTAAAGCTCCAAAGGGAGGAGATCGAGTTACAGGAGAAGGCACTCCGCGAAGCTCTAGAAGCCGAAGACCCGGGGTTGGACGACCGAAGAGATAAGAGGCCAAGAACCAGAAATGATGAAGATGAGTCAGGGGACTCTGAATCAAACTCGAGGAGAACCCGGTCAAGGGTAGTTTATTCCTCCGATTCGGAGGAGGAGGGTCCACATACGGATGATCGCATCCGAAGGATTGAGAAGGCCATGTTTGGAGAGAGAGAAAGGTCAGCCACGAGCCAGTGGTGATCGAGGACGTTGAACATTTTCGACCGCCTCCCGTAAGGCAGTTTCCGAAGATGAACGAGTTTAACGGAAAGGGTGACCCCGAAGACCACTGTGAGAAGTATGAGTCGCTCATGACTGGGATGGGGCACTGTGATGTGATGCTCTTCAAGATGTTCAAGACCTACCTAAAGGGGAATGCATCCATGTGGTACAGGTCATTAAGACCTAGGTCGATAGGCTCGTATGAACAGGTAAAGAAAAAATTCTTGAGGCACTACTCACATTTGTGCCGAAGAGAGAAGGATACGGAAGCCCTGATCCACTGCAGGCAGGGACCGAACGAGGATTTGGGTGATTACTTGGCAAGGTTCAAAGAAGAAGCTGGTATGGTTACCAACTTGGATAAGGTCAAGGCGGCTGAATTTCTCGCAGCAGGCCTCGACCCTGTTAAAGGTAAGAAGCTTCGATCTTCTCTTTATGATATGCCTCCCAAATCTTTGAATGATATATATGTGAGAGGAGAGGCTATTAGAAGAAAATTAGAATCAATTGGGGGGTACAAGGAGAACAAGAAAAATGATAGGTATGACAGAAGGGACGACCGGAGGGATGATAGAAGGGACGACCGAAGGGGTCGAGGAGACATTAAGAGCAGACTGAATGACACGAGGCCCGACAAGGGGGCCGAACGAAGAAGAGATAGGGATAGTACTGTGTTCACACCAATAAACACACCTATCTCGAAGATTCTCCATGAGATAAAGGGTAAACCTGGGTTTGTTAGACCACCCAAGTTAAAGACCCCTGAAAATAGAAGAAGCGACAGCAAATATTGTGACTATCATCGGGATAAAGGTCACAATACTGATGAATGTTACCACTTGAAGAAACTGATTGAGAAAATGATAAAAGACGGGGAACTGACCAAGTTCGTGGGAGATCTGAGGGACAGTTTAGACGATAAGGAAAAGAAGAGAGACAACAGAGATGCCGAAGGTTCAGAAAAATATCGGGGCGAAGTCAGAACTATATCCGGAGGAACCATCCTTGATCGGGACAGCAAAATAGCCCGAAAGAAGTATGCCAGGCAAATCTACAATCTCTACCAGTCAAATGCCGCCAAGCAAGCACTTCCGATATCATTCACGGAAGATGATTTTGAAGACGTGATATGGCCACACGAAGACCCTCTTGTCATAAACCCCGTAATTAGGGAAAACAAGATTTGGAGAGTGTTGGTCGACGAGGGAAGTTCGGTCAACATATTGTATCATCGAACGTATTGCAAGATGAACTTGGGTGGTGAACAACTGGAGCCGTGCCATAAGGCACCACTGTACGGCTTCGGCAATCAACCTGTACCGATTGAAGGCACGATTACGCTTGATATTTTGTTGGGAAAAGCTCCGTACACTATGGTTAAGGAAGCAAAGTTCTACGTCGTTCAGGTGGACAACCCATATAACGGGATCCTGGGGAGGCCAGCCTTGTCGCTCTTTCAGGCTGTTTCATCCATTCCCCACCTCAAGTTGAAGTTCCCGACCGAGTATGGGGTCGGAGAGATGAGGGGCGATCAAAAAGCCGCCCGAATTATCATGTTGGAAGATCTAGAGAAAGATAGGGACGCTGAAATGAATGAAGCGGGAAAAAGGAAAAGAGGAGAAAATGACACTGGGGGCAGCCACCGACTACTGAACATTGAGTTGGAAAAATTTGGTGCCGACCTGTCGAGCCCGATTGCTGAGCCGGCTGCCGAAACCGAAGATGTAGAGCTGTATGTGGGTCAGTCGGGAAAGATGATCCAAATTGGAAAGAGCATGGAGCCGGAATTGAAAGAGAAAGTCATCAAAGTCATTAGGGAATTCCACGACGTATTTGCATGGAATCCCGAAGATATGCCAGGTTTGGACCCTGCGGTGGCCAAACATTGCCTAAATGTAGCTCCCGAAGCCAAGCCCGTAAGACAAAAGAAGAGGAATTTCGCCATGGAAAGGCAGAAAGTAATTCAAGCTGAAGTGGAAAAATTGCTGGAAGCAAAGTTCATCGAAGAGATAGACTATCCCGATTGGTTGGTGTTGTGCCCAAAATCCGCATTGGGCTTGATTTAAGGCCCACTAAAGTTATGGGTTTGAGCTAAGAGAGTATAAGAAGATAGGTTGGGCTAAGTATGGATACATAGGCCCAACAACCTTTGTTATGATGGATAATCATTATATATATATATGGATTATGTATATATATGTGGATTTATGATGGAAAATCATATAAACCAGAAGATAATAACGGATTTATGAACGATACCTACCGGATAATCATGGCTGGTGGAATAACTAACTTGATCAGCTTGGGTGAGGAAGATAAAACTTATCAAAACATGGGATAAATATCCAATCAATTTCCTAACCAAATAGAACTACATATTGGCTTGATCCCTATTTAATCCGGGATCAACGGAAGACTCGGAACATGTGTTGTTACGAAATTCCTCCAACAACAGTTGGCGAATGTAGTAGTGGTGAAGAAATCAAATGGCAAGTGGAGAATGTGTGTGGACTACACTGACCTGAATAAGCATTGCCCGAAGGACCACTATCCCTTGCCGAACATTGATCAACTGATAGATGCTACTTCGGGGCATCAAATACTCAGTTTTCTGGATGCATTTTCAGGATACCACTAAATTGCCATGAATGCCGAGGACATTCCAAAGACAACATTCATCACACCGAATGGCACTTATGCCTATATAAAGATGCCTTTTGGCCTGAAGAACGCCGGGGCAACATTTCAAAAGATGATCAACAAGGTGTTCAAAGCCCAGATCGGTCGGAACATGGAATGCTACGTGGACGATATGATTGTTAAATCCCTTTTCAGGGATCATGTCGAGGATCTGAGGGAATGTTTTGAAACACTCAGAAGAAACAACACGAGGATCAACCCGAACAATTGTACATTTGGAGTAAATAGTGGGAAGTTTCTGGGATACATGGTTAGTGCCTGAGGAATTGAAGCAAACCCAGAGAAGATTAAAGCAGTCATTGACATGGAAGCGCCGAAGATGATCAGGGACATTCAAAAGCTGACCGGACGGCTAGCAGCCCTGAGGAGGTTCATTTCCAGATCGGCCGAAAAGGCCTTACCATTCTTTGAAGTACTTCGGGGGTCCAAGAATTTCGAGTGGGGGCCGAATTGCCAGAAAGCATTCGAGGAGGTTAAAGAGTACTTAGTAAAAGCCCCACTCTTAATGAGACCCGACCCGAAAGAAACATTGCAGCTGTACTTGGCTGTGAACGACCGAACTCTCGGAGCCGTGTTGGTCAAAGAGCACGAAGGGAACCAGCATCCGGTGTTCTATGTTTCTCATATTCTCAAAGATGCAGAAACAAGATATCCGAATGAAGAGAAGTTCGCCTATGGATTGGTAATGGCCGCAAGAAAGTTAAGGCACTATTTCCAAGGAAGGACGATCAAAGTTGTAACCGATCAGCCATTAAAGAAAATCTTGCAAAGGCCAGAGGCATCGGGCAGAGTGGTTTCTTGGGCGATCGAACTGGGGGAACATGATTTGGAGTATACACCAAGGACTTCGATCAAAGCCCAAGCACTAGCGGATTTCATGGTAGAATGCTCTTTCTCGGGGCCGAACGACTTGGCTCCTGAAGAGCAAATAATTCAGACACCGGGAAAATGGAAGTTGTTTATCGATGGGTCGGTCGCCAAGGAAAAGTGCGGGGCAGGGTTAATTCTAACAAGCCCAGAAGGATTTGAGATTTGTCAAGCTATCAGGTTCACTTTCCCGTTGATGAACAATGAGGCCGAATATGAAGCACTTTTGGCAGGACTAGATTTGGCAAGAAATCTGGAAGTTAAGCACATCAGGGCGTTCAGTGATTCCATGTTGGTGGTAAAACAGTTCTCAGGAGAGTGGGCAAAAAGATCCCCGAACCAAGGTATACGCCCTTAAGGTACGTGAACAATCTTTGTTGTTTGAAACTTTCGAGTTAACTCAAGTAGCTAGAGAAAACAATAGTCGGGCAGACGCCCTCTCAAGGCTAGCTTCGGCAAAAACCTAGAACCTAAATGGGTCCATCTATCTGACCGAAGTAAAGACGCCTTCGATAGACAAGAAGCAGTGCATGGAAATTCATCAAGGGGTCAATTGGATGACTCCCATCCGGGCATTCTTGGAGAAGGTACCCTACCACTTGACCGAAGGGAAGCACAGAAGGTGAAGTATCGGTCGGGAAATTACACTCTGGTCGGGGGTCGCTTATTTAGACGATCGGCAAGCCAACCACTACTTAGGTGTTTATACCAAGCTGAACAACAACTAGCTCTGGAGACGGTTCATGAAGGAATTTGTGGAGAGCATTTGGCAGGAAGATCGTTAGCCTTCAAAATTCTCAGGCAAGGGTTTTTCTGGCCAAAAATGAAAGAAGATGCATCCGAATATGCCAAGAAGTGTAGACAGTGCCAACTTTTCAGCACAATACCAAAACAACCACCCGAAGGAATGTCCTCAGTCCTTAGCCCGATTCCATTTGCTATGTGGGCGATTGATATTGTGGGGATCCTACCCACCAGCACTAAATAAGCGAAGTACTGTATTGTGGCGATCGACTATATGACTAAGTGGATAGAAGCAAAACCCCTCTCGGCCATTACCGAAGAGGTCGCGAAGAAATTCATGCTGGAACAGGTCATCTTGAGGTTTGGCATTCCTATGGTGTGTGTGTCCGATAACGGTACTCAATTCATTGGAAACAAGTTCAGAAAATTCCTGGCTCAATTCGGGATAAAGCAGAAGTTCAGTTCGGTAGGGCATCCCCAGGGAAATGGGGCGATCGAGGCGGCCAACAAAATTATTTTTGATGGAATCAAGAAAAGGCTAGGGGAAGCTAAGGGACTTTGGGCTGAAGAACTACCATGGGTCCTATGGGCTTACCGAACCACTACAAGATCTTCAACCGGAGAAACGCCTTTCAAACTGGCCTTCGGGACGGATGCCCTTCTACCTGTTGAAGTTGGTTTAGAGTCTTGCCGAACAGAAGTGTTTAACGTAGAAACAAATGAGTTCGGACTCCGAGCGAATGTGGACTTACTGGAAGAAGAAAGAGAGGCTGCCCACCAAAGAAACTTAAGGTACCAACTGCAGGCAGCCCAGTACTATGATTCGGGGGTGAAGAAGAGATCCTTCCGAGTCGGGGACTTAGTGCTTCGGGAGTTAGCCACCTCCATGCAAGCCAAAAAAGGCAAGCTTATGCCCAACTGGGAAGGTCCATACGTGGTAATTGAAGTGGTCCGATCGGGCACCTACAAATTGGCTCATCCGGACGGCAGCCCAATCAAAAACACCTGGCATGCCGCTCGCCTTCGCCGTTTTTACCAGTAAGCTTACTGGACAAATTTTATTGCTTTTTACTTTTGTATTTTGTCTTATGCAACTTTATTCTGAATTCCATAAGCTAGCATCAATCTGTAATCAAATCTATGTAAGAGTTGCATGAGTAATGAAAAGATTGTTTTGCTCCATTTTTATCCGTTATTGTTAAGCTAAGTACATTTATAGCCAAAAAGCTAAGTACGCAATATTAAGCTTAATAGACCCATGTTTGGGGCCGACCGTATAAAACATGCGCCCTTTAACTTATTGGTAGTGTTCAAGTACATTGTGTTTTAAGCTACAAATACTTGACGAATCCAAATTTGGAGCCGACCGAATGAAATTTGGCCTCTTACAAAATTGTCTTAGTATTCAAGTTGCTTTGACATTAATTAAGGTCGAGAGGAAATATTTTTCAGCCGACCGAACGAGACCTTAATCATTTACAAAACCCCTTAAATACTGGGGGACAACTAGGTTACGACCAAAAATGCACATACATGCTAGGCCGAAGCCGAAGATGCACAAACATATAAGTAATTATGCCAAGGCAATATAATGCCGAAGACGCATAAAAGTAAAATAAATATGCTAAGGCAAAATGAAGCCAAAGATGCATAGAATTAAGCAGAATTATGCTAAAGCAAAATGAAGCCGAAGACGCATAAGAATAAGCAAAAATTATGCTAAGGCCAATTGAAGCCGAAGATGCGTAAAAGAGAAAAATTATGCTAAGGCAAATCAAAGCTAAAGATGCATGAACAGAAACAAAAGCCAATTTAAGGCCGAAGCCGACGACGCATAAATAAGGATATTATGCAAAGGCAAACTTAAATAAACAAGCCCGAAGGCAAAGTGAAGTATTACAAGCCCGAAGGCACGAATAAAAAGCCTGAAGGCAAAGTTAAGCATTACAAGTCCAAAGGCATTAAAAATCAACAAAATTACAAGACTTCGTCGGCTGGAGGTTCGTCGGAAAGAGACTCATCTTCACCCGAAGAAACCTCTAAAGGCTGATCAGACTCCTCCCGACCGACCGGATCCGTCATCCCGAGTGTAAGATCAATCAGCTAAGTATGATCGAGGCCTAGAGAATTTGCCTTCAGCACAACGCCATCATATCCCATCTGATAGCATCTTTCTTCGGTAAGCTCAAGAGTCTTCTTCAGCTTCCGAACGTTCTTCCTTGTAGCTTTGAGTTGTTTGTTTCTCCACTCAACCCTAGCCCTCAAGGCGTCCATCTCCTGCAACCTTTCCTTCAAGGAATCATTCTCGGCCTTCAAAGAGTTAGCCTGGCCGGTGACCCTCTCCAAATCAGTGGTCGCATTCCGGAGGCCCTCTTCAGCCTTGACAGCCCGAATCTCCAGCTGATCGACCGCCTTCAACTTGGCTTGGATCCCTTCCATTCGTTCGGCAACAACGGCCGACCAGGAAACGCCCTGAAAACAAACAGGAGAAAAGAATTAAGCGGAGGCAAACATAACGGATAAGTACCGAAAAGAAAAACATAAAAACTCACCATGGAAAGCAAGGCCAACATTTCGGTGCAGGCCTCAAGGTCGTTCGCCTTAGCGAACGTTGGCCTGTCGGCTGGCAGAATGAGACCCCGGCAGAGATCGGGACCTACTATGGTAGATAGTTGGGGAGCAGGGACAATAATTTGATCTGTCTCGATAACTCCCCAGGGAGGAAAGTATACCTTCAGTCCGGAATCTCCCGACCGGCCCCTCTTTCGGGAGTCGGTTGAGGTGACCTGGACGATATCATCCCCCTGATCCCGCGGAGGAGAAGAAACCAATGGAGTTTCGATTCTCTTTCCTTGATCCGGAGCCGACTCCAACTCCTTGCCGGCCGATTGAGCAGTAGCATCGACTTCGGCTGTAGCAGTTACTGAAAGTTGAGCTGCTTTCCTGCGTTTGCGCTCAACGATATCCTGAAGAGAAGACACTGCACAAAAATGCTAGTGTTAAATATGTGCAACTGGAAATGAAAATGCAGTAAAGGAAGCATTCGAATGGAAATGAACAAGGCAAAGATAAATGTTACCACTACCCCAAAGGGCGACCAACCAGTCGTTATCCCTGCCGTCCGATACTGAAACCCTATTCATATTGAGTTCGCAAAGAAGACGATAATCATGTTTGTCCGCCTCCAACATTTCGGGATACTGCAACCTCGATGGGTCCAGATCCCGCCAGAGGCCATACTTTTCCATCTTCGGGCCCGAGATGAAAGCCCACCTCTCATGGGCCCCCTATTGTTGGAGTTTGTTTGAGCCCAATCGGCCTTACCGGTTCGGCGAGCTATAGTATAAAAGCCATTGCTTTTGGAATTCCTTCGGAGCTCATAATGATGCCAGAACAGGATTGTCCTTGGAGTCATCTTCTTGGCTAAGCATCGAGCTTGGAAGGCGTTTATATGGAAAAAGCTATTCGGATCCAGCTGCCCTACAGCAATCCCGAGTTGCTTCAGCAATTTCTTCAGTATCGGCAGCATCGGCAACCGAAAGCCGCATTTGAAAGCCATCTCGGATATGCCGGTAGCCACGCTTCCGCCGTAGAGAGGTGGAATCTCAGGGTTGTGCCAGATACGGTCTTTCTTCCTAGGTGTAAAGAAGTACCAGACATTCCTCTCTACAAGGTATTTCACTACGCCATAGATGGCTTTATACAACACTTAGGGGGGGTGTTACCTTCTCGAGTGTTACCATAGCTATGAAATTTTGGGCTTACCACAACACTCTAGTTTTGGTGTTACCATATCCTTAAAGGTATGTTACCATATATGTGGAAGGTGTTAAACTTAGTAACACCAAGGGCTGTGTTACCTTAGAGAGTATAATTAACATATTTTTGAATTTTATTTATAATTAACGATTTAATAATTATTAAATTTCAAATTAAATAATTTTAATCAAGTCCTTGAATTTATTATTATAAAAATAATATTCTATCAAATGCTTGAATTATTTATATTTTTACAATATCAATATATTTTTTAATAATTTTATTTAAAATATCTTAAAATAAAATAATATTCAAAAAATATTGGAAAAAATAACAGGATATTATAAGTTTAAATTATTAATGGAGAAATGTCACTGATTTTAAATAGGAGTATGATTTTAGCATCGATTTTGTGTTTTACGATGTGAAAATATTGTTTAGATATAAGACATCGCTTTCTTAAAACATTGGATATCAGTTTTTTAAGCAAGAGGGGTCTAAATCCGTTTTTAAAAAAAATAAAAACATATGTGTCATTACTCCCCCGCTTATTACCCGCTCTCACTTCAAACATTTCACCAAATTTTTATTTCCCATCTTTCTCTCAGTTCTCTTTTCCCCAATTTTATATTTTTTTATCCCCTTCATCGATACAGAGCTCTCTCCCTCGAGGTTCTCTCTATCTCGCCTCTCTCTCTCACAAACACAAACATAAACACCCACCTCCCTGCCTTTCTCTCTCACGACATCTCACTGTCTCCGACTATCTCTCTCTCATTGCTCACCTCCCAATCTCTCTCCTTGAATAAGAACTCTAGTTTTAGGCTATACAAACCCTAAATCCTCAAATTGCTTTTCAATTAGGCAAAACCTAGTTTTAATTTGTTTGAAATTGGCTCAATTGGTGTTAATTAGGCGAAATTGAAGCTTAAATCGCCCCACTATCAACTAGGTTGTTCACCAATACACATACCATTCTCCAGGTACACACACACACACACACACACACACACACACACACTCTTTTGCTTCCTTTGTAATTTTTGTAAGCCGTCCAAGCTTCCGCTGAAAATGGTACACACATATACAGTTTACAGTTCTTTTGTTTAGGCTCTTACTTGTTTTAATTTTGATACATGGGTTGAGATATTGTGTTTATGTCTTGATGTTTGATTGTGTAAAATATTAAAATCTATACTTTTTTATGCTAATTTGTTTAAATAAAGTGTTAATTTAAGAAAATTATATGGTTAGTCATGATTTTCTGTCTGCATTGTTTATGGGTATTTAACACTTACACATTGATGCTCTTTCAGGAGCGTTCTGTTTGGACCATACTCTACCTCGTTTCCTTACAAGACCTCACAAACTACCCTTTCAGAGTTGTTGATGAGATTAACCAGGGTCTGTCAAATTTCATGGAGACAACAGTAGACAATATTTTATATGTTGCTTTTTTGAAAGGTATAATGATATTCATTTTCGTAGGAATTGATCCTGTAAATGAGAGCAAGATGTTTCAGCAGTTGGTTAGAGCTGCTAGCCAACCAAATACACCACAGTAAGTACTTGGTTTAAGTGCAGTAAAGTATAAATTCTAGTGTCTTTCTCCTTGTGGGTTGTAGTTTGATTCGATATAGCAACTCTCGTATCTGTCGTTTATCTTGTGCTTGAGCTGAACTGTGTGATGTATTGACCATAATTTATTGCGTAGAATACATGAATTCGCAAAGCAATAACTTTTATCAGGTTCATTTTTGGATCAACTGACCAAATATTTAAGTATTAAAAAGTTAAGTATTAACATGGCTGTTAAGTGAGGGTCCTACAGGATCAAGTAAATTGTAAAATTTGAAATTCTATAGAAGAGCAAGAAAGAGCAGAATATGGTTGTTATGCAAGTTCATATGGTAAGTCACAACAGTAAGTGAACCTACTTAAATGATCTTTAAGTCGTTTGTAGTTATGTATTTGCGATTAACTTTTTTTCTACACTTGTACTTATTTATGAACCGTCTGATGAGAAGTATGCCTTCGTAATTATTGCTTTTGCATTGAGTATTGGACAGAGCTTACAATTCTAGTATGTGTTGTTGATTTGAAATTTCAGGTCTGATGTTTACAGCTATGGGGTTGTATTATGGTCACTTGCCACAAAGAAGATCCCCTGGGATCATCTTAACTCAATGCAGGTACACTGCCAATATCTGTATTTTGACGATAGAACAAAATAATAGGCAAAATGTAAGCTGAATCTTATTAGGTTGGGACCAAAATCAGGGAAATTATGTTGGCTGATCTTTATAAAAAAAAAACCCAAAGTCATAGTGAAGAAAGAGCTTAATTTTTCCATTTAGGGTAGTTCTATATGACTTTAGACACATTCAAAGTTATGTGACTATCATTATCTTTGTTTCTTTGACAAGACTGTTTGGTTATATAAAATGATTCAAGTTTTTACATGCAGTTTGCACCTGTGATAGTATGATTGGTCCTCCTTGCGAAGCATATAATCCCTCTGACTTCATCATATTCACTATTTTTGTTGTGAAGTTCTGCATTCGATGCTACAGTGAACATAATAAGATACAATAAGCAGATGTAAGTAATCTGCATTTCAACATTTCCAGTCTTGTATTTTTCTATAGTGATAGTTTTCTTAAAAATAAACTCCATGACAGTGTTTTGATATTCCTTGCATGCTATAGAGCAAAATGTAGTGTTTACCTTGAAGGGTTCATTGTCGGTTCTGTGAGCATTTGGCAATGTTTTGGCTTCTGCTGCTCGTGACTATAAAAAGATCTTAAATTATTTCCCTTTTTTAATTCCCTGTTTTTATTCTAATTTTTAGGTTTATGTTTGTACAATTTATGTGAAATTGATGTATTTCTTAAAATTAATTGAAGAGGCGATGAGTTTATTATTTTGATCAAGATGATTTTCCTGTATCCAAGTTGGTTTTGTGCCGGTCTATATAATCTAAAAGTTTCACTTTTTTTATTATCAAGAATTGTGGTTGACAGTGTTGGATTAGTATTAAAAGGTATATATACTTGGGTATTGAACTGCACAGGAAAATACTTGGTTATTGACACGAAAATACTATTTACAGAGATTATAATCTTCACAGGAACAGAGATGGAAAATGACATTTTCCTTCTACGTTGCCATGGGTGGAAGAGCGTCCAACTTTAAGTTCAATGGTGGCAATTGAAGCTTGGCCAGTTTGGATGGTCCTAGAGGATGGGTCTCCATCTGTGAGTTCTCCATCTAGTTCAAGTGTTGATTTGTGGGGGATATATTAGTTTTTGTTTAGATGTTTAAGTAAATGTAATCGGTTGTACGGTTGTACGATTTGTAATTTTTTATTCAAATTAATGATATTTACAATTTGTAGTTTTATTTTAAGATTTGAGATTCTATGCATTTTTTTATGAATATTAGAGGAAGGAAATGGTAGAAAAATAAATAAATTTGAATTAATAATTTTAAAACAAATAATGTCTGTGGGGACCACACGTGGGGCCCAGATAATTGGTTATTAATATTAAAAAATTATAACATCTAAGGTAACATAAATTTGGTGTTGCTATAGAATTGCTCAGTGTGTTACCTTATAGGTTTATGGTAACGAATTTGACTATGTTAGCTTATGTGTGTCGAGGTGTTACCTTAGACCCCAAAGGTTACATAGAACAAAACTATCCCAGCTAAGGTGTTACCTTAGCCTTTTTTTGGCCTTTGATAACATTTTTTAGGGTCTAAGGTAACACAGTCATGGTGTTACCGTAGGCTGTTTATGGCGTAGTGTTTGGAATGGAAATCTTCTATTTTTTCCTCAGTCAGTTGCGACCGGAAATTTGCCGCGGGATATACTTCGACGTCGCTTAAGGGTGAAACCTCCGAAGGACCAGCACCTTCGGTCGACCGATCCATGTCCCTGCATTCGGAAATGAAGAGACGTTAGCCCCGTACTCGGATAAAAAATAGGGATTCAAAAGGAGAGAAAGGCCGAGTACAGTAAGCCAGGATCGGTCGGGACACCTACAACCTAGGACGAAGGGATCCGAAAGCCTAAATCTACGGGAAATTAGAAGGTTCCGAAGAGAATTCCGAGAGATCGGGATGGTCCAAAGAGTGTTCTCAAGGTTCGAAGATCCCGAAGGAAGTTCTTGCCCAGGCCATCCTTCGGACCAATTCCAGAATCTTAGGGAAAGATAATTAAGGGACAAAATGGTACATCAAAAGTAGCCTAACTACTTGCAGGCATGTATATAGAACATTTGACAATCACAGGTAATTTTATGCATACATACGTATAGATATATACATGAATATATGGAGTGCGGAACAATTACGGTAAAGAAGCGAGAAGGGAAATGTCACTTACTGGTTTGAAGATTTTTGATGAGATTGAGTTCTCGAGGATAAATTGCTTGAATGTAGACGTCAACCGGAATCGGAGAAGAGAAGATGACTTCATCGGCGTTTCCAATCGTTGTCTGCGAAAAGCTCTGAGAAATAAAGATTTTTGCTCTGATGTTTGTTTAGTTGGTAAGCATAAAAGTGAGAATGAATGGGTTTAGAAGGGTTATATACAGAGACGCGTCGTTTGGACAAGAGACGTTTCGAATTCAACGGCGGAGATTAAAGCGTGAATCTCGAGATTAGACAGCTGTCAACCACAAGGGGACACGACTTCCAAGGAAACGTCTCGACCTTGTCCATCGTCCTTCTTATCTGAATAAGACGTCCGAAGAGTGAACACCGAAGATGGGCCTAGGCTTTAGCCTCCGTCCTGAGGATAACTCCGAACGAAGCCCAGGGACATGTTAGAGGCTCATCTCCTTAATGGGCCGAACCAATGATCCAGTGCATGGAGCCCGAATGGAGGCCCATATTCGTCCGGTCCAGTTACCGATAACGGTCATATGGTTCCAACTCCCGTGAACGTGGGACACGTCGGCACACGATGCCCACTATTCGGGTAACCGCCCGGAAGGAGAAGAATATTAGTCAGGTTCATCCTTTCATTTTAGAGACACAATTTACACACAACACAAACTCTCTACGTTCAATATTACTCATCAAAAATCGACTAACTTATTCTCACACCGGAGGTGAATCGGGGGGCCAAACCCTCGCATTCTTCTCATTTGCAGGTCCGATCGAACTCAGATCCGGCGAAATACAGTCGTAACAGTATCATTTGTGTTGGATCAGGACTGTATATTTGTATAGTGAAACTTGAATAATGAGTTCGCCTAACGAGTTGTCGAGTTCATAGTAGTTCCGTGTGGTACCTGCCTGTTTTGAAATCGTACGCATCTAATTTGTTTAATTGGTAGTGTCAATTGACTATTAAATTTTGTTAAAAAGAAATTATTCTCTTTTAATTCAATTTCAAAGGCTCTATTTCGAACATAATAATTATTTATCTAGTTAATATATGATTAACAATAAAAGTAATAATTATTTATCTAGTTAATATCTGACTAACAATAAAAGTAACCAATGTAACAAAAAATTATCTATATTTCACTAATAATAATAATTAAAATAAAATTTTGGACATGTTCACACAATAATATATTATTTTTATAGTAAAATGACATAAAAATTATCTTTAAATTTATTCCTGTTGGTACAATAATATTGTGCGAAGAAAAGGAAAAGCTCAATTATTTGTTCATATTATAGTTAGTTATAACAACTTTGAGAGTACAGTCATTTGTTCTTTTTTTTTTCTTTTTTTTTTGAAATGGTTGTTCATCTTTTTTTGTTCATTTCTTGTCTGGTGTGTCATGTGTGCAAGGCGTAAATGTTTGATTTTATAAAATGAACGCCTCATGAAAGTACTAACCTTCAATGAAGAATATGCAGAGTAATAACACAAGCATTACAGACATTTTTATATAAAATCAAGGAACTGATCACATAATCTTCTTCAGTTCTTCTTAATGATACAAAGTACCAGAAGAAATCATGACAATAACTAAAAACATTAACCAACATAGAGCTTAATGCTTACGAAGGCCTTCGAAATAACTTTTGGGGTCATTCTCAAAGTCATCCCTGAAAATTTTCTTACCATTCGTACCGGGAGCTACCATAACTTTCCTGTTTTCTTCTGATGATTTAGAAGATGAGAACAAGGAAACACCCCATGCAACTACACCAGCCACTGCCACCACGGCACCAGCAACCGCGACTGCTGTCTCTACCATCTGTTGGGTCGAATTCTTTTTTTTGGAGGACGAACCTTTATCTGGCCTATTAACCATATTTTGTGTTACAAATTAATGCTTCTACTTATTCTTTAGCTTGAAGATGAGTTTCAGCATAGTGATGGTCGGTTTATATAGAACAGAACAGTTTGTACTTTGTATACAATATACATACTGTTGGAATGCCTTGACTACTGTTCCTCCGGCGGCCTTGACTACTATTCCTCCGACGGCCACCAACCACACCTACCACCACCTAACCCACCTACCCCTTAGATTATGTCTATAAATAAGAAATGCATGTAAGCATTTGAAATTATCTGAGGCATCTGAAAATCTCTGTAAATCTGTTTATCCTCAAGATCAATAAACTATTTCTCTTCTGCATATAATCTTTCTTGCTTCAGTTATAACAAACTGGTATCAGAGATTTGGTTGAATCTGCTGAAAAATTCTCGCCGGAATTTTTGCCGGAGTTACTGTTCATCGCCGGAGAAGACGACACTGTTCCGGCGGAGTTACTGTTCATCGCCGGAGAAGACGACACTGTTCATCACCGGAGAAGAAGACACTGTTCATACGGCACTGTTCATACGGTACTATTCATACGGCACTGTTCATACGGTACTATTCATACGGTACTGTTCACGGGCACTGTTCACGGGCACTGTTCACGGGTACTGTTCACAGTCACTGTTCACGGGTACTGTTCACAGGTACTGTTCACGGACACTGTTCAACGGTACTGTTCACGTATACGGTACTGTTCACGTATACGATTCTGGGAGAAAGATGTCTGGTGGTATTAGCGTCAAGGTCGACAAATTTACCGGGAGAAATAGTTTCAGTCTATGGCAAATCAAGATGCGTGCCCTGTTAAAACAACAGGGGCTCTGGGCGCCGTTGAACACAAAAACGGTTGCTTCTACAAGCGCTGAGATGGCCATTCTGGAAGAAAAGGCACATTCAACGATTCTGTTGTGTCTTGCAGATGATATTATTACTGAAATTGCGGAGGAGGATACTGCGTCTGGTCTGTGGTTGAAGCTTGAAAGTCTTTACATGACGAAGTCTTTAACAAACAAGTTGTTGCTGAAGCAACGTCTGTTCAGTCTACTAATGCAGGAAGGTATGCCTCTTCGAGATCACTTAGATCAATTAAACACAATTTTATTAGAATTGCGTAATATTGATGTTAAAGTTGAAGATGAGGATGCTGCTTTGATTCTGTTAGTTTCTTTACCATTATCGTACGAGAACTTTGTGCAATCGTTTATTGTTGGTAAAGATACTATTTCTCTAGAGGAGGTTAGATCTGCTCTTCATTCTAGAGAGCTGCGCCATAAGGCGGCTGGTACAGGTGCAGATAATCATGCTGCTGGGTTGGTAGCTAGCTGGAGTAATGGACATGGAAAGTCGGGAAAGAAATCAGTTCCTAAGGGTCCAAAACCTAATGATATCTGTAATTACTGTAAAGAGAAGGGACACTGGAAATCTGACTGTCCCAAGAAAAAGAAGCAACAGGATAATTTGACAGATACTGCTGCTGTAGCTGATGCTACTTCTGAAGAAGATATTGCTCTTGTTGCTGCTGATGACACGCATCACTCTGATGTGTGGATTCTTGATTCTGGAGCGTCTTATCATATATGTCCACGCAGGGAGTGGTTTACAACCTACGAGCAAGTAGACGGTGGCAAGATTTCTATGGCTAACAGTTTTGCTTGTGAGACGGTTGGAATAGGCTCGATTAAAATTCGGACACATGATGGTAAATTCTGCACATTGAATGATGTTAGGCATGTTCCACTAATAACAAAGAATCTGATATCTTTGAGTATGTTAGACATCAAAGGTTTCAGTTTTCAAGGTGAAGGTGGAGTTCTACATGTCTGCAAGGGTTCTAATGTGGTTCTGAAAGGTGTTAAACGTGGTACCTTGTATCTTCTTCAAGGTTCTACGTTATCAGGTTCTGTTGCTGTCGCGTCCTCGGAGAAGATTAAGAGGATGCGAACTGATAATGGTCTGGAATTTTGCTCATCTGAGTTTGATGAGTTCTGTAAGAATGAAGGGATTTCTAGGCATCATACCGTCAGGGATACACCACAGCAGAACGGTGTAGCAGAGCGTATGAATCAGACACTTCTGGAGAGAGAATGGATTTCTAGGCATCATACAGTCAGGGATACACCGCAGCAGAATGGTGTAGCAGAGCGTATGAATCAGAAACTTCTGGAGAGAGCTAGGTGCATGCTCTCTAATGCTGGACTAACTAGAAGATTCTCGGCAGAAGCAGTTAGTACATCAGGTTATCTGATAAATCGTGGATCTACGATTGTTTCAGAAAGTGGTGGTGTTGAGAAACAGGTGGAGCAGGAAGTCACTCAAGATGAGAGTGAACCACAACAAGAAGTTCAACAACCACAATCAGAATCAGAATCATCAGTTTCAGTAGCGAATCAGCACAGTTTGGCTCTTGATAGATCAAGGAGAGCTAATTATGGGGTGCCTCCCAAGAGAATTGTGGTGAGCAAAGTGGGTACTGCTGATAACCCAGCTGATATGCTCACCAATCCGGTTCCACATAGCAAGTTTCAACATTGTTTGGCCTTGTTAAATGTTCGGAGTTGTTAATTGCCCTTTTGAGGGCAAAATCTGAGGCAGAAGAGTTTTTTATCTGGTACATCTGGCATTATTATGATGCGTCTGGTACATCTGTTATCTGTTTCTGTGAGAGGATTCAAGTCAAGGTGGAGATCTGTTATCTGGTACATCTGGCATTATTATGATGCGTGTGGTACATCTGTTATCTGTTTTTGTGAGAGGATTCAAGTCAAGGTGGAGATCTGTTATCTGGTACATCTGACATTATTATGATGCATCTGGTACATCTGTTATCTGTTTTTGTGAGAGGATTCAAGTCAAGGTGGAGATTTGTTGGAATGCCTTGACTACTGTTCCTCCGGCGGCCTTGACTACTATTCCTCCGACGGCCACCAACCACACCTACCACCACCTAACCCACCTACCCTTTAGATTATGTCTATAAATAAGAAATGCATGTAAGCATTTGAAATTATCTGAGGCATCTGAAAATCTCTGTAATCTGTTATCCTCTCAAATCTATAAATTATTTCTCTTCTGCATAAATCTTTCTTGCTTCCGTTATAACACTTACTTTTTACATGGAAGATAAATTATTGCATGCGTATCTGCCCCACAAGGATGGGGAGGGATTTGTAGTGACTTGAGGAGGTTTCTCGGAAAGGACCACAATGCAAAGAAAAGTAAAAAATTTTAAAAGTAAAGTTGGAGCAGTTGATAATGATGTCCAACCTTTTGCAGAAAACGATTCATTGGTGCGGTATGGAATCTCTGTTTACGTTAATTTGATTTATTTTCCCCGTACTCCGATCTTCACTGATGGATACCTCGAAATTACTTGGGAGCCATCGGTTAATTTTGTGAAATTTCTGGACATTCGTATTCCGTTTGCTTTTATTTTTTATAGTTCCATAACTTATTTTTACAAATTTCTTTTTTTATATAAAAATATAATAATCTTATTTTTATACTAAAAAATATTTAAAATATAAACTATGTAATCATTTTTAAAATACTTGTGAGACACCTGTTCGAAAGGTAAAGAATCACCGGATTCAGGAGTACATGCATATCTTCTCTTCAAGCATGGCGATGGATTTGTAATGACACGGGTAGCTTCTCGGAATGGACCACAATGCAAAGAAAACATTACTACTGTACTACAAATTTTTAAAGTAAAGCTGTAGTTTTAAAGAAAACAAATCACCAGTGATGGACAAAAGTACTTTTTTAAAGTAAAGTTGGAGCAGTTTCAGTAATAATGCCCAACCTTTTACAGAAACCAATTCATTGGTGCCGTACGGAATCATTTCTTTACGTGAATTTGAAGTAATAACCTAGCTACAAATATTTTTTAAAATTGTTTTTATTATGAAGTACGTACTTGCATGTATTAATTAAGCGGTTTTATTTCAATTTTTCATTTACTTTTGGTCGATCGAATCGTAATTCGCATTTCAATTTTTCATTTATTTTTCGTCGATCGAATCATAGTTCACAACATTGTCAACATTTTTTTTCTTTTGAAAAAACTTAGAAACACCACATTAAAAGATCAATGGATGCTGTAAAAAAAAAAGATCAATGGAGATTTCATCGGTTACGGAAATAAAAGAAATCGAATTATTTCTTTGCAAGAAAAAGACCAGATATGCAGGTGACCATTTGCGAAAACAGAGCAACACTTTCTTCAACATTAGCAAAATTCGTGTCCAGTGAGACATTAAAAAATTAAGTGAAGACATTAAAAAACTATACCAACGCAAGAAGCCATGCATTAAGTAGATATTGATTCTTTTACGTTTTCAAGTCGTCGCTCGTAACGAATTCGTGAGTTTAATGGTTTGAGTGTTGAGAAGTTGAGGATACTTGTAAGTTGTAATCATACATAAAACTTACATAAATTTGAGTTTAATATAATCGGTTTCATTATTGCAATTAACACTACCAAAACGCATCACATTTGACTATTATACAAATAATGTTGGAAATTATTTAATTTGAAATTTGTATTTATTTATTTATTCGTGTTTTATTAGTCAATTTATAGTAATCAGCAAGTTTTATTTGGTCGTCGTAGTCGTGGAAGGATTTTAGGATCTACATGGAATAATCACCTAGAGGCAGAACTACATTAGGAGAAGTAGTTTTAGTGGATCTATTTTTTATCCACTTATCTTAGCAGCTTTCTATTTAAATTTTATTGCATGAGAATGTTGAAATGTAAATGTAAACACAATCTTGTTAATGTCAATAGTCGGCTAGCTAACAAGTCAATAGTCAGCTAGCTACAGTTCATTCAACAAACACGTTTTGTAGTCTTTATATAGTTGTTCTTTAGCCATGTATCCAATAAGCAATATCATATCAATACAAGAGTTTTCTCTTACATTGTACTAGCTTCATCAGTTAAACACGTACCTGTTTTTATCATGGTATCAGAGATTTAAGCTCCTGACCTCCTCTGTCACCAGTGTAAACCATTCTTTCCGGCAAAGCCATCTTTTCTGGTGAAGTCATTTCTTTGTAACATTTTCACAAACACCTTGCGTGTCCACTCCATGTGTTAAACAAACTCCATCAACACACTCGTATATCACAAACACCTCCTGCATCAACACACTCCTGGGTTAACCATCTCCAAACTGTCGCTAAATCACAATATCGGCTCCGCCCGAGTTCACTCATCTCACCCACAAAATCACACTGAGTCCACACACTCGTATATATTCGAGTCCCCACAATCAACTCAGCAATCATCCAACGCTTAATTAGATCGAAACAAAGATCTCCGTTTGATTTTTAATATCTTCGATACATCTCAATATCTTTTTCACAAATATCTTCTGCGGACCGTGATAGTCGTGGATCTTATATTCTCAAAGAATATTAACAGGCCACTGGTAGTCGTGGATCTCTTTTGGGCCAAACCTTTAAATTAACAGGCCACTGATTTCTCTTGTTCGGCCCGTCTTAAAACTAGCCCACCTGATCCACATCATAAGCCCATTGGTTTTGTATAAACAAGTCCTCTATCATTTGGTTGGGCCAAAAACATTTTATTGGGCCAAACTCATACACGGTCATTCAAATATTTTTTAATATTACACTTCAGTACCCGAGGTTTTATTTTTACTTGTCTTCTAAACAAATCCTTGATTTTTAAAAATCAAACCCACAAGTTACATATTTTATCCTTGAACCCAATTTCTACCATGGAAAAAGAAAGTAGTTCGCCAATTCAAACAATTTTGAATGGTTCCAACTATTTGGCTTGGTCTCAAGCTATGCGTAGTTTTCTTAAAGGTAAAAGAATTTGGCGTTATGTAAGTGGTGATATTACAATTCCAACAAAAGAGAAGGAGGAAGCTGAGTCAAAATTTAAAGATCGTATTGAAGAGTGGGATGTCAAAAATCATCAAGCTATCACATTTTTTAGAAACTCTTCAGTTTCTAAAATTAATTTACAGTTTGGAAATTTTGAGACTGCAAAAGAGATTTGGGATTTATTGGCATCCCGCTACACTACATCTGATCTTGCTCACCAGTATCAAATCATGAGTTCACTAAGCAAGCAAAAGCAAGCATCTGGTCAATCAGTAGCTGATTTCCTATCTCAAATACAAGCACTTTGGGATCAGTTGACACTATCTGAACCAAAGTGGCTACATACAGAGGATGCTACACTTTATCACACATACCGAGACCAACAACGACTCATCCAGTTTCTTATGTCTCTTACCCAGGATTATGAACCAGTTAGAGCTGCTCTTCTTCATCGTGTTCCGCTGCCCATTCTGGAGAGTGCCTTAACTGAACTGATCTCTGAGGAAACTCGACTTGGGATCGACAAAACCAGTCCCCTGACTGATATTGTCCTAGCAGTGCCACCAATAACTACTTTTCACAAATCCTTTTGCAGGTTTTGTCGTCAAAACGGGCATGTAACAAAAGAATGTGCAGCACTTCGCAATCATACATGTCAACATTGTCATCAAAAGGGTCATTACTCGATTCAATTTTGTAAGACAAGACCATCTTTTCATGCAAACAAGTTCTCTCAGTCTTCCGCTGCTGCAACCACTGAATCTACATCAGATACAACATCAACTGCATCCACTAGTGAGCTTGAATCCTTACTCAGACAGGTTTTATTTAAAGCTAGCTCTCCCTCCACTGCTTTCTCTACCACTTCAGGTAACTCTTGGTATCTTGATTCAGCATGTTGTAATCATATGACAAATGATTCATCCATATTTACCACAAAAATAGAGAATTCATTCCTTCCAAATATTCAAACTGCTGATGGTTCTGCAATGAAAGTAACACATACTGGAACTATATCCACAGGGGATCTTTCTCTTCCTAACACATATTTTGTTCCAAATCTTTCACTTAACCTTGTCTCTATTGGTCAATTATGTGAACTTGGTCTTGATATTCTCTTTACCTCTTCTGGTTGTCATGTACAGGATCCTCAGACAGGACAAACTCTTGGGACAGGACGTAGATGCGAAAGGTTGTTTGAGCTCACTTCCCTTCATCTTCCTACACCAATATCTCCATCAAATAATCTAGTTGGTTCTGCTTCATTTACAACCAGTATCTGGCACTCTCGGTTAGGCCATCCTTCACCTTCTCGTTTACGTACTCTAGTTTCTAGTGGTCATCTAGGTAGCGTAAATGCAAACACTATTGATTGTGTATCATGTAAATTGGCAAAACAACATGTACTTCAATTTCCTATTCATTATGAAAAATCATCAGCTACTTTTGATCTTATACACTCTGATATTTGGGGTCCCTCTCCAACTCCAACTATGGGGGGGTCTAGGTACTATGTGATATTTGTTGATGATTTCTCTCGATACACTTGGATATACATTTTGAAAAATCGATCTGAATTAGGAGAAACATATAAAAACTTTGCCACTATGATTGATACTCAATTCAAAAAGAAAATCAAACTTTTTCGTGCCGACAATGCTAAAGAATACAAAGAATCAGAACTTACAAAATTTTTGGCATCTTATGGTACACTTGCACAAAGTTCTTGTCCTTACACATCACAACAAAATGGTCGTGCCGAACGCAAACATAGACACATTCTTGATACAATTCGAGCTCTTCTCATTTCTTCTTCATGTCCGGAATTCTTTTGGGGGGAAGCTGCATTAACTGTTGTTCATACAATAAACATGATTCCTTCTCCAGTCATAGATAATGTGTCTCCTTATGAAAAATTGTATGCAAAACCACCTTCATATGATACCCTTAAGGTTTTCGGTTCAGCATGTTTTGTTCTTCTTCCTCCACATGAAAGAACAAAACTAGAACCTCGTGCCCGTCTTTTTTGTTTTATTGGGTATGGTAGTGGTCAAAAAGGATACCGTTGTTGGGATCCTATCTCTCAACGACTTCGTGTCTCTCGTAATGTGACATTTTGGGAACACAAAATGTTCTCATCTATGTCAGATTTTAAAATCGACACTTCTTCTAGCATCTCTCACTTTACAGATCCTTTTGTTGATCTATATCCCAGTGATGACTATGTCGACTCGTCAACATCTTCTAACACAATTCCTACAAATTCTCCAATTGAGATCATACAACCATCCACAGCTACGAATGTTCCTCCAACAGAAGTTCAGTCTGAGGATCTTAGTGATGTCTCTCCCACTCCACCATCTCTTTCAGATGAACATGCTCATCGATCTACTCGGGTAAGAAAACCTTCTGTTCGTCTTACTGATTATCATGTATATTCTGCTATAGAATCATTGCACGAGCCTCAAACATATAGAGAGGCAAGTGTTAACCCTCTTTGGCAGGAGGCTATGGCAGAAGAACTTCAGGCATTAGACAAAAATCACACTTGGGATGTGGTTACCTTGCCTCCTGGCAAAACAGCTGTGGGTTGTCGATGGATCCATAAAATTAAGACAAATGCTGATGGCTCTATTGAGAGATATAAAGCTCGTCTAGTTGCTAGAGGCTTTACCCAGGAATATGGCATTGATTATGAGGAGACTTTTGCACCAGTTGCTCGTCTTACTTCGGTTCGAAGTTTACTCGCTGTTGGAGCATCAAAACAGTGGGATATGTGGCAAATGGATGTCAAAAATGCTTTCCTTAATGGAGACTTAGATGAAGAAGTTTATCTCAAACCTCCTCCCGGTTTTGATCTCTCTCCAGGTCAAGTGCTCAAGCTTAACAAGGCACTTTATGGCCTAAAACAAGCACCTCGAGCTTGGTTCGAGAAATTTAGCAAAGTCATTAGTGAGCTAGGATTTTCTTCTAGTCCATATGATCATGCTCTCTTCATTCGACGGACAAATCGAGGAATTGTTCTTCTCCTCCTCTATGTAGATGATATGATTATCACCGGAGATGATAGTGCAGGTATCTCTGAACTCAAACAGTTTCTCAGTCAGCAATTTGAAATGAAAGATCTTGGTTCTTTAAGCTACTTCTTGGGTCTTGAGGTTTCTTCTGTACCTACTGGTTACACCCTTTCTCAAGTCAAATATGCATCTGATCTTTTGTTGAAATCAGGAATTAGCGACACTAAGATCACACCTACACCTTTGGAATATGGGGTCAAACTTAACTCCAAAGATGGTGACCTACTTGACAACCCTACATTGTATCGTCAGTTGGTAGGAAGTCTGATCTACCTTACTGTCACTCGTCCTGACATTGCTCATGCCGTTCACATTGTTAGTCAATTTATGGCAGCTCCTCGCACTCCTCACTATACAGCTGTCCTTCACATAATTCGCTATGTCAAGGGCACCATCTTTCATGGATTACATTATGCATACAACTCATCACTTGAGTTACATGCATATTCTGATGCTGATTGGGGTGGTGATCCCACTACCAGTTGTTCCACTACAGGATTTTGCTTCTTTCTGGGTGACTTTCTTATCTCTTGGCGCAGTAAGAAACAATCCCTTGCCTCAAAATCCAGTGCCGAGTCAGAATATCGAGCTTTGGCTGACACCACGCAGGAATTAATTTGGCTACGATGGTTACTTGAAGAAATGACTGTAACTCATTCTCCAGCCACTATTATCTACTGTGATAGCAAAAGTGCCAGGGGCATTGCTCACAATGATGTCTTTCATGAACGCACTAAACATATAGAGATTGATTGTCATTTCACCCGTCAACAGGTTGAAAAAGGAACAGTTCGTCTTCATGCTATCTCTAGTGCAGATAATGTTGCAGATATTTTCACGAAATCTCTTCCTCCTGGTTCATTTCGTGATTGCAAACTCAAGTTGGTTTTTCAACCATCTTAAGTTTGAGGAGTGGTGTTGAAATGTAAATGTAAACACAATCTTGTTAATGTCAATAGTCGGCTAGCTAACAAGTCAATAGTCAGCTAGCTACAGTTCATTCAACAAACACGTTTTGTAGTCTTTATATAGTTGTTCTTTAGCCATGTATCCAATAAGCAATATCATATCAATACAAGAGTTTTCTCTTACATTGTACTAGCTTCATCAGTTAAACACGTACCTGTTTTTATCAATAATAAAATAACTTTCCACGCATGAATATTTGTTTTACCCAGTTTTACATTTGAAACAACTATATACGTATATATTTATATCTAAACATATACACAACTTTGATATAATCATTCTCAACATTTGGTATCAGAGCTAAGGACATCAACGAAGACAAATAAACTCAAAGAAGGTGCAACTGGTTTGAATTACCGGATGCTGGATAGAAATAATTACACCGCCTATCACTGAAAATGAAGGTGTTTACGAAGACTCAGGGGATGTGGGATGTTGTGGAGGCCAAAAAGAAAGAAGTACTCCCTCCGTCTCTAAATAAGTTTCCCATTTGAGTTGGACACATTTGCCAACGCATACTTTTGATCGATAATATCTTTAATTTCGTATTAGTATTAAATATAAAAACTCATAAATACGAATTCAACAAGATCACTCATGATTATATTTGGCCTTATAGATTATGCGTAAATTAGTAATTTGTCTCATGTTATGAACAGTCCCGACATATGAAATGAGCAACTTAATATGAGACGGAGGGAGTACCTGTTAACGAGAGACAAGACAAGATCGCCCTGGCCACAATATATCAGGGGATATCTTTATAATGTTAAAAGGTTGAGGGTTCAGACATTGAAGACTGAGTTTGAATCCCTGCGTATGAAGGACACGTAGCTATAGTAGCTAGACGATTTTTGTTTGATATTAAACGATCTGGTGACAAACATACGTGCTCTGGGAGAAGACATACATGAAAGTTATATATTTGGAAAAAAACTGCATCGTGCGGTGCCATCGAGGTTCTTCCAAATTATTTCGACCATTGAACAATTTGGTAACCTTGAAAACATGTCAGTTGAGGAGATTATTGGGTCACTTAAGGCCCACGAGGAGCGTATGAAGGTGGTGGAGGACAGTTGTTACTTATAGAAGAAGAATGGCACTGAAGAGAGAGTGGCGATGGAAAACTACTATTAACTAAAAAAAAGTGGATGAAACGGAACAACAAATGTGGTGCTGAAGGATCCTATAGCCCAAAAAATCGTGGAAAAGATGGTGGGCGTTGGGGACGTGATAAGAGTAAAACAAGGTGTTATAATTGTCAAGTATATGGACACTATACGCTCCAGAATGCCGAATACCCCGACGAGAAAGAGTACAAAAACAAGAAGTAAATATGACTCAAGTTGAAGACGATGAACCCGCAAAACTAAATGGGAGAAAAGGTGATGCTGCTAAATGAAGAAAAGGTGGTGCCAAAGCTGGGACGGAATGGTGAACGTGCAGAATCAAATGTGTCTGGACAATGGCGTGAGCAATCATATGACTGGACAACGGTCAAAATTTAAGGAACTGGATGAAAAGGGTGATTTGGAAAGTGAGATTTGGAGACGGTTCAATAGTGTACATTAAAGGCAAATGCTCAGTAGTCTATGTCTGTAAAAATGGAGAAGAGCGCACCCTTCATGAGGTAACATTATTAGTCTTTGGCAATTATCAGAATCATTTTAAATGGTGAATTTTTGTGGGTGTTTGATAAATTCGGTAAGTTGCACATGAAAGTGAAAAAATCTTCAAATAGGCTGTATAAGATAATTATAGAAACTAGCAAATTTGCATGCTTGGTGTTGAAGGCAGAAGAATTACCCTAATTGTGGCACTCTGGTTTAAGACATGTGAATTTTCAAGCTTGAACAATCACTACAAGGATTTTTGCTTCAGACAACTGGCAAAACGTGTTGTCTGAAGGTACCGAAAACTGTTGACTATTGGAAAGTCGTCTGATACACACCTCAGACAACACACAGCAAACTGTTGTGTGAGAGTTGAAAGACAAGTAAAAGCCACCTGAAAAGTGTTGTCTGATACCCAGAAACAACAACACTTCTTTGGAAACCTGTTGTCAAAGCTCCAATAATGCAACACGTTTTAACGAATATATTGTTGTTTTAAGCAGTAAAGACAATGGTTTCTTAGCAAAAACGAGTTGTTTTATGGTTAGATGTACAACATGTTATCTCATATGGCATGTTGTTGTAGAGTAGGAAGGATAACACTTTCTTAGTATATAACATGTTGTTATTTGTTAAAAGAGACAACAGTTTTGCAGAGTATAACATGTTGTTATTTGTTAAAAGAGACAACAATTTTGCAGAGTTTAACATGTTGTTATTTGTTAAAAGAGACAACAGTTTTGCAGAGTATAACATGTTATTTGTTAAAAGAGACAACAGTTTTGTGGGTTTGAACCTATCGTGTGTATTCTTCTCGCACATTACTTTGTTAAATGGTACATGTTGTTTGACTGCATTTTTTACAACTGCTAACATTAAGTAGTTTTTATTTTCCTGTTGTGTGAGTCATTTCCACACAGGTGGACATTGGCTAAAAGTATCTTAAAAGACATGTAAAGAAAACCAAACCACACTATAAAATGAAAATGCTAGAAACAAACAATAGAAACCAATTCAATCCATCCATCCATTACGACCAATATTCACCAACAGAAGCAATTTTTCACCTTGTAACGCCAACACCACCAAAAAAAAGTTCACAACCAACCAACCAAGTACATAATTAA
Source organism: Kitagawia praeruptora (assembly GCA_037693485.1). Lineage (NCBI taxonomy): Eukaryota > Viridiplantae > Streptophyta > Magnoliopsida > Apiales > Apiaceae > Kitagawia > Kitagawia praeruptora. The sequence continues at coordinate 22,634,428 of CM075347.1, forward strand.
AGTCTATCCACATCCAAAACAATTAATACATAAGTCATATTTTTAGGTTAACACATCCACAAAAGAGACGGACTAAAAGTTTAATTTACGCTACTACCAAGTACATGTTCAACTCAAAATACCAATTTCAATAAAAGACGACAAAGTTCAACGAGCCAGGTGCTTCAACATATACTTCGCCAAGTCGGTCCTTATATCATTAAGCTCAGCCATGCTCAAGTTACTTCTGCGTCGCCACTGCAAAATGGAACATGTATTGGAAGTCATATATCTTCACCACAAAACACAAGGATATCAGAAATGAGAAGAAAGGGAGAGGGACTGGAATTGGTACATTGATGCCAACCTGATTGTCAGGAGAAAATGTTAAACTGATGAAAAATTAATCACATTGAATCGACTTTGCACTTAATTGACCAGATTCATCATACTCTGCCTTGGTGATCCACATATGAGCAAATGCATTTCATCAAGATATTGTGTCATGATATTACAGCATATAAACGTCATTATCAGTTCTACGGAAGAAATTATCACCTGCTGGAATGTACTAAGAGATGCTAGGATCGAACCCCCTATACATACACTATCCTTTCTCTCAGGTGGAGCCACCACTTTAATCTTCATACTGCTAGGAGCAAGAGCAGTTATTTCTTTGCTCATAAGGTCTGCAATACCCGGTCTGCACTCTGATATATAATTTAGCATATACTTTAGCTGCCATTGCATAGCAACCTGCAAAATTAAAACACTCTGCAGCTTTCTTCCGCTCAGATTCCCCACATTTGTCAAGATAAATTCTTCCTGGGAGGCAAAACGACACCCTCATAGTCAGATTTGTTATCTATACATTCTCTTCCTTAACAAGCTATTAAGGTTGCCCTTGTTTTTTTCGTTATGTTCAATTAAAGAAATTAACTATGGCTAAGCCTTGAAATATTAAGCAGAACCATTTTTAAGGATTATATCAATCTAGATAACATGGGTTTAGTAGATCATACCTGCTCTTTCAAACTCCCCTAATTCACAATAACAAACAGTAGCAGACTCAGCCCTGCCAATAAAAAGAGAGATGTATGGGGACTGTAAGAAATCTCCTTGGTTGCAATCTAATTGACCACTTCTTCATCCGATAAATGCTCAGCAATCACCTGTGATTGACAGCGGTTTAGTACCCGAGTCCAAACAAAGAAATTAAAAAGAAATATGAACAGCAATCACCTTTGGCCACAGGTCTTAACAGAAAGTTCATTAACCTTTTAAAGTGACTATAGCCCATATGTACTCATCCTTAATTAGGTTCTGTGTGTCGTAAACATTGTAGCCTGAGAAAACTACTGCACAGTTTCCACCATAAACAGCAGTTGTAGAAAGCTTGTCAAGAGGAGAACAAAAAGGCTGGTAAACAAAATCGGTCCCAGAAAGAGCTTGAAAGAGCTATTCAAACTAAAACGGTGCCTGTTGAAGAGTCCATAAATTATGTTTCAGCTCGAACTTCAACTCTTACAGAATTCCTCAGTCCTGCTTCGGATAGCTCTTCAACAGTCTCGTCCTCATAGCAAGATTTAGACAAAGCTAAGAAATTGCACAAAAGATTTAGACAAGCAAAAAATATTTAAATCTATGAGATGTGTTTAGTGAATTACAATAATAAGGTTCAAGACTCCATATATATGTAGATAAATCTTGATATATATTTAGATTTTTCAAGTACCAAATTTATCCACTTGAGTTTTCCAAAATCCTCGAGCATCAGGTCAATGCAGCGAGCAGCACAAGGAGTCCAGAAAATAATAGGAAAAGCATCACTCAACCTTTTTCCAACCCCAACATCTACCAATAAAATGGAAAGATATATACTTTAGACTTAAAACATTAAATCAAATAAACAAGACAATATATACTAAGAGATGGAGAGACAGACAAAGAGACAGAGAGCAAATATGGAGAGCGGGATTGAGGGAGGGACATATAGAGAGAGAGAGAGAGAGGATTTCAAGCTAATTAACCCCAACATAAAATTAGATCCAACAAATTCGAGCTTACTTACCAATTAAAGCTTTCGAGCTTTGAACAATAGAAACAATATGTTTCGAACCAATTAGGGTTTACTAATTTGTGCTAAATGGAACTACAATTTGAATGTGTGAGCGAGAGTTTTAAAATTAAGGTTTCACTAGAGACGGTGAGACAGTAGAGGAAAATGTTGTGGGAGAGACAAGGAGAGATGGTGATAGAGGGAGCTGTGTGAGATCGAGAAAAAGAGATGTGGATATAGATGAAGGGATCTGTGAACTGAAAATAATGGGGGGAATAAAAATTTGGTTAAGGGGGGAAATAACTTTTGGAAAAGGGGGAATTTGTGCGCCTTTACGTTGTGCTATTTCATTTCATTTTTTAATTTTTTTAATATTTTGATAAAAATTCTAATTTTATTTTTACAAGAATTTATTTGATTTCAATTTTAATATTTTAAATTTTACGTAAATGTAATCATTTTGATAAACACTCATTTTAGTGTTGGGAAAAAACAATCTAAAAATAAAAAAGTTGGGTTGTACAAGATTTAACAAAATCGTAGTAAAAGTGTTTCTTCCTATAACGAGGCGCGCACGATCCAGATTCACTGAATAATTTTTTTTTAATAATTTTTTCGACGATCGAACTATACGAATGTTAATAAACACTCATTTTAGTGTTGGGAAAAATAATCAAAAAATAAAAAAGGCCGGGTTGTACGAGATTTTAACAAAAAAGTAATAAAATTGATTATTCCTATAACGGGGTATGATCCAGATTCACTGAATAAATTGTTTGAATGATTTCTTCGACGATCGAACCGTACAGATGTTAATAAACACTCATTTTAGTGTTTGAAAAAAATTTCAAAAAATAAAAAGGTCGGATTGTACGAGATTTTAACAAAAAAGTAGTAAAAGTGCTACTTCTTGTAACGAGGCACGATCCAGATTCACTGAATAATTTTTTGGAATGATTTCTTCGACGATCGAACCGTACGAAAGTTAATAAACACTCATTTTAGTGTTGGAAAAAAATAATCAAAAAATGAAAAGGTTAGGTTGTACGAGATTTTAACAAAAACGTAGTAAAAGTGTTGCTTCCTATAACGAGGCACGATCCAGATTCACTGAATAATTTTTTTGAATGATTTCTTCGACGATCCAACCGTACGGATGTTAATAAACACTCATTTTAGTGTTGGGAAAAAATAATCAAAAAATAAAAAGGTCGGGTTGTACGAGATTTTAACAAAAACATAGTAAACGTGTTTCTTCTTATAACGAGGCACGATCCAGATTCACTGAATAATTTTTTGAAATGATTTCTTCGACGATCGAACCGTACGAAATTTAATAAACACTCATTCTAGTGTTGGGAAAAAATAATCGAAAAATAAAAAGGTTGGGTTGTACGAGATTTTAACAAAAACGTAGTAAAAATGTTTCTTCCTATCACTGAATAATTTTTTGGAATGATTTCTTTGACGATCGAACCGTACGAAAGTTAATGAACACTCATTTTAGTATTGGGAAAAAATAATCGAAAAATAAAAAAGGTCAGGTTGTACGAGATTTTAACAAAAAAGTAGTAAAAGTGCTACTTCCTATAACGGGGTACGATCCAGATTCACTAAATAATTTTTTTGAATGATTTCTTCGACGATCCAACCGTACGGATGTTAATAAACACTCATTTTAGTATTGGAAAAAAATAACTGAAAAATGAAAAGGTCGGGTTGTATGAGATTTAAAAAAAAAACGAAAACGTTGTAATAGTATAGATTCCGGTAAATATTGTTCTTGAAGATCAAAGTCCAATTCGAAGATGTTATTGAATTCGGATTTTGACGATCCTATAGTCGAATCGAAGCTCTCAACGAATCCTACGTGTTTGTGCCAACAGATGTGGTGCATGTGATTTCGATTTTTTTCTTAAATTCGATTTTACTTCGTTTTTGTTGAAATCTCGTACTACACACCTTTTTATTTTTTGATTATTTTTTTCCAACACTAAAATGAGTGTTTGTTAACATTCGTACGGTTCGATCGTCGAAGAAATCATTTAAAAAATTTATTCAGTGAATCTGGATCGTGCCCCGTTATAGAAAGCATCACTTTTACTACATTTTTGTTAAAATCTCGTATAACCCGACCTTTTTAATTTTTGATTATTTTTTCCCAACACTAAAATGAGTGTTTATTAACATCCGTACGGCTCGATCATCGAAGAAATCATTCGAAAAAATTATTCAGTGAATCTTGATCGTGCCCCGTTATAGTAAGCATCACTTTTACTACGTTTTTTTTTTAAAATCTCGTACAACCCGACCTTTTTATTTTTCGATTATTTCCCAAAACTAAAATATGTTTTTATCTTGTATAATTTTATAATATAAATCTCCTAAAATAGTACTCGCTCTATATAATATAATCCTGATAATACATAATATTTTTTTCAAAATATTTTTTCATCCTAAAAATACTGTATTTCCTTTCCCACTTAACAAATTTCATTTCCCACCTCTGCCCAAATATTTCATTCCCGCCCCCCCCTTTATCAAATTTTTATTTCCCCCGTTTTCACATTTTTATTTCCCACCCCTTCAACCACAAATACAAGATAATCTCTCTCTCATTTTACTTAACCAAGCTCATGAACTCTCTCTCATTTCCCCAGATCTGTCTTCCTCTTTCAAGTCAAACTCATGTAACTTGTTTACTCGCAGCTTCCTCTTTTGAGGTTTTTAATTTCTTTTTTCAAATGAGCACATTCTGTCTGTGAAGACGAAAGCTCCAGAACCAGATCTGTGTGGCGTTTAGTTTGGTCTTTAAACTCCTTCCTCAAAAGTTCCATATCAAGCATCAATTTCTGAGCATTTCGCTCCCACATTCCAGTACTTGTCGCAGGAGTTTCTTGGGCTTTCTGCTTCTTGCTTGTCTTTTGCTCGAAACCGGCCTCAAGCTCTCGGGTTCGATAATAACCTACATTTCTGTGTTTGGGTAATTGTGTTCGTATATTTATTAGTGGAAAATTTGATTTTTGTGATGAATTTTGTATGTTCTCTACACACCAACACGCAGCAACAACAATAACAAGAAAGGGGAGGAGGAAAAATAACATCATCCAGCTCCAACTTCGAACCCACATACCCGCACTTGATGTTTAACTTGTTATCTCAAAGGTTGATTAGAAGTACATTATAATTGATGAAGCACAACGAATGAAGGACAGAGAATCTGTTCTGGCCCGTGATCTTGGTTAAAAACCATTGTTTACAAGAGTCTTATGAATTCGGGTGTAGATAGTGGTGGAGCTGGTTTCTTGAAAAACTATTAAGAGTTCAAAACCAATTTAGAAAAGTTTCATAGATTACTCAGGCTGATGCATACTCGAACAACATGCATAGTTTTTTGTCATATTTTTGATAATGCTCTATAATTTCCAGGTTGAACATTTGCAATATTCGATGCATTCTGGAGCCAGATACAGAAATTCATGGGAAGGTGCTCGTGATCAAGGTTGGAGACAGTTATTTGCTGGCCTTAGCATTAATTACATCAAGGTATATCTTTAATTTATTCTCATAGCATGATGCTTTGAGTCTTTTATTGAATTCAGGTTGTAAAGTTTTTGCAAGTTGATGCCGTATCATTCTGTTTCGTTAGTATTCTGTGCTTGTTTCAATAGTGAACAATATTAATAATTTTATCTGGTTTGGTATGAGAATGTGGTGCTTTTTTATTTTATAGTCATTGAGATAATGAATAGCACACTGCCCTGGTATTTCCCTTGAGTTATTACCCAATTCTTTATTAACAAATTTGTATATTAGAACATGAGCATTAGGAACATACTGAGCCGTTCTACCAGCGGTTTAAGATTTTCATACACTTGTTAACTTATATTGATATTAGAGTTTTCGACCAGCTGTTCCTCGTCATGTTTAAAATCCTCGAACCTCAATATTCTGAGAATTTTAGTTTTTAATTAAGGGGTTTTGAAGTGATAGGGTGTGTTAATTAAAAGAATGTATCCATGTTAAGTCCCTCTACCTTGACACCTTGAGGAGTTGAGGTTTTGCACGAGTCAATGCTCTGATATCTTAACCACATAAGTCCTTAATACTAGCAAGTTGCAGTGAATAAGATACATGGTAAGTTACTCTATCTTGATAATGTTACTAGTGTCCATAAAATTCTGTAAATTGTGGTCCAGTTCTGTATTACTATAGAAGCTTTTACTTTGGGATCTGAAGATGGCCATCAGGCCAAACCCCTTAAATGCAATATTGCAGTACTGGAACATGTAGAAACAACAGTCTTTAAGTTTTGGCAATGTATATTTTGGGGCCAGTAGACCACCCACCTCGTGCATCAAATAGCCTATAGTTTATTAAGCTGTTTAAATGTTATGTTAACTGTCTGCAACCATTCTAGGAGGATCAAATTTTACAAGCAGCAGTCATGGATTTTTTTTTTCTCCTTTTACAGGTTGCTGAAGAAGAAGAAGAAGATAAAGCATGCACTGCAGCAAGAGGGAAACGCAATCTGGAGAATCCGGGAAATATATACGAAGCTCACAATGTGGCTGATGCCTATGGATTATCATTGTCACTCTCACTACAATAACCATCCACTCAAATGAGCAATGCTTCTTCCATGAGTGATCTCAGTGAAGCAATTTCGTCTTCGTATTTCAAGAACAACTTGAATAACTCCTTTGGATGTTGATGAGGAAGACATGCCTACTAGTTACATTCGAGATGATGTTGATGAACTAATACAACTTTCGTAATGTAGTAAATTAATTTGTGATCTTTAATTTGTAACTATAACTCTTGATAGATTGTTGGTTGGTTTGTTCTCTTCTGTTTGACCTTTGTTGATTTGTTGGATGCCAATTTGGTGTTTGGCCTTTGTTGATTTGTTGGATGCCAATTTGGTAGGTTAGTCATCATTTAATTTTTTTTTTCATGTACAGTTCATTAGACAACAGTTTTAAACAGAAGACACTTGTATGAGTTGAAACACACAATAGGCCAGAACCTGTTGTGTGTTGGATTAAGTTCATACAACACTATGTAAAGTAGTTGTGTTAAATATCATTACACAATACCACATTGGAAACCACTTGTCTCGTTCTAACAATACTTTTTACGATGTATTGTCTATGCTTCATTCACATAATATTTCTGAAAAATGTTGTGTGTTGGTTCACTATCACACAACACTATGGATAACATATTGTATGATTGCTTCTTAGGCAACAAACCTAAAAACGCTTGTCTAATCTAAAAATACTTATGCATTTACACAACACCCCTGGTTTTGGCCCATTGTGTGAATGTAGGATTAGACAATACTTTTTCGAGCACGAAAATACTAGTTGTCTGATCATTTCGGGCAACACTTTTTTCCATGGGTGTTGTCTGAGGGGTGTCGTCTATAGCCAGATTTCTTGTAGTGAATGATGCACTCCACTCAAATGGCATGGTTTGTCAAAATTCCCACAACCTAAAAATGTATGCACAGACTACTTAATGTCCAAGTAGGCAAGAAAACCATTTCCGTCCCAAATTAGTTATTGTGTAAAATAGTGGTTGGATTTGGTACATGGTGATATTTCTGGTCCGAAATTTTCAGCAACTCCTGATGGTAATAAATATTTTCTGCTTTTGGTGGATGACTTCAGTCACATGATATGGGATAGACATTTTCGTGCTATTAAAACCCGGTCCTTTTTATGTAGGCATCCGGTTTTGTTCCTTCTATAATAGATTATTGGTTTATAAAGGAAAATATATTCAACACAAGAGTCAATACTCACACTACAAGGAAACAAGACTAAATTTGTTCAATTTAAAAATTCGACCAACGTTAAATTCGATCGTTTTTGGTCGAATTTAGTCTAACCAAAAAACATGCACATAAATTTGACCGAATTCGATCGAATTTAGCTTCAGTTGAATTTAGTACTAAATTCGACCAATTTTCTTTCCGATCGAATTTAGTAGCTGCGAGAAAAAGAGCGGGAGTTTTCCCGCCACACAATTGTTGAGCAAAACATAAATTTGACCGATTTCGATCAAATTTAACGTTAGTCGATCGGATTTATTTGGTCGAATTTAGTACTAAATTTGACCAATTTTCTTTCCGATCAAATTTAGTAGCTGTGAAAAAAGTGCGGGAAAACTCTCACCACACAATTATTTAGCAAAACATAAATTCGACCGAATTCGATCGAATTTAGGTTTATCATGCGCGGGAAAATTGTTTTAAAATATATAAATTATTAATATTTTTTAGAATTTTTAAAAAATTGTTTTATAATATTTAAATGTTTGTAAACATCATGAAAAAATATTTAAATACAAGGATAACTTTCATTACAAGTAAACATTTATTTTGAACAAAAAATTTACAAATATTTTTTATATGATAAAAAATTGTTGAATTTTCATTTTGTGAATTTTTTTAAAAAAATTAATTAAATATCAGATAAGTTTGAAAAAATACAAAAAAAATTATGAGAGTATTAGACATGTTGCATTCAATAAAAATATTTGAGAAAATAATAGTGGGTAGAAAAAAAAAATCTTCTTCGCTCGATACATAATCGACATAGTTGAGTAGAATATGGGGTTTAGGATTTAGATTTAGGGTTTGGATAAGGGTTAGAGTTTTTTTTATTTAAAAATTGATTTGAGTAATCCAACCATAAGTATGTTAAAATTGTTAAAAAATGAAGAGTGCACGCAAAAAATGAATTAATTTAAATATTTATATATTAAATATTGTAACAAATATAGTTTTCTACTAAGATCTCAAATCAAATTAGTTTTTTATTTCTTGAAAATTTGGAAACATCAATAAATTAGATATATCTTAACATCTGTATGATTAGATCGTCGAGAAAACATTTTAAAAAATTAAAAATACCAATCCGGAAAAAAACACTAATTACGAGTACAATATTAATGAATTTAGTAGTTTCTCCAACCAAATTTCATAAAGACGACGTTGTCATTTTAAAGAATATTAATTTAAGGGGTTATACTATAATAAAGACTGGGGCCGGGCTTGTTTGTTTTATGTGACCATTAAGTAAAATTGAACAAATTACAAAGTATGTGCTCTCATTTTTGTACTACTTATCTTTCAGATGCAAGATTCATGAAAAACAAAAACATCTTATTTAGATACATGCAAATCTGTATCAAATTTCTAAAAGAATTTCTAGCTTAGAGGGCTCATGCAATGCAGAACAAAATTTTAGAAGTTATTGTCATCAACTTATGCATCTTGGATCTATCTATGTCATGATACGATATAAAAAACTCAGGTACGTTGCTCGATTTTATCTAAATCACATATTATATAATTTTTCAAGTTGAGATAATTTTACTATTTATGTAATGCATTTTCCTTCAAAACATACTTAGCAAAAAAATAATTCTTTCAACTGTTCGGCAAAATTTAAGAACAGTATAAAGATGATGTGCTTAAAAGCTGAATGCAATGATCACGCAAAAAAAATCGAACACCATGCTTGGTGCAAGTGTTCACAACACTGAGCAACCATATCAACCTAACATCGCCACCAAAATTTCCATGTCTTTGGACCGGGAATTTTCCAATGAGGAAGCTGTGCACCATTCTCCCAACAAGTATACCTGTTCTCCCTAATAGACTTGATATCACCGTGAAAAGACACTTATTTTGTTCAGAGCATACTATGAGAGTGGGACATTATGAACATCTGATTGGATATCTATGCATTGAAGTTGCCTTAATACTAGCTAGTGCTTATTTACTTAGGAAATCCAAAATTACATTTAGTTACATAGATTGTTGAAAGTTAGGAGTTGAAGAAGCATTGGCCAGCATTGCATCTCGCAAACAACACTGTCTCGCCTCTAGTGGTGGTGTACGAATATGATATTCAGCAACCATCTGAAATATATATGCATGAGTAATTAATTGATAATTATTCATGAGGTAACAGTTACACATTTCAAAAGAATACGAACAAATTAGATTGTAGGTGTTGTGGAATAAAAACTAGGTTATGAATTTGTATTTATTGCAAGGGTTCGGGAGCTTCGTGCTTTAGTGGCTGCTCTCGTGTTCGTAGCTGAATCTGCCTTCACAAGATGACTACGTACCTTGATGAATATCAAGAATCAAGCTAAAAACGTAGTTCTAGGTGATGGTGCCCTCGGGGCTATGGCGGCGAGGGCTCACCTAGGACGTCGTGGCTTGTATGTCCTTATTCGAGGATTAAGCCAAGACGTAAGTGATGTATTGAGCTCTGCCCAAAAACGTTCTTCTGAGAATGAGGGGTCAGGCCCTTATATAGGCTGAGAAGCCCTAGAATCGTAGTTGGATTAGGTGACTTGGTGGGCAAGTCACCGCCTTGAGGAAGGTTCTAGACTCCTTCCTTGTAGGAGTCTGTTTCCTTGTATGACAGCGTGCCTTGGAGGCTACTCCTTGTAGTGATAATATCCTTATTTGGCTCTTATTTGCAAGTTGTTAATTAGCCCTTAATATTAATTACGAAATTAATATTAAAAATTGGGTTTTGGACCCATCTGGTGGGCCCACGTTTGGACCATAATTGGTCTAATTAATGCCACATTAAATGTGTCTTTAGGGCTTATTTTTAACCCATATCATTTGCCCTCCAACTTCTGGAAAAACGTTCAAATTTTTGTAGAAGTTTTGATTTGCCTTTTCGAGACTCGGAGTTTATTTTCGTTCCCTTACTGGGGATTCAATACACTAGTGTTTCACGAGTATCGTCTTGATTGTAAAGTGTGGAGCGACCTACACGTTTACGACGATTTGCCTTATTCGAGGCTTTAACTTGTGCTTGCTTATAGCAATTTGGCACTTTTATAAAGCTTTTATGCATTATTAGCATAAATAATTGCTCAATTTGTCAAGAAATTATTTCTACAATTTTCCTTGTATTTTCTGTACTTTTCCTAATATTTGAGGAATTTCCATGTACCCACAGGTATTTATTTCAATAATTCCTAATATTTCAGGAATTTTCTTGTACCTACAGGTATTTTTATTGATTATTCCTAATAATTTTAGGAATTTTTAGGTACCCACAGGTATTTTTCGTAATTTTTCCTAATAATTTAGGAATTTTTATGTACCCACAGGTATTTTCCGTAATTTTTCCTAATAATTTAGGAATTTTTATGTACCCACAGGTATTTTTCTTGATTTTTCCTAATTATTTAGGAATTTTGTTGTACCAACAAGTATTTTCCTTAATTATTTCTAATAATTTTAGGAATTTTTAAGTACCCACATGTGTTTTTCGTAATTTTTCCTAATAATTTAGGAATTTTTATATACCCACAGGTATTTTTCGTAATTTTTCCAAATAATTTAGGAATTTTTATGTACCCACAGGTATTTTTCTTGATTTTTCCTAATTATTTAGGAATTTTGTTGCACCAACAGGTATTTTCCTTAATTATTCATAATAATTTTAGGAATTTTTAGGTACCCACAGGTGTTTTTCGTAATTTTTCCTAATAATTTAGTAATTTTTATATACCCACAGGTATTTTTCGTAATTTTTCTTAATAATTTAGGAATTTTCATGTACCCACGGGTATTTTTCGTAACTTTTCCTAATAATTTAGGAATTTTCATGTACCCACAGGTATTTTTCGTAATTTTTCCTAATAATTTAGTAATTTTTATATACTCACAGGTATTTTTCGTAATTTTTCTTAATAATTTAGGAATTTTCATGTACCCACAGGTATTTTTCGTAATTTTTCCTAATAATTTAGGAATTTTCATGTACCCACAGGTATTTTTTGTAATTTTTCCTAATAATTTAGGAATTTTTTATATACCTACAAGTATTTTTTGTCAAAATTATAAACTTCGATATTCTTTCTGTCAGTTTGTAAATTGTAGGGATCAAGATGCAGGAATGTCAGAACTCTGGTGAGCTACTTGCATTTTTTCCAAAAACATTAACCTGCTCGAAATAAGGGTCTCTTTTTTCTTCTGGTCGAACAGTTTCTCGAGCAAGATTCCTGCTCATTTCGAGCAGGATTGTGGTCGAAGATATTTTTTTTTTTGCTTTCCTCTTTTGTTTTTAAGAAAATATTATTATTCAATAATAATATTTTTTTTGTCCGAATCTCGGATAATTTTGATCCCCAAATCGGAGGTGTCCCACTCGGATAAAATTTTACTCGAATAAAGTTCGACCCGAATTTTATTGTTATTATTTTTAATAATAATAATAATAATTTTTGTAATTTTAGAGGGATCCTCAACCCTAATGTTTTCGTAATTTAAGATCGTATTTTTGGCCTCATCGGCTCGAAATTTGTCCTGAATTGAGGTTATTCATGACTCTAGGCACTTAAAAATTTTCATTATATACCCTTTTTTTGTACCAGGATTTTCGATCAGGATGCTGACCCTTAGGTCAGGATTTTCGATCAGGATGCTGACCCTTAGGTGAGGATTTTGGATCAGGATGCTGACCCTTAGGTCAGGATTTTCGATCAGGAATGCTGACCCTTAGGTCAGAATTTTCGATCAGGATTCTGATCGAAATAAGGGGCTTCCTAGCTTCTTGGTCGAAAAGATTTTCGATCAGGATTCCTGGTCGTTTCGACCAGGATCTTGGTCGAAATAATGGCCAACTTTTGGCTTGGTCGAACGAATTTTCGATCAGGAATGCTTACCCTTAGGTCAGGATTTTAGATCAGGATGCTGACCCTTAGGTCAGGATTTTCGATCAGGATGCTGACCCTTAGGTGAGGATTTTTGATCAGGATGCTGACCCTTAGATCAGGATTCTCGATCAGGGGTGCTGACCCTTAGATGAGGATTTTCGATCAGGAAGGCTGACCCTTAGATCAGGATTCTGATCGAAATAAAGGCCTTCCCGGCTTCTTGGTCGAAGGGATTTTCGATCAGGAATCTTGATCCCTTCGACCAGAATTCTGATCAAATTGATTTGGATGACGTGTGGCCTCTCTGAGCCTTTAGCTCCTTTCAGCTAGCTTACGTGCCTCCATGGCATCGTTTGGCAACCAGCCATTATCAAGGTGTTCTTTGATAGGATCTAATTAGTACCCTCCTATTCTGGTAGGAGCAATAAGCTTTGAATCAGCTATAAGAGTTCTCGGAACTAGGAAGTAGACGTTCCCAGAATGGGTCTCGACCCTTGAACTGAGATAAGACATCGACCTTTGTATTCTCCTCCCTTGAGATATACCTGGCACTCATTTAACTGGGCTATCGCAGCTTTCACAATCCTCAAGTATTTGGCCATATTCTTTTCTATAGTCTCAAACTCTCTATTATCTTGTGAGACTACCAGCTTTGAGTCTCCTCAGACTTTCAGGTTCTTCACCCTCAAAGTTCTTGTTAATCCAAGGCTGGCTATTAGAGCTTCATACTTCGCCTCGTTGTAGGTTGTTTGGAAGTCCAACTTCAAGGCATACTCAAGTGTTAACCCATCGGGGCTTTGCAGAACTAAACCTGAACCACTGGTTTTCGTTTTTGATGCCCCATGAAAATAGAGCTTTTTGTTTTTGATGCCCCATCAAAATACGACACCCAATACTCCTTCTTCTCTTCCAGGGGTTTCTCACCTTGCTGACCTTCCTGGTCTATCACCTCCTGCCCCCCGACTTCTTGGTTGTCAATGGTATATTCAACCACGAAGTCAGTTAGAGCCTGGGCTTTGATGGTCGTCCTAGGCTTGTACTTAACATCGAATTCTCCTGGCTTGATTGCCCACTTGATGAGCCTTCCATTGGCTTTCGGGCTATGCAATATATATGTTTCTTCAGCGGGTGTTCCATCAGGACTTCAACGTTTATCCTTTATCCAGGGTCCTTCAAGGACTTAAACTCTTATCTGCTGTAACCTAACTCTACCCTTAGGGGTATGCATTTGTTTGTTTTTGATGCTCCATCGAATTAAAGCTCATATAAATCCTTCTGGTCTCCTCATTCTTATTCTGAGGTTCACTTTCTGGTTGGGGTACTACCTCCTGCCCCCCGACTTTTTGGTTGTCAATGGTACATTCAACCACGAAGTCAGTTGACGCCTTAGCCTTAATGGCTGTCCGAGGCTTCTATGTGATGTCCTCTGCTGACCCTTCTTGTGTTCATTACCTCTGCGGACATCCATGTCTTCAATCAGAAGGACCTGCCCCCCGACTCCGTCAGGCCTTAACGCGGCTACATAACAGCTCCTAGCCATTTTTCTGGTCACCCTTTTGTTCTTCACACCATTCCTGGTTGGAAACTTGATCTTCATATGATAAATTGAGGCTAAAGCCTTGAATGAATGAAGTCCAGTCCTTACAAGGATAGCGTTGTACGTTGAAGTTGCCTTGATTACCAGGAAGTTCAACATCTGAGTGGCCTCATTAGGCTCTGTCCGATGGTGACGGCCAACTGAATAGTTCCCTCAACTTTAGATTCTGCTCCATTGAATCCTTATATAGGTGTGTTGGAGGGGGTCAACTGAGAGTCGTTATACCCCATATTCATAAAAGCATCGTGAACAAGATGTCAACGGAAGCTCCATTGTCTATCAAGACTCGCTTCACCTCTAAGTTTCCAATCACAAGAGCTATGACCAATGGGTCGTCATGGGGGAACTTCACCCCATCCAAGTCGGAATCATCGAATCTGATTGCTACCTCAGTTCTTTCAAGCTTCGATGTTTCTCCAACAATGTGCATTACCTCTCTGGCCTAAGCCTTTTGAGAGCTCTTGGTTGTCCCAGCCGATGTCAGGCCTCCCGAAATCATACAGATACAGGCCCTCAGGGCTGTGGGTTGTGATCTTGATCGTCATCCCTTTTATAATCTCTAATTTGATTACCACAATCTTCACCCTTAGTGAAGTGGCTCAGTTTCCCTCTATAGATCAAAAACTCGATCTCATCTTTGAGTTGCTTGCAATCATCAGTGTCATGCCCCACATTTCTGTGGAATACTCAATATTGATTCTTGTTTCTCTTTGCGGGATCACCCTGAGTGGCTTCGGCCATCGGAAATCCTTATCCTTCTCAATGTCCAACAAGATTCGACTCCTAGGAGTATTCAACCTTGCATACTCAGTGAACCTTGGTCCTTGGTTGTTCGTAGGGGGAGAATCAGAGTCTTTGCTAGTTCGGGGATACTTGTCCCTAGCATCATACTTTTGCTCCGCCTTTCTCTTCCTGGAGTTGTCATTGTTCCAATTGCTAATGTCAGATGTATCTTTCATCATGCTGTCTTCACCCTTAATATATTTGCTTGCTCTCGGCTGGAGCTCAGTCATGTCCTTTGGGGGATGCTTGGCTAACGACTTCTTAAAATAAACGTAGGTTGTTTCATGCTATAAGGCCACTATGGCTATCTTATTTTCTAAGTCAGTGATGTTCAGTGTCTCCTTAGTGAATCGCTTGAGATAATCCCTTAGATTTTCGTTCTTCCCTTGTACCACGTACATAAGGGATGCAGAGGTCTTCTCATGGATTCCCCTACTAATGAACTGGCTGATGAAAGCGTCGCTCAGCACCCTCAAAAAAGCAAATAGAGTTTTGGGGAAGACGGCTGTACCAATGCTGAGCCATCCCGGCTAAGGTCTGAGGAGACGCCCTACACTTCAGGGCATCACTTGGAGGCTGCAGCAGCAGTGCGTTCGAGAACGTCCTAACATGATTTGCAGGATCACCCGTTCCATCATAAGCCTTTATAGTAGGCATCTTAAACTTCCTAGAGATGTGAGCTCTCATCACCTCCTCAGTAAACGGGGGGTATAAGATTGGTAGGTTTTCCGAGCAACACCAAGTTCGCAGCCCTTGGCCTAGGGGCAAACATCCTTGGTGCTTCAGTTAGAGGGACCTCTGTCCTCCTATCCCTCCTCGGGGTTTCATCCAAATTCACCACAGGGACCTCTGCTCTCTTACAATGTCTTCTTTCAGCCTTTGAATCTCAGCCTCAAAGGTTTGGATTCTTTCTAGGGCAGTGGTTGAGGGTCCATCGTGGATTCTTTGAGAACGCCTATGGGGTTCTCGGCTTGCTCGGTGCCTCCTCGGGGCTTCATCATGATCATCATCCTCAGATGAAGAATCATCAGTATAAAGACCAGAGTATTCATAATATCCTTGATCAGGGCCCAAGCCTCTAATGTAAGAAGGGTGATGCAGCTCATGTATCTGCAAGACATGGCCACTTGGTCCAACACCTCGAGTATCCGGGGGGTAGTTAGGAAGACCATACCTGGGGTTTGTATTCAAGGGGAGATCCGTAGTGTGGATCTGTACCCCTGGTGATGGATTGTTCGGATCAAAGGGAGGGGAGACCACCATCTGGAGAGGGTTGGTTCCTTGTCCTTCCTGATTGATCAGAGGTAACGTACTCTCAGTATGGGGGATCGCCCCTAGTTGTTGAGAAACTTGGGATTGGACGATGACAGCTGATGCTGGGGGAGCCTATTGGACAATCGCCCCTCATGCTGGGGGAACCTATTGGGTGATTGCTCCTGATGCCGAGGGTACCTGCTCGGTGGCTGGTGGAGTAGAGTTGAGAGGTATGGCATCAGTTGCAACTGATGTCGTTCTTCGTGTGTTCATCATGGTTGATGTTGTTGTCCCACAGACGGCGCCAAATGTTGTGGAATAAAAACTAGGTTATGAATTTGTATTTAATGCAAGGGTTCGGGAGCTTCGTGCTTTAATGGCTGCTCTCGTGTTCATAGCTGAATCTGCCTTCACAAGATGCCTACGTACCTTGATGAATATCAAGAATCAAGCCAAAAACGTAGTTCTATGTGATGGTGCCCTCGGGGCTATAGCGGCGAGGGCTCACCTAGGACGTAGTGGCTTGTATGTCCTTATTCGAGGATTAAGCCAAGACGTAAGTGACGTATTGAGCTCTGCCCAAAAACGTTCTTCTGAGAATGAGGGGTCAGGCCCTTATATAGGCTGAGAAGCCCTAGAATCGTAGTTGGATTAGGTGACTTGGTGGGCAAGTCACCGGCTTGAGGAAGGTTCTAGACTCCTTCCTTGTAGGAGTCTGTTTCCTTGTATGACAGCGTGCCTTGGAGGCTACTCCTTGTAGTGATAATATCCTTATTTGGCTCTTATTTGCAAGTTGTTAATTAGTCCTTAATATTAATTACGAAATTAATATTAAAAATAGGGTTTTGGATCATTCTGGTGGGCCCCACGTTTGGACCATAATTGATCTAATTAATGCCACATTAAATGTGTCTTTAGGGCTTATTTTTAACCCATATGAGTAGGAATATGTAGAGATCAGGGGCATTATAGTCTACTCCCTTACTGAGCACATCCAGTGACAATGGAATAAAACATAAATTCCCACTGTGCATAAAACAGGAGAAGTTACATAAATTCCATTTCCAGATCATACATAGATTATCAACTTGATAAGTAGATAGCAGGAAAAATAATACTTACCTTATTCATAGGAATATTAGGTAATGTTGCAAGGTATTCCATTTCATTCAGCTCACTAGTTGCGCCATCAGCACTGAAGGAAATCCACAACGGTTCCGCAGCCATTGCCATTACTTTCATCTCTTCTGCATTAGAAACTACAAGCTGAACTACAGATTGCCTAAACTCATTTGATTTGATGTCAGTACATTAGTTGAGTTGAGCCCGTCTCTCCTTAACTAGTACTACTAGTACTGCATACCCTAGATATATATCAACTGGGTAGGGACTTGCATTGCCTGCCTCGAATAATATCGTTTTGTGGATTTTGAGATATTATCGGGAGGTCTTGTGGATTTTGTGAAATTAACGGGTAAATTTTGTGGATTCGACACTAATATTATTGCAAGGTTTTGTGAATTTTGGGATATTATTGGGAGGTTTTGTGGATTCTGCATTGTCACAGGGAGGTCTTTGAAATTCAATAATGTCTTGAGGAGGTTTTGCATATTGTGAGATATTGAAGGGGTTTTCAATTCGATCCCAAAATGTTATGTGGAGGTTTTGTAGATTTTGGCTAGCACTAAACATGCCAATGATGATAAACATTTATTATAAGTGATCAAGAAGAAAAATTTTACGTGCTAGCACAATGATTTAAATTGATAATTGACAACAAAAATACAAGCTCAGGTTAATGAGCTTAGAATGTTGTCTAACAATATAGAAAACCTGGACAAAGTAAAAACAAGAATAATAGTGAAGAAAACTTTTTTTAAAATAAATTTCTTGGCATATGATACAACTTTTGGGAAAATTATATAAAGGCAAAAACGGATCACATTCATAATTGCGTAAAACTAGTTAACTATTCCTCTTCCTGACACCTCATATTTCCATGAGTCTCACTTGAAGAAAACCAACGATGTCCTTTTCCACTCCGCTTTAGTGATATATAAGTTATAACCGACCAACCATGTGTCAGTAGTTGATTTTAAGCCTCCGCTTTTTGAATCATCCCTTCATGCAATCATGCGGTTGGATTTACTAGTTCTCTGGTAGTGTTTACAAATTATCAGGACATACTATTTCTAATTGATACTCCCTCCGTCCCTTAATGTTTTTCCTGTTTTGACTGGACACGTTTGCCAATGCACACTTTTGATCGTTAATATCTTGAATTTCGTATTAGTATTAAATGTAAAAACTTCACTGTATTAAAGTACTCATAAATACGAATTCAACAAGATCACTCATGACTATATTTGGTCTTATAGATTAGACGTAAATTAGTAATTTGTCTCATGTTATGAACAGTCCCGACATATGAAACAAGAATGATAATATGGGACGGAGGGAGTATCAAATACACTTTCCAAGTACAAGTCATATCTAAACATCATATATATATATATATATACAAGTATTGCTTGTATACTTTTATTTAATTATTTAATTTATTCAACTTTTAAACAATTATATAAAATAAATTATCATGATAACAAATATTGCATTATAAATATGGAAAATGTTAACCACAGCCCTCAGGGCTATGATTAAGGTGTTATGTGGTAGTTTTTAGAGTTAAATGCACTTTGTGTACCTAAACTATACACTTGCTGCACTTTGTGTACCTCAACTATCAATTAAACACTTTGTGTACCTCAAGTATGCAAATTCGTGCACTTTGTGTACAAACGTTAAATTTAAACTAACATCCGTTAGTTTTCTTTCGTTTATTAATTTAGGGCCCGTTTGGCTAACTTATTTTCCAGAAAAGTTAACTTATTTGAAGAAATATTATAAATATTTTCGTGCAAATTAATAACATAAAAATATTAAAATAATTAATATAATTATAAATATTAAAAAAAGAACCGTGCGTTGCACTTATATATAATAAGCGCTTATCCATAATTTTGGTCACTGTACTACCAAAATAGTCTCAACCGTCGAATCTAATATTTTTAAAAATAGACGATAAAGATTATATCATATTAAAAATAAAATTATAATAAAAAATGGATATAATTAAATAGTAGTGCTAGGGACCCCAAAATGGTTCCCGAATTTGCTCCTGAATCGCGCCACTTGGCAATCGGGAATAAATTCGGGAACCATTTTGGGGTCCCTAGCACTACTCTTTAATTATATCCATTTTTTATTATAATTTTATTTTTCTCTTATTAATTTGCATGGAAATATTTATAATATTTCTTAAAATAAGTTAACTTTTCTAAAAAATAAGCTTAGCCAAACGGACCCTAAATTAATAAACGAAAGGAAACTAACGGTGTTAGTTTGAAATTAACGTTTGCACACAAAGTGCACACATTTGCATAGTTGAGGTACACAAAGTGTTTAATTGATAGTTGAGGTACACAAAGTGCAGAAAGTGGATAGTTCGAGTACACGTAGTGCATTTAACTCTAGTTTTTAATTGGCTCAAGGTTGTGCCCCACTTGCAAAAAAGTATGTGCCCCCATGCATTCACATAAATCATCCAATAAAAATCCACCATGGCAAAAATTAATCCTTAAACATTGCCCTAAGGGTTGTTGTTAACATGACCCTATAAATATTAAGTATCATGATAACAAATATCGCCTAATAAATATTGGCAAGGCATGCCTGCTGTTGCTGTTTCTGGTAGTAGTGCTACTGCTAGTGCAGTAGCTGGAAGTGGTGGTGGTGCCTTTGCCGATGCTGATGATGGTAGCTGCCCTGCTGTTGCTGTTCCTGGTAGTGCTGCTGGTGGTGCTAGTGCAGCAGCTGTAAGTGGTGGTGGTGCCTTTGCAGGTGCTGATGGTTGTGCTGCTGCTGGTCCCTCCTCCCAGTCTCATATAGGAAGGAAAAGGGCAGGGAACTATTGCCCCAGTCAGCCGCAAATCATTGCAATGGAGGCGTCGCTCTGTGCAAATGGAAGTCATACAATAATGTGTTGTATATATATATGTAGTCATGTTCTGTTCCTGATAGTTATTTTTAACACGTTCCATTGTGTGTTACTAGTAAATATTTCTGCAGCTTATAGATTTTAAGAAGTTGGATGCTTACATTCAGAAGTTAAAGGGTAGCAGCTCCAAGTACATATTTAATATTAGGCTTGCGTAAACATTTAATATGTTCCAAATTAGCTCATATACTTCATTGAAAGAAACGTTTATGATTAAAACAATGTTCAAATGTTCAAGAAGATAAACAAATTTCTGAATTCTGATCACAAGTTTGTCAGAATTACTGCTCATTATTATTAGCAACATGTATTACTAAACTGAATTTTCAAAAGAAAATGGATTTATTTTAGATGCATATGCTTGGTGACCGCTGATAAATGCAAATAACTATAATTGCAAGCAATCAAACTATATGCTAAAGTTGCAGATGAGATATATATTGAATACACTGAATCATTGTTTTTTTTTGTCAAAAACACTGAATCATTGTTTAATGAAGTAAGATCACCAATTTAATTTACCAATTTAATTTTGTTACTGTATTTGTACTCTGTCAATTCCTTTGATATTTATTTCTTTTGTTTTGATGAAATGATCGATTTACAGTTCAACAATGACGAAATTAAGAACAAGAAAGAAGACACAGATTCATTATGAGAAGTGTTTACATATTGTTTCTACAAAGGGAGAGAATGATAACAATGCTAGCTATCTTATTTGTCTATTAGCAGCTATATATACTACAACTAGACTAACAGAATGGACTAACAGCTAATGTATAGATGTGATTGGATGGAGAAGTAACATAATTTTGCTGATGTGGCATAGCTCACATGGCACCTCCAACACCCCCCCTCAAGTTAGGATTTCTAAAAGTATGAAAACTGTTGATGAGTGGATTTCGTAACAACTTATGAGAGGTCTACGGGTAGTTGTATAGGCTAGCGATCAACTGTTCTGTGAAAGGTTTGGGTTGTGTTTGTGGGGGTTGAGCTGTGCTCGAGGGCGTCTCCAATAATCTCAAGTGCCTTTAAGGAAAATCAAAGAACTGAATGCGTCTTACCCTCGAGGTGCCTACGTACCCTTGTATATATAGGGATCAAGCTCACGTAGTTCTAATGGGACTTTGTCTCTTGCCGGAATAGCTGTATTCGATCACCTAGTTCGTGTAGGACTCAGGTTCCTTTAGAGCCTTCCACGAACTAGTTGGCTAAGTAGAGTAGAACTCGAGTTCGTACCCTACTATGATTCTCTCATTGGTCAGAGTTATTCTAGGATCATCTGCGCCCTAGAATTATACTCAGATACCAATTCGTTTATCTGTTCTAGATGGCTTCTAGAACCTTCTGTTGGCAACTCGTAGGAACCTGGTGCTCAGGAACCTACATCTCAGGAGCCTGTTTCTCAGGAACCTCCTTATTTCGGGACATATCACTTAGGGACCTCCCTTTAGGTATCAGTACCTGCACAAATAACAAACTGGTTATTCTGGATAACCCTTCTCATGCTTTTATCATCTCTATGGCTATTGCTATGCTAACTCGAACTCTTCTGCTGGGAGGAACCTGGCCTTCTAATACTCTGCTTAGCTTCCTGACCATTGGGAACCTCCTGATATTAATACTTCCTTAGTCATTTCTTCTATCCGATCTTCATAAATCGTACTGGATCAATCTTCTAGCTCGTATGGACCGGACCCTAGGGCCTAATAGGCCTAAATCTAGCCCATGGAGATTTTGGGCACAACAAGTACCCCCCGGTTCTTTGAAATCATGTAATGTGAAAGGAACCTATTCTAATTCTACGATCAAAGGTTCAATGCTAAACCATTTTGGTAACTATACCTCGCTTCAACATTGTATATCCAAGCCTACGTAGATATAGAACATTTTCAGCTTAATATAATCTTGAGTAAGCTTCCTTTGTATTAAGGAACCTGTTATCTCGCTATTTTCTTCTTCTTGCTTCAGCTCTCGAAATCTACTCTATGTTTGCATTCAACTTCCCAGGGAATCTAACTTGTCACTCAACTCTACGCCTCTTTAAATTTAATAATTTAAGAGGGGATAATGGTTGGTTGTAGAAGATAATTCAAAATTTGAATTAAACTTATCACTTACCAAAGCTGTAGTTAATGTGTAAGTTCCCAAGGTTCACACGCTTCTCACGCGTGTATCTCTTCATTTTACCGCTCCAGTAATACGTTGCCACGTGTACGGGCTGTTTCCCATTTACCTCGACTATTTAATTATCTCTCAACCCCTCAGGTCCGTTTTACCTTTACCAAACACTTGCAAAAACTCTTGGAGAGAGAACAAGAGGAGTTCGACAGTCGTCCGCTTAATTCATCTTCTCCGTCGCCGTTCAACTCAAATCAAGGTATGGTTTCGACTTATTTCTTTCTATTCTCTCATGTCCTTGTTTCGTTTTTCCATCATCTGTTTCCTTGGGCTTTGCATGTTGTCATTTTCTTTGTATGTATTCACATGTTTTTAATTTGCGTAATTCCCATTGAGATCTCCTATAAAATTTCCTGCTTGTTAATGCATAACTGTTTGAGCATCTCAAAACCTTAGTATCTCTCTTAGGTTCCTGACCCTTCTTCGCCTGTCTTTGCAGATGTCTTCTGATTCAACACATTCAGACCACCATTCTTTGATAAACCCTATTTTTACCAAATCAGTCAGCAATAGGACCAGGTCTAAAATCTCTATCCCAGATTTAGGTGAGCCTCAAAACATCCTTATTAGACTTCCAACTAAACAAAATAGAACTCTAAACTCCCCTAATTTCATTGACTTAGGAGACGATTGGCCTTCTGACGAAGAAGAAGTGTCAAAGCCTGATCAGAAAGTACTCCCTGAACCTGATTTTGACAATGAGATAACTGTCGAGAGAGAGTCATATAAACAAGAGATTGTGCCTTTCTGTGAGAAAGTTGATTCGTCCATAACTTCAGCTAGGTTAGAGAAGTTGTGGGAAGAATGTGTCCGTCCAACCTGTCCAATCATTGTTCCAGAACCTGGTGAGAGGGCTCACAGGTTCGACAATAAAGCTCCTGAATGTGGTATTCCCAATGCAGTGACCTCTGCCGCTTTTTTTTAAAGTGGGTGTCTATTTCCCCCTCCATCCTTTTTTGCAAGAAGTTCTCGACTTTTATGGCTTAGCCCCTCTCCAACTGACTCCCAATTCCTATAGGCTAGCCATGAGCACATACATTCTGTACTCTAGTCTGTTCACCACTCCTTTATCTGCACATGAGTTAGGTTATTTCTTCAGATTGAAAGATACTGGAAAGGGTTCCGGTTGTTTTTATCTAACCGCCTGGCCTTGTCATCAAGGTCAGTGCATAAAAAGCATTAAACAAAACTTTGACCAATGGCAGGAGCAATTTCTTTATTGCTATGACTGTCCCCCTATCCGTTTCCAATTCAATCGTCGTCCTTATGTTCCCAAACAAACATTTCTTTCTGGAGTCTGCCTTCAAAGAGCTGAAGAGGCTTTGAAACATTCTTCATCCCTTAGGGATTGTATGATTCTATTAACACCTGAGAATCTCGTCACCCTAGGTTTTCTCCCTGCTTCCCCTGGTAATACTTTACTTTATTTGTCTTTACTGCATTCCTGTAACTATGTCCATTTATCTCATGCTCTTTGTCTATCCTGATTTACTTTCTGACTCTGTATTCACAGGTATGGCTCCCAAGGTTCCTTCTTTCGTAAAAAGATCCAAGAACGTTGACGATATCTTCAAGATTGAAGATAAGGAGGTTTCGCTTGCTGCAACTCCTATCAACCAAGTTCCCACTCCAGCTTCAGTCCAGCCATCTGGTTTCTCTAAGCGTAAGCTAGCTCAGACTACACTTGATCTCTCTGGAAGCTCCCAAACCAGGTCCATGAAAAAAGGGAAAGCCGTGAAGATTGAATCGGCTGTGGCACAAAATCAATTCAAAGACTTGATTGACACACACGTGCTTCCAGAAGCGGTTGCCAGCTGGGCTAAAATGGATACCACCGAAGCTATGCATGCCATGAGGTTCTCGGCTGCCCAAAATGCTTTCTTCACTCTCCGCTTTTGCGATGATATTGCTGAGAAAACTAAATATGATCTCCGGTTACAAGGAGAAGTTTCAAGGTTGAATGAAGAGTTGACCGCTATGGAAGGTAAGGTGAACATAGCCACTGCTGCTGTTCGAAAAGCAAAAACCGTCGAAACCTCACTAAAGAATAGCAGGGATGAGCTTCAGGGACAGGTGAAGAGTTTTCAGGATGAGAAATTGTCCATGCTAGAGAAAATCAATGAACTAAAAACTCAGGTTGATGCTTTAAATGCTGCTGCCGCTACTGTCAAATCATCCATGCTCGTCCAGGAAAAAGCTAGGTATGATGAAGGTTATGACGAAGGCATTCGTGACTACATGAGGTCCATGTGGGAGAAAATGCCCGAGCTAAACTGGTCTATCCTAGGCGAGGACGTAGTGGGGATGATCAAGGAATTTGAGAATGAAGCTGCTGCTACAACCTCTGTACCTCCCGTGAAAGCGATTGAGAGGTCTCCAGGTGCCAACCCTGAGACTGCAGAGGTTCCTGCTCCTGAAGTTGTTCAGCCTATCCTTCCAACTCCTCCTGTTGTCACCAAGGGTTCCGATGAAGTTCCTCCTTCGTAAATTCAACAAGATCCTTTAAAAGCTTTTATAATATGATAACTTTTGATAACTTTTGATGAGGTCGCGGGCTCCTCGTAACGCCTCGCAAGATGTAATTCTAAATTTTGTTTCCATGGCCTTCGTGCCAATAACTCTTTATACTGGTTTCCTGGGTCTTTGTACCCATGACTCTTTATGGTTTTTTTTCTATAATAGCTATTTACTTTTGCTACATATCTCTTGTCCAGGGTAAGCACATACATATTTCTTTGTTCGAATCTTAACTTACTACGTACTTTTCTTCAAAACCTCATGAAATACTTCACTGTTATGCACTAGAGAATAACTCAGCTTCCTTACTCATATGTTCAAGCTTACGCGGGCTAACCCATTGTAAGAAACAGAACACACGCATATTTCCACTTGTTTATTCTCAAAATAAATGCAACAAACTACAGCTGAGTTGTAAAACCTAGAACCTCTATGTTTACACCTTGAGTCGATAATCTAAACCGTAGCCTTCTTTAATAACTTCTTCTACATCAAAACCAGGTTCCTCGAGTATTAATCCTGCAGAATAAACATAAAACAGAAAACAGTTAACGTTAGTAAAATCTTTCTCTTGTTTAATTCGGGTCATCTCTTGGAAAGGTTGCCTGCTTGGCTCCCGATCCTTATCTCCAGGTTCCAACATGCCTCGAGGCACGTTGGTTCCTTTTTTCTCTTGGAAAGGTAACCTGCTTGGTTCCCAATCCTATTCTCTAGGTCCCAACATGCCTCGAGGCATGTTGGTTCCTTTTTGTGCCTCGAGGCGATTCTAGGAACCTGTACGCCGTTCTGGGAGTCCACACAGATTCCTCTTCTTCATGTGTCAGGCTAGACATCTTATGAAGGTAAATGCTAAGGATTTTATCCCTTCTTCCCATGTGCCAAAGACGGTTCCACATGAGGGAGAGCTTATTAGGCTTCTCTTTAAGAACAAGTGTGTCGGTCGAGGCTCCACACAGGTTCCTTTAGGTGCCTTTTTGTCAGGACTTTAGGTGCCTTTTGTCAGGACTTTAGATGCCTTTTGTCAGGACTTTAGATGCCTTTTGTCAGGACTTTAATTCACGTGCTCAAGGAACTTGAGGCTTTTGGCAACAATGTCGTGCTCAGTCAACTGAGGCTTTTCAATCACATTTGCTCAGGAAACTACCTGAGGCTTTCTCAATGCGTGCTCAGGAAGCTACCCAAGGCTTAATTCATGCTCAGGAAGCTGCCTGAGACTTAACTCTTGCTCAGGAAGCTGCCTGAGGCTTAATTCAATGCTTGCTCGGGAAGCTGCCTGAGGCTTAATACTTGCTCAAGAAGCTGCCTGAGGCTTAATTCAATGCTTGCTCGGAAAGCTGCCCGAGGCTTAATACTTGCTCAAGAAGCTGCCTGAGACTTAATTCTTTTATCAACACAATCTGTCTACAAGATAATTCTGATCAATCAATCGTAGTCTGCACATTCTGTCAAATCGTATTCATACTTCGCTCATACTGTCAATGCTACAGGAACCTGTCAGCTCAGGTAACCTGCAAATACTATCAATACTACAGGAACCTGTTAGTCAAGGTAACCTGTTTCAAAATACAAGTACTAAAACTAGCACTTAAAAAGTTTCAAATTGGCATGTGAAATAGCTAATCAAACATGCATATTATTGTCTAAGTAGGAATACTACCCCCAGTTCTTTTGGGTAATTATTGTTACGCAAAAGAACTATTAAGGAGCTATAGCTGCAAAGAATGCACTCAAAATATTCAACGTAGAGCTATCTATCGCTCAATACTTTAAAAAGAAATCGTCTTGCAAGTAGGGAGGTTCACATCAAGTACCCCCCGAGTACATGCATAATCAAATACTGCAATCAAAATGCTGGTCAGCTATAACTAATAAGCTGCCTTTATTCCTGGTTGAAAGAGCCTTACTTTTCCTAAGAAAAAACACATATAAGAGTTACTGATAATACTTCTTGAGATGTTCTGCATTCCAAGCTCTCGGAATGAGATTCCCATCCATATCCATCAAGTGGTAGGTCCCTTCCCAAATGGCTGACTTTATCTGGTAAGGTCCCTCCCAATTTGCTCCAAAAGCTCCATGTGCCAGAACCCTGGTATTTGGCATGACTTTTCTCAGAACTAGGTCTCCAACTTTAAAAGGTCTTGCCTTCACCTTTTTGTTGTAATACCTTCGAACTCACTGTTGATATACTGCTAACTTCACTTGCGAATCTGCTCTCAACTCTTCGACCATGTCCAAATACAGTCTATGATTGACCTCATTGCTCTCGGGATCAAAATACTTTCTTCTCAAAGAACCTGTTCCAACTTCCACAGGTACCATAGCTTCACAACCATAAGCGAGAGTAAAAGGGGACTCACCAGTTGTAGTTCAAGGCGTGGTGTTATACGACCACAAGACTCCAGGAAGCTCCTCTGGCCAGCTTCCTTTCTTATCTTCAAGCCTCGTCTTCAAAGTGTGCTTGATAATCTTATTCACTGCTTCAGTCTGTCCATTACTCTGCGGATAATACACTGCTGAAAATGCCTTCTGAATTCCAAACTGCTCACACAACCCTCTAAGCTCTCTACTATCAAACTGCTTCCCGTTGTCAGAAATCAGTTTCTGCGGAATGCCAAACCTGCATACAATGGCTCGAAACACGAACTCAGTCAACTTTGATGCTGTAATCTTAGCAAGTAGTTCTGCTTCTGCCCACTTTGTAAAGTAATCAACTGCAACCACTGCATATTTCACTCCTCTTTTTCCTTTCGGGAGTTCTCCAATGAGGTCTATCCCCCAAACAGCGAATGGCCAAGGACTAACAATCTGTTTGATAGGTGCTACAGGACAATTATCAAGATTTGCAAACCTCTGACAATTACTGCATGCCTGTACGAATTTGGTAGCATCTGCTTTGATGGTTGGCCAATAATATCCTTGTCGAAGGACCTTCATGGCTAAAGAATTACCCCCGAGTGATTTCTACATACTCCTTCATGAATTTCCTCGAGGATATATTTGCATTGTTCTCCAGCTACACACTTGAGCAAAGGTTGATTGAATCCTCGTCTATACAGAACTCCATCATAGATTACATACTTGGCTGCATGATACCTCAGCTTCTTGGTATCATCTTGACTGGGAGGTAGCTCCCCTTTATCCAGGTAACGAAGTATTGGGGTCATCCAGGAATCCTCAACTGGGAACTCGATGTCCATTACCTCTTCTTTGAAAACACTAGGTTGCTCCTGAATCTGAAGTGGAATTACCCCCAATAACGTGGATTCTCTCTGAGATCCTAGCTTGGCCAATGCATCTGCCTTGGTATTCTTTCCTCGAGGTATTTGATCTAGCTTCACCTCTTTGAACCTCGCGATCAACTCCTGGGAGTACCTCAAATACAAGTCTGTTCTTGGACCTCTCGCCTGAAAACCACCACGAATCTGCCAAACTACTAACATCGAATCACTGAACACTCTGATATTCTCCACTTTCATCTCCAAGGCTAACTTGAGGCCTGAAATCAATGCCTCATACTCTGCATCATTGTTCGTGGCTTTAAAAGCAAAATGAATTGAGCTATAGAGTTGGTACCCTTCTGGACTAACTAGTTCTATGCCTGCACCAGCTCCACCA
The DNA here is from genome assembly GCA_037693485.1 of Kitagawia praeruptora. Classification (NCBI taxonomy): domain Eukaryota; kingdom Viridiplantae; phylum Streptophyta; class Magnoliopsida; order Apiales; family Apiaceae; genus Kitagawia; species Kitagawia praeruptora. The sequence goes on from CM075347.1 coordinate 22,663,177, forward strand.
CTGTTAGCAGCTCCATCCACATAAAGTGTCCACCAAGGTGCACAGTTGTCATTATTTGCCTGCTTTTCTACCACCTCTTTTGGCCCCTCCTGGCCGGTAACCTCTACATGAGGTGGAAACTCGATTAAGAAATCTGCTAGAGCTTGAGCCTTAATTGCTGTCTTTGGCTTGTATTCTATGTCGAACTGTCCTAACTCCACAACCCACTTTAGCATTCTCCCAGAAGTTTCTGGCCTATGCATCACTTGCTTAAGTGGATATGAGGTTCTTACCTCAATCTTATGAGCTTGGAAGTAAGGTCGCAGCTTCCTGGAAGCTAGAATCAAGGCAAAAAGCAGTTTCTCCATTCCTGTATACCTCGTTTCTGCATCAAGTAACCTTTTACTAACATAGTAGACTGGGATCTGCTGTCCATTCTCTTCTCGAACCAGAACTGCACTAATGGAATACTGTGATACGGCCAAGTAAAGTATTAATGTTTCTCCATCTACGGGTTTGGCTAACAGTGGGGGGCTTCCCAAATGCTCCTTTAACCTTCAAAATGCTATCTCACATTCTTCTGTCCACTCGAACTTACTTCCTTTCTTTATAGCTTTAAAGAACTCCTGACACTTATCAGTGGACTTCGAGATGAATCTGTTCAAGGCTGCAACTCTTCCTGTAAGGGATTGAACCTCTCTCACAGTTCTCGGTGACCTCATGTCAATTAATGCTTTAATCTTGGCTGGGTTGGCTTCAATACCTCTGTGGTTCACCATGAAACCCAGAAACTTTCCTGATTCTACCCCGAACACACATTTTTGAGGGTTAAGCTTCATTCTATACTTTCGCAAGATTCCAAACATTTCTTCTAAGTGCTTTACATGGTCAACAGCTTCCTTAGACTTGACTAGCATATCATCCACATATACTTCCATAGTATGGCCAATTTGGTCTTTAAACATCATATTTACTAACCGTTGGTATGTGGCTCCAGTATTAATCAATCCAAATGGCATGCATACATAGCAATAAAGACCTCTATCCGTAATAAAAGAAGTGTGCTCTTGATCAGGTTCATACATAGGAATTTGATTGTAACCTGAATATGCATACATGAAGCTGAGTAGGGCATGTCCAGCTGTTGCATCCACTAGCTGATCAATCCGTGGCAGCGGGAAACTTTCTTTCGGGCATGCTTTGTTAAGATCTGTGAAGTCCACACAGGTCCTCCATTTCCCATTAGGTTTCTTCACCAAAACAGGGTTTGCCAACCATACTGGGTAGAAAGATTCTTTAACCAATCCTGCATCCAATAACCTGTCGACCTCTTCTTTCAATGCTTGAGCTCTTTCTCCACTAACTGGTCTTCGCTTCTGTCTCACTCCTTTCTTTTCTGGATCAATATTCAGCTTATGACACATGACCCTTGGATCTATCCCTTCCATATTTGCGTGACACCATGCAAACACATCCAGGTTCTTGCCCAAAAAGGTAATAAGAGATTCCTTTAAGGTTAGGTCGAGTTGAGCTCCAATCTTCAACACTTTTGTACCATCCTTATCATTGATCTTCACATCCAAAGTTTCACCAGCTGGTCCGGCCTTGACCATGGTTTCTGGCATTCGTGGATCTAAGTCTACCTCCATCTCTGTGGTTGAATCCTCTTGAGGTTCCTGGGCTGTAGACGATTCCTGAACTTCATGCATGACATTCCTTCTCTTTAATGCTGGCTGACTGTCTTCATTGCTTCCATTATGTTTCAGTTTTCGGGATTTTTCTCCATCCAATCCTTCTGCCATACACACATCACCATCCTTGTCTGTAGGAGGTGCACTTTTTATCAGCAAGTAAGGGTTATCTGGTCCCTGAAAAACTGGAATCTCAGCATGAGGTTCCTCTTCTGTAACCTCTTTAATTCTTACAGCTCTACAGGATGTTGGCACAAAACCTTCTGAAGGCGGACTACGCAGGTCGAGCGTTATTTTATCTGGGTTCTTTCCTGGAAAATCATCATGAACCTCGTCAATGGGTTCAGGCAATTTAGCAACCTTAGCAGCATGTTGCAAAGCTTTGGTGTAGCACTCTCTAGACTCATACTGGCATCCTCGAACTACACCAATTCCCTTTGGTGTTGGGAACTTCATAGTTAGATGGTAAATGGAGGTTACCACCCTCATCTCCTTCAAAATGGGTCTTCCCAGAATAGCATTGTAATTCATATTCTCTTCTATAACAATGAATTCTGCCAGCTGTGTAATGCAACATGGTTTATCACCTAGAGTTACTGGCAAACGAATCTTACCTTTGATAGGAACTTGATTATTAGTGAATCCATACAAGGTATCATTTGTTGGAGTTAAGTCTTTATCCAGAAAATGCATCTTCTTGAAGGCTGAGTAAGATAACAAGTTTACAGAGCTTCCATTATCAACTAGCACTCGATGAACCTCATAAGACCCGATTCCTACCTCGACCACTAAAGCATCGGTATGGGGATGGTGTACCCAAGAAGCATCTTCTTTAGTGAAAGTAATATCTGCATCCTCTCCTTCAAACAGTCTTGGAGACCTCTGTGACAGATTGTAAATACTGGTCAAAGGACGTTCTTTACCTTCACGGGTATACCTCTCCATGGCACTCCTGCTGGTTCCTCCAATGTGGGGACCTCCTATAATTGTGCGTATGCACCCAGCCTTAGGTGGTCCTTCCATCACGACAGGTTCCTGTGTCTGTGTCTTCTGAGTCTTCTCATCTCTATACTTTTTTCCTTCTTGAGCCACCCATTCACTCAACTGCCCTTGTCTGATTAGAGTTTCAATTAGGTCCCTGAGGTGACGACAGTCTGCAGTGTTATACCCATTGTTATCATGGAAGTCACAGTATGGGCGCTCATTCTTATTCCCTGGAGGACCAGTTCTGAAAGGCTTCTTAAACCACGAGGACTTCTCATTCACCGCCTAAATGTGATCGATCGGGGCTACCAAAGGGGTGAAAGTTTCATAGACAGGTCTCTCATGTTTGTTGTTGTTATAGGAAGCTGGTGGCGGGACCTGACTCATGCACTAGTACAGACTGGACCTATAGCGTCGCCACCTATAGCAACGGTTATTGACCTATAGCGTCGCCACCTTACCTATTGCGTCGGTTGTTTGCATTAACCGACGCTTATTGACATCTGCAGGAACTTATAGCGTCGGTTGTTTACATTAACCGACGCTATAGGTGTAACCTATAGCGTCGCCACCAAAAACACCGACGCTAATTTCTGTATTTGCGTCGGTCAGAGAAAGAACCGACGCTATAGCTATACCCTCTAGCGTCGCTTTATGGAATGCCGACGCTATAGGTACACTGTAGTTTTGACTTAAAGTGTCGCCTTTAAAAACGCCGACGCTATAGGTACTCTTTAGGTGTGACTTAGAGCGTCGCCCCTATAAACGGCGACGCTATAGGTATGTACCTATTTTTTTTTTAAAAATGATGTAACAAATTTATTAATATTATTCATTTTCTTATATTTTTAAAGAAAATTTTATTTATATAATTTATCTATTATAAAATATTATATTTTTTTGACAAATTTCTTAATATTTGGCAAAAATAATTATTTTTTATATTAGATAAATTATATAATTAAATAGAATTTTCTTTAAAAATATAAGAAAATGAATAATATTATACAATTAAGTTTTGTAAAATAATATTTTTAATATTTTTATCACACATAATGAAAAATTATTAAATTGACAAAATCAATTAAAATCTTAATTAATTATTTACTTGTAGAATATAAAAAATAAATAATGTTATTTTTTTAATTAAATAATACAATAGTTTTGTCAAGAAAAAAATAATACAGTGATAACAGATCCAACCCAGAAGTCCAAACCCGGTCTTTGATTTTCGTTACTCTTCCCCCTTTTAATTTCGCCCCTTTCTGTTTAGAGCCCTAATTTCCATCTCCCTCCCAATTGGACGCTGCTACGACTTGCAATTCTACGAACCCAGAACCTAGAACCCAGAACCCAGAACATCTCAACTTCTACGAATTGCACATCTCCATCTCCAAATCTCCATCTCCCTCTCTAAATCTCCATCTCTCTCTCCCAATCCAAATCCACATCCAAATCTCCATCTCTCTCCAAATCTATAGCTACAAGTACGAATTGGACATCTCCGGTCTTAACTTCTACGAGTACGAAGAAGACAAGTACTCTCCTCCATCTCTGCTGGTATTGTGCTTGAATTGCTGAAGACGAGTACGAATTGTTCTTAACTTTCTAGGATTTGTGTGCTTCTCCCTACTGGTATTCTCTCTCTCTCTCTCTCTCTCTCTCTCTCTCTTGCTCCCTCCCTCCCTCCCTCTCTTGCTCTCGATTAAATTGTTTGAACTTTGATCCTGTAGCTTATATATATTTAATGTGTAATTGGTACGCTGTTTTATATGTATATTAAATGTGTAATTGGTACTCTGTTCTATACATCTCTAGTCAATCACCTATAGTATTGGTATGCTTAGCAGTTTTAAGAATTTAATTTCTTTAGATTATATCTTAAAATTGAGGCTGTGATAAATTCCTATGTGACATACAAGAATATCCTCAATTGCAGCTTTCGATAATTGAAATTATATGTTAGACTTCTAATCTTTCTTCATGAGCTTTTAGTAATGATTTTTGACTGGAATAATGGAATTGTTGTCAAGTTGGAACTTTATAAACAGTAGTGCGTATCATACAGTATAATTTGGTGCATCTTCAACGAGTCAATGTTTTGATGTGTTAGTAGTTTATCATCAGCAATGTTTGTGTCCATTACTATTTTCTAACAGTCAACTATTCTTCTGCTTGCATATGTAAATTTATATCTACAAAGTGGTTGCTTCTTTCTCTTTTGTACTTGTGAACTCAATCTGAATGTGGTCTTTCAGCAAATTGTACCATTTGTGATTAATTCTTTCTCTGACCAAGATAGTAGAGTTCGTTATTATGCGTGTGAAGCTCTATATAATATTGTCTGCGCTTTTATATCGTTAAATTATGGCAGAATGATAATTATCGTTAAATATTACATATTTTATATTCTCTAATAACATAATAACTAATGACTTCCCTTCTTCAATATGTTCTATAGATATATAACATGGACCGCCTTACATGGATGTATAAAATATCACGGACATCCCATGAGTATATTAGCCATGTTAATGACTTTATTAAATTTGCCGAGCAAAATCTAAAGAGGACCGAACATGGAAAAGAAAGGATGACATGTCCATGTCGCGATTGTTATAATTTAGAAAAGTATTTCGATGTCGATACAGTGCGTGGACATTTATTTCGACGTGGTTTCATGGATAATTATACCAAGTGGATCTGGCATGGTGAGGGAATACGCTCTCGAAAGGCAGAATCATTTAGTGGGAATTATGAAAGCTGTGGAGATGGTAATCCTACCTATAAAGAAGAAGAAGAGGACGAGGAAAATGATAGACTTGATGAGATGATCCAAGATGTTGAAGAAATTTTGATGCACCAATGTTATGACCAACTCAACACGCAAGTGCACGTGATCTCAAGTAATACAGATAGCAAATAAGGTTCGTTCCTACAGGGACTCGTTGTATTGTCTAGCTAACTCACTCACCAATGTATGATTGTTTTCCGATGCTAAAACAATTAATAAAGTGGATTGTTGTTATCACTAAAATTTATCTAAGAAATTATAACTAATTATCAACTGCTTAACTGAGATTTATGTCGAATTACTATTGCAAATAAAACATGGGAATTTAGTTTCTTTAAACAATCCATCTATAGTCTCCAAATCCCTAGCCTTGTTCATGTGATTTATTAACACCTGATCGAACACACAAAACTGATATAAGCCAACTTCCGTTAAACAAATACCATCCTAAACAATATCCACAATAAAGATAGAAATCATTTAGTCTCCCAATTATGCCAAGTCTTCATATGTCTATAAAGAATAAAACATAATGGTTGAGGTGCAAGCATTCAATTGATCACATAGTCGTCATAAAACGATTAGAGTTACGACGCTAATTACGAATGATAATATCACGCATAAACCTACGCTAACATGGCAAGTTCTAAACTCTTATTTCCACTTTCGCTTCAACAAGAATTAACACACAATTACAGGAGTTAGCTACTCTCCTATAACGAATTAAAATCAACCATGATAGGATATCACATCAATCACACTATAAGCATCGAGAAGATTCAACATATAAAATTCATGAATAAATCCACTAAACCCCCATGACAACGAATTAGTTCATGATCGAACTAATCATCATCATGGGTTCCAATGAAAACATGATTCTAAAATAAACAAATAAAATATAGAAGAAAGAAAGAAGGTTTAGAATTAAATCCCCAAAATAGAAGAGTACAAATGTTCCAAGAATAATCCTTGCTTGTCACTAGCTTGGAGAAATTCCTTGAAATTATGCTTGGAAACTAGATACAAGATTGTTGATAGCTGCCAAGAAAAAAACTAAGAAGACGATAGATCTGTTTTTTAGGTCTAGATATTACATAAATAGATGCCCTAAAATAGGCCCAAAGTGTTTTGACCCGGAACAATACACAAAAATTGCCAACAGAGGTCCCAACAGGCGCCATAGCGCATGAATCAAGCGCAAGGGCGCTCAAAACTGCGCCACAGCGCCTCACGCAAGCCAAACAAGCGCAGCTGCGCTCCAAAACCGCGCAATGGCGTTCCCAGGTCCCTGGAAATCACCCCGCGCGCGCGCTATTGCGCATGAACCGTGCCGCGGCGCCTTCCTCCTGCACACACTCGCGCAACTGCGCCCCTTCCAAGCGCAACAGCGCCTTGATGCTCCTGGAATGCTGGCCTGTTGGTGCCTTGCGCGCTATAGCGCCTTGGCTCGCGCAGCTGCACCCATGAGCCCCTGGAAATGTTATCAAACACTTGCATTCTTTCAATCACTTGCTTCCTTGCTAAGCATATCTTCCACACTTGACTTCTTCACTAAAACGAAACTTCACCTCCATTAATTCGTTTGAACACCACAATGCCTTCAACGATTTAACCTACACAATTTATACAAAAACATATCAAATGACTACGAAACTCAAGAACTAGCGAACGGTTAAAGTCCAAACGGAAGTTAAATAGTGGATATAAAATCCACTTATCAACCAACCGAAAATTCTTGAGAACTTGGTCGACGATTCTAAAAAACTTCTATATCCTGGTTGCAACGATCAGTTTACTAGGTTATCAAAAACCTTGAAGTTGTGTAATATCAAAGTAAAGAGCGGGTGGAGTGACAAAAGTTTCACAGAATTGTTGAAACTTATATCAGACATACTTCCTTTGAATAATGAGCTTCCAACTTCCACCTATGAGGCGAAGAAGATATTGTGTCCCATGGGTATGAATGTAAAGAAGATACATGCTTGTCCATATGATTGTGTGTTGTTTCGCAATGAGTATGAACATCTACACACATGTCCAAAATGCGGAGCCTCTAGGTATAAGCGGGTGGGAAATAACTCTTCAAGTGGTGTTAAGAAAAGCCCTCCTGCCAAGGTGTTGCGGTATTTACCCATAATGGACAGATTCAAATGCCTCTTTGCAAATAAAAATGATGCAAAGCTTATGAGGTGGCATGTGGAAGGGAGAAAATCAGATGGGATGCTCAGACACCCTGCTGACTCTCCACAGTGGAGAACCATTGATAGAAAGTTCCCGGATTTTGGTGGAGAATTAAGAAACCTACGGCTTGGACTTTGCGCGGATGGCATGAATCCGTATCGCACTCTTAGCTCTACACATAGCACTTGGCCGGTTCTTCTGACGATTTATAACTTGCCTCCTTGGTTATGCATGAAGCGCAAGTATATCATGTTGACATTGTTAATTCCCGGTCCCAAAGAACCTGGCAATAACATAGATGTTTATCTTCAGCCACTTATTGAAGATCTGTTGCTATTATGGAATCAAGGTGAGAGGATATACGATGCATACAGCCAAACAAATTTCACTTTGCGTGCCATGATTTTTTGCACTATTAGCGATTTTCCTGGCTATGGAAACCTTTCAGGGTACACTATCAAAGGAGCTAAAGCTTGTCCGATTTGTGAAGATGCTACGATTGACCTTCGTTTAAAAAATTGCAAAAAAAATGTATACGTGGGTCATCGTACATTTCTTCACCCTAATCACCCTTATCGTAAGAGGAAAAGGTCTTTTGACGGAACTATCGAGACTCGAGTGGCTCGTTTGCCTTTGACCGGGAAGGAGGTTTTTGAAAGAGTTAAAGATATTAATGTTGTACTTGGAAAGTTGTATAAAAAACCAACTCCGAACAGTCTTTGGAAGAAGAGATCTATATTTTGGGATCTTCCATACTGGGAACACTTGCAAGTTAGACATTGTCTTGATTTTATGCATATCGAAAAAAATGTCTGTGAAAGCATTATTGGGACACTTTTGAATATTCCGGGCAAGACAAAGGATGGGATGAATGCAAGATTAGACATGGAAGAGATGGGTATACGGCCAGAGTTAGCGCCTCAACAATCTGGTAAACGTGCATATCTACCTCCGGCTTGTTTTACTTTGTCCAGAAAAGAGAAAATCAGCTTTTGTGAGTGTTTATCTAGTGTGAAAGTTCCAACTGGATATTCCTCAAACCCAAAAAACATTGTCTCAATGAAAGATTTGAAGCTGGTAGGGATGAAGTCACATGATTGTCACGTGTTAATGCAACATCTACTGCCGGTTGCAATTCGAGGCATATTGCCAAATCATGTGAGATTGGTTATCACCAAACTGTGTTTCTTCTTTAATGCTATATGCAGTAAGGTGATTGATCCCATGACACTGGACAAATTACAAGCTGATATTATTGTGACAATTTGTGAATTTGAAATGTATTTTCTTGAACCATTCTTTGACATTATGGTGCATTTAGTGATTCACCTAGTTAGAGAGATTAAAATTTGTGGTCCCTTATATGTGCGGCAAATGTATCCTTTTGAGAGATTCTTGTGCATCTTAAAAGCATATGTGAGAAATCGACGTCTACCTGAAGCCAGCATAGTTGAAGGGTATTCGGTTGAAGAGACTATTGAATTTTGCACAGACTATTTAGCATCTGCCAATCCAGTTGGAATTCCAAGATCTCGTCACGAAGGAAGACTTGAAGGTCAAGGTACATTGGGACATAAAATGATCTCTCCTAGTGCTGGATAATGTGAAAGAGCCCATCTATTTGTATTGCAACACATGACGGAAGTTAATCCTTACTTGGAAGAACACATAGGCCAGATTCGACAAATGCATCCCTCTAAGAGTGGCAAGTGGGTTACAAATGAACATAATCGCTCGTTTGTTAATTGGTTTAAAGATCGAGTAATGTCTCAATATTCGGAAAGTCCTACCACCGTTTCTAATACACTAAAATGGTTGGCATATGACCCCGACATGCCAGTGACATCTTACAAAGGATATGATGTTAATGGGTATACTTTTTATACACAATGTCAAGATGACAAGAGCACTGTGCAAAATAGCGGCGTATGTGTAGAAGCTTCTTCAACAGAATTTGATAAAGGCAATTCCATCACATCACGAGATAATAAAAAGTCATATTATGGGGTGATTGAAGAAATTTGGGAGCTCGACTACAAAGATTTTAAAGTTGCTCTCTTCAAATGTAAATGGTTCGATGTCAGGCGTGGTGTTCGAGTGGATGAGTCAGGCTTCACTTTGGTTGACTTTACACGTTTTGGTCACGAAAATGACCCATTCATTTTTGCTACACAAGTTAAGCAGGTTTTCTATATTCGAGACCCCGCTGATTCCAGGTGGTCCATTGTTCTTGAAAGCAAGCGACGGATTCTTGGAATTGATAATGTTGAAGACGAGGAAGAGTATAATCAATTTGATGAGAATCCCCCTTTCTCAATTGGTCTACCTGCATTGAGGGATGACAACATAGATAAAAATTATGCACGTAGTGACCATCAAGAAGGGCTATGGATTGATCGTCAAGTCTGATTTGTAGGCTTCCTATTTTACTCATCTTATGAATATTTTTTATGCTTCTTAAACTCTGCATCAGAAAATCAAATATTTACTTTATTTGGGGAATTTAGGAGTATTTGCTTATGTATTTTTTTTATTCTATTTGATAATATCCAAATAATTTTAGTGCCACCTTTTCACTCAGCTGTTCCAACACATACAAGAACCATGTGGTAATGTTCAACGAGCTATCAAATTTAGCTTCTGGACATATTATCTGCCAACAGCTCTTTGCAAAGATACAATGAACAAAACAATATGTTGTGGTCTCACTATCTGCTTCACAAAACAGACACTCATCATCCACCTGAACCATACGAGTTTGCAAATTACACTTCATTGGCAAGCACCTGTTCAGAACTCTCCATAACAAAATTTTCAAATATATATCTAATAAAAGTTTTAAAAAAATATATAGTTTTTCAAAGTTTAAAATCAAATAAAATTAGTATTTCACTAATTCACTTCTTCGTTCTTTAAAGAAAGCAACGATTCCATTACAAAACTGTTGGTTAATTTTAAACTTGGGATATTGATTTGTTTGAATAATTGCTGGCAACGTCTTTATCTTTGTTTAGGTTATAGACGTGCAGTATGCAAGTGTCTTTTAGTTAGTGTCTATCAGTTGCATTATTTCCGGAGTTAGAATAAGACAGGTTGTTAGAGTTCATGTAGGAGATGATTTAGGATCGAGTCAATCGCGTCCTTACTTCTTGGTATTCAGTTCTTGTATTTCTCTATTTATGTATCAGTTCTTTGATAATAAAACATATGCTTTCTGGCAAAGCTATGTGCTTTATTCTCAGCTTTATATCATAAGGTTAATATTAATATGTCATATTGAACCTAATGGTGGGGACTGGAAGAATATTACTATTATGATGGTGACAATGATAATGATGCTTAATAACAATGATTATTGTAAGTAACTCATTATTAAAAGATAAAATGTATACATCAGAGTTCTAATTTCTTAGCTCATTTTAGAATCAAATTGAAGTCCCTATAAGAGCATTTTTCATGTCTGCTGTATACATCAGGGCCTTGTTGGAAACCTGGTCCATTTTTTGCCTTAAAATGTAATTATTTTAATCAATGTACTGATCCGTTTTTATATTGTAGGAACCTTTTGCCATAGATGAAGAAAATGGTAACTCTGAGCCAGGTCCTAGTGCTGAATCGTCCAGGAAAAGGAGTAGAGGTCCAACCTTGTGCAAGAAATTTAAAAAAAGGATTGCAAAACAGGATTTGGAGTGTAGCATTTCTTTTAACGAGTTTGGTCGCCCAACTGGACATATGCTTAAAGATTTCAGGAATTATTTGGGATCGGTGGTTCGATTCCAAGTTGATATTAATATTGAAAGTTGGGATCGAGTTAACCAAGGGTTAAAAGAAGCAATCTGGGATGATGTTAAGGTATGCATTGCAATGAACTTTTACCTGATATAGCAGTAAAAATATATCACAATATGCATAAAAATTAGTCCTTAGCCACACTTGAAGAGTGGTTTTAAGTTAGTTCCGTTTATAACCTTTTACCATTAGATATAGCCGAAACAAAATTAGAACTGTTTATTCTCAGTCATACATCAGATTGTCAAAATAAATAGGAAAGTGGTGACTTTTGTCGCAGTTTAGATTTAGTAGGCAAACCTTTTGCAAATATAATTATATTCAGAACATGTAGCCCTTTAAGTAGTTTTTTTTTTAGAGATAAGGCTTGGAATAATAGTAAAAGACTATTTGTTCTTTTATAGTATAGTAAATCATTTTATATACACTAAATTCTTTGATTTATTCCAAATTATTCCAAGGACTTTCTCATCACTTCCATAACTTTTTAGTTCAAATATGGACGATTATATAGTCACGTACTGAAGTACTATCTGAGGGATCTTTAGTCCCTTTGCAAAAATTCCTATTCCAAGCATTAATATTGGAACCAAATGTAGCGACTGCGTTATAAGTTTTTACAAGTAGTTATATCAATCATTCAAAAAAGTTTTCACCGTTTAAATTTCCAGATTTCCCTGAAAGCAACAAGTACACAAAATATCTTTGTCAATGATTTCACAGTTAATTATAAATTGATGAATTAAAAATATTCATACACACTTGATCAAAGGATACTGAGTACAAATCTAATCTTTTTGCTATCTTAAACTAATTATGTGTTTAGGCTAAAATATTATTTCGTAAATTAACTCCTTACCCATCTCATCATTGAGGTGGATAATTAAAAACTTGTTTAAGTTGAAGTATTTAAAAGAGAGAGTGTGGTAACTAATATAGTAGATATTATTGGAAATGCATTCAAATGTTACTACTATAAACAAAAAATATAACTGCTTTAGAGTAGTTGCAACAAAATTTAAGCCACGTTCTATATTCTACCAATGTTCTACGTGTAATTCTACTATTTATAGAGACTGTTGGTATTTTCTAGTACTACCAATGTTCTACGTGTAATTCTAGAAATTGAATTATGCATCGTTTGTTGTGTGCTATTAAAAGATTGGTGATTGAATTATTTTTCAGAATCGTTGGAAACTTCCTGATTCACAAAAAAAACACGTGTTAGAAAAGGCAGGAAATCAGTGGAGGGATTTTAAGGGTAAGTTGACAAAGAACTTTCTTCGCAAAGGAAAGGATCCTACTGAACGTTATCCTTACCTCAGCCAGGAGCAGTGGGAAATATTCGTAAAGAGACGTGAAACTGATGAGTTTCAGGTACATATAAAAAACTCTTCTTCATGGCATCAATATATAGTACACTGACAAGATACTCTCGTACAACAAATTTTTACTAGCCTGCTCTACATTTGTAAATCATGATCAGGATTACTTTCTCACTTTATTATTGATAAAAGTAGCTCTAAGGATATAATACCCACAAGAATCAACTTGAGTAGAGTTTAACAGTAATCCAATTTCTAAAAAGGAGATACTGAATTTTTATGCATAATTAATAAATTAATAATTAATTATGTTTCCTTCTTGTCAACAGGCAATAAGTCTCAAAGCGCAAGAAAGTCAGAAACATAATGACCAAGTACATTTTCTAGGGCCTAGTGGATATGAAGGAAAGAAAGCCATCTGGACTGTTGATGACCCCCTCACTGTATTGGAATCTTGTGAATCGGTTGATCCATCACTTTTATCGTGTGATCGTACCGGACGTAGTTTTGATTATATTAGAGCACGAGCAAAAAAAAGGAGGGCGGAGGTTATTATTTCCCAAATGAACAGACTAAAAAAGTGATTGTGAAAATGGTAAAATCCATGATTTTTCATCTTTTAAATTCCATTGTCTTTAACATATTATTGGTCTTGTTTTCTGATATTTGTTTCTTTGCATACATTAATCTGCACTAAATTTTTGTTTCACTGAATTTTTACTTGGCCAGATGTTGCTTGTTCATCCTTGTTTTTTACATGTTTTCTGATATTTGTGCATTTTGTAAGGCTGTTTATATTTGGCTTTTTTTATCGCTATCTAATTAATGAACATTCTGAACAGGGAGAGTTGCAATCGCAAGTTGTAGATGGTGTGTGGACTCCAGAAGGTCAGGATGACATATTGTCGCGTGCACTGGGTCGTAAGGAGCATGGAGGGCGTGTTAGAGGGGTTGGGGGGAGTTAAAGTTAAAGAAGCATTTGCATCAGGTAGCAAACATAGTGGGATGATATCGGCTGATCAGTTGGCTACAATCACGCAAGAAATTACCAAAAAAGTTCAGAAAGAGTGCGAGGACAGGATGAACCAAATGATGAATTTGAAACTAGAAGGCATCTTCAGTCACTTGAAGCAGATAGGTGTGTCATTTCCAGATGGTAATTTTGTAAAAGATAATGCTACCCCGCAAACTGTTCGGAGCAGTTGCCAGTCTGTGGATCGACAAGATCCTTTGTCGAATCTCAAGGTACTGTTATACAAGTATCTGTTTTACATGCATTCAGTTAATTTCGTTTGCATCAAGTATCTGTCTCTCTGTTACTGCCTTACTGGAAACAATTTGTCTTACTGTTTCAACCTGCGAAAACTGTTACGGTCTTACTTTATTCACTTGTTGCTTCTTATTGATTAGGAATTAGGATTATAATCTGGGTAGCTGTGACTTCTCCCTTAGTGTTCTTGGTTTTTGGCAAAGAACGTAACCTTACTCTTTTCTTTGTTGATCCATATTATGCTTAGATATATGTATAAACAGTACATATATAAGTAGCTACAACTGAGTTCTTGAGTAGCTATATGTTTTTTGATTGAAACGACAGACATTTGGATAACAGAACTACACTTGAGTAGCTATATGTACTTAGGTGAACTTAAATACAAAATGTGCATTGGTGGCCAGGAAAAAGTGAGTGTTTATTGACAGAGCTATTAGATTTCAACATTGGAATGAAAAAGTGAAGAATGAATCACTTTACTTCTCTGTGATTGACAAGGCATATAAAGACATTTATATACACGTACACACGTGCACATATGTAGATGTCATGGTGTTGAAATAAATCCAAATTCTCTTGAAATAATTGAGCATGTCATTTAGACCAATTGTTTTATTTTAAAGGTACTGTTATACAAGTATTTGTTTTACATGCATTCAGTTAATTTTGTTCAAATGAATTCTAACTTAATGCAGGGTCCGACCCCATATCATCTTTGGGTGGTAGATCAGGATAAAGGAAGAGTTGTCGTGGCAAGGGGGACTGTTTTCCCGGCAAATAATCAGAGTGATAATATGGTTCATAATAATCTGATTCTTTCTTATAATATAAGAGTATCAATTGATGATGTTGGACCTGAATATCAGCTTACTCGACTTCCGGTGCCATGTGACGAACTTGAAACGGTAGGAAGTGCAGCTGGTAGTTTTGTCCAATGGCCAAAGGAGCTTGTGACATTGGGACAGGTATATTTAAGTGTCAGTTGAAGTGAAGTTGTTTTTTCATATATTTGCAATATATCATGTGGCTAGTCGTGTTTGATCAGGATCCCCCCTTGGAGAGCACTCCAGAAAAGGGTACTAAGATGCCTCAAATAGTTGAAAGCAAAAATTCGGCGGCTCCCGTCAATAAAACACCACCACTGGCAAGGGATGGTGATGATAAACATTTATCTGAGCATTGCCGATCTTTACGTTTCTTGGTTAATAAGAGGACCTCTGCTAAAAAAGATGTGTTATTCAAGTTAGCAAAAAGTGGACAGCAAACCATATATGTATCCCCTGTTGATATTGATGAATTTTTAACAATGAGTTGTTTAAACATGCCTGTTGTGGAAATTTTTATCAAGTAAGACAAGTCTTTTTTGCTCAATTAACTTTAAAATCATTTAAGTACATATACACGTGTTTATTGTGACAAGTTACTTTTGTAGGTATCTTGGGACACTATGCAGTGAGTTGAAAGAAGAAAGATTTGCATTCATGTTGCCATCCAGATTGGCAATACCGAATAAGGGTGACTATGTACGTAGCCAGGAAGCATGTTATTACATCACAACAACTTTGGTTGCCAATAAAGAGAGGCATTTCATTCTAGCACCTTACGTCCAAGAGTAAGAATGAATTAAAATTAAATTGTACATACTATATACATGTGCATATTTTAATGTATGTATGTGTGTATTATCGTAGCAACCACTGGATATTGCTGTTTTTCAGTCTCAAAGAAAGTGTTATTTATATATTTGATTCGTTGAAAAGAGAAAGGAATATACGCTTGAAGACACCTGTGCAGAAGTAAGTTAAATAATATTTTACATTTAACGTAGTCCACCTTTGTATTGAGATCTGATTGTGCGTATACTTATTTCACTGTACAGTGCATTTAAATTATACACAATAGAAGGTGGACTGAGGAATAATAGAAAAGAATTTCTCATTTTTCACAACGAGGTTCAGGTATAACCTACTTGAACTATACATTTAAATTCGTCCATTGATTTATTGTTTGTACTTAATAAAAATTGTTGGCTTCTTCGTAGTGTCCTCAACAACATGGAGGAACGGAGTGTGGTTTTTTTGTCATGAAGTACATGCATGACATAATCATGCATTCTAAAAAAAAAACAGACATGAATTGGAAAGTGGTAAGAGAAAACTAGTTAGCATCGTTTTACACATATCGGACTAAAATTTTTCTAAAAATATGGAATCTTCTATATTTTGAAGGTTCTTGGTTCATCAAGACGCTATACCAAAAAGGAAATCACTGACATACGAGAGCTCTGGGCAAAATATTTTATCAGAGAATGTCTTTAATCAGGTACTAATAATGTCCCTGCTTAAATATCCAATTTGTATCTTATCATTTTTTCTATAATATTTTCACCAGTAAAACTTTATTTCTTCGAAGGCTCTCTTTTTGGAATTATTAATTTCATATGATTTTGGAAGTCTATATAATCTTGTGGGAAATTTTTTTGAACGCCAGTTCAAATTAATTCTGAAAAGGTCATTGCACAAGTGCATATTGTAGGCATATGTTGTGTTGTACAGTTCATGATATGCATTAAAAAGAAAGCCCAACTATTTATATATCTTCCCCCTCTTGACCTCTTCTGTGTGTTTCATTCGAACACATCTTAAGTTTCTCTGATACTTCTGGTTCATTTTCTGGGGAACATTTCTTTAAGAAATAACTGCCAGAAGCAAGGATGCCAAAATGTGAACTTGGCCGCACATTGAAGCTCCTTTTTTGTAAACTTATTCCTATGCTAGTGACTTTTGTAAGCTTTATGGGCTAGTGTCTTTCTCAAGCAGCCTGTTAACAGTTTACTTCTGTGCCTGCGGAAACGCTTTGTACTTTCAATAATAATACCTCCTTTGATTACTTGTAACTTGCTTTGTAGATACTATATATATAAATACTTGCCTAAATGCATGTGTGTATTGCACATCATATACACAAATGAAATACCATATTGCTGTTAATTAATAAATGTGTTCTGTTCTTCCGAATCATACAAATGTCCTGATCGAGCAATTGAAAGAAGCCTACCACACCAGCTGAAATTAATCTAGCTGATGTTTACAATGCATAACCCATTTACACCAGCTGAAATTAATCCAGCTGAAATTGAAAGATTTAGCTCTTGTAATTAAGTTGATTGATGTTCTTTATAAAAGCTAGAATTCTAATGCTTGATTTGCCTCTGATTATCTAGCAATATTGGGTTTGTTGAATTGAGTTTCTGCTATGCAGAAGCTTCTATTTATTTTTTCTCTAATACTCTATTTTATTGTTTTCAATATTGATCGTTCATATGTGTGTGTTCGATCTCTATCTGCTTCTCACCTAAGTCATACATTGATATTCCAGGTGTTGAGCTTCTCTCAGACTCGTTCCCATACAAGGAGACTGAAAACGGATGCCTATGGGAAGATAGTTTGATAGACTCGTTCCCATACAAGGAGACTCGTTCATATGTGTTTGTTGGGGTCTGTTAAATTGGGATTTCAACCCTTAGCAACACAGAATTCTGTAGTAGTGATAGAAAAATGTTTTTGAACATTAATGTACTTTTTTTTGTAATAATACTAGCTTAAATTCTTTAATTTAAATTTATTTTAATCAAAATTTGTGTTATAAGTTTTATTTTCTATGGTAGTTCATGTTTGTTGATATTGTGGATGGTATGTAAAAAGTGAATCAGGTTAAAAATTCTATATCAATTAATAAAACAGGTAAAAAAGAATATTAAAAAAATAGGTCCCCCCCCCCAAACTTTAGCGTCGGTTGTCAACATTGGCGACGCTATAGATCATCTTCGAAAATAAACATAAAAAAAAATTATTTTTTCATAGACTTTAGGCGTCGGTTAAAATGGCAGGCGACGCTATAGACGACAACTAGGAGCGTCGGTTGTTACTTCTGGCGACGCTATAGAGTCAACCAAAAGCGTCGGCTGTTTAAAGAACCGACGCTATTAACTGTACAAATAGCGTCGGTTTTTATACCTTTTGCGATGGGTTTTTAACCGACGCTATAGAGTTGTTTGCGTCGCCCTTTTGACCGTCGCTATAAGTGTATACCTATAGCGACGCCTACATATACTACGCCATTTGACCGACGCTATAGGTCAATTTGACCGACGCTATAGGTCCATTCTGTACTAGTGATTGTTATGCAAAATTTACGCAAGCGCACGTTGTCACAAGTAATATATGATTAAATCAAGTTCGTTCCCACAGAGATCTAGAATGGTGTTCAATTCAATTAATGTACCTATGCACCGATATATGGTTTTTATCCACTGCTAAGAAAAATAACAAAATTGAGATTGATTATCTAAATTAACTAAGTGCAAATTATAAAACTAAGAATTAAACAATTAACGAGAATAAAAATCGTATTACTTATATGAGAATAAAACATGGAATCCTAGTTTCATCATCTACTTCACTTAGAGTTGCAGCCTTTAATTAAAACATGCGATGGTTTTGATATCTGATCGGATAACACGAAAAGAGTAAAAGTTACCTCTCGGTATACTAGTACCAATCTACACATACATCCACAAAAGAGATAGAAGATGAATAGGCACCTATTATGTTTAGACCCTATATCTCTATAGAATTTGAAAACATAAAGGTTGAAGTACAAGTTATCCACTTAGATCACATAGGGCAGTATAAGTATTTTCATCTCACACCGCAAATCATATTGATAAACAATTATGAACCTATGCTAGCATGGCAAGTTCTAAATCTCAAGATCCACTTTCACTTCACAAGAGATTAACAATTCAATTTAGATGTTAGCTACGCATCCAAAAGCATTAAGATTAACCATACGAGGATATCAGTATTCACCACACATAAATCTTTAAGGCATGCAAACTACTAAGCTACATAGATAAATTCACTAGGATCCCACGACAACGATTAGCCCATAATTGAACCGTTCATCATCGTGGGATTTGATGAAAACATGATAAATAACAAGATATGAATAAAAGAAGTAATTATATTAATAAACAAGAGTTTGAGAAAACATTTCTATAATCCAAAGTAACACAAAGGATGAAGTAGATCTAGATCCGTTGCTTGTCACGAGCGTTGAACCCTTCTCTCCTTTTCTCCCTTGCAGATCTAAGCTGGTTACAATAATAAAACTATGATAATCTGTGTATCTCTATTACAATGGTAGGATGTGTTTAAATAGGCTCTAAAAGTCTTGCCCAGCAAGAAAATACCAAAACAGAATTATAATAGAATTTCTGCAAAATACGTTTCCTAAACTGATTCTGTTTTTTTTAAGGGAAATTCGTAGCTGACTTTTCTTCAGTTTTTCTGGAACGTCACAAACGTAATTGGACCTCTGGACCACCTTAGAATGATAGAGAATCTCGTTATCTTCGCGTGGACTGCTTACGGGCTGAAAACAGACTTATAGAACTCAAGATATGGCCCAAACAGTGAATCTCACGCGTGCAGCCCAATAAATCCGAATTTTAATAAATTAAATCTCCAAAAACGACAAAAACATCCACCATAATCAACATCCTTGTAAATCTGCACAACTAAACAAAACACATCAAAACTACAAGAAACTTGAGCCCAAGACAATCAATTTAAGCCGATTTAGAATGCTCCAAGTGGATATAAATCCACTTATCAGTGATGACAGGTTTAGTAGGATTCATAGCTTCAGGCTACACCTGGGATGTACGACTAACCACCTTTTTATCGACCATTGGGGCTTCTTTGTCTCGACCTCTTGCTTCCACTTTGCCTTACGAAATCTGGATCCTTCTTTAACTCGGCCAGAGATTCCTCCACCAGACGAAAGGGTTCTGCCTGGGCATAAAAATCTGCCAATGTCTCTGGTTCTTTTCCTTGAAGTGCTTTCCAAAAGTCCGAACCTCCTTTGACTCCAGCAATTAAGAAATTCTTTATGGTTTCCTCAGATGATTTTCTAACCTTTGGAACCTCTGCATTGAACCTCTTGAAATATTCTGTCAATGTCTCACTAGGTCTTTGCTTGATATTGGCTAAGGTATTGGTTGGTGGTGCGAATGCAATAGATGCTCTAAATTGAGTGACGAAGAGCTTCCCCATACTCGCCCAAGAACCAATCGAATCAGCAGGTAACCTTTTGAACCATTGATGGGCTCCACCCTGTAGAGTTGCAGCCAGTAACCTGCATCTGGTGGCTTCCTTCACTTGATAGACATCCATCTCTGTGTCGAAACGACTGAGGTATTCAATGGGGTCAGTAGTTCCATCGAATTTCAACTCATTCGAAGGCCTATAAGATCTAGGCAGAGCTGACTTTCGAACCTTCTTGGTGAAAGGAGAAGCAGTTATAGAATTCACAGCAAGATTCTTTTCGTCCTTGAGTTGAGCCAAAATTTTCTTGATATCTTCTGCTGTCACCTCCCAGTAGCTTCCGCTTTTGTCTTTTTACTCGTTCCTTCCTCCTCTTGCGACTCTGCAGTGCTTGATTCTTCAGTATCCTCGTCCGAATCCGTGCTTTCTTCTTCAATTATCTCAACAGATGGGTCTTTATCTTTCTTCTTTTTCTGTGAGGAACCTCCAGTCTTGGTTTTCTTCTTTCCCTTGTACCCTGTACGGCCCTTGCTAACAGTTTTACTCTTCTCAGGATTCTCTAGTTCTTCGTCACCATTATTCTGCTTTGGTTCTCCACCATCTTCTGGAACCTCCTCTCCATTCTCAGATTTTTCTTCCTCAAAGTTCAACTGTTTCGGAGTAACCTTCGACTTCTTGCCTTTCTTTGCCTTCTTTTTCTTCTTTTTGCTTGAAGCCTGCTCCAAAGTCGACAAACGTTCTCCCACAGTCTTTAAGATTTCCATCATAGCTGCTTTAGTAACCTTCGGTGCTCTGGGAGGAGATTTGTTCCCCTCGTGAATCTGTCGCTCAGAACGGGTTGCTTCGCTATCAGAGTTGCATGACATCTTTTCCACTCTTAAGATATTAACTATCCCCTCCTTCTAGCGCCAATGTTGATGAGTGGATTTCGTAACAACTTATGAGAGGTCTACGGGTAGTTGTATAGGCTAGCGATCAACTATTCTGTGAAAGGTTTGGGTTGTGTTTGTGGGGGTTGAGCTGTGCTCGAGGGCGTCTCCAATAATCTCAAGTGCCTTTAGAGAAAATCAGAGAACTGAATGCGTCTTACCCTCGAGGTGCCTACGTACCCTTGTATATATAGGGATCAAGCTCACGTAGTTCTAATGGGACTTTGTCTCTTGCCGGAATAGCTGTATTCGATCACCTAGTTCGTGTAGGACTCAGGTTCCTTTAGAGCCTTCCACGAACTAGTTGGCTAAGTAGAGTAGAACTCAAGTTCGTACCCTACTATGATTCTCTCATTGGTCAGAGTTATTCTAGGATCATCTGCGCCCTAGAATTATACTCAGATACCAATTCGTTTATCTGTTCTAGATGGCTTCTAGAACCTTCTGTTGGCAACTCGTAGGAACCTGGTGCTCAGGAACCTACATCTCAGGAGCCTGTTTCTCAGGAACCTCCTTATTTCGGGACATATCACTTAGGGACCTCCCTTTAGGTATCAGTACCTGCACAAATAACAAACTGGTTAGTCTGGATAACTCTTCTCATGCTTTTATCATCTCTATGGCTATTGCTATGCTAACTCGAACTCTTCTGCTGGGAGGAACCTGGCCTTCTAATACTCTGCTTAGCTTCCTGACCATTGGGAACCTCCTGATATTCATACTTCCTTAGTCATTTCTTCTATCTGATCTTCATAAATCGTACTGGATCAATCTTCTAGCTCGTATGGACCGGACCCTAGGGCCTAATGGGCCTAAATCTAGCCCATGGAGATTTTGGGCACAACAAAAACCTAACTTGGATAACAAATGCTGAAAATGTGCAGGAGGTAAACTCTTAGTAAACAGATCGGCAAGTTGAGAAGAAGTAGGTAAATAGGTGAGTTGAATGAGCCCCTCCAACACTTTATCTCGAGTAAAATGACAATCTATCTCGATGTGTTTAGTACGTTCGTGAAAGACGGGGTTCTTAGCAATATGAATAGCGGACTGATTATCACAATGGAGTGTAACAGGCTTGAGATCATGTACACCCAGTTCTTCAAGCAGTCGAACTAGCCAAGTAATTTCAGAAGCAGTGAAGCCATTGCGCGATATTCAGCTTCAGATGATGAACGTGATATTGTACTTTGTTTCTTGGATTTCCAAGTGACAGGAGATGAACCAAGGAGAAGAACATAACCTGTAACAGACTTGCGAGAATCAACACAGGCTGCCCAGTCAGAATCACTGAAGGCTTGTAAAGTTATCTGATCATCAGCTCGTAATAAGATACCTTGACCTACAATATGATTGACATAACAGAGAGTATGTTGCAGAGCTAATAAATGTGACATTCGAGGTTGCTGCATGTATTGGCTAAGGGATTGAACAGCATAAGCAAGGTCTGGTCTGGTGTTTGTTAAAAAAATTAACTTCCCAACAAGAGAACGATATAGTTCAGGTGTTGAAATTAGCTCTCCATCTGAAGAAGACAATCTTGTATTCAAAGGTAGAGGAGTGGTAGCTTTAGCAGTTAAATCAAAAGAACATCCAGAAAGCAACTCATTGGTGAACTTCTTTTGACTTAGAATAATACCATCAGAAACATAACTCACTTCAATACCTAAAAAATAGTTCAGAATGCCAAGATCCTTAATGCCAAATTCAGAATGGAGATGGGATTTAAGCTGATTAATACCTGTGATATCAGTTCCTGTCAAGATGATATCGTCAACATACACAGCAGCTATACAAACCAAACCATCTGTGCGTTTGATTAACAAACTGTAATCATTTTTAGATTGGATAAATCCTTGATCTTTCAGAGTAAATAACAATTTTGCAAACCATTCTCGAGATGCTTGCTTGAGTCCATAAATCGATTTTCTTAGTCTACAAACTTTATTACCAGGATTTAGAACACCTTCAGGAACCTTCATAAAAACTTCTTCAAACAAATCACCATGCAGGAAGGCGTTGTTTACATCCAGTTGAAATAAAGACCACCTTTTGCTGGCTGCTAAAGCTATTAAACAACGAATTGTCGCCATTTTTACCACAGGGGAAAATGTTTCTTCATAATCGATCCCATAACGTTGATTAAAACCCTTAGCAACTAAGCGAGCTTTACAACGTTCTAAAGATCCATATGACTTTAGATTAACTCTAAAAACCCACTTCGAACCAATGGCCTTTTTGCCTTTTGGAAGATCAACTAATTCCCAAGTCTGATTAGCATTCAATGCCTCAATTTCTTTCAACATAGCTTCAATCCACAGGGGATTGGTTGATGCTTCAGCATAACATGAAGGTTCTTTTATATCACAAATTTTAGAAACATGACTTTGTTCAAATAAAGGCAGAGAATCAAACTGAACAAGATTGCACCAGTGTGTATCTTGTGACTTTAAAACAGACTGAGTAGCAGAATTACAGACAAAATCATTTAAGAAAGAAGGTTTTTGACGTATTCTAGTAGATTGTCTTTGTACAACAGGAATTGGTGTACTAAGATCAACTAAACTAGAAGGAGTAGAGGACATTGTAGAAGTAGTATCAGTACTATCAGTAGTATCAGTACTATCAGTAGAATGGAAATCAGAAGTGGAATGTGACACTGAATCAACAGGTAATGTCTTAGTATTATGACCATTGTCATCAGTAGTAAAAATGTCTTCAAAAGAATCATGATCATAGGTTGTAGCATAAGGAAGATAAATTTTAGAAGGAAATGAAGTTTCAGCATTGTTTTCTTTGAAATGATATGGAAAATGTTTTTCAAAGAATATTACATCTCTTGAAGTGAAGATTTGTTTAGTAGTAATATCAAGAATCTTATAACCTTTAGTATAAGGAGTATAGCCAATAAACACACCAGGATTAGCTCGTGAATCGAACTTAGTCCTATTAACACTATGTGTAGAACGAAAACATAAGCAGCCAAATGTTTTGAGATGGCTAATATCTGGAGTGGTATTGTAGAGTTTGTAATATGGAGTATGGTTTTCAATACTTTTTAAGGGCATACGATTAATAAGGTAAGTAGCAGTAAGAATGCACTCACCCCAGAAAGTCAAAGGAAGTTTAGACTGGAAAGACAAAGCTCGTGCAGTTTCGAGAAGATGCCTGTGTTTACGTTCGACCACCCCGTTCTGCTGTGGTGTGTAAACACAGCTTTTCTGATGAATAATCCCATTGGTAGTACAAAAACTTTGCAATGCTCCTTCACAAAATTCTTTGGCATTATCTGAACGGAAAGCTTTAATTGTTGTTTTAAAATGATTTGTGACATAAGTTGCAAAACTCTTCAAAATATCAACAATATCTGATTTATACTTAAGGAGATGTACCCATGTAAATCTGCTGAAATCATCTACTATTGTCAGAAATTTATTACAACCAGATGGAGTCTTAGTTTGATAAGGACCCCATATGTCCAAATGCAACAACTCAAAGACAGCTACTGTAGAATGAGAGAAAGACAATTTTGATTGTCTTGAAGCAGGACATATTTGATAAATAACATTTTGCTGGAGATTGACACTATCACATTGAGGAGCTACAACTTTGAGCTGAGAAAATGGTATGTGGCCTAAACGCAGATGCCGTAACTTGGCTTCTTCAATAGAAGAACAACAAACACTTGAAGTATGTGTACCAGAAGAATGAACATTGTATAAACCACCTTGTTGATTACCAAGAAGCTTCAGAGGCAATTTCTGTGAAAGGTCCTGAATAAAACAATTATTATGATCAAACACAATATTGTATTTAAGATCCTTGCACAAAGTTTGGATAGATATCAAATTAAATTTGAAATCTGGGGCATGAAGAACATTATGCAGAGTGATTTCCTTATTCAAAATCACATCTCCAGTGTGAAATATTTGAATCCTTCTACCATCTGGAACAGTTATATGTCTGTCTAAATTTTCACACCTCTTGAAATTTGTGAACAAATCAAGATTGGCACAAATATGGTCTGTAGCACCACTGTCTAAAATTCAGTTTACAGATGAACTAGATGATAAACAGAAGGTACCTGCAAGTAAAGCATGAGAAGAGTCATTAGAACCTCCAGAAATTTGTTGTTTCTGCAACATTTCCATTAGTTGATTATATTGACTGGTAGTTATCGGATGATCAGTATTTTCACTTTGAGTTGAAACAGTAGCAGCAACTTGTCTTTTATCTTTGAATCCTTTGAAATTTGGTGGATATCCATGGAGTTTGAAACATCTTTCATTGCTGTGTCCAGCAATTTTACAGTGTGTACAGAAATATTGTGAACCAGGCTTCTTGATAAACTGTCCTGCAGACTTAGAAGTATTAGAATCACCAGCACTAGGAACTCCATATGGTCTGAATTGTCTGGTGCCATAAGACCTTTTGTTATCTGAATAGAAAGCTAGAGAATCAGTCTGTGTTAGGGGTGTGCACGGGTCGGTTCGGCTCGGTTTTTACCGAAAACCGTTACCAAACCGTACATGTCGGTTCGGTTCGGTTTTTACCTATTAACCGTAACCGAACCGCTCGGAACGGTTTTTTTCGGTTCGGTTAACCGTTTGTCGGTTTCGGTTTTTTTCGGTTTTTTATTTTTAATACTTAATATCATGCTAGTAAAAATTATAAGTTTCTAATTTTCTTAAACCCACTATTCCTACTAAGGTGGCGCATGTTTTAGCTTAAAGGTGGTCATAAGATCAATTCATTTTTAAAATATAAAACTGTAAAATCAAATTTTTTGACATTTTTAAATCTTTTTAAGTACATAATTATTTTTTGATAGATTATTAATAATTAGTGTAAAAAATTAGATGGGAAACTTTTGCAATTCAAGTTCTACTAGCTTTTGTCTTGCTTCTTATATAAAATTCTATATTTATATAAGTATATAATATAAAAATATAAATTATTAAAATAATATATTTTCGGTTCGGTTTTTCGGTTCGGTTATTGGGATAAAACCGTAACCGTTACCAAACCGTTCCGTCGGTTCGGTTCGGTTACGGTTTTTTTCGGTTTTTGTCGGTTACGGTTTTTTTCGGTGCGGTTTTTCGGTTTTTCGGCTCGGTTTCGGTTTTTCGGTTTTATTTTGCTCACCCCTAGTCTGTGTAGTCAATTGATCAATTTCTTTGTGCCTCTCTTCCTGAGCAAACAATCTATAAGCACTAGTAATGTTAGGCATTGGATATTGCATCAAAATATTTGCTCTAACTGCAGAGTATTCATCATTCAACTTCATCATGAACTGAATCATCCTTTGATTTTCTTGCATCTGATGCACTCTTTGTTCAAGATGACAAGTGCATAGCTTACAAGTACATTCAAGTAGTGGATTTGCATCACTCAAAGCATCCCATATTGTTTTGATTTTCGTGAAAAACTCAGACATCTTGTCACTTTTCTGAGTTAAATCACTTAGCTGCTGTTCTAAAGAGTATACTTGAGTCATTGACGTATAGCCGAACCTCTCATTAAGATCACTCCAGATATCCTTTGCAGTTTTTAGAAACAGGACACTTTTGGCGATAGTATCATCTAGGTTAAAAATTAGCCATGAACACACTAGATCGTTACAACGCTCCCAAGCCTTGAATTCATTAGATGTAGCATCAGGTTTTGCAATAGTTCCATCAATGAAAACTAGTTTATTCTTTGCTGATAGAGACAACATCATCGAGCGTTTCCAATTACTAAATCCAGAACCATTAAATTTCACAGACACTAACTGAGATGTATTTGAGTCTAAAGGATGAATAAAATAGACACTAGAAGGATCTTGATTAGGACTTTTATTTCTGTTATTTTCCGCCATTACAGCTCAGATTGAAAGAAACACCACAGATTTGTACTAAAAGAAAGTAACAAAGTCGATAATAGCAGAAATAATGAAGAAGATAACACCTGATATGAACTTTAGGTTGCAATTTCTGAAATATCCAGAGATTTCACAGCAGAGAGATTCCGTAAAGAGATTCTGAATTGAAGACGACGTACAAACTTTGCTCGTTGATAATCGATAACGAACGATTCAGATCGGATTCACCATTGAAACCTGTTACGACCAACTCAACACGCAAGTGCACGTGATCTCAAGTAATACAGATAGCAAATAAGGTTCGTTCCTACAGGGACTCGTTGTATTGTCTAGCTACTCACTCACCAATGTATGATTGTTTTCCGATGCTAAAACAAATAAATAAGTGGATTGTTGTTATCACTAAAATTTATCTAAGAAATATAACTAATTATCAACTACTTGAACTGAGATTTATGTCGAATTACTTATGCAAATAAAACATGGGAGTTTAGTTTCTTTAAACAATCCATCTATAGTCTCCAAATCCCTAGCCTTGTTCATGTGATTTATTAACACCTGATCGAACACACAAAACTGATATAAGCTAACTTCCGTTAAACAAATATCATCCTAAACAATATCCACAATAAAGATAGAAATCATTTAGTCTCCCAATTATGCCAAGTCTTCATATGTCTATAAAGAATAAAACATAATGGTTGAGGTGCAAGCATTCAATTGATCACATAGTTGTCATAAAACGATTAGAGTTACGACGCTAATTACGAATGATAATATCACGCATAAACCTACGCTAACATGGCAAGTTCTAAACTCTTGTTCCACTTTCGCTTCAACAAGAATTAACACACAATTACAGGAGTTAGCTACTCTCCTATAACGAATTAAAATCAACCATGATAGGATATCACATCAATCACACTATAGGCATCGAGAAAATTCAACATATAAAATTCATGAATAAATCCACTAAACCCCCATGACAACGAATTAGTTCATGATCGAACTAATCATCATCATGGGTTCCAATGAAAACATGATTCTAAAATAAACAAGTAAATATAGAAAAAAAGAAGAAGGTTTAGAATTAAATCCCCAAAATAGAAGAGTACAAATGTTCCAAGAATAATCCTTGCTTGTCACTAGCTTGGAGAAATTCCTTGAAATTATGCTTGAAAACTAGATGAAAGATTGTTGATAGCTCCTCAGAAAAACTAAAAACACGATAGATATGTTTTTTAGGTCTCGATATTACATAAATAGATGCCCTAAAATAGGCCCAAAGTGTTTTGACCCGGAACGATATACGAAAATTGCCAACAGGTCCCAACAGGCGCCATAGCGCATCAGCCAAGCGCAAGAGCGCTCACTAGCTGCGCCACAGCGCCCACGCAAGGCCCAACACGCGCAATGGCGCCTCATACCCGCGCAATTGCGCTCCAACATCCCTGGATTCACCCCGCGCGCGCGCAATGGCGCTCTTCCTCGAGCCATGGCCCTCTCTCGAGCGCAACTGCTCCCAATCAACGCGCAACGGCGCATAGAAACTCCTGGAATCACACCCTTTGTCAACCTCCTGTGCGCTATAGCGCCTAACCAAGCGCCAGAGCGCCTCCTTGGTCCTGGAATTTCTTCAAAAATTCTACAACTTGTTGCCATGCTCTTATTTCTTTGTGCAAACTCCAGAAAAAATTCACACCACCAAAATCACCATTTTAGCACCAAATGCCTTCCATGATAAAACCTACACAATTCACATAAAAACGTATCAAATGACAACGAAACTTGAGAACATGCAAACGGTTAAAGTCCAAACGGAAGGTAAATTAGTGGATATAAAATCCACTTATCAAACCCCCAAACTTAAACCGTTGCTTGTCCTCAAGCAATGCAAACTCAGTTTAAAAATGATGAATGAATGCAACTAATAACTACATGTCATGATAATGCAAAAATGTCCTAATGCAACGATCCCACACAAATGATCTGAAACCAACTCAACAAGCAAACGTCTCAACGAATGCAACAACTCCAAACAGAGCTCGACTAAGGCCCCGTATACTAACAGTACATGCTCGGAAACGTGGTGTGTGCATTTCTCACTAGATATACTCTCGAAACTAGATCAAAGGCATAACCAATTCTTCGCCAAAACAATCACATGTTTATAAACAGAATAGACTTTAGACACTCCATAACCTAGGAACACCTCCATCCTCATCCAAGGTAGACAGAAACTCATGCCTTATTACTATACTACAACACTACACATACAATACGCATGCTTATTTAACCGTGCAATGAGTGAGACCCCAAAAGGCTTATACAATAATACCCATGTAGCGAGTGTTAGGTCAGCAGGATCCCAGACTATAAAGCCTTAGGTCACTAGGACTAAGTCCCCTCGGACTTAATTACTCGAGTATTAAAGAGCTCACTCTGGTTAATTTTGCAATTAAATTATTTACATGACTCTTTTTTTTTTCTTTTTTTTTTTTTCATCTTTTATATTTTTTTCCTTTTTGTTTTTTTTTTATTAGATCTGGAATGAGCCTTTCTCATTTCCAACCCTAGACTACTCATATAAATATGAGCCGGCTACTAGCCATTTGACGCCTAGCCTTTATTGACACATATTAACAACTAGCATGAAAATTCCTGGTTTTCCCCAAACTTAGACTTTAATGTTCCTACGCTATAAAGGGAATAACGAAAATTCTAGATATAAATAAGTGATTAAATCTCAACAACCAAACAAGGTATGACTCGATCTAGCTCAAAAGCAAACAGTGAGACCGTGAAAAGATTGTGTTCCCGACACATGCAAATCAATTTCATAAGTACTTAAATCAACCCTCTATTCATTATCATCACACCCAAATTAACGTCGACCTATCGAGCCAGAAACAGACACTCATATGGAATCATATAAAATGCATGAAATGCATGAACAACATGATAATAAATCCTAATTAAAACTATATGACATGGCATCCTAAATGCAAACTAAATGGCATGGCAACACTAAATGCAAAAATACTAACATGAATATGCATGAAAATGCAACTATATGCAATGCAACTACTCTTGATACCCTAAAATCACCCCCAAACTTAAAAATTTCAATGCCCTCATTGAAGGTAAAATTAAAGGGTACAAGAGATACTCCCCTAGTCGTCGGCATCGTCTCCCTCCTCGGGTGGTGTGTCTGGTGGTGGATAGATGTGGTGTGCTCCAAAGATAGGCCATGTAACCTGAAAACCCTGCTGCTGGTACACTCCATCCAATGACTGAGTCAAGTCTGTAGCAAATCTGTGTAACATGGCATTAGTAGTATCCTGACGCCTCAACATGCGTCTGAACTGAGCATCACTAAAAACCACAGTGCCCTGACTCGCCTGTGCCTGAGAAGGTCCCGCTCGGTCTAGGTGTGGCTGCGGAGGTACCTGCTCAACCGGTGGTTGAGCACCACCCTCCTCAAAGATCTCAACATAACCCAGACCCCTCGGGTGAGGAACACCACCCGACCACTCCGCCATATTCTTAATAGCCGCGTGCTTGATAGAACCCCTCGGCCTGAGCAGCGTCTCATCACTATGCCAACGAACACCCACATGAACACACAACTCAGCTATAATGACTGCATGTGGGATCCCACCTGTCGTACCACCCTTCAAGAACTTCAAGATATTTTGATAGACTAATTCTCCCAGATCAATATACTTCCCGTTCAAAATACCCCACAAAATGATGGCACGCTCAACACTAACATCAGTAACATGAGTAGTAGGCATTACACGAGCACAAATAAACAAGAACCAAGCTCGAGCATACCTCGTCAAAGCAGCTGCTGGAAATGTACTCGGCGTGGTAGACCCTGCCTTATACCTCCAAACCGTACCCGGGACACACATCCCCGCTATGATAGCATCTAGGTCAACATCATCCCTAGTTTTCTTCCCCCAATCCTCAACATTCCTAGGCTTCGGTGATTGAGACAAAACACGCCGGATATACCCAGGCTTATAAGCAACTGCCTGCCCCCTAACCATAGTGATTCCATTCTTGTCATCCTTGGCATTGGCATAAAATTCCCTAACAATGCTCAAGGGAACTGCCACCGGCTTAGCACAAAACATCACCCAACCCAACTCCCTAACCATAGCGCTCAATTCACCATCCTCAACCGAAGGCTCAAAACCCCTCTCCTGAACCACAGCTCTTGACAATAAATTTTCGAACTCATCTTGAGCCGCCTTAGAAACAAATTTATCAACATCATAATTCGGCGCCACCTCCTCCTCCGAACTACTACTACTCGGCACACGGACTCTTTTAGGAGCCATACCACTCTTAGAACAACCCAATGTCAACAAACACCCAAAAAATCCACAATATAGGATAAACAATTCACAATATATCTCCACACACAATATCCCAATTCCAACAATTCAATTCACTAAATAATTAACTAAGAGAGAATATTACCACTTGAATTGAAGACGAGAACCTTGAAAGCACTCCCCCAAACTTGAATTAGAGAACCCTTGAAGCTTGTATGGAGTTTGAATGATTTGGAATAAAGAGGGGATTTGTGTGTATAGGTAATTATGTAGAGATGATTAATGGGATAAGATTTGAGATGGGGTTTGAGACTGTAGGATTTGATTTTGGAAAATGGATGAGGTATAGATTTTGGGTAGAGAGAGTTTTAGGTTTAGGAGAAGAAAAGATGTGGGTGAATGTATATAATGGGGCGGCTGGGACTTTTGTGTATACACGGTTTTGTAATTTTCTTTTTTTTTTTTTTTTTTTATATATAGCAGGGTAGCGCCTTTGCGCCTCAAGGAAGCGCCATAGCGCTTATTACCTCCTGGAATGGCCTTGCGGGGCGCTCTTGCGCGTGAGGCAGGCGCAGTTGCGCGGAGAACCTCCTGTAAAGTATGCGCTGTTGCGCTAATAAGGGCGCAGCTGCCCTTAGTTTCTCCTGCTATTATTATTATTATTTTTTTTTTTTTTTTTTTTTTTTTTTTTTTTAGAAGAAAGAAATAACTCCTGAGCCTGAACAAAACAACTACCTACCAAGTGGGTTGCCTCCCACAAAGCGCTCTTTTTACGTCATTAGCTTGACGTAGCTCCATTTTCTTAATTTGCACAAATTAGAACCGCAGTCTCAATTTCGCGATTCAACTTCTCTCCAAAATATGGTTTCAACCGCTGACCATTAACCTTGAACGACTGTTCCGGTAGCTTGTCAAAAATCTCCACCGCCCCATGTTGAAAAACTGTTTTGACTGTGAATGGGCCTGACCAACGTGACTTCAACTTCCCAGGAAATAACCGAAGCCGAGAGTTATACAACAAAACCAATTGTCCGGGTACAAACGTCTTAAGAACCAACCGACGATCATGCCACCTTTTTACTTTCTCTTTGTAGAGTTTGTTGTTCTCATAAGCTTGCAAACGGAACTCGTCCATTTCATTCAACTGAACCATACGCTTCTCACCTGCTGCTGTAAGATCAAAATTCAGCTTCTTCAATGCCCAATATGCCTTGTGTTCTAACTCAGCTGGAAGATGGCAAGCTTTCCCATACACTAGCTGAAATGGTGACATTCCCAACGGTGTTTTATAGGCTGTCCGATAAGCCCACACTGCTTCATCCAGCTTCAATGCCCAATCCTTCCTAGAAGGACTAACTACCTTCTCAAGAATCCGTTTAATTTCGCGATTAGAGACCTCGGCTTGCCCATTGGTTTGAGGATGATAAGCTGTAGCAACTCGATGATTGATGTTATAGCGTGCCATCAGAGATGTAAACTTCCGATTGCAAAAATGCGTACCCTCATCACTGATTATAACTCGTGGAGTGCCAAATCGAGTAAATATGTTCTTGTGGAGAAAATTAAGCACCACCTTAGCATCATTCGTTGGAAGTGCTTTTACCTCCACCCACTTAGACACATAATCCACGGCCAGAAGAATATATTGATTACCACATGACGGAATGAACGGTCCCATGAAATCGATTCCCCACACGTCAAAGATCTCTACCTCCATCATGATATTCAGAGGCATCTCGTCTCTACGAGAAATATTACCAACTCGCTGACATCGATCGCACCTCAACACAAACTGATGAGCATCCTTGAATAGAGTTGGCCAATAGAACCCTGCTTGAAGAATACGTGTGGCTGTCTTCTCACCTGCATAATGACCTCCATAAGCTGTAGCATGAAAATCACTTAGAATAGCCTCGGTCTCACCGTAAGGAACACAACGCCTAATAATCTGATCAGCTCCTTGCTTGAACAAAAACGGTTCATCCCAAATATATTGCTTGACATCGTGCAAAAATTTCTTCCTTTGAGCATGAGAGAGCTCAGGTGGAATGATGTTGCTTACTAGATAATTCACGAAGTCTGCAAACCATGGTTCATCATCTTGCACTTTGAATAATTGCTCATCAGGGAAGAACTCATTAATTACCGTGTTGTCTTTAGGTGACTTGCCATGATCTTCCAATCTAGAGAGATGGTCAGCTACCTGATTCTCCGTCCCCTTTCTATCCTTGATTTCCACATCGAATTCTTGTAACAGAAGAACCCAACGAATCAATCTTGGCTTAGAGTCCTTCTTCGCAAGGAGATAGCGAATGGCAGCATGATCCGTATAAACTGTCACCTTTGTACCAAGCAGATAAGAGCGAAACTTTTCAAACCCGTAGACAATAGCAAGTAGCTCCTTCTCAGTGGTCGTGTAGTTCAACTGAGCATCAGTTAGTGTTTTGCTTGCATAGTAAATAACGTGGAACACTTTTTCTTTCCTTTTGCCTAGAACGGCCCCAAGTGCATAATCGCTGGCATCACACATCAAAGCAAATGGTTGACTCCAATCAGGAGCTGTAATAACTGGAGCAGAAATTAGTTTCTTCTTCAAGATCTCGAACGCATGTGAACAAGCCTCATCAAACTTGAATGGTACATCTTTCTCCAAAAGATTGCATAACGGCTTAGAAATTTTTGAGAAATCCTTTATGAAGCGCCTGTAGAATCCCGCATGACCAAGAAAGCTGCGAATACCCTTGACTGAGACGGGAGCAGGAAGGTTCTCAATAGTCTCCACCTTTGCTTTGTCAACTTCCAAACCTTTACACGACACCTTGTGTCCCAGAACGACACCTTCTTGAACCATGAAATGGCACTTTTCCCAATTTAGAACAAGATTCGTCTCCACACAACGTTTTAGAACCAAACTCAAGTTTTCCAAGCACTCATCAAAAGAATCCCCAAAGACTGAGAAGTCGTCCATGAATACCTCCACATTGATTCCAATCATGTCAGAGAAAATGGCCATCATGCACCTTTGAAATGTAGCTGGTGCTCCACACAACCCGAAAGAAACACGTCTGAATGCGAATGTGCCAAATGGACAAGTGAAAGTGGTCTTCTCCTGATCCTCGGGTGCTATGCAAATCTGATTGTACCCAGAATACCCATCAAGCAAGCAATAGTACTGATGTCCAGCCAATCTGTCGAGCATCTGATCAATGAATGGAAGTGGGAAATGATCTTTCCGAGTGGCCTTGTTCAATTTCCGATAATCCATGCAAATCCTCCAACCTGTAACTGTTCGCGTAGGAATGAGCTCGTTCTTCTCATTAGTCACCACTGTCATGCCCCCCTTCTTAGGCACACACTGTACCGGACTCACCCAAGAGCTATCAGAGATCGGATAGATAATGCCCGCGTCAAGCCATTTAAGAATTTCCTTTTTCACAACTTCTTTCATGACAGGATTCAGTCTCCTTTGATTATCAACTGTAGGGTGAGCTCCCTCTACCAAAGGAATTTTGTGCATGCAGTACGACGGACTGATACCCTGGATGTCTGCTATAGTCCACCCAATGGCTGATTTGGAATCCCTTAAGATTCGCAATAGTTTTTCCTCTTCTATTCCTGAAAGCTGAGAAGATATAATAACAGGTAAAGTAGAAGAATCACCAAGATAGGCATACCTTAAATGTTCAGGCAATGGCTTAAGTTCCAATGTAGGTGCTTCCTCGATGGATGGCTTAAGTCTAACATGAGACTTTTTCAATTCAGACAACCCCAATGATTCAAAAGAACTTTGAAACTTCTTCCAAGGTGATGCATTAAGATATTGCAATTGTTCTTCATCCTCTTCGGTCTCAACCTCCAAGTCATTAGCAAGAACTCTTTCCAACACATCAGCTTTTATCAAGTGTTGAGTTGCGGGGTTAACCACCTTGTCGACCATATCAATTTTGAAGCACTCTTCATCGTCAGTTGGAAGCTTCATTGCATTGAAAACATTAAAAGTGACGTCTTGATCGTGCACCCTCATAGTGAGTTCCCCCTTTTGGACATCGATAAGAGTTCGGCCCGTTGCCAAGAATGGTCGTCCCAAGATGATAGGGATCTTCTTGTCTTCCTCGAAGTCAAGAATAACAAAGTCGGCTGGAAAGATAAGCTTGTCGACCTTCACCAAAACATCCTCAACTATCCCTCGCGGATAAGTAACAGAACGGTCAGCAAGTTGTAGAGTCATGGTAGTAGGCCTTGGCTCTGGAAGACCAAGTTGCATGAACACTGATAAGGGCATGAGATTAATACTTGCACCTAAGTCACACAAACATTTGCTGAATGAGAGGTCTCCAATAGTGCATGGAATGGTGAAGCTTCCAGGATCCTTCAACTTAGGAGGCAACTTTTGTTGCAAGATGGCACTACATTCCTCCGTCAAGGCAACGGTCTCTAACTCCTCGAGTTTCAATTTCTTCGAGAGAATACCCTTCATGAACTTAGCATAGCTCGGCATTTGCTCAAGAGCCTCCGCAAATGGTATGTTAATCTGCAACTTCTTGAATACATCCAAGAACTTAGCGAATTGCTTGTCTAACTTTTGCCTTTGAATTCGTTTTGGGAATGGAGGAGGTGGAAACACCTTATCTTCTACTTCTTTTTGAGAAGTAACACTCTTGTGAATGATAGGAGTTGAAGGAGTAGCATTAGGAAGCGAATCAGAACCAGATTCGACCTCAACTGAAGATTCAAGTTTTTCCTCGGTTGCTTTTTCTTCGTCCTGACCTTGTAGACTTCTTCCTGATCGTAATGTTATTGCCTGAACCTGTTCCTTTTGATCTTTCTTGCCTGGATTCACCTCTGTGTCACTCGGAAGCGTTCCTGGTTGACGGTTCAACAAGGCATTGGCTAGCTGGCCAATTTGATTCTCTAAAGTTTTCAATGACACTGCCTGACTCTTATACATCATTCGAAGCTCTTCCAATTCCGACTTCTCAGACTGATTCAATGAAGTTCCTTGAGATGGTTGAAACCCCGGTGGATTGAATGGTTGCCTTGGAGCATAAGGTGGTGGTTGATAGTTCTGATTACTTGGCCTTGCATTGAACTGCTGATTTTGTGGTTGCTGAGCACCTCCCTGATTGTTGCTCCAACTGAAGTTAGGATGATTCCGATTGTTGGGATGATAAAATTGTGGCACTGGTTGCTGAGATCTTTGAAAATTACCAACAAATTGTGCGGATTCCGCTGAGATAGCACACATATTTGTGTCATGCGCCCCTGCACACAATTCGCACACCATAGCAACCTGATTAGTCCCAAGATTAGAAAGGGAATCTACCTTCATTGTCAATGCTTTGAGTTGGGCAGCAATAGCAGTAGCTGCATCCAAGTCAAGAACTCCAGCCACTTTAGCAGGTGGCAAGCGTTGAGTAGGATTCTGAAACTCATTGGCCGACATCATTTCAATCAGATTATAAGCATCCTCATAGCTTTTTGCCCATAGCGCACCTCCAGAAGCTGCATCTAACATAGGCCGGGACTGAACTCCCAACCCGTTATAGAAATTGCTGATTATCATCCAATCCGGCATTCCATGATGAGGACAACGTGCCAATATCTCCTTGTACCTCTCCCAAGCTTCTCCCAAAGATTCCTGGGAATGCTGAGCAAACTGAGAAATGGCATTCCTGTAAGCTGCTGTCTTCGCCATGGAGAAATACTTGGTCAAGAACTTTTGAGCACAGTCTGCCCATGTTGTAATAGAGCCTGATGGCATAGAATGTAACCAACTCTTGGCTTTATCCTTAAGAGAGAAGGGAAATAGCCTCAATCTGATTGCGTCATCTGTAACTCCGTTGAATTTGAAGGTGTCACAGATCTCAAGGAAGTCCCTAATATGAGCATTGGGATCTTCAGCAGGACTACCCCCAAACTGGACTGTGTTCTGAAGCATCTGAATGATGTTTGGCCTTAGCTCGAAATTGTTAGACCCTATAGCTGGTCGAACAATACTAGTATGGATGTCCTCCACTTTCGGCTGAGAGAATTCACTCAAAGCCTTCGCTGCTGGCTCCTGATTTGCCATAACTTCCTTTGCTTCAAGATTGTCTTCTAACCCGAAATCAAGTCTTCTCCTAGCTAGTTCTTCTGTACGTGCTAGTTCGTCTCTTCGTGCACGAGCTCGTGTACGCATAAACTTTCAACAAGTACCTGAAATTCACCAACAAGAAATTTTATGAAAACGTCCTAGTCACCGAAATTCAATGACCACTGATGGCAAATATTGAAACTAAACAAAATAAAACCGCGTCCCCGGCAGCGGCGCCAAAAACTTGTTACGACCAACTCAACACGCAAGTGCACGTGATCTCAAGTAATACAGATAGCAAATAAGGTTCGTTCCTACAGGGACTCGTTGTATTGTCTAGCTACTCACTCACCAATGTATGATTGTTTTCCGATGCTAAAACAAATAAATAAGTGGATTGTTGTTATCACTAAAATTTATCTAAGAAATATAACTAATTATCAACTACTTGAACTGAGATTTATGTCGAATTACTTATGCAAATAAAACATGGGAGTTTAGTTTCTTTAAACAATCCATCTATAGTCTCCAAATCCCTAGCCTTGTTCATGTGATTTATTAACACCTGATCGAATACACAAAACTGATATAAGCTAACTTCCGTTAAACAAATATCATCCTAAACAATATCCACAATAAAGATAGAAATCATTTAGTCTCCCAATTATGCCAAGTCTTCATATGTCTATAAAGAATAAAACATAATGGTTGAGGTGCAAGCATTCAATTGATCACATAGTTGTCATAAAACGATTAGAGTTACGACGCTAATTACGAATGATAATATCACGCATAAACCTACGCTAACATGGCAAGTTCTAAACTCTTGTTCCACTTTCGCTTCAACAAGAATTAACACACAATTACAGGAGTTAGCTACTCTCCTATAACGAATTAAAATCAACCATGATAGGATATCACATCAATCACACTATAGGCATCGAGAAAATTCAACATATAAAATTCATGAATAAATCCACTAAACCCCCATGACAACGAATTAGTTCATGATCGAACTAATCATCATCATGGGTTCCAATGAAAACATGATTCTAAAATAAACAAGTAAATATAGAAA
This sequence comes from Kitagawia praeruptora, assembly GCA_037693485.1. Lineage (NCBI taxonomy): Eukaryota > Viridiplantae > Streptophyta > Magnoliopsida > Apiales > Apiaceae > Kitagawia > Kitagawia praeruptora. The sequence continues at coordinate 22,701,592 of CM075347.1, forward strand.
AAAAGAAGAAGGTTTAGAATTAAATCCCCAAAATAGAAGAGTACAAATGTTCCAAGAATAATCCTTGCTTGTCACTAGCTTGGAGAAATTCCTTGAAATTATGCTTGAAAACTAGATGAAAGATTGTTGATAGCTCCTCAGAAAAACTAAAAACACGATAGATATGTTTTTTAGGTCTCGATATTACATAAATAGATGCCCTAAAATAGGCCCAAAGTGTTTTGACCCGGAACGATATACGAAAATTGCCAACAGGTCCCAACAGGCGCCATAGCGCATCAGCCAAGCGCAAGAGCGCTCACTAGCTGCGCCACAGCGCCCACGCAAGGCCCAACACGCGCAATGGCGCCTCATACCCGCGCAATTGCGCTCCAACATCCCTGGATTCACCCCGCGCGCGCGCAATGGCGCTCTTCCTCGAGCCATGGCCCTCTCTCGAGCGCAACTGCTCCCAATCAACGCGCAACGGCGCATAGAAACTCCTGGAATCACACCCTTTGTCAACCTCCTGTGCGCTATAGCGCCTAACCAAGCGCCAGAGCGCCTCCTTGGTCCTGGAATTTCTTCAAAAATTCTACAACTTGTTGCCATGCTCTTATTTCTTTGTGCAAACTCCAGAAAAAATTCACACCACCAAAATCACCATTTTAGCACCAAATGCCTTCCATGATAAAACCTACACAATTCACATAAAAACGTATCAAATGACAACGAAACTTGAGAACATGCAAACGGTTAAAGTCCAAACGGAAGGTAAATTAGTGGATATAAAATCCACTTATCAAAACCGTCTCTGATACCATGATGAAATGATCGATTTACAGTTCAACAATGGCGAAATTAAGAACAAGAAAGAAGACACAGATTCATTATGAGAAGTGTTTACATCTTGTTTCTACAAAGGGAGAGAATGATAACAATGCTAGCTATCTTATCTGTCTATTAGCAGCTATATATACTACAACTAGACTAACAGAATGGACTAACTAACAGCTAATATATAGCTGTGATTGGATGGAGAAGTAACAGAATTTTGCTGATGTGGCATAGCTGACATGGCACCTCCAACATGTTTACACATGAACGAATTTGAACATTTATTTAGGAGAACACCCACTAATGAAGGAAGTTTTGTTTCAAGTAATTTTTCAAAGTAGGTTGACATCACTTCGGCTATAAATTTAGGGTGCCACGTAGTTGTTGCACCTATAAGTACCCCTTGCAATAAAAGAAAAAAACACATATAACTTCACTCCAACCATAAACTTGATGTAGATGTGTGAAACCCCATTTGTGGCCGAAGTGATATCAACCTACTTAAAAAAATTTGTGGGTGCTTTCCTAAAAAAATGTTATAAATTCGCTCGTGTGTAAAACAAAACAAAAAATTTACCAAAGGAATAAACAGAGTACAGTAACAAAATTAAATTACTGATCTTACTTCATTGATACACCATATTCAACATACTCATCTGCAACTTTGGCATACTAATGAGTTTGATTGCTTGCAATTATATATAGTTACATCCTTGTATCAATGGTCACCAAGCTTATACTTATGTTGTGTTTGGTTGGTATGAATGAAATAAGATGGAATGTAATGAAATTTGGACTATAAAATGGGTAAAAGTTTAAACTTTTCATTCCTTCCTCCATTCCATTCCTAACCACCTACACTAGAGTTCAAATCCACCATTTTGAGAAGGAATGTCCCATTCTTCATCATACTCATTTTATTCTCAAATCTTATCATATAAAATTTGCACTCACTCATTTTTTTATTAATACTTCTCTTTTATCTCCATTATTTTCTTGTAATTTTGTTCATTCCATTCCATTCCAATCCAATCCGATCCCCCCAACCAAACACAACAGTAAAGAAATAAATCCATTCTCTTTACCAGAGTCTTAGGGTGCGTTCACTTCGCATGAATGAAATGGGACGGAATGGAATGACATATGGGAATGGAATGAGGAGGGAATGGAATGATTAAGGAAAATAATGGTGATTCCATTCTTGTGTTCACTTCACAAATTTTTTAAAATGGAATGGAATGAAAATAATGAAAATAATATTTTTTTTATTTATTTTTGTAATACTTTTTCTATTCAAAATTTAATTAATATTTATAATTTTTAAATTTTAATTAATGTGAGGTATGTTTTATTTATTTGTAAAAGATAGGGAGTATTGTTCTCACTTCTAACCCCAGGTTTGCTTTTGGCTAAGAAACACGAGGATTTGGTTGTAAATAACTGGTCACAATTTTACATAAACTAGCTACTAGCAATATTGCAGGTAATAAATAATTTAGGAATAAAAAAGCAAGCTGGTAATATTCATACAAATCCGGACTACAACCATTTGTACAGAGTTTATAAACTCTGCACTCAGTTCGATTAAGTTACAATAAAAACTATGAAAAATAAATTATTCATTGAACTCAATACATTAACTTCATCATTGAAGAGTGCCACTTCTACAATCAATCCCTTCATTCAGACTTCAGCCTATGTTCAACATGAATATGAGATTATAGTTCACCGGCAAGTAGATCGTCCACAAGTTGTTTCTTCTCTGCATCAGATGCTCCAAAAAATAACACCATTAAATTTTCACTGTCAGCAATCTTCTTTGCAGCCTTGAACCTTTGTACAATATCAATGTTGGAGATCTTTGACAACTCTTCCATAAGTTTTTCTTTTTTCTCCGACCTTTCGGTCTCTGCTGCAATTAACATCTTGGTTGAACTCGCAAACTCAGCAGCCATCACCTTAGTCGAATTTGCAAACTCATCAGCTATCATCTTAGAAGCATTATACATCACTTCAGCCATTTGCTCAAAATCAACTTTTTTCTCTTCGAGCTCCTTTTAGAAGTAGATTCATCAGATGTTTGCATACTCGAATCATCATTCCCATGAACAGAAGTAGCTTCTTCTAAATTGATGGCTTCTTCCGCCTCCATTCCACTTTCAGCATTATGACCGGTTGCCCTGTCTTTGCCGAAGACGGTTGTCAGATCATCAAAAAATGGAAATGGGGTGCTTCTCCATTTCAGAACCCCAACATGAGCCTACAACAAAAGTTCCAGAATTAAAAAATGACCAGAATGAATACATTTACTATATTCCGACAGAAAAACAATACAAGGAATAACTAGCACATATGTCTTACTCAAGGAATAACTTGTTTTGAAAGATACAATCTATCAAAGGCTGGCTAGTTTGCTTTTATGAAGGGATGTGGCTGTCTCCACATGTTAAAGATTACAAGCAAACAGTATATTGTATCACTTATTCCAGAACAAGATTTCAGGAATATGTTTCCAGTTCATGTGTTGTCATATTTATTGTCATACGAATCACTATTTTTGATACCATAATGCAGAACTAATGAGTAATGAGCTGAAATGAAAATGCAAAGCAGTGCTGTTGTGAATGTGATATACAGTAGTAAACTCCTATCTATCAGCAAGTAGACTCCTAGTTTAGGATTTGGTAAACTGATATCTATGAATGATAGAATTAGAGATGATATGTTAAAACTGATATCTAAAGTTCTCTAACAAACAAAAAAGTTAAATAACTAGAACAATAATAGTGGTTGAATCAGTAGGGTGAATGAACAATCGATGGTGTTTGCCTGCTGTAGTTTTATCCTAGTACTCGATTCGAGCTCGACAGGAATATCTCTCTCAAGGTAAATCCTAATCACCAGACATTGAGATATTCTTAAAGACAAATACGGGTGGCATTGAATCAACAGACATCCAACATCAAATTATCAATTCTGTTTCAGTAATCAGTCCTTCAAGTGGTTGCAATATATTTTATTTTCTTTATACTCATTTCTTATCACAAATGTAGAAATACAAAATGTGCACATCTTTCATGCTTTTGTTTCTCTAGCTTAGCTCTTCTTCTTTTGAAAATTACAACTCTCATCTTCCACTTACTCCGGTACCAAATATTGTCTCGCTTGACTTTCCATGTTCACATTGAGCAATTTTGTAATAAAAATCACATATAATGGTTAAAAAATAGTTTAAAAAAATGTATATAATCTAAGTTTTGACTATAAAATTCATACTAGGACGATCAACTTGGGGGCAGGAGGAGCAGTGGACCACTGCCGAATCTTTGCAAAAGATAGGTGACCTTAAGATTGTCATCCAAAAGATGTTCGATTATCCGAGGCCATGGCAGATGGTAAAATTTTCTACCTATTGTCTCACTGAGCTTCACTAGCAGCTTTTTAGGTCTTAGTACTACAAGTACTAGCAAACTTAATTAGCAAAACAAAAGGAATTTTGATGTACTCAGGTCTCGGAGCACCTTTGTATTCAGTGTAACACCGGTGCAAGGATGCAATGATATTGTCAGAACACCAAAGCATGCAGTATACTAATACTTCTTGGTTGGAATGGGGAAACCGTGACATGTCACTTTGACAGATTCAAAATTAAGGTATTAGCAACTAATGGGTAGCCAAGTAAGGATTAGTGCATTTGTGATAATGCACAGTAAAATCTCTGTTTTCTCTAAAAATTACAAGCATATTGCATGCGTAAAAATTTCGACAATCTATCAATCCTGTCCTTTCCATGGCTGGTACTAATCCTGTCCTATTGACTATCTTTCCTAACAGGTTGTGACTTAATTCTGTTGTCACAGTAACAGGCCAGTTAGTAAGACATGTCTGCAATGTAAATCAATACATAGAAATTAATAAGTGTGACTATGTGAAAGTAACGTTTTTTTTGAAAATAATCAATTTACCTTGGCATACTCAGCCCATACATCTCTTGATGCCGTGACGAGTTGATTTTCAGCATTCCAGCCAAAACCAGATGTGTTTCCATATCTTAAGTCATAAACAATAGTAAAATCCTTCTTGAGAGTTTTAAGTCGAGACTCAATATGTGGCTTTCCCTTCAGACCTGAATCTGGTAGTTTGACGCTCAATGAGTTTTCCAAAAACCCCAAATATCCTGGCTTAAAACCATTGTCGGCTTTGTATGCTCCATTGTTCACAAGTTCCAAAAGAGACTCGACCAATTTCTCATCTTCTAGTTCAGTCCACTTCCTCTTATTTCTCCCTGCACCTCTTTCCACAGCAATGTCATCTTTTTCCCTAGTGCTATCAACATTAGATTCCATGCCTGTACACAACGAAAACAAGAAAACAAAATAAATTAATCTTTTATTATTCTTTTTGCTATCTCAGAAGTGAAGCCAGAAGTGAAGCCAAACTAAACCAAAATCCAAAATGCAAAATAAAATAAACCAACACAGCAAGTATTCTTGAATCTTTCCTCCTATAATGAAAGTAAAGAATTCACTAAACATCAAATATCATAAAACACGAGTACTCTTTTCCGATACCAAAAATATCACTACCAGAGACTAATCGGATATCACTACCAGAGACTAATTTGCAGTTCAAAACAATACCAAGTGAAATGAAAACTCCGTGTAAACAAAAGAAACTGGATAGAGTAAGGTTCAAAATCAATAAAATAAACAGTAAAATCAGCAAGACAGATCTCTAAATATGAATTCAAAATACTAACAAATCTACAGACAAAAAATACATAAAGAAAAACCTAAATATGATATGAATCAGCAACGTAGAAAGATGATTAGACAAAATCAACAGTAATAGTTACATAATAATACTCTCTGGTCAAAGTTACCAAGTTTACATAATAATACTCTCTGGTCAAAGTTACATAAAGTTTATATAACTAATTCAATCTAATGATTCCATTCATTAACACTACGCCATAAGTGAGCATACGCAACCCTTTTTACAAAGCGTTGCACAGAAAGCGTTTCGTTAGATAGAAATTTTGGGTCTTTTGCAACTGAGCTGAACTGGTGTTGCGTTAGATATAATTTAGTGTTGCGTATTACCACAGTGTTTCACATCATGCAACACTAACTGCTGGTGTTGCGTTAGATATTTTTTTATTTTAATAAATGGTGACGTGGCAGAAGTGGGACCCACATGTGCTAACGTAGCATTTGCTGATGTGGCAATTGTGGGTCCCACAATTGCTGACGTGGCAGGAGTGGGACCCACCTATGCTGACGTGGCAGAAGCGTTGCAATAGGTAACAGTAGTGTTGTATTTGCTGTTTGAAGTGTTGCATTAGATATATTTATAAATTTTTTAAAAATATGACGTGGCAGATGTGGGACCCACCACTGCTGACATGGCAGTGTGGGACCCATAAGGGTGACGTGTTAGGAGGCCCATCATACTGACGTGGCAATTGTAGGACCCACAATTGATGACGTGGCAGAAGTGAGAGCCACATATAATGACGTTTCATTTGCTGATGTGGCAGAAGCGTTGCATTAGGTAAGAGTAGTGTTGCATTTGTTGTTTGAAGTGTTGCATTAGATATTTATTTTTTTAAAAAAAAATCTGACGTGGCAGGTATGGGTCCCACCATTGCTGACGTGGCAGTGTGGGCCCCACAAGGGTGACGTGGCAGGAGTCCCACCAATGCTGACGTGCCAATTATGGGACCCACAATTGCTGACGTGGCAGAAGTGGGATCCACCTCTGCTGACGTGGCATTTGCTGATGTGGCAGAAGCGTTGCATTAGATAACAGTGGTGTTGCATTTGCTGTTTGAAGTGTTGCATTAGATATTTATTTTATTTTATTAACTAGTTTTGTCCCGAATGATGAAACTATTTTTTTAAATTATTTTTTCGACGTTCCAATCGCACGGGTGTCAAGATATAACGATTTTAGTGACCCAACCAAATAAATATAGGAAATTTTTTAAAAAAATTCCTATATTTATTTGGTTGGGTTTTATAACGGTCAAATCGATCAAAGTCGACCTTCCTTTTAACTAGTCTTGTCCCGAATGATGAATCTATTTTTTTAAATTATATTTTCGACGTTCCAATCGCACGGGTGTCAAGATATAACGATTTTAGTGATGTGGTAATTTTTTAAAAAAATTCCTATATTTATTTGGTTTGGTTTTATAACGGTCAAACCGGTCAAAGTCGACCTTCCTTTTAACTAGTCTTGTCCCGAATGATGAATCTATTTTTTTAAATTATTTTTTCGATGTTCTAATCGCACGAGTGTCAAGATATAACGATTTTAGTGATGTGGTAATTTTTAAAAAAATTCCTATATTTATTTGGTTTGGTTTGGTAACGGTCAAACCGGTCAAAGTCGACCTTCCTTTTAACTAGTTTTGTCCCGAATGATGAATTTATTTTTTTAAATCATTTTTTCGACGTTCCAATCACACGGGTGTCAAGATATAACGATTTTAGTGATGTGGTAATTTTTCAAAAAAATTCTTATATTTATTTGGTTTGGTTTTATAACGGTCAAACTGGTCAAAGTCGACCTTCCTTTAAACTAGTCTTGTCCCGAATGATGAATCTATTTTTTTAAATTATTTTTTCAATGTTCCAATCGTACAGATGTCAAGATATAACGATTTTAGTGATGTGGTAATTTTTTAAAAAATTCCCTTATATGTATTTGGTTTGGTAACGGTCAAACCGGTCAAAGTAGATATTAAAAATTTAATTATGATATATTTCTTAGTTTTAAAAGTGAAATAAATATTTAATATAAGTACATATCATATTTTTTATTTAAATTTTTAAATAACGAATCAAGTTTATAATATTTTAAAATATATAAATCAAGTGTTAAGATAATTGGTTCGACTATATATTTCAAGGTGAAAAAAAAAAGGCGGATAACTTTCCCCCAAATGAAAATTTTCTAATCCTATTTTCCCCCCAAACCCACGCTACTAGGTAAAATTGCTTTCCCTAAAAACAGCCGCTCTACTCATCTTCTCTCTTCACGACTGGAGCTCTACTAGTTTTCTCTCTAGACAAGCACTTTATTTTGATTACAACTTTACAAGCAGCTTCGTTTTACATTTCGTTTTACATGGGCTTTAAACAGGACCCAATTCCTCGCTTTACGAGCTCAAAAATCCCCAAATTAAAATCTCTAATTAACCTATACATACACATTCTTATACGTATATCTTAATCCATACAGTCTCATTCACTTCAGCTTCAATCAATTCACCTCGTAATCATTCATATATATATACAGGTATGTGCGATTGTTTTTAATTGTAATTTATAAAGTCATGTGTTGAATTAGATTTCTAGGGTTTTAGAATTGTGGTAGTATGTATTTTAGCTCATTATGAAATGTGTTTGTTTGAATTGATGTTTAATTGATGCTATGTTTGTGTTTATATGTGGAATGGGACTCATCTCCAACAAAATGTTCGAGGTATATGTTCATAATGGTGAATTCTTATAGTTAAATTGATATTTAAATTTTATATTTTGGGTATTTTACGGTGTTTTGGGTATTTATATTTTATATCATCATAGCAGTTTATCACTGTAGTTTGTTTTGATGTTGGCAGCATTTTGCTCTATAAGGATTATTAAGAAAGTCCCTGACCTTGCGGAGAACTTTGTAAACTCTGCTGCTGCCATGCTTAGAGAAAAGCACCATGGAGTACTGTTAACTGGAGTCCAACTTTGTACCGATCTGTGTAAAGTTAGTACGGAGGCCCTTGAATATATTAGAAAGGTATGCCTGGTCTACCTAGTACCTAAAGCACATTCACTAATCTTCAAATTAGTCATTAGTCCCATTGAATTATTGCAGTTGCTATTGTAATTGTCTTGTTAAGTTGTTAGCTTAAGTGATACAATAAATTAATTATGAATAGCCTTGCCCCAAACTTTACCCCTACAATGCTGTTTGCGTACTTTGTATACGTGGGGAATGTTCTGGTGTTTATCTTTAAGCATTGGCGTGTCAGGTTAGGTTTTCTATTAATTTGATTAACGAAACCAGGTTAGGTTTTTGAACAGCTCCTTTATTTTCCAAACAAAGTTATGGTAATCAATTCCCTTCAAATTGTAGATGAACCACTAATTGAACCTGAAATTATCGATGGGATTGTGAAAGCATTGCAGGTTAATTTGCTATATTAAGAATTATGACTTTTTTGTTAACTATTAGATTATTCTTTTATTTAGCTTAAAGGGAAAGATGATAGTTAGAGTACATTCTTAAACCTTTCAAGGATAAACGGGTGTTCACTCGTGCTTCTTTTCTCAGATATAGAGACAAATGAGTGCTTGAATAACAATGGTGGATGCTGGCATGATAAGTCAGCCAACATCAGTGCCTGCAAGCTACCTCAGGATATGCAGGATTCTACCTTTTGTTGCTCATGTTACTAACAGTCACATTCTTGTTCTCAGGATACATTTCATGGGAGAGTATGTGAATGCCCCTTCACTGATGGTCTGCAGTTTAAAGGAGATGGTACACGTCCTGTATAGGTAATTTATTTTGTATCGATATTTTCTTGGGTAATTTAAGCTACCTCCTTCACAAAATATCAATTACTAGTATGTGGTTACTGGATAGTAGCAAAATATTTATATAAACTTGTGAACCATAATACGCAGTTTTAGATTTTCATTGTTCATTTGTTATAGTCATGACACTGAACCTAGTTACAATATTTATTATTCAATTCAGCAAGTGAACCAAGCCGCTGCAAGGTGACCAAAACAGGATAGTGGGGATGCCAAGTGTGTCTGCCCTCTGGGATTTAAAGGAGATGGTGTAAAAAGTTGTGAAGGTATATTATATTTCCAATAAAATAAATTATAATAATTAGTTCACATACAGTGTATATTATTTTGGTTACACAGCTTGTTTTAGTTTCTTAACCAATATGTTTCTCCAGCCCAGATCTTGTGTTTTGGCATCCTAGAAGACGGTGTAGTATAAATAAAATTTATGGCAAGGTATAGCTAGTTGTTTGCTAGAAATTAAGTCCTTTGCTATTAGCTCTCTGAAGCATGTTGGCTTTATTTAGACCCGAGCAATCATCAATTCGTGTATGTGTATGGGTGTGTAAAATCATCAATTGTCTATATAAATATGTTGTTGTTAGTTCATGACAGTAAGAACCGAAGGCCATTTTTTTTAATGTCCATTTTTTTTAATAGTGTATATTATTTTCGTGTTTGTAACTTCATTAATAGGTGCCGAGAGAGGATTATACCCTGGAGCTGCTGCATATGGTTCTGCTTTGGCAGGAGTTAATCAATTAGTGAGGGTAAGATTTTGTTCTATCCATTTAAACTTTGAATTTTATTTTGTGGAAGTAGTCATAGTCATTGGCATGAATACATGATAGTTGAGTGGTCAGTTGATTTATATGCCGAGCCCTTGAAAACTAGCTCTGTGTCTAAAATAGTGGTTAAATGACCAACTCCCGACCTTGCTATATTCCTTAACCTTGTGTACTCGAGCAACCTGGTTTTGGGAAAAAATTTCATATCAATTTATGTACAAGATTTTGATTTTATGCCCAGGTTGTGTTCGTTGCTTCAATGGTCATCACTAGATTTGTCATATGGCTTGTCTATAGCATCACAAGGCACATTTTCCACTTTGAAAAGTAGATTGTGTATATTCTTTTCTTACCAAAACAAAATAGTATCTCCTATAAATCACAATGTATATATTGTCAGAAAAGTTATTTGATTCAAAAACAGACTTGTTTTTTTCATTGTGAGGCCATGTACCACGAGGCCCTTAAGCCGATGTCTTCCTGGTTCCTGCATCCGTTTTCTTTCAAATTTACAACATCTGTATGTAACTTATTATTGATGCTTATATGCTTAATGTGTGAATCATCCAGAACTTTACAACAGTCAAAATGGTGCCACCTGCACCAATGTTGTTCAGGTGTATTTATTAAATTCGTTCATAGCATAAGTTAGGATAAACAAGGCTGTATCAATTTGCTTGCCTTGTCCGGCATAGACGAAAGGATGTATAGAGAAAATATAGCTGGTTTTATTATAGTTAATATATGGTATATACAGTTCCCATAGCACCACAGTAATGTTGTAAAAGAGGCTTGTAGCCTTGTAGGTGATTTATTGTTTGCAGTCGAGTTGTCATGTGTTAATATTTAGTGTCATGTGGTAATTATTGATAATATTAACAAACACGGGAAACTTGTTGTGTAGTGATATAATAGAAGTATAGATATGAATATCGGAACTGAAAAGTGTATTCCAAGTTTGCATCCATGGATATATTCATGCAATTATTTTGTTCCATGGAGGTATGCATGAAAAAATGTAAGTTTTGTAAACTTCCCAGGCAGAGCAGTTTGATTGACCAAAGATGTAAAATGATACATATATGTCAATGGTGAGTCGGGTGTTATTTTGGGTATAGGAAAAGTTACATGATTTGTGTCAAGTTGTCCAAACAGAGCAGTTCACTTGTTAAGAAGTTTATATATTTAAAAAAAAAGATAATCGTGTCATTTATTCAAAAATTAACATAATGATGTATCTGTTTTGATTGTCTGAATGTCTTTCTGCATTATATTAATGAGTTACCTGATTGTCTGAGTACTTCTTGTCTACGTGATTGTCTGGGTATAGAAATGAACATAATGATTGTCTTAATGTCCTTCTTGTCTATGTGACCAGATGGTGCCTGAGCAATCATCAAGTTCAAATGATGGTCAAGAAAGCCTTGAGGAATGAGCACGGAGACCGGGGAAAGAGTCGACCATTGAAGAAGCCGGTACAACATTAGGACATATTTGGATCTCGAGAACAAACTTTGGAGTGGTGGTGTGATTCTTGGGAATTTGTATAACTTTATTTTTGTTCTGGCTTCATCCTTGGCCAATTGTTGGTTTGTACTTCAATTTTTTGTTGTCTTGGATTGGATAGGTTGGTATTATGTACGAACAAAGCAGCCATTTCAAATTTGTTATAAAAAACCGTTGCATTTGACCCTATTTTATGTTGCAGTATCATAGTTTTAATGTTGCAATAAAAATAAATGGTGTTGCTTAAAAAAAAAAATTTAGTGTTGCATTAGATTTAAATAGCGTTGCGTTAGATATTGGTCCCCATTGCTGACGTGGCATGTGGGTCCTACTGCTGACGTGGCATGCGGGCCCCGGTGTTGACGTGGCACCTTGGTGGGCCCCACTGATGACGTGGCATGCCCCCAATTTGTGACGTGACACTTGTGGGCCCCACTAATGACATGTCAGCATGCTGACGTGGCACCTTGCTTACATGTCAGCATAGTCATAGTAATCCTCCTATTCAACTACTTAGACCATTTCCGAACACCTCATAGCATTTTTGGGGTGTCCACCGATTCGATCATTTCTGTATGATTTGATTTATCGTAAACTCCCCCTTTCAATGGGTTTCGAAGATAAATTTTTTTTATTGTCCCATAAATTCACCTAGGTAAATACACGAACTTTTTTTTTATTATTCCTTCTTTTTTTATTATTACTAAGCATCTGAACCATGAATTGCCTTTTTATGACTCATCAACCCGCTAGATTCATTTTTGGAAAGAACTGTTCAAGTAAAAAGTAATCCTCTCTCTCGCTACCAGTTGATCCTCAGACCTCCCCCTTTCTTTTTCCATCAACTCAATTTATTCTTAGATCCTGTTCGTCAGATTGATAAAAAATACCTTTAGAAATTCTTATAATTTCTATGTAGACTAAACTACTACAGTATCCTTATTTCTTTTTTTACTTTTAGTGTCATGTCTTCTTTGTTATATCTCCCCTTACCTTACGAAAAATAGAAAACTCCAGAGTATATCTTTCCACGGGTCGAAGCAAGAAAAAGGCATTTGGAATTTTTTCTATCTTTTTCTGTTAGAATTATAAAATTATAAAACGATTGAATTTCCTATTTTTTTTCTTTAAATTTAATACAATATGAAAAAAAATAAAAGAAGGATACTGGAAATAAAAGTATTTTTCCCGTATCCATTCTCCACGACGCGGTCGGAACAAAAATATCGAATACAGTAATATGTAAATGTTTGGTCCATTAAGCAGCGATCTGATAGATATACAGAGGGCAGAGCTTTTGGTTTTTTCATGTTGTCAAAGAGTTGAACAATGGTTTTTTCGTTGTCCATGTATGGATTCTCGAGAAGAGAGGAGCCATGGTGGTCCCCCCCGGACCGCCCGGATCCCACGAGTGAATCGAAAGTTGGATCTACATTGGATCTCACCTGAATCGCCCCATCTATCCTCCTGAGGAGAAGTTTGGTTCCACGTTAGCATGCTGACATGACTGAAACATCTTATGCAACCCCATGTAGTGTTGCGTTTGCATGCTTTTGGTGTTGCATAAGGCCTCTTATGCAATGTTTTTCGAAGTGTTGCAATAGTTTGGAACAGCGTTGCATTAAGGGTATTACGCAACGCCAGTATTGGTAACGCCCCTCTAGCGTTGCGTAAGACCTTACGCAATGCTTTTCAGGCCTTGGGGGTTGCGTATGTGCGTTTATGGCGTAGTGTAAACATCGACTCAGCCAAGTTGTTTCTAAATTCTGTCCACGCATCTGAAGTGCCAATAGTTGTGATGTGATCTCCGACAGCCTCATCCTCATTTTGCTCATTGTGATCTTCTGGCCCATGCAAATCGAAATCAATTTCAGCTTGATCAAAAGCTGATTCAGTCCGTATGTAATTGTGAAGAATGCAACAAGCCAAGACAATCCTATTTTGTGTCTTAACGGGATAGAAAGATGGGCTTCTCAGGATCGCCCATCTCTTTTTAAGAATGCCAAAACATCTCTCAATTACATTCGTAGCTGATGAATGCATCATATTAAAGTACTCACGAGCAGATGTTGGTTGATTGCCGCCATCCCAATCATTTAAATGATATCTTTCTCCTCTAAAAGGTGCCAAAAAACCTTCCCCGTTAGTATATCCAGGATCAACTAGATAATAAGTACCGGTCGGGACAATTAATCCATGTCTGTATATAGCATCTCTAAGGACTCTGCCATCTGCAGCTGATCCTTCCCAACCCGTCAAGACATACTGGAATTGTAAATCCGGTGAACAAGCTCCAAGAACATTTGTCGTAATTTCACCTTTTCGATTTCTGTACTTTGGCCTATCTTCAACGGGTATAGTCATCTTAATGTGCGTCTCATCCAAAGCTCCCAAACAATTCTATAAGCCAATATACATAATTAAGGTTCACAATATCATACAACTTATGTAAGTAATGTAAAATATAGAATATTAAGTATACCTTAAAATGTCTCCACGTTGTGTCGGTTGAATCGCTTTGAATAGGTTCGGGTTTCTTAAAATATTCTCCTTGCAACCTCAAAACCCCATTTAGTACCGCATGAAAATACCTAGTAATTGATTGTTTTGATCTTTGAAAGTCCGTGTGAATAATTCGCATTTTAGTGTGGTGTCCTAGAATATGTAAAAATATAGCAACCTTTTCTACCACGTTAACGTGTCTACTATCTTGCACATAACCCCTTGATTCCAACATGAAACACAACTTATAAAACGATCTTTTATCCAATCGAAGATTTTCAACACAACTAGAGGGACCCTCATGAATCAGCCTATGTATATATTGATTTCGCTCCATCTTAAAAATCGTGTATCGTTCTCTCAATGTTCTTCTCGTCAATAGAGAAAGATACATAAGTTTGAAATTAACACTGGATAAAATCATACGCATCCATATAGTGTGACGCCCCCAGATCCGGGGTCGGGAATCTAGGCGCTCACGGTCCATTTTCCATTAACAATATACTTGTTCTTGCACATAATATAAATAAACAACCATCGACCCCACAATAACTCACACCGCACACACACACACACACACGGGTTAGAGTCTCAGAAACGTCAAACATTTGATTAAGCAAAAGTAAAAGTTTTAGAGTTATTACAGACCGAATTAAATAGCATTTATGCTACCAGCAACACTTCGATATGAAGCGAAGTTGGCGGCTTGAAAGTTTGTTGCGGTACACTGCCTTGCACAGGTCGTTCTTATAAATAAAACGTACTAACAAAAGTTGCCGACCAATCCGGCTAATGGGGCCTACCGGTGGAATCTCGACTGCAGCCTGGGGTCTAGTCACCTGCTTTCGAACAGTCTGACTGGTTCTTGCCATTTCTCTTAGCTGTTGTGTTTGTAAAATTTGAAAACAAGCAAGAGTGAGCAACTATAGCTCAGCAAGAATATATGTATAAGATAAGCAATATAACATTTCATATGTATAATAGTCATTAAACTCGTTGTATCAATCAGTTATAGAATCACTTGTCATTATTGGTAAATTTCAAAGGTGCACCAGTACGTGCCCTTGTTTTCAAAATAACCTTGCAGTTCTAGCTACTGCATAAAGTCAACATCTTTCTCATCAAAATAGGACACTATCGGCAACTGGCACATAGGCCTAAAATGCAGTGTCAAAGCATTTTTCCAAAGTGGAGGATGGGACTGGAAGAAAACATAAAACCTGACAGGGATTGACGATGATCAGTCGACACATCCGAGTCCAATAATCCGCGGGTCTTCTCTACCGGTAGAAGGATAGAAACTACATCCGTAACTATCCTCGGGTGAAAACTACATCCGTAATCACCCTCGATGAAAACTACATCCGTAATCATCCTTCGGCAACACCTGGGCCGGAATAATAATTGATGGACCGCCTGGCTCACGGCCGCTTACACATCCCGGGAATCGTTCGTCAACGATTCCCACACCTGCCAGAGTCCCCTTTTTCTTTTTCTTTTTAAAACCAGATTTTGATTGAAAACAGAGTAGTTGTGGTTCGACATCAGTCGACCGATAATTCTTGAAATCATACAAGAAGCGAATCCTGACCGGGGGTTTTCGAAAAGGTTTTGAGTTCGAAAAAGTTCGAGTTTGAAAGTATTAAAAGGTATCTTGGATTAACTTTGTTTTTAAAATAGTGAACAATAATCGTTAAATGATATTTTAAGATTTAATATTAATAATTAATAAAATAATTATTTAATAAATAAACTTTTAATCCAAGATAGGGTTTCGAGTATTTACGAAGATATAATAATAGTTACTTGAATATACGATACCACCCGAATGACCCTTCGGGTTTTCGCAATATAGATACGATATAATAATATACCGCTCCCCGGTCAATAGTATATACGGACCGCTACGACCTCTATTGCTAGAGTCGTTGTCCGAAGAAAACATTTCAATCTAAGTTCAAGGGGTAAAAGCATACATGTACTTGTTCAATTTCAATTGCATCAATACTTCGATAAACATAGCATTTGATATAATTTGAAAACTACAAACACAACAGTGAAAATCCTTGTATATGTATAAGTTTTGAAAAGTAAACTTGCCTTGGTTTGGTTGGGGTGGTCGAGCGTGTGAATTCGAACGATCTATACATAAACAATAATCGTTCGTTAGTACCTTAACAATATCTCTTTAATTACGGGATTTAGGGGGGTACGAAATTAACTTAATAACTCCGTCTTATGACTCTCTAGCCCCACTATAGGTTCATGTCATCACTGGATCACGATCGTCACTTATTCGACCTAATTTAATTACCACGCTCGAATCATAATCATTAACTTAGAATTTTGGTCCACCAATCGACTTTTTCCCTTGCGCGAATTTTACTCTATCATTTTTATAAAATCCAAAAATTCATATTTTAATCCAATTCTTTTTGGGTGGTCTTCCCCACTGCATTCCCTATCTTCTCAGATTTTTCCATGATTTTACACATATTTCTAGGGGTTTAAACAAGGTCCACAAGAGGGTCACTTAGTGCAGTCCATAGTCCAGAAACACAACTCACTCTTCCGGCTATAACTTAAAATCTATACATCACAAAATTATGAACCTTACATATTCAGAAACTACAGATCAAGACCTTTCCAACAATATAAGGTAGGTATTCAGGGGATCAGTTTAAGGGTTCCGAATTACAGTTTCAAAAAGGGGTCAGTGCAGATTGTCCAACAACTCCTTTACCACAAGTCATGTCTCTTCTCAAAATTCCACCAACTCCAAAAATCATCATAAATTCCCAACAAAATTCTCATACACTTATGGGACCTCATAACACATAAAAATAATTTTCAATATGACAATAACCATCAACATCCATGATTTTTCATAAATCAAACTATAATCAACACTTTTGTGCACCAATCTTTTAGATCTACTAATACTAAGCAATGTTCTTGCCATGGCTACTAAGGGTTAGAATTTATACCTTCCTTGAAGCTCTTAGTAACTTAACAAAGCTTGAAATACTCTCCAAACACCTTGGTCGATCAATCTATGGCTTAATCTTCAAGATCCAAAAAAACAAGAACAATAAGAGTTACTATTCACCTAGAACTTTAAGAATTTATAACTAGAAAACTAATGGATGAAAAGGGTTGAAATTCATAGCATACCTTTCTTATATGATGTAGAGTACCTAGGATTTTTGTCTTGAATTTAGAGTGATGGGAAGTGGAAGAAAGGAAATTAATTTCCTTCTTGAATGTTCTTGGCCGAATGGTTTATGAACAAGGGAGAGAGTTTTGCTTTTTTTTTTTTTGGTGTTGGGTGAATTGTTGATAAAGTATGTTGGTTGATACATATATTAGTGTATAGATATGTGATGCATGTACAAGTCTAGGTATAGGCCACCATGCCCTCTTGTCTCCACCTTTTTGAAAAAGCAACTAACTAGGTACTAACTAGATTCTTGTATTTTAGTTTGTTTCTAACTAGCTACCAACTACTTGGTTCTAATCTTAGACTAGGTGGTTTGCATGGAATTTGCATGGGATGCATGAAATCTTGCCACCTTGCATGGTTAGTAGGTATTTTCCAATTTCCATAATTTTCTAAATAAATCTTAAACATTTTTGGTGGAGTTTTTCCTTCAATATTCTTTCTAAAATCCAACTTCCTAATTTTAAGTATATATATAGTTCCTTGGTTCTCAAAATAATAAAACCATGATCTTGTCGTAGTATTCGTATTTATCGATACCCCGGAAATGTACGAAAATAATAAAATAGAATTTTGCGAAATCCGTCGACATTTACATACACTTATTTTCCATAAGGGAACATAATATCATTACAAATCTTCATTTATCCGTCATTCATATATGGGGGTGGGATTCACTTCTCTTACATAACAAAGTTACTATTCATTCCGTCTACTCCAATAATATCAAAAATCAGGGTTCTTACAGCCTCCCCTCCTTAAAAGGATTCCGTCCCGGAATCAGGTTGAAAACAGTTGGGGGTGCTTTTCACGCATCGCGCTCTCTAGTTCCCATGTTGATTCTTCGACATTCTGATTCCTCCACAAGACTCTCACTAGTTTGACAACCTTGTTCCTCAGCACCTGTTCTTTTCTATCCATGATTTCTACAGGTTGCTCCACGTATGTTAAGTCTGGTTGCAGATCCACTTGATCATGTTCTATCACATGTCGGAAGTCGGTATGGTAGGGTCGTAGCATGGACACATGAAACACATTATGTACTTGCTGTAAGCTCGGAGGTAAAGCCAATTCATAGGCTAACTTTCCAACTCGTTTCAAGATCTCAAAAGGTCCAATAAATCTCGGGCTTAGTTTCCCCTTCTTACCAAATCTCATCAATCCCTTCCACGGTGATACTTTCAACATCACGAACTCTCCTACCTCATATTCCTTATCTTTGCGGGACTGGTCCGCATACTTCTTCTGTCTGTCTTGGGCCGCTACCAGCCGTCCTCTTATAAGCTCGATAGTTTCTCTTGTCTGTTGGACCAGTTCAGGCCCTAAAATCTTCCGTTCTCCTACCTCTTCCCAACACAATGGAGACCGACATCTTCGTCCGTACAAAGCTTCATATGGGGGCATGCCTATACTCGCATGGTAACTGTTGTTGTAGGAAAATTTGATCAATGGCAAGTGGTCGTCCCAACTTCCCTTGAAATCTATGGCACATACTCTCAACATGTCCTCGATGGTCTGGATGGTTCTCTCGCTCTGTCCGTCTGTTTGGGGATGGTATGCAGTACTCATGTTTAACTTAGTCCCCACACAATCCTGAAAACTCCTCCAGAACCTGGAGTTGAATCTTGGGTCTCTATCTGATACGATGCTCACAGGAACCCCATGCCTAACCACAATCTCTTTTAAGTAAATATCCACCAGCTTGTCGACGGTGTATCTCTCGTTGATTGGAAGAAAATGTGCTGACTTGGTCAATCGATCAATAATTACCCAAATGGCGTCATGATTAGTCTTGGTCCTTGGTAATCCGACCACAAAGTCCATCGCAATCTGTTCCCACTTCCACTCGGGTATCTCTAAGGGTTGCAACAATCCACTGGGCCTCTGGTGTTCGGCCTTCACTCTCTGACATGTCAAGCATTTACTTACCCACTCTGCTATGTCCTTCTTCATATTTGGCCACCAATAATATTCTTTCAAATCCCTATACATCTTGGTGCCTCCAGGATGAATCGAATACCTTGAGCTATGGGCCTCTTGCAAAATCTCATCTTTCAATTCTTGAACGTTCGGGATCCATATCCTAGATGCGTACCTCATAACTCCATTCCCGTCCTTCTCACACCTAATTTCTTCGCCAGTCAAAATTTTCTCCATCGAATTCTTTTCTTCTTCTATCTTCTTTTCCTGGCATAACTTAATCTTTTCCAATAGCGGTGGTTGGACTTTTATTTCCATTAGACTCTCTTGGCCAATTCCTGGCAACCTCACCTCAATCTCCAGCCTCTCGAGGTCCTTGATCAATTCATCCACTGACGTTATCATCTTAAGCTTCTCCTTTCGGCTAAGTGCATCGGCCACTACGTTAGCCTTCCCTGGGTGATAATGAATCTCACAATCATAATCCTTGATTAGCTCTAACCATCTCCTCTGCCTCATGTTTAACTCTTTCTGAGTGAATATGTACTTTAAGCTCTTGTGATCCGTGTAGATTTCACACTTTTCTCCGTAAAGATAATGTCTCCAGATCTTCAAAGCAAAGACTATTGCTGCTAATTCCAAATCATGGGTGGGGTATCTTATCTCATACTCCTTAAGTTGTCTGGACGCATACGCAATCACCTTACCGTGCTGCATAAGCACACAACCTAAACCTTTATGGGACGCATCGCTATAAATCACAAAATCTCCCTTATCATCGGGTAGGGCTAGTACTGGTGCTGTCACCAACCTCTTTTTCAACTCTTGGAAGCTTTCTTCACATTTCTCAGTCCACACAAACTTCTCGGTCTTGCGAGTTAGCCGGGTCAAAGGGGCTGCTATCTTGGCAAAGTCTTGGACAAATCTCCTATAGTAGCCGGCCAATCCTATAAAACTTCTCACCTCTGTCGGAGTGGTTGGTCTCTCCCAGTTTGATACAGCCTCTATTTTGGCTGGGTCCACTAGGATGCCTTGTTCGCTAATCACATGCCCCAAAAACTGAACTTCCTTCAACCAAAATTCACACTTCGAGAACTTGGCGTACAACTTTTCTTCTCTTAATGCTCCCAATACAATCCTCAAATGCTCTGCATGTTCCTCTTTTGTCTTGGAATAAATTAAGATGTCATCGATGAAGACTATAACACACTTGTCCAGGTACTTCTTGAAGACTCGATTCATTAAGTCCATGAAAGCTGCGGGTGCATTTGTTAACCCAAACGACATTACTAAAAACTCATAGTGTCCGTACCGGGTGCGAAAGGCCGTCTTTGGTATATCTTCTGGCTTAATCCTTAGCTGGTGGTACCCGGTTCTCAAATCGATCTTGGAAAAATAAACCGCGTCCTTTAGTTGGTCAAACAGGTCATCTATCCTGGGCAAAGGATACTTATTCTTGATGGTCACCTTATTCAACTCCCTGTAGTCTATGCATAATCTCATACTGCCATCCTTCTTTTTCACGAATAGCACCGGGGCTCCCCACGGTGACACACTAGGTCTTATCATTCCTTTATCCAACAGCTCTTGCAATTGGGTGGTCAACTCTTTCATCTCCACTGGGGCTAGCCTATACGGGGCCTTTGAAATTGGGGCCGTGCCCGGAACTAAATCTATAGCGAACTCGATGTCTCTATCAGGTGGTAGTCCTGGAAGATCATCCGGAAATACGTCCGCGAACTCATTAACGACTGGGATTTCCTGTAGGTTTGGCGCCTCCTTCTTGGTATCCTTTACATAGGCTAAATAGGCCTCGCATCCTTTACGTAACAGCCTTTTTGCTTGAATCATAGTCAGAAACTTTTGGGTTTGTCGTTTTCCACTAAACACTACTTCCTCATCCCCTGGCAGTCTTAAACTCACTTTCTTCTTCACGCAATCAATCTGAGCGCCGTGGGTTGTCAACCAATCCATACCTATTATTACGTCAAACTCCCCTAATTTAAAAGGTATTAAATCTACCCGAAAGTGTCGCCCTTCTATTTCTAGGTCACAACCTGGGCATACTTGGTTAACAGGAATAATTTCATGATTGGCTATCTCTACTTGCAGTCTGTCTCTCAGTGGTTCAGTCTTAAGGCCTAACTGACTTACAAAATCTAGAGATATGAAAGACTTGGTAGCTCCCGAATCAAATAAAACATTCGCATTAACTGAGTTGAGTAGTAGGGTACCTGCGATCACATCCGTGTTCCTCACGGCATCTTGCACAGTCATGTTAAAAGTTCTTGCAGTAGGGGCCCTGTTAGAAGCAGTTCCACTTACTCTTGATGCAGCTGGCCCAGAGGACATACATTCCCTCATTCGGTGCCCTGGTTTCCCACACTTGAAGCAATTACCTCCAGCACTGGTGTTGTTACTAGTCCCTCGACAGGCGTTAGCATAATGTCCCGTCAGCCCACACTTGAAGCACTTCACATCTTGCAGGTTACACACGCCCGCATGTTTCCTTCCACATTTATTGCATTCCGGGAGTGGGGCTCGGGGTGGGGTAGAGTACGATGATCCCTGGGGTCGGCCGCTCTGGCCCACACTCCAACTTTCCGCTCTCTTGTTTCCAAAGTTTCCGCTGGGTTGGGACATTGTTCCTCGCTTAAATTTGCTTGGAAAGCTACCTCCCGCAGAGTTCCCCTTTCGACTATCAAACTTCCTCTTCCTTCCCTCTCTCTCCTTCTGCATCTGTTCGCCTCCAGCCTCAACAATCGATGCTTTCTGTACCAGGGTGGCATAGTCTGTCAGCTCAAGAACCGCCACACGATTCTGAATCCATTGCTTTAGCCCCAATTGAAACCTTCGGGCCCTCTTCACCTCAGAGTTCACATATTCCGGCACAAACCTTGACAGCTCAGTAAATCTTGCCTCATACTCGGCCACCGTCATGTTACCTTGCTTGAGTTCCAAAAATTTCAGCTCCATTTGTGTTTCCATGAACCTAGGGAAATACTTTTCCAAGAACAACTCGCTAAACCTCTCCCAGGTCACCACACCTCTTCCCTCCAAATTCTTTTTGGCTTCCCACCAGTAGTTTGCCTCACCCTTCAGCAGATAGGTGGCGAAAACAGTTTTCTGCTCTTCAGCGACTCCTAGTATCTCAAAAGATTTTTCCATTTCTTTCAGCCAGGCTCTTGCCTCGACTGGGTCCGCAGTTCCCTTAAACTCAGGGGGTTTCAGAGATTTGAAATTCCGAAAGGCATTGGCGTTGGC
Source organism: Kitagawia praeruptora (assembly GCA_037693485.1). Taxonomy (NCBI): domain Eukaryota; kingdom Viridiplantae; phylum Streptophyta; class Magnoliopsida; order Apiales; family Apiaceae; genus Kitagawia; species Kitagawia praeruptora. The sequence goes on from CM075347.1 coordinate 22,724,190, forward strand.
ATTGTTGGGTGGTGGCTGAACCGGGGGACGGTCCAAGTTCTGCCTGAGTAGGTCCATGAATCGCTCCATAGGGTCTCTCCTTGGGTTTTCCACCTCCAGGGTATCATCTTCAGCTTCCTCTTCATCATACTCAGAGTTATCAAACAGGTTATAGTCACTACCTTCATCCTCGCTCAGGTTCTGATCCTCTCTCTCTCGGTTTTGGTGGCCTTCCGGCCCATGGTGGCTACCCTGGCCTTCAGAGCTGGCCGGGTGAGCTCGAGTGTTCATTCTTCTGGGTGGCATGATTCTGATAATAAGACAAAAATGGGTTAGGGTTTTCAATTATTTGACCGTATTTAGAGAAGTCAGGAACGTATTGTTCCTCCTTACACAGGGTTAAAATTTCGAAAGTCGTAGTGCTCTTATGATGGCGATAAACTGTAAAAACTTTTTAGGGGAAGTCGTTACGTGGTTCGAAAACATTTGTAGGAATTTCCAAAATTTCGAAACTTCGCAATCTGTAGAAATATTTTCAAAAATTTTTAAATAACTAAAACCGTTTTTTTTTTTTTTTTTTTTTTTTGAAAGGTTTATTTTAGAAAAATCGTAGGAATATTTTGGAAAATGTGGAGAACAATTTGAAATCACATATCGTAAATTTGAAATAGCATGGTTGTATTTGGGGCTTGTAGCAGTTGTATAATCACAGTTGTATATCAAAACAGTAGAGCATGGCATCGGAAAGTAAAGCAGTTGAGACAATATCAAGGAAACTGAAACTAAATAAGTACGGTACAAGGGTGGTCACAAGTTCGGATGTTAGAGCCAAATACATAGTTCCGATGTCAAAGTCTAGCAAAAGTGGAACAAATACAAGTACATAATCCGAATAGTCAAGGCTACACAAAAGTAGGGCTACATCCATACATACTATCTGAAGTCACATCTACATATATGTAGGTCAGTCTACTCATCCACTGGTCAGAAAGGACGCCACTGCACAAGTCAACTGTCTCGCAAAATCGACACACTAATGTCATCTGAACCTAGGGGACTGAGCTATCAGTAACACATCACGGGGCCGCACCGCGACGGAGCAAGGCCCTCACTCGGGCAAATGCACGACGCACAACACGCCTAACATCCCTAGCCCGGATCACTCCGCCCCCGCGGATCCCTAATCCGAGAACCCTCTCGCGACTCCTCCTCTCAATCCTGTGGAGGCGAGCTCTAGTCCTCCTAGCTACAGTAGTCCTCATCTCAGCCTGGATCCTCAAGCGCGCCTCGCGCTCCTCCACTATCACCCTCCTCGCCTCGTTAAGTCGGGCCTCCGCAGAAAGTAAGTCTCGGGTCATGAACTGCACGACATAGGCGTGCTCAGCGCCCGACACCGGGGGTAGGTCCAGTGGTGGGGGTGGCATAACAGGGGCAGGAGCAGGAGCAGGGGTAGGGTCACGCTCCTCCTCGCTAGAAGTGTCCTCCTCGGGATCATCATCATCAGAAGAAGTGAGGCTCAATAACTGTGGAGAGGGCGGGGGTGTCACAACACGGTCCTCACCGGATCGCACACTCTCCTCATCAGTGGCCACAGGGGAGGGGGTAACAGGCTCAGGCTCCATAAAGGGCTCCTCCTCGGGGTCCTCATCATCATCAGTATCCCCTAATATCGTAATCCAGGGGCCCAGCTCAGGGTCAACATCAGTATCCTCAACAGGGTCCTCAGTCTCTCTCAGTAGTGCCTCATCATGCTCCCTCTCATAGGCCTCAGGGTCTGGTATATCCTCCATCTACACAAGGGAAATAAGCTAGGTTACTAACCAAAAAGAAGGGTTTAAGAAGTAGTTCCCTCACGGGCCTTAGAAGTCAGGGCTATATCCGATAACCCGACTGTGAACTCGATGAGAGCTCTAGGTATTAATGGGATTATTATCATTGTTATTATCATTAGTATCATTATGGTTGCTTCCCTCATGAATCAGCCTATGTATATATTGATTTCGCTCCATCTTAAAAATCGTGTATCGTTCTCTCAATGTTCTTCTCGTCAATAGAGAAAGATACATAAGTTTGAAATTAACACTGGATAAAATCATACGCATCCATATAGTGTGACGCCCCCAGATCCGGGGTCGGGAATCTAGGCGCTCACGGTCCATTTTCCATTAACAATATACTTGTTCTTGCACATAATATAAATAAACAACCATCGACCCCACAATAACTCACACCGCACACACACACACACACACACGGGTTAGAGTCTCAGAAACGTCATACATTTGATTAAGCAAAAGTAAAAGTTTTAGAGTTATTACAGACCGAATTAAATAGCATTTATGCTACCAGCAATACTTCGATATGAAGCGAAGTTGGCGGCTTGAAAGTTTGTTGCGGTACACTGCCTTGCACAGGTCGTTCTTATAAATAAAACGTACTAACAAAAGTTGCCGACCAATCCGGCTAATGGGGCCTACCGGTGGAATCTCGACTGCAGCCTGGGGTCTAGTCACCTGCTTTCGAACAGTCTGACTGGTTCTTGCCATTTCTCTTAGCTGTTGTGTTTGTAAAATTTGAAAACAAGCAAGAGTGAGCAACTATAGCTCAGCAAGAATATATGTATAAGATAAGCAATATAACATTTCATATGTATAATAGTCATTAAACTCGTTGTATCAATCAGTTATAGAATCACTTATCATTATTGGTAAATTTCAAAGGTGCACCAGTACGTGCCCTTGTTTTCAAAATAACCTTGCAGTTCTAGCTACTGCATAAAGTCAACATCTTTCTCATCAAAATAGGACACTATCGGCAACTGGCACATAGGCCTAAAATGCAGTGTCAAAGCATTTTTCCAAAGTGGAGGATGGGACTGGAAGAAAACATAAAACCTGACAGGGATTGACGATGATCAGTCGACACATCCGAGTCCAATAATCCGCGGGTCTTCTCTACCGGTAGAAGGATAGAAACTACATCCGTAACTATCCTCGGGTGAAAACTACATCCGTAATCACCCTCGATGAAAACTACATCCGTAATCATCCTTCGGCAACACCTGGGCCGGAATAATAATTGATGGACCGCCTGGCTCACGGCCGCTTACACATCCCGGGAATCGTTCGTCAACGATTCCCACACCTGCCAGAGTCCCCTTTTTCTTTTTCTTTTTAAAACCAGATTTTGATTGAAAACAGAGTAGTTGTGGTTCGACATCAGTCGACCGATAATTCTTGAAATCATACAAGAAGCGAATCCTGACCGGGGGTTTTCGAAAAGGTTTTGAGTTCGAAAAAGTTCGAGTTTGAAAGTATTAAAAGGTATCTTGGATTAACTTTGTTTTTAAAATAGTGAACAATAATCGTTAAATGATATTTTAAGATTTAATATTAATAATTAATAAAATAATTATTTAATAAATAAACTTTTAATCCAAGATAGGGTTTCGAGTATTTACGAAGATATAATAATAGTTACTTGAATATACGATACCACCCGAATGACCCTTCGGGTTTTCGCAATATAGATACGATATAATAATATACCGCTCCCCGGTCAATAGTATATACGGACCGCTACGACCTCTATTGCTAGAGTCGTTGTCCGAAGAAAACATTTCAATCTAAGTTCAAGGGGTAAAAGCATACATGTACTTGTTCAATTTCAATTGCATCAATACTTCGATAAACATAGCATTTGATATAATTTGAAAACTACAAACACAACAGTGAAAATCCTTGTATATGTATAAGTTTTGAAAAGTAAACTTGCCTTGGTTTGGTTGGGGTGGTCGAGCGTGTGAATTCGAACGATCTATACATAAACAATAATCGTTCGTTAGTACCTTAACAATATCTCTTTAATTACGGGATTTAGGGGGGTACGAAATTAACTTAATAACTCCGTCTTATGACTCTCTAGCCCCACTATAGGTTCATGTCATCACTGGATCACGATCGTCACTTATTCGACCTAATTTAATTACCACGCTCGAATCATAATCATTAACTTAGAATTTTGGTCCACCAATCGACTTTTTCCCTTGCGCGAATTTTACTCTATCATTTTTATAAAATCCAAAAATTCATATTTTAATCCAATTCTTTTTGGGTGGTCTTCCCCACTGCATTCCCTATCTTCTCAGATTTTTCCATGATTTTACACATATTTCTAGGGGTTTAAACAAGGTCCACAAGAGGGTCACTTAGTGCAGTCCATAGTCCAGAAACACAACTCACTCTTCCGGCTATAACTTAAAATCTATACATCACAAAATTATGAACCTTACATATTCAGAAACTACAGATCAAGACCTTTCCAACAATATAAGGTAGGTATTCAGGGGATCAGTTTAAGGGTTCCGAATTACAGTTTCAAAAAGGGGTCAGTGCAGATTGTCCAACAACTCCTTTACCACAAGTCATGTCTCTTCTCAAAATTCCACCAACTCCAAAAATCATCATAAATTCCCAACAAAATTCTCATACACTTATGGGACCTCATAACACATAAAAATAATTTTCAATATGACAATAACCATCAACATCCATGATTTTTCATAAATCAAACTATAATCAACACTTTTGTGCACCAATCTTTTAGATCTACTAATACTAAGCAATGTTCTTGCCATGGCTACTAAGGGTTAGAATTTATACCTTCCTTGAAGCTCTTAGTAACTTAACAAAGCTTGAAATACTCTCCAAACACCTTGGTCGATCAATCTATGGCTTAATCTTCAAGATCCAAAAAAACAAGAACAATAAGAGTTACTATTCACCTAGAACTTTAAGAATTTATAACTAGAAAACTAATGGATGAAAAGGGTTGAAATTCATAGCATACCTTTCTTATATGATGTAGAGTACCTAGGATTTTTGTCTTGAATTTAGAGTGATGGGAAGTGGAAGAAAGGAAATTAATTTCCTTCTTGAATGTTCTTGGCCGAATGGTTTATGAACAAGGAAGAGAGTTTTGCTTTTTTTTTTTTTGGTGTTGGGTGAATTGTTGATAAAGTATGTTGGTTGATACATATATTAGTGTATAGATATGTGATGCATGTACAAGTCTAGGTATAGGCCACCATGCCCTCTTGTCTCCACCTTTTTGAAAAAGCAACTAACTAGGTACTAACTAGATTCTTGTATTTTAGTTTGTTTCTAACTAGCTACCAACTACTTGGTTCTAATCTTAGACTAGGTGGTTTGCATGGAATTTGCATGGGATGCATGAAATCTTGCCACCTTGCATGGTTAGTAGGTATTTTCCAATTTCCATAATTTTCTAAATAAATCTTAAACATTTTTGGTGGAGTTTTTCCTTCAATATTCTTTCTAAAATCCAACTTCCTAATTTTAAGTATATATATAGTTCCTTGGTTCTCAAAATAATAAAACCATGATCTTGTCGTAGTATTCGTATTTATCGATACCCCGGAAATGTACGAAAATAATAAAATAGAATTTTGCGAAATCCGTCGACATTTACATACACTTATTTTCCATAAGGGAACATAATATCATTACAAATCTTCATTTATCCGTCATTCATATATGGGGGTGGGATTCACTTCTCTTACATAACAAAGTTACTATTCATTCCGTCTACTCCAATAATATCAAAAATCAGGGTTCTTACATATAGTATATACTAACATAGCTTTCTTCTTCCGAATTTGTTGAATCGTAGTAAACCGAAGTCGAGCCATTGCTACATTGAAATCAACATATACATACTTATAATACATACAACAACTAACCTATAAAATCAAATTTACGATAATCATACATAATCATATTCCACAATAAAATCAGATTATATGATTAATTGACTAACACAAAGATAATTAACACATCGAATTAGCAGCATCTAGCACTTTTTAACTAGGTACAAACACTAATACAAACACGACTCAAATAATAGTTTGAAATGATGCAAAAATTAAAAAATCAAGGGTATAAAAAGATAAAAATCTTACCAAAATTAGTGAAGCTTGGGACAGAGAGAGAGAGCGCGCAAATCAAATTCTCGCTTAATTGAATCCTGGTATGAGAAAATTGAGAGAGAGATGGAGAGATGGAGAGATGGAGAGAGAGAGAATGGGAGAGAGAGAGAGATGAGAGCGAGAGAGAGAGAGATAGAATGGGAGCGAGAGAGAGATGGAGCGAGAGAGAGTACTCGGCTCGAGATTAGCTGCCCGACATTTTGTCGATTTTAGTTAGGGACAGAATGATGGAATACCTAATGTTTTGGGGAGAATGGATTTTAATTAGATTGTTTTAAACGGAATGGGCTTGGAATGAGTCATTCCATTCCATTGGCCCAACCAAACAACTCTTTTTTTCATTCAGCCCAGAATGAACATTCCATTCCCCCAAAATTGATTCCATTCATGCGAAGTGAACATACCATTAGTACTAGAAGAAAACCAACTAACCGTTGTGGCGGTCGTTTACAAGACAAAATGGTCTGTTTCACAGGAACGATTTCTTCTTTCCCTCTACTTTAGTGATGACCGTCCGATCATGTCTGGATCTGTTTTAAACCTCCATTTTTTAATTGGTCGGTTCTGTGCGGTTGGTTTTACCTGCTTAATTCTAAGCTCCTAGAAAACTCATTTCTTTGCACCTCGTCAGCGACTGTTTCCTCCTTGAAGTAGCTACACTGAGAACAAAGAAAACACCATATTTTCAAAATAAAAATGGAAATTAATAAAATGCAGGACATGACAAAACAAACCAAGTTTCACATAAAGATACACCCCAAATGTACAAGATATCCATCTCTGTCTCCGTCTCTCTCTACACACAATGGAGTCCACCACTTGACCAAGTAAATATGTAGTCGATCATGTTCTGTTCAGCTACAGAGTATCATATGTAAACATCTATACAAATATTGCTTGTATACTTTTATTTAAATTTTTAATTTATTAAATTTTTAAATAATTATATAAGTAATTTATCATGATAACAAATATTGCATTATAAAAATTAGGTATCATGATAACAAATATTGCCTAATAAATATTGACAAGGCACGCCTGCTGATGCTGTTTTTGGGTAGTACTGCTGGTGGTGCTGGTGCAACATCTGAAAGTGGCTGTGGTGCCTGTGCCGGTGCTGATGATGATGCTGCTGGTGGCACCTCCCCACAGTCTCCTATAGGAAGAAAAACCCGTCAACGGCAAATCAAAGCAATGGAAGCGTTGCTCTGTACAAATTAATGAAGGTTATACAATAATGTGTGTGTACATATATGTAGTAATGTTCTATTATGCTAGTTATTTTTAAACATTCCAATGTGTATAACTAGTAAAGATGCAGATGGTTCGGGCACTCTTGACCAAGAGAATACAATGGAGTCTTGTCTACTTGAGAAAACTGATGGTCCTAGTAAGCTGATGATTTGAACTCTAATTGTGATAATATAATCTGACCTGATAACTTACTACAAGAAATTTGTCTTTTACCTACCAATTGTAAAAGTAGGTAAATCCTATATATTGGTAGGCAAATATATTTAGTTACCAATATAATATTTGTAACGATTTGTAGGTAATAGATGGTGGAGAAAGAGTCTTTATCTACACATTTTCATAATGGTAGGTAAATGTTATGTTGAACCCACTTTATTAAATAATTAATAATGAGTCATCAAATGACTTGGCACCTGCTTACATGGCAATGTCCACATGGCACCTCTTATGTGTGGTCCAAGTGGCGTTCAACTAGTGGTCCAAGTGGCAATCACAGAACATTACATGTGTCGTTTGGTAAAAGTACCATGTGGCACTTTACTAGCATTCCATGTGGATCCTATTGCTGAAACTGGTGCCATATAAAATTTGTACGAACAATATTAAATTACTAATTCATAAATAATATAAAACAACTAAAACAGTATATATTTGATATAAAATTCATAATTTTTATTATATAACTTGGTCATGATACAATTTATGCAAATGAAACAAAACAATGTAAAAACTAAAGTCTACGCTAATTTTGTAAAAAAAAAAATCACTAAAAAAGTATCTCCTTCTCCAACATGTCTCCTCTACTTCTGTAATCTGTTAACTACATTCTTTAGTAATTTTCAGCTTCATTCCTCCGCACATAAATCTAGAACATTCCACTGTACACATCAAACTTGGTTGAAGCTAATACGATGTTCCTTTCCACTTAAACCGAACTACCTGTACAAAGCAGAGGATTGGAAAAAAATGGAAATCGTGTTATGGCAGGTTCAAAGTGAGACATATTTTGATAATATGACTAATACATCACACATGTATTTAACAATATTAAGATCAATTAAAGGCCTTACACATTATGCATCATTCTAGACAAGTACTTGGAGTTTAATATTTAGAACCAACCAATTTATATTTAAAGTAGTTATACAATAGCTTAAAAATGAACCAGGATTGCTTTAATGTAGTCTCTGTAACATTTTGAAGCGATACAGTCAATATGAAATGGGACAATGGGAAAAATTTTAAAACATGATAATTTGACCCAGAATTTAAATAAGTTTTGACACAATCAACGAAATACATGATATCACACATGGAAGACCCAATTTAACATAGTACAAACACACATACCGTAATATTTGGTATTCTCTTTTGAAGAGATACAGTCAATATGAAATGGGACAATGGGAAAATTTTTAAAACATGATAATTTGACCCAGAATTTAAATAAGTCTTAATACAATCAACGAAATACATGATATCACATATGGAAGACCCAATTTAACATAATACAAACACACATACCGTAATATTGGGTATTCTCTAATCATCTAGGCCATATTGCTGGAAAAAAATCTACATGACATAAAATTCCCAACTTAGAAAATAAAAAACAAGGAAAATTAGATCAGGGAAAGTAAGGAAGAAAAATACCTTTAATAATGAATAAGAACTAGATCATTGAATATAAGACACAAAAAACTTCTAAGAAATGGCCGACCACAACATCCTCAACCTAATAAAGGTCAACTACAACTATATAAGGTATATATAAGATTATAAGTGGCGGTTCATTTTTTGAAGTACATCATTGAGTGAGAAGATAATACTGAAATGATAATGTTTATGTTCTTTAAGAATGGAGACGTAGTTAGATTAAAGTGAGACAGTTATCACTCCTTTCCGTAATAAAGTACTAACGTGTAACCCATTATCCACGGTAATTACCCGTCTGTATTTTAACAATGAAAAAGAAGCGGGATATTTTAATTTTGTGTTTAAAATAAAGCCGGCAACTTTTTATTTTGCAAATACTTTTTTATAAATTTAATTACTAAACTAATTGGAGTAGCAGATATTTCTAAAATTATTAAATGTTTTCTTATTTAATATCGATAGAAAACTAGTAAAATACAGTTTCTTGCATAAGTATTAAAATCAAGCAAATTGAATACTTAAAATTTATGAATATTTATATCATAAATTTAAGTTCTATCATATACTCCACCAATATTGTATGACTATTTTTTTTATAAAGTTATTAGAATAATAACCCATCTCTTTAGTAGTCCAATTTCTTTTAAATTACATGTACATGTCAAGGTAAAGTATATATGACAGACATTCCCATGTTTTCATTTTATTTTTCAACACTAATATATGGGTATGCATTTTATACAATTATTGGCATAATTGGCTTGGGACATTGTATTAATAACATTATAATCTAATCCAAGGTATATATGTACATGTATTGTATAAAATTATTTTCATATCATCATCAATGTATATTTACTTATTTATTATAATAAAAAGAAACTTAAATTCTTTGATCATAACTATAATATATTATTTTAAGAGATTAGGGAGCCTGAGATTTATCAGTTAAGTTTTCTTAGACACATGAGATTTATATGTAAATATGGAATGAACATTTTTGTAAAATCAAAATTTTTAATTAGTTCCAATCAAAATTTAAAATATATATTTTAAAATATTTTAGGAAAAGTTTCCTGAGATTAATCTCAGGTCTTTTTCTCTTATTTTAAAATTTTCTTCAGGAGAAGAAAGTTAACCGAAAATGGTTGATGAATCTTGAATAATTTTTTTAGATTGGAAAATCAAAATCTAGTACATGTAGGAATTACTTTGACATGTCATCTCCACGTAGATACAAATATGGTGTAAACAAATAAACAGATATAGAGAGAAATTGATCGCCGTAAATAAAACGAGTCATGTAGCCCATACGTGGGTTCTTGGATCAAAATTAGTAACTTCTTTCAAATCATTACTATTTACCTACTAATAATATTTGCATATAAATTTTGGTAGATAAAGATACTTTTTACTTACTAATATTTAATGGTAGGTAAATTATTGGTAGGTAAATGTTCAATTTCTTGTATTAATTATATATTATTATTATTATCTAATCCAGGAGATTTTCCTGATCTCAATCAATGTGCTCGGTAACGATGAAGGTGGTGAACCGGGACCAGTTGCCATTGTAAGCATTGATATGGAAAAATATTTATTCTACAGCAACATACAAGAAGATGACGGAGAAGACACACTTCCAGCCTCTAAATGGACATATGGATGAAACTCGTGATGGACCGAGTTTGATCTATGTGTTCATTCAAAGGATGGAGGTGTGGCTTCAGTGTCATCTTCTTATATGCTTCAGTAGAATATATATTTTCCAAAGCGAAGACGCTTAACAAATGGCAAAGTCTCTTTGTTCTTCATAGTACTAATGCTTACACTGGCAGGTGGTCCATATTCACCACCTTTATCGTTAGACACAGCACATTGATTAAGTTATATATGTAAATATCTTAGATCAGACAACAAACATATACATAATAAGATACCACATCTGAATATTATCATAACTGGAGTCTAAGTAATCAGCTTACTGCTAGGATCATCTGTTTTCATGGTCAAATGGTGGAGTTCCCCAACCATCTGCATCTATACGAGTAGTATACGCATAGAAATGTTTAAATATAACTAGAACAGAACATCACTACATATAAATACGTACACACATGTTATTGTATAACCTTCATTTGTACAAAGGGACACTTCCATTACATTGATTTGCTGCTGCCTGGGGAGACTGGGAGGAGGGGCCAGCAGCAGCACAACCATCAGCACGGGCAAAGGCACCACCACCATTTCCGGCTGCTGCACTAGGACCACTAGTAGCACAACCTGAATCAACAATAGCAGCCGTGCCATGCACATATATTATAAGGCAATAATTGTTATAATGATAGTTTACTTTTAAAATTATTTAAAATTTATACAAATTAAATAATTAAAAAAAATTCATTTAGATCAATACATATATAGATATTATGAAAAGGGATTTGTATAAAAACTTGTTTTTACATATTTTTTTTGTTTTTTTAATTTGTATAAATTAATAAATTAACAATTGTGCAAAAGAATTTGCCATCCAAAAGTTAAATAATTAAATATACAACTAAAGTTTGAAAACATACACAAATATCATATAACAATAGCAATAACCAAATAATAAAAATAAAACTAGAACAAAAAAATTATTTAGGATTATATTAAAGAGAAACATACGTTTGTTTGGTCAGCACAACAGCTTCACTCCATTTCTCTTCAAATAATTGTTTATATACAAAAAAAATATTGAAAAATTTATCTTTAAACAAAAGAGTTTAGTTTTGTTACTGTATTTGTACTCTATCAATTCCTTTGATATTTCTTTGTTTTGTTTTACACATGAGCGAATTTGAACATTTATTTAGGAGAACATCCACTAATGAAGGAAGTTTTGTTTCAAGTAATTTTTCAAAGTAGGTTGACATCACTTCCGGTGCCATCTCGTAGTTGTTGCACCTATAAGTACCCCTTGCAATAAAAGAACAAAAACACATATAACTTCACTCCAACCATAAACTTGATGTACCTGAAACCCCGGTCATTTGTGGCTGAAGTGATATCAACCTACTTTAAAAAATTTGTGGGTGCTTTCCTAAAAAATTGTTAGAAATTCGCTCATGTGTAAAACAAAACAAAAAATTTACCAAAGGAATATATAGAGTGCAGTAACAAAATTAAATTACTGATCTTACTTCATTGATGCACCATATTCAACATATCTCATCTGCAACTTTGGCATACTAATGAGTTTGATTGCTTGTAATTATAGTTACATCCTTGTATCAATGGTCACCAAGCATATACTTATGTTGTGTTTGGTTGGTATGAATGAAATAAGATGGAATGAAATGAAATTTGAACTATAAAATGGGTAAAAGTTTAAACTTTTCATTCCTTCCTCCATTCCATTCCTAACCATCTGAGTTCAAACCCACCATTTTAAGAAGGAATGTCCCATTTTCCATCATACTCATTTTCTTATCATAAGAAATTTGCACTCACTCATTTTTTTTTTTTAAAACTTCTCTTTTATCTCCATTATTACCTTGTAATTTTGTTCATTCCATTCCATTCCAATCCAATCCGATCCCCCCAACCAAACACAACAGTAAAGAAATAAATCCATTCTCTTTACCAGAGTCTCAGTACTAGAAGAAAACCAACTAACCGTTGTGGTGGTCGTTTACAAGACAAAATGGTCTGTTTCACAGGAACGATTTCTTCTTTCCCTCTACTTTAGTGATGACCGTCCGATCATGTCTGGATCTGTTTTAAACCTCCATTTTTGAATTGGTCGGTTCTGTTCGGTTGGTTTTACCTGCTTAATTCTCTTGTAGTGTTTATAATTATCAGGACAGACTATTTTTACTTTATATCAAAATAATTAACTTTGCAAGTCAATTTATTTATGTTTCAATATAGAATAATATTGCTAATAGATGAAGTTAAATGAGTTGAGTTAACCATTCCCTTTGGACATACATTGCGGGCAAGTACTGTTTCTACTCAGAGCCTTATTTTCCTCCTGTTCATTTTGGCTCTAGAAAACATTTAGAGGTGAATTCAATGAAAGTTAAATTGTTGCGTGTAACTTATACGACTGGTTGAGGGTGGAGGCATGCATCTATATATCAACAAACCAAGCAAGAGGCATATATGTACAACTAGCTGGGTTATCTTATTAATACCAAATACATATATACGAAAACATCAGCAACATCATAAAGATAAAGGAACGTTCAGTTTAAAAAAAAAAACACTGTCAATTAATACCTTCATGTGAGTGCACTTATCTGATACTACAATACTACTCCCTCCGTCCCAAAACACATGTCCCTTTTCTAAAACAAATTTGTCACAAATTACATGTCCCTTTTCTCTTTTCAATGTAAATTTAAGTGTAATTTTACAAAACTATCCCTACATTTATTGTATCAAAAATTTGATTTTTTTAAACTTAACTCTATTCTCATTTTTCAATGTATTAAATAAGGGTATTAGTTGTAAAAATTTATTTAACTAACTTTATTTTAATATGTGTGCTTTTTAGAAAAGGAACATGTAAATTGGGACGGAGGGAGTAGCACTTTACTTCAGAAGTATGGTGTAATTCTAAGCTCCTAGAAAACTCATTTCTTTGCACCTCGTCAGGGACTGTTTCCTCCTTGAAGTAGCTACATTGAGAACAAAGAAAACACCATATTATCAAAATAAAAATGGAAATTAATAAAATGCACGACATGACAAAACAAACCAAGTTTCACATAAAGATATTGTTAGTATTGGTGCCCTAGAGGCAATGCAGTACATTATATTTATGTTTGAGTGTTTTTATATATTCAATATATATATGTTTATTATTGGCTTTATTTACTGCGAAATAAAATAAAGTATAATGAATGTCCTTAGAATCTTGATACAAATTATATAGTTGCAAGTATGTGACTTGAACATGAGATTATATAATGATTGTATCATATTCTTAAATGTCCCTAGCCGAGTATTATTATTAATTATGACAATAATAATACACTGAGGCTAGTATGATAATTGACTGATGACCACATCTCATTGGTCATTAGTATGAAGATACTAAAAGCAATGCATAGGTAACTGTACGAGTACAGGGTACTGGACAGACCCACAGTGAGATCCATCATGGTAAATAATAAATGTGTCATATGTAATCTCACAGTGATAATGGTGTAATGATCCTTAGACCTGAAGTCGTTATAATTCTACATGAGAATTAATATATTTTGAATTCGTCAAAAGTTATCTTTAGCCGGATAATGATAAAGGTGAATATCGGATATATTATGAATCATGTGAGAAATATGAACGATCTAGATGGGATTTAAATCTCCTGATAAAGGAGTGATATTATCGGCCTCTTGTTTGAGTGAGACTATGAAATGCATGGCCACGCTCAAATGTTGATTTGATTAAATAGTCTACTCATCGATCAAGAAAATGAAGATTAAATTATGAAGAGGATGACACATTACATGCCTCGAGTTTAATCTATAATATCATAATTTAAAGGGATTATATTACATGGAACATTAGTCATAAAAGGTTAATTGAATCGTTGATTTAATTATTATTTTATTGGGTAGCAATAATGTGTTACTAGACGCCGCTTATTGTTTATAATTTTATTAGAGAATAAAATTATTGCCAATGAAATAATAACCTACAGGGTCACACACAAAGAATGTTTAAAAGGGAAATTAATTTATTTCATGAATTTAAATTAATAATAATTTAAATTATGATTTTATTAATAATAAATAATAATTCAAATTTTATAAAATTAATTAAGTGAAACTTGATTAGTTAAAGATAAAATTTGAAGATGTATTTTCTTGACTTATTTGATTAATTAAGTATGACTTAATTAATTTATTTAAATAAATAAGATTTGTTTAAATAAAAATGGCCTAATTGTTTAAGGCTCCACTTTGCTTTATTTCTCTTTATAAACCAAGTGTTGGCAAGTCTTCAAAAAACAACCAAACTGAAATTTTCAGTTCATATACACAAGAGAGAAATCAAGTTCAAGTCAAGAACACATCCGGATTATTTATTTTGGCTAGTACCAAATTCCGTGGCGTAATCGTTCGACGATTCAAGCAAGCATTCAAGTGTGGATACCGGTGGAGGAGTTACACTTCTAGCTCTCAAGATCAACAAGTTTTGCTCTCAAGATCAACAAGCTAGGATCTCCATTTGTCATCCATTGGAAAGCTTTATCATGGTACAATCTTGTTCTGGAGAATTTTTATACCATGATCATCATTTTATACATGGATCCGGGACTTGGAATTCGTTTTTAATTGTTATTTACGTATTATCCGCTGTGTTTTCATGCCCGAATTCCAACAATGGTATCAGAGCTACATGTATAAAAGGATGATTTGGTGTTGTGTTCTTGAAAATGAAACATACATGAATTTATGAAATTTTGCCATGCTTCATTTTAACATACAAAAGGTGATCTATAAATTGTTATAATTATTTGTATGATGTTATAAATTGTTATAACATGTTTTAGATGATGTACTATATGCTAGATATGTTAAACACATCATTAGAATGTTTATAAAACTGATCAGAACTGAAAAGAACACAAACTGCAAGTTTCTGGAAAAATCTGCAGTTTCTGGAAAATCTGGATGTACAGGTGTTGCGCATTATCATCATGCGCATCAAAAGATTTACAACAGGGTTGCGCATTCTAGTAATGCGTATCGTAAGAAAATTACAGGTATTGCGCGTATCTTAAATGCGCATCAGCAGTAAGTTGGATCCAGAAAGCACAGAACAGTCTGTGCGCATGTTGCATGATTTTTTACTTTTTCTTTTCTTTTTCTATTTTAACATTTTTCTTTTGCTTTTGACTTAAGAATAATGTTAGTGGGACTTATTGGTTTTAATCATTAGATTCCTAATGTTTTTAATGATTAAAGTTTTAATAATTGAATATTTAAATTATGAATTTATATATTATTATTAATTCAAAATTTTATTAATTAATTTAATTTCGAATTTTGTAATATATTTAAATTATGAATTTGAATAATATTATTAATTCGAATTTATTTTAATTAATGCTTTTAATAATTGAATATTTAAATTTTGAATTTAATATTATTATTAAATGCAATTTTGATTAATTTTAATTTTTAAATTCGATTTTTAATAATTAAAATTGAATTTTAATTCCCTTTTAAATAATTAGGTATTTAAATTATGGAGTTAAATATTAATCGATGTGATCATGATTAATGTGATGTCTATAATTGTTATATGAGCATGGTGCATTGGTTATGGCCTAAAGACCCGTAGAATAAATGTTTTAATTTTATTTATGGTCTGTAATAATTAAATACGACTTGCATGTCGTTATTCTTGTAATTATTATATCTCGAATGCAACTCGAGTTCTTTTGTAATGTATTTCAAAACGAGCTTGGAGGCAATCAATGAAGGCTTAGGAAGCAATGAAGAATTTTGTAATAATTAGTTATTACAACCATAGATTGACCTTGATCTTTTCATTAGCTCGAAAAGATCGCATAGGATCGGGCCATAACCATCGCACGTTTAATTTTGCGTAACTGCACTTTACATATGATGCATGGATATATTAGATATATGAATGGATGCATGGATGTATGGATATTTTAGAATGTATGTATTAGATACGACACATATGCCATGTTTAAACAAGATAAAATCTGTAACGATTTAAGATTTAAACAGACGATCAAGATCGTTAAATTTTTCTAAAAATCCCTTAAGAAATATTAAGTTAAACAGATGCTTTCCAATAAATAACACTCATTAAATCCTAGATCATTGAGGAGTGGATTTGCCAAAGCAAGGGCTTCTCTTTTATCGTGGTGAGATGTGATTAAGTAAACAAGCTTACTTGAATTGTTATTATTGGGTCCAACTTAAATAAGTCGTCATAATAGGATTATGAACTTAGAAGCATAGAGTTTAGTGAAATCTATTAGATAGATCGGAGCAATATGTTGTTCACTAAGCTATCCAAGAGTTATATACGATATAATTGACATAACGGTCTACCTAAATAATCATATTTAAGAGGAAAGCCAAAGCTGACTTAAAATATGATGAAATATGGATCTTGGCTCACTAAGAAAGGTTTTATGGGAACCATTTTCCGAATTGATAGTAAGGGCTATTAATTTGATTAAAATAGTGGGAGGTATATTACGAATATGCTATAAATCAACTTGAACATAATTGGTTTTACGAAACATGCAAACTAACTCAATTTTATGCGCTTTTACAAAATTGTAGATAATAAATGGCAAACAACACAAATCACTTTTCGATACGATCAGTCCTAGAAAAGGAAAAGCTGACAGGGACGAACTTCCTGGATTGGTTTAGGAACTTGAGGATTGTCCTCAGGCAGGAGCGAAAGCTCTATGTCATTGAAGTTCCTCATCCAAATCCTCTTCCTGCTGGAGCCACACGTGCCGAGCATAATGCTTATCAGAAGCATTTGGATGACTCAACTGATGTGTCATGCCTTATGCTTGCATGCATGGCTCCTGAGATTCAAAAGCAACATGAGTTGATGAATGCTTATGAAATAATCGAGCACCTCAAAAGCATGTTTGAGGGACAAGCTCGCCAGGAGAGATATGATACGAGCAAGGCTTTGTATGCTTGTAAACAGGGAGAGCAAGACCCGGTTGGACCACACGTTCTTAAGATGATTGGGTACATTGAACAACTAAGTACCTTGGGCTTCCCGATTGGTTCGGAGGCTCAAATAGATTTGATCTTACAATCACTTAACAAGAACTTTTCTCAATTCGTTATGAACTACAACATGAATGAGATAGATAAGACACCCACTGAATTGTTGGGCATGTTAAGAACTGCTGAAACCAACATTCAGAAGGAATCCCCTGCTCCCATGCTGATGGTAAACAAAGGGGGTGCCAAAGGGAAAAGAAAGTGGAAAGGCAATAAGAAGAGGATTGCATCCAAATCTGCTGCCAATCCTAATTCTGCTCCCAAGAAGGCTACCAAGCCCAAAGGAGGTGTCGAAAAGGGTGATTGTCACCACTGTGGTAAACCGGGACACTGGAGGAGAAACTGTCATGCCTATTTGGAAGAGCTGAAGAAGAAGAAGGCTGCTGGCCAGACTTCTACTTCAGGTATTTATGTTATAGAAGTCAATTTGTCTACTTCTACATCTTGGGTATTGGATACCGGATGTGGTTCTCACATTTGTATAAATGTGCAGGAACTGCAAAGGAGTAGGGCACTGGCTAAGGGAGAGGTAGACCTACGAGTTGGAAATGGAGCAAAGGTTGCTGCTTTGGCTGTAGGGACTTACCATTTATCATTGCCCACTGGGCTTATATTAGAACTTGAAAACTGTTTGTATGTGCCTTCTATTTGTAGAAACATTATTTCTGTTTCTTGTTTAGACAAGAAAGGTTTTTCATTTACCTTTAAAGACAATGGTTGCTCTTTTGGTTTGAATGACATTACCTATGGTGTTGCACAGTTATTTAACGGTTTGTATGTTCTTAATTTAGATACTCCTATCTTGAATATAAATAACAAACGACTTAAAACTAATGACTCAAATCAAACATACCTTTGGCACTGTCGTCTAGGCCATATAAACGAGAAACGCATTTCCAAGTTACATCAAGATGGTTTCTTGGATCAGTTCGATTTTGAATCATATGATGAATGCGAGGCTTGTTTACTAGGCAAGATGACTAAAGCTCCTTTTACCAGACAGGATAAGAGGGCCACCATATGACTAGAACTAATACATAGCGATGTATGTGGTCCTATGAGATCGATGGCAAGGGGTGGCTATTTCTACTTCATTACGTTTACTGATGATTTCAGTAGATACGGATATGTGTATCTTTTGAAGAACAAATCCGAAGCATTTGAAAAGTTCAAAGAGTATAAGGCAGAAGTAGAAAAGCAAACTGGCGAAAGCATAAAAACTCTAAGATCTGATCGAGGAGGTGAATACTTAAGCCATGAGTTTAAGAACTATTTGAGGGAGTGTGGTATTGTATCACAACTCACTCCTCCTGGAACACCACAATGGAATGGGGTTTCTGAAAGGAGGAATCGTACCTTGTTGGACATGGTGCGATCAATGATGAGTCAAGCAGATCTTCCAATTAGTTTCTGGGGTTATGCCCTGGAAACGGCTGCATATACACTAAACCATGTTCCTACTAAAACGGTTCAACAAACTCCATATGAGATATGGACAGAAAAACGTCAAAGCATGTCCTTTATGAAAGTATGGGGATGTGAAGCGTTTGTGAAACGCCTAATGTCAGACAAGCTTGGACCAAAATCTGAAAAATGTATTTTTGTGGGATACCCAAATGAAACAAAGGGTTATTCTTTCTATAATCCTTCAGAGAACAAAGTAATTGTTGCTCGAACTGCTGTATTTTTAGAAAGAGAGCTAGTCTCTAGAAAAAACAGTGGGAGGAAAATAGATCTCGATGAAGATCGAGAACCACTTGATAACATTGAACCTGAGATGGAGCATGAGCAAGATATACAAGATAACACTGCTCAAGAAACACAGGTCGTTCGTAGATCTAGTAGGACTCGCTGTGATTCAAGAAGAAATTATGGATTTCTCCTAATTGAAAATGGCGATGTGATGCTCAAAGATCAAGATGAGCCTCTCACCTATCAAGATGCTATGAACTCACCAGACTCTAAGAGATGGCAAGAAGCCATGAATTCTGAAATGGATTCCATGTATGAAAACCAAGTATGGACTTTGGTTGATCCACCTGAAGGGGTAAAACCTATCGAGTGCAAATGGATTTTCAAGAAGAAAATCGACATGGAAGGTAACATACAGACCTATAAAGCTCGACTGGTTGCAAACGGTTTCAAACAAATTCATGGTATTGACTATGATGAAACCTTCTCACCAGTAGCAATGATAAAATCCATCAGAATTATGCTTGCAATAGCGGCTTACTATGATTACGAGATATGGCAGATGGATGTCAAAACAGCCTTCCTTAATGGAAGCCTTGAAGAGGATGTGTACATGACACAACCTGAAGGTTTTAGAAATCCAAAGGATGCTGGAAAAGTATGTAAGCTGCGTAGATCCATTTATGGATTGAAGCAGTCCTCTCGGAGATGGAACATCCGGTTTGATGAAATAGTCAAAGGTTTTGGCTTTATTCAGAACATGGATGAACCATGTGTTTACAAAAAGTTTAGTGGGAGCCATGTGGCATTCCTAGTATTATATGTCGATGATATATTAATAATAGGGAATGACATTCCTTTTCTACAGGCTGTAAAGAATTGGTTAGGACAAAGTTTCTCTATGAAAGACTTGGGCGAGGCTACCTATATATTAGGGATCAGGATCTATAGAGATAGATCAAGAAGATTAATCGGCTTAAGCCAGAGTACATATATTGACAAAATTTTGCATCGTTTTGGAATGCAAGATGCAAAAAGGGGATATGTCCCTGTATCTCATGGGATAACGATCTCAAAAGAGAATGGTCCTAAATCATTGGATGATAAAGACCGCATGAGTAAGATACCATATGCTTCAGCAATTGGATCTATCATGTATGCAATGATATGTACTCGTCCGGATGTCTCGTATGCTTTGAGCATGACGAGCAGATACCAGTCTAATCCAGGTGAAGGTCACTGGACGGCGGTCAAGAATATTCTTAAGTACTTGAAAAGGACTAAGGATTCATTCTTGGTGTATGGAGGAGAAGAGAAGCTAACGGTAAAGGGTTACACGGATGCTAGTTTTCAGACTGACAGAGATGACTCTGTGTCTCAGTCTGGATTTGTGTTTTGCCTAAATGGAGGTGATGTAAGCTGGAAAAGTTCGAAGCAAGAGACAGTAGCTGATTCTACAATGGAATCCGAGTATATTGCTGCATGTGAGGCAGCCAAGGAAGCTGTATGGTTACGGAAGTTCATTACAGAACTTGGTGTCGTTCCATTGATCGCAGATCCCATAGATCTTTACTGCGATAATAATGGAGCTATAGCACAGGCCAAGGAGCCGAGAGCTCATAGCAGAACAAAGCATATACTTCGGAGATATCACCTTATTCGAGAGATAAATGATAGAGGGGATATTCACATATGTAAAGTGAATACTGATGATAATATTGCAGACCCGCTGACTAAGGCTCTGTCGCAGCAGAAGCATGAATGTCACACTAGTAGCATGGGTATTCGATACATGGGTGATTGGCTCTAGTGCAAGTGGGAGATTGTTAGTATTGGTGCCCTAGAGGCAATGCAATACATTATATTTATGTTTGAGTGATTTTATATATTCAATATATATATGTTTATTATTGGCTTTATTTACTGCGAAATAAATAAAGTATAATAAATGTCCTAAGAATCTTGATACAAATTATACAGTTGCAAGTATGTGACTTGAACATGAGATTATATAATGATTGTATCATATTCTTAAATGTCCCTAGCCGAGTATTATTATTAATTAGGACAATAATAATACACTGAGGCTAGTATGATAATTGACTGATGACCACATCTCATTGGTCATTAGTATGAAGATACTAAAAGCAATGCATAGGTAACTGTACGAGTACAGGGTACTGGACAGACCCACAGTGAGATACATCATGGTAAATAATAAATGTGTCATATGTAATCTCACAGTGATAATGGTGTAATGATCCTTAGACCTGAAGTCGTTATAATTCTACATGAGAATTAATATATTTTGAATTCGTCAAAAGTTATCTTTAGCCGGATAATGATAAAGGTGAATATCGGATATATTATGAATCATGTGAGAAATATGAACGATCTAGATGGGATTTAAATCTCCTGATAAAGGAGTGATATTATCGGCCTCTTGTTTGAGTGAGACTATGAAATGCATGGTCATGCTCAAATGTTGATTTGATTAAATAGTCTACTCATCGATCAAGAAAATGAAGATTAAATTATGAAGAGGATGACACATTACATGCCTCGAGTTTAATCTATAATATCATAATTTAAAGGGATTATATTACATGGAACATTAGTCATAAAAGGTTAATTGAATCGTTGATTTAATTATTGTTTTATTGGGTAGCAATAATGTGTTACTAGACGCCGCTTATTGTTTATAATTTTATTAGAGAATAAAATTATTGCCAATGAAATAATAACCTACAGGGTCACACACAAAGATTGTTTAAAAGGGAAATTAATTTATTTCATGAATTTAAATTAATAATAATTTAAATTATGATTTTAAATTAATAATAAATAATAATTCGAATTTTATAAAATTAATTAAGTGAGACTTGATTAGTTAAAGATAAAATTTGAAGATGTATTTTCTTGACTTATTTGATTAATTAAGTATGACTTAATTAATTTATTTAAATAAATAAGATTTGTTTAAATAAAAATGGCCTAATTGTTTAAGGCTCCACTTTGCTTTATTGCTCTTTATAAACCAAGTGTTGGCAAGTCTTCAAAAAACAACCAAACTGAAATTTTCAGTTCATATACACAAGAGAGAAATCAAGTTCAAGTCAAGAACACATCCGGATTATTTATTTTGGCTAGTACCAAATTCCGTGGCGTAATCGTTCGAATATTCAAGCAAGCATTCAAGTGTGGATACCGGTGGAGGAGTTACACTTCTAGCTCTCAAGATCAACAAGTTTTGCTCTCAAGATCAACAAGCTAGGATCTCCATTTGTCATCCATTGGAAAGCTTTATCAAGGTACAATCTTGTTCTTGAGAATTTTTATACCATGATCATCATTTTATACATGGATCCGGGACTTGGAATTCGTTTTTAATTGTTATTTACGTATTATCCGCTGTGTTTTCATGCCCGAATTCCAACAAATATACCCCAAATGTACAAGATATCCATCTCTGTCTCCGTCTCTCTCTACACACAATGGAGTCCACCACTTGACCAAGTAAATATGTAGTCGATCATGTTCTGTTCAGCTACAGAGTATCATATGTAAACATCTATACAAATATTGCTTGTATACTTTTATTTAAATTTTTAATTTATTAAATTTTTAAATAATTATATAAGTAATTTATCATGATAACAAATATTGCATTATAAAAATTAGGTATCATGATAACAAATATTGCCTAATAAATATTGACAAGGCACGCCTGCTGATGCTGTTTTTGGGTAGTACTGCTGGTGGTGCTGGTGCAACATCTGAAAGTGGCTGTGGTGCCTGTGCCGGTGCTGATGATGATGCTGCTGGTGGCACCTCCCCACAGTCTCCTATAGGAAGAAAAACCCGTCAACGGCAAATCAAAGCAATGGAAGCGTTGCTCTGTACAAATTAATGAAGGTTATACAATAATGTGTGTGTACATATATGTAGTAATGTTCTATTATGCTAGTTATTTTTAAACATTCCAATGTGTATAACTAGTAAAGATGCAGATGGTTCGGGCACTCTTGACCAAGAGAATACAATGGAGTCTTGTCTACTTGAGAAAACTGATGGTGCTAGTAAGCTGATGATTTGAACTCTAATTGTGATAATATAATCTGACCTGATAACTTAATTATATATTATTATTATTATCTAATCCAGGAGATTTTCCTGATCTCAATCAATGTGCTCGGTAACGATGAAGGTGGTGAACCGGGACCAGTTGCCATTGTAAGCATTGATACTGTGGAGAACCAAGAGAGTTTGCCGTTTGTTGAGCTTTCTTCGATTTGGAAAAATATTTATTCTACAGCAACATACAAGAAGATGACGGAGAAGACACACTTCCGTCCTTTAAATGGACATATGGATGAAACTCGTGATGGACCGAGTTTGATCTATGTGCTCATTCAAAGGATGGAGGTGTGGCTTCAGTGTCATCTTCTTATATGCTTCAGTAGAATATATATTTTCCAAAGCGGAGACGCTTAACAAATGGCAAAGTCTCTTTGTTCTTCATAGTACTAATGCTTACAGTGGCAGGTGAACCATATTCACCACCTTTATCGTTAGACACAGCACATTGACTGAGATCATGTAAATCTCTTGGATCAGATAACAATCATATACATAATAAGATACCACATCAGAATATTATCATAACTGGAGTCTAAGTAATCAGCTTACTAGCTATAGGATTATCGGTTTTCTGAAGTAGAGAGGACTCAATTGTATTCTCAAATGGTGGAGTTCCCCCCAACCAGCATCTATACGAGTAGTATACACAAAGAAATGTTTAAATATAACTAGAACAGAACATCACTACTACATATAAATACGTACACACACGTTATTGTATAATCTTCATTTGTACAAAGGGACGCTTCCATTGCATTGATTTGCTGCTGATTGGGGAGACTGGGAGGAGGGGCCAGCAGCAGCACAACCATCAGCACCGGCAAAGGCACCACCACCATTTCCAGCTGCTGCACTAGGACCACTAGTAGCACAACCTGAATCAACAATAGCAGCCGTGCCATGCACATATATTATAAGGCAATCATTGTTATAATGATAGTTTACTTTTAAAATTTATACAAATTAAAGAATTAAAAAAAAATCATTTATATCAATACATATATAGATATTATGAAAAGGGATTTGTATAAAAACTTGTTTTTACATAATTTTTTTGTTTTTTTAATTTGTATAAATTAATAAATTAACAATTGTGCAAAAGAATTTGTCATCCAAAAGTTAAAGTTAAATAATTAAATATACAACTAAAGTTTGAAAACATACACAAATATCATATAACAATAGCAATAACCAAATAATAAAAAAAAAACTAGAACAAAAAAATTATTTATGATTATATTAAAGAGAAACATATGTTTGTTTGGTCAGCATAACAGCTTCACTCCATTTCTCTTCAAATAATTGTTTATATACAAAAAAAATTGAAAAATTTATCTTTAAACAAAAGAGTTTAGTTTTTTGTTTTCATTTCATGATCCCAAAAAATAAAATGACAAAACTGAAACATTTATCACATTCAGCTTACATAAATATCAAAACAAAATGAAATACTATAAACAACTTACATATATATATCAAAACAAAATAAAATACTACAAACAATTCGAAAGAATTGTAGCAAACCTACAAATTTAAAAAAAAAAAAAAAAATTCAATAGTAGGATATGTTCCAACTCTAAAAACATTGCAATGAATCATTTGCATATTCAAAGCAGGAGTGGTATCCCAAATCACATACATGTACATATATAAATATAAAAAGTGACACATATCTTGGTGAAGAAGATGATAAAGAAGAGTGTGAGTTGGGAAGATAGCGGCGCATAGAAATTGGGTTAGGGTTTTATATTGTGAGTTAGAATGATAGCCAATTGATAGTATATATAGCTGATGAAGAATGTTCTAGAAACGGGCCGTATGGGAAGAATGTTCTAGAAACGGGCGTCTAGGTAATGTTCTTGAAATGGGCTTTGGATTTTTTTTTCTTGGGCTCTTATAAAAGATATTAAACTTCAGCTAGTTTTTATAGCTATAAACTGTTATTTCAATGATATATAATAATAATGATAAAATATAACAAATTAATATTTTATGATTAAATAAATTAGTTTGAAAGAATAATATTAATAGAACATTATTTTATATATTATAATAATTTGAATCAAAGATTAAATGATTTAGAACATGATTTTATATTTATAATAGTGAACATATATATAAAGTGTAATAAACATTAATTTTTTCAAAAAATTTTACCTTTAATTAATTGATTATATTTTCATATGTTATTAATTCAAGAAGAACACAAATACTGAAATAGAGACCAATTTTTTTTTAAAAAAAGTTAAATAAGAAGAATTAAACTTGAAGAAAAATCACGTTCAATAAGTATTTAAACTAGAGTATTTACCAAAAATACTAGGTTTAAAGTTTCTATTTGCAAAAATACCATCTTCTTTAATTAATTGCACATTTACTATCTTATACTTTCTTAATTGCAAATTTACTAAACTAAATTTCAAAATTGCAAAAATACTAACCCCCTCCCCCTTGCTGTCCAGCCGACTTCAACACTTTTTTTTAAGGTGGGGTGATATTTTGGTGAATTTGGGTTGCAATTGAATTCAACTGAATGCAACCACATGCAAATTTTTTTTTAAGGTGGAATGATTTTGGTGGATTTGGGTTGCAAGGCCATATTCAACTCAATGCAACTGAATGCAACCACATTCAACTGAATGCAACCTCATGAAACTTTTTTTTAAGGTGGGTGATTTTTGTGGATTTGGTTTGCAAGACCCCGCCAGGGGTGAGTATTCGGTTTTAACCGAACCGAATCGAACCGAATTTTATTTCGGTTAACCGAAACCGAAATTTCAGAAAAATAAAAACCGAAAACCGTACCGAATTAAATTCGGTTTCTAAACGAACCGAAATATTTATTTCGGTCATTACCGAAAACCGAAATATAAAACCGAATTTTAAATTCAATGCAAAAAAAAACTGAATAATAAGTTCCTTACAAATTAAAATTACATATCCAGCAAGTTACAGATTTAAAAGAGTCTAAATTAAAACTTGAAAGTAGTCAAAATACAGCTCAAGTGAAATTACAACATTCAACCAAATTAAAAGTTTGAAACTTCAAATTACAAGATAATTGTTTGACTGTTTGAGAAGTGAAACTCCAAATCACTGAATCTCTGCCCTCTACCCTCCAGGCCTCCATTGATATTCATCTGCAAATGAATAAAACCAGTGACAAAAGCAACCATGTAACTTAGGAATGTCCTAAGAAATCTTACACAATACATTCGACAAAAATAAAAAAAAATCTTATTAACAAACATAAAATCTTTAAAGTTTAGGACTTAAATTGTAAAATTTAAAACTAAATGTGACTAGAACAAGTCCAAAACTAGAAAATGACTATATGCCTTATATTGATTATTAACAAGTACAACAATGTCAATCTTTCTGCTATTCTCTGCTCCACAAAGAGCATTCATTTGGTAACAATCTAGTGTATTCATTTTCTGCTGTTAGTTCATCAGTACCAAACTGTATACAGTTTATTTACTAGTTTAGTCTATCTTTTAATAAATGAGCAGGCTCTATCCCTCAGTTCCCTTCTGCATAAAAGCATATCTTAATATTCATAAGAACAATAAAGATTTACAGAAATGGCATGTAGAAAATTGGTGACTAATTTATTGTTCCATTTCAATATATAACAGACTCATGTTAGGAGACTTAAGCCTCTAAATTTTATTTAAAAAAAGAGAAGAGAAGATGCATATCCGCATCACGTTTAGCCAATAATCTTTGAAGATGTAATTGTGAAATCATATGGTACTTAATATACCAATCAAATCAGTCAGTTGGGAGATTTCTGGTGAACTAATCATATCTTAAATACTGCAAGTGTCAACAATACTCCATGTTCCAGATTATAGCTACATTGAAGGTTAACTTTAACTAGCTAGCCTAGCAGCACAAAATAGAAATAAAGATAATACATTACTACACTATCAGGTGTGAAGCAATTGGGACCTAGTGCTGACATGGCAAGTGGGACCCACTACTGACGTGGCATGTGGGACCCACAGCTGACGTGGCATGACAGGCCCCACTTCTGACATGGCAAGTGGGACCCACATGCTGACATGGCAGGTGGGTCCCACATGTTGACGTAGCATGCAAGCTGGACTGTTGCTGACGTGGCATCACTACACCATAAACAGCCCACAGTAACACCAAAAAAATGTTACAGCAGGTCCATTATATGTTAGCTTAGGCCCAAAAATAGCTAAGGTAACATCTTTTCGATGATAGCTCTCAGCATGTTGCCTTAGGGGTCTAAGGTAACATCTTTGATCCCTAACATAACATGCATTTTTATGTTACCTCAGCTTGCTATGGTAACAAAACTAAGGTCTACGCTAACTTAAAATCTATGTTACCTTAGAGGTCTAATTTTTTTTAAAAACAGTGGGACCCACGTGGGGACCACTTTGGGACCCACGTGGGACCACTATGGGGCCCACGTGGGCACCACTGTGGGACCCACGTGGGGACCACTGTGGGACCCACGTGGGGACCACTGTGGGACCCACGTGGGGACCACTGTGGGACCCACGTGGGGACCACTGTGGGACCCACGTGGGGACCACTGTAGGACCCACTGTGAGCCCACTTTTGTTGGCAACATTGTATGCCCTAGTGTAACATCTTTTATGTTAGCTTAGGTTTTATGTAGCAACATTTCCATTAGCTAAGGTAACATCTTTCCAGAAAAAATGAACAAAACAGCACACAAATATTATACAATCCCAAATTAAACCAGCTGTTCATTCCAAATCCAACAACACATTACCAAATTCATAATCCAAAACAAGTACATCCACCAGCCACTACATACTCAAACATCATAATTCACCATCATAAAATTAACCAACTACTAGAAATATTGTAGACTAGTTCACGACGATCATATGTCCCTTTTCTCTTTTCAATGTAAATTTAAGTGTAATTTTACAAAACTATCCCTACATTTATTGTATCAAAAATTTGATTTTTTTAAACTTAACTCTATTCTCATTTTCCAATGTATTAAATAAGGGTATTAATTGGAAAAATTTATTTAACTAACTTTATTTTAATATGTGTGCTTTTTAGAAAAGGAACATGTAAATTGGGACGGAGGGAGTAGCACTTTACTTCAGAAGTATGGTGCAATTCTAAGCTCCTAGAAAACTCATTTCTTTGCACCTCGTCAGGGACTATTTCCTCCTTGAAGTAGCTACATTGAGAACAAAGAAAACACCATATTATCAAAATAAAAATGGAAATTAATAAAATGCACGACATGACAAAACAAACCAAGTTTCACATAAAGATATTGTTAGTATTGGTGCCCTAGAGGCAATGCAATACATTATATTTATGTTTGAGTGATTTTATATATTCAATATATATATATATATGTTTATTATTGGCTTTATTTACTGCGAAATAAATAAAGTATAATAAATGTCCTTAGAATCTTGATACAAATTATATAGTTGCAAGTATGTGACTTGAACATGAGATTATATAATGATTGTATCATATTCTTAAATGTCCCTAGCCGAGTATTATTATTAATTAGGACAATAATAATACACTAAGGCTAGTATGATAATTGACTGATGACCACATCTCATTGGTCATTAGTATGAAGATACTAAAAGCAATGCATAGGTAACTGTACGAGTACATGGTACTGGACAGACCCACAGTGAGATACATCATGGTAAATAATAAATGTGTCATATGTAATCTCACAGTGATAATGGTGTAATGATCCTTAGACCTGAAGTCGTTATAATTCTACATGAGAATTAATATATTTTGAATTCGTCAAAAGTTATCTTTAGCCGGATAATGATAAAGGTGAATATCGGATATATTATGAATCCTGTGAGAAATATGAACGATCTAGATGGGATTTAAATCTCCTGATAAAGGAGTGATATTATCGGCCGCTTGTTTGAGTGAGACTATGAAATGCATGGCCATGCTCAAATGTTGATTTGATTAAATAGTCTACTCATCGATCAAGAAAATGAAGATTAAATTATGAAGAGGATGACACATTACATGCCTCGAGTTTAATCTATAATATCATAATTTAAAAGGATTATATTACATGGAACATTAGTCATAAAAGGTTAATTGATGAATCGTTGATTTAATTATTGTTTTATTGGGTAGCAATAATGTGTTACTAGACGCCGCTTATTGTTTATAATTTTATTAGAGAATGAAATTATTGCCAATGAAATAATAACCTACAGGGTCACACACAAAGAATGTTTAAAAGGGAAATTAATTTATTTCATGAATTTAAATTAATAATAATTTAAATTATGATTTTAAATTAATAATAAATAATAATTCGAATTTTATAAAATTAATTAAGTGAGACTTGATTAGTTAAAGATAAAATTTGAAGATGTATTTTCTTGACTTATTTGATTAATTAAGTATGACTTAATTAATTTATTTAAATAAATAAGATTTGTTTAAATAAAAATGGCCTAATTGTTTAAGGCTCCACTTTGCTTTATTTCTCTTTATAAACCAAGTGTTGGCAAGTCTTCAAAAAACAACCAAACTGAAATTTTCAGTTCATATACACAAGAGAGAAATCAAGTTCAAGTGAAGAACACATCCGGATTATTTATTTTGGCTAGTACCAACACTACACCATATATGGCCTTCTGTAACCAAAAAATTATGTTACCTTAGGTTGCTAAAATGTTACTATAGACCCATTTTTGGGCTAAGGTAACATAAATTATAAGTTACAATTTTCGATGTTACCCTAGGGTACCTAAGGTAACATATTTCATCCCTAGGGTAACATGCCCTATCGGTTACCTTAGAGGTCTACTGTAACATAAAAATGACATATTGCAACATAAAATTCGGTTACCTTAGGGTGCTTCAATTTTTTTTAAAAAGTGGGGCCACCAGTGGACCCCACTACTGGGCCCACTAGTGGGCCCCACCAGTGGGCCCCACCAGTGGTCCCCACCAATGGGCCCCACCTATGGACCCCACCTGTGCCCCCTATTTTTTAACCAGGCTAATGTAACACTTTAATAGTCTAATGTAACACTTTAACAGGCTAATGTAACACTTTACCAAAAAAAAAATTGAACAGCACCTCTTTAAAATTATACAATCCCAAAATATCATTCAACCACAATGAACCACAAAGAGATCCATCTCTACATCCAAACAAACTTATAAATTCTGATTCAACATCCAAACAAAACAAACTAATTTAACATCCGAATTAGAAGATAAAAGCTAGTACAAAATAACCAAAGTTATACTACTACTAGCTAAAAGCTACAGAATAAAATCCCTAAGAAGTTGTGCCAGCTTTATGTTGCATGAAGTTCAACCACATCACGAGCAATGTCTGCCCCATATCTCCATATCTGTTAAATAAGTCATCAAAAATAGAGGATTACATTCAATACTAACACAATGACATAAATACTTCAAAAACACAATTTAGCACTGGGTACTCAGGTAATCCAGATAGAATGCAGGAACGACGACTACAATGCACTGTCCATCCTTTCCAAACTTGTAAGGGGATCACGTATGGACTAATCTTAAATTTTTAAAATGGTTTAGTGAAATATTAACTGAATCACTTCGAGATATTACAAATATCCTCCAAAATTTCAGGTTGCTTCATTAAAAAAAAATCCAGAAAGAGGCTTAAAAAAGAAGGAAAGAGTTTGAAGATAAAATTTTACTGCAAGCACCTTCTTGCTTAACACCTTTAAGAAGTGAGATCAATACTCCTCGCTTACAGTTAAGGCAGAAGTGAGTACCTTTAATAAGTCAAGCTTTGCAAGCTTCTTTAGCATGACTTCTCTAACTTACAGTTATTACATTATCCGACTTAAAGATCTGAGATCAATACTCCTCGCTTACAGAAGTGAGGGCTTGTAACAATGTTATTCTAACTTAGAGTGGTTTATAAATTTGCAACATAAATCTTTGACTGATAATAGAGCTCATAGTTAAATATAAGTAGATTCCTCTGGCGAGAGAGTGAGAGTGCGTGTTGTTAGATGGGAATTCAATTATGAAAAGGTCTGACCTTGATTTATTTGCCGATTCTACCACAACTCGCCTTAGTATGCTCAATACAATTCTGTCCTGCACTTTTCTTATGAACCAGTCCAAAGGAGACCATGTATCTAGCAAAGGCAGAAGTAAGCATACTCTCCTGGAAACAAAATATTAACTTCACATAAAGTTGCACTAAAAGAGGAACCTTATCTAAGATCTTACTGCCTAACTGCTTAATGATTATTAAATAGTTTTCCTTGATAGTTTCATGGTACTCCTGGCCAATGGTTAGCTCAAAAGTATGAAGTATGAAGAAAAGTATGCAGGAGATGCCCATATATATACAACGAGAAAATTAGAATGCAAGATATACCTGAATGACTTTGCAGCATCAACAATTTCATTTATGTACACATCGGATGGAAATATCTGCAATTTAAGAGCACAAAGCATTAGACAAAGGACAAAGTATATGCACTTGTAGCTTAATGACATGCTTGATCTAAAGTTAGAGGATTGAGCAAATCACTGAAAATTGATCATGTTACAAGTGGCTAGCTATATGATTGAAAGAAATTAGCGTCAGAGAAATAAATGGAACGGTAGGTTTTAAGACCAACCACCTGCCCAACCACTGAAAACCATGAGACTATATATTGATCTACAAGCAGTCCTTTAACCATGGGAGCCTTATTGGCATAAAACAACTTCATCCACTCACAGGTTCCACAAGGATGTAATGTATACCAGGGTCTGTTCAGGTATGGGTGCTCCTGCACTTGATATTAGCCAGATTAACTTTTGGGAATCAATGTTCTCTAAACGTCTAAAACTAAAAATCCTCTAATTATCTTCATACTAAAACAAAAAAGACAAACATACATGCATTTTAAAGATTACTACTGTCCGGTACTGGAGCTACAAACAAATATGAATATGGAAACTAATTTTGAAGTAATGTTGATTTAAGGGAAATCTAAACTGCAGATAATTGATTGTCAATCTTGCCAGCAGAGTGGTTGTTTTTAGTGAAAAAAAAAGGGTGAGAAAGAACTTTGCAACTTATTTCATGGTAATCAGATCCAAGTCTCTATGGAGCCAAACATAATAACTCATACCTCTACAGCCTTTTGCCAGAAAATAATGTAGGCCGGATAAAGGAGCTACAGATACTGCGGGCAAGAACCTGTTCCCTTGCAAGTTTTTGGAGCTTTGTTTTCCAAGACAAGGCCTTTAATATAACTATAAAAGCAAGTAACGTGAGCAACACTGCTCGGGTTCTATTAATATCTAATATAAGCTTCTTCCAGCTTTTTGGTTAACACAAAATCTCTACATTGAGAATACGTAGAGTGCCTGAACTCTCTTTAGAAAAATCAACTTGTTAGATTCTAGGCTGAGGCACCGGAAAAAGACACCAATTTTTGATGTTAAGGAAGAGTAAAAGGATAGCCATAAGCCTCAATACACCCTACTACATAACAAAATTAAAAAGGGAATGACCAATTTATTTTAGCATGGTATACATGTTTATAAGATTATGTTCCAGTGAAAGTCAAATAATGTGATAAGTATAACAAAAGAGTGTTACCTCTTGAGTTATGAACGTCCACTTTGACTCCGTAAGCATCTTAGAAGAGTTTGCAGGGAGGTCTTTCTCAATGTCATCTAACACAAGAGGTTGTCCATCTGTATACATGGCAATATAATGCTTATAATCAACTTGGTTCGAATCACAACTGATATTATTGTAAGCATAACAATTCAGGATATTATTTGGTTCGAATCACAACTGATATTATTGTAAGCATAACATTTTTAACACCATAAAGAGATTCATCCAACCTCACTGCAACAAACAGTTTAACTGGATATCCTAAAAAATGTGAGTTAATAGTCTACTCAAAGTCAGCTAAATACTTTGTTGAAAATTCACTTTCTGATACGGAAAAAGGTGATATATTATAACTGAAGCCTGATCTATGCCTATAATATCAACTAATTAACATGAGGATACAGCGTGACCTCGAAAAAAAAAATCCCAATTCATCATTTCAATTTTCAACATACTGTCCTGTTGCATGCTTGGAAACAGGCATCAACTCAGCTTTTAATCAAGGCCAGCTCAAGTCAGCAAGCTGAAAATTCTGAGTTATAGTAAAAAGTTTGATAGGTACTAAACTGCTCATCAGTTAAAGATAATTTAAACCAACTTGTTGTGTTAACCAACTAGATCTCCCTTATATTCTAACTAAGAAGTAAGATCAGCTGCGTTCAAGGTAACCCACTCAGGGGAAGAAGAACATGCAGGAAAAATACATAAAAAGTGGAGCTCTTAATAATCAGGGGTTTTAACGAAAATAAACAGAATCGGATAAATGATAAATGAGCCAACTTATTAGACTTGATTTTATGATGTACTTTATAATTACAAATATCACAATACAAAATAACTCTTACCATTTCTTCTAACACTATCCAGAAACCACCCTAGTGTAACAATAAAGAGACCGTTTCTTGATCCATATTTGAGGGCATGCTCATATTTACGTCCATGACAGCTGTAAAGAGGGTTAAGTGTTTATAGAAGCAAGTGCCAGTGTACAAAAGGAAACTACACACTGGAGATATGAAACAGTAAAACCTTTTGTTTAAATCTATAGTATTACAAAGATCAATCTTTGTGATAAAATTGTAGTAGTTACATTATACTAAAGATGTCCATTTTGATAAACGCAACAGCTATCATCAACAACTGAGAGATAAGCCTAATTCATAAGAAAACGGGGGCACTTTCTCCACTCTATTGGAAAATCAAATAAAAAGGATATTTGAACCACCAAATGGGTACATTTAGGATGCAAATCCGGACTATATTCGCCACCCAGTCTCCTAGTCTCATCCATCACTTGTTTCCTTGCATCTGCAAATCAGTCAATTATAGGGACGTTCATTACATAACTTGTAAAATACCTATATATACATATCAAAAGATGCCACATCCCCACATCCTAAATTTACCTATACATAAAGACAAATAACAGAAATTAAAAGTATAAACATCAAAAGAAGCAAATTCAAATGCTCAGCAACATATATGAATATAAACAGAGGCTTACACACGAGGCTTACAAATAGAACAAAAACACCAAATCAACATCAAAATGAAAAAACATCAAAGTAAAAACAGAAAATACCTAATTGGAGAAAGCCTAATTGCTGGGTGGAGAAGAAGCCCTAATTGGAGGAAGCCCTAATTGCTGAGATTTCTCTTCTTGCAATCTGAGAAGAAGCCCGAAGCTACTCTCGTCTTTGGGTGGAGAAGTGCGGCTACTCTCGTTTTTGCTGAGAGAAGGTAAAGTGATCTGGGATAAAGTAAAGTGACCTTATCTATGTCCTTATCCCCCCAAAAAAAACATCCCGCCCAGCCCAACAAAAAATCCCCCCAAAACCTCCCGCCCAGCCCAACAAAAAATCCCCCCAAAATATACAGTGATTTTTTTGTTTTTTTGTTTTTTTTTTGAAAAACTGTTTTTTTGTTAATAATATTTTATTAAAATACTTATAATTTAATATATAAAATTTACTACACAAACGTAAAGTATTTATTAAAAAAAATTAATTTTGATATTTTTTATAAAAAACTTTTTATTCGATTTTTTAAAAAAATTCGAGAAAAATTTTAACAATTTAAAAAAAAAACTTTTTACAAAAAAATTGTGAGCAGGTTTTTAAAAAATTTATAATTTCTAAAAAATATTACAATTTCTGAAAAAAATTATTTTTTGAAAAAAAAATTAATTTTAAAAAATAAAATAATTTTCCAACTCATTAAATAAAAAAGTTAACAAATTTTAAAAACTAAATTTATTTAAAGAAATTAAAATAAATTTAAATTAGATGAAAAGAGTTGGCATGGTCAACTCTAATGTAACACTTACATATTTATGTTACATGCTTTAACACTTTCTAGCTAATGTAACATCATAGTTTTGGCTAAGGTAACATAAAAAACACAATGTTACCTCAGGATGTAAGTAGTATAGCTAAGGTAACATATTGGGGTAACATTTCTCCGGTAGGGGTTACGGTAGGCCATATATGGTGTAGTACAAATTCCGTGGCGTAATCGTTCGACGATTCAAGCAAGCATTCAAGTGTGGATACCGGTGGAGGAGTTACACTTCTAGCTCTCAAGATCAACAAGTTTTGCTCTCAAGATCAACAAGCTAGGATCTCCATTTGTCATCCATTGGAAAGCTTTATCAAGGTACAATCTTGTTCTGGAGAATTTTTATACCATGATCATCATTTTATACATGGATCCGGGACTTGGAATTCGTTTTTAATTGTTATTTACGTATTATCCGCTGTGTTTTCATGCCCGAATTCCAACAATGGTATCAGAGCTACATGTATAAAAGGATGATTTGGTGTTGTGTTCTTGAAAATGAAACATACATGAATTTATGAAATTTTGCCATGCTTCATTTTAACATACAAAAGGTGATCTATAAATTGTTATAATTATTTGTATGATGTTATAAATTGTTATAACATGTTTTAGATGATGTACTATATGCTAGATATGTTAAACACATCATTAGAATGTTTATAGAACTGATCAGAACTGAAAAGATCACAAACTGCAAGTTTCTGGAAAAATCTGCAGTTTCTGGAAAATCTGGATGTACAGGTGTTGCGCATTATCATCATGCGCATCAAAAGATTTACAACAGGGTTGCGCATTCTAGTAATGCGTATCGTAAGAAAATTACAGGTATTGCGCGTATCTTAAATGCGCATCAGCAGTAATTTGGATCCAGAAAGCACAGAACAGTCTGTGCGCATGTTGCATGATTTTTTACTTTTTCTTTTCTTTTTCTATTTTAACATTTTTCTTTTGCTTTTGACTTAAGAATAATGTTAGTGGGACTTATTGGTTTTAATCATTAGATTCCTAATGTTTTTAATGATTAAAGTTTTAATAATTGAATATTTAAATTATGAATTTATATATTATTATTAATTCAAAATTTTATTAATTAATTTCATTTCGAATTTTGTAATATATTTAAATTATGAATTTGAATAATATTATTAATTCGAATTTATTTTAATTAATGCTTTTAATAATTGAATATTTAAATTTTGAATTTAATATTATTATTAAATGCAATTTTGATTAATTTTAATTTTTAAATTCGATTTTTAATAATTAAAATTGAATTTTAATTCCCTTTTAAATAATTAGGTATTTAAATTATGGAGTTAAATATTAATCGATGTGATCATGATTAATGTGATGTCTATAATTGTTATATGAGCATGGTGCATTGGTTATGGCCTAAAGACCCGTAGAATAAATGTTTTAATTTTATTTATGGTCTGTAATAATTAAATACGACTTGCATGTCGTTATTCTTGTAATTATTATATCTCGAATGCAACTCGAGTTCTTTTGTAATGTATTTCAAAACGAGCTTGGAGGCAATCAATGGAGGCTTAGGAAGCAATGAAGAATTTTGTAATAATTTGTTATTACAACCATAGATTGACCTTGATCTTTTCATTAGCTCGAAAAGATCGCATAGGATCGGGCCATAACCATCGCACGTTTAATTTTGCGTAACTGCACTTTACATATGATGCATGGATATATTAGATATATGAATGGATGCATGGATGTATGGATATTTTAGAATGTATGTATTAGATACGACACATATGCCATGTTTAAACAAGATAAAATCTGTAACGATTTAAGATTTAAAAAGACGATCAAGATCGTTAAATTTTTCTAAAAATCCCTTAAGAAATATTAAGTTAAACAGATGCTTTCCAATAAATAACACTCATTAAATCCTAGATCATTGAGGAGTGGATTTGCCAAAGCAAGGGCTTCTCTTTTATCGTGGTGAGATGTGATTAAGTAAATAAGCTTACTTGAATTGTTATTATTGGGTCCAACTTAAATAAGTCGTCATAATAGGATTATGAACTTAGAAGCATAGAGTTAAGTGATATCTATTAGATAGATCGGAGCAATATGTTGTTCACTAAGCTATCCAAGAGTTATATACGATATAATTGACATAACGGTCTACCTAAATAATCATATTTAAGAGGAAAGCCAAAGATGACTTAAAATATGATGAAATATGGATCTTGTCTCACTAAGAAAGGTTTTATGGGAACCATTTCCCGAATTGATAGTAAGGGCTATTAATTTGATTAAAATAGTGGGAGGTATATTACGATTATGCTATAAATCAACTTGAACATAATTGGTTTTACGAAACATGCAAACTAACTCAATTTTATGCGCTTTTACAAAATTGTAGATAATAAATGGCAAACAACACAAATCACTTTTCGATACGATCAGTCCTAGAAAAGGAAAAGCTGACAGGGACGAACTTCCTGGATTGGTTTAGGAACTTGAGGATTGTCCTCAAGTAGGAGCGAAAGCTCTATGTCATTGAAGTTCCTCATCCAAATCCTCTTCCTGCTGGAGCCACACTTGCCGAGCATAATGCTTATCAGAAGCATTTGGATGACTCAACTGATGTGTCATGCCTTATGCTTGCATGCATGGCTCCTGAGATTCAAAAGCAACATGAGTTGATGAATGCTTATGAAATAATCGAGCACCTCAAAAGCATGTTTGAGGGACAAGCTCGCCAGGAGAGATATGATACGAGCAAGGCTTTGTATGCTTGTAAACAGGGAGAGCAAGACCCGGTTGGACCACACGTTCTTAAGATGATTGGGTACATTGAACAACTAAGTACCTTGGGCTTCCCGATTGGTCCGGAGGCTAAAATAGATTTGATCTTACAATCACTTAACAAGAACTTTTCTCAATTCGTTATGAACTACAACATGAATGAGATAGATAAGACACCCACTGAATTGTTGGGCATGTTAAGAACTGCTGAAACCAACATTCAGAAGGAATCCCCTGCTCCCATGCTGATGGTAAACAAAGGGGGTGCCAAAGGGAAAAGAAAGTGGAAAGGCAATAAGAAGAGGATTGCATCCAAATCTGCTGCCAATCCTAATTCTGCTCCCAAGAAGGCTACCAAGCCCAAAGGAGGTGTCGAAAAGGGTGATTGTCACCACTGTGGTAAACCGGGACACTGGAGGAGAAACTGTCATGCCTATTTTGAAGAGCTGAAGAAGAAGAGGGATGCTGGCCAGACTTCTACTTCAGGTATTTATGTTATAGAAGTCAATTTGTCTACTTCTACATCTTGGGTATTGGATACCGGATGTGGTTCTCACATTTGTATAAATGTGCAGGAACTGCAAAGGAGTAGGGCACTGGCTAAGGGAAAGGTAGACCTACGAGTTGGAAATGGAGCAAAGGTTGCTGCTTTGGCTGTAGGGACTTACCATTTATCATTGCCCACTGGGCTTATATTAGAACTTGAAAACTGTTTGTATGTGCCTTCTATTTGTAGAAACATTATTTCTGTTTCTTGTTTAGACAAGAAAGGTTTTTCATTTACCTTTAAAGACAATGGTTGCTCTTTTGGTTTGAATGACATTACCTATGGTGTTGCACAGCTATTTAACGGTTTGTATGTTCTTAATTTAGATACTCCTATCTTGAATATAAATAACAAACGACTTAAAACTAATGACTCAAATCAAACATACCTTTGGCACTGTCGTCTAGGCTATATAAACGAGAAACGCATTTCCAAGTTACATCAAGATGGTTTCTTGGATCAGTTTGATTTTGAATCATATGATGAATGCGAAGCTTGTTTACTAGGCAAGATGACTAAAGCTCCTTTTACCGGACAGGGTAAGAGGGCCACCATACGACTAGAACTAATACATAGCGATGTATGTGGTCCTATGAGATCGATGGCAAGGGGTGGCTATTTCTACTTCATTA
Source organism: Kitagawia praeruptora (assembly GCA_037693485.1). Taxonomy (NCBI): domain Eukaryota; kingdom Viridiplantae; phylum Streptophyta; class Magnoliopsida; order Apiales; family Apiaceae; genus Kitagawia; species Kitagawia praeruptora. Next base: position 22,763,662 of record CM075347.1, read on the forward strand.
CGTTTACTGATGATTTCAGTAGATACGGATATGTGTATCTTTTGAAGAACAAATCCGAAGCATTTGAAAAGTTCAAAGAGTATAAGGCAGAAGTAGAAAAGCAAACTGGCGAAAGCATAAAAACTCTAAGATCTGATCGAGGAGGTGAATACTTAAGCCATGAGTTTAAGAACTATTTGAGGGAGTGTGGTATTGTATCACAACTCACTCCTCCTGGAACACCACAATGGAATGGGGTTTCTGAAAGGAGGAATCGTACCTTGTTGGACATGGTGCGATCAATGATGAGTCAAGCAGATCTTCCAATTAGTTTCTGGGGTTATGCCCTGGAAACGGCTGCATATACACTAAACCGTGTTCCTATTAAAACGGTTCAACAAACTCAATATGAGATATGGACAGAAAAACGTCAAAGCATGTCCTTTATGAAAGTATGGGGATGTGAAGCGTTTGTGAAACGCCTAATGTCAGACAAGCTTGGACCAAAATCTGAAAAATGTATTTTTGTGGGATACCCAAATGAAACAAAGGGTTATTCTTTCTATAATCCTTCAGAGAACAAAGTAATTGTTGCTCGAACTGCTGTATTTTTAGAAAGAGAGCTAGTCTCTAGAAAAAACAGTGGGAGGAAAATAGATCTCGATGAAGATCGAGAACCACTTGATAACATTGAACCTGAGATGGAGCATGAGCAAGATATACAAGATAACACTGCTCAAGAAACACAGGTCGTTCGTAGATCTAGTAGGACTCGCTGTGATTCAAGAAGAAATTATGGATTTCTCCTAATTGAAAATGGCGATGTGATGCTCAAAGATCAAGATGAGCCTCTCACCTATCAAGATGCTATGAACTCACCAGACTCTAAGAGATGGCAAGAAGCCATGAATTCTGAAATGGATTCCATGTATGAAAACCAAGTATGGACTTTGGTTGATCCACCTGAAGGGGTAAAACCTATCGAGTGCAAATGGATTTTCAAGAAGAAAATCGACATGGAAGGTAACATACAGACCTATAAAGCTCGACTGGTTGCAAACGGTTTCAAACAAATTCATGGTATTGACTATGATGAAACCTTCTCACCAGTAGCAATGATAAAATCCATCAGAATTATGCTTGCAATAGCGGCTTACTATGATTACGAGATATGGCAGATGGATGTCAAAACAGCCTTCCTTAATGGAAGCCTTGAAGAGGATGTGTACATGACACAACCTGAAGGTTTTAGAAATCCAAAGGATGCTGGAAAAGTATGTAAGCTGCGTAGATCCATTTATGGATTGAAGCAGTCCTCTCGGAGATGGAACATCCGGTTTGATGAAATAGTCAAAGGTTTTGGCTTTATTCAGAACATGGATGAACCATGTGTTTAAAAAAAGTTTAGTGGGAGCCATGTGGCATTCCTAGTATTATATGTCGATGATATATTAATAATAGGGAATGACATTCCTTTTCTACAGGCTGTAAAGAATTGGTTAGGACAAAGTTTCTCTATGAAAGACTTGGGCGAGGCTACCTATATATTAGGGATCAGGATCTATAGAGATAGATCAAGAAGATTAATCGGCTTAAGCCAGAGTACATATATTGACAAAATTTTGCATCGTTTTGGAATGCAAGATGCAAAAAGGGGATATGTCCCTGTATCTCATGGGATAACGATCTCAAAAGAGAATGGTCCTAAATCATTGGATGATAAAGACCGCATGAGTAAGATACCATATGCTTCAGCAATTGGATCTATCATGTATGCAATGATATGTACTCGTCCGGATGTCTCGTATGCTTTGAGCATGACGAGCAGATACCAGTCTAATCCAGGTGAAGGTCACTGGACGGCGGTCAAGAATATTCTTAAGTACTTGAAAAGGACTAAGGATTCATTCTTGGTGTATGGAGGAGAAGAGAAGCTAACGGTAAAGGGTTACACGGATGCTAGTTTTCAGACTGACAGAGATGACTCTGTGTCTCAGTCTGGATTTGTGTTTTGCCTAAATGGAGGTGCTGTAAGCTGGAAAAGTTCGAAGCAAGAGACAGTAGCTGATTCTACAATGGAATCCGAGTATATTGCTGCATGTGAGGCAGCCAAGGAAGCTGTATGGTTACGGAAGTTCATTACAGAACTTGGTGTCGTTCTATCGATCGCAGATCCCATAGATCTTTACTACGATAATAATGGAGCTATAGCACAGGCCAAGGAGCCGAGAGCTCATAGCAGAACAAAGCATATACTTCGGAGATATCACCTTATTCGAGAGATAAATGATAGAGGGGATATTCACATATGTAAAGTGCATACTGATGATAATATTGCAGACCCGCTGACTAAGGCTCTGTCGCAGCAGAAGCATGAATGTCACACTAGTAGCATGGGTATTCGATACATGGGTGATTGGCTCTAATGCAAGTGGGAGATTGTTAGTATTGGTGCCCTAGAGGCAATGCAATACATTATATTTATGTTTGAGTGATTTTATATATTCAATATATATATGTTTATTATTGGCTTTATTTACTGCGAAATAAATAAAGTATAATAAATGTCCTTAGAATCTTGATACAAATTATATAGTTGCAAGTATGTGACTTGAACATGAGATTATATAATGATTGTATCATATTCTTAAATGTCCCTAGCCGAGTATTATTATTAATTAGGACAATAATAATACACTGAGGCTAGTATGATAATTGACTGATGACCACATCTCATTGGTCATTAGTATGAAGATACTAAAAGCAATGCATAGGTAACTGTACGAGTACAGGGTACTGGACAGACCCACAGTGAGATACATCATGGTAAATAATAAATGTGTCATATGTAATCTCATAGTGATAATGGTGTAATGATCCTTAGACCTGAAGTCGTTATAATTCTACATGAGAATTAATATATTTTGAATTCGTCAAAAGTTATCTTTAGCCGGATAATGAAAAAGGTGAATATCGGATATATTATGAATCATGTGAGAAATATGAACGATCTAGATGGGATTTAAATCTCCTGATAAAGGAGTGATATTATCGGCCTCTTGTTTGAGTGAGACTATGAAATGCATGGCCATGCTCAAATGTTGATTTGATTAAATAGTCTACTCATCGATCAAGAAAATGAAGATTAAATTATGAAGAGGATGACACATTACATGCCTCGAGTTTAATCTATAATATCATAATTTAAAGGGATTATATTACATGGAACATTAGTCATAAAAGGTTAATTGAATCGTTGATTTAATTATTGTTTTATTGGGTAGCAATAATGTGTTACTAGACGCCGCTTATTGTTTATAATTTTATTAGAGAATGAAATTATTGCCAATGAAATAATAACCTACAGGGTCACACACAAAGAATGTTTAAAAGGGAAATTAATTTATTTCATGAATTTAAATTAATAATATTTTAAATTATGATTTTAAATTAATAATAAATAATAATTCGAATTTTATAAAATTAATTAAGTGAGACTTGATTAGTTAAAGATAAAATTTGAAGATGTATTTTCTTGACTTATTTGATTAATTAAGTATGACTTAATTAATTTATTTAAATAAATAAGATTTGTTTAAATAAAAATGGCCTAATTGTTTAAGGCTCCACTTTGCTTTATTTCTCTTTATAAACCAAGTATTGGCAAGTCTTCAAAAAACAACCAAACTGAAATTTTCAGTTCATATACACAAGAGAGAAATCAAGTTCAAGTCAAGAACACATCCGGATTATTTATTTTGGCTAGTACCAAATTCCGTGGCGTAATCGTTCGACGATTCAAGCAAGCATTCAAGTGTGGATACCGGTGGAGGAGTTAGACTTCTAGCTCTCAAGATCAACAAGTTTTGCTCTCAAGATCAACAAGCTAGGATCTCCATTTGTCATCCATTGGAAAGCTTTATCAAGGTACAATCTTGTTCTTGAGAATTTTTATACCATGATCATCATTTTATACATGGATCTGGGACTTGGAATTCGTTTTTAATTGTTATTTACGTATTATCCGCTGTGTTTTCATGCCCGAATTCCAACAGATATACCCCAAATGTACACACAATGGAGTCCACCACTTGACCAAGTAAATATGTAGACGATCATGTTCTGTTCAGCTACAGAGTATCATATGTAAACATCTATACAAATATTGCTTGTATACTTTTATTTAAATTTTTAAATAATTATATAAGTAATTTATCATGATAACAAATATTGCATTATAAAAATTAGGTATCATGATAACAAATATTGCCTAATAAATATTGGCAAGGCACGCCTGCTGATGCTGTTTTTGGGTAGTACTGCTGGTGGTGCTGGTGCAACATCTGAAAGTGGCTGTGGTGCCTGTGCCGGTGCTGATGATGATGCTGCTGGTGGCACCTCCCCACAGTCTCCTATAGGAAGAAAAACCCGTCAACGGCAAATCAAAGCAATGGAAGCGTTGCTCTGTACAAATTAATGAAGGTTATACAATAATGTGTGTGTACATATATGTAGTAATGTTCTATTATGCTAGTTATTTTTAAACATTCCAATGTGTATAACTAGTAAAGATGCAGATGGTTCGGGCACTCTTGACCAAGAGAATACAATGGAGTCTTGTCTACTTGAGAAAACTGATGGTCCTAGTAAGCTGATGATTTGAACTCTAATTGTGATAATATAATCTGACCTGATAACTTACTACAAGAAATTTGTCTTTTACCTACCAATTGTAAAAGTAGGTAAATCCTATATATTGGTAGGCAAATATATTATAAGGCAATAGCAGCCGTGCCATGCACATATATTATAAGGCAATAATTGTTATAATGATAGTTTACTTTTAAAATTATTTAAAATTTATACAAATTAAATAATTAAAAAAAATTCATTTAGATCAATACATATATAGATATTATCAAAAGGGATTTGTATAAAAACTTGTTTTTACATAATTTTTTTGTTTTTTTAATTTGTATAAATTAATAAATTAACAATTGTGCAAAAGAATTTGCCATCCAAAAGTTAAAGTTAAATAATTAAATATGCAACTAAAGTTTGAAAACATACACAAATATCATATAACAATAGCAATAACCAAATAATAAAAATAAAACTAGAACAAAAAAATTATTTATGATTATATTAAAGAGAAACATATGTTTGTTTGGTCAGCATAACAGCTTCACTCCATTTCTCTTCAAATAATTGTTTATATACAAAAAAAATTGAAAATTTATCTTTAAACAAAAGAGTTTAGTTTTTTGTTTTCATTTCATGATCCCAAAAAATAAAATGACAAAACTGAAACATTTATCACATTCAGCTTACATATATATATCAAAACAAAATGAAATACTATAAACAACTTACATATATATATCAAAACAAAATAAAATACTACAAACAATTCGAAAGAATTGTAGCAAACATACAAATTTTAAAAAAAATATAAATTCAATAGTTCCAACTCTAAAAACATTGCAATGAATCATTTGCATATTCAAAGCAGGAGTGGTATCCCAAATCACATACATGTACATATATAAATATAAAAAGTGACACATATCTTGGTGAAGAAAATGATAAAGAAGATTGTGTGTTGGGAAGATAGCGGCGAATAGAAATTGGGTTAGGGTTTTATATTGTGAGTTAGAATGACAGCCAATTGATAATATATATAGCTGATGAAGAATGTTCTAGAAATGGGCCGTCTGGGAAGAATGTTCTAGAAACGGGTCGTCTGGGCAATGTTCTTGAAATGGGCTTTGGATTTTTTTTTCTTGGGCTCTTATAAAAGATATTAAACTTCAGCTAGTTTTTATAGCTATAAAATGTTATTTCAATGATATATAATAATAATGATAAAATATAACAAATTAATATTTTATGATTAAATAAATTAGTTTGAAAGAATAATATTAATAGAACATTATTTTATATATTATAATAATTTGAATCAAAGATTAAATGATTTAGAACATGATTTTATATTTATAATAAGTGAACATATATATAAAGTGTAGTAAACATTAATTTTTTAAATTTTTTTACCTTTAATTAATTGATTATATTTTCAAATGTTATTAATTCTAGAAGAACACAAATACTGAAATAGAGACCAATTTTTTTTAAAAAAAAGTTAAATAAAAAGAATTAAACTTGAAGAAAAATCACGTTCAATAAGTATTTAAACTAGAGTATTTACCAAAAATACTAGGTTTAAAGTTTCTATTTGCAAAAATACCATCTTCTTTAATTAATTGCACATTTACTATCTTATACTTTCTTAATTGCAAATTTACTAAACTAAATTTCAAAATTGCAAAAATACTAACCCCTCCCCCTTGCTGTCCAGCCGACTTCAACACTTTTTTTTTAAGGTGGGGTGATATTTTGGTGAATTTGGGTTGCAACTGAATTCAACTGAATGCAACCACATGCAATTTTTTTTTAAGGTGGGATGATTTTGGTGGATTTGGGTTGCAAGGCCATATTCAACTAAATGCAACTAAATGCAACCACATTCAATTGAATGCAACCTCATGCAACTTTTTTTTAAGGTGGGGGATTTTTGTGGATTTGGTTTGCAAGATCCCGCCAGGTAGGGGTGAGTATTCGGTTTTAACCGAACCGAACCGAATTTTATTTCGGTTAACCGAAACCAAAATTTCAGAAAAATAAAAACCGAAAACCGTACCGAATTAAATTCGGTTTCTAAACGAACCGAAATATTTATTTCGGTTATTACCGAAAACCGAAATATAAAACCGAATTTTAAATTCAATGCAAAAAAAACTGAATAATAAGTTCCTTACAAATTAAAATTACATATCAAGCAAGTTACAGATTTAAAAGAGTCTAAATTAAAACTTGAAAGTAGTCAAAATACAGTTCAAGTGAAATTACAACATTCAACCAAATTAAAAGTTTGAAACTTCAAATTACAAGATAATAGTTTGATTGTTTGAGAAGTGAAACTCCAAATCACTGAATCTCTGCCCTCTACCCTCCAGGCCTCCATTGATATACATCTGCAAATGAATAAAACCAGTGACAAAAGCAACCATGTAACTTAGGAATGTCCTAAGAAATCTTACACAATACATTCGACAAAAATAAAAAAAATCTTATTGACAAACATAAAATCTTTAAAGTTTAGGACTTAAATTGTAAAATTTAAAATTAAATGTGACTAGAACAAGTCCAAAACTAGAAAATGACTATATGCCTTATATTGATTATTAACAAGTACAACAATGTCAATCTTTCTGCTATTCTCTGCTATTCATTTGGTAACAATCTAGTGTATTCATTTTCTGCTGTTAGTTCATCCGTACCAAACTGTATACAATTTATTTACTAGTTTAGTCTATCTTTTAATAAATGAGCAGGCTCTATCCCTCAGTTCCCTTCTGCATAAAAGCATATCTTAATATTCATAAGAACAATAAAGATTTACAGAAATGGCATGTAGAAAATTGGTGACTAATTTATTGTTCCATTTCAATATATAACAGACTCATGTTAGGAGACTTAAGCCTCCGAATTTTATTTAAAAAAGAGAAGAGAAGATGCATATCCGCATCACGTTTAGCCAATAATCTTTGAAGATGTAATTGTGAAATCGTATGGTACTTAATATACCAATCAAATCAGTCAGTTGGGAGATTTCTGGTGAACTAATCATATCTTAAATACTGCAAGTGTCAACAATACTCCATGTTCCAGATTATAGCTACATTGAAGGTTAACTTTAACTAGCTAGCCTAGCAGCACAAAATAGAAATAGAGATAATACATTACTACACTATCAGGTGTGAAGCAATTGGGACCTAGTGCTGACATGGCAAGTGGGACCCACTACTGACGTGGCATGTGGGACCCACAGCTGATGTGGCATGACAGGCCCCACTTCTGACATGGCAAGTGGGACCCTCATGCTGACATGGCAGGTGGGCCCCACATGCTGACGTAGCATGCCAGCTGGACTGTTGCTGACGTGGCATGCCAACTGGACTGTTGTTGACGTGGCATGCCAGCTGAACCCATTGATGATGTGGCAAGCTAGTGGGACCCACTTAGTGACGTGGAATTATAATTTTATATAATGCCAAATGCAACGCCTTTTTGGTGTTGCATTTGCATGCTCTGGTGTTGCATTATATGTCAGATGCAACGCTTATTGATGTTCCTTTAGATGCCAAAAAGCGTTGCAGTATGGGGTCTAACAGAACGCTCGTGGATGCAACGACCCCTGGTGTTGCATTTGGTCTAACGCAACGCTTTTTTGGCCTAATGCAACAGTAAACATGGCGTTGCATATGTGCGTTTTTGGTGTAGTGCAAGATGCTCTTGAGAAAAGAAGAAACTAAAAATACTTACGGGTCTGGACAAACTACATGATCAGAATTCAGACATGTGCTTTCTTACTAACAATGTCTAGTCACCTCTTTTGTTTTGCAGCTCTTTGAAGTCCTAACTATCTAAATGGAAATTTATACAAGCAGTGACCATATCACCAACACAAGCAGAAGGCACATAGCTACCAGTGCCACACTACCACAGTGCCACTGGTAAAAGAAAATAGAACAGACTACAGAGACATAGCAAAACAGAATAGACTATAGAGACAATCTTAAGAAAACATCTACTGGTATACAAATAAAACAGAAAATACCTACTGTTTGTTATGGTTGTCCAGTTCCATCAATTGCATTGGTTGATGCTGCATTTGACACTCCATCCACATTCATTTTCTCAAGTGCTAAAAATAAATTGAGAAAAAAAAAGTATCAGATTAATACCTAAACATAGCATATAAGGATACAACATAATTTAAATAGGAAAATAGCATACCTTCATCAAGTTGTCTCATTTCTTCGGGATCCTCTTCAACATTAATAGATTTTTCGGTTCGCCTCATCAAATCTTGAGCACAAATAAGAGCTTTAACCATTTTAGGTCTTAATGAACTCCTAAAATCATTAAGTACTCTACCACCCGTGCTAAAAGCCGATTCCGAAGCTACCGTGGATATTGGAAAAGCTAAAATATCCCGAGCCATTTGGGACAAAACGGGAAATCTTATTGAATTATTTTTCCACCTATATCAAACCCATTGGAATCCTTAAATGTTCTTTTTTCACTCAAATATTCTTCCAAATCCGATGATGCACTACCATCACTTGAAACCATTCCATTATTTCTCAAATTGCATCCACAATAATTGAGATGGATGCACTTGGTCAAGATTTTCTTCATTTATTTGCTCTCTAGAATGATCCCTTTGTTTGTTCGGTGCAATTCTAGATTTGTATTCATTGAACAATTTATTTAATTTATTTAATGTTTCTTCTAAAGACTTTCGATCCCATCAACCCCCCAACATCTTCTCCATACATATGTTTAAGCATACACACCACAAATTGTAACTTATGCCTTGGATCAAGTACCACCGCAATAAACAAAAGACTATTCATATTTGTAAGATCTCCCCAATACTTGTTAAACTTTGCCAACATCTCCTTCCAATGGTATACATTTGAACATTACTACCATATATCCATTCATTCAAGATGGAATGAATGGCATATATCTCATGTAAAAAACAACTAGAAGTAACATATGATGTTCCCGAAATCTTTAAAGTAAGATCGTAGAAGATTTTCAAGAATTTAGCAAATCTTCTCACGGTAACCCAATTATCATCACTCGTAGGCCTACCATCAACATTATTTACCTTGTCCTTGAGATGTTTTTTATACCTAGGATCTTGCATATCATACCTATCAAATGCTCTTTTATATTTTTCCGCAACATCTAACATTTCATAGTTTGAATTCCATCTAGTATCCACATCAAGAATCAAAGATTTTTTACTCTCAATTTTTTCATATTTTGTACATTCCATAAACTTTGCCTCTCTAGCAGGTGATTGTCTCACATATTTCATGGCATTTCTCACCCTACTAATTGAATCATTAAATATCCCCAATCCATCCTTAACAATCAAATTTAAAATATGAGCAACACACCTTAAATGCAAATGCTCACAATTTAAAACACTAGTATTCCAATTACCAACTCTATCTTTTAACTTTTGCAATGCAACATCATTAGAGGTGGCATTATCTACCGTGATAGATAACACCCTAAGAATTCCCCACTCTACCAAACACTCCTCGATTGCCATTACAATGTCCTTACCTTTATGACTACAAATTGGACAAAATTTTAGTATTCTTTTATGCAACTTCCAATCTTTGTCAATAAAGTGTGCCGTCAAACACATATAGTTAATGTTTTGATTAAAAGTCCAAGTGTTCATAGTTAGGCAAAGACGTTGTGTTGGTTCAATCAATAAGCTTTTTAAATCATTTCTTCGAAGGGATACATTCCATAACAATCACGTGCAACCGTCCATCTAGATGAAATTTGAAACATTGGTTGTACGGTAGCCATAAATTCTCTAAAGCTCGACCCCTCCCCAAATTTGAATGGTAACTCATCAACAATAATCATCTTAATGTACTTCTCTCTAGCCAAATCTTTGTTATAGGTCCAACTAGTCAATGATGAGAGACCACTCTCTTTGGAAGTTTGAAAAACTAATTTAGATTGATGATCTTCAACATTATATGACTTGCAACGTTTCAAATGACTATGCAAAATACTAGTACCATTATTTGAAGAATTCGCACTTAAATCCTTACCACAATGTTTGCACTTAGCTTTTGTCAAGCCTTCCTCATTCTTGTATTTGGTGAAATGATCCCACACAGAACTTCTAGCTTCCATTTGCTTTCGCTTCTTTGGTTTCGAAGCTACTGTTTCATTTTCAGTGTGAGTTTCGAAGTCCGCTTCTAAATTACAGTATCACTGTCTCTGCCTTCCATCTAAAAATACCACAAAATAATTAAATTAATCCCACTGACGCACTGACTACTGACTACTGACCAGTGGCAGCCACTGTAGTGCAAACAACTTTAACAAAGTTAAATTAAGCATAATTAACTTTAACAACTCAAAGTCTCAAATAACAAGAAATATAAAGATTTAGTGATACACTCGATTAAAAGATTCACTCAAAGACTTGATTTATTCACTCAAAGACACGATTTAGTGATATATCTATAGATATTTATAGATATATACATATATATATATATAGACAAACAAAATCACAAATTAATAGATATACATAGTAATATAGATTTCGTATTTACGAACCTTGAAGTTGAAGGGCTGAAGGCTTGAATCTTGAATTGAAGATTTGATTCTTCGATTAAATATTTGATTCTCTCGCAGCACTGCAACAGGGTCGATTACTTTGTTTAATTGTTTAGGTGCAATTGAATTAGGTTTACTATCTGAGTAGTGAGTATACTGATATTTTTATTAATAATATTTTATTGTATAAATTCGGTTATTTCTTCCAGTTTTTCGGTTAACCGCGGTTAAAAATCGAAAAACCGAAATTTCTGAAAAAGTTGAACCGAAAACCGAACCGGAATAGTAATTTCGGGTAACCGAACCGAATTGTTTCGGGTTTTTTTTTTCGGTTTTTTGGTTAACCGAACCGAATGCACACCCCTACCACCAGGGGCCATATTCAACTAAATAGTAATAATAGTGAGGAGTCGGTAACTACAATAGTAAAATAATTCAAAGGATACGTCTAGTTAAATTTATGAGAAGTAGTAATTTAATTTAAAATTGTATTGAAACAAAATTTATTTGATTTGATATTTTAAATATAAGGGACATGTATTTTGGGACGGAGAGAGTATTACAAAATAAATTATTAAAAGACATACGCTTTAATTTAAATTTTTAAATCACTGATTATATCCTTATATATAATAAGCGTAAGAGTGATCTTATCCACAATTTTGGTCGCTGTACTACCAAAATAATCTCAACCGTTGAATCTAATCTTTTTAAAAATAGACGATCAAGATTATATCTTTGTAAAAAGAAAATTATAATCTAAAAAAGATATAATTATAAAAGGTTGCATTAGAAGTGATTTTTAGAAATAAAATTATAATCTAAAAGGATATAATTAAAGAAGTTTGTATTAGAATTGAATTTTGTAAGGAAAATTATAATCTGAAAAGGATATAATTAAAAAATATTGTATTAGAATTGAATTTTACTTATTTTTTTATTAGTATTAAAAAAAATTCATGTTTACTATTTGGGCTCAATCTTAAAATCTAGAAATCATATTTTGATGATTTTATAATCCAAGCAAAGCTCATAAAACTATTTTTAATTTAGTGATGATTTAATATTTATTATTCAAATGGAAACACTAAGAATCTCAAGAGAAAAAATATAATTACCAATTTTTAATTAATCATGTTCAATGTAAAATTCCTACATTGATAATGCTATTCAACGTAAAAAAACCTAATTAGATATGATTTAAATCTTTAACATACATCTTTTCGTATTTCAGTATAAATACAATTTTTAATTTATAACATATTAAAAAATAAAATATTTTTTTATACAAGATCCAATGGTTTTCATCTATTTATTTTAAGATCTAACGGTTCTCATTTATTTTATTGTGCGAAGGACCAGACTACCTATAATCAAAGTTTTGGACAAAATCCTTCTCACACTTATTATTAAAATTGTTTTTGGTTGTTAGTATAACTATCTTCAAATAATAATAAAGGTATTTTGATAATCAAAACGAATTATAAGTAGAATTCATAAATCAGATTGAATTTTCAACGTAAAAAATCGTTAATTTCTTCTATCTTTTGTTTCTGCACATATTTAATTGGAAAATAATTGTTAAACCAACACTAAATTAAAGATTATTTTATAAATTTCACGTGAAATCAAATTTTAAGAATTTAAAATAGAGTATAAATATTAAATCTTATATATATCAAATTTTTAACGACAGTTTGATATCTAAGTTAATAACATATAAAATTAAAAAAAAAAAAAAATATATATATATATATATATATATATATATATATATATATTAAAAAAGGAAAGTAATGATAAATTTCAAATCGGTAGTTCAACCTATTTAATCCGATAAGCAATTTTTGTAACACTGCCACAAAATCGCAACTAAACAACGTAGAAACTACTAACAAAAGTTGTTAACAATAGAAGAAAAGAACTAAAGACCAAAACTTTAAACTCTAGGACAATTACGTCTATCATTCTATGCTGTCAAACCCACATGAGTATTATTATCAGAACTAGGCAACACTTGAAAATCCACAATTTCAAATTTTCATCTTTGATCGTAATCTGTTAGAAATCATTTCACCCAAAATCTTAAGGTGTTGGGGAAGGCCTTTTCAAGGATCTTATACTCGTATATATTTAACATTTCCCCTCACTCGCAAGCCCACTATGGGGGAGCCCATTTTTGGAGCAATTCCTTAGTGCCAAATTAAATTGAGAATATTGGGGGTGGTGGGGTTCGAACTTGAGACCTCAACACCAGAGCTCTGATACCATGTTAGAAACCATTTCACCCAAAACTTTAAGGTATTCTTATACTCGTATATATTTAACATAATCCATAAAAAAACAAAAAAAGGTAATCATTTTAATATCTCAAAATCTCCTTTCAAAAATCTCTCCAGAACTTTGCCTGCGCGCTTTCCAGTTTTACAGTGTCATTTGCCCTAAAAAATCTTGTTTCTCCCTCTTCTACACCTGCATGCATGCATTTTCAACATTTGAAAATTAACGTACAAATATGAATAATAATGCTTGAACATTTATATATAATCAAATGCCAGAGTACATAGAATTTAATTCTTTATATTAGAAACTTGCAAAGATCGACACTCAATTGCTTAATTTATTCATCGAGCTTAATCACGGAGGTCTCTGAAATAGCTTTTTGGGTCGCTCTCAAAATCTTTCCTGAACATGAAACTATCTTGACCGGGTGCCTTCATCACTTCCTTGCCCCATCCCTGGACATTTGTTCCAGAGGACCAACCGGAACCTTTTTGCATACCATCAGCTTTTGTGCTCACCGAAGCAGTAGTTTTTATGCTTGAAGAACCGCCCATTTTCGCACTTTTAGAACCCGCCATTTTCTCACTCTATGCACCTAATACTTGTTGGAATTCAGAGCATCTCCAACAGTTATAGCTAAAATCATTAGTTATATAATGATTATCTAAAAATTTGTTGAACTGTAAGATGTTTTACTCCAAAGGTATTACCTATATTTTAAAGATAGTATTTTATTATTATTTTATTTATATATATATATATATATATATATATATATATATATAAGTAAATAAGATCGATGATGTGTCACGATATAAGTGAAGATAACACTACAAGAAATGCGGACATTTCCGACCACTACGTATTGGTCGGAAATGAGAACTTATAACCGACTGCACAGACCGACCACGTATTAACGGTCGGAATTACGATATAACCGACCACATTCGGTTGGTTTTGGTAGAAGCGGGCCCCGGCATTTTGCTGGTTGTTGACACGTCACCCAGAAAAGGGTCCCAGTTGACACGTCATTGACATTTCCGACCACAGTCGGTCGGTTTTGTTGGCAGTGGGCCCCCACTGTTTACTGTTTGCAAACGCCCCATCCCACGTCACCCATGAAAGGGCCCCAGTAAACACGTCAGCAGCATTTCCGACCGACATATTACCGACTGTATAACATAAAACCGACCGATTTGAATTTATTTATTTATTTATTTATTTTTATTGTGGTTTCATTAGATTCATCCAGCTTGCCCGTGAATGGCGCATTCTGTAGACACGTAACCGACCGATTGGACCTATATAACCGACCGTTTACGGTCGGTTATGAGTCTGCTCGTTTTTTAAATATCATATCACCTTTTCTTTTAAAGCAGTTTGGATCATACCACCTTAGCTTTATGTTTTTGATATCTTTTTTAAGAAACACATAAAGAAGTAGAAGAAGAAAAACTTAGAAGATAAAGGTAAGTATATTTATATTTGGATTTTGTGATGAAATGTTGAATCATTTACTTCATTTTTTTGTATGTGTATATTTACTTCATTCATGTTTGGTTTTTGTATGTATAAAGGAAGTGAAGGTGAGAAGATATAGAGTTGAAGAAAAAGAAGTTGAGGTAATTTTCTTGTTATTTTCTTGAAGTTTTAAATGTGGAGGAAAAAATCTATGAATGTATTTTGATTTATAAAATGACTTATGCAAATATATGTGCTTGTATATTCAAATTGAGTTATGAGATATATATGTGGTTATATATGTGTTTGTATATAAAATGGGTTAAGAAACACATACATGTTTTTATGTAGATGTCAAGCAAAGATCGTAGTTGGATGAATCGTCGGTTAGAGAGTAATCGAATAACACTTACTCCGGAGTATAGATTGGGTGTTGAGAAATTCTTAAAATTTGCAATTGAAAATAATGGAGTGGTTGAAGGTTTGATGAAATGCCCTTGCGTTAATTGTAAAAATGGAAATTGGGAGACTATTAAGAATGTTAAATATCATTTGATTGCTAGTGGCATTTGTGTGGGTTATAAAGTTTGGACACATCATGGAGAGTCATTACGACAAAATCGAACCTCACGTCGTGTAGAAAGAGAGGTTGAAAAATCGGTAGATATGGAGGCAATGTTAAGAGATGTTGGAGCCCAAATTATTAGTGATGCATTTGATTCCAATAATAGTACTAGTAATGCTAGTGCTAGTAGAGTAGAAGAGGCTCCTAATGCGATTGCTTCCGAGTTTTATAAAGAAGTTAATAGATGTGGAACGCCCCTCTATCCGGGAAACACAAATTATACAAAATTGTCTTTTTCTACGAGATTGTTGCATTTTAAAAATGCATCACATTGTAGTGAGAAGTCCTTTAATTTGTTACTTGAGATTATTGGCGATGTTCTTCCACAAAATCACGTGTTACCATCTACTTACTATGAGGTGAAGAAAATGGTGAAGGAATTGAAGTTGTCATACGACAAAATTGATGCATGTGAAAATAATTGTATGTTGTATTTCGGGGATGACAAAGACAAATTGATTTGTGATCATTGCAAAAAGGATCGGTACAAAGAAGCAAATGGGAAAAAGAGTACCACCATTCCAAACAAGATCTTAAGACATTTTCCTCTTATAAGTCGTCTACAACGACTATTTATGTCGGAACATACGGCTAAATACATGACATGGCACAAGGATAGAGAGGTAAAAGAGGGAGAAATTAGTCACCCCGCGGATGGAGATGATTGGAAAAATTTTGACATTCGACACCCATCATTTGCCAAGTTGTCCGTACTAGTGTCGCTGCTGCCCAAGCTGACCCGGGTCACTTTCAACGAGAGCTTAATACTGAGGAACTAGAGAGTCTAGCTAGGAATCTGATTGAGGTTTCTGATCCTGAGAGTCGAGGCAACTTTAACATTGCGTTCTTTCGGGAGGTGGTCAGCATTGTCTCTACAATCATGAGCGATATTTGTAACAAATATGAGGCGGGGACACGAGCGGTAAGCCTATGTACCACTCTAATTTTATCAACATATGAAAAGACTCACCTAGTGGTTTTATGTTTTACACTGTTTATTTTTATCAATTAAAAATAGTAGTAAATAGATTTTAAAATGTTCCTTATTATTTCAGTGTTGAATTCATATCAGTTAGATGACGAGTTAAATAGATTTAAAATGTTCCTTAATATTTCAGTGTTGAATTCATATTAGTTAGATAACGAGTAATGCAATTGATGTTGAATTCAGTGTAAAAAAAATTCTAAACCTGCAATATTATTATTGTCCGTGTTAGTCGACTCAATGCCTTCTTGCTTGTCACCTGCCATAAACTCTTGTTGGAATTTTGGTAGTGTTTGAATATGTAGATCACTGCTTTGATACCAAAGTATTTGCAGATTTTACTTGATATTAAAACAAGTTATAGAAGTACATATATATAGCATGATGTGATTATAACACCTATCCTTCAACATAAAATGATGTGATTATTGAGTTTAACTGACCGTTAGGATGATATGTTGATATCCAAGTGATGTGCTAGTGTCTAAGCTGTTAGTTCGAGTTAATTGCAGTGATGTAGTGTAATTCTGCCCTGTTTAGTGATGTAGTGTAATTCTGCCCTGTTTTGACTTTGCTGAATTCTGCAAACATTTGGCTGGAATTCTTATAGAGTTATGTTCGGTCAAGTGGTATAAACTGGATACCTTTGTTGTAGGTTGATAAATAAGTAATTGTAGTGAGTTTTGATGGGGTTTTGAATATTGGTTGGTTCGTTTTGGTTGTTTACAGTCAAGAGTATTTAACCACTTAGGTCTATGTGATATTCATATTTATTGTTTGACTTAGGCGATTGAGGAGGCGAATAGGGAATTCACGGACGGGGAAAGTTCAGAAAATGATGTGTCTGGGGGCGAGGATGATGCACGTGACGCGGAAGATCGTGGACCTGGCGGTGAAGACCATGGTGATGCTGGTGGAACTGGCGGCGAAGACCATGGTAATGCTGAGATGTAATATGGCTGTGGCCTGTGTGGAATGTGTTTTTAAGTACTGTTTATGGTTACTACTTTTGGTAGACTTTTTTTGTGAACTGTTATGTGTGGAATGCTTATAACTACTAGTATCATGTAACTTTTGTTAACGTTGGTGGCAACGTTAGTTAATTATCTGTTGGAACTTTGGTTTGTAATGGATGGATGGTTTAAGATGTTTTTGATGAATGGTTTATGATGCTTTTATATGTTGTTTTGTAATAAAAAGTAGCAGGTTTTCAATTGCCAAAATTCAGTTTTTCAGTTATTTATACGGCCCAGAATTCCGACCATGTGCATCATAAAACCGACTAGCTTCAATTTAAACCTGACCAATATCATACTACATTGGTTGGTTATAAATTGTTCGAGAACAAAAATAGTCTGTTAATTATAATACATTTCAGACCAGCCTTTTCCGAACCAATATGGTCGGTTATAATATGACGTGGCTCAATACACGTGGATGTCATGTCATCAAGTAGGGTCAAGTAAGTCTGATTTGGGAAAAAAATCTGACCAACATGACGGTCGGTTATAGGATGACGTGGCTTATTACACGTGGATACCATGTCAGCATGTGGGGTCAAGCAATACTGATTTTGAAAAAAGCCTTCCGACCAACAGGACGGTCGGGCTTCAGTCGGTTATATCCTCTAAATCCGACCGAGTGGTCATTTACGACCAGGGTTTAACCGAGCACTCGAATCGGTCGGTTGGTGGTCGGTTTTGAGCTTATTTCCGACCGAAAAAGCTTATATCTGACCAAATTTGATGGTCGGAAATGTGCGCTTTTCTTGTAGTGTAATGAATTATAGATATTATCTATATATTATAGATGTCCTCCAAATATAGAGGATGTCAAGATGATTATCTAAAAATTTACCTAACAAGAAATATGGTTGGAGAAGAAAAAATATACGTTAAACTAGGATGATCACATCTCTATTGTCAAACTTTTGACATAATAATCTCTAAAACAGAACTTAACAAAACTTGAAAATATAATTTTTAAAATTCTTATCTTTCATGCATATTGCATCTGAAAATCTCCATCTAAAAACTCCACGCACTAAAAATTTAATTGCTAGCACACTTTGAAGTTTAAAATTGTCTATTGACTGCCGTAAAATGTTTGCTTTGATCCTTGTTTTTCTCAATCAGTTGTACACTTTGTGCATATGCATACACATGAAATACATACATGCATGAATAATGCATGATTAATCGTACTAATTTGAAATAACTTTCAACGGCATGCACATGCATTAACAAAATCATGAGCATAGTAATAAATTAACCATATGTTAATAGGCTCCCGGTCCCTGGCAAACGTATGTCAGGGACTTTTTATTTAACATACAGCTTTTTAGTCGTTGGATGAACAATCCAACGGCTGTTATTTAAAAAAAACTGTACCGTACCACATAAAGTTTATGCGGTACGGAGTAATTACCAAAATGCCCCCTGTTTTCATATAAAAAATCTACTGTTCACCGTACCGCAAAAGGTTTCTACGGTACGTGAACAGTAAGGATATTTTGGTAATTTGCCCGTACCGCATAAAGTTTATACGGTACGGTGCGAATTTTTTTTTAAATCAGAGCCGTTAAAAGCCGTATGCTAAAAGGCGTATGCTAACTAACCCGTCCCTAGCATGCGTTTGCCAGGGACCGGACCCATGTTAATAATACTTACTTTCATATATAATCATTGCTGGAGTACATGGAATTGAATTACTTTCATATATAATCATTGCCGGAGTACATGGAATTGAATACTTCATATTAGAAACATTGCAAGGATCAACACACAATTGCTTAGTTTATTCATGTAGCTTAATCACGGAGACCTTTAAAATAGCTTTTCGGGTCACTTTCAAAATCCTTCCTGAACATGAAACTATCTTGACCGGGCGCCTTCATCACTTCCTTGCCCGATCCCTGGACGTTGGTTCCGGAGGACAAACTGGAACCTTTTTGCGAACCACCAGCTTTTGTGCTCATAGAAGCAGTAGTTTTTGTGCTTGAAGAACCACCCGTTTTCGAGCTTTTAGAACCTGCCATTTTCACTCTATGCACCAAATACTTGATGGAAGGCTTAAGTGGAGAGTTTGTTGGTTTATATAGGAAGGGACATATGGAACACACAGTCACATACGTTGTATAATGTGGGTTTTCGGAAGTGTAAAAGGTGGTTTCACGATGATCCAGTTTCCCTAGTTTTAGTTCCCAACGGAAATTAATTAATTAGCTAGGGATGGTTCAAGGGATGCAGTCTTTTCAATACACTGGATGTACCTGTAGTATCAGAATCTTACCTTAGTGATTTGTGTTCATGCAAATACGTACGATTATCTCATTTTTATGATAATAAAAACATTATACAATAAATATCATCGAAACCTTTTGCTCAAAAATGTTGATGGTTCGTATAAATTGTTTATATTTATAAATGTAAAGTATTGTAAGTGTTTTCTTTTACAAAAATGGAGACTTTTTCTTTGATACGGGTCGCTGATAAAGTCAGAAAAGTTGTAATAGTGCGGTTTTTCATGAAACTCTAATGAGTCGATTCATGCATGCATTGCTTAAAGAGTTCATAGTATTTACGTTGTTACTTTTCTGGATCATACACATCTTAGAGCAAGTCCAATAGCCTCATTGTATTTTTCTTATAAATATTATAAAATATTAAGATCTTAATGATTTAGGATATTATAAGGTATGATAACTCTAACAAATTTCCTTATATTTGATCCTTATAATTA
Source organism: Kitagawia praeruptora (assembly GCA_037693485.1). Lineage (NCBI taxonomy): Eukaryota > Viridiplantae > Streptophyta > Magnoliopsida > Apiales > Apiaceae > Kitagawia > Kitagawia praeruptora. The sequence continues at coordinate 22,783,968 of CM075347.1, forward strand.
TTAAATAATAAATACAAGGAAGGAAGGAAGAAAAAAAAAGAGGGAAACAATCGGAAAGAGGAGAGAAAATAATAATTTATTGATAAAAGTGAAATAAGAGATACCTTAAAGATAAGGGATGACATGATGTTCTTAACTTTTTAAGGAAAAGTTAAGAGATTGTTGAGCACAATTTTAGACCTTATTCCTTATATATACTAGCTTATAGCCCGTGCAAAGCACGGGTTGCTTTTAATTTTTTTTTTAAATTTAAATTTTTATGATTAAGTAAAATAAAAAACAATAACATGTGATGAATATAATTTATTTATTTTTTAATTTTTGGACTTATATAATAAATTTTATAAAATTAAAATTAATTAAAATTAAAGGATAACCAAAAAGAGGGGATAACCAAACTACAAATTATACATCTTTTTGCTTGCTTTTGATTTTTTTTTTAAATTTAAATTTTTATGATTAAATAAAATAAAAAACAATAACATGTGATGAATACAATTTATTTTTTTTTAAAATTTTTTGGACTTATATAATAAATTTTAATTTTACTATGTTGTTATTGAGATGCGAAATTTAATCTTTTTAAAAAACAATTTTTAGTATTACATCTAACAATTTTGATTAATATGATTTAAAAAAATGTAAAAATTAAGCTTCAAATGTATAACCAAAATGAACAAAACTACAAATTATAAGCATTTTACTTATCGGATCGCGTTTGGCCAAATCCAAATCCAAAGTTTTCGGATCGGATCGGGTTTGGATCTGGGTTTGAAAATCAAAATCCAAATCCAAATCTTCGGATTTTATCAGGTTTCGGATCGGATTCGGGTTTAAATCGGGTTTTTAATTCAAAATTCCAAAATTAAAATAATCACATTAAGCAAAACATAAAAGTACAAATATATTTAAAATTTAATATAAAAATATTTTAGTTGCATAAAAAATATAGAATATTATAAATAAAATTTAAAAACTATAAGAAAAATAAAGAATATATATATATTTATATAAATATATTAGAATTTTAATAAAAAAATAAGATTGTGATTCGAATAAATAAATCAAAATTGTGGCTTATATATATATATATATATATATATATATATATATATATATATATATATATATATATTATAATAACATATACACAAGACTTACATACCGAAAAATTAAATAAAAATAAACCCGTGTGATGCACGGATTTCTGTAAATATTATATGATTTTTTAATTAATTCGAATTACTTTTTTAAAATATGAATTTTGGTGGCTTAATTTTTTGAATGAGATGATTTGATAATAACTATGTAAATATTATCCGTGATATTTATAGGAAAAGAGGAATTTTAGTTAGAAAAAATTGAAAAAAATGATAAATTTTAGTTAAAAAAGGTAATCGGTTAATTATAAGTATTTATCAAATTATTATTTAATTTTATCAAATAGAATGCCGTGATTTAATTGAAAAAAGAGAGGTCTTAGTTAGAAAAAATTAAAAAGGAAATATGATTTAGGTGAAAAGGGTAATTGATTAGTTTATAGTAATTATAATTTAATTTATGTTATTTTACTAAATTTAATTGCTCGTAGTATCTTTAGATAGTGAGAAATTAATGTTGCCCGTGATATTTATAGGAAAAAGGAATTTTAATTATGAAATATTGAAAAGATGATACATTTTAGCTGAAAAAGATAATCTGTATTTATTAGTATTACTCCCTCCGTCCCATAAATAATGTCTTAGTTTTTTTCAAGTTTCTGACACACATTTCCACGCATATAGAAATCATAGTTGTAAGTATTATTTTTTCGAGTTTTTTGTTTCGTATAAAAATAGGATGTTCAAACTTTTGTACAAAACAAAAAACTCGAAAAAATAATACTTACAACTATGATTTTTATATGCGATGAAATGCGTGCCAGAAACTTAAAAAAAACTAAGACATTATTTATGGGACGGAGGGAGTATAATATTATTATTTATATTAAATAGAGCCACCCGTGATATAAGTGTAAAAAGTGATATTTTAGTTACAGAATTGAGAAAAGGTAACATGTTTTGGCTGAAAAAGATAGTTGATTAATTAATAGTAATTATAATATAATTATGTTATCTTATTAAAAAAATTGCTCGTAGTATTTATAAGAAAGGAGAAATTTTAGTTAGCTACAATATAAAAGATATTGTATTTTACCAGAAAATGGAAATTAATTAGTTAGTGAAAAATAGAAAAGGTAATATATTTAATCTAAAAAAAGGAAATTAATTAGTTAATAGGATGAATTTTAACTGTAATTAAGTAAGGATAAATAAGTAAAATCAATAGGTACCGACCAACCAAACTTTTAATATTTCAGCTTTTATATAATAGTATAGATTTGTTTTTTAAGTAATTTTTATTTAAAATTAATAAATTTGTTATTAAAAGGGAAGTTGATACCAGCGTGGATGGAGGTATTGTGCAGGGTGTTTCCGAGAGGTTTGGGAAACGGGTGAGTGTTTTATGTTCAGTATACAACTACAGTAGAACCTCGATAAATGAATATTCGATAAACGAATAACCTCATTAAATGAATAATTTTTTCTGGTCCCGATCGACATAATAGAGACAGTGTATTTTTGATCTCGATAAATGAATAATCTGGATTAATGAAAAAAAATTTCCAATCCCGAGCATATTCATTTATCAAGGTTTAACTGTATCAAGTATTAACGTGTATAGATTTATTTTTTTATTTTATATAATTAAAATTAAAGGATAACCAAAAAAAGGATAACCAAAAAGAGGGGATAACCAAACTACAAATTATACCCCTTTTTACTTATCATAGTAATATATATATATATATATATATATATATATATATAGCTTATAACCCGTGCGAAGCACGGGTTTCTTTTAATAGGTTATATAATTTATTTAGCATTATAATTATGTTTTTATATAATCCTTATTTTTAATAATTTTTTAATTTTAATTTAATATAAATTTATATAATGATATGAATGGTTTAAAATTTATTTTGTAAAATTCTAAATCAAAAATGTCGTTGACGGGTTCGAACTTTGAATTTTTAGTAAATTAATTTAATCATATAATATATCTTATTATTAGATCTAACGATTCTTATTTATTACTAAAAATAATGATTTGAATATATGGTGAGATATTTTTAGGTGCATATTAGTGATCGCAAGATTAATTTTAAATTAAAAAGTAACGTGTTTTAATTACAAAAATTACTACTAAAAATAATTACGGAAAGATATGGTGTGATATTTTGGATATATATTGATTATTGTAATATTAGTTTTAAATTAAATAGAAAAATGTTTTAATTAGAAGTAAAATCTTTAGAGAAAATGGGTAATTGAGTTGTTGGAGCAGAAAAAAGATTCCAAGTAGAAGCTCAATGTGGATGAAGGAATTTTAATCGGAATATAATTACGTTGACATTAATAATTAGCTTTTTTAGTTGTTTTTGTAATTTAAATAATTTTTTTAATAATTAGGATAACCAAACCGAAACCAAAACTTTCAATGTTTCGGCTTTAATATAATAGAATAGATATCATTATATGCCCCTTTACGCTTATTATAGTATAGTATATAAATATGTTATCAAATTCATTGTCGAAAAGATTAATTTGTTTATTAACTATTTAAAAATATAATTGAGTAGTTATAGCTTGTGTTGTTTTCTTAATATATTTTAGTTATTTGACTTACTAATTATGATTGATCGTTCAGAAACTAAATTAATTAACTCGTAGTTCAATGAAGGATATGACCATGAAAATATTGCAAGATTGCAAGATTGTCGGAAGTTTGGGAGTGATGATGACTCGGAGTTATTGAAGTTGTATAGAAAACCATTAACATTTTCGTATGTATTGTTTTTTAGAATTTTATATAATATTTCTTTATTAGAATTTAAATTAGTAAATTTAAAAGGATAACCAAAAAAAGGATAACCAAAAAGAGGGGTAACCAACTACAAAATATACCCCCCTTTTCTTATTATAATATAGTATAGATACTCCCTCTGTCCCAATCAATATTTACACTTTCCTTTTTGGGACGTCCCAACCAATTCTTTACGTTTCCTAAAATAGTAAGTTTTAACACTATTACACCCACTACTTCACTTATTTTAACAATACTTTACACTATTACATCCACTACTTCACTTATTTTAACAATACTTTACACTATTATATCCACTACTTCACTTATTTTAACAACGAAATCACTATTACACCCACTACTTCACTTATTTTAATCTTAATTATTGGTTTCCATGTTAAAAGCAAATGATAACAAATCGTTGGGATGGAGGGAGTATATATAATGATGATGATCTTAATCCTATTTTTACTAATTTAAATTATCTTGACAATAATTATTATGTGGTGCAGTTTTATCCCCAAAATGTTGTATTTATTGTGTGGCTGCACGGGCTGTGCTACACTGTTTGGGCCATATCTTGAGTTCCAGAAGTCAGAATTTGACGATCTTACTGTCCACGCGAAGCTTGTGGAATTATCTACAATTCAGAGGTGGTCCAGTAAGCAAAATCCAGTTGGAAGAGCCCAGAAACAGAGGAGTAAATATAGTTACGAATTTTAATTAAGGAATCCTATTCAGTTATGGAATCCTACTTGTAATTTATTTAGAGTATTAAAATACTTTTATTGGGCAAGACTTTTATAGCCTATTTAAACACATCTAGGGTATTATTTTATGAGGGGGGAGAAGAAGGAGGTAATATTAGATCAGATAATATAGTTTATAGTAGATTAGTATTATTAGTTGGAGATGGAGAGAAACACCATGACTCTTCTTTTAGGTGACAACATTGAAGTTTGAAGGTTTTGTTCTCTTAATCTTTTCTTTGTTCTTATTAGTTTAATTATGTTTTCTTGTTTTACTAGTTGTTTTACTTGTTTAATTATTAGCGAGTAGTTATTTCTAGGGCTTAAAGGGAAGCCATGTTTGCACTAATATTGGCATGATTTTCATAGTGGTTTGATTGGTTATGGTTAATTCTGATTGATATGTTTTAATCATTAATTTGTGTAATTGGCCAATATCATGGATTAATTATATGCAAATAGGGGTATGGATCGAGAGATTTACTTACTAGAGGCACACATACGATTAGCGGAATTGAATTTGAGTGCGGAAGCATCATTGGATTTCTGAGAGCGTTAATTCTTGGAAGAGATTAACTTGACTCTAATTACCTGATTGATTGAATTACTAAAAGTGGTTAATTGTGTTGAATGTTTCGAGAGTGTTAATGCTTGAAAGAGATTAACATACTCTAGTTATAGGATCACATTGATTGCTTTAGCTTAAGAGCCAATTGTGTAAGCATGGTGGACCTGATTGCCCTAGGTTTTAAATAATTTGTTTATCATCTGTTTAATTAGTGTTAATTTAGTTTAATTAGTTAATTAATAATTTCACATATTCGTCTGACCCTTGAAACAATTACCGATAACTGAAAAGGAATTAGTAGAACCTGTCTCCTTGTGGATTCGACCCGCTTGCCATCTGTACTAGAAATAGACACCGTGCGCTTGCGGTTAGACGTAATTTAACATATCAAAACGAAGCTTCGATAAAGAAAAGGGGCGGCGGCTATGGACTATGGTGATGGGGAGTCGACTCTCATGCGTGAAATGGGACCTTTATATTATGGGTAACTTACGAATTATTAAAAATGTTAAAATAAAAATAAATTTGATAAATAATTAATTTTTATGATGTCATTAACTTTTATCAAATAAAATCATCAAAATAAAATAAGTCGTTCATAAAAATACCTACTACCAACTTCTGGCTTTATGCTGTTTTTTTAACTTTAAGTCATTTTCTGACGTATTACACAAACAAACATTTTTCAACTTACGAATTTTGATAACTAAGAGGAGAAAAAAGAATTAGATGTTTATATAGCGTTACAAAATCCTAGTTCAAACCTACTAATTATCCGTTTTTTAGTCCTACTATTCTAATTAAATTTAAAATCCTATTTATTATATAATTTTATTCTTTTTTTCTATTATTCTTTTATTATTATTATTCTAAAATTACGGGATATTACAGTAGCAAAAATATGTAGTTAACAATATGAAGTTATTGTTTCAATATTTTTCTTTTAATAATGTTAGATCACTTATAATGAATTCTAAGGTTTCTATACCCGTGCTAGGCACGAACTTGTTCAAAATGCTTCATTATTACGTAAAATGTAAAATATGTGTATTTTTTAAAAAAAGAATATGTAAAATGGGACGGAATAAGTATTGATTAAATAGAGTTAAGTTATATGGAGACCACCATTTGAGTGGAGATCGTGGAGACCATATACATTATGCACTCAAAACATTGCAAAACATATATATTTGCAAAGAATGTTCAATTAACATTATTATTTCATTCAAAATCTTTAAAATCATATATGATTTGCAAGCAGAACATGTTTTGGAGAACAATACGTTCTGCAATATTTTGTTTGCAGAACATACATGATTTTCATGATTTTTAATGAAATTTGCATGTAAAACATATATGATCTTCAAGATGTTCAATGAAATAGATGGTATAGTGATTTTCATAGAACATGATTTTCAATAAATAAGTTTTTGCAATGTTTTGATTGATATTGGTCTCCCGTCTCCACTAAAAATGTTGGTCTTCATAGAACTTAACCCTGATTAAATATATACATTCACGTGTAATTAGTCAAATATTATTATTATATTGCAATGTAATTAAAATGTTATAGTTAAGTAGATAGTAATAATAAACATTTTAAATTTGAAAATTGAAATAAATGTAGAGTGGTCAAAATAGTAATTTAAGATGGTCAAAAATTAAATTAGCAATTTTTGACAAGTTAAGATTTTTATGACTTTGTCAAAACTGTTACCTATTTTTATGACCATGTTGGTCCGATTAATTGGATGGAAGAAAATGAAATGACTTTTTTTTCGTTGGATAGGATTAAATCAATTTTTTTCACAAAAACAAACTTTTACATAACTCTATTATAATTCTTTTTCTCATTTTTTATAAGAACATGTCTACTAAAAAAATATCACGTCTCCGTTAATAAGATCTAGCAGAGGTACTACTTTTTTTTTTTGAAATGAAACTTTCGTACCAAAGCACAGTTATACAGCATTTGGTAAATCTGCAGATGCACGAGAAGGAACATGTAGTACAAAGTTCACTAGAATGTATTACAAAGTTCACTTGAATGTAATACAGAGTTCACTAGAATGTATTACAAAGTTCACTTGAATGTAATACAGAGTTCACTCTATAACTGATATTTGTATCACTGTAAACAATAATCAAGGACAAGATAATCACACAGAACAATATATGCTAGAGCAAACTCTCTTTGTATTATATCAGAATGAACGAGTACAATATTTAAAGGAAAACAGAAATGCTAATTACCACTCTGAGTGGCTACAAAGAAGGAAATCAAGGCAATCACCTACCAGACTCCTAATCTTGCTCCACTACTTGGCTTATTCACTAACAAACTCACGACCAAATCAAATCATAGAGATATTCTTTATTAAACACACAAAGATACGATACTACTTATTTTAGTTTAAGATTATAACTAACACTTCCCCCCTTAATCTTAAACTTTCTTGACAAGCACCTTGACTCCCAACAATTTCCTCATTCTCTCGAACCTAATTGTTGGCAAGGCTTTAGTTAATATGTCTGCGCGCTGGTTCTCACTGGACACATGTTTGACAACTATCTCTCCACGTTCAATGCACTCCCGAATGAAATGATATCGAACATCAATATGTTTGCTACGTCCATGGAAAACTGGGTTCTTAGCAAGATCAATCGCAGACTTATTATCCAAAAACAATACCACAGGCCCAACAATCTCATTCGTCACTTGTTGCAATAATTTCCATAACCATACGCTCTGACATGCAGCAGCAGTTGGAGCCATAAACTCAGCCTCACAGGATGACAAAGCCACGCACCTTTGTTTCTGTGACACCCAAGTAATCAAGCTCTCATTCAAATAAAAAACCATTCCTTCAGTGCTTCTTCGATCTTCAACCTGACCTGCATGATCACTATCTGAATAGCCTGTTAACTCGTTATTTCCATTCTTCTGTGAATACACCAGGCCAGTCTCCAGTGTACCTTTCACATACCTGAGTATCCTCTTTACTGCATTCATGTGTACAACAGTTGGAGCTTCCATAAACCTACTCACAATACCTACTGAAAAAGCTATATCTGGTCTAGTATGCACCAGGTACCTTAGCTCTCCAACCAGGCTTCTGAATTTCGATGCATCCACTCGCACACCTCCCTCATCTTTACTCAATTGTTCCTTCGGATCCATAGGTAGTTTAGTGGGATTACAATCTTCCAACCCAGCCTGTCTGAGAATCTTCTTAGCATACCCACTTTGCTTCAATTCAATAAAGCCATCTCCCTGCTCTACTTCCAAACCCAGATAGTAGTTTAACTTACCCAAATCGCTCATCTCAAAGAAACCATTCATCTGCTTTTTGAACACTTCGATGCTTGCCACACTTGAACCTGTAACCAGTAAATCATCAACGTAGACTGCTATAACCAAAATATCATCCTTCTCTTTTCTGGTATACACCGCATGATCATATGGACACCTTTCGAACCCAAGACTCTCAAGACAATTGTTTAACTTAGCATACCAAGCACGAGGTGCCTGTCTCAAGCCATACAAAGCTTTAGATAACTTATACACCAACTGTTCTTGACCTTTCTTTACATACCCCTTAGGTTGTGCTACATACACCTCTTCGTTAATGTCTCCATTAAGAAACGCAGTTTTCACATCTAAGTGATGTACTTCCCAATTATTTTTAGCTGACAGATCCAATAATAACCTCACTGTCTCCAATCTAGTCACCGGCGCAAAAATTTCTTCATAATCTATCCCATGCTCTTGAACATACCCTTTAGCCACCAATCTCGCCTTGTGTTTAATAATTCTTCCACTAGCATCCTTCTTCAACTTAAAGATCCATTTTAAATCAATGACCTTGTGTCCATCTGGTAATTCCATTAGGCTCCACGTTCCATTTTTTTCTATCGAATCAATTTCTCTTTGCATTGCCAGTCTCCAATCTTTTTCTTTCACTGCTTGTTCATAGCTCTGAGGTTCCTCTACTCCCATAAACATCAATTCTTCCTCTAGTTCCATTGGTATTGGTTCAGTTACATTATAAATATCCATCATCGACTTGTAACGTCGGGGTTCAACACTTTCATCGTGATCCTCCCAGTTTGCACCAACTCTAGTCGACTGTGATGGTGTTGGTGTTTTCTCTCCAGTGCTCCCAGGTGTCGTTTCTTCAGTGCTCCCAGTTTCACCATCAAACACTTGTTCAGTGTCTTCTTGATTCTCTTCATCTGCTTCATCAAAGTTCGTCACAGAAAATGTTCCCAGATCAAGTTCATCACTATGTCCATCCTTCTCCCACTGCCAGCTTCTGTTTTCATTGAATACCACGTCTCGACTCACCATCACACGTTTACTCACAGGATTATACAGCCTGTAGGCCTTAGTGCCTGGTTCTCTTCCCAAATTTATCACCTCCATGCTTCTATCTTCCAATTTTTTCGTGTGGACTGATGGTACCTTCATATGTGCCACACACCCAAATGTGCGTATGTGACCAATGTTTGGCTTCGATCCTGTCCATGCTTCATACGGGGTCTGATCTGATATAGACCTGGTAGGCAATCGATTTAGGACGTACACGGAATGTCGCACAGCTTCTCCCCACAACATCATTGGTAAATTCATCTCTTTCAAGTAACTACGAGCCATCTCGACCACCGTTCTATTTCTACGCTCCACAACACCATTTTGTTGGGGCGTATATGGAGCTGTAAAGTGTCTCTCTACTCATGTTTCCTCACAATACCTGCTAAACTCGGTGGAGTTAAACTCACCTCCTCGATCCGTTCTGAAAACCTTTATTTTCTTCTTATCATCTTCAACTAAGGCTCGAAACTTCTTGAATACACCGAAGGCTTCACTTTTGTTCCTTAACATATATACCCACATAACTCTTGTGAAATCATCCACCAAGAGAAAGAAATATCTGCTCCCACCTGATGTGACTGGATCAATCGGACCACACAAATCTCCATGTACCAGTTGTAAAGCCTTACTTGCACTGAAACTTGATTTCTGCGGAAAACTCTTCCTGGTTTGCTTAGACTTTAAACACCCTGTACAGACTTCATTTGACATGCTCACATTAGGAAACCCATGTACCATTTCTTTCTTGTTCATTAGTATCATGGACTGATAGTTTACATGCCCCAAACGAGTATGCCACAGTTTAGACTCTTTCTCCATTTTCGACAATAAACAACTTGACTTGACAGTTTCTGCAATTAACTTATACAAACGGTTTGGTGAATGTTTTACTTTCATAAGCAATTTTCCATCCTTTTCAAATACCCACAGATACTCTCCCTTAAGTATTACATTATTCCCATCTTCAGACATTTGGCCCAAACTCATTATATTACTACAAAGTGTAGGAATGTAAAATACCTCACGAAGCTTCTTTTCCTCTCCATTTTTGCATCTGAAAACGATCGAACCTTTACCTTCAATTTTCACAGTCGAGCCATCACCAAACTTTACCATTCCAGTAATCCCTTGGTCCAATTCCACGAACTTTTCTTTGTCACCAGTCATGTGGTTACTTGCTCCATTGTCTAGGTACCACAGGCTGGATGCTTCTCCTTTTCCTTTGACCCCAGTCGTTAATTTTGGCACTATACTTTGTTCATTCAGCATTATCTTCTCACTTTCTTTCTCATGTTTTGCCAGTAACAGTGCTGGTTCGTCCTCTTCAATTCGTGCCATGAGAGCTTCCTGTTTAAACTCCCTTGGGCGTTTTGGTTTTCGACATCCTGCAGCAAAGTGACCAAACGACTGGCAGTTATAGCACCTGACTTTGCTCTTGTCCCTTACTCCATAACCTCTAGCATTAGACGATCCTTCTGAGTTTGATGTACTCATGCGTTTTTGCCACTCATCCCTGGTGAGAAGTAATTTGTTTTCTCCACCTTCCTTCTTTATCCATTCCTCCTCTGTCATCAACAACTGAACACCAATGTTCTCCGAGGCACCCTTAATTCTCTCTTCATGAGCCTTCAGAGCACCAACTGCTTCCTCCACCGTCATGGTTTCCAAATCCCCAAATTGCTCCATAGTCGATGCTATTTGCAAGAATTTAGGTGGCACGGCGCGAAGGATTTTTTTCACAACATACGATTCCTTTATATCTTCGCCCAGGGCTCGGATATTAGTCACGATTCCATTGATCTTTATACAGAAATCTTCCAATACTTCTGTGTCTTTCATGTTCAAGGACTCGAACTCAGCCTTCAAGGTCTGAACCTTTGCAGCCTTCGCACGACTTGCGCCTTGACACATCGTCTTTATCGCCTCCCAGGCGTCCTTTGCCTTCTGACCTTGACATACACACGAAATGACCACTTGACACCCGTGCGCTCTGATACCAAATGTAGTACAAAGTTCACTAGAATGTATTACAAAGTTCACTTGAATGTAATATAGAGTTCACTAGAATGTATTACAAAGTTTACTTGAATGTAATACAGAGTTCACTATATAACTGATATTTGTATCACTGTAAACAATAATCAAGGACAAGATAATCACACAGAACAATATATGCTAGAGCAAACTCTCTTTGTATTATATCAGAATGAACGAGTACAATATTTAAAGGAAAACAAAAATGCTAATTACCACTCTGAGTGGCTACAAAGAAGGAAATCAAGGCAATCACCTACCAGACTCCTAATCTTGCTCCACTACTTGGCTTATTCACTAACAAACTCACGACCAAATCAAATCATAGAGATATTCTTTATTAAACACACAAAGATACGATACTACTTATTTTAGTGTAAGATTATAACTAACAGAACATACCCATACCCCAAAGTATGGTGAATAAAGCAAAATTTTACTATTCTATGAGCTACATTATTAGTAGATCTAGGAGAGTAAAAAACATTAAAATAGTAGCCAAAAGCCTCCTCTGAGATGATATCCTGAAAAGCTTTTTTTCAAACAATAAACAACATTACTGCAATTAATCAAAAGATAAATAGAAATTTTACATCCCAATTCTTGTGCCAGGCCATACCTTAAAGCAATAGTTTTCCCAATTCCAACCGAGAAAATCTCAGATAGCTAACACAGGAGCTACTTTTTTCAAGAACATAATCCTAACACCCAGTGGACCTTTGAACACAAGATGAGAACCCAACTCAACCAAAAAATAGTCATGTGTATATGAAATACTCAAATAAATAAATACAAAGCGAAAAATGTTCAAAGCTTGCAAAGTGAAAAATCCACAGAATATAAGTTATGATGAATCTTCCTCACTTTCACCTATCTCACTAGAATCATCGTTCTCATTTTCAGGAGGATTTTCTTCCTCATTATCGGAGGCAGGCTCATTATTAGTTCCAAAATTCGTGAAATCAATAAAAAAGTTTGCCGGATTGTCAACAACTACCGGTTCTACCTGTGATGTTGATGCATGAGACTCCTCTTGTTGCAAAGCATCGTCCGTAGATGATGTAATTTCATTAAGAGGAGGGTTCTTAGTTGTCACCACCGTGTACCAAGGTGAATTTGAATTGTTGATATTTGGAGCATAGTAAACTTGTACAGCTTGACTAGCTAACACAAATACATCTTCTGCATCTAACTGGGACTTGACATTCACAGTGGTCATCCTGTGTTTATCCACTTTCACATTTCGTGTGCTATCAAACCAATGGCATTTAAGTAGCATGATATTGTGACCATTGCCATAAGTGAGTTTTACTACTTCTTCTAGTCTCCCGTAGTAGTTCCCAGAAATTTCGTTGTAACAAGTACCTGCAATAAGTGTGTACTTTAGTACCAAGAATGAAATTAAAAATAATATTTAGTATAATGAGTGTCAATGTACTAACTGTAGTACTGTGTTCTCAAGAACCGGACCGGGCATCGAACCGGAAGCCCTACTGGTTACTGGTTCGATTGGTTCAACCGGCCCGACCAGTGGTTCAACCGGTGTGACGTAATAATTACGTAATATATAATTATATATATTTTATAATTATATATATTTTATAATATATAATTATATATATTTTATAATTATATATATATATAATAAAATCTGAAAATCGACATTATTATTACTTTTTTGAAAGGAGACATCATCATTACCTATAAAAAAAATACTAAAGCAGTTTGTGTTACATTTCACTTATGGGGTTAAAGGCATTCACAATGGGTTAAAGGCAATTTAGAGTACAGATGACAGTAGCTAGTTTAATACTACTTGTTACACCACCGGTATCAAAAGCACCGAAAGTAGGAACAATATTCTTTTTATATAGTGCTTAGTGACCCATGGTTTTTTTTTTCCTTCTGAATTATTCCAAAAACCGGTCACCGGTCCGGTTCACTGCCGGTTTTGACCGGTTTTTAGCCGGTTTTGGGCGGTTTTCAACAGTAGAACCGGGGTACTGGTTTTAGGGGTGAACCGAACCGGACCAGCCACCGGTTCGTGGTCCGACCGGTCGAACCGGCCGGTCCGGTCCGGTTTTAAAAACACAGCTGTAGTATACTAAGCATTGTAGTTGACAAATTTAATAAAGAAATGGAAGTCCTAATTAAAAATGCAGACTGGTGGAGGATATTCATATACCAGCTATGAGTTAATTCATAGTAAAAATCTCTGACTTAATTTCTGATACTGATCAAAGTCATAGTGCAAAATAAAATATCTTATGCAATATGAAAACATTTGCATGATTATAGTGTGTGACAGAGCCTCCATATGGAGCATTATAATTGGCGGGATCAAACTTGACATAACAGCAACAACAGCTAGATAAAAAAAAGAAGTCTCATAACACTCTGGAAGAAAGAAGTTCATGAGTAACTCTTTCAGATCATAGCCCGGGTGACAGCATAAACAGAACTGTCAACTTACGAAATCAGAAACATCCTGATCAAATTCACTCAATAACTAGTTCATTTATTATCTGACTTGATATGATATTATTGGGGTCAGGTTAATCAAGAAAAAGCTGTCATTGAAGTAAATTTGGTTGATGAAAAGCAGGGGAGCATCTAAATTTAATTATTTCTGCATGTTTATTATAAAGATCAAATAGTAATATTATTAAGTTATAACTTATTAACTGTTGATTTTGAATTTTACACAACCTGCTTGTCAGACTAAGTTGGATGTTAATTCTTTGAAGTACTGTAAGTACTCTGCAACTTCAGGCATGTTAATGAGAACGTAATATCTCACAATCTCCAGTTCCTTATCAGTCAAGTACCTTTGTTTCTCTCTTCCAACCTTACTCGTGGGAAATGTGTAAGCTTCTAGTAAATGTGGATAATGGTTTTGTCGTGGAACCTCATTACGCTGTAGTCGATTATGTACGGTTGCGACATCCGACTCAAAATACAGGGAGCAAAAGTTTGTGAGTTCCTCCTCGATATAGCGTTCTGCCATTGAACCTTCTACACGACCTTTATTTTTTACAGTTAGCTTCAATTTATGCAAGTATCTTTCAAAAACATACATCCAACGATATTGGACCGGGCCACCAAGCATACATTCTGTTGCCAAATGAATAAGCAAATGCTCCATTGAATCAAAGAAACCAGGCGTAAAGATAAGTTCCAATTTACACAAAATTTTCACCATATCCTTCTCCATTTTCTCAAGATCCTGATTTTTTAAAGATGTTGAGCACAAATCTTTAAAAAAATTGCACAACTCAATAATGGCATCACCAATTGATTTTGGTAACAAGTCACGTACCATAATTGGCATTAACTTTTGCAGAAAAACATGACAATCATGAGATTTCATACCTCTAAATGTCTTTTTATCGTCCTTACTACAACGAGCTATGTTTGAGCTACATCCATCTGGAAGTTCCAAATCTTTCAGCCATTTACACAATTTATCAACTTTGTCTCTTGTCAGAGCATATGGTGCTTGAGGCACTGTACCATCCGGACGAATCCATAACTCCTTTCGTATCTTCAGATGCTCACAATCTTTTCTTGATTTCTTATTATCCTTTGTCTTGTCATTATTCAAAATTGTGTGAAAAATGTTGTCAAAAACATGTTTTTCAGTGTGCATCACATCCAAACAATGACGAAGCTGAAGTGTCTCCCAATATGGAAGTTCCCAAAACATGGACATATGAGTCCAATTATGCGTCACCCCAAAATTCTCAGGTTTTCGCCATTTTATTTTTCCATGCGGATAGAATTTAACCCATTTACAATAATTCTTTACTGATATACCTGAATAACGAGTTTTAACAGATCTTGTCTCCCTAGAATCATACTTGTTATTTTTTCTCAAGGGATCATTTGGTTCCAAAAATACACGAGAGGTACCATAATAACTTGCTTTTCCCCCGTACTTTAGTTGAAACCCTCTAACATCTCCAAGACAAATTGGACATGACATCCTACCATGAGTTGACCATCCACTGAGCATACCATAAGCTGGAAAGTCACTAATGGTCCACAACAGTGTCGCCTTCATTACAAAATTAGAATGCAATGATTTATCAAATGTTGTTACTCCTGTGTCCCATAATATCTTCAAGTCATCAATTAAGGGTCGTAGATAAACATTGAGGTCTTTTGTTGGATCCCTATTTCCTGGAATGATGAGAGGCATAATTATGAATTGATCTTTCATGCACATAGACGGTGAAAGGTTGTATACCACAACAAAAACAGGCCAAACACTATAGCCTCTTGAATGTTTATCATGGAAGGGTTGAAATCCATCAGTTGCAAGACCCAACCTGACATTTCGAGATTCATTTGCAAAGGAAGGAAATCTTTTATCAAATTGTTTCCATTCATCTCCATCAGCCGGGTGGGTGTTTTGTCCTTCTACTACATCTCTAGTTTTATGCCACCTCATATATTCAGCAGTGTGCTTTGACATGAATAATCGTTGTAGTCTTGGAATGATTGGAAAGTACCTTAGGATCTTCTTTGCTACCCGTGCTTTTTTTGGATCTTTCTGAACTTTGTATCGGTCTGCCCCACATATATCACAAAATAACTTTTTCGGGTCAGCATCTTCCTTGTAAAATAACATGCAGTCATTCTCGCAAGCATCGATCTTTTCATATTTTAAATTTAATCCGGAACCATATTTTTCACATTTTGGTAGGTCTCTGGCAATGTATGTGGACTAGGCAATACAGAACCAATAAGTTTAAGTAACTCATCAAAACCCTTTTGACTACATCCATACATATTCTTGAAGTGTAATAATTTAGTGACAAATGATAACTTTGAATGCTCTTTACAATTTGGATATAAAGGAACAGAAGCATCATTTACTACCTTGTAAAAATCAGCGGCTTCCTTATTTGGTTCTTCTTCCACATTTTGGAATCGATATTGTTCCCCAATGTCTCTCAACATTTCAAAAGCATCATACATATCTCCATCTTCATTAATATTAAGATTATGACTCGTACCCGTAGCATAATGACCGTGTCGTTTAGATTTTTCACCATGATGATGCCATACAGTATATGCCTCAATAATACCATTCTGATACAGGTGGAATTTAACCTCATCTTCAGTGATCCAAGCCAGGTTTTTACATTTGGTGCACGGACATCCTATCAATCAGTGTTCATCTTTTGTTTGTTGTGCAAATTCAACAAAATTATCCACACCTCTCTTATACTCCTCTGTTATACCACCCCTGTCATCGAACCTACGCTTCATCCAACTTCTATCGGACGACATCTACATACAAAAAAATTACATAAATTTGGTGAAAAAAATTATCAAACAACTATCACATATCTCACCATCAAAGGATATATGTATAAGTACAGACCAATATATGTTTACATACCTCACTAATACAATATATATAAATAACTAACATATCATAAAATTAGCAGATAAATACAATTAACTGATTACATATCTCGGTATTTTGGATCTTAGTAATGTGATTTTCAATTCAATTTCAATACATTATGCACATAATTGTTTTACTAATATGGGTGTGTGTTTTGAAATAGAATGATAAGTAAAGAAGAGTACTACTCAGCCACACAAGTACCGCCGTTGCTCACAATTCCAAGGTATAAGGCGATTGTACGTGTTGGGATTTATGGGTGATGGAATAGACAACTTAACTAGTTTTATTGGTATACTTAGTTTTACTAAGTAGAACATACTGTCATAGCCTGAAGTGTATTCCTGTAATCAAAATAAGTACTGTCATGTAATAATTGTAATTCTTGAAAGAAGTTCGATCATGTTCAAGCCTCAAGAAATACAGAAGTTCGACAGCAGGAATAAAAGTTACTGTCAAGTATTCACAGTAAGATTACAAGGAAACAGCATGTTGCAAAGCTCGATAGCAAGTTTAATTGAGTCGACAGCAAGTTTCAACTTGACAGCAACATTGGCGGAGATTCTGATGACAACAACTTTGATATATAGTTTGCGACAGTAAGTTTGGAATTCTTGACAGCAATCTCTGCGGGAAATTCATACTGTCAATCAAAGCACAATCCTTGACAGTAATCTCTGCGGGAATACATACTGTCAACCAAAGCACAATCCATTGACAGCAAACTCTGAAGCAAACATACTGTCATAAAGAATCAAATTGATTTAAGAATTTTTTAAGTCAATTTAAGCGACATAATACATGTTCAAAAGAAGTAGGCGTGCTGCAACATTCAAACTTTACAGCAAGCTTGAGAGATCACATGGAGCAACCTGTAAAGTATAGAGCAAGATAAATTTAACAACTACTAGATCTGGGTGGCTCAAATGTGGAAAGCATCTAAAATTACTTTATGTGTATCACATGGGAATAAATCATGTAATGAGCTGCAAAAAGAATATGACAGCAACTCAACAACCCATGTTGATAGTGATAGTATAGTAGAAAAAGATCCAACTATCACTCTATAAATAGAACACTCTACTGCATGTGTTTGCTTGTTCTTGCGTATGAGATCCCGAGTGTTGTCTCAAAGATGTACTCTGGTAGGCTTAGCATGTTTACTAACTTATTCTTACACTTGGCATGGACTTGTGAGAACTTATGCATGTTCATTGAGTAGACTATGTGAATACTTGCACTTTCGACACCAGGACATTGCGTATTTACTTTGATTCTTAAGTTGATATGGCATGAGAGGATTTGAAGGTATGGTAGACTAGATTAATTGCATTTGCATATTAGTTGCATTCATGCATTGCATTGCATTAAGTTAAATGGATTTTGTGGGTACATTCACTATAGGCCCTCACGAGACCTTACTCGTCCACTAGGGCTGCCTAGGGGTTTAAAGGGCTTGTTGCATATGCTAAATGCAACCGTGATCACCTACGGAAGTGGTACTAGATAGTTAGTTAGTTGTAATTGTTTATGCTTGAGGACAAGCATCGGTTTAAGTTTGAGAACAAGCAAACACTCACAATCCACTCACAAAAGAATATTCACTCCAGAACAAGGGTAAGTGTATCACTCAATTCCAACAAAATCATAAGCATGCTTGACATTTGGTATCACTCTAACTCTTAACACAACATACATCAATGACGATAATCAAAAGGTCTTTAATTGGGTTGTAACGGGGCTAGGGACAAGGTATGTCAAATAAGCCAAAACAGGTGAAGTGTCAAAAGCTAGTAAGTACCATAATAAATCATACACAACACCCTATTCCCCCCCCCCCCCCACATAATTTTTACTAAAACAAACACTCGACTAGTCGATTGAAATAGGATCACAACAGTACAAACATGCTCTCATAATATATATTTTTTTCTTTTTTTCTTTTTTTTTTCTTTTTTTTTCTTTTTTTTTTCTCTTTTTTTTTTCTTCGAGAGCTAAATAGAACACAAACAATAACATAAACAATAACAATGATCCCATAATTTTGTTACACATGCCAACTATCAAGTAAACAACCAAACCCAATTTTCAATATTTTCCCCAAAAGTATGACCGACAATAAACCCCTCCTTGCACACCTTATTACTCCCTTAAGCACTCTACTAGCCTTTGACAATGTGGGTTCAAATTAATGTAAGGCCAATACAAGAAAAAGGTCTAGGCAAGTAATGTGGTATGTCACCGAAAAATAGGATTAAGCTCAACGGGTTAACTAATTGATCATGTAAACATGGTGTGGTAATATGGGAAAATATGCGGTTATTCCTAATTGCCTTTATCATTTTAATCGTCAAATAATGTCATGCGTTTCAAGAAAGACCTCAAACAACTGCTAGCAATGCAAACAATCCGTGGACACTCAAGCAAACGAATAAATTGCAAATATGCAATATACAATAAGGCTCAAAATCTCACTTGGTGGAAAAACATACTCAATCCCAAGCAAACATCTCTCTAACGCACAAACTTGTATTCAAAGCCTGCAAACTAAATCATCTTGCACATATTCATGTCCTTCTAATCACTTACAACATTCAATAAGTCTACTAGCTTCAACTTACTAGTGTATGTGTGTGCACAAGAACAAAGCATATCACTTCTCAATCAAAAGCGTCAACAACACGAAATTCCTATCAAGCATGGGTGCAAATGCAAACTATGATGAACTCACATGATATACGAACAAAAAAAACAGAATGTCCTATATGAAACAAACGTAGATATCACGAACATAAATGCATAATTTACTAATACTAATATGCAAGCATGAAATCCTACATGAACAAGTAATACAACAACATCTACTAATCCCTCAAACCACCCCCAAACATAAAATATTCAATGTCCTCATTGAATGGAAGTAAATACAAGGGATAGTAGAAAACATACCTGCAATGCCTCATCCTCGAATGAATCATGCGGGAGACGAAAATTTTAGAACACTAGCACCACCTCTCCCACGCTTAGGAGCCATAAGAATCAATACCCAACTCACAAGAAGCTCCACCAATAATTACCAAGCAATATCACACCACAAATAGCCCAAATTCCAAGAATAATACAAAATCCCCATTTACAAGAACACAAATTCGTAATAAAAATAAAATTAGAGAAAAAGATTACCCAATACGAATCGAAGAGGTGAACTTGCAATTAATTCCTCTTTAGAATTGAATTTTTAGAGATTTAAAGAAGTAGAAAAGGAATTGGATTTGTATGTATAGGTGGGTATATATATTTGGGGGAAAAAAAATAAAAAAAATAAAAATAAGAATAAATAAGAATAAATAAAATAAATAAAATAAAATATGAAATAGGATATGGATTGGGAATAATTTGGAATTAATATGGGGCTAGAATTAGGATTTTAGGTGGAGAAAAGAATTAGAAAATGGGTTGGAATTGATTTAGGAGATGAATTGAATTTAATATAAAAACACATTAACACACGTCTTTGACTAAACTAGTACTATATATTAACTAAACTAGTACTACTATATACTATTAACTAACCTGTTACAATTTGGGCAGTACGAGCAGTACGAGTCTGGCGCATGTAGCACGGTTGGGGCGCGTGATGCGCGGAACTCTTCTGCCAATCCTGGCGCAGGTGCGCGCGGCTGGCGCATCATGCGCTGGCGCATCCTGAAAACGATTTTTTTTTTTTGAATAAAATATACTACAACAAAGTACAGTAATACTTGGGTTGCCTCCCAAGAAGCGCTTCTTTAACGTCAATAGCTTGACGTTACTTCCTCAACTCATGGTGGTTTCAAAAGAATAACTGAACCATCTTCAACAGACAAACCACTCATACGAATGTTGACATCTTGATTGCTTGCTTTCCACAAATTTCTTCCTTCAGACATCAACTTGAATTTACTACCCAACGGCCAAATCTTTTTCTTTTTCTTCTTCACACCTCTAAGATGCTTCTCCGACTCAACCGGCTGAACAAAAATTTCCTCTTCCTTAACATCTGCTTTCCACCTTCGCAACACGTTATCATGCCCCTCCTCAAAAATCACTAGCTCATTATTCAAAAAGACATACCTCAAATGTGGTGGAAGTTTTCCAAGCTTTACACTCAAAAGATCTCGAACTGAAGAACTGTCAATGGAATCACTAATGGGATGCTTTAGCATGCGCATATCAGATTTTTCGCTCAATAACTGATCAAACTTCTTTCTCTGACCCGTATCAACTATTTCCACACTGCAACATTCTTCATCCTCTGTCGGAAATTTCATTGCCTTGAACACATTAAAGGTGACACTCTGATCTTGCACCCTCATTGTAAGCTCTCCTTTTTGCACATCAATCAAAGTCTTCCCTGTAGCCAAGAACGGTCTTCCCAAGATTATGGGAATCTTCTTATCTTCTTCGAAATCCAAGATCACAAAATCAGCTGGGAAGATAAGCTTGTCAACTTTCACCAAAACATCCTCCACTATACCCCTTGGATACGTGATAGATCGGTCAGCCAACTGCAAAGATATGTTAGTTGGCTTTGGCTCCGGTAGACCAAGTTGCTTGAAAACAGACAAGGGCATGAGATTAATACTAGCTCCCAAATCACATAAACACTTGCTGAAAGAAAGGTTGCCAATAGTGCATGGAATAGTAAAACTTCCTGGATCTTTCAGTTTAGGAGGCAATTTCTGCTGCAGAACAGCACTACACTCCTCCGTCAATGCCACTGTTTCAAAATCTTCCAACCTTCTCTTCCGTGACAAAATATCCTTCATGAACTTAGCATATCTTGGCATCTGCTCCAATGCTTCAACAAAAGGAATGTTAATGGACAGTTTCTTGAAGACATCCATGAATTTCTGAAACTGTTTCTCTTGACTTTTCTTCAAACGTCCAGGAAATGGAGGAGGAGGATAGATCTGATTATTCATTGAAGATTGCTCCGGAGTAAACTTTTCAACAGGTTCCTTGCTCTTCTCACCATCTAGCTGATCAGCCACTAAATCAGATTTCTCAATTACTGGCACTACAGATTTTTCATCCTGCTGATTCTGAACATCTTCATCTTCTTCAGTTGCTGATTTAGGATCACTCGTGACTTTTCCGGATCTCAAAGTCACAGCTTTCACCTGCTCATGGACCTCCCTCTTGCCTGGATTACCCATTGTATCACTTGGAAGAGTTCCTTGTTGCATATTTACCAAGGCACTTGTAATTTGTCCTATATGACTCTCCAATGTCTTGAGAGATGCTTCCTGATTCTTGAGAGTTGCTGCCTGACTCTTGCACATTAATCTCAGCTCTTCTAATTCAGATTTTTCATTCGACTGATGGCTAGAACCAGTATGAAACTGTTGCTGCTGAAAACCAGGAGGTTGAAACTGTTGCCTTGGAGCATACAGTTGCTGAAAACCTGAAGAATTAAATGGCTCAACTCCGTACTGATGACCCTGAAACTGGTTATAAGACTGATGTGGATGTTGATAATTTGGAGCTGGTTGCTGTTGCCTTTGAAAATTGCTCACAAACTGCACTGATTCACTGGAGATGGCGCATTGACTCGTCTCATGTGCGCCAGCACATAGTTCACACATTCTCGCAACCTGAGGCACCCCATGATTTGTCATTAAATCTAATTTCATATTAAGTGCCTCTAGCTGGGCTGCTAGAGCTGTAACTGTGTCAACTCCCAGAATTCCTGCAACCTTGCCTTGTGGTAGTCTTTGAGTTGGATTTTGATATTCATTAGCAGCCATCATCTCAATTAGATCGTAAGCTTCCTCGTAGCTCTTAGCCCATAAGGCTCCTCCTGATGCTGCGTCTACCATTGGCCTAGATTGTGCTTCCAGCCCATTGTAAAAACAATTGATTACCATCCAGTTTGGCATCCCATGATGTGGGCATCTCCTTAGCATCTCTTTATAACGTTCCCAAGCCTCACACAGAGATTCTCCAGGTTGCTGCTGAAATTGGGCTAGCTGATTCCTCAATGCTGCAGTTTTCGCCATAGGGAAGAATTTAGTAAGAAACTTCTGAGCAAGATCCTCCCATGTAGTAATGGAACCAGGTGGTAGAGAGTGTAACCAGCCCTTAGCCTTATCCTTTAGAGAGAATGGGAAAAGCCTCAACTTGATAGCATCATCTGAAACACCATTAAACTTGAAAGTATCACAGATCTCGATAAAGTCCCGAATATGCATGTTAGGATCCTCCGTAGGAGCACCCCCAAACTGAACCGAATTCTGTAGCATCTGAATAGTGCTCGGCTTGATCTCGAAAGTGTTAGCTGCAATAGCTGGTCTAACAATGCTAGACTGGATGTCACTGAGTTTCAGCTGAGAATAGTCCTTCAAAGCCTTAGCTGCTGCTGCATCTGCCATTGCTACTGTAGTTTCAGATTCCTCTTCCTTATTCTCTAAATTCCCTACACGATCGTCTTTTGCCAGTTTTTGTAAACGAGCTTGCGAACGTGTTTGTATACAAACTTCAGTACCTGAAACACCACGAAACAACAAACTAAATAAGAATCCGAGTCAGTGAACGCTAACGACCACTGATGACAAGCACATAAACTAAAATAAAAACACCGATGATCCCCGGCAGCGGCGCCAAAAAACTTGTTATGCAAAATTTACGCAAGCGCACGTTGTCACAAGTAATATATGATTAAATCAAGTTCGTTCCCACAGAGATCTAGAATGGTGTTCAATTCAATTAATGTACCTATGCACCGATGTATGGTTTTTATCCACTGCTAAGAAAAATAACAAAATTGAGATTGATAATCTAAATTAACTAAGCGTAAATTATAAAACTAAGAATTAAGCAATTAACGAGAATAAAAATCGAATTACTTATATGAGAATAAAACATGGAATCCTAGTTTCATCATCTACTTCACTTAGAGTTACAGCCTTTAATTAAAACATGCGATGGTTTTGATATCTGATCGAATAACACGAAAAGAGTAAAAGTTACCTCTCGGTATACTAGTACCAATCTACACATACATCCACAAAAGAGATAGAAGATGAATAGGCACCTATTATGTTTAGACCCTATATCTCTATAGAATTTTAAAACATAAAGGTTGAAGCACAAGTTATCCACTTAGATCACATAGGGCAGCATAATATATCTCTATTTACGCCACAAATCATGATGTTAAAACATCAACCTATCCTATGCTAGCATGACAAGTTCTAAATCTCAAGATCCACTCTCGTTTAGCAAGAGATTAACAATTCAATTTAGATGTTAGCTACGCATCTAAAAGCATTAAGATTAACCATACGAGGATATCAAGAATTCACCACACATAAATCTTTAAGGCATGCAAACTACTAAGCTACATAGATAAATCCACTAGGATCCCACGACAACGATTAGCCCATAATTGAACCTTTCATCGCCATGGGATTTGATGAAAACATGGTATAAAACAAGATATGGATAAAAGAAGTAATTATATTAATAAACAAGAGTTTGAGAAAAACAAATCTAGAACAAAAGATGAAGTAGATCTAGATCCGTTGCTTGTCACGAGCGTTGAATCCTTCTCTCCTTTTCTCTCTTGCAGATCTAAGCTGGTTACAATAATAAAGCTATGATAATGTGTATATCCCTATTACAATGGTAGGATGTGTTTTTATAGGCTCTATATTTCTTGCCCAGCAAGAATTTTTATCTTCTATTACAATTAGAATTTAATTAAGGTGCTAAAACCTGCCCGGAATATAATTAGACTTTGAAAAGGGCAAAACAGGAATTTCCCAGCCTTCTTTAACTAGAACAGGCGCGCGATTTTAATCAACATATTACTTGCACGTACTTCCTATCCTAGGTTGTAGAAAATCTCTCAAGCTTCACGTGGGCAGTAAGATCGCTGAAAACGGACTTACAGAACTCCAAATATGGCCAAAACAGTGTAAGCTGCGCAGCCTTCCCAGAAAATCCGAATTTTAATCAATTAATTCCCAAAAAATTATAGAAGCATCCACCTTAATCAACATTCTTGTAAACCTGCACAACTAAGCAAAACACATCAAAACTACAAGAAACTTGAGTCCAAGACAATCAATTTAAGCCGATTTAGAATGTTCCAAGTAGATATAAAATCCACTTATCAGCATGATATAAGTAGTTCTCCACATCTATAATCTCTTGAGAATTCGAAGCATGAGGATTATTTTGTTCTCAAGGTTGTAGCAAAACTTTGCAAAATAAATAAAACATTTATTTTGTGGAAACATCGTGTTAGATATTACTTGTGATTGCATTTCTTCTACTAGTAAATTACAAACTCTATTTAAGTTGTTGAAATAGTTTTTGAAATTTATTAGTATTGCATTCAACCCCCTTCTGCAATACTTTACGGGACCAACAGTACGTGATGACTGTTTAAAATTAAAGTATCAATATTTATTAAAATTACAAGTATCAATATTTTATTAAAATTATTTTACAACTGTTAATTGGTTTTAACATAAGAGTTTGGAGTACTTTATAACTATGTGTGGAATTTTAATTCATTTTATTTTTCTTTAAATTTCAAGTAAAATGGAGGTTTTAAATTTATGAAAGTCCAAAAGAATGATTTTATTTTTTGAAATAGTAAATGTATTCAAAATTTGTATAGAAAAATAAATGTTATTTATTTTATATTGGAATTTGAAGTTTCAATTTTTTTTGTATATAATAAGCAGTTATTTGAATTTATGAATTTTTACTTTTAACTTTTTTGATAAATAATTTTATACTTTTATTATGCACTCTAAAAATGTAGATAGAAGTTTTAAATTTTAAAAAAAAAATAAAGTATAATTTTGTTAGATTAAATTTATATAACTAACTATTATTATTTAATATGATTTTAAAGAATTTTGGTAAAACTAAAACTTGGTTATAAATAAAAATAATAATGTTCAGGTGTTATAATAAAATTTTTGAACATATAATGTTTTTGTAAGTATGTAACACATTATATTATATCATACAAAAGATAGTTTAGCTCTTGCTAAACTGGGCAATAGAAAACACGTAACAAGGCCAAGGGCCCAAGGCTAATACATGTGTATTATTTTAAAAAGGGTAATAAACTAAATATGACGGAGTTAGTGAAGTTAATAACTGAGTTAAAAACAACAGACTCCATTACATTAAGTAATTCCGTCGTATTATAGTATTCCATCACATTAATCCCAACCCAAAAAAATTAGCGGGAATTTTTTTTGGCGCCAAAAAATATAAAATCAACGGATTCTGTCCATTAAACTAATTTCCCGTTCTTTAAAATATGTCAGTGGTCAATGTTGACTTTTTCTATACGAAATCCGTCATATTTATAAAATGGTCAAAGGTCAACTATTCACCAGTATAAATAAAACGGAATCCGTCATATTTACTCGCCTGAAATTTCCCTCGCATTTAATCCGTCGCATTTAACGTTTATTCTTGTAGTGTCGGGTGGCTCTCAAAATCTTTCCTGAAGATGAAATTATGTTGATCAGGACTTTTCGGGTGGTTTATATAGGAAGAGACATATGGAACACACAATCACATAATAACGGATTAACGGGTTTCCAAAGTGTATTTGTAGTATGAGAAACTTACTTGTGACGTTCCCATTCATATAAAAATGATTGTATAAATTTAAGGAAAATTCTTAATTGTACCCTCTTAAAATTGGCTTTTCTCAATGGTACACAAAATAGTTTTGGTTTCCGAATGGTACCATTATACTATTATGTCATCTCTGTGGTACCCCTACCGTTAACTTCCGTTAATCAAACGTTATATTTTGGGTACCATTTATAAATGGCAATTCTAGGAGGGTACCATTGATATTTCTCTTAAATACTTTATTCTGATTTTTTTTCTATCCTATTATTCTAAAAATTGCCTCTTTGTATTTATGTGATAATCGAAGATAAATAGAGTAATGAGAAGATGGAAGATAAATAGAATAATGAGTTGTCGAATAGAGCATTTGTGTTAGTTACAGAGGCATGCCTGTACACATCTAATAACAAGCCTAATTGTTTGTAATGCTTTGCATTACTTACATGACCTCTTAACTGAGGGAACCTCTAGTTGTAGAGTTTCTGTTTGTATTGTACTTGTAATAGGCATCAAATCCTAGTTGTGTGACTGTACAAATAGAGTCTAGAATAATGCTTGAAAGAAGTTCCATGGTTCATGCCTCAAGCAAGGAGTTAAAGACTGCCAAATAATCACAGTTGGGATTTGAAGAAATGAAGAATTTGCCTAAGTACCAATTCGAGAAGTATATTTGTCTATTCGAGAAGTCCAGCATTCGAGAAGTCAGAGATTCGATATCTCAAGACACTATTCGATATCTCTGAATACACTGTTCGATATCTCATTCGATATCTCAGGGATTCGATATGTCTACTACTCTATTCGAGAACTCAAGAAGTCAACAAGTCAAGATGGTATTCGAGTTCTCAAAGAGTCAACAAGTCAAAGTTCCATTCGACATCTCAAGGACTCAGAAAGCTATTCGACAACTCGAGGATTCGATAAGTCAAATGTTCAATTCGACAACTCAAGGAATCCTGATGGAAAAGAGCTATTCGAGAAGTGATTCGATATGTCACCATAACAGTATTAGAGAACTCAGAGTTATCGATCAAGTCAATTCTAGTTCTCGAATCACTTACTTAGTCACTTCTCGAATACATTCTTGGAGACAAAATACTGAAGAAATTGTACAAGTCAGAAACCTGCAACAAGCCAATGCACTTTATGGACCACAATCTGTAACGTGCTCTGGAAAGCCTAC
Source organism: Kitagawia praeruptora (assembly GCA_037693485.1). Lineage (NCBI taxonomy): Eukaryota > Viridiplantae > Streptophyta > Magnoliopsida > Apiales > Apiaceae > Kitagawia > Kitagawia praeruptora. The sequence goes on from CM075347.1 coordinate 22,811,859, forward strand.
AAGGAAGCTTGGAGAGATATAGAAGAGACAAGGAGCTAAAGAAGTGGATCTAAACAGGCTTTGCAAAGTCAAATCTGTAACCGTTTGGACGCTTACTCAAAAAGGATAGACAGACTAGAAAGTAATTTGTTTAGCTACCTTATTTGTAGTAAGCAGGCTATATCCATGTTCTATAAGGACACAGCCTCACTTCATAACTTAGTAACTTTAGGGAGTCAAGTTTTTCATACACTGTAAGCTATATCTCTCTGAGAAAAACGAAGCTGAGAATACTACCATTTGTATTCACAGATTGTAGCAACCTTTATCTAATATACATTAGATTAAAGTGATATTGTGTCTTGTGTTGTTTATTTATCCGCACCTTAATTTCTGCACACACAGGCACTTATCTGCTACACAGACTCAACCCAAGAAAAGTTCAAGAATCCATTCACCCCCCCCCCTCTGTATTCTTTTACCGTGTTTAAATACTCAACAAGTGGTATCAGAGCGGGCTGTTTATTCAAAAACAGAGAAACGATCATGAGTTCGAATACACCAAAGACTACAGGAACAGTGAAGGTCCCTAAGTTTGATAAAGAAAACTTCAACCTCTGGAAGATAAAGATGATGTTGTTCATCAAAGCCTCTCATCCCTTGTATCCTGAGATTCTCAAGAATGGTCCTTTTGTTCCACAACAAGAGATACCAGAGAAGACTGTTGGAACCCTAACAATCCCTAGAACTTATGAGGCCAAGGATCCATCAAAGTGGACAGAGTCAGAAAGGGAGAAGGTTGCTCTTGACAGTCACCTCATGTTGCTCATCATTGATTCCATGGATATGTCAATGTTTGCAAACATTGCATCATGCACATCTGCTAAAGAGATGTGGGATCACATTGAGGTGTTGTGTGAAGGGACTGATGAGGTTAAAGAAAACAGGAAACAGATACTGGTCACACAGTATGAAGCTTTCATGGCACAGCCCAAGGAAAGCATTACTGAGATGTTTGAAAGGTTTCACAAGCTAGTTACTGAGTTGCAGATGAATGGAAAGGTTTACAGCACCAAGGAGTTAAATATGAAATTTCTGCTGTCTTCACCAAATCATCTGGAGCAAAGAGTCATTTCTCTAAGAGAGAGAGATTTGAACAAAGTCACCTATGATGTACTCTATGGAGTCCTAAAGACTCATGAACTTGAGTTGCTTCAGAAGAGGGCTATCCAAGCCAACCAAGGTAGGATGATAAACACATCATGTGCCTTGATTGTCAACAAATCCATTCTGGACCTAGAAGCATCTACAAGTCAACTGAGGATAGAGGAGGTGGCAGATGATGAAGAAACTGAAGCTGGGGTAAGTGAACCTGTTGAGGAAAAGGTGGAAGAAGAAGAGGAGTTTTACACTCTGGAAGAACTTGATGGGATGGAAAATACTTCATATGCTTTCATGGCCAGAAAATTTCCAAACATCAGATTTAAAAGAAATCAACCCTTCAAACCCAAAACCCAAAACCATTCAGCTTATAAGAACAAGGCACCTGTGAAACCAAACAGAAATAAATTCAAAACCGGTTATGTGGATAGGTCATCTGTAAGGTGTTATAGATGCAATGACCTAGGGCATTTTGCCAGTGAATGCAAGAAGCCTAAAAAGAAGGATAGAGATTTTCTTGAGCTAGAAGCTAAGTATGAGGCCCTTCTGAAAAAGCAGACACATGGTAAGGCCTACATAGCTGAAGGAAAGTGTTGGGATGATTCTGAGAGTGATGAAGAAGAACAAGAATTCTGCAATTATGCCTTGATGGCCAACTCCAAGGATGACTCATCTTCATCTGATTCTCAGGTACCATCTCTCACTACAATAGACATGTCTGTTTCTGAATACAAATCCATGATTGAACAATTATCTGTTGAAATGTTTAATATTCATACTAGTATGACTGCTGCTAATGAGGAGATTGCTAAATTGTCAACTAGAAATGAAGTATTAACCAAAAAGAATGAGGAACTTGAGCTAACTGCTATGCAAGTAGAAAACCTTAAGAAAGAAGTTGAATATTTAGAGAACAAGGTTTTGTGTGCTAGCCAAGTAGAGAAGGCTCTTAGGGATGAATTAGCTGAGAATGAATTCAAACTTAAAACTTTCAAGAAATCATCTGGTTTAGTGCAATCCTACTGTGAGAAAATTGAAGCTAAACCCAAAGCAGCTATTGGACTTGACTATGACTCTCTCAAGCAAAGGAAAGGCTATGCTGTCATTGAAGAGGACACAGCTGTTCATGAGAAAGTGCCTCACATTTTGAGAAAAACTGAAAATCCAATTTTTAAGGAATCAACATTTGAAATTGATGAGGATGCCTTACTCATCAAACAAATGTTGAATGATGAGGATGAGGCACAATCTAGTGAACAGCTAGCATCCTCTAAGGGTGAGAGTGTCAAGTCAAAGACCAAGAAACCAGTAGTTGATAGGCCAAGACCTAAGAAGTTTGTTAAGTTTGTACCAGCTGGGAAGAGTGAATCAGAAAAGGAAGTGACTAAAAAGAAACAGAACAGAAATGGCAAGTTAGGGATTAACAAGGATAACAACTATGCTTATATGCCTAATGCCCCTAGGAAAACTTGTCAGAACTGTTTCAGTACCAATCATCTAACTCATGCATGCAAGAAACCTGTTGGTAGTGTGTCTAAGCCTTTCTATGATTGTTCTGTGCCTCTAAGACATAGAGATGCACCCTTCTGTGATAAATTTGACTGTATGCCATGCAATATGAATGTTATGACTAGTTGTTTTAATTTAAGAAGACAGTTCATTGATGGTTGTATCAGTCACAATTCTCACACACACTACACAAGGTCAAAGTCTTCAAGTCCTCCTAAAGCTAGGAAGGTACCTTTGTCACCTAAGTCTGAAACCTCAGGTTCTAAGACTTTCAACAGTGACAAGAAGACTGACACTAAGAAAGTTAACAAGCATGTTGTTTATGATAAAACTGTCTCTAAGTCACAAGGACCCAAACTAGTTTGGGTACCAAAGGAGAAGTAATACCTTTGTGTTTGCAGGGCAAAGAAAGTGAAAAGAAGGTCATGTGGATTTTGGACAGTGGATGCTCAAATCATATGACTGGTGATATGGCCCTGCTATCACAGTATGAGGAAAAGGCTGGCCCAATGGTTGCTTTTGGAGATGACAGCATGGGTAACACATTGGGATATGGCAAGCTGAAAGTTGGAAATGTCATCATTGAAGATGTAGCACTAGTCAAGGGGCTCAAGCATAATCTGTTAAGTGTTGGTCAGTTTACTGATAGAGGATTCAAGGTGAATTTTGACAAAGATGAATGTTTGATCACCCACAAGAAGACTGGTGATTTTGCTCTATCTGGAGTAAGGAAGGGAAGCCTGTTTGTAGCCAATATGGACTCTGCAAACAAGGACAAAATTTGTTGCTTTTACTCAAAAGCATCAAATGAAGATTGTTGGCTGTGGCACAAGAAACTATCACACCTGAACTTTAAGGCCATTAATTCTCTAGTCAAAAGAGAGTTAGTGAGAGGCATGCCCACACTTGAATTCTGCCAAGAAGGAGTGTGTGAGGCTTGTCAAAAAGGAAAAATGAAGAGATCAAGCCACAAGTCAAAGACAGTGACATCTGTAACCAAGCCACTACAACTTATCCATATGGATTTGTTTGGGCCTGTCAACATAATGTCACTTGGAAGAAAGAAGTATGCCCTGGTAATGGTTGATGATTTTTCAAGGTATACATGGGTAGAATTTCTGGCATCAAAAGATGAGGCTCCACAAGTAATCATTGAGCATATAAAGAAAGTTGACAAGGAAGCAAAGGCAAACGATGCAAGTGTGATTGCATTGAGAAGTGATAATGGAACAGAGTTCAGAAATGCCACACTTGAAGCATTCTGCAAAGAGAATGGTATTTCTCAACAATTCTCAGCTCCAAGGACTCCACAACAAAATGGAGTTGTTGAGAGAAAGAATAGAACTCTGATTGAGGCTGCTAGAACAATGTTACTTGATGCAAAAATGCCTACATGTTTTTGGGCTGAGGCTGTGAGCACTGCATGCTATATTCAGAACAGAACCCTCATCAACAAAAACACTGGAAAGACTCCTTACAACTTGATGACTGGAAAGAAGCCTACACTAAAGTATATTCATACTTTTGGAAGCAAATGCTTTGTACTTAAGGACAATTCTGAATATGTTGGGAAGTTTGATGCAAAAGCATTTGAAGGAATTTTTCTTGGCTATTCTATGGAAAGAATTGCATACAAGGTTTATGTCATCAGTCAAAAGAAAGTTATGGAAAGCACAGATGTAACATTTGATGACAGCAAGCTACCTGGACTAGAAGAAGCCAATGATGAAGACAAAGATCCATTGAAGTTTGATAATCTAGATGATTCTGATGAAGAGACTGAAACTGGAGTTGAAACTCAAGTTCAACAAACTCAAGTGAATGATGATACAAGAGAAGAATTTGTCCCAATCAATAGTGGAGAAACAAGCATCCAAGACACACCTGTGAGTAATGGCAACTTCACAGGGGGAGGAAATGAGGATGATCATGATGAGGATGATGAAGCAACATCAAGAATGAGAAATCAGGCTGAACATTCAAGGAAATGGGATAGATCACACACTGCAGAGCAAATCATTGGAGATCCTAATGCAGGAGTAAGGACTAGGAGAGCAACTCAAAATGAGTGCCTCTATGGATGTTTTCTATCACAAGTTGAGCCTAAGAAACTTGATGATGCATTGTTGGATCCAGATTGGATTATTGCTATGCAAGAGGAGCTGAACCAATTTGAAAGGAACAAAGTATGGGAACTAGTGCCTGCACCAAAGAATAGAACCATTGTTGGAACAAAATGGGTTCTGAAGAATAAGATGGATGAAGATGGTGTAATAATAAGGAACAAAGCAAGGTTGGTTGCAAAAGGATACTCTCAACAGGAAGGCATTGATTATGATGAGACATTTGCCCCTGTTGCTAGATTGGAAGCCATTAGAATATTCTTGGCATTTGCTGCTCATTCAAACTTTAAAGTTTATCAAATGGATGTCAAGAGTGCATTTCTAAATGGAGAGTTGGAAGAAGAGGTTTATGTGCAACAACCACCTGGCTTTGAGGATCCACATTTCCCAGAATTTGTCTACAGATTGCTTAAGGCACTGTATGGACTTAAGCAAGCTCCAAGAGCATGGTATGACACTCTATCACAATTTCTTCTTGAAAATCAATTCACTCGAGGCACATTGGACAAGACACTGTTTTACAAGAAGCATGGTGATGATATGATCCTAGTTCAAATCTATGTGGATGATATCATTTTTGGTTCTACAAATGAGAAACTGTGTGAGAAATTCTCTAAACTCATGCAGAGCAGATATGAGATGAGTATGATGGGAGAGTTGACATTCTTTCTAGGGTTGCAAGTCAGTCAAAGGAAGGATGGTATCTTTATCAGTCAAACCAAGTACATCAAGGATTTATTGAAAAAGTTTGACTTGGAAGATTGTTCACCTGCCAAGACACCCATGGCCACTGCCACTAAGTTGGATGAAGATGCTAAAGGCAAGAGAGTAGATATCTCAGTCTACAGAGGCATGGTTGGTTCTCTACTCTACCTCACTGCAAGTAGGCCAGACATCATGTTTGCTACATGCTTGTGTGCAAGGTTTCAATCAAATCCAAAGGAATCACATTTGATTGCAATAAAAAGGATCTTTAGATATCTGAAGGGCACTCCTAACTTGGGATTATGGTACCCTAAGGACACAGGGTTCAATCTGGTTGGCTACTCTGATGCTGATTATGCTGGATGCAGAGTGGATAGGAAAAGCACCTCAGGAAGCTGCCAGTTTCTTGGACAAAGGTTAGTTTCTTGGTATAGCAAGAAGCAACAATCTGTGTCAACTTCTACAGCTGAGGCTGAATATATAGCTGCTGGAAGTTGCTGTGCTCAAGTGCTTTGGATTAGAAATCAACTTAGAGATTATGGACTTGTGTTGGAAAGAATTCCAATCATGTGTGACAACACAAGTGCAATCTCTATAGTTGCCAATCCTGTCAATCATTCTAGAACAAAGCACATTGACATCAGATATCATTTCATAAGAGAACATGCAACTAATGGAACCATTGAGTTGCATTATGTCTCTACAGATAAACAACTAGCTGATATATTCACTAAGCCATTAGATGAAGCCACCTTCACAAGGTTGGTAAGTGAAATTGGAATGCTGAATTCTTCAGATTCTGGCTAAGTGAATACATCAATCTAGATTGTTGCAGCAGTAAACACTTACTTTATCTAAATTCTCAATATTTTTGGAGTAAGTGTTGGCTGAAATATGATTTATAAATATTTCAAATCTGTTGCATATGTTGAAAATCATATTTTTATTAACTTAAAATTTCTATGAAATTTTGAGAAAATCACTATTTAATTTGCTAGGATATTTTTCAATGAATATGTCTGGTAAATTTTTAAAAGATAGTGAAAATCAAATTTTTATGAGTGATGGGTATAGTTCGATAAGTCAGACTTCTCGAATGATTCACTATTCGACATCTCTAATAAGTCTCATTAGAGTACTCTTGAGTTCTCGAATAGAGTCTTTCTGAGATATCGAATAGAGGAATTCTTGACTTCTCGAATATAGCAACTGAGTTCTCGAATGATTGAGTTCTCGAACACTATATTTGAGTTCTCGAATCATTTGAAAAGGCTGAATTCTCGCTGAATTTTAACCGATTTTGGATTTTTATCTAAAAATTTAATTCACTCATAAAAACACATTTTATTTAATTTAGAATTATTTCTAAGTTAGATAACTGCCAGCTGTGAGTTTCTATCTGCTTGAGTTATCGATTAAGCCATTCTTGACTTCTCGAATAGTTGTTTTCTACTTCTCGAATGCCTGACTTGTCGATACAAAACAGTTTGCTAATCGACAATTCAAGTACTTCATACTTATACAATCTCACATCTATTCGATTCATTTCATTCGATTTCTCAAGCATCTACACTCTCTAAACCCCTGAAACCCTAACTGCGAAAAGCCAAATTTCTTCTTCAACCTTCAATTTCTTTTCTCTCTTTTATACAAATGGCAACAGTAAAGTTCAACACCAACTTCATCGCTCTAACTAGTGATGTTGAAGCACCCAATGCAAACTTTAAGTGCTTTGTGAAATGGATGGCTGAATCATACATCAAAGAAGCACTCTCTGCCAATCCAACTCTATATCTCGATATTCTGGAACAATTCTGGAATACTGCTATTGTGGAGGTTGTAGCCCTGGAAAATGCAATCACATCCTATGTCATCTACTGCAAGGTTCAAGATAAGGATATCACTATCACTACTGCAGACATGAACCAAGCACTAGGACTACAACAGGAATCATTTGATAGAATGGCCACTACTGCAGAGTTGGAGGAATTCTTCGAATTCATAAACTACTCAGATGGGATTAACCTTGGAAAGCTAAACAGAAAGAATCTGAGGAAGGAGTGGAGCTATGTGTTTGCAACTCTTCTTCAAGTCTTCACTGCCAGGAAATCAAGCTTTGACCAAATCAGTGCACCTGTGCAGCAAATTGGATATGCTTTGGCCTATGGAAAGAAGATAGATGTTGGCCAAATCATACTTCAAGAATTATATGGGAGACTTGGTAAGAACACAACCAAGAGAGGTACTGATATTTTCTTCCCTCGCTTTATTCAATCTGTACTTAATTATAAAAATGCTTCGTTGATTGAATTGCCTGGGATTGATAAAAATAAAATAGGCTATCCTAAGTCCATGACCAAACTCATTTTTGGTAACTTGGAAACTAGGAATGATGTGGATGTAAGACTGAACATAACTCCCCATATGGAGAGTTTGTTTAAGACTTACCCCCACAACATGCCAACATTTGATGCTAAATCTAAGTTAGCACAGCCCAAGCAAGTAGAACAAACTGCTAACCCAGGGCCTGCTAACCAACCCTCTCAACCAAACACTCTCCCACATACTGAGCCAACTGCATCATCCTCTCAAAAGGGTGATGTTAGTAAAAAGAAGCGAAAGGAAGTAATGTCTGCACCATTAAATATCTTATCTGAAGCAGCATTAGCTGTTGAATTAGGGCTAGAAAGTGAGGAACCTGAGTCACCCTTACAAAGGCCAAAGAAGAGGAAAACTAAGACCACCTCTTCAGTCACACAAATGGCTGAAGTTGTAAAATCAGGGGCACACAGCTCACTAGGTGTATCCTCTCAACAGGGTGCATCTATAGAATCAAGCATTCTCCCCAATGCACCTTCTTGTATAGAGTCTGCACATGGGAGTGATAAGGCTGGCACAACACTGAGTGGAGAGCACATCACTTTTGAAACTCCCTCTATCTCTCAGGGGGAGTTGCCAAAATCTACTCTAACACACACTTCTCTTCCAGAATCTATCTCTGAAATTTCTTTGGAACCTGCAACTCAGGCAACTGAGATGCAAGGTATTGATCATCAAGAATTCCTTTCTCTTGATGAGCCAATAATTTCAAGTGACTTAGTGCATGACACTTTGTTCACCACTCAGATCCCACATTTAGATGGTGAGGGAATGCATGCTGAGGCATATCCTAATGACACCATCACAAACACAGAGGTTCCCCTAGTTTTTACTAGAGACTCTGTGCCTGTGTCAACTGCTGGTGTAATTCATCCCACTTCTGTGGAGACACCAGTAGTAGAGTCCATCCATCCGGCTACAGAAGTTGCATCTGTAACTGAGGAGACTAGCTTGCCTAGCTCTAGCTCTGACTTTATGTCAAAATGGCTGAAGCCTGTGCAACATGACAGTGCTTCAGGATCAGGGTCTGTTCCACAACAATTGACGGTTGAAGCACTTCAAAGCTTAATTGTGGATCAGATTCCTGAGTTCACAAAGATTGCTCAGCACCTTCTCACTGCAGACATGCCCAATCCAGACTATGAGGCTATTCTGTTATGCCATAGGGATGATGTGGAGGTGCAGAAATCTAAGATCATTGATGATGCTGAGAGAGATGGCAACATAGATGCCTGGTTGCAAGGAAAATATGATATTACTCTCGATGAAGCACTTCAGTATCTCAGGGAGGAATACATCACTTCACTGGGCTCCAATGCTAAATCCCTGTCACCTGGTGAAGTGTATGAAGCTGTCAATGACTCCTACAAGGGTTTCCTCAAGGCTGCACACTATCTTGGCAAAGGAGTAAAAACTGAAGTCAACAGGGTATGTGATAAGACAGCCACTTCAGTAGCAGAAGTCAAGAGGGCCTTTGATGCTAAATTTCCCCACTTGGACAGTGTGCTCAAGGACATCAAACACTGCAACTCTACATGCATTAAGGTGGACAATGGGTTGGCTGTGCTAAAAGATGCTGTCTCAGGTCTGGGTCATCAATTTCAGAATCTATCTGGCCAGACTACAGATGCCAATGCCATGCTGAAAATAATGTTCAAGAATCTCTATGGAGATAGGCTGGTGACTGATGTTCCTGTGCATGAAATGTCTAAATATGAAGTGAAGAGACTGCAGGAACAATCTCTATCTGGTTTCAAGGCCAATGAACTTTTCACTAAGGTCAACACTCTTGAGCAAGAGGTAGCTACTCTCACCAAGACCAATGCTCATCTCACAGAAAAGGTTGCATTGCTAAATGATCAGTTGGACACTCAAGCATCCACCACAGCTGATGTCCTTCTGCATCAACAATCCATGTTAGCTGCAATGATGAAGCATATGGGGCTCCCTCTACCTGATGAATCTTCAATCCCAAAGGACATCTCTACAGCCTCTGTGCCTGACAACAAGCCTAAGGGGGAGAAGAAGGCTAGGAACTCAAATTCAAAGGGGGAGCCAAAGAGGGAGAAAGGCATAGTATTCAAAGAAGGTGGACAACAAAGGGCTACTAAGTCTCTAGAAAATGTGCCTGGCAAGGGAAAAGCCAAAGTAGATGAGCCTCCATCTATCTTGCCAGTTGTCACCTTACCAACTGTGCACATCACCACTCCTGGAGGACAAAAGCAATCAATAACTACCACAGTGGTTGCAGGGAGTATGCCATCTGACAAACCTCAAATTTCTATAGCTGAGAGTGCCAAGCCTGTAGAAGTCAAAGTTGTTACTGAGGCCAAGCTACAAGAAGTTGCTAACTCCAATGTCTATCATGATAAAGCCTTCTTGGAGTTTCTGAAAGCCATAAGGGAACAGGTTGGTGACACTCAGTTTTATCTGAGGGAGGTGAAGAAGCAGATAGACTACATCACTGTCATCCCCAAGCAAGTCAACAATTTATGGGTCAAGGAGATAGTGATGGTGTCCAAACTAAAGATATGGCATCTAACATACCAGATTCTACAAGACTTAAAGCACTCAGAGATAGATGCCATACTAGAGCTCATTGAGAAGAAAAATGACAACAGCAAGAGTCTGTTTGATGACTTGAGGAATGGTCAACCTACAAGGCTACCAGAAGTGATCAAGAAGCCATGGACAATTATCTATCAGTCTGGTACCAGAATTGAAGATATCAAGCAACTGGTCATTCCTCATGATCTCACCTCCAGAAATCACAGACTGATCATTGCTGTCATTGATCAATTACAGAAGAAGGTTGGAGCCAGAAATGCTGAAGAAATTGAGGCACTGCATATCCTCAGAACTTATATTGCAACTGGTGGAATTCCAGAGATGGCTCAACCTAGGAGAAATAAGGATGATGATTCTGAAGACAAAGGTGATGGGAGGAGAAGACATCAAAGGAGAGATAAGGGTGATGAAGATAAGAAGAAAAAGGGGGACAAGGATGAAAAAGATGATGACCAGGGTAAGACATATGTGAGAAAGAGTGGAAGACAGCAAGCCTTAGGCATTGCTAGCAGTAACCTCACCACAACACAAGACTCTAAGTCTAGGGTGAATACTGTTAGTAGTGACCTAACAAAATCTACATCTATGGCTTCTGCAACTGTCTTACCATCTCAAGAAAAGAAGAAGATTCAAGTCAAGAAACCATGTGTATGTTTCAGAAAGCAATCTGCTAATGGAATACTACTATGGTCTACCAACCAAGGTCAAAGATTTCTGCCAAGCAACCATGTCAAAAGGATAAGATTTAAACATACTGCAAGGAGAGTGAAGCTATCCAAATCTAGAGCCCTAACAATCATTCCAGGATTAAAGCTCCAGCCACTTGATGAAGACTTTGATAGAGAGCAACTGCTATTTCTAAGAGCTCAAAAGATATGCTATGCTGCAATTGTGGATGACCACCTTGTAATCAAGTACACTGATGGGAAAGAAAGGAAATTCAGTCAAGGGGGTTGTCAACATTGGGGTAAATTGTATGAAATAGAAAGAATCATTGCATTGCTGGACTCTAAGGACAAGGTGGAGAAAGTATGGAAGCTGGAATTGATTGATTTTGTGAAAATGAAGAAAGAATATGCTGAGAAGATAAGAAAGGGCTGCTATGAGAAATGGTTAGAAAGGGAGAAAGAAATTGATAGACTGGAGATTGAAGCAGAAAAGCTAAGGGCAAAGGGATTGTGTAGAGTTCAGTTTGATCCCTATGTGGTGAAGTATAGGAGGAGAAATGGAGATAATGTCAATATAAGAATGAACCTACTCAGTCACTATCCTGTCAACATTCTGAAGCCAGTGCTTGAAGATTTCAAAAACTCTATTATGATTGAAGAATTGGATGCTATGACAGAAATCATGAGAGCAATAGATGAGAATGCAAGGAAGGAGAAAGAAAGGAAACAGAAAGCATATGATGATCTACAAGCCAAAGCAATGGAGATGCAATCAAAAGAAAATGGCTAGTACCTCATCATACTGTAAGAGTATTTATCTTGTAATTTCATTTATGTGTTCAATCAAAATACATACCTGTACTTTTAAAGTTTTATCTTTATGTATGTTAGGCTTGTTATCAGACATGAAATTGTGACTAAGGGTCTCACTCACAATTTGGGGGAGATTGTTAGTTACAGAGGCATGCCTGTACACATCTAATAACAAGCCTAATTGTTTGTAATGCTTTGCATTACTTACATGACCTCTTAACTGAGGGAACCTCTAGTTGTAGAGTTTCTGTTTGTATTGTACTTGTAATAGGCATCAAATCCTAGTTGTGTGACTGTACAAATAGAGTCTAGAATAATGCTTGAAAGAAGTTCCATGGTTCATGCCTCAAGCAAGGAGTTAAAGACTGCCAAATAATCACAGTTGGGATTTGAAGAAATGAAGAATTTGCCTAAGTACCAATTCGAGAAGTATATTTGTCTATTCGAGAAGTCCAGCATTCGAGAAGTCAGAGATTCGATATCTCAAGACACTATTCGATATCTCTGAATACACTGTTCGATATCTCATTCGATATCTCAGGGATTCGATATGTCTACTACTCTATTCGAGAACTCAAGAAGTCAACAAGTCAAGATGGTATTCGAGTTCTCAAAGAGTCAACAAGTCAAAGTTCCATTCGACATCTCAAGGACTCAGAAAGCTATTCGACAACTCGAGGATTCGATAAGTCAAATGTTCAATTCGACAACTCAAGGAATCCTGATGGAAAAGAGCTATTCGAGAAGTGATTCGATATGTCACCATAACAGTATTAGAGAACTCAGAGTTATCGATCAAGTCAATTCTAGTTCTCGAATCACTTACTTAGTCACTTCTCGAATACATTCTTGGAGACAAAATACTGAAGAAATTGTACAAGTCAGAAACCTGCAACAAGCCAATGCACTTTATGGACCACAATCTGTAACGTGCTCTGGAAAGCCTACAAGGAAGCTTGGAGAGATATAGAAGAGACAAGGAGCTAAAGAAGTGGATCTAAACAGGCTTTGCAAAGTCAAATCTGTAACCGTTTGGACGCTTACTCAAAAAGGATAGACAGACTAGAAAGTAATTTGTTTAGCTACCTTATTTGTAGTAAGCAGGCTATATCCATGTTCTATAAGGACACAGCCTCACTTCATAACTTAGTAACTTTAGGGAGTCAAGTTTTTCATACACTGTAAGCTATATCTCTCTGAGAAAAACGAAGCTGAGAATACTACCATTTGTATTCACAGATTGTAGCAACCTTTATCTAATATACATTAGATTAAAGTGATATTGTGTCTTGTGTTGTTTATTTATCCGCACCTTAATTTCTGCACACACAGGCACTTATCTGCTACACAGACTCAACCCAAGAAAAGTTCAAGAATCCATTCACCCCCCCCCCCTCTGTATTCTTTTACCGTGTTTAAATACTCAACAATTTGTCTTGTCGAATCCCTGAGATGTCAAATAGCTTCTTGAGTCCTTGAGATATCGAATGTAGCTTTATCTTATTGACCGTTGAGAACTCGAATGATGCTTTTAGACATGCAGGTTCCTTGAGTTATCGAACAATGTCTTTTGAGATATCGAATCCCTGAGTTCCCAAAAGCTAGACTTCTCGAATTGGAACTTAGGCAAATCTTCATTCTTCAAAATCTAACTGTGATTATTTTGACAGCCTTGTTCTTCAAGCTTGAGGCATGATATCTGGATCTTCTTTCAAGCATTATTTCTTGACTTAATTTACAGTTACACAGATAGAATTTTGGTACCTATTGCAAGTACTAAATATAAGTAGAAACTCTACAATTAGAGGTTTAGAGGTTCAGGGGTCATGTAAGTAATGCAAAGCATTACAAACAATTAGGCTTGTTATTAGATGTAAACAGACATGCCTATGTGACTAACACTAAATTTTTAGAATAATAGGATAAAAAAAATAAGAATAATATTTTTAAGAGAAATTATCAATGGTACCCTCCTAGAATTGCCTTTTACAAATGGTACCCAAAATCTAACGGTTTATTAACGGAGATCAACGGTAGGGGTACTACAGGGAATGACATAATAGTATAATGGTACCATTCGTAAGCCAAAACTATTTTGTGTACCATTTAGAAAAGTCAATTCTAAGAGGGTACCATTAATAATTTCCCTAAATTTAATTAGGATATGATTTATGTGAGAACATTTTTGTACTTTAACAATTTATATGTAAGAATAGTGAAAAAATTGTTGTGCACTCTTTTAAAAAGTGCACGAGAACAATTTTTTTTGATAATCTTGTGTTCGGGTCAGCTTACTATAATTTTGGTGTGATAAACTCATTAGTCATGATATGATGGTATGGTATCAATCAAGTGAGACATTCATAGTGGACAGAATAATTATTCTACATATTTTTCGCATTTTCATTGTTTTATTATTATGCTATATAATATGTATAATAGAACTTCTCAGCAGAGGGTGACCCAATTTAATTAAATTTAATTAAGGTATATAAGTTTAATTATTTTTTAAAAAAATTGTGTGAATGATATAGCAGGAACTCGGACAGTGACAAAAATAATAAGTGAGCGAGGTAGTTGGCAAATATGGTTTCTTTTTTAGGATGACATTGACGCACGACCCCAAAAGCTAGTGACGAACTAATATATTTGTATAATGTGTTGGATCAGGACTGTATATTTTATATTCTTATGATTTATAATCATTTTATTTTTAATTAAATTTATCAATTTTTATTCGAACGCGTAGCGCGGGCAAAATGCCCTAGTTAAAATAAAGTTAGTTGAATAAATTTTTCCAACTAATACCCTTATTTAATACATTGGAAAATGAGAATAGAGTTAAGTTTAAAAAAGTCAAATTTTTGATACAATAAATGTAGGGATAGTTTTGCAAAACTACACTTAAATTTGCATTAAAAGGAGAAAAGGAACATGTAATTTGGGACAAATTTGTTTTAGAAAAGGGACATGTATTTTGGGACGGAGGGAGTAATATATTTGTATAATGTGTTGGATCAGGACTGTATATTTTATAGTGAAACTTGAATAATGAGAGTTGTCGAGTTCATAGTAGTTCGGTAGTTGCGTTTGTTACCTGCCTGTTTTGAAATCATACGCATCTCATTTGTTTAATCGGTATCAATTGACTATTAAATTTTGTTAAAAAGAAATTATTCTCTTCTAATTCAATTTCAAAGGCTCTATTTCGAACATAATAATTATTTATCTAGTTAGTATCTGATTAACAATAAAAGTAATAATTATTTATCTAGTTAATATCTGACTAACAATAAAAGTAATCAATGTAACAAAAAATTATCTGTATCACTAATAATAATAATTAAAATAAAATTTCGTACATGTTCATACAATAATATATTATTTTTATAGTAAAATGACATAAAAATTATCTTTAAATTTATTCCTGTTGGTACAATAATATTGTGCGAAGAAAAAGAAAAGCTCAATTATTTGTTCATTTTATAGTTAGTTATAACAACTTTGAGAGTACAGTCCTTTGTTCATTTTTTTTTTTTCATTTCTTGTCTGGTGTGTCGAAAATGTTTGATTTTATGAAATGAACGCCTCATGAAAGTACTAACCTTCAATGAAGAATATGCAGCAGAGTAATAACACAAACATTACAGACATTTTTATATAAAATCAAGGAACTGATCACATAATCTTCTTCAGTTCTTCTTAATGATACAAAGTAGGAGAAGAAATCATGACAATAACTAAAAACATTAACCAACATAGAGCTTAATGCTTACGAAGGCCTTTGAAATAACTTTTGGGGTCATTCTCAAAGTCATCCCTGAAAATTTTCTTACCATTCGTACCGGGAGCTACCATAACTTTCCTGTTTTCTTCTGATGATTCAGAAGATGAGAATAAGGAAACACCCCATGCAACTACACCAGCCACTGCCACCACGGCACCAGCAACCGCGACTGCTGTCTCTACCATCTGTTGGGTCGAATTCTTTTTTTCTGTTTCAGTTTCATTTTTGGAGGACGAACCTTTATCTGGCCTATAAACCATATTTTGTGCTACAAATTAAAGCTTCTACTTATTCTTTAGCTTCAAGATGAGTTTCAGCAAAGTGATGGTCGGTTTATATAGAACAGAACAGTTAGTACTTTGTATACAATATACATACTTTTTACATGGAAGATAAATTATTGCATGCGTATCTGCCCACAAGGATGTGGATGGATTTGTAGTGACTTGAGGAAGTTTCTCGGAAAGGACCACAATGCAAAGAAAAGTAAACTTTTTTAAAAGTAAAGTTGGAGCAGTTGATAATGCATGTCCAACCTTTTGCAGAAAACGATTCATTGGTGCGGTACGGAATCATTCTTTACGTTAATTTGATTTATTTTCCCCGTACTCCGTTCTTCACTGATGGATACCTCGAAATTACTTGGGAGCCATCGGTTAATTTTGTGAAATTTCTGGACATTCGTGAAATGGTTGTATTCCATTTGCTTCTATATTTTATAGTTCCATAACTTATTTTTAAAATTTTCATTTTCTATATAAAAATTGAATAATCTTATTTTTATACTAAAAAATGTTTAAAATATAAACTATGTAATCATTTTTAAAATACTTGTGAGACACCTGTTCCAAAGGTAAAGAATCACCGGATTCAGGAGTACATGCATATCTTCACTTCAAGTAGACTTGGCAATCGTGTCGTGTCGTGTACTTTCGTTTCGTGTACTTTCGTGTTTCGTGTACTTGAAGGTGAAACACATATCCACCCAAAATGAATTCATGTACTTGAATGTGAAACCCGTATCCATCCGAAATGAATTCGTGTCGTTTCGTGTCGTGTTTTCGTGTATATATTATATAAAATTAAAAAAAAAAATTAACTAAAATTTGTTCGTAAATATTATATTCATATGGAATATACATAAAATATTTTACATTGCTATATATAAATTTAAATACAACTCTATAAAAACTTGTAAATATATATATTTTTGTGTAAAATATATATCTTTATAAAAATAATATTTTTACACAAAAATAATATTAATATATACATAAAATCTATAACTAGTAAATTATAAACATCTTTATTTCGTGTACTTTCATGTACTTTCGTGTACCCGAAATGAAAACCAATATCCAACACTAAATATTTCGTGTAATTTCGTGTTCTTGTACTTTCGTGTTTTGTGTACCAAAAATCAAAATCCAAAAACATATTTTTCATGTCATTTCGTGTCGTATTTACGTATCACGTATCAAATTGTTAGGTCTAACTTCAAGCATGGCGATGGATTTGTAATGACACGGGGTAGCTTCTCGGAATGGACCACAATGCATAGAAAACATTATACTACTCCCTCTTCCATTGGAGTTCTTTACATTTGCTTTTGCACGGAGATCAAGATAGTGGATGTAATATTGTTAAAATAAATGAAGTAGTGGGTATAATAGTGATTTTATTGTTAAAATAAATGATGTAGTAGGTGTAATAGTGTAAAGTGTTGAAAAAGTGGAATGAAGTAGTGGGTGTAATAGTTACTATTTATAGTAATGTAAAGAAATGAATTGGACGACCTAAAATAGAAAGTGTAAAGAAATGAAAAAGAGGGAGTATAATTTTTTTAAGTAAAGCTGTAGTTTTAAAGAAAACAATTCACCAGTGATGGACAAGAGTACTTTTTTAAAGTAAAGTTGGAGCAGTTTCAGTAAAATAATGCCCAACCTTTTACGGAAACCAATTCATTGGTGCCGTACGAAATCATTTCTTTACGTGAATTTGAAGTAATAACCTAGCTACAAATATTTTTTAAAATTGTTTTTATTATGAAGTACGTACTTGCATGTACTACGTATTAATTAAGCGGTTTTATTTCAATTTTTCATTTACTTTTCGTCGATCGAATCATAGTTCGCATTTCAATTTTTCATTTACTTTTCATCGATCGAATCATAGTTCACAACATTGTCAACATTTTTTTTTCTTTTGAAACAACTTAGAAACACCACATAAAAAGATCAATGGATGCCGTCAAAAAAAAAGATCAATGGAGATTTCATCGGTTACGGAAATAAAAGAAATCGAATTATTTCTTTGCAAGAAAAAGACCAGATATGCAGGTGACCATTTGCGAAAACAGAGCAACACTTTTTTCAACATTAGGAAAATTCGTGTCCAGTGCCCTAATAACAAGAATGCGCCATGGCCTCCATATATGTTTTGGTAGCACGTATAGCTAGCTAGTCCCACCTTAATTTCCAAATCAATCTATTTGATAACTAATATTTCCTCACTCCCAACAAATTGTTTATGTTTATGAAAAAGTGTCCAGAAATGCATATAAGGTATAGTTTTAAAATTTTTCTTTTTTTTGAATTAAAGTATAAACATTCTACTTTTATTCAAAATCATAAAATTGTAAAGGGAATCATGTATTGAGGTCACCCAGCCCGAGGTTATAAGAAATTCCCATATAAATACACGAGGGCGAATTTGTAAATTCAGGAATAAGTTTTTGTATTTACCAAATTGTCATTAAAATTGTATAGGAATATATTATGACCTCAGGGAAGTAATCTAAGGTCATCCTCAGGCCCATTTTACTCAATTGTAAAAATAATTTACGTAATAATAATTTATATGCACCTTAAAATTGTAAAGACATTAAAAAACTATACCAACGAGGCCTAGATTGGCCGAATTGTAATGAGAGCTAATCACAGTTTTTGGTTGCGTCCATAACTAATCACAATGATGCGAGAAGCAGTCCAGCTGAGTGAAAACACGGATGATTGATATCAAATTTCTAAAGCATCGAATCTCTAAAACATAACTAATTTGATGTAAAATTACACATATTAATTTAAACATTTAAACATAGTAATTTCGAGCATTAAAGCTTACAATAGATATTTGAAAGGTAAAATATTCACATTACTAACAATTACAATAGATATTAATTAGTAATCTCAAATTCCATCAACATGGCTCATCTTTTTATTTTTACTTGATTTCTATTTGTGCCTTGTACTCATAGAGCTACAAATATCCGATATAATTATTACTAATTAATTTGATCAACATTCAATTCTCAAATCAAATTAAATATAATCAGAAAAATTTTACGTACTTTCTCGAAACTCCACTGATCATGGACGTGGTTAATTGTCATAAAAAATGTATTTGTTAATTCTTGCTTTTGCCGGATAGATGAAGCCATGCATTAAGTAGATATTGATTCTTTTACGTTTTCAAGTCGTCGCTCGTAACGAATTCGTGAGTTTAATGGTTTGAGTGTTGAGAAGTTGAGGATACTTGTAAGTTGTAATCATGCATAAAACTTACATAAATTTGAATTTATTATTTAATCGGTTTCATTATTGCAATTAACACTACCAAAATGCATCACATTTGACTATCATACATATAATGTTGGAAATTATTTAATTTGAAATTTGTATTTATTTATTTATTCGTGTTTTATTAGTCAATTCATAGTAATCAGCAAGTTTTATTTGGTCGTCGTAGTCGTGGAAGGATTTTAGGGTCTGCATGGAATAATCACCTAGAGGCAGAACTGCATTAGGAGAAGTGCATTAGGAGAAGTAGGTTTAGTGTTATTCAAAAAAAAAAAAAAAAGTAGGTTTAGGGGATCTATTTTTTAGCCACTTATCTTATCAGCTTTCTATTTAATTGTATTGCTTGGGAATTGATATGGGCTAAAAATAAAGCCCTAAAAACACATTTAATGTAACAGTAATTAGACCCAGCATGGTCGAACGTGGGGCACATTAATAAGGTCAAAAGCCCTAATTTAATATTAATTTCGTAATTAATATTAGAGGCAACAAACAGCTCAGCACTAAGAGTCAAATAAGGATTTTACTCCTGCTTGACTTAGCCCCCAAGGCATCCAATTCAATAAGGAAACAGACTCCTACAAGGAAGGAGTCTAGAACCTTCCTCAAGGCGGTGGCTGTTAGGTTAGGGGACTTATACAATCCGAGATTCACAAATACCAATACAGAGCACACACACAACCAATTGATTAGTTGACAAGATCTACCAAAGCGCAAAACAAGAACACACAAATACTTGACGTGGAAACACCCACGCCCCAAACTCGTATTATTAATCAAAACAGTTATCAATAATACATCAAAACAATAACACCTCAACGGTGTCCCAACCTGATACTTGAGCCAACAATGCTCAAACATCTCCCAAACAATACTTAAGACTACATCTCTTAAGCTTTCACCTCTATCAAACAAATACAATATGACTATGTATATATAGCCATCCAAAACTTAGCCACCAAGACTTACCATACTTGTTCTACAAGTCTTACCATACTTGTTATACAAGTCTTCCAATTCTTGGCACCTAATTCCCCAACTTAGTGATCAAGACATACCATATATAATAATTGTCAGCACATACAATTATTATCTTACCAATATATATCTTAAAACACCCAAACCCATAACATCATATTGGGTTGAAACCCAACAGTGGCTTGGCCACCAAGTATCCGAATCCTACCATAATTCTAAGGCTTCTCAGTCTATATAAGGGCCTGACCCCTCATTCTCAGAACTACGTCTTGGCTTGATTCTCAATATGAGATACGTAGGCACTCTGTGAGGACCGATTAGTCTCGAACACGGAACCAGCCATTAAAGCTCGAAGCTCACCAATCCCCCTTTGCATTAAATACACATAAACCTTAGCCGCAATTCGATAACCTAGTTTTTATTCCATAACATTTGGCGTCGTCTGTGGGAAGACAACATCAACCATGGTTCAAACACGAAGGACACCAGTCTCAACCGAAGCTACCACCGTCACCTCTGTTCCACCCGTCATCACTGAACAAGGGTATGCACCCCCATCAACAGGGACGACCACTCAACCTCAAGTTTCTGAATCTATAGGGACGACTCCCCATGATGAGAGAACTCTACCCGTGGTTGTGACCAACCTTCTTCAGATGGTGGTCTCTCCCCTTGTCAATCATCCACTACCTCCGGGGGTGCATATCTCTACTACAGATCTCCTTAGAAGTACGAATCCGACATACGGGTTGCCTAACTACCCTCCGAATACTCGAGGTGCTGGGCCAAGTGGCCATGCCCTGCAGATACATGAACCGTATCACCCTCCTTACATTAGAGGCTTGGGTCCTGATCAAGGATATTATGACTACTCTGGTCCTTATACTAATGATTCTTCATCTGAGGATGATGATCGTGATCAAGCCCCGAAGAGGCGACATCCAAGCAAGGAGCCTATAAGGCATACTCGACGAATCCATGATGGACCCCCTATGACAGCCGCTGAGAGAATCAAGGCTTATGAAGCCCAGATCCAAAAGCTAAAGGACGATATAGAAAGGTTGCAGCAAAGACAGAACCAGGGTCGGAATCAGAATCGACCTCCCCCAAATACAAGAGAGATTCCTTTTTGTTTGATTCGGAAAGGCCTCCAATGAGGTAGAGAAGGGCTGATGCCCCAACGGGAAGAGCAACTAGGGCAGAGCCCCCAAGGGTAACCCCAAAGAGTTGATGCAGCTAGGAGATCATGATGATCCTACACCACCATTCACCGAAAAGGTGATGAATGCTCACATTTCTAGGAAGTTTAAGTTGCCTACTATAAAGGTTTATGATGGAACGGGTGACCCCGCAAACCATGTGAGAACATTCTCGAACGCACTGCTATTGTAGCATGCTAGTGACGTTTTCAAGTGTAGGGCATTCCCTCAAACCCTGTCTGGTATGGCTCAAAGATGGTATAGCCGATTACCAACGAATTCAATTGGCTCTTTTAAGGTATTGAGTGCTACTTTTATCAGCCAATTCATTAGCGGAAGAGTTCATGAGAAAAGCTCCGCATCTCTTAAGTATGTGGTACAGGGGATCGAAGAATGAAAATATGAGGGATTACCTCATGCGATTCACTAAGGAGACAATAAATATTACTAACTTGGAAAATAAGGTGGCTATGGTAGGCCTGGAGCACGACACCACTGACCTCTTCTTTAAAAGGTCATTAGCGAAGCATCCCCTTGAGAACGTGGCTGAGCTCCAACGAAGGGCTGGTAAGTATATTGAAGCCGAGGATAGCATGAAGAAAGAGGCCGCAGTAGGTAATGGAGGGGGTAACAACGACTCGAGAAAGCGAAATCAAGACGACCAAATTAGAGATTATAAAAGGGATGACGATCAAGATCGCAACCCACCGCCCCGAGGGCCAGTAATTAACATGATCTCAGGAGGCCCGACTGCGACCGGCACAACAAGGAATTCTCGGAAGGCTTATGCCAGAGAAGTGATGCACATCGTGGGAGAGGCCCCGAAGCGTGCAAAAACTAAAGTAGTGGTTGGTTTTGACGACTCAGACTTGGAAGGGGTGAAGTTCCCCCATGACGACCCGTTGGTCATAGCTCTTGTGATTGGAAACTCAGAGCTGAAGCGAGTCTTGATAGACAATGGAGCTTCCGTTGACATTCTATTTCATGATGGGGTACAATGATTCTCAGTTGACCCCCAATAACATGCCTATATATGGATTTAATGGAGTAGAATCCAAAGTTGAAGGGACTATTCAGTTGCCTGTAACTATTGGACAAGAGCCCAAGGAATGGAGGCCACCCAGATGTTGAACTTCCTGGTAATCAAGGCGGTTTCAACGTACAACGCTATCCTCGGGAGGACTGGACTTCATGCATTCAAGGCTGTTGCCTCAACTTATCATACGAAGATCAAGTTCCCAACCAGGAATGGTGTTGGAGAACATAAAGGTGATCAAAAGATGGCACGAAGCTGTTGTGTAGCCTCGTTAAGGCCTGAAGGAGTCGGGGGGCAGGTCCTTCCGATTGATGACATGGATGTCTGTAGTGATAAGGAACACCAAGAAAGGCCAACAGAGGACATCACACATAAGCCTCGGACAGCCATTAAGGCTAAGGCGTCAACTAACTTCGTGGTTGAATGTACCATTGACAACCAAGAAGTCGGGGGGCAGGAGATAGTACCCCAAGAAGGAAAAGAACTTCAGAATAAGAATGAGGAGATCAGAAGGAGTGGTGAGTGCTCTATTTTGATGGAGCATCAAAAACAAATTCCAGCCATGTAGGCCTAGTCTTGCAAAGTTAGACTTAGCTTCATATTTATCTAGTAGAAGTATAAATAAGGTTCGATGAAACCATGCAGAGCATGTCCCTCCGAGTAGGACAGTAGTACGGGTTGAACCCATTTATGTTATTAATGCAAGTTTGCTTTTCGTTCTATGATTCTATTTATGTACTAAGCACCTGATGTGTGTAAGTCAAAGATGACCAAGTACCGAAAATAAAAAAATATACGAATGAAAATAAATAAACGCATAAATAAAACTCTGAAGGGTCGAGAGTTAGGTTACGTCACAACCAAATAAGTGTTTCAAGTCCTTGAAGGACCCGGGATAAAAAACATCTGGCAATCAAAGCCATGCAAGGCTGTGGAGGCTAAGGACTAACCACTTTTCAATGTTTTCAAAAATGACTTGAATGGAGAATCTAAGGTAGAAGACCAATAGAGAACCTTAAACAAGGATCAAGAAGTTCAAGCAAACTCTCGTCTTAAAGAGTTTAAAAGGCAAGAAGCCCGCATGATTGTCTTATTTGAAATTTAAATTGAGGAATCAATCTTGAATCCTTGACATAGAATCAAGAAAACAAAAAAAATGGAACCAAGACAAACGTTGAAGTCCTGATGGACCACACATTGAAGAAACATATTGCATATCCCGAAGCCAATTGTAGGAACCCTTTGAAGGGCAAGTTGACAGCATTCTTACAAGAGAATAGTGATGTGTTTGCTTGGACAGCAACTGATATGCCAGGGATCGATCCAAAACGAACGACAATAAAGCAGAAAAAGAGGAATTTCGCTCCAAAAAGGCAAGAGGCCATTAAGAAAGAAGTTGGAAAGCTCTTAGAAGCTGGGTTTATTGAAGAGATTCAGTTCCTCGAGTGATTAGCTAACCCTGTGATGGTCGAGAAGGCAAATGGGAAGTGGAGGATGTGTATAGACTTCACTGACTTGAATGATACATGCCCTAAGGATTGTTTTCCTCTGCCAAAGGATTGATACGTTGATAGATGCCACAGTTGGACACGAGATGTTGAGCTTCATGGACGGGTTTAGTGGCTACAATCAGATTAAGATGCACAAGGATGACATCCCAAAGGTATCTTTCATAAATGACTTTGGTGTTTTCTGTTATCTTGTCATGACTTTTGGTCTAAAGAATACAGGAGCTACTTACCAACGATTGGTGAATAAGATATTTGCCCATCTGATTGGAAAAACCATGGAGGTCCAACAAAATCTAGTGGTGTAGGTTTGGTTTTGCAAAGCCCCGATGGGTTTACAGTTGAGTATGCTTTAAAGTTAGATTTTCCTACTACCAACAATGAAGCTAAATATGAAGCCTTGATAGCCGGATTGCTTGGCCAGAATACTGAGGGTCAAGAACCTCAAAGTTTTTTGAGATTCAAGACTGGTAGTCTCGCAAGTGAATGGTGAATTTGAAGCTAAGGATGAAACTATGACAAAGTATTTGTGAGTTGTGAAGGCTGTTCTGACTCAGTATGATGAGCGTTATGAGGAGCACATTCCAAGAAATGAGAACATTAAGGCCGATGCCCTATTTAAGTTCGCCTCTTCTAAGATAGAAAATTATGCGAAGAGTTTTTACTTCTAGGTCCTGAAGACCCCCACCATCGATTCGAAATTGGTAGCACCAATTGATGTAAGCTAAAGGATAGACCCTCTCATAGCTCATCTTGAGACTAGTTGGCTCCCTGATAATGCCTTGAAAGCACAGAAACTATTAGTGAGAATGTGTTGACAGTATTTTTTTAATGTCTAAGTTCGTTCGCAGGGAAGGACTATTAATACAAGTTCAAATTTTAATTTCTTACAATCTAGAGAAATAATCGGTATGTTAAACTAATTAAGACAATTACAACGAAGATTTAATTGATGAGGAAAAGTAATCCGAGAAATAGGGTTCTTCAATTGGTTCAATAATATTGTTTTAATGTGATATATATTTTTCTCATATTTTGCTAAAAACTATTCTTCTAATTTTTATAATGTTCTCTCCCAAGATACAAAATAATGTCTAAAACCATATTTCAAAAGTCACTCCCATGATTAATCGAAATACAATTTTAGATTTTAAGACCGGAGAATTATAAATTTCATAGTCCTCTTATTAATCTCTCGATTAAATAATTAAACTATGTCTATCAAATCATGAACAAGAATTATGACTCATCTCCCGATTTATCACAATACCTATGAATACAATTAAAGGTTAGCTACGCCCTTAATTGGGTTAAGCCCTCAATGATAGATTAGCAAAAATAGAGAATTATTATCACAATCAAACAAACATATATCACCAATGAATACTACCCAATTCTCGGATTATAGAATTAGTTAATCATACTAGACAAATAAAATAAGCATATAATAAATGAAAAAAATCATAATTAAAAGAGTTTAGAGTAAAGAAAGTACAACTTGAAGAATTTATCCTCCCGAAATAATTTCCAATGAAATGAATGAGCACTCCAAGCAATTCCCTTACAATCTTCAACTGAAATAGAACTTGCAGAAAATTAAATCTAAATTTACAAAACAACCTTGAGAGAATACAGCTGAATGCTTTGTACATGAATTGATGCCTTAACTTTATTTCCAATGCTTCTATTTATAGGCCAATCAGCACACCATGCAGTATTCTCTTTTGGTAACCTGCTGCTCTAATCAACAAAACCGGTGCCAAACTCTTAGTTTTCCATTTCTTTGTTTTCAATCCTGGCAACTTGAATCATGAGCTTATTTCGTCCTGTTATGAATGGGTTCCGTAGAATTTCTTTTTAACCCGCACAGCTTATAATCTCTAATTAATAAATAATTAATTAAATCAAGAAATTATAAAAATAAATATCTAATATTATTAGATATTTATAAATATAATTTTCTAAATAAATTAGATATTTATTAATATAAATAAATCCTTAAGTCCTAAGATGCGGTATATTTGAGGGCTTGGAATCGGACTCCTTTCGCTTCACAAAAATTATATTAATTCCAACCGGGATTCCTGCTTTAAGAATATATCACTTTCCATATTTTAGTGACAATTCTTATTTCCTCCTTGGTCGTCCAGGATTAATCTACGGTCTCTTGGTGATGTGCAATCGGGCTCCTTTTTCTTCCAAAATTATCCTAAAAATATACAAATTCATTTTAGCATCCAATCCAAATTAAAATGCTACTAATAATACTAATCAAGGACAAAATTATTACAAACTAAGGATAATTGAGAGATAACATGCTATAAAATGTACATAATATTAGCATGTATCAAATACCCCCCAACTTAACCTTTGCTCGTCCTCGAGTAAATCAATATAAAATAACTACTTACTACTACCACTTCCGTAGGTGATCACGGTTGCATTTGGCATATGCAACAAGCCCTTTAAACCCCTAGGCAGCCCTAGTGGACGAGTGAGGTCTCGTGAGGGCCTATAGTGAATGTACCCACAAAATCCATCTAGCTCATGTAAAAGATCGAATGCCAGTACAACACCACACATACAAGTCCTCTCATGCCATATCAACTTAAGAATCAAAGTGAATAATGCAATGCTTTGGTGTCAATGGTACAAGTATTCGCATAGTCTACTCAAAGAAGATGCATAAGTTCTCAAAAGTCCATGTCAGATGTAAGAATAAGTTGGTAATCATGTTAAGCCCACAAGAGTACATCTTTGAGTCAAAACTTGGGATCTCATATGCCAAAACAAGTAATAACTCACCTTTCACTCACAAAAGAATATTCACTCAAAAACAGGGGTAAGTGTATCACTCTATTCCAACAAAATCATAAGCATGCTTGACATTTGGTATCAATCTAACTTTAACGCAACACACACCACTGATGATAATCAAAAGGTCTTTATTCGGGTTGTAATGAGGCTAGGGACAAGGTATGTCAAGTAAAGCCAAAGAAGGTGAAATGTCAAAAGCTAGTACCCAACAACATAAATCATTCAACTCCCCATCTATCAACCCCATACTTGAATTCTTTTCCAAATAACTTGATTAGTCGAACAAAGAAGGATCACACAAAAATAAGTATGCTCTCATTATTTATTTATTTATTATTTTTTTTTTCTTCTTTTTTTCGAGAGCTAAATATAAACAAGTACAATGATCCATTGATATTATTACAAACTTTGACTAACAAATAACAACCAAACCCAATATTTTCCAAAAGTAATGATCATCAATAAACACCCCCTTTTCACACATTATCACTCTCTTAAGCACTATACTAGCCTTTGATAATTGGGTTCAAGTTAATGTAAGACCAATACAAGAAAAAGATATAGACAATTAATGTGGTGTGTCACCGAAAAAACAAGATCAAGCTCAAAGGGGTAACTATTTGATCATATTTAAATGGTGTGGTAATATAGGAAATATGAGGTTATACCTAACTGCCTTTATCATCTTATCATCAAATAATGTCATGCATTTCAAGAAGGACCTCAAACAAGTGCTAGCGATGCAAACAACACGTGGACACTCAAGCAAACGAATATAAGATGCAAAAGATATGCATATAGGCTCAAAAGCTCACTTGGTGGCAAAACATAATCAATCCCAAGTAAAAGTCTCTCTAATGCACCTACTTGTACTCAAAGCATAGTCCAAACACACAGAAAATATTATTTAAATCAACAACATTCCTTGGGTTGCCTCCCAAATAGCGCTTGTTTAACGTCATTAGCTCGACGCCTCTGTCTATCATGGTGGTTCTTTCAACACCATCTCAAATGGTTCAAGTGCAATATCAATCTCATTCAGATTTTGCTTCCGAAATTTACGTATAGAAGAAAGTTGCCCATCAATCTCAGCATTCTCCTCACGAGCATTATCATCCACTTCTTTCACACGTTCTTCTCCCATGAAGTGTTCATTTTCGAGCTGCACAATATCATCCACTATGTCAATAGTAAAACAAGTTGCTCCAAAAGGAGGCATCTTCATTGCTATGTTTAGATCAAATTCCACTTTGTCCTCGCCAACATTCAATGTCAATTTTCCAGCTTTAACATCGATTGTAGTGCCAGCAGTAGCCAAGAATGGCCTTCCCAAGATAATAGGCATTTCAACATCTTCATCCATCTCTAACACCACAAAATCACAAGGTATGACAAATTTATCCACTTTGACTACCATATCTTCAATGACCCCCAACGGATACTTAACAGAACGATCCGCCAACTGAAGTGAAATCCGTGTCTTTTTAAGCTCTCCAAGACCAAGTCGTTTGCAAATTGAATATGGCATCAAACTCACACTAGCCCCTAAATCACACAAGGCTTTCATGTTCTCCATCTTCCCAATAGTACAAGGCAAAGAAAAGCTTCCTGGATCTTTCAATTTCTGAGGAATGGCCTTTTGGATGACTGCACTGCATTCAGCATTGAGAGTAATGGTTTCCGCATCCTCAAGTTTCCTCTTCTTTGTCAACATCTCCTTAAGAAATTTAGCATAAAGTGGCATTTGATTCAAAGCTTCAGCCAAAGGAATATTAACATGCAACTGCCGGAACATAGTCAAGAACTTCTCGTACTGCTTCTCTAACTGCCTGTTATGAAGTCTCTGTGGAAATGGAATAGGAGGAACATAAGGTGGTGGAGGAACATACGGCTTTTCTGGTTCTTCTTCCTTCTTCTTCTCAGCTTCTTTTTCTAACTTTTCTGCATCAATCACTACTATCTCAACTTCTTTTTCAGCATCCCTCTCTTTAGGCTTAAGAACCTCAACGTCGGGCAATTCTTTTCCACTCCTCAAAGTAATTGATTTGCATTGTTCATTACCAGTCTGGTCGGGTTGACTTGGAAGAGAACCTTGCTCACGAACACCAATTTTGGAGGCAATCTGTCCAATCTGTGTTTATAGCATCTTTTGAGATGATGCTATCTGATCTATTCTTGATTCCATATTAGCCAATGCCCCAGAAGTTCCTTGCATAATCTTATTTAATGCAACCTCCCAATCAGCTGGTTCTTTCTTTGGCGGAGGTTGATATTGCTGCTGTGCTTGATACGGTGGTCGTGACTGAAAACCAGGAGGTTGATTCTGCCTTGGAAATGAATAAGAAGGATTAGCCGCATGATTATTACTGTAAGAAAGATTGTTGTTTGGCCTTTGATTTGGATTGTAGTATGAGTTATTCTGAACAGGCCACGGCTGTCTTCCTTGAATAAAGGATGCTTCTTCTGGAAATTGTTGCACATAAGAGTTTTGACTAGCACCATAATTATTATACCCTTCCATAGGTGAAGAAATAGCATTCACATTTTCCCTTTGTCCTCGCATCTCCTGAGTTAGAGTATCCAATTTGAGAGCCTGCATGTTGATCATCTCAGAATCTTGTGCTGCTTTTGCTGAGCTTGTCCCACTAGGTGCCCATGAATAATTATTAGATGCCAATTCCTCAAGGAGTGCTTTAGCCTATGTAATTGGTGCCTTCTTAAAATTTCCACCAGCAGCCACATCTAAGCTCAAACGAATATCTGCATTCATGGCCCCATAAAAAGTACTAATGACCTGCCAATCTTGCAAACCATGATGTGGACACTTCCTCAATAATGCCTTAAATCTCTCTCATGCCTTATATAGACCTTCACCCGGTTGTGCTTTAAAACTCATAATCATAGTCCTCAATTATTGCGTCTTGTCAGAAGGATAATATTTGGACAAGAATGCAGTAGAAAGACTCTCCCATGTAGCAATCGCGTTGTCTGGAAGTTGTTGAAACCATTCCAAAGCTCTTCCCTTAATAGAATAGGGAAACATATGGAGACGAATCTTGTCACTCGTAACACCATTGATTCTGAATGAGCCACACATCTGCACGAAACGCTCTAGATGTCTGTGTGGGTCCTCTAGTTCAATATCTCCTTCAAAAGCTTGATTGCTGATCATCTGAATTAAGCTTGGATTAATGTTGAATTGGGCTGCGCCAATCTCTGGAGTTTTGTACATACAATTAGCAGGATTTGGTGTCTCATGGTCCCAAATTGAAGTCTCATCAATAATAGCAACTTCACGATCTTCGTCAGCCATCTTAGTTTTTTCTTTCTTTTGCTTTGCCTCTCGCCTTAAGATTCGAGCTGTGCGTTCGATTTCCGGATCAAATTCTAGATTTCCAGCACTTACTGTACGTCGCATGCAAGAGTTTGTGCACCTGAAACGAAAACACCAATTTTAATTATTTTCAAACAACAAAACCGAAAATAAAAGAAAAATTTAAATTAATCCGAAATATGTATATATTTTATCAGGACAATCCACAACTCTCAAAGCAACTTTTTAAAATTTAAACTATTTTAAACTAATGAAGTACAATGAAAGGATCTAAAAACTAATTTTAACAATTAACTAAAAACTATTTAGAAATCTAAATTAAATCCAGAAATTTATTTATTTATTTATTTAATTATTATTATTATAATAATTATTATTATTAAACAACAAAATCGCAAATAAAAGTGAAAAGAACAAAATCTAAATTAATCTAAAAATTCTAAGTTCGAATTAGAACAATTGATTTTGGAAGATTTTGATTTTACCCTAATTAATTACTAAATGAAATTCTATTTTAAACTAATTAAAATTAAATTATTCTAAGAATTCTAAATTATTCTAAAATTAATCTAAAAATTATTCTAAAGATTATAATTAACTACTTAGCAAACTCATATATTACTAATAATGCAAGCGTATGCTACAATAGTATGGCATGCAAATTAACACAAACATGTATATGGTACATTTAGCAAAAAAAAAAAAAAAAAAACATGTATATGGTATGCTGTTAATAACACTAACAACTACAATCCATATAGAGTTCAGAAAACAAAAAGTGTATAATTTTAATGAAAAACGTGACCAATGTTTATCTATGCAACACATAATGTGTGAAAATAAGAATTGTAAAACACACAAGAGACTCATAACACTATATTTAAAGGGGTCCGGTCTGGTGCAAACGTATGCACCAGACCTGTTATGCAACATACGGCTCCATCGCCGTTGGATCAACCATCCAACGGCCCTGATTAAAAAAAAAATTTTTAACGTACCGCAACAAGTTTCCGCGGTACGAGCAATTACCAAAATGCCCCTACTGTTCACGTACCGCAGAAACTTTCTGCGGTACGGTGAACAGTAGATTTTTGATGTGAAAACAGGGGGGCATTTTGGTAATTGCTCGTACCGCAACAAGTTTCCGCGGTACGTTAAAATTTTTTTTTTTAATCAGGGCCGTTGGATGGTTGATCCAACGGCGAGGGAGCTGTATGTTGCATAA
The DNA here is from genome assembly GCA_037693485.1 of Kitagawia praeruptora. Taxonomy (NCBI): domain Eukaryota; kingdom Viridiplantae; phylum Streptophyta; class Magnoliopsida; order Apiales; family Apiaceae; genus Kitagawia; species Kitagawia praeruptora. The sequence continues at coordinate 22,843,226 of CM075347.1, forward strand.
CAGGTCTGGTGCATACGTTTGCACCAGACCGGGAGCCATATTTAAATAACATAATAGACCATTCATGTATGCATTATACACAGTTTGTAATAACAAGTCAATATGTCTGCATGATACCACTAGTATCAAACGGCTAAACTATAGAACAGAACAATAAGAACACCCTGTCATAAACAAACAACACACAACTACTTCGACAAAAACAGAACATACATAACAACGACTACAATTTAACAAACTGATATGATCGACAATTCTAACAGTCTACAAAATCAAACTCAGCACCAACAAGATAGCAACAACACGGCAACTACAATCAACAATCGCGAACCCAATGCACAACCCAGGAAATACGCAGAACTCGTAGATGCAGAAATCGCAAAACTCGGAAACCAAATAAACAAAGACAACTAACACAACTCAGCAAACTCGGACTCGGAATTCACCCAACTCGCCGAAAACGAACAAGAATTCAACCACAAACTCGTGGATTCAGCTAGTACTCAAACAGCACCGAACACCCACAGAATGTAATTCAAAACGCAAACGCCCAACTGTTAAACAAGACTTCGAACTCAGATACGCAAAACACACAGCAAAAACTGAAATAAGTGAAGGTGTGGAGGGCGGGAATGGTGAAGAAGAAGAAGATGGCTGCGATTTTGAACAGAGGTGTGGGTGGATTGAAGATGTGGCGCGATGGAAGCACGGTGATGGAGATGTGCAGATTGGTTTTTGTGTGGCGAAGGTGACCAGCGGAAGGTTGTTGGAGGATGGGATGGTGGTAGGCTTTAGGGGTTTGAACAGTGGATAGAGTTGCTGGGCGGCGGAAAGGACGAAGTGGGCTGAGTTGTGGTGATGTTTGGCGTTGAAAATGATGGACGGTGATGAATAGGAAATGGGTTTGGTGATTTTTGTTGTAACGAAAACAGGGGAAAAGAGTAAGGAACTAGGTTTCTATCGAACAGGGGAAACAAAACAATGCTTCGAATTAATACTAAAAACACATAAAATAAATGCTGAAATTTTAATAAAACTAAAATATTTTTGTTATTTTAATTTTTTTTTATTTTTTAATTTTTATATACTGAACAAAATAAAATCTAGATTATAAGAAATAAATAACCTAAACTTAATATTACTGCCTTCCCCGGCAGCGGCGCCAATTTGTTGACAATATTTTTTTAATGTCTAAGTTCGTTCGTAGGGAAGGACTATTAATAAAAGTTCAAATTTTAATTTCTTACAATCTAGAGAAATAATCGGTATGTTAAACTAATTAAGACAATTACAACGAAGATTTAATTGATGAGGAAAAGTAATCCGAGAAATAGGGTTCTTCAATTGGTTCAATAATATTGTTTTAATGTGATATATATTTTTCTCATATTTTGCTAAAAACAATTCTTCTAATTTTTATAATGTTCTCTCCCAAGATACAAAATAATGTCTAAAACCATATTTCAAAAGTCACTCCTATGATTAATCGAAATACAATTTTAGATTTTAAGACCGGAGAATTATAAATTTCATAGTCCTCTTATTAATCTCACGATTAAATAATTAAACTATGTCTATCAAATCATGAACAAGAATTATGACTCATCTCCCGATTTATCACAATACCTATGAATACAATTAAAGGTTAGCTACGCCGTTAATTGGGTTAAGCCCTCAATGATAGATTAGCAAAAATAGAGAATTATTATCACAATCAAACAAACATATATCACCAATGAATACTACCCAATTCTCGGATTATAGAATTAGTTAATCATACTAGACAAATAAAATAAGCATATAATAAATGAAAAAATCATAATTAAAAGAGTTTAGAGTAAAGAAATTACAACTTGAAGAATTTATCCTCCCGAAATAATTTCCAATGAAATGAATGAGCACTCCAAGCAATTCCCTTACAATCTTCAACTGAAATAGAACTTGCAGAAAATTAAATCTAAATTTACAAAACAACCTTGAGAGAATACAGCCGAATGCTTTGTACATGAATTGATGCCTTAACTTTATTTCCAATGCTTCTATTTATAGGCCAATCAGCACACCATGCAGTATTCTCTTTTGGTAACCTGCTGCTCTAATCAACAAAACCGGTGCCAAACTCTTAGTTTTCCATTTCTTTGTTTTCAATCCTGGCAATTAACTTGGAATCATGAGCTTATTTCGTCCTGTTATGAATGGGTTCCGTAGAATTGCTTTTTAACCCGCACAACTTATAATCTTTAATTAAAAATAATTAATTAAATCAAGAAATTATAAAAATAAATATATAATATTATTAGATATTTATAAATATAATTTTCTAAATAAATTAGATATTTATTAATATAAATAAATCCTGAAGTCCTAAGCTGCGGTATATTTGAGGGCTTGGAACCGGACTCCTTTCGCTTCACAAAAATTATATTAATTCCAACCGGGATTCCTGCTTTAAGAATATATCACTTTCCATATTTTAGTGACAATTCTTATTTCCTCCTTGTTCGTCCAGGATTAATCTACGGTCTCTTGGTGATGTGCAATCGGGCTCCTTTTTCTTCCAAAATTATCCTAAAAATATACAAATTCATTTTAGCATCCAATCCAAATTAAAATGCTACTAATAATACTAATCAAGGACAAAATTATTACAAACTAAGGATAATTGAGAGATAACATGCTATAAAATGTACATAATATTAGCATGTATCAGAATGTTGAGATAAGAGGTCCTTTGTCATTCCATACTTAAAATCTTGAATCTCAAATCCCGACACAAAATTTATGCCTTGATGGCCAACATGGCTGTCTGCCTCCAATCGAGCTTATCGTTTGAGTTTAAGGACTCGAATCAAGAGTCGTCAGTCAAGTTGAGACCTAAGAAAGGTTATATGAGCATAAGAAGAAGGTTGGAAACCTAGACTCAAGCTAAAGGGTTGAAAACCAACAAAGGCACACCAGGCCTAAGGTCAAGCGCTAAGGAGCAAGTGAACTACATGAACGATCAACCGAGAAGGAAGACCTCCTCCATGAGAAACAAGGAGGAGGCAAGAACTAAAGAACTTCATCACAAGGATGAGAGTCAAGGGTTGATCATAGCCTTAAGACCAAGGATTTATCAAACAAGTTAAATCCCGGAAGGTCACGAGGATTAAGAAACAAGTTGTTTGAGTTCAAGGTTCACGAAACCCTTCAAGGCATAGCAAACACCTCCATCAACATACCAAGACTGATTTTCAATCCTGAGCCAAGGCACGAACGAAGCCGAAATTAAAATTTAGCACCGCTAGCACCGTTTAGTGCCGTTAGCGTCGACTACTGCCGTTTAGTGCCTTTCAACGCTGTTTAGTGCCGTTAGCATCATTTAGTGCTGTTAGTGCCGCTAGTACCGTTTAGTGTCGTTTAGCGCCAAATAGCGCTGTTTGACCTCGATTGGTTTTAGGTCCAAGGTCCATAACTTTTCAAGACCACGGTTGATTTTAGGTCCGAGATCAATAATCTCTAAGTCCACTGTTGATTTTAGGTCCGAGGTCCATAATTTCTAAGACCACAATTGATTTTAGGTCCGAGATCCATAATCTCTAAGACCACGGTTGATTTTAGGTCCGAGGTCCATAATTCTAAGACCAAGATTGGTTTTAGGTCCGGGTTCCGTAGTTCCAACCACAAGTGGCCGACCACGACACCCGGAGGGCCGCAGCCGACCACCGCGCCCGAAGGAGCAACGGCCGACCACCGATCAGTCGACCACGACATTTCAAGGGGCTTCGGCCGACCTCCGACTGGCCGATCACGGCTTGCCCGTAGATCCAGCTGATCACGGATGATTTTAGGTCCGAGATCCATAATCTCTAAGACCACGGTTGATTTTAGGTTCGAGGTCATAACTTTCTAAGACCACGGTTGATTTTAGGTCCGAGGTCCATAACTTTCTATGACCACGGATGATTTTAGGTCCGAGATCCATAACTTTCTAAGACCACGGATGATTTTAGGTCCGGGTTCCATAGCTCCAACCACAAGTGGCCGACCACGGCATTCCAAAGGGCTTCGGCCGACCACCGATTTGCCGACCATGGATTGCCCGTAGATCCAGCCGATCACGGGTGATTTGTGGTCCTAGTCCTCGAGTTTTTCGGCTAACCAAGATTGATTTTCAGTACGGGAGTTGGTATTTAACTTCAATCTTGATATACTAAATGTGAAAATCAGTACGAGAATGAAGTCAAAGTTTAGTGCCGTTTAGCACCGTTTAGTGCCGTTCAGTGTCGTTTAGTGCCGTTCAGTGTCGTTTAGTGCCGTTTAGCACCGTTTAACGCTGTTTAGCGTCGTTTAACATCATTTAAACATCGTTTAATGCTGTTTAGCACCGTTTAGTGTCGTTTAGTGCCGTTTAGCACCGTTTAACGCCGTTTAGCGTCGCTTAACATCGTTTAAACGTCGTTTAAGGCTGATTAGCACCGTTTAGTGTCGTTTAGCGCCATTTAGTGCCTTTTAGCATCGTTTAACATCGTTTAAACGTCGTTTAAGGCTGATTAGCACAGTTTAGTGTTGTTTAGCGCCGTTTAGTGCCGTTTTATGCCATTTAGCATCGTTTAACATCGTTTAAACGCCGTGTAAGGCTGATTAGCACCGTTTAGTGTCATTTAGCGCCGTTTAGCGCCATTTAGTGCCGTTTTATGCCGTTTAGCATCGTTTAACATCGTTTAAACGTCGTTTAAGGCTGATTAGCACCGTTTAGCGCTGTTTTATGCCATTTGCATTGTTTAACATCGTTTAAACGTCGTTTAAGGCTGATTAGCACAGTTTAGTGTCGTATAGCACCGTTTAGTGTCGTTTAACGTTATTAAAACATTGTTTAAACATCGTTAAGGCTGATTAGTGCCGATTAACATTGAATCAACATTGTCGTAAATGCGTCGGTCGCTCCATGCTTTATATCAAGACAATACTTGTGAAATACTAGTGTATGAAGATGAACCCTGACCCGAGTCTTGGAAAGGACTGTTAAAACTTCAAGGAAAACCTGATCAATTTTCCTAGAAGTTGGGGGGAAAATGATATGGGCTAAAAATAAAGCCCTAAAGATACATTTAATGTAGCATTAATTAGACCCATCATGGTCTGAACGTGGGGCCCATTAATAAGGTCAAAAGCCCTAATTTAATATTAATTTCGTAATTAATATTAGAGGCAATAAACAGCTCAGCACTAAGAGTCAAATAAGGATGTTACTCCTGCCTGACTTAGCCCCCAAGGCATCCAATTCAATAAGGAAACAGACTCCTACAAGGATGGAGTCTAGAACCTTCCTCAAGGCGGTGGCTTGCCCACCAAGTTTCTGAATCCTACCATAATTTTAAGGCTTCTCAGCCTATGTAAGGGCCTGACCCCTCATTCTCAGAACTACGTCTTGGCTTGATTCTCAATACGAGATACGTAGGCACTCTGTGAGGACCGATTAGTCTCGAACACGGAAACAACCATTAAAGCTCGAAACTCACCAATCCCCCTTTACATTAAATACACATAAACCCTAGCCGCAATTCGATAACCTAGTTTTTATTCCACAACAGGAATAATAAATTAAGTTTCCACGCATGAGTATTTGTTTTTCCCAGTTTTACATTTGAAACAACTATATACGTATATATTTATATCTAAACATATACACAACTTTTATATAATCATTCTCAACATTTGGTATCAGAGCTAAGGATGACATCAACGAAGACAATTAAATTCAAAGAAGGTGCAACTGGTTTGAATTACCCGATGCTGGATAGAAATAATTACACCGCCTATCACTGAAAATGAAGGAATTACCCGATGCTGGATAAAAATAATTACACCGCCTATCACTGAAAATGAAGGTGTTTACGAAGGCTCAGGGGATGTGGGATGTTGTGGAGGCCAAAAAGAAAGAAGTACCTGTTAACGAGAAACAAGACAAGATCGCCCTGGCCACAATATACCAGGGGATATCTTTATAATGTTAAAAGGTTGAGGGTTCAGACATTGAAGACTGAGTTTGAATCCCTGCGTATGAAGGACACGTAGCTATAGTAGCTAGACGATTTTTGTTTGATAAATTTCTTAAAATAGTGAAGAAAACTTTTTTTAAAATAAATTTCTTGGCATATGGTACAACTTTTGGTAAAATTATATAAAGGCAAAAACGAATCACATTCATAATTGCGTAAAACTAGTTAACTATTCCTCTTCCTGACACCTCATATTTCCATGAGTCTCACTTGAAGAAAACCAACGATGTCCTTTTCCACTCTGCTTTAGTGATATATAACCGACCAACCATGTGTCAGTAGTTGATTTTAAGCCTCTGGTTTTTGAATCATCCCTTCATGCGGTTGGATTTACTAGTTCTCTGGTAGTGTTTACAATTATCAGGACATACTATTTCTAATTGATACTCCCTCTGTCTCACATTGTTTCTCTTATTTGAAATGTCGGTCCTGTTCATAACATGAGACAAATTACTAATTTACGTCTAATCTATAAGACGGAATATAGTCATGAGTGATCTTGTTGGATTCGTATTTATGAGTACTTTAATACAGTGAAGTTTTTATATTTAAAATTAATACAAAATTAAAGATATTAGCGATCAAAAGTACGCGTTGGCAAACGTGTCCAGTCAAAACAGGAATGATATTTAGGGACGGAGGGAGTATCAAATACTCTTTGCAAGTACAAGTCATATCTAAACATCATATATATATATATATATATATATATATATATATATATATATATATAGGCTAGCGTTCAAATAGAAACCAACCTTAGAATAGAAACTAGAAAAATAATAAAAAAAATAACTTATAAAATTCTTGGCTCTATTCAACAAAAAAAATAAAAAATAATAAAAAATAATTATAATAAAAGTTACTGTTCACGTGCCACGTCATCACGTGAACAGTAACTTTTTTTTATTTTTTTTATTTTTTTGTTGAATAGAGCCAATAATTTTAAACGTTTTTTGTATTGGGGTACCCCTAATTTGGTCATTAGATTAGCTTGAAATATTTAATTGTGAAAATGCCCAAAATGCCTACCCAAGAGAATGAATGGCCCATAATGCCTATTGGCGGGAGTGCTGACCCTTTCTGACCACCAAACACGCATAGGTAACATGCGTGTACAGCTTCCACTTTAAATGATCACCTCATGTTACATGTTCAGACTTTGTGGATGGGGGTGCGTAGGCTATGCATGCGTGTCCTATGCACCGCATGTATAGCATGCGTGTCATGTACGTAGAATTTCAACAATTTTTGGGATTAATTAAATAATATTTATTTGGGGTTCAATATTTTCATTTTGGGTATTAGAAATATTTTGAACAACGAATAAATCGTATTGAATTTTTTAATTAAATTTTTTTATTTAATCTGTATTCCCTTAGGGATTCAATAGTTAACTTTTGGGGTTCAACGTTTCCATTTTAGATTTTAGAAATATTCGGAATGACGAATAAACCGTATATAGACTTAGGGTTTATGGTTGTTTACAACCATAAACCCTAACTTATCCTGATTTTTCTGTTGGTCGAAGTTTATATTTTATTGATTGTAAGTTAATTTCGGTTTTATGAAAGTTTAAATCTCTATAAATTGAACTAGATGGTGATTTTTGGTGAATTTTTCTGAACTAATTTTGTATTCACCGGATTTTGGTTGATTTTCTGTTGAATTAGTGATTTGGAAGTGTGTACGGGCGTTTACGGTGGTTTTCAGTCCGTTTATGGTGATTTTCGGGTTGTAAGTGTTGATTTGTTGGTGATTTTTGTATTTTTGGTGGTGATTTTTCATTTTCCGGTGGTGATTTTTCTGTTTCTGTTGGTGATTTTTGGTTTGGCGGTGGTGATTTTATGTTTCCGGTGGTGATTTTTGGTTTGACGGTGGTGATTTTATGTTTCCGGTGGTGATTTTCTGGTGGTCGCCGGAGGTGGTGGTGGTTGCCGGTGGTGCACTGGTGGTTGCTGGTGATGGTGGTGGGTGGTTGAATTAAAAAGAAGATAGTGAAATCTCAAATATAAAATATTAAAATATAAAATGAATGGTAAGAGATGAATATAATGTATTTAAATGGGTGGATAGGATTAGATTTCATATCTTACCGTAAGTAGTGGTCCTCACCTGAGCAAGACCATATATATATATATATATATATATATATATATATATATATATATATATATATAGGCCTAGGCTCAATTAGGAACTAAAAATATTGGGTAACTGAGTAACTCCAATACAGCCGTTTGATTTTTCCTACAATGCACGGCTATGATTGCTGGTGTAAACAACTTACAGTACTTGCACGTAGTCTAGTACTTGCACGTAGTCTAGTAAAACTGCTTACAAATACAAAAATATTAATAACTAAATTGAAAAGTAAATCTCTTTCCTGGTCACTTGCCAAACATCTACTTTATTTAATTTTGTCACTTTTATATTTATAGATAAATACAAAATACAAAGATTTCAAAATAAATAAAAAATTGCCAAAAATATAGAATTAAAAAATATTACAAATTACAATGAAAAATATGAAACCCTAACTATTACTATAAATATTTGTGTGTTAAGTGTTAATACCTAATTATTATAAGTAAACATATATAAGAACTATTTCTAACAGAAAACAAATTATATAATACATAAAAATTTTAAAAAGTACAAAAAAAATAATACATAACTTAAAATAAATACAGAACAAAAAAAATACATATCAAGAAAAATAAAGGGCAAGAAAATACAGAACACAAATAAATACATTCAAAATAAGAAACATTATTATAAAAAATACAGAACACTACTTATTTAACCTTATTACATATCATAAAAAATTTAAAAAGTACACAAAAAATAATACATAACTTAAAATAAATACAGAACAATAAAAATACATATCAAGAAAAATAAAGGACAAGAAAATACAGAACACAAATAAATACATTCAAAACAAGAAACATTATTATAAAAAATACAGAACACTACTTATTTAACCTACTTACATATCATAAATTTTTTAAAAAATACAAAAAAAAGACATAACTTAAAATAAATACAGAAAAATAAAAATACAGAACAATAAAAATACATATCAAGAAAAATAAAGGGCAAGAAAATAGAGAACACAAATAAATACATTCAAAACAAGAAACATTATTATAAAAAAAATACAGAACACTACTTATTTAACCTACTTACATATGTGTTTTGTTGGTAATTTAAAAAAATTATTATTAAATAATTCAAGATCGCTATACGTAAAATAAATGTTCTGAATTTTTATTTATATTTATAAAAAACAAATCGTGTTCTGTATTTATACAATATTATTGTATATTAAACAATTATATTTAAAAAATATAAACAAATTAGGTTATGTATTTAATATTATAAACAGAAAAATATTAAATAAAATACAGAACAATATTGTAATATTTAAAAAATAGTATATTTTTTATTGTTTTGTATTTATATAATTTGGCATACAATATATTAAAAAAAATTGTATAATATTTTGAGTATGTAAAAAACATAATAGTGAATGTAATTTAGTTCATAAAAAAATTTATATAAACAAAAATTATAGAACAAATAATTATATGAGAATAAATTAAATTATAGTAAAAAAAATGATACTAAAAGAAATGTGTTGAAATTAAAAAAGTAACTGTCCTTCCGTCCGTTAGTGTTGCTGACTGTTGCATGGCATGGGTGTGTACTGCGCGGTGCATGATAACGATCAACTGGTTTAGTATATTGGATGGTTGGATTTAAGTTACTAAGTTACTCGTTTTAATTATATATATACAAGTATTGCTTGTATACTTTCATTTAATTATTTAATTTATTCAACTTTTAAATAATTATATAAATAAATTATCATGATAACAAATATTGCCTTATAAATATTAAGTATCATGATAACAAATATCGCCTAATAAATATTGGCAAGGCATGCCTGCTGTTGCTGTTTCTGGTAGTAGTGTTACTGCTAGTGCAGCAGCTGGAAGTGGTGGTGGTGCCTTTGCCAATGCTGATGATGGTAGCTGCCCTGTGCTGTTGGTGGTGCTAGTGCAGCAGCTATAAGTGGTGGTGGTGCCTTTGCAGGTGCTGATGGTTTTGCTGCTGCTGGTCCCTCCTCCCAGTCTCATATAAGAAGGAAAAGGGCAGGGAACTATTGCCCCAGTCAGCCGCAAATCATTGCAATGGCGGCGTCGCTCTGTGCAAATGGAAGTCATACAATAATGTGTTGTGTATATATATGTAGTCATGTTCTGTTCCTGATAGTTATTTTTAACACGTTCCATTGTGTGTTACTAGCACTGTTCTAAAAATCCCCGATTCAACCGATTAATCTTCTGGAAGGTAACCAACCGATTCGATTTTTGAAATCCGATTAATCCTGTTAATTTATTTAAAATGATATGTTTAATTGTAAATTAGAGTAATATATTAAATATTATTATAATATCCGATTAATGCTCCGATTAATCCATCCGATTAATCCCCGCCTAGTCGATTAGGCGCTAGGCGGTACCCCAACCGCCCTGGACCGCCTAGCGATTTCTGGAACACTGGTTACTAGTAAATATTTCTGCAGCTTATATATTTTAAGAAGTTGGATGCTTACATTCAGAAGTTAAAGGGTAGCAGCTCCAAGTACATATTTAATATTAGGCTTGCGTAAACATTTAATATGTTCCAAATTAGCTCATATACTTCATTGAAAGAAACGTTTATGATTAAAACAATGTTCAAATGTTCAAGAAGATAAACAAATTTCTGAATTCTGATCACAAGTTTGTCAGAATTACTGCTCATTATTATTAGCAACATGTATTACTAAACTGAATTTTCAAAAGAAAATGGATTTTAGAAGCATATGCTTGGTGACCGCTGATAAATGCAAATAACTATAATTGCAAGCAATCAAACTATATGCTAAAGTTGCAGATGAGATATATTGAATACACTGAATCATTGTTTAATAAAGTAAGATCACCAATTTAATTTTGTTACTGTATTTGTACTCTGTCAATTCTTTTGATATTTCTTTCTTTTGTTTACACATGAGCGAATTTGAACATTTATTTAGGAGAACACCCACTAACCAAGGAAGTTTTGTTTCAAGTAATTTTTCAAAGTAGGTTGACATCACTTCGGCCATAAATTTAGGGTGCCACGTAGTTGTTGCACCTATAAGTACCCCTTGCAATAAAAGAAAAAAAACACATAAAACTTCACTCCAATCATAAACTTGATGTAGATGTGTGAAACCCCATTTGTGGCTGAAGTGATATCAACCTACTTAAAAAAATTTGTGGGTGCTTTCCTTAAAAAATGTTATAAATTCGCCCCACAGAAAACTACGACTAAAGGATTCCATTTTCTGGCATACCGATAATGGTACTAGTTGTGAATTAAACCAGTAAATAGGTAAGCTGCCAATTACTGATTTAAGAAGCACTGTTCTCCCCGCCATGTCCATAGAATCGCATTTCCACCCTGCTAGTTTCCCTTTGAACTTTTCTAATAATGGATCCCAATAGCTTTGCCTTCTTGCAGAAATGCCAACATTAACACCCAAGTAATTTAGTGGCCATTCACCAACTGAACACCCCAAAATATTTGCTCCTTCTTCTAGTGTATCCATGCTTTTGCCTATTGCGTAGAGCTTGCTCTTACCAAAATTTATTTTAAGACCTGACAGGAATTGAAAGCAAATCAGAATGCTCCTAACAGTAGCTAAGGATTGCTTGTCATCCTTGATAAAGATGAGCGTGTCATCAGCAAATTGGAGGTGAGTGACCTCCAAGCTATCCCCTAATTTGATCCCTGAATACAAATGCAATTCGTTTGAGGCTTGGAGCATTTTACTCAGTGTTTCAACCACCAGATTAAAGAGCAAGGGAGATAAGGGGTCTCCTTGCCTTAGCCCCCTTCCAGGTACGAATTCAGCTGACGGAGAACCGTTGATTAAGATTGAAATCCTGATTTCCTCCAAATAGTTACTTATCCATGCGATCCATTGCCTTCCAAACCCCATACTACCCAAAAGTTCCACCAAAAAATTCCAGTCTACGGTGTCGAAAGCCTTTTCGAAGTCGATTTTGAAGATCAACCCCGAAGATTTTCCTTTCTTTAGACTGTGAATGACTTCATTAAGTAGCAAAATGCTATCTGATCCCTGTCTACCTTGAATGAACCCCTGCTGATTCTCGCTAACCAGGGAGTGCATGTGTTGCTTTAATCTATTTGCCAATACCTTGGTAAAGAGTTTTGAGGTTGAATTTATAAGGCTAATAGGCCTAAAATCCGTGACCAATTTAGGGTGAGTTATCTTCGGAATGAGGGCAATAAACGAAGAATTGAAGCCCTTAGGAAGTTTACCTGACTGCGAGAATTCGTGTAAGGTTTGTAGAAGAGGTGACCGAAGATTATCCCAGAGATACTTGATAAATCCAAAGCTCATACCATCAGGCCCCGGGGCCTTGTCATTTGCCATCATTTTTAAAGCAAAATCGAGCTCTTCCTCAGTGATTTGCCTATCCAACCAATCTGCATCACAAGGGAGTAATTTATTCAACCTCAACTGGCCTAAACCCAGTTTTACCAGGGGATGTTGGACTTTGAACATTTGTTGGAAATGTGAGAAGAAAGCATTTTTGAGATCCTTCGGATTATGAATCAAATTATTTCTCCACCAAATACTTTTGACTGCATTCCTACTTCTCCTCCTCTGTATCACTTGGTGATAAAACTTTGAGTTTTTATCACCGTGTAGCGCCCATTGAACTCGCGCTTTTTGCCTCAGCATTGATACCTTGTCTAAATATAGCTCCTCTAGCTTATTTTTTGTCTCCGACACTGCTGAAGCATGAGCAGAGTTTGCATCCAGAGAATGAAGCCTATCCTCCATGACTCTTATTTTAGAGTCGATGCTATTGTTTGGATCATGTGACCATCTTTTAATGACATGTTTGATGGCTCTAACTGCTGATTGAATATCACTGCTACCCCTGAACTCCGAAGAATTGAGGAAGCTCTCCAAGACTTTTATGAGTGAATCATCTTTGAGCCAGTAGTTAAATACTTTAAAGGGTATAGGGCCCCAATTAGTGTCATCAGTCGTAAGGAGGATGGCTTTATGATCTGATGTCTTCCTACCAAGAGCCGTGAGTTTCCACTGAGCAGAGGAGTACCAAGAGTGATTTACTAAACATCTGTCCAGTTTGCTCTTCTTTGAATTGGGTCCAAACCAGGTGAATTTGGACTTCCGTAATTCCAACTCCAACAGATTAACATTCTCTATGAAGTTATTGAAAAGAGATGATTCCCTGACCCTGTAAATGCAGTTTGCTCTTTCGCTTTGCTCCCTCACACAATTGAAGTCCCCCACAATGCAGATAGGGATATTTGGATTATCAAAGATGATGGCACTCAGTTGATCCCATAAAGCTTGTTTCAGATGCGAGTCATGCGGACTATAAACATTGATGATGCTAAATCTGCTCTTCTCTAATTTAGACTCCATTAAGCACCTAATCCAGGAAGATGTGGATTCCATGTGAATTAGATCATACTCCAGACTATCCCATGAACATAGGATCCCCCCAGACATCCCCGACGCCTCTACCTCTGCCCACCCGTGTGTGTGGTGGTCCCAAATACTATTCTTCATTGAAGCTGACCATAACCTTGTCTTAGTTTCTTGAAGACAAAGGAAATTGGCTTTATGATTATAAACAAAATCCTTTATCATCCTCCTACTAGTTGCCGTGGTAGTGCCCCTCACATTCCAGGATATGCAGGTTAAATTCTTCATTGAAACGTAATACTATCAGCAATAACAAGCAATACCAATGCTGACCACAGTCTAAATCAAACCATCCTCCATATTTTTTGCTATATTTCTTGCTCCTTCCTCAACTCCTCCTGGCACATTTAGACCCACTGCTAAGGCTGTCTCTAAAATGAGTTTAGCCTCCTTTAGATAGTTTCTGCAACTTGGGCTTGACTTATTTATACCTAAGTCCACAGGGCCCGCCATTTTGCTAGTACTTGCAAGCGACTTTGTCCTCCTACTGCCAGCAGTTTTACCAAATCCCAATCTGAGATTAAATGGATTGACTAGTCTTCGCCTTCTAGATCTAGGCCTCCCTCTGCCTCTTCCCACATTCATAAACTTTAACTTTCTACATATAGTGTTCTGGGAGCTACCTGGACGGTTTGTTTGACAACCTTCTTCGAACAACCCCTCTGGAGACATAACCCCCACCTCCCTGTTTAATGAAGAATCTTGGCATCCTGAGCCGACCGAAGAACTTGCTTGGGCCTCTCTAAGCTTGTTAGTTGCCTTGACTCTCTCTTGTAACTGACTACCAGCGTGATTTCCACCTGAATTCACTTCGTTTTCACTGCCTATGATATTTTCTGCATCTTGAAATTTTGAGCCTTCACTATTTGAGTTAAGGAACTCCTTGCTAACCCCACCCTTAACCTCCTCAGAGGGAATAGAGTCTGAAACTCTCGATATGAATTCCCAATTTACAGGACTGAACTCTCGATTTCGAACAGGACTAAGGAAATTGTCTTCATGCTGAATATTTGCCTGAGAATTGTGAGAGGGCTTCCTTGTGCTAACCTCATTCACCCTGCTATTAGCCCTACGAAAGTTCTTCAAAGCCTCTGATTTCCTCTCTGTTTTTCCCCGTTCCTGATGTAATTCCCACATGTCCCTACTCACCTCATTAAAAGTTATCTCAAGAAGTTTGCCTCTAACCATCACTCTCAAAGTATCTTCTATTCTCCTTACTTGAGTTGTGTTGAGTTTGATAAGAGGGTTAAAAACCTCCAATTTATCTTCATTTTGATAACACCAGTCAACCCAATCCCCCAAATGCCTAGTATACGCCTTCAACATATCTTCTTTCCAAACCGTCATAGGCAGGCCGTGACATTCCACTATCACTGTTCTACTTAATATCAAATCTTGCTCCGTCATCCTTCTTATACTATGAAAGCACGAGGTAAGTATTCCCAATTCCTCCGTATTCCATTCATTTTTTTCCTCATGAGACAGAATGACCTTATGCTCATTTATTTTAAGAAGAATCATACCTGAGAGCCCCGCACTCCCCAGCTGATTTAGAAGGCTCTTTGCATCAACATTTTCTTTAGTAGTTCCCACCCAACTGTCCATTAGATGCTTTTCCCAGCTCTCGTCCACCTCTGCTTCTATGTACTCAAATTTCTTCTTCCCCAATTGATTAATTGTTGCCTCTTGCGGTTGCTCTGTCTTGAAGGTTGATCTCTTTTGACTATTAAAGTACCCAGCTCTATCTTCTTTTCCCTCTCTCCCACTATTAATAGTCATGCTTACCCTTCTCCCTAGTCCTTTGAACTGTTTTACGTTAGATATAATACTTCCCGCATCTAATTCTGAGTGGGTCTTCACAAATCCATACCGCTTGTTGTTTTTATCCCTCCTTCTGGGTAAAATTATATCCAATATATCACCCCCTTGCTTAAATAGATCCCACATATCTCGTGCTGTCGTTTCCTCAGGGATATTTGACACAAAAATCGTGCAAGCTTTCTTGGCCTCTTTCTTATTACTCAGCTTCTTAGGAGATACTTTGACCCAACCCTGTGAAGTATCACTTTTGGATTTTAACGCCTCTGCAAAGGACTTTACTTCTGTGTTGATAAACTCGTTTGGTAGCCCCTTGCCCCTTCCATTAGCTCCATTATGATTCCGGAACTTAAGACTTCTCCAGTGGATCTGATTAAGTGCGTCAGCAGTAGCTTGTTTGTCTCCTCTTTCAAAACTCTTCAAGATAGTCCGGTCCACTAGATCTTGATGTGCCCAGATAAAATCGCGAAGAATAGACTCTCCATCTAGCTTAGATCCATTTGGAATTTGAAGCTTAACCCCATTGCTGTCTTCTTCACCTCTAGATGCACGCTCCATTTCTTTTCATAAAATTTCTCCTAATAATTACCAATTTAATTTTGTTACTGTATTTGTACTCTGTCAATTCTTTTGATATTTCTTTCTTTTGTTTACACATGAGCGAATTTGAACATTTATTTAGGAGAACACCCACTAACCAAGGAAGTTTTGTTTCAAGTAATTTTTCAAAGTAGGTTGACATCACTTCGGCCATAAATTTAGGGTGCCACGTAGTTGTTGCACCTATAAGTACCCCTTGCAATAAAAGAAAAAAAACACATAAAACTTCACTCCAATCATAAACTTGATGTAGATGTGTGAAACCCCATTTGTGGCTGAAGTGATATCAACCTACTTAAAAAAATTTGTGGGTGCTTTCCTTAAAAAATGTTATAAATTCGCTCGTGTGTAAAACAAAACAAAAAATTTACCAAAGGAATAAACGGAGTACAGTAACAAAATTAAATTATTGATCTTACTTCATTGATGCACTATATTCAACATATCTCATCTGCAACTTTGGCATACTAATGAGTTTGATTGCTTGCAATTATAGTTACATCCTTGTATTAATGGTCACCAAGCATATACTTATGTTGTTTTTGGTTATTATGAATGAAATAAGATGGAATGGAATGAAATTTGGACTATGAAATGGGTAAAAGTTTAAACTTTTCATTCTTTCTTCCATTCCATTCCTAACCACCTACACTAGAGTTCAAACCCACCATTTTGAGAAGGAATACCTCATTCTTCATCATACTCATTTTATTGTCAAATCTTATCATAAAAAATTTGCACTCACTCATTTTTTTATTAATACTTCTCTTTTATCTCCTTTATTTTCTTGTAATTTTGTTCATTTCATTTCATTCCAATCCAATCCGATCCCCCCAACCAAACACAACAGTAAAGAAATAAATCCATTCTCTTTACCAGAGTCTTAGTACTAGAAGAAAACCAACTAACCGTTGTGGTGGTCGTTTACAAGACAAAATGGTCAATTTCACAGGAACGATTTCTTCTTTCCCTCTACTTAAGTGATGACCGTCCGATCATGTCTGGATCTGTTTTAAACCTCCATTTTTGAATTGGTCGGTTCTGTGCGGTTGGTTTTACCTGCTTAATTCTCTTGTAGTGTTTATAATTATCAGGACAGACTATTTTTACTTTATATCAAATTAATTAACTTTGCAAGTCAATTTATTTATGTTTCAATATAGAATAATATTGCTAATAGATGAAGTTAAATGAGTTGAGTTAACCATTCCCTTTGGACACTACATTGCGGGCAAGTACTGTTTCTACTCAGAGCCTTATTTTCCTCCTGTTCATTTTGGCTCTAGAAAACATTTAGAGGTGAATTCAATGAAAGTTAAATTGTTGCGTGTAACTTATACGACTGGTTGAGGGTGGAGGCATGCATCTATATATCAACAAACCAAGCAAGAGGCAACATGCATGCATGATCATTAGCCATAGAGGCTATAGAGGTGGCCAAACGGTCGTGCCGTGCGGGCCGTGCGGGCCGTGCCGGTTTGGCCACGTGCCGAGCTCCATCAAACAAGGCACGGGCACGCACGCATGGTTTGGACGTGCCGTGCCGTGCCCCTAAATTTATAACCCGTGACTGACACGCGAGTTAGGCGGGTTGGCGTGCTTTTTTTTTTGGAAAATTCGAATGTGGCACTCAGAAATTTTACATAAACTTTGATTTTTTTTTGTTAATTTAATATTTACTTTTAATATTCTCAAAATATGAAATGTTTCGAATTAAAAATGTTTCGAATTTATAACTTTTTTCTTTTAATTTTATTATATATTAAAATGTTTCGAATTTTTAAGACCTTCTTTTTTCTTTTTCTTTTTGCTAAATTATTTTATTCATAAAAACATAATTATCATGATAACATTACAACAAGTACATGTACCCTGATGTACCGGTAATACATGTACTACCTCCGTCCCAAAAAGACCGACCCTCTTTGACTTTCACGGAGATTAAGAAAATGTAGTAAAAAAAGTGTAAAGTTGTTTGAAAAGTGTATAAAGTGGTGGGACCTATCAATATTTAATAATAGATTGAGATAGTGGGGGAGAGTAGTGGGTGTAATAGTGTTTATAGTTATTTGTTTAATAGAAAAGGAATAAAGTTAGTGGGTGTAATAGTGTAAAGTAGTGTTAAAAAATAGTAAGTATAATAGGTTCATTAGTTTTGGGACGTCCCAAAAAGGAAAGAGTGTCAATCTTTTTGGGACGGAGGGAGTATTAATTAATTAATTTAATAGTAGATTAACAATAGTTTATATGGTGCACCCATGCAGGCATTGACCTCTATGTGCTATCAAAAAATCAAGATGATGGCGTGCCGGGGCGTGCCAAATGGGCCGTGCTGTGCTTTTTGTTTTTTCAATTTTCACGGGCTTTGACATGCCGAACGAATGGGCTGCGGTTCACATATCTTCAGCTCGTGCACGGCTCGTTGACTGTGATGTGCTGAACGGGCTGACTCATTATTCGTATTGTAACGGGCCGAACGGTTTTTTCCACGACTTATTCACGTGTGTGCCGAGCCGAACCGCCCGTTTGGCAGGCTCTAGAGGCATATATGTACAACTAGCTGGGTTATCTTATTAATACCAAATACATATATACGAAAACATCAGCAACATCATAAAGATAAAGGAACGTTCAGTTTTTAAAAAAAAACACTGTTTAATACCTTCATGTGAGTGCAATTATCTGAAACTAGCACTTTACTTCAGAAGTATGGTGCAATTCTAAGCTCCTAGAAAACTCATTTCTTTGCACCTCGTCAGGGACTGTTTCCTCCTTGAAGTAGCTACATTGAGAACAAAGAAAACACCATATTATCAAAATAAAAATGGAAATTAATAAAATGCACGACATGACAAAACAAACCAAGTTTCACATAAAGATATACCCCAAATGTACAAGATATCCATCTCTGTCTCCGTCTCTCTCTACACACAATGGAGTCCACCACTTGACCAAGTAAATATGTAGTCGATCATGTTCTGTTCAGCTACAGAGTATCATATGTAAACATCTATACAAATATTGCTTGTATACTTTTATTTAAATTTTTAATTTATTAAATTTTTAAATAATTATATAAGTAATTTATCATGATAACAAATATTGCATTATAAAAATTAGGTATCATGATAACAAATATTGCCTAATAAATATTGACAAGGCACGCCTGCATGATGCTGTTTTTGGGTAGTACTGCTGGTGGTGCTGGTGCAACATCTGAAAGTGGCTGTGGTGCCTGTGCCGGTGCTGATGATGATGCTGCTGGTGGCACCTCCCCACAGTCTCCTATAGGAAGAAAAACCCGTCAACGGCAAATCAAAGCAATGGAAGCGTTGCTCTGTACAAATTAATGAAGGTTATACAATAATGTGTGTGTACATATATGTAGTAATGTTCTATTATGCTAGTTATTTTTAAACATTCCAATGTGTATAACTAGTAAAGATGCAGATGGTTCGGGCACTCTTGACCAAGAGAATACAATGGAATCTTGTCTACTTGAGAAAACTGATGGTCCTAGTAAGCTGATGATTTGAACTCTAATTGTGATAATATAATCTGACCTGATAACTTAATTATATATTATTATTATTATCTAATCCAGGAGATTTTCCTGATCTCAATCAATGTGCTCGGTAACGATGAAGGTGGTGAACCGGGACCAGTTGCCATTGTAAGCATTGATACTGTGGAGAACCAAGAGAGTTTGCCGTTTGTTGAGCTTTCTTCGATTTGGAAAAATATTTATTCTACAGCAACATACAAGAAGATGACGGAGAAGACACACTTCCGTCCTTTAAATGGACATATGGATGAAACTCGTGATGGACCGAGTTTGATCTATGTGCTCATTCAAAGGATGGAGGTGTGGCTTCAGTGTCATCTTCTTATATGCTTCAGTAGAATATATATTTTCCAAAGCGGAGACGCTTAACAAATGGCAAAGTCTCTTTGTTCTTCATAGTACTAATGCTTACAGTGGCAGGTGAACCATATTCACCACCTTTATCGTTAGACACAGCACATTGACTGAGATCATGTAAATCTCTTGGATCAGATAACAATCATATACATAATAAGATACCACATCAGAATATTATCATAACTGGAGTCTAAGTAATCAGCTTACTAGCTATAGGATTATCGGTTTTCTGAAGTAGAGAGGACTCAATTGTATTCTCAAATGGTGGAGTTCCCCCCAACCAGCATCTATACGAGTAGTATACACAAAGAAATGTTTAAATATAACTAGAACAGAACATCACTACTACATATAAATACGTACACACACGTTATTGTATAATCTTCATTTGTACAAAGGGACGCTTCCATTGCATTGATTTGCTGCTGATTGGGGAGACTGGGAGGAGGGGCCAGCAGCAGCACAACCATCAGCACCGGCAAAGGCACCACCACCATTTCCAGCTGCTGCACTAGGACCACTAGTAGCACAACCTGAATCAACAATAGCAGCCGTGCCATGCACATCTATACTCTATATTAATGTGCAAAACCATGTTTTAATGGTACATAATAGTACCAAAGTACCAAAAGTACCAAATTTGGTTATCACTTAACTCGGGGTTCGATCCTTTCCAACTACATAATTATATACTCTATGTGTTCATTCAAAGGATGGAGGTGTGGCTTCAGTGTCATCTTCTTATATGCTTCAGTAGAATATATATTTTCCAAAGCGAAGACGCTTAACAAATGGCAAAGTCTCTTTGTTCTTCATAGTACTAATGCTTACACTGGCAGGTGGTCCATATTCACCACCTTTATTAGACACAGCACATTGATTAAGTTATATATGTAAATATCTTAGATCAGACAACAAACATATACATAATAAGATACCACATCTGAATATTATCATAACTGGAGTCTAAGTAATCAGCTTACTGCTAGGATCATCTGTTTTCATGGTCAAATGGTGGAGTTCCCCAACCATCTGCATCTATACGAGTAGTATACGCATAGAAATGTTTAAATATAACTAGAACAGAACATCACTACATATAAATACGTACACACATGTTATTGTATAACCTTCATTTGTACAAAGGGACACTTCCATTACATTGATTTGCTGCTGCCTGGGGAGACTGGGAGGAGGGGCCAGCAGCAGCACAACCATCAGCACCGGCAAAGGCACCACCACCATTTCCAGCTGCTGCACTAGGACCACTAGTAGCACAACCTGAATCAACAATAGCAGCCGTGCCATGCACATCTATACTCTATATTAATGTGCAAAACCATGTTTTAATGGTACATAATAGTACCAAAGTACCAAAAGTACCAAATTTGGTTATCACTTAACTCGGGGTTCGATCCTTTCCAACTACATAATTATATACTCTATATTAATGTGCAAAACCATGTTTTAATGGTACATAATAGTACCAAAGTACCAAAAGTACCAAATTTGGTTATCACTTAACTCGGGGTTCGATCCCTTCCAACTACATAATTATACAAGATTTATTATTTAATTTAATTTCACCCCATGTTCGATTTCCTATAAGGGATTCGATTAAGGGGTTTGACGGTTATCACTTAACTCGGGGTTCGATTCTTTCCAACTACATAATTATACAAGATTTATTATTATTTAATTTATTCTTTAATTTCATCGCATGTTCGATTTCCTATAAGGGGTTCAATTTCTGACATAATCATAAAGATTTATTTACTTTAATTTTTTTAACTTTATCTCAGATTTGATTCTTTATAACTACATAATTAAATAGTGTATTAATATTAATTTTTTAATCTCAACTCGTGTTTAACAATTGTGCAAAAGAATTTGCCATCCAAAAGTTAAATAATTAAATATACAACTAAAGTTTGAAAACATACACAAATATCATATAACAATAGCAATAACCAATTAATAAAAATAAAACTAGAACAAAAAAATTATTTAGGATTATATTAAAGAGAAACATACGTTTGTTTGGTCAGCACAACAGCTTCACTCCATTTCTCTTCAAATAATTGTTTATATACAAAAAAAAAATATTGAAAAATTTATCTTTAAACAAAAGAGTTTAGTTTTGTTACTGTATTTGTACTCTATCAATTCCTTTGATATTTCTTTGTTTTGTTTTACACATGAGCGAATTTGAACATTTATTTAGGAGAACATCCACTAATGAAGGAAGTTTTGTTTCAAGTAATTTTTCAAAGTAGGTTGACATCACTTCGGGTGCCATCTCGTAGTTGTTGCACCTATAAGTACCCCTTGCAATAAAAGAACAAAAACACATATAACTTCACTCCAACCATAAACTTGATGTACGTGAAACCGCGGCCATTTGTGGCTGAAGTGATATCAACCTACTTTAAAAAATTTGTGGGTGCTTTCCTAAAAAATTGTTAGAAATTCGCTCATGTGTAAAACAAAACAAAAAAATTACCAAAGGAATATATAGAGTGCAGTAACAAAATTAAATTACTGATCTTACTTCATTGATGATGCACCATATTCAACATATCTCATCTGCAACTTTGGCATACTAATGAGTTTGATTGCTTGTAATTATAGTTACATCCTTGTATCAATGGTCACCAAGCATATACTTATGTTGTGTTTGGTTGGTATGAATGAAATAAGATGGAATGAAATGAAATTTGAACTATAAAATGGGTAAAAGTTTAAACTTTTCATTCCTTCCTCCATTCCATTCCTAACCATCTACACTAGAGTTCAAACCCACCATTTTAAGAAGGAATGTCCCATTTTCCATCATACTCATTTTCTTATCATAAGAAATTTGCACTCACTCATTTTTTTTTATAAAAACTTCTCTTTTATCTCCATTATTACCTTGTAATTTTGTTCATTCCATTCCATTCCAATCCAATCCGATCCCCCCAACCAAACACAACAGTAAAGAAATAAATCCATTCTCTTTACCAGAGTCTCAGTACTAGAAGAAAACCAACTAACCGTTGTGGTGGTCGTTTACAAGACAAAATGGTCTGTTTCACAGGAACGATTTCTTCTTTCCCTCTACTTTAGTGATGACCGTCCGATCATGTCTGGATCTGTTTTAAACCTCCATTTTTGAATTGGTCGGTTCTGTGCGGTTGGTTTTACCTGCTTAATTCTCTTGTAGTGTTTATAATTATCAGGACAGACTATTTTTACTTTATATCAAATTAATTAACTTTGCAAGTCAATTTATTTATGCTTCAATATAGAATAATATTGCTAATAGATGAAGTTAAATGAGTTGAGTTAACCATTCCCTTTGGACATACATTGCGGGCAAGTACTGTTTCTACTCAGAGCCTTATTTTCCTCCTGTTCATTTTGGCTCTAGAAAACATTTAGAGGTGAATTCAATGAAAGTTAAATTGTTGCGTGTAACTTATACGACTGGTTGAGGGTGGAGGCATGCATCTATATATCAACAAACCAAGCAAGAGGCATATATGTACAACTAGCTGGGTTATCTTATTAATACCAAATACATATATACGAAAACATCAGCAACATCATAAAGATAAAGGAACGTTCAGTTTAAAAAAAAAAACACTGTTAATTAATACCTTCATGTGAGTGCACTTATCTGATACTACTATACTACTCCCTCCGTCCCAAAATACATGTCCCTTTTCTAAAACAAATTTGTCACAAATTACATGTCCCTTTTCTCTTTTCAATGTAAATTTAAGTGTAATTTTACAAAACTATCCCTACATTTATTGTATCAAAAATTTGATTTTTTTAAACTTAACTCTATTCTCATTTTCCAATGTATTAAATAAGGGTATTAGTTGGAAAAATTTATTTAACTAACTTTATTTTAATATGTGTGCTTTTTAGAAAAGGAACATGTAAATTGAGACGGAGGGAGTAGCACTTTACTTCAGAAGTATGGTGCAATTCTAAGCTCCTAGAAAACTCATTTCTTTGCACCTCGTCAGGGACTGTTTCCTCCTTGAAGTAGCTACATTGAGAACAAAGAAAACACCATATTATCAAAATAAAAATGGAAATTAATAAAATGCACGACATGACAAAACAAACCAAGTTTCACATAAAGATATACCCCAAATGTACAAGATATCCATCTCTGTCTCCGTCTCTCTCTACACAGACTACACACAATGGAGTCCACCACTTGACCAAGTAAATATGTAGTCGATCATGTTCTGTTCAGCTACAGAGTATCATATGTAAACATCTATACAAATATTGCTTGTATACTTTTATTTAAATTTTTAATTTATTAAATTTTTAAATAATTATATAAGTAATTTATCATGATAACAAATATTGCATTATAAAAATTAGGTATCATGATAACAAATATTGCCTAATAAATATTGACAAGGCACGCCTGCTGATGCTGTTTTTGGGTAGTACTGCTGGTGGTGCTGGTGCAACATCTGAAAGTGGCTGTGGTGCCTGTGCCGGTGCTGATGATGATGCTGCTGGTGGCACCTCCCCACAGTCTCCTATAGGAAGAAAAACCCGTCAACGGCAAATCAAAGCAATGGAAGCGTTGCTCTGTACAAATTAATGAAGGTTATACAATAATGTGTGTGTACATATATGTAGTAATGTTCTATTATGCTAGTTATTTTTAAACATTCCAATGTGTATAACTAGTAAAGATGCAGATGGTTCGGGCACTCTTGACCAAGAGAATACAATGGAGTCTTGTCTACTTGAGAAAACTGATGGTCCTAGTAAGCTGATGATTTGAACTCTAATTGTGATAATATAATCTGACCTGATAACTTAATTATATATTATTATTATTATCTAATCCAGGAGATTTTCCTGATCTCAATCAATGTGCTCGGTAACGATGAAGGTGGTGAACCGGGACCAGTTGCCATTGTAAGCATTGATACTGTGGAGAACCAAGAGAGTTTGCCGTTTGTTGAGCTTTCTTCGATTTGGAAAAATATTTATTCTACAGCAACATACAAGAAGATGACGGAGAAGACACACTTCCAGCCTCTAAATGGACATATGGATGAAACTCGTGATGGACCGAGTTTGATCTATGTGTTCATTCAAAGGATGGAGGTGTGGCTTCAGTGTCATCTTCTTATATGCTTCAGTAGAATATATATTTTCCAAAGCGGAGACGCTTAACAAATGGCAAAGTCTCTTTGTTCTTCATAGTACTAATGCTTACAGTGGCAGGTGAACCATATTCACCACCTTTATCGTTAGACACAGCACATTAACTGAGATCATGTAAATCTCTTGGATCAGATAACAATCATATACATAATAAGATACCACATCAGAATATTATCATAACTGGAGTCTAAGTAATCAGCTTACTAGCTATAGGATTATCGGTTTTCTGAAGTAGAGAGGACTCAATTGTATTCTCAAATGGTGGAGTTCCCCCCAACCAGCATCTATACGAGTAGTATACACAAAGAAATGTTTAAATATAACTAGAACAGAACATCACTACTACATATAAATACGTACACACACGTTATTGTATAATCTTCATTTGTACAAAGGGACGCTTCCATTGCATTGATTTGCTGCTGATTGGGGAGACTGGGAGGAGGGGCCAGCAGCAGCACAACCATCAGCACCGGCAAAGGCACCACCACCATTTCCAGCTGCTGCACTAGGACCACTAGTAGCACAACCTGAATCAACAATAGCAGCCGTGCCATGCACATATATTATAAGGCAATCATTGTTATAATGATAGTTTACTTTTAAAATTATTTAAAATTTATACAAATTAAATAATTAAAAAAAAATCATTTAGATCAATACTTATATAGATATTATGAAAAGGGATTTGTATAAAAACTTGTTTTTACATAATTTTTTTGTTTTTTTAATTTGTATAAATTAATAAATTAACAATTGTGCAAAAGAATTTGCCATCCAAAAGTTAAAGTTAAATAATTAAATATACAACTAAAGTTTGAAAACATACACAAATATCATATAACAATAGCAATAACCAAATAATAAAAATAAAACTAGAACAAAAAAATTATTTATGATTATATTAAAGAGAAACATATGTTTGTTTGGTCAGCATAACAGCTCCACTCCATTTCTCTTCAAATAATTGTTTATATACAAAAAAAATTGAAATATTTATCTTTAAACAAAAGAGTTTAGTTTTTTGTTTTCATTTCATGATCCCAAAAAATAAAATGACAAAACTGAAACATTTATCACATTCAGCTTACATTTATCGCATTCAGCTTACATATATATCAAAACAAAATGAAATACTATAAGCAACTTACATATATATATCAAAACAAAATAAAATACTACAAACAATTCGAAAGAATTGTAGCAAACATACAAATTTAAAAAAAAATATAAATTCAATAGTAGGATATGTTCCAACTCTAAAAACATTGCAATGAATCATTTGCATATTCAAAGCAGGAGTGGTATCCCAAATCACATACATGTACATATATAAATATAAAAAGTGACACATATCTTGGTGAAGAAGATGATAAAGAAGAGTGTGAGTTGGGAAGATAGCGGCGCATAGAAATTGGGTTAGGGTTTTATATTGTGAGTTAGAATGGTAGTCAATTGATAGTATATATAGCTATGAAGAATGTTCTAGAAACGGGCCGTCTGGGAAGAATGTTCTAGAAACGGGCCGTCTGGGTAATGTTCTTGAAATGGGCTTTGGATTTTTTTTCCTTGGGCTCTTATAAAAGATATTAAACTTCAGCTAGTTTTTATAGCTATAAAATGTTATTTCAATGATATATAATAATAATGATAAAATATAACAAATTAATATTTTATGATTAAATAAATTAGTTTGAAAGAATAATATTAATAGAACATTATTTTATATATTATAATAATTTGAATCAAAGATTAAATGATTTAGAACATGATTTTATATTTATAATAGTGAACATATATATAAAGTGTAATAAACATTAATTTTTTCAAAATTTTTTACCTTTAATTAATTGATTATATTTTCAAATGTTATTAATTCAAGAAGAACACAAATACTGAAATAGAGACCAATTTTTTTTAAAAAAAAGTTGAATAAAAAGAATTAAACTTGAAGAAAAATCACGTTCAATAAGTATTTAAACTAGAGTATTTACCAAAAATACTAGGTTTAAAGTTTCTATTTGCAAAAATACCATCTTCTTTAATTAATTGCACATTTACTATCTTATACTTTCTTAATTGCAAATTTACTAAACTAAATTTCAAAATTGCAAAAATACTAACCCCCTCCCCCCTTGCTGTCCAGCCGACTTCAACACTTTTTTTTAAGGTGGGGTGATATTTTGGTGAATTTGGGTTGCAACTGAATTCAACTGAATGCAACCACATGCAAATTTTTTTTTAAGGTGGGATGATTTTGGTGGATTTGGGTTGCAAGTCCATATTCAACTCAATGCAACTGAATGCAACCACATTCAACTTAATGCAACCTCATGCAACTTTTTTTTAAGGTGGGTGATTTTTGTGGATTTGGTTTGCAAGACCCCGCCAGGGGTGAGTATTCGGTTTTAACCGAACCGAATCGAACCGAATTTTATTTCGGTTAACCGAAACCGAAATTTCAGAAAAATAAAAACCGAAAACCGTACCGAATTAAATTCGGTTTCTAAACGAACCGAAATATTTATGTCGGTCATTACCGAAAACCGAAATATAAAACCGAATTTTAAATTCAATGCAAAAAAAAACTGAATAATAAGTTCCTTACAAATTAAAATTACATATCCAGCAAGTTACAGATTTAAAAGAGTCTAAATTAAAACTTGAAAGTAGTCAAAATACAGCTAAAGTGAAATTACAACATTCAACCAAATTAAAAGTTTGAAACTTCAAATTACAAGATAATTGTTTGACTGTTTGAGAAGTGAAACTCCAAATCACTGAATCTCTGCCCTCTACCCTCCAGGCCTCCATTGATATTCATGTGCAAATGAATAAAACCAGTGACAAAAGCAACCATGTAACTTAGGAATGTCCTAAGAAATCTTACACAATACATTCGACAAAAATAAAAAAAATCTTATTGACAAACATAAAATCTTTAAAGTTTAGGACTTAAATTGTAAAATTTAAAACTAAATGTGACTAGAACAAGTCCAAAACTAGAAAATGACTATATGCCTTATATTGATTATTAACAAGTACAACAATGTCAATCTTTCTGCTATTCTCTGCTCCACAAAGAGCATTCATTTTGTAACAATCTAGTGTATTCATTTTCTGTTGTTAGTTCATCAGTACCAAACTGTATACAGTTTATTTACTAGTTTAGTCTATCTTTTAATAAATGAGCAGGCTCTATCCCTCAGTTCCTTTCTGCATAAAAGCATATCTTAATATTCATAAGAACAATAAAGATTTACAGAAATGGCATGTAGAAAATTGGTGACTAATTTATTGTTCCATTTCAATATATAACAGACTCATGTTAGGAGACTTAAGCCTCTGAATTTTATTTAAAAAAAGAGAAGAGAAGATGCATATCCGCATCACGTTTAGCCAATAATCTTTGAAGATGTAATTGTGAAATCATATGGTACTTAATATACCAATCAAATCAGTCAGTTGGGAGATTTCTGGTGAACTAATCATATCTTAAATACTGCAAGTGTCAACAATACTCCATGTTCCAGATTATAGCTACATTGAAGGTTAACTTTAACTAGCTAGCCTAGCAGCACAAAATAGAAATAAAGATAATACATTACTACACTATCAGGTGTGAAGCAATTGGGACCTAGTGCTGACATGGCAAGTGGGACCCACTACTGACGTGGCATGTGGGACCCACAGTTGACGTGGCATGACAGGCCCCACTTCTGACATGGCAAGTGGGACCCACATGCTGACATGGCAGGTGGGTCCCACATGCTGACGTAGCATGCAAGCTGGACTGTTGTTGACGTGGCATCACTACACAATAAACAGCCTACAGTAACACCAAAAAAATGTTATAGCAGGTCCATTATATGTTAGCTTAGGCCCAAAAATAGCTAAGGTAACATCTTTTCGATGATAGCTCTCAGCATGTTGCCTTAGGGGTCTAAGGTAACATCTTTGATCCCTAACGTAACATGCATTTTTATGTTACCTCAGCTTGCTATGGTAACAAAACTAAGGTCTACGCTAACTTAAAATCTATGTTACCTTAGAGGTCTAATTTTTTTTAAAAATAGTGGGACCCACGTGGGGACCCACGTGGGGACACTGTGGGGCCCACGTGGGGACCAATGTGGGACCCACGTGGGGACCACTGTGGGACCCACGTGGGGACCACTGTGGGACCCACTGTGAGCCCACTTTTGTTGGCAACATTGTATGCCCTAGTGTAACATCTTTTATGTTAGCTTAGGTTTTATGTAGCAACATTTCCATTAGCTAAGGTAACATCTTTCCAGAAAAAATGAACAAAACAGCACACAAATATTATACAATCCCAAATTAAACCTGCTGTTCATTCCAAATCCAACAACACATTACCAAATTCATAATCCAAAACAAGTACATCCACCAGCCACTACATACTCAAACATCATAATTCACCATCATAAAATTAACCAACTACTAGAAATATTGTAGACTAGTTCACGACGATCATAGGTACTAATAGTAGTAGCAGAATACTATAAAGTGAAAACATAGAGATGTCACAGTGCCATCCATACTAGAAGCTACTGCCGCCAGTCATAGGCGTACCATCATCGTCACCAGAATTAGTCGCACACAAATCCTTAAGATTAACTGTGATGTTTGGGTTGGCTTCAGCTAGCTTTTTAAGAACCACAACGAGATTCTGTTGCACCTTCTTGTTCACCTGCTCATCAACATCTGCTTGGACTTATTTCACCTTCTCCTCAACTTCATCAGCAAGGCTTTGCCTTATCTTCTTTGTCAGCTCTTGCACGTACGTGTCTGTTGGAGCATTAGAACTGGAACCTACGACTGATGGCTTTGCACATCTCCCTAAGAGCCAAGTTGGACCATGTGATTTTCCATCTGAAAACAGTTCATGACCAACAGCATCTCCAGCATTGAGTTTTTTGCTAATCGTTTCCTACCAAATAAAGCCACATGAATATATGAATACAGAAAAGTCAGATGTTCATCAACTACATTTAATTGATTATGAAATAAAAAACTTACAATTTTGGTATTCATTATTTTAGGATCAGTCTTGTATGTGCGTCCTTCATAACGTTTCCGAGTTACTTCAAAAATCTTTGCGTCACATGGTGCAGCCTGATCCAGTGCCTTCTTTTTCTATCAAAAAAGAAGGTACAAGACATGTTACAGATTCAACATATGTCTAAAACATAATAAACATTAGAATGTAAGCTTTGAAAAAAAATTGTGTACTGGCTACAAACATCTAACTTTATTACTGCATTTTTTTTACTAATTTGTTTTCATAAATTATATTAACACATTTATTCTAGCATGTACTACAACTATAATTTAACCCTACTTAATTGCCATGCTAAAATATATATAAATGAACAATATCTTTGTGAGGTAAAATGGGAAATGTTCGACGATCAGGCAATTAGAAGAATTGGAGTTCTCATATAGGTTCAAACATAAAATTTAGTAGTTTTAATCTGTGAAATTCAATAAGTCAATTTCCTCACTGAGTCCATAAAATTGATCACAGGAGACCAACCAAGAATTGATCAGCTTTAAGTACTTCCTCACTGAGTCCATGATTTCACACCATACATGAAAGACAATAAATTAATTAATCACATACCAACTTGTTTCGAGCTTGTGCGAAACTTTTTGGGCCGTTAGTGTGAGTGTCGACATATAATTGACGACTAGCTGAATTTTTCTTGGCTCTCTCCTACAAAACATATGAGAAATAGCAGTTTATATAAATATAAGATGATCTTCGGTGCTTAAAGATTCAAGTGTATATACCTGAACACTCTTGTCATTCAAGTACTCCAAGAGCAGTTTGAACCTCTCGACTGGAATTTCATCTGGCCTATTTTCTAGCCTTTGTTCATCATTTTCATAGGCTGTATAATGTGCCGCCTTAATTCGACTCTTATACCCCTTCCAAAGTGCATGAATTGTCTGCTCCACCCACTTTTCCAATTCCTCGGGAATAATATAGCGAGCCTTGAAAAGAATCAATTAATCAATGATAATAAATAAATTATTTTTCAGTGTATTGCATGTGTCAATATAATTAATTAAAACAGAACCGTGAAGGTAAATTATTGCTCATAAATTACCTTGCAATAATTCCACATAGTCTTCTTCAAGTTCTCAGGAACGTGACGCCAAGTTACATAAGTGACACACATCGCTTTGCAACTATTCCCAGAAAGTTACTTAGCTCAGATAATACTTTGTCACTATCCGCAATGGGTTGGCCAAATTCATTCATCCCAATGACAATTCTCTTGTCCAAGCTTCTCGTATGAACATTATCCATCCTCGTTTTTCCTCTCAGCCTTTGAGGAACTTCAACTGCAATTGATCAATGTTAATTGAGAAAGTAATCCCTCTGTATACTTCTTGATCACCCTAATAGTAATATATACAGAGCAGATAATTCAAATTCATAAAAAAACATAAGCAAGATATGATAACCTTTTTCATCACCGCCTTCTTCAATATCTTCTTCATTTTCAGGCAAATTTCTTTCCTCGACAGTCCTCTTACTTCCAATTGTAGCTACTGCCTGAATACTTTTTTCCTTTGCAACTTGTTCCTCTTGACGTTTTCGCATAGCGATAAAAGCAGCCATTGAACCGTTGTCATCGTCTGGTTGGGGTAACTGTGGTAATTCAATGTTAGGAACTGAAGATTCAGAAGGTTGTACAGGTCGACATGTCACTTCCTTTTTGCTTGCCTCCTCAGTTGCAGGATTTTTCGATGCAGCCTCCTCAGTTGCAGGCTTTTTTGACGCAGCATTGGATTGGGATCGTGTTGTTGCTCCACGTCCCATAAGAAGCTTTTTGTTATCCGCTTTCTTTGGTTTCTAAAAAATGCATTTGATTAGATACCATATACTGACTTCCATTTATCTGTACGATAAGATACAAAAAGAAAGAATCTGTATACCTTCGGTGGAGTAACCGATACATCACCTTCACTACCATCCTCTTTTCCTGGATCATAATCGTCATCACCTCCGTTACACTTCTTTTCATTTCCTTTTCCTTTTCCTTTCTGGATGGAATTGTTAAATCCAGCTGACAGTTTAGGCAAATTGAGAGACTCGTAATATTCATTATTATGTTTGATTCTCTTAGCCCTATCCTTTTCATACTCTATAAGCTTTTCATACTCTTCAATAGGTGGTGGAGGGGGTAGGATGGTAGACTGCATGACAGTGAATAAACATGGTTAAACATTGCTTAAACATTAAACAAGAATATATACAAAACTACTGCGAATTACAAAAAATAAGGAGCATTATGACTTACAAAACTACTTTCTCCCATGTTTTCACCGGCGTGTGGTGGATTCGGTAAATCCAACTTCCTCTTAGCCGCAGTTGGAAACTTTTGACTCATAATTGGATCATTAGCTTGTTGCAGGTTATTCAACCGTGGCGACTTCCGAGTACCTCCCTGTTCCAGATTCTTTGTGCTTCTTATCTCAGTCTTACGCATCTCCATTGTTTTTTGTTCTTTTGGTGCTGTTGTAGTTGATGAGTTGTTACAAACTTGCGCTTGACTTGTTTTTTAGCTACAAACATGCAGTAATAGTTACATAGAGTTTTAAGTATAAGAACGCATTTAAAAACATACACCCACATTCATCTTATAAAACATTTGTGAAACATTACCTGCAAGTAGATTATGCCTTGGCCTTATAACCACATGGGGTTGCATTTGTTTCACCGGCTCAACATTATAGTCAACAATGTTGTCGATGTACAAATCAATATTGTCACAACTCTGAATTTCTGCAACTAATTTGAACAGGTCGAAATCATTTTTCACCAACTTCCAGTCCCCCAACTTATCTTTACAGTAAATTCCTCCAATTTATGGATACTCAAGATCATCCTTGACATGCTCCATCACAATTGTATACGAAAATGTGTCTTCATCAATACCATTCACAACAAACTCTTTCCCACCAGCATAGCATGTACTCTGGAATTCTCCCTGGTGGTGATATGTGAGATGAAAGATTTTCCCCATCCTATATACACAAAAAAAATACATTAGCAGTAAGAACATAAATTAAATTAAAGACACATGCATGATATTTTTAACCGAGATTGGCACTTCCCAATACAAAAGGATTAATCAAAAAAATGACAAAAGCAACAACTCAATAACCATGACCTATCATATAAATTAAAAGAGCATTACATCAAGACAAAATCATGTAAATAAGGAGCAAACACTGAATTAGAAGGATTACAAATACTTAATTAGAAGGCAATCACTCAAAAGCATTCTACTAAAAATTAATACATAAAAAGTCACTTAAAACAATTCAATTAGAAAACTAGGCAGGATTGTTGACTTCGCCGGCCGGATTAGGGACTTGTCTTGATGGGACATCATCCCTACACCAACTAGCCTCATTGACTTGATTTTCCATTTCTGCACCAATACGTATATTGGTTAAAATTGAATCATCTTGACCTTCATTTGCATTCTCACATTCAACATCACACCAGTCCCTCGGTAGATGTTTGATAACATTATACATCATCCTTTAAGCTGGATCTTCTACAAAAAATACTTGTTGTACTTGTGAAGCCAATACGTAGGGGTCTGACTTCTGACATAATTTATTAAAATTAACTCGAGTCAGCCCGTACAAATCCTTTTCTTCTTGGTACCAGCAGCACTTGAATAATACCACCGTAATTTCACCCCAATAATCAACTTCTAGTATCTTTCAATTGCTCCATAGTAATTAACATTGCCAACCTTTGGGTTCTGGTCTTTCGAACTAGCAAAACTAGTAGTCAAAGATGTTAAAAAAACACCACTGTTTTGTGTTGTACATTTTGCATCTCTGTTCTTTGTATGGAATCTGTATCCATTGATTACGTATCCACTATACTCCTTTGCTGCTACATTAGGGCCCATTGCAAGCACTTCAAGTTCTTTTGAAATATTCTCTTTTCTGCCAACCTCTTCCTTCATCCATTTCCAGAAATCTCCCATATGATCTCTTTCCCTTCTATATCTTTTCAACTTTGTTTTACCATCAAATAAAGATCGATGCTCCCTACAATAGTTAGGTAGTTTAAAATTTTAAAAATCTAGAAACATATGTTAATTCTTTAATAATTAAACTAACCGAGAAGTAAAAACTTACTCAATTAAAGACTCTACTTCTTTATTTCCGCAATTGAATAGAATGTAACGATGAATTGCCATCAATTGAGATTCTTGCAAATGAACAGATTTTCCATCTTTATTTTTTCTTGTGCCAATATGATATCGCAATTTTTCTGGAAAACGTTCAAATTTGGCAGGCTTGGTAATTTTGGAACCTGCATCGCCACCCAAGAATCTTGAACAGAAGTACAGGCATTCTTCTGCCAGGTAACCCTCAGCGATAGAACCCTCTGGTTTACTTCTGTTTCGCACATAAGATTTAAGTTTGCTTAAATAACGCTCAATCGGAAACATGCAGCGAAGGTGTGCTGGTCCACCATACTCTAATTCTCTGCACAAGTGAACCAGCAGGTGGACCATTATGTCAAAAAAAGCTTGTTTAAATATTGTCTCAAATTGACAAAGAGTTTCCACGATCTCCTGTTGTAGCCTCTTAATTTCACTCAAGTCGATTACTTTGGCCCAAAATCCCCTTAAAAATGCCCCTAATCTGATCAGAGGGATTGCAACCGCAGGTTTTAATGAGTTTTTCACAGCAAATTGTAACAGATAATGTAAAACGAAATGAGCATCATGACTCTTGTAGCCAGAGACTTTCCTCTCCTTCGTATTCACATATCGGCTGATATTGGATGCACTACCATATGGCAATTTAGCATTTTTTAGTACTGAGCAAAATAAATCTTTCTCTTTATTTGTCATGTCAAATATGGCAGCCCTAATTTCAAGGTGCTTCCCGTCACTTGATTTAATGGGATGAAGTACTTTCCTAATGCCAAGTTCTTGTAAATCTAAACGAGCATTGACATGATCTTTTGACTTTCCAGCGATATTTAGCAAAGTGCCAAGTATGTTGTCACAAACATTCTTCTCGATGTGCATTACATCAAGATTGTGTTGAAGTAAATTGTGACTCCAATACGGCAAATTGAAAAATATCGACTTTTTTTTAAAGGGGAATCAATCTTCGGCACCTTTTTTCGGCCTGGTTCCTTCTTATTTCCAAACTGATTTACAAAATTAGACAACAATTCTTCTATGTCGGTTCCTGACAAAATTGCAGGAGGCTGTCTCATCTCGATTTGTCCGTTGAACCTTCTTTTATCAAACCTCCACTCGTGTTCGGGATCAAGAAACTTCCTATGATCCATGTAGCAAATTTTTTTACAATGTTTTAGGTACATTGCAGAAGTCTCGTAATAGCATACGGGACAACCTAAATAACCTTTCGTGCTCCAACCGGATAACATTGCGTACCCCGGGAAATCGATAATTGTCCATAGAACACTTGCACGTAAGGTAAAAGTCTGATCAGTAAAGGCATCATAGGTTTGTACACCTTCATTCCACAACTCCGTCAACTCGGTAATTAAAGGTTGCATATAAACATCGATGCTATTTTTAGGAGAATCTGGACCCGATATAAGTGTTGAGAGAATGAGATTTTCTGGCTTCATACACAACCAATGTGGAAGGTTGTAATTTACCAAAATAATTGGCCAAGTACTATGAATTGTATTCATCGTACGAAAAGGATTGAAGCCATCAGATGCTAAACCTAGCCTGATGTTTCTGCTCTCTGAAGAGAATTGAGGAAATTTCGCATCCATTGTCTTCCAAGCTAACGCATCAGCGGGATGTCTAAGCTTTCCATCCATTGTACGTCCAACTGCATGCCATACCATAAGTTCCGCATAGTCTTTGCACATAAACAATCGTTGTAGCCTTGGTTTTAGAGGGAAATATCGCATCACATTTGCCGGGATCTTGTGAATCACCTTCTCCAAATTATTGTCACCGCTGCCTTTCTTTTCCCTTACAACCCACCTTGAAAGACCGCAAGTTTTGCAAGAGTCTTCTTTTTCATTTTCACCCCAATACAGCATGCAACTGTTTGGACATGCGTGTATTTTTTTATAATCTAGCCCTAAATCTTTAATTACATTCTTTGCTGCATTAGAAGACGGGGGTACGTTTGCCTCTAGAAACGCATCTCTGATTAACTCTAGTATATCCCCAAATCCCGATTCCGTAATTCCATGAACACACTTCAAGGAATAAAGCCGGACAATGAAACTTAATCGTGAAAATTTTTTACAGCCTGGATATAAGGGATGCTTTCCTTCTTCATAAATTTTTTTACCATCGACATTTGGTCCATTAGTACGATGCAACATCTCATCTAGATTATCTCCGAAATCTAAATTATCCTCACACTCCATATCTTCATCACTATCGTAATTTGGGCGGGAAATCTGTGAAATTTCTACAATCCAGTTGGCATACAGTGGATAAGGACCACTGCAAACGAGATGATCGTAGATAATTTCTTGACGATGCCACTTGTTGTTTTTACAATTCTTGCAAGGGCATGTCATTTCATCACCTACTGCAAAATTTGGGAATGCATTTTCGAGAAATGCCTTTATTCCACTCCTATATCCTTGACTATACTTCGGAAGATTGATCCAAATAATTTCCTCGTCATCCATCACTACAATTTATAAACATGAGGCTGTTATAATGAAAGACTTATATTTGTGTGTATCAAGACAATTAGTTTGCATTGCTAAACCCTTTTAATAATCTTAACCTAAGGCTCAATAAATTTTTAATCTATAATATTAAATTTGTTTATTTTAACAAATACTAGGCATGGACCTGTAGTGTTAGTTTTACAGGTCTGCAATCATTTAAAACGGCAGCCAAATAATTATATTTTCTTAGAGCTAATTTAGTGTTTATAATTTATTGAATAGTACATATAGTTATAATTTATTGTTATATTTTTGTGGAAATAGGGGTTATTTTCTATAATCATATTATCTTAACCTTTTTACTCAATAGTACATGTAGTTATAATTTATTGTTATATTTATGTGGAATTAGGGATTTTGCTGACCTAAACATCAAAGGGGTACTAAGCAGCCTAGTCCTTATAGGTAAACTAGTGAAGACAGGGGTAAAAAAATGTGCAAGGACAAACAACATTACACACGAAATGTGCAAGGCTTCCCGATAACAAACGACAAATGAACAAAAAATGTCACACAACGTCCTAAACACAAGGACAGGGGTCAAATTTATGGATTACTAATATACATCTATAATTAACAGTACACAAAGCCCAAACGGGAGAAGCCCAGCCAGTAAAAAAACATCTACTAATAAAACATCTGTAACAGTACTAAAATTATAAGCATTTTAACAAAGATGCATACAAACAAACAGATGCAAACAAACAGATGCATACATACAAATAATCGAAGGAGATAAAGGAGAGAAAGGAGAGAAACATACAAACAGATAATCGAAAACAAATCATAAACATGCAAACATATGCATACAAACAATTGAAAACTAACAAAACACAACAAATACATACAAACAGATGCATACATACAAATAATCGAAGGAGATAAAGGAGAGAAAGGAGAGAAAAGGGGTAATACTTACGAATCTAGCCCAAAATCCACTTAATCGAAGCCCCAAATCACTTAATCGAAGCCCCAAATCGACAACCCAAACTGGAAAAGGCCTGAAATTGAAAGTAAACAACAATTAGTTGAAGTTTAAGTGCGAAACATGAAACAATTAAACATATGGGTATATTCAATTGAAGAAACCGAAAAAGCCCCAATTGAAAGAAACCCTAAATTGAAGAAGCCCTAATTTGAAGCCTCAAACATGCGTGCTAATCAATTAAGCATCATAATTTGAATATTTAAGCAGCATAATTTCAGAGAAGATTTAGGGAAGAGAGGTTTACGGGAGAGAGAGCGAGAGGGTGAGAGTGCGCGAGAGTGTGAGAATGAGTGAGCTAGCCTTCTTTTTTGTGTAAGTGTAAACTTTACATAAACATTTCAGACAGCGGGATAAAATGCCGCTCAAACATTTCATTTGGGCCGCTCAAACATTTCATTTGGGCCGCTCAAATATTTCATGGGCCGCTCAAACACTACTGTAAATATTTTACTTTTACTTTTTACCGAAAACATTTACTTTTATGTTTTTTTGATTTTTTTTATTTTGTTTTTATAATATGCATTTCATATTTAATAAATAAATAGAATCTAAAAAATAATAACAATTAAATACCTTGATATTCGAAAAAAAACCTCATTCAATTTGTAAACTCTTACTTTTTAAAAAAATCAAATATTATAAAGGTAAATGTGATTTTTAAATAATTAAATACTTTTTTGGTTAAAAAATTCAGAATTGAGTTTTTTAATGATCTAAGGTAACATATCATGTATGTTACTAACATCAAACACTTTAAAGCTAAGGTAACATCACGTTTCAGGCTGAGGTAACATAAAAAAACAAAATGTTCTGTTAGGTCCAAAGTAACATGCTAAGGTAACATATTCTAGCAACATCGATGAAAAAAATGTAATGATAGGCCATATATGGTGTAGTGCATGCCAGCTGAACCCATTGATGATGTGGCAAGCTAGTGGGACCCACTTAGTGACGTGGAATTGTAATTTTATATAATGTCAAATGCAACGCCTTTTTGGTGTTGCATTTGCATGCTCTGGTGTTGCATTATATGTCAGATGCAACGCTTATTGATGTTGCTTTAGATGCGAAAAAGCGTTGCAGTATGGGGTCTAACAGAACGCTCGCGGATACAACGCCCCCTGGTGTTGCATTTGGTCTAACGCAACGCTTTTTTGGCCTAAAGCAACAGTAAACATGGCGTTGCATATGTGCGTTTTTGGTGTAGTGCAAGATGCTCTTGAGAAAAGAAGAAACTAAAAATACTTACGGGTCTGGACAAACTACATGATCAGAATTCAGACATGTGCTTTCTTACTAACAATGTCTAGTCACCTCTTTTGTTTTGCAGCTCTTTGAAGTCCTAACTATCTAAATGGAAATTTATACAAGCAGTGACCATATCACCAACACAAGCAGAGGCACATAGCTACCAGTGCCACACTACC
Organism: Kitagawia praeruptora; assembly: GCA_037693485.1. Lineage (NCBI taxonomy): Eukaryota > Viridiplantae > Streptophyta > Magnoliopsida > Apiales > Apiaceae > Kitagawia > Kitagawia praeruptora. Next base: position 22,882,567 of record CM075347.1, read on the forward strand.
ACAGTGCCACTGGTAAAAGAAAATAGAACAGACTACAGAGACATAGCAAAACAGAACAGACTATAGAGACAATCTTAAGAAAACATCTACTGGTAAACAAATAAAACAAAAAATACCTACTGTTTGTTATGGTTGTCCAGTTCCATCAATTGCACTGGTTGATGCTGCAGTTGACACTCCATCCACATTCATTTTCTCAAGTGCTAAAAATAAATTGAGAAAAAAAAAGTATCAGATTAATACCTAAACATAGCATATAAGGATACAACATAATTTAAATAGGAAAATAGCATACCTTCATCAAGTTGTCTCATTTCTTCGGGATCCTCTTCAACATTAATAGATTTTGCGGTTCGCCTCATCAAATCTTGAGCACATATAAGAGCTTCAACCATTTTAGGTCTTAATGAACTCCTAAAATCATTAAGTACTCTACCACCCGTGCTAAAAGCCGATTCCGAAGCTACCGTGGATATTGGAAAAGCTAAAATATCCCGAGCCATTTGGGACAAAACGGAAAATCTTATTGAATTATTTTTCCACCACCCTAATATATCAAACCCATTGGAATCCCTAAATGTTCTTTTTTCACTCAAATATTCTTCCAAATCCGATGATGCACTACCATCACTTGAAACCATTCCATTATCTTTCTCAAATTGCATCCACAATAATTGAGATGGATGCACTTGGTCAAGATTTTCTTCATTTATTTGCTCTCTAGAATGATCCCTTTGTTTGTTCGGTGCAATTCTAGATTTGTATTCATTGAACAATTTATTTAATTTATTTAATGTTTCTTCTAAAGACTTTCGATCCCATCAACCCCCCAACATCTTCTCCATACATATGTTTAAGCATATACACCACAAATTGTAACTTATGCCTTGGATCAAGTACCACCGCAATAAACAAAAGACTATTCATATTTGTAGGATCTCCCCAATACTTGTTAAACTTTGCCAACATCTCCTTCCAATGGTATACATTTGAACATTACTACCATATATCCATTCATTCAAGATGGAATGAATGGCATATATCTGATGTAAAAAACAACTAGAAGTAACATATGATGTTCCCGAAATCTTTATAGTAAGATCGTAGAAGATTTTCAAGAATTTAGCAAATCTTCTCACGGTAACCCAATTATCATCACTCGTAGGCCTACCATCAACATTATTTACCTTGTCCTTGAGATGTTTTTTATACCTAGGATCTTGCATATCATACCTATCAAATGCTCTTTCATATTTTTCCGCAACATCTAACATTTCATAGTTTGAATTCCATCTAGTATCCACATCAAGAATCAAAGATTTTTTACTCTCAATTTTTTCATATTTTGTACATTCCATAAACTTTGCCACTCTAGCAGGTGATTGTCTCACATATTTCACGGCATTTTTCACCCTACTAATTGAATCATCAAATATCCCCAATCCATCCTTAACAATCAAATTTAAAATATGAGCAACACACCTTAAATGCAAATGCTCACAATTTAAAACACTAGTATTCCAATTACCAACTCTATCTTTTAACTTTTGCAATGCAACATCATTAGAGGTGGCATTATCTACCGTGATAGATAACACCCTAAGAATTCCCCCACTCTACCAAACACTCCTCGATTGCCATTGCAATGTCCTTACCTTTATGACTAAAAATTGGACAAAATTTTAGTATTCTTTTATTCAACTTCCAATCTTTGTCAATAAAGTGTGCCGTCAAACACATATAGTTAATGTTTTGATTAAAAGTCCAAGTGTCCGCAGTTAGGCAAAGACGTTGTGTTGGTTCAATCAATAGGCTTTTTAAATCATTTCTTCGAAGGGAATACATTCCATAACAATCACGTGCAACCGTCCATCTAGATGGAATTTGAAACATTGGTTGCACGGTAGCCATAAATTCTCTAAAGCTCGACCCCTCCCCAAATTTGAATGGTAACTCATCAACAATAATCATTTTAATGTACTTCTCTCTAGCCAAATCTTTGTTATAGGTCCAACTAGTCAATGATGAGAGACCACTCTCTTTGGAAGTTTGAAAAACTAATTTAGATTGATGATCTTCAACATTATATGACTTGCAACGTTTCAAATGACTATGCAAACTACTAGTACCATTATTTGAAGAATTCGCACTTAAATCCTTACCACAATGTTTGCACTAAGCTTTTGTCAAGCCTTCCTCATTCTTGTATTTGGTGAAATGATCCCACACAGAACTTCTAGCTTCCATTTGCTTTCGCTTCTTTGGTTTCGAAGCTACTGTTTCATTTTCAGTGTGAGTTTCGAAGTCCGCTTTTAAATTATTGTATCACTGTCTCTGCCTTCCATCTAAAAATACAATAAAATAATTAAATTAAGCCCACTGACTTACTGACTACTGACCAGTGGCAGCCACTGTAGTGCAAACAACTTTAACAAAGTTAAATTAAGAATAATTAACTTTAACAACTCAAAGTCTCAAATAACAAGAAATATAAAGATTTAGTGATACACTCGATTAAAAGATTCACTCAAAGACTAGATTTATTCACTCAAAGAAACGATTTAGTGATATATCTATAGATATTTATAGATATATACATATATATATATAGACAAACAAAATCACAAATTAATAGATATACATAGTAATATAGATTTCGTATTTACGAACCTTGAAGTTGAAGGGCTGAAGGCTTGAATCTTGAATTGAAGATTTGATTCTTCGATTAAATATTTGATTCTCTCGCAGCACTGCAACAGCGTCGATTACTTTGTTTACTTGTTTAGGTGCAACTGAATTAGGTTTACTATCTGAGTAGTGAGTATACTGATATTTTTATTAATAATATTTTATTGTACAAATTCGGTTATTTCTTCCAGTTTTTCGGTTAACCGCGGTTAAAAACCGAAAAATCAAAATTTCTGAAAAAGTTGAACCGAAAACCGAATCGGAATAGTAATTTCGGGTAACCGAACCGAATTGTTTCGGGTTTTTTTTTTCGGTTTTTCGGTTAACCGAACCGAATGCACACCCCTACCGCCAGGGGCCATATTCAACTAAATAGTAATAATAGTGAGGAGTCGGTAACTACAATATTAAAATAATTCAAAGGATACGTCTAGTTAAATTTATGAGAAGTAGTAATTTAATTTAAAATTTTATTGAAACAAAATTTATTTGATTTGATATTTTAAATATATATTTAATTTTGAATATAATAATAATAATAATGATCTAATTTAATAAATATTCCCTCCGTCCCAAAATACATTTCCCTTTTCTAAAAAACACACATATTAAGGTAAAGGTTAGTTGAATAATATTTTCCAACTAATACCCTTAATTAATACATTGGAAAATGAGAATAGTGTTAAGTTTGAAAAAAGTCAAATTTTAGATACAATAAATGTAGGGATAATTTTAGAAAATCATATTAAATTTGTATTGAAAAAATAAAAGGGACATGTAAAATGGGACAAATTCATTTTATAAAAGGGACATGTATTTTGGGACGGAGAGAGTATTACAAAATAAATTATTAAAAGACATCCGCTTTAATTTCGATTTTTAAATCACTGATTATATCCTTATATATAATAAGCGTGAGAGTGATCTTATCCACAATTTTGGTCGATGTACTACCAAAATAATCTCAACCGTTGAATCTAATCTTTTTAAAAATAGACGATCAAGATTATATCTTTGTAAAAAGAAAATTATAATCTAAAAAAGATATAATTATAATTAAAAGGTTGCATTAGAAGTGATTTTTAGAAATAAAATTATAATCTAAAAAGGATATAATTAAAGAAGTTTGTATTAGAATTGAATTTTGTAAGGAAAATTATAATCTGAAAAGGATATAATTAAAAAATATTGTATTAGAATTGAATTTTACTTATTTTTTTATTAGTATTAAAAAAAATTCATGTTTACTATTTGGGCTCAATCTTAAAATCTAGAAATCATATTTTGATGATTTTATAATCCAAGCAAAGCTGATAAAACTATTTTTAATTTAGTGATGATTTAATATTTATTATTCAAATGGAAACACTAAGAATCTCAAGAGAAAAATTATAATTACCAATTTTTAATTAATCATGTTCAATGTAAAATTCCTACATTGATAATGATGTTCAACGTAAAAAAACCTAATTAGATATGATTTAAATCTTTAACATACATCTTTTCGTATTTCAGTATAAATACAATTTTTAATTTATAACATATTAAAAAATAAAATATTTTTTTATACAAGATCCAACGGTTTTCATCTATTTATTTTAAGATCTAACGGTTCTCATTTATTTTATTGTGCGAAGGACCAGACTACCTATAATCAAAGTTTTGGACAAAATCCTTCTCACACTTATTATTAAAATTGTTTTTGGTTGTTAGTATAACTATCTTCAAATAATAATAAAGGTATTTTGATAATCAAAACGAATTATAAGTAGAATTCATAAATCAGATTGAATTTTCAACGTAAAAAATCGTTAATTTCTTCTATCTTTTGTTTCTGCACATATTTAATTGGAAAATAATTGTTAAACCAACACTAAATTAAAGATTATTTTATAAATTTCACGTGAAATCAAATTTTAAAAATTTAAAATAGAGTATAAATATTAAATCTTATATATATCAAATTTTTAACGACAGTTTGATATCTAAGTTAATAACATATAAAATTAAAAAAAAAATTAAAAAAATATATATATATATATTTATATATATATATATATATTAAAAAAGGAAAGTAATGATAAATTGCAAATCGGTAGTTCAACCGATTTAATCCGATAAGCAATTTTTGTAACATTACCACAAAATCGCAACTAAACAACGTAGAAACTACTAACAAAAGTTGTTAACAATAAAAGAAAAGAACTAAAGACCAAAACTTTAAACTCTAGGACAATTACGTCTATCATTCTATGCTGTCAAACCCACATGAGTATTATTATCAGAACTAGGCAACACTTAAAAATCCACAATTTCAAATTTTCATCTTTGATCGTAATCTGTTAGAAACCATTTCACCCAAAACCTTAAGGTGTCGGGGAAGGTCCTTTCAAGGATCTTATACTCGTATATATTTAACATTCCCCCTCACTCGCAAGCCCACTATGGGGTAAGAGTGGTCACTAGGAGCCCATTTTTGGAGCAATTCCTTAGTGTCAAATTAAATTGAGAATATTGGGGATGGTGGGGTTCGAACTTGAGACCTCAACACCTGAGCTATGATATCATGTTAGAAACCATTTCACCCAAAACCTTAAGGTATTCTTATACTCGTATATATTTAACATAATCAATAAAAAAAACAAAAAAAAGCTAATCATTTTATATCTCAAAATCTCCTTTCAAAAATCTCTCCAGAACTTTGCCTGCGCGCTTTCCAGTTTTACAGTGTCATTTGCCCTAAAAAATCTTGTTTCTCCCTCTTCTACACCTGCATGCATGCATTTTCAACATTTGAAAATTAACGTACAAATATGAATAATAATGCTTGAACATTTTGGCAAAAAAAAAATTAATGCTTGAACATTTATATATAATCAAATGGTAGAGTACATAGAATTTAATTCTTTATATTAGAAACTTGCAAAGATCGACACTCAATTGCTTAATTTATTCATCGAGCTTTAATCACGGAGGCCTCTGAAATAGCTTTTTGGGTCGCTCTCAAAATCTTTCCTGAACATGAAACTATCTTGACCGGGTGCCTTCATCACTTCCTGGCCCCATCCCTGGACATTTGTTCCAGAGGACCAACCGGAACCTTTTTGCATACCATCAGCTTTTGTGCTCACCGAAGCAGTAGTTTTTATGCTTGAAGAACCGCCCATTTTCGCACTTTTAGAACCCGCCATTTTCTCACTCTATGCACCTAATACTTGTTGGAATTCAGAGCATCTCCAACAGTATAGTTAAAATCATTAGTTATATAATGATTATCTAAAAATTTGTTGAACTGTAAGATGTTTTACTCCAAAGATATTAGCTATATTTTAAAAATAGTATCACTACTACAAAATCGCACTTGCATAGCGCTCTTTTTAAGTCTTACATAGCGCTTTTGAGCGCTGTAGAAGTGACCGCTATGCAAGTTCAAATCACTTCAATAGCGTTTTTTTTGCAGCTCTCTAAGTGCTGCTCTTAGATAGCGCTTTTTAAAACGTTTTTGTAAGAAGTGTTTCCTAAGTGCATGTTCTTCCATAGCGCTCGTGAAAATGTTATGCAAGTTGATAACAGATTATAATTTCATCTTCAATAGCAGTTTATAAAACGCTATGCAAGTTGATAACAGATTATAATATCATCTTCAATAGCAGTTTATAAAACGCTATGCAAGTTGATAACAGATTATAATTTCATCTTCAATAGCAGTTTATAAAGCGCTATGCAAGTACATATATATAAATTTTTTTTAATTTAATTTTCTGCCATTTTTTTTAAACCTATTTTCTGCCATTTTATATCCCTAAAAATCAAATACAAACCAAAATTAAAATTGCCAACTACAATAACGATGAACTTACATCTAAAAAAAATATAATTAACTAAAGACTTTAACAAAGTCATAAATTAACAAATTCCATAAGTAACAAAGCCTTCAGTACAAAGTCATGCATAAAATTAAAATACATTAACAAAGTCACTGATCAGATGATCGATAAAGTAGTCTTAGGATAACAGTACAAAAAACAGAATGATAGACTAAGTTTAAAGCTTCCCCTTCAGAAATCGATTGTACAGAAATCCTGTCCAATTCTCTCGAAAGCGAGCCATCTTCTCTGGATTATAGCAAATTATCCTGTTGGCACGTGTGAACTATACACCAAAAAATATATGAAACCAATTAGAACATATTCATAACTGTTATGGTGCACTCACGTAATGGTTTGAGAAACAATAATATTTTACTTACATTTATGCTAATACTTGTTTCACCGGAACGCAAGACATCTTCGATAAAGCATCCAACATAGTGGCCACAAAGAATGCCATCATTCATAACTTGTTTAGGGCACTATAAAACAAATCAGAAACACTAAAAGTTAACTTTTCCTCGATAGCCAAGCACAAACATTGGCTTAAATTATCAAAATGATACACATTTGCACTTTCTGAACTTGAATTTGGAACAGAATTTCAAATAGATCTGCACCCATACTCACCTTTACATTCATCCATTTAAATGTGTTAAACACCAACTTGGGATAAACCTTCCCACATTGAGTCCGGAAAGACTTTAGAGCACTGTAAGTAGTAGAGAATATCATGAGATGATAAAACAAACAGAACAAAAAGATGAGTCAGGAGGTATTTTTTTAATTAAGAAAAATCCAAAAAAGTACCACTTAAAATATAAAGTAACACACGCACAGTCACATACACTTGGTTTACTAAACTCAGTCTTTATTCAGTTCTGATCAAGAATTTGATGGGGGGTATGACCCATATTGAGGTGCCTTGGATCAAGAACAGAATAGCTTCCACGCATGGGTTTAGGGGCCAAGTAGTTCTGAAGATATAAGTTTGTGGAGCTCTAGAGTTTACGGAATTAGGCCACTACTGGAAGGAGGTCAAGACAAGACAAGACAAGACAAGACAAGACAAGACAAGAGCTCATCACCAGACGAGAACAGACTCATCCCTGGCTATACAAGGTTCTTCTATGATGTTACAAACTGAAGAAGGTGGAGAATCAAAGAAATCAAATCAGATTACAGGTTCATTTACATCCAGAGAAAGATGCAGAATCCCAGTTGGTATCATTGGTGGAGTATCTGTGGTATCAACTCTAATTTTCTTGCAAATAATCAAATTTCATTCCTCCGAGAAACTTAATATAGCATTACTGTCATGACATTGGAACTAACAAATTAATTCAGGAGTTCTGATCAATAACCTCTGATTTTAGTTTCTAAGGTAACTGCTGGAAAAACTTGAAGTCTTAAAATTCCATTTTATGGAAAATTGTTACTCCTCAGTAAGCAGGTAATGAGTTAACATGCTTAATAAATAAACACATATATTTACTTACGTTTCAACGAGTGATTTCAAATTTTTGTACTTTGCAATGGCAGCGTTCGGAGCTGGATCCATAAAGTAGATACTTTCCGTTTTTGTATTAATGGCAATCAAAACCCAGTGTTCCCTACATTTTGTGTATTAGTAATGAGCAGTTATATAAAATTAATAGCATCATATATCCACCTAAAAATTGTAACTTACTTGACATTATAAGGCACAAAAAGTAGATGCTCTTTGTCAACATATCCTAGCAGAAACTTCGCTAAATTAGTTGAAGCCTCAGATGTATCCGTTAGGTAAGACACGATATGTGGTGATGCAAAAGAGTAGTTGGCTGCCAAGGCAGGATTTTTGGACAAATAAACCTCACACAAATACCTAAGAAACAACAAGATTAGAAAAACTACGTACAAACAAACATACATGAAATTTGTGAACAAATATTACCTAATGTAGAAGGCAAGACTCGATGCACTTAACCACTGTTCATTCAATACCTCCAAAACATTCTCTTTATTAATATGCTCGGTCCAAGGGTCTCCATCCCAAAAAGGTCCCATTTCAACCTCTATATCAGTAACGCGATCGAACTTAACAACAAGACGAACCAGCTCCAAAATAGTACCATCATGAGAAACATCTCCTGTGACCGGATAACCTAGTTGTTTCGAAGACGCGCCAGTAATTGACTCAAGTGTTTTCTCCTTCTCTTTATTCTTGTCCTTTTCCCGATCACTAGCATTTATGTTCTTTTCCTTACTGGTTTTTGGGGGTGTCTACATAGTAGGAAAATACAATTGAATATTAGATAAGATAATAGGTTGTTCAGGTAATTCAACAATTCTACCAATAGCATGCACAAAACCAAAAAATAAATAAATTAGATGTTCAACCTCTAACTCCATGGAGACCCATTTGCGTGGCCATGCGATAAAATATCCTGGAGCATCCCCGACAAGATTGGCCTCATCACATGCTCTAGGTAGTTTAGTTTTCAACTCTGAAGGTACAGCCACCTCGAACTGTACCCTGACATCTCCTTCTTCTAATGGAACACCATGAAGCATTCGATCACTAGGATCATTCCACAAGATCCCTCGCCCAACATACCTACGACCGGGTTCCAAGAACAAATAACAAGGATTTTTTCCCTGTATATGGAAATATTATCAGCAGAAATATGTACTTAAAAGACTTAGAAAGAAAAGCAGAACTAAAACTAGAGTAAGCAGAATAAAATGATTAAAACTAGAAAGAAAAACTAGGAGAATATATAATTAATCGATTTCCTTGTTTAATTTTATTATGATGATGTACCTGCCAGGAATCCTGAAATTAAGTGCAAAAACCCACATTTTAATTTATTAAAATCCTGATGTACTATATGCATTTGAAGAGGTAAAAGATGATCATCCTATAATTTTAACTGTTAAATCTTAAAACAGAAAGAAACTTCGTGTGTGGAACATGAATTAAAGTTCTGATCCTACCTGTAAAGATCTTGTTTGGAACTGGTTTCTTGTTTTTAGAAGTTGACATTTAATAAGAATTACTTTATCTTCTGATCTTCTCTACAGTCTATATTCAGTTGTTCCAGATACTGTTACCTGATACTTTCTTAAAACTACTCTAATTAAATGCAGAAATGTTTTCCCTGTTATTTATGCAATAATTATATGGTCAGTTTAATGAAAGTTGGGCATAATTGCTAACTAAGCAGTTCAAATTGTAAAATGTTCCCATTATTTTAAGACCTAGGCACTGCTACTTAAGTTGTGGAGATCATTTCTGCTATAAACCCTCATTCTAGTATTAAATAACCCCACAAACACACACAACAGGGAGCACCAAACTAGGATAATAAAAACAAATAAGTATCCCCAATGGCCAACTAATTGACAAAGGAATATGTTCTAAAAGCTAAACATGTATAAAATTCACTCATAATTTGACAATCCAAACAAGGTATCACTGCTTCCAAAACTCGGGTGAATACTATTCAGATCAAATAATTTTTAACTGACATTAAATTTGACATACCAAAACCAAGTTATACCTTTTAATATTGTGAACTGAGAAGCCAAACCCCACACCGAAATTGAAGCCAATACCGTCTAATCTTGAAGCAGCTACAAAATTGAAACATCAAATTAAAAAAACAGAAGAAAACCGAAAAGAAAAACTCAGAACTAGCGACCAAAAACTCAGACCACAACTCTGCAATTTACAGTAACAATGAATTAAGAAACATCAACTCAGCATCCAGCAAAGAACTTCGAAAAATCAGAAACTCACTTGAGCAAAAGTGAACAAAACTGGAACTGATCAAAAACAAAAACTAAACATGAGACTCAGCAGCAAAATACAAATAAACACGACTAGAACAAAGCTCAGCAAAACTCAACAACTAAACAAAACTCAGAATCAACATAACTCAGAATCCCTAATTACTCAGCAAATAAAACAAAGAAAAATGTGTTTGTATAAGAAAGAACGTGTTTTGGGTTTGGGGTTTTAGCAAGAAGAAGCGGAAAATGACATTCATCAGCAATCTGAAAATTTGGAAGCAAATACAGGTGCCCCGAGTATAAATGAACAAGATGCTGCTAATCAAGGAGGTGATTGGCAGGAGCATATTATTGAAGATGAGAGAGAAAACTGGCAACAAGCAACTTTGAACGAGTTTAATGAATGGGGAGAGGGGACTTCTGTTGATATGGAACAGAGTTGGCAGGAAGCTTCAGTTAACAGTTGGCCCCAAGAAACATCAAGAACTGATGGAGAACACGTGAAGTTGGTCCTGCTGCAAATTGGTCCAGAGGACAGACATCTAAATACCCAAGACATCTAATGGGGAGTGGGGATCCTTTTGTCCGAGAAGAGGGATGTACTCTGACCCTCTAACATGAAAGCTGTAGCAAGCTGCAACGTTTAAAGCGAAACATCAGCACTTGAATATAAGAATTTTCAAGAAAAAAAAACACATCTATAATTTATACAAGAATAGTTCTATGAAGAAGCTGTCGTGTAAATTTCTCCTACTGGCAAATCATTTGTGCTTAATGAATTAGGAAAAAAATACAAGCATACTAACTATACCACATAAGTACAAGATTAATCAATTCCTAGATACATAAGACATTCAGAAGACCCAGTAGCTAGATTTCATCCACCTGATGATGACAATGTGTATAGTACAGTGTGATCACATCTAGTTCATTATCAGTAAATAGTTTAAAAGTCTAGAACTTATAAAGTAATAACAAAAATCGCAAAGGAGCTCTTAATTTCTAAACATACACTGCGAATTTGATCTCCTACAACCGCATATATTTGAAATATCACCAACAAAGTCGTTAAAGCCAAATCTAGTTAAAAAGGATTAACTAAACAAAATAATAAATAATAAAAGTCTTTTCTTTTGAAATAATCACAATCATGTTTTTGTATGCGTGTACATTGGTATGTGAGTTGTCTGTTCTGTTCAATATAAACAGAGTGCAAGAATTCTAAGTAACATACTGGGGCAGAAACAGACATGATTTCTTAATTAATATAGTTTGGCCATAAAATGGCAAAAAATAAAAACTTGATAAAAAAACAGGAGTACATACCATCTCTAGCTGAAAGTACAATCGCGACAACAATGTAGATAAGGATAAAGAGTGTCGAAAATCCCAGCCAGACCCTCAAAGCTGACAGATGCCGAGTTTATAACTTGTTATTTAATACAAGCAGGTATGATGCTTGGTATGATGTTTGTATAAGAAATAACGTGTTTGAGTTTGTGTCGAAAGAGAGGTTTAATTCGTGGGAAAGAGAGGAGGGGAGAAATCTAGGAGAAGAAAATCAATTAAACAAACCCAGTAAAGAGAGGAGGTTTAATTGGTTTGTGTCTGGTTTGTATGGTTGTTTAATTCGAAGAAGAAGGACAGGAGAGAAAGAAAACAAACCAATTGAACAAACCCAGTGATTAGAACAAACCCATTGATTAGAACCCTAAAATTGAAAACCAATTAACACCCAAATCACTCAGTGTTTAGAGGGAGAAATAAAAAACTAATTAAACCCAAATCGAAACCCTATAATCACTGATGCAAATCGTAGAGAAGATGCGATTAAACCTATAGTGAGTTGTAAATACCGATTGAAATGCGCGCGATTGATCGAAGATGAAGAGAAGTAGATCGCCGCCAGTGCCCCGTGGGAGTGAGATATAGATCGAAATTAGGTTCTTTTGACTAATTGATATATGCGTATAGTTAACTGTGTGACAATAAATAATTAACAAATGCTAAAATGTGTTGTTAACTTCAAGAGCTCTTCTAAAAACGCTATAGTAGAGTTTAATAACGAATAAAAAAATAAATAAAAAGTTCTTGAAAAATGGTAGCTTCAATAGCGCTTGTGGAAACGCTATTTAAATTTATGCTAGCATAGCGTTTATTGAAAAAGCGCTATAGAAGAATTTTAATTTTTATTTCTATTTATTTTTATTCACTAGCATAATTCCTTACGTAACGTTTTTTATAAAAGCGCTATTTAAGATGTCCACTTACACAACACTTCTAAAAAAATGCTATGCAAGTGGTAACTCCTAAGTTCAAATATATAAGTAAATAAGATCGATGATGTGTCACGATATAAGTGAAGATAATGAATTATAGATATTATCTATACTAGTGCATAACCCGTGCGAAGCACGGGCCGAGTTTAGAGTAATTTTATTTTTTAAAATAACTTTCTATTAATAATAATTTTTAAATTTTTACGTGTCTATTATAGGGTGATGGCCCAAAATAATCACTTGGGAAACTGGATGACCCTTTTTACTGACGGGACACGGTACATCGTGTACCGTGATAGAGGGTGTGTTGCGGAGCTGCGTGTTCCGTAACAGGGCATGATACGGAGCTCCGTGTTCCGTAACAGGACATGATACAGTGGACGGTATTCCGTGACAGTGCTGCGCACCCATCTTACACGGTGCACAGTCCACCGTATCATGCTAACGGAGGATGCAGCTCCGTATCATGCATAATACGGTACACGGTGTTCCGCAACACCCTAACACGGAGGACGATTCTCCGTATCCCATCGGTATTTCGGGCCATTTTTTTCAAAATCAGTATTTTGGGCAAAAAATTGTGAAAAATAGGCATTTTGGTCATTTTCTCTCTATTATATTTATATGTCATTATTTGTTATTTATTTTATATATTTAAAAGGAAATATTAATATTTTTGGTATCCATTTTTAGCTTTAATATTTTATTATTTTCAATTAACTATTTTTATTTATAAATATACATAATAAGGTTTCTCTTTCTTGAGAAAGAAAATCAATAGGTGCTGGAGTAGCTACAACAGCTTTAGCAGGATATGCGGCATTATCTGAACTCTTATTTGCTATCCACTCTACTCTCATCTCCCCTCTGTTGAATCGAAAGTTTGATTTTGCCTATTTAAATTTAAGATCGAAATTATGTTTTTATTACTTAATTTTCGTTAGTTGGTCCAAAATAAAATACAAACACATGTTCATTATTATTTTTGTAATTGTTTTTAAGACTCATACAATTTGAAACTTATTACTCAGGGTTATTATTTTTTTAAACTTATTCCAATTAAAATAGATATAGTTTTTTAATTCAAATCCATTTTAAATTTACTTAATATAAAACCTATGTTATTGAATTTAATATACTTTAATATTTATTACTACTTCCGTCTCATCAATTTTTTACATGTTTTCTGCACTACTTGGCACACATTTTAAGGTGTGTATAAAGTATAGTTCCATAACTTATTTTTAAAATTTTCTTTTTTTTGAATAAAGATTAAACCGTTAAATTTTTATGTAAAAGAAAAAAGAATTAAAAATAAATTATGCAAATATACTTTACGGGAACCTTAAAATAAGTGTCGAGCCCCCGTCCCACAGTGTAAAGAAACTGATGGGACCGAGGAAGTATAATTTTTAAAAATGAAAAGTTTTTTTATTTGTAACTTAAATTGAAATGTGATGTACAAAGAAAAGGAAAAATAAGAAAGAAATGAATATTAATAATTTTATTTATGCATCCTGTATAATACAAATAAAATTGAGTAAATGTCTTTCAGACATCATTTCCCAAGAGACACATATAACATACGTGTTCAAATTCTGTGTCTAGTTTCTTTCAATTTCAATAGATATGGGCTGTTCTACTCATTTATGTTGGTGGGTTTGGTTATTGATTTGGAGCAAGTAAGATGAAGACATTTCAGTTGATGTGTGATTATTGTTTTCCTGGTAAGTTCAATTGATTAGTTAATTTTTTTGCTAAGTTCAATTGATTAGTTAATTTTTTTGCAAATCTCTAAGTGTAACTACTGATTAATTTATCTATGTTTTGTAGTTTAGAGTTTATTTTGTTATAAATGGAGTTCTACTTGGACTTCTTTATGGATTGGTGAGAATATGTTAGTCATCTATTATAGGGTTTTTGATTTGTTAATTTGTTAATTGAGAATGTTTTGGCATATATATAAATATTTAAATCATTTTTTAATACTGAAATTAGGAGGTGGATGTCTTTGGGATCAACACTGTTGTTGTTATAGGGAGAAGGTAGTGAATTTGGTGAATCATGTATTCTTGATTCTGGGAAGAATCCAGTGTGTATTTTAGGAGCTTAAGAAGATACAATTGTAGTGTTTGGGAGTTCGGAGTTGAGGAAGGAATTGTTATTTGTATTGGTTTCGGAGTTGTGATTGGCTATGGAGAAACTGGTTAGTTTTCGGATTTGTAAGATGGAGAAACAGAATAGTTTTAGAGGGGTGATGGAAAAACACTCGAGCTTTAGAGGGGAGAAGAATATGGAAAAACAACAGAGTTTTCGTGGTGGAGTAATGGAGAAGCAGAAGAGCTTTTGAGGATTGATGGAGAAACAGATGAGCTTTTGGATAGCTATGTAGAGACAGCTTAGCTTTGGTGGTGAGAGGAATTAAAGCAAAGAGTAACCTGGGAAGAGAGGGGATACTACGCTTCATCTTGCTGCTCGAGGTTGGAATTTATTGAAGGTCATTGATATACTTTAGCGGTTTGATGTAAATGTTATAACTGATTTGCTATCAAAGAAGAATGAAGAGGGTGAAACTGCTTTTTATGTTGTCGCAGAAAATGGGCTGCTTTTGTTGTTGAATTTTTGAAGCAGATCTTCAGGCTGCCTCGAACTTTTTTTCTCAAGGGTCAGCCAGGCTTTTATATACTTATAGATAGACTGTTTTAGCTATAGATATTGTATTTTAACATGGTAGGATAATGTTTATTACTATCCATGTGTGATTATGGAATTTAACCATGGTTTAACACGGTAGGATATTGTTTATTTTTAGTTTCGCGAGTAGCAATCAAATTTCTCCTTTGAGAAGAAGCATTCCCTTTCAATTTCTGAATCGTAGATACTAAGTGTCTCTTTTTTTTCTTGTGCCTTACATGCCTATGTACACATATATATGTTGTACTGACTATTTTACTTCTAATAAGGGTGCTTTTTGGTTTTCAGGTTTTTGGAGGTAGATGATGGGATGTTCAGGTGTGTGACTATTTTGTCAAGTTTAATAGAAATTTTAAACAATATCCTCTTTTTGTTTGGTTGACTGAAGGCTCTGCTTGCTTATGTGATAGGTACGTATGCATCTACATTTAACTGTGATGATCCGAAGTACATATTAATATTTAGTTTTGTTAAGTTTTAGCATTGCTGTTAAAAGGTGGTTCTATTTCTATATATCCACACTTATGGTGTTATATTAACAATTTAAATTTGAATGATGATAAATTGATAACTAAGTTACAAAAATATTTTTAAGACCAAAAACCAAATAACGGTAAATATGCATTAAATTAAAAAAAATGTCTTGCAAAGAACTTTGTTTTGTCTAGGAGAAAAGTAAATATGAAAGAGAGTATAATCAAAATTTGAAAGATCAAACACTCAGGTACCCGTCTTCTTATTTGTTGCTGATTTCTTCATAGGGCTCTTGTTATAGTTTCTCTTGTTTTTCTTCATTGTGTCATCATTTGTAGCCGAACTTTGAGGTTTGTTGTCAATTCCTTGCATCTCCTTGGCATATTTTGACAATCTTGGCTTTTTTGCAATTTTTTCGGTAGTTGTAACTTGAATCTTTTTCTTGTTAAAAGTTGGGTTCTCCTTGTTCAGTGCTCCATTAAACACGTCTGCATTCTTTGATTTCTTATCAACTGAAATTTGGCAGAGATCTTTGAATTCCTTTTGCACCACGTTCTTTTCGTCTGGTTGCTTTCTTTTATTTGTTCTTATGTCCTTTTTAGCATGGTTGGAATTCAGATTTTTAACTTCAAAGTTTGTATCTGAACTCGGTAGGAACGTGACCCTGAAAAGGAAATCAAAACAGAATATCAAAATCTTAATATTTGTGCAGATAACAAATGAATGGGAAAGAATTTGGTTGTAGATAGATTGTTAGGCTAACTTTAACTTAACATGAAATAGGCTTGTATTTGCGATTTTAAAAATAAAACAGTACCTGGTATAGGTTTTCTTGTCCTTTTCATCTGGTAAATCTTTGGGAATCTTCTTGTTATAAGATCTTTTATTCCTGTTCATTGGATCAACATTTGTAGCTGAATTGTGAATATTGACCATCTGAACTTGTTTTTTTGTGGCATTCCTTGGTATCTTTGTAGGATTGAGTATCTCCTCGTCCTTGTCAATTGGTGGTTGACTGTTCTTCTCATTTTTCCCTTTCTTGTGAAGTACTGTTTGCTCCTTTCCTTTATATGTTTTAGTCTCTTTATTTGGCTCCTTGTTTTGTCCACGTGCATTCTTGGAGTTGAGATTTCCAACTTCAACATTTGTTTTTGAACCATCATCTATTTTCTTGGTACTTTCCAGTGGTTGTGAATTTTCTTCAAGTTCAACACCTTTAGCTTCCTCATGTTTTATTTCTTGTACTTTGATAACCGTAAACTCTTCTAATTTGTGAATTGTGTTCTTTTCGGTAATCTTCAAGTAGAATTTGAATCGTCTACCAACAATGTTATTGAGAATTGATGGTATTTTTGTTGGATTTGCTTCCTGTATTAAAATATAAGATTAGACATGATTGAATTAGAACAATTGGATTTTGCAATAGTAGTAGATTTACGCAGATTAAATGTACCTTATCGTTTTCAAGCACATGTTGTGCTGGAACCTTTACTAAATCCATAGCACGTTTATCCCAAAGTAAAAATGTTGTATTTGAAGTTTGGTCCTCCACTTTTATGAACACTTTGTACTTCTTCTCTGGACGTGTATATTTGTTTACACATTTGTTGCATTGCATGGTGTCTGTCATACCTGTGTTGCATATATTGCATCCAGTGTAACACCATCCATAATTTGGTACTATTCCGACCACAATTGCATCAGTTGAGCAAAATAGTTCCTTGTTTTTTGAATAACCATTAAACATACATTAGACATGTACATATATAATTTAAAATATATTAATAGTTTACAACATGAATTTATTTATTAGATGAAATAAGAAGTTTAAGGAGCTATGTTTTTTTTACCTGTTTACCATCTGGGAGCTTAGCATCATACAGATTTTCAATAGTTAAGTGATTGACGCTGTCGAGCATAAGTTGTCCAGGATTTTGAATACGTGGAACAACAATGGGTATTGTTCGGTCTTCTGCTCCATCATTACGCAATTTGTTCACCGCCGGGTGATCAATATTTATAAAGTATTGTGTTGCGCTGGTTGCACATAAAGTAGGCTTTTCTGTATGTGTTGTTAAAACAAATCACATATTAGATTAGTGGATTGGACTTTTATAGCAAATATAGATAACCAATACATGTTAATGAGTGTCACACAAATACTACATCTTAAGATTCTATTTAATAGGTTAAATACGCTAGGTGCTTGTTAATTTGAATATTACCATCGTATATGTACTTAATCGCCTTGGTTCCTGTAACTATCAATACAATGTTTGGTCTTTGGTATTCAGTCTTTAAGTCCTCAAATTCATGTGCTTGTAGTCCCCATAATGTGTCATCGCCTCTTTATAGAAAATCATTAGTCATCATTTAAACACAAAAGTCAGACATATTACTTATATATAATAAAGTATGACATATTATTTAATTAACTTACTTGTCGTCCTGAAGGATGATTTCAAGTTTTTCTTTGTCACCAGATACAGGTTGTATCGGAGTAAATGATTTTAGCTTTCCAACAACATCTGTAAAATAGAATCGACTTTATATTAAGTATACGATTCAGTGAAAAAATAAAAAATATGGAAAATTATCTATAAAATATGTTATTTGAAATATAAATGTGTGGTTGTAATGCATTATTAATTATCCATTAGAGTTACAGTTTCTCCCACCCTAGATCTTGCTTCAGTAAAGGTCGTCAACTCAAAACCATGCTTCGGAATTGTTATTTCATTATCGAGCCTTTTGATATCTGTTTTTCTGGTAAAATTAATTATTTTATCTCCTCTAACGGGTCTATAAGCTTTACCCGCATCCACAGTGGCAAATTTAGAAATCATATAGATTTTTCCCACTTCTATTTTTCTTGTGTAGTCATCTATTTGACCAAGCGCCAACTGAACATGAAAAAGTGTACCCTGTGGAATTATATAATATTAGATATAGATAATGTCAAACACATGTTTCTATTCATTAAAGAATTAAAACTGACATTAGTTGTTTTAAATAGAAGAGACGTACCTGTTCATCCATAATAATATAGCTCTTGTTAAGGATATGCTTAGTGTGTGGATTTCTGGGTTTCCATTCTCTTATTATTCGAACTTTGATTATGCTATCCTCCTTGTTGCAGGTTATTTCTTTCAAATATTGATAAGTTCTCACCATGTTGAATATCTGAATGAATATAATAAGAAAATCTTATCTAACATCAAAATTAGAAAATAGTTAGATATCATAACATTCAGACGGAAGTTTGTTATTTATTTACGAAGTAAGCATGTATGTATATATTCATATAGAAAATAAGCCATGAAACAAACGTACAACTTATCAGGATCAGGTAGAGAATGTGAATATTTAAAATTAACTATATTGTGACGATATGTAATAAGCATGCATTGAGAGAGGAGAAGCAGCACATACCGTTTGGTTTAATTGACAGCCTTAAATCTAGTATATCCTCCAAGAAGGCATTGTTAGGATATATATAGGTGCTTAGAAAATGTAAACATTGTAGGAATAGAAGTCCTTTTGTATTTACTCTTAGGAATAGAAGTCTTTTGTATTTACTCTTTGCAATCATTATTTTTATGTAGAATATTATCTTGGATTTGATTTGTTCTTATATAGAATTCCTTCATTGAAAGGAATTTAGATCCAACATAAATCGTACCAACTTTCTAGGGTAATAAATAAAAAATTGGGTAATTGTACATTTTTTTTTATAAATTAGTTCATGATTGTGTAATATTTATCTTATATCAAATTTCATAACTAAATTGTAAATTCTATTAAATTTATTTTTTTAACTTTTTAAAAATTCTAAGTTGTAAATCGAGTAATTGTGTATATTGTTTTTTTATTACCAAGTTTTTCGTTTTTTTAAGAATTGTTTTTTGGTTATATAAATTGCATATTAGTATCTTCTAGCATATATAGTTTGGGATCCAATTTTATGATTTTTTTTCCCAAGGGTTCGTAATATGATTATGTGGATCTTTTCAAATTTTTTCGGTTAGCAGATATATGTAGTATTTCTTTTTAATTTTGTCTTTCACTTTTAGACCATTTACATACATATTGTATTTTTATATATTCTGTTTTTTGGGTTACAAAAAAATCCAGGTTATTATGATTTTTTTACCGAAATTAATGTATTAAGTCCCAACAACAAAGTTAATATGTTTAACAAAATGTAAGAATAATCAGTTTTTAAGTGAATATATAGATTATATATGAATCGGGGTAATGAGAAAAGATCACATATCACTATCACTTTAAACATGTAGATACACATTACATATTAATCGAATCATATGCAAATATTGTAGCAATCTTACAATAATTGCATGAAAAATGGTCACTCTAAACATGCAAATATTATAGCAACCTTACAATAATTGCATGAAAAATTGTCTATCTCGTGGGAATAAATTGGCATTCCATCAGGTTGGTAGTGTTTTACTTCATCAGTACTACATTTGTTGCATATTGGAGGAGCTAATATTTGATCGAAAAATGTATTGGGATAAATCACTCTTGTGATTAGTTTGAATGTTCTGATCATTCTAGGAATGTGACTCTTTGTTGAACTTGTCGCAAGATTGATTATAGTAGCAATTGCAATATGTCTCTTCTCAGGAAAATAATATACATCCAGCACACTCTTTAACAACATAGAGTTTGAGTGATGTTTAATTGACATAGAATCCAATTCTTCATAGGCTGCATCAAAATCCATGTATTCTTCATATCTTCTCAAGAATATACTCGTGGATGCCAAGTAAAACATTGCATCTTTGTTTTTTAGATATCTTGCAATTCTCATAAAGCGTAAAAACATAGTTTCACGTGGCCTGTGTACTTCATGACCCCAAAAATACAATTCTTCCATTGGGTAATTGTCCAATAATATTTGGATTGTTTATGTTTTTTGTGCAGCCGACCATGAGAGGAACAGATTAAAAAAATCAAAAAAGTTTTGAGAAGCTACTTTTTGCATGATGATTATAATGATGCTGAGTGGAAGATTGTGAAAAAAAGTTTTTTGCATAATGAATATAATTAGGTCGTGAAAGAAAGAAAACATAATAATGTAATATGGTGTATTGGATTTACTTATATATATATATATATATATATATATATATATATATATATATATATATATATATATATATATAGGCAAATGATCAAAAGAGAACTCTTTTTTTGAAGAAAACTAAGGTACTAATCCTAACCATTGGATATATTATAATCAATGGCCCCGCCAGGGGCACCCACACACTAATCAAATACACCCTCACACACACAATCTCACCTAATCCCCTCCGTTTTTAATTTGATTTTTCCCGTCAATAGGTGATATTTTTTTAAAATCTAATTTCACCATATTTTTCTCCATCTCCCAACGATCAGTTTGAATACCATATGTGCTATATTTTAATTTAGTTTTCTAAGTTCTCCTTTTAAAGGGGTTTTCTCTAGATCCCTACTCATATATATATATAATATGTAAGTAAGAATTTATATTCTGTTGTAATTAGTTTAGTAAGAGGACGTTTAAGAATATGCATTGAAAAGTGAAAAGTTTTATGGAGTTTATATTATAATGGTGTCTTCAAATTAAATACATTTTTTGAGTATTTTGGGACTCTTATACAACTCAGTTAATAAAGAATAAATTTGAAAGAATTCTAATAATATTTATTTAATTTGCATTTTATACAGATCAATCGAATAAAATTTTAATTTTTATTAATTTAAAGTGATGTAGTTTTATTTTTGTTTTTTATTATACGTTTATGGTAAATTAGAAAATTGAAAACAGAATTAGAAATATTGTAGCAATAGTTTAATAATTAAATTTTATGTTTCAGTCATTGAGTGATAATAAAATCATATTATTTATATTTTTTATCATCTCAATTTTTAAGTAATCAAATTTTTTATTAGGAAGTGAAAGCTTAAATTCTTAAATAATTAATTATTAGTTTAATCTTTTGATTTTTTTTTTTGAAATATAAAACTTAGAATTGTTAAATAAGAAAAGATTGTAATTTGTTTTAAATATCTTTATTGAGTATATTTTTGCTTGAGAAAGATCTATGTGCGATTATAGGAATTTTTTGAGCTATATAAATTAATATTTACCTTTTGATCCATCATGTTGTGTTATCATATATTGTAATGATGATTTTATATATTAGTATAAATGTGTATAATCCTACATAATTTTTTTATGTCTAAATTTGTGTAAAACTTTGCATTGTGGAAAGTCCTTTAACTGAAGTTTATATGCCGCAATTATCAATTTTTTTTATTAAAATTGTAGGATGTAAACATTTAATTTGGAATATATATTATGTCACATTTAATTTTTTGTCATTGAAATTTGCAGAACCTTAACAAAGGTCCAGGAGTTGTAGAATGAGTCTACATGGAAAACTATCTCTTGTTATAAATGTGAAGCAAGTATTTACTTTTGTGGTCATTTATTATTTTCCTATTTTCTTATAGATTAAAATTGGAATTAAAATTTGATTTTACAAATAACAATAAATTGATCCCTTAAAATGACAACTATTGTGAAATATATAGGAATACTAAAGTGTTTTTTAAAAAATATATACAACTTGAACTAATACTATATATTTTGCCTTTTTCATTTTGTCTAGTAGTCATATGTGTGCACTGTTGTATTACAGTAAATCCTGAAGCAAGTACTGAAGCAAGTTTGCAAGTGAATTGCTCATACAGTGAAGTCAGAAGCAAGGTTGTATGTTGATTCCTCATATCTTTCTTGTTTCACTATCGTCTGATGTGGGAATATAATTTCTTTGTCAGGCTTGCACACAGTCAGGTACACGATTTATGAAATATTAATATAAATATATGCATGTGATGAAGTATTATGCCTTAGATATATATCTCTTAGTTTTAAAAAGATTATATCATGTTTATGTATTGTTAATATTTCAACCTGTTATGAATAATGTAAAAACAAAAGCACAAAACATCAACAAATAAATAAATAAGATTCTTACATAAACAAATAAATAAATAAGATTCTTACATGTGAAAAATTTAAACTTATAAGAACAAAATGATGTGGTCTAAACTACAAACTGTTAAATATTTCATGGTACACAACGTTTTTAGTCATGCCATATATTGGATGGCTATTATTTTCACAAACAATATGCAAACCTGAAGGTGAAGTTACTCTTGATATAGCTACATAGAGTTGTCCGTGACTGAATACTGGTCTGGGCAAGTATAATCCAACAGATTTCACGGTTTGGCCTTGACTTTTGTTGACTGTCATAGCGTAGCATAGTGCGATCGGAAATTGTACTCTCTTAAACATGAAAGGTAATGTTGAATCTGTAGGTCTCATACAAATTCTTGGAATAAAAGCCTTTTCTCCAATATGATTTCCTGATATTATCATCCCCTCTATAACTCTTGAACATAATTGAGTTATAATGAGCCTGGTACCATTACATAGTCCCTTGTTAGGGGCTATATTCCTTAGTAATACAATTGGAGCACCAACTTTAAGTTCCAGTTCATGGTTTGGTATGCCTGCAAATTTCATTGAATTTAAGATTTCCATTGGATACATACTTTCTTGTGATTCATAGTTTACCGAACCCTTGCATATCGAATCCGAGCTGAAGTATACCTTAGATTCTCCTACAAAATTAAGAATTCCAGGAAATTATCAGTAAGTATAGAAAGGGAACATGGATATTACAATTCGGAATTACACGAACCTGGCCAACGATCTAGCACATCTTTATTTATTGCATCAACATCTTCGTTTAAAGGAGTTAATATAGCACGATCCTTGAAATAGCTTGGTTCTTTTCCTTTTTCACATAAGTCGGAATAAATGGTATCAATTACAACTCTTTTTCCATCATCTTTTGGATCTAGAAATATTTCAGATGGAATCTGAATCCAACACGATTCACCATCATCTACTGAAATTGTTTCTACCTTTCCATCACCTACGTTAATAACCCAATCAGCATATGAGGTTGTTTGACCTGAAATTGTAACTGGTGGTGCTCCTGCCTCAATTCTCACATTTTGATCCAGTTTAAAAACAACGCAATCATCCCATAAGTATGAGTTATTTATTGATGCCATAACAATATCTGCACGACCCTTGCCGGGCAAAACTGGTAAAATTTGTCTAAAGTCACCTCCTAATAGTACAGTTTTTCCTCCAAATGGCTTGTTCAAGTTGTTTTTATCTTCATGCCGCATGATATCACGAAAAGAACGATCAACGGCTTCGAAAACATGTTTATGATTCAAAGGTGCTTCATCCCAGATGAGCAAGTCAGCTTGAACAATTAGTTCTGCCAAAAATGATTTTTGTTTAATATTACACGTACTGTTTTCATCAATTTTGATCGGTACCTTGAATCTAGAATGTGCTGTACGTCCACCTTCTATGAGTAATGATGCGATTCCGGATGAAGCAACGGCAAGTACTACCTTTCCTTCTGATCTAAGAAAGCTGATTATTGTCTTCCACACAAATGTTTTTCCTGTACCACCATGACCATAGACAAAAAATAGTCCTCCAGTCTTGTTTTGAACATTTGTGGTAACAACTTTGTATACATTTAGTTGTTTCTCATTTAACATACTTAAACATTTTTTGCCTTCGTCCGCTAATGCATGTCTGTCATACATCTGTTCTTCATATAATAGTGTGTTCTGACTTTGTCGTACTAAATCGGAATCTAATGGTGGAAGACTTGGAAAATCTAATAATGATTTCCCCCTCTTGCGTAATTGTGAATCTACATTAAAAAGAGCTAGAGATTGAAGACGTTGATCGCTAATAGTGAAATTACGCAGTCCAGAATTTTTCCTCTCTTTATATTCAATATCATCGGACATAAGCTTCCAATTGTTATTCCATAATGTTCGGACATCTGATATGTCAGAAAATAAAAGCAAAGTAACAAATAATTGGCGAAGTTGCGACCTGGTTTGATGTAGGGAAGCATCCGTGATAGCCAACTGCCAATCATCGTCACTTTCTAGTAGTCCATATTTTAGGCAGGCTTCTTTATAACTGTCATAGGTAACACCATTTACTGTGCGTATATCCTCAAAAGATGTTGCGCCACGCACAACATTTAACAACATTCTTAAATAAAACAGTTCGCCTGCTATCGGATGAATATATATCAGCCTACCTATAACACGAATCTTGTTTTTTCGTTGAACCCATAGTTTGCCCTTATTATCCCATTTAAATTTTTCTGGAAACTGTATATATGGCAATGTCCTTCCACTTGAGTATCGTTTATTCGTTTCAAACCATTGTATGAACATTGTTGCATCAGGATGGAGTCTACCTAAAATTGTGGGCAATGTTTCATTTTCTTTGAAACAAACCTGCTGTTGATTCTCCAAGTGAAAAGTTAATTTCACGACTACTGGTTTCCGATAGTGAATAGGAAATTCAAATATTCGCCAGCATGCTTCAATTGAAGAAACGTATCGACATGCTATATAATCATCAACCTCGCTTTTATTACCTTTTTCGTCATCCTTATTATTGTCATCAACTCCATTGTTTTCACTTTTTTCAATAGCCATTGTAGCTCGATCAGGTCCTTTTGTTACATATTTGAACATGTACTTTATCATATGTCCTTGATTACACCATTCAACATTTATATGAGCTTGATACTTGACAATAAGACCTCTATTGTATGGAACAATAAATCTGCAATGTAAACATTTAAAATATTAATAAAGTAACTTCAATCATTAAATCAATCAAACAATTCAATTATGATTTTAAAGTGTACATCAGAAAAAAAATCAATTAGACCTATCTTATGGAATGTAGATAGTAATACGTTAACAAAGTAACTTTAATAATGAAAAAGTTTGAACAATTTTATTATGATGTCAAATTTAATGGTAAAATAATACAATGAAAGTGAAAGCAAAGTTTTAACTATTGTAATCAGGATGTATAATACAATAGAACATATCGTTATAGAATTTAAGGCACTGTTGTGCACGAAAAAAATGCTTTGTAGAATAAAGTTAAGTAAATTGAATGTTCTTTTTTTTAGAACCAATTTTGGTATCAACTCCAAACAAAGGGTTTTGAGAAATAGGGAGATAATTTGTTATAATGTCAAGTAGCACTCTTGAAAGAGAAATTTATAAGATGCGGTTATACTATGTAGTTTAAAAACACATAAAACATATTGATATTCATTATTAAAATCACTAAATAATTTTTTTTAATATAAGAACAACTCTGTAAATATAAGCTGGACTTGTAGTCTATAGTTGTTAAGATGTGTGTCACGATTGATGTTCACTTTATGAATAGAACTATATAATTTCCTATTCTGTTTAACCTTGGTAATTAAATATAATATTGTGTGCGGATATTTGTAATAGAAAAAAAAATATCAATCTAGTAATACAACCTTTGGCCAAATTGAACAAATTAAGTACAATATTGCAAATCAGAAAAGTAAAAGGCATGTGAAAGTAATACCTGTTATCCACCGCAACATCTTTGCACATTATTGTCCGGCCATCATTGCGCCTTTTGTAAATAGCATAACCTTTTGAATCGATTACAGTTTCGTTACTATAATCTTTGGGAAAGAACTTTGTACATTTGTGATCCTTCATACATGCGCATTTTGGGTTGAGCTCACCGCATGGTCCATGAACCATAAATTTGGAAACATATTCATATCCAATAGGATCAACATTTTTGTCTGGGATTTCAGCAGAGATTAAAAAATCAATATCATCGGTATTTTTGCATTTATCAGACTCGTCAAGCCATATAACTATATGGGCATGTGGCAATCCCATTTTCTGGAATTCAATAGTATAAGCAACTGTAAACAAATAATATTAGTTTAGATATCAACGAATGCTTACAAAACGAAAAGGAATAAAATATAAATCCTATTATAAGCAATTGTAAACAAATAAAATAAGTTTTATCAACAAATGCTTACATACTGAAAACAAATAAAAATAAATCGAGTATTACCTCCAATGACTTTACCAAGAACATGATTGTGACACAAATCTTCTATTAAGAGATCGAGTTTGATCTTAAATACTCGAGCCATGATATCAGGCCTATCAGCAGGAGTAACATTTTTAATCTTGTCACAATATTCTTTGATTTCCGGCCACTTTGGGTTGCATGTAAAAGTTATAAACAAATCGGGGCTTCCAAATTTTCTGCAAACGGTCATACAATCTTGAAAATTTTGTTGCATGTAACGTGGGCTTCCGGTGAAAGAAGAAGGTAATATAACTCTTTTTCCAATTGCTGATGCATCTACATCACCACGATTGACGAAATCAACAATATTGTGGTAAACATCTGATCTTAAGATGGATTGATTTTTCAACACCCACATTAATCTAGCATGCTCGATACATGCCCATGCATCAACCACAAACTGTAGGAACAATCGTCCACTTCTAATTAGAGTGTGTCCTTCGTCATCTCGATGTTGAAGTCGAAAAGAATAAAATTGTCTCATACTTACTACATCTCTTTTATCTTCCGAAGCTGTAGACACACCACGATGTAAGATCCCAGTCCTATACCCATCTTCACCGTATGGGAATATTAATGGATATTGTAAGGCCATAAAAGATGGATTAAGTACTGATATTCTCTTTAAACCGCCACCCTTGTATTGTACCACTATATCTCTAGGATCAGATAAATTGTCATCAACAATTAATGCTGCGAACTCATGTGTATTTGGAGGATTGTTACTATTTCGACCATCCGTGTGTCGATTTGCTACCAATCGTAATTTTGCAGAGATAGAGTCAACATCCTTAAATCTATCTCGAACATGATGAAAAGCCTTTGCTAATTCGTTATCGCGATTCAACATAGTTGACAGTTCAGTTGTGATTTTCTTGTCTAATTTGTCCCCGTTTGTAGGAAAATTTACACGTTCTTCTAGTTCCCTTTCATTGTCAAACATGTACAATTGGGAAAAAACTGGTTTTTTGCCATCCTCTGGCATCAATGATCCAATTTGATGATATGTTAGACCATGCAAACGGAGAATAAAAGGGCCACGACCATCGTTATATGTCTTATCAAATTTACCTCCCATTGATGTAAATGCAAAAGCATTGTTGTATATTCGAATATTTTTGATAAATAAATCATCATCACAATCGAACAACAAAGTCAATTCTGGTGGGGTTTCTTTCAATTTAGGTAAGACGACTTTTGCTTGACCACAACAAAGTGAAAAGCCTTGATTTTTCTTTTTCTTTCGTGCTTCAGATTGTTCAAATTTCCACATATTTGCCTTGCAATAGTAACATATTTGATCAGCACGTCCTATATCGAGAATCGTCTCATTCATTGCTGCATGTATTTGTCAAAATATGATTTATTACTGGTATAATATTATAATCAAATTCATTGAAATATAACACTTGGATCACGCTACTTGATATTTTATATCAAATATCATACCGAATTTTTTTTTTTGCCATTTATCTTATTCCTCATTCTCTTGCTTATATATTTTCCATCTACAAAAACACACAGGTAAAGAAAAATGAATATATTAATATTAGATCACAATTGTTGAAATGAACCTGTTGATGCGACAGAATTTCCAACTCCAAAACGGGGATCAACAACACTTGATTTTAAGTGTTTGTTCACTAAAAATTTAGGAAAACGTAAATCTAATTATTAAAGAGTAATATAAACAAATATTATATAATAAATTAAAATAAAATGATTAATTAAATAAATCAACTGTTTTTATAACCTGTTTGTGATAGTTGCTCCTTGTGCTTTTCACGTCGTCGTTTATTACGTTTATCACGCCTATCTTTTTGCTTGTCAGATTTCTTACATCTTGTAACAGCTATAATAGCTTCCTCGCATGGAATGTTCATAGAGGTTGTTTCTAAATACAGAGTGAAATAAGAATTAGTATTATACGCAAAATCAACTATTAACAAAGATTAACCAACAGTTAACACAAAGATTTTAATTAACATGAAAGAAAAAACCTTTACGTGCATCGCAATCACTAACAATCAATAATGGAGCAATATTCATCTGTTTTTCTGCAGTAAAAAATTAAAAATACATAAAGAGAACATGAGTTTAAATAATTTTACTTTACATACTTATAATGAAAGTCAGAACCATCACATATTCATCTCTGAATTTCTCTGTGAATTGTGGAGCAGAATCAAATGTAATTTTAATAAGAAATTATGTTTCATTTCTATACTAAAAGCAAAAAAAAAAAAAAGTAAAAGCTGAACACCACCTGTGCTTAGATCCAAGTGATTTGCATCTAATTAATTTTCTTTAATTCCACCAACTTTCTATTATATAGAAAACGTAAGAGATCATTATTTGAATTGAATTTCTCAATTGAAAAAAATTAAAAGAAACTTCATTAGCAATACCTGTGCCACATACTTTTTTCTACGTTTCTCGTTACGTTCATTCCGCTGCTCATTAGTTTCAGAATCTCTTCTTTGACGATATCTTTTTCTTTCAGCAGATCTTTTCACTTCCAATTTTGAAGGTGTAGCTAGAAGGGATAATTATAACGGTGCTTAAAAATTAGACAAATACATTATAAAGTATGTAAATATATATATAATTAAAATTTTGTTTGTACAACCTGGGTCAAGATCTAAAAGATTCCCATCCAGTTTAGTTTTTGTATTTCCACCTTTCTATTCATATATAAAATTCAAGAGATCATTATCTCAATCGAAACAATTATATAAATTAAGAAAAGGAACTTCGTTAGTAATACCTGTGCCATATATTTTTTACGGCGTTTATCATTCCGTTCATCCCGTTGCTCAGTAGTTTCAGAATCTCTTATTTGACGATATCTATTTTTGTCAGCAGACTTTTTGGCTTCCAATTGTAAAGGCATAGCTGGAAGGGTATATAAGGGGACCAACAAATTAGCGCTACATAGTACAAAGTAGGAATGATTTAAATATTATAAGCCGATTAATGAATTTTTTAATCGTAACTGAGTTTTTTCAGTTGTGATTGGTGATGTAAATATAATCTGATAATAATTAAAATTTTGTTTATACAACCTGGGCTACGATCTAGAAGATTCCCATCGAGTTTAGTTTCTGTGCTTCCAGCTTTCTATTCATATATAAAATTCAAGAGATCATTATCTGAATCAAACAATTATAGAAATTAAGAAAAAGAAAATTCGGTAGTAATACCCGTGCCATATATTTTTTCCGGCATTTATCATTCTGTTCATCCCGTTGTTCAGTAGTTTTCAGAATCTCTTATTTGACGATATCTTTTTTTGTCAGCAAACCTTTTGGCAGACTTTTTGGCTTCCAATTGTAAAGGCATAGCTGGAAGGGTATATAAGTGCCTCTTAACCGATATCAATATGAAGTATCCCCAATTCAGAATCAGAATTTCAGAAGCCTAGCACCTCCAATTTAATCCGAATTTTCAAAAGCAGGTGAACTGATGGTAAACAAAACAGGTGGAAGCTGTCGTAAGTGAATGGTAGAAGTTGTTTGTATTAGATTGTGCAGAAGATGTTTGTATTAGATTAGAAATACTATTGTGTATAATATAATGTTAGTGGAGTTTGTATGATGTTTGTATTAGATTAGAAATACTATTGTGTATAATATAATGTTAGTGGAGTTTGTATGCACGGTATAATATGTTTTTTAAAAGTCTTTGAATTATTTTATAAGGTTGAGTTAATTTAATGAAGTGTTAATTAAAAAAATTGCAAAAAGAGAATTATAGTTATGATACATTTTTTATTTTTTAATTAAAAAAAACATATAATAAATAGATAAGAATTCTACCTGCAAGCAAAAGTGACGATGTGCATAAAAAGAGCAGTCCAGTTAGATGTAAAATAGATTTTCTATTTTATTTAAAAACACAAAATAGGTGTTAATATTATAGAATTATAATAGAAATAGGATGGGTGAAACCAAAATAGTTGTGGAACCAAAATAGGTGTGGAACCAAAAGTGGTACCGTTAAAAAGGTGTTTCGCTTATTAATAAAGGTTATAGATAGATATTATAGATGTACTCCAAATATAGAAGATGTCAAGATGATTATCTAAAAATTTACCTAACAAGAAATATGGTTGGAAAAGAAAAAATATACGTTAAACTAGGATGATCACATCTCTATTGTCAAACTTTTGACATAATAATCTCTAAAACAGAACTTAACAAAACTTGAAAATATAATTTTTAAAATTCTTATCTTTCATGCATATTGCATCTGAAAATCTCCATCTAAAAACTCCACGCACTAAAAATTTAATTGCTAGCACACTTTGAAGTTTAAAATTGTCTATTGACTGCCGTAAAATGTTTGCTCTGATCCTTGTTTTTGTCAATCAGTTGTACACTTTGTGCATATGCATACACATGAAATACATACATGCATGAATAATGCATGATTAATCGTACTAATTTGAAATAACTTTCAACGTACGGCATGCACATGCATTAACAAAATCAAGAGCACAGTAATAAATTAACCATATGTTAATAATACTACTAACTTTCATATATAATCATTGCCGGAGTACATGGAATTGAATACTTAATATTAGAAACATTGCAAGGATCACCACACAATTGCTTAGCTTATTCATGTAGCTTAATCACGGAGACCTTTGAAATAGCTTTTCGGGTCACTTTCAAAATCCTTCCTGAACATGAAACTATCTTGACCGGGCGCCTTCATCACTTCCTTGCCCGAACCCTGGACATTGGTTCCGGAGGACAAACTGGAACCTTTTTGCGAACCACCAGCTTTTGTGCTCATAGAAGCAGTAGTTTTGGTGCTTGAAGAACCACCCGTTTTCGCGCTTTTAGAACCTGCCATTTCCACTCTATGCACCGAATACTTGATGGAAGGCTTAAGTGGAGAGTTTGTTGGTTTTATATAGGAAGGGACATATGGAACAAACAGTCACATACGTTGTATAATGTGGGTTTCGGAAGTGTAAAAGGTGGTTTGACGATGATCCAGTTTCCCTAGTTTTAGTTCCCAATGGAAATTAATTAATTAGCTAGGGATGGTTCAAGGGATGCAGTCTTTTCAATACACTGGATGTACCTGTAGTATCAGAATCTTACCTTATAGTGATTTGTGTTCATGCAAATACGTACGATTATCTCATTTTTATGATAATAAAAACATTATACAATTTATATCATCTAAACCTTTTGCTCAAAAATGTTGATCGTTCGAATAAATTGTTTATTAAATGTAAAGTATTGCAATTAAGTGTTTTCTTTTACAAAATGGAGACATTTTTCTTTGATACACAGTCTCTGATATAGTAGGAAAAGTTTGTAAATAGTACGGTTTTTCATGAAACTCTAATGAGTCGATTCATGATCGATATATGCATGCATTGCTTAAAGAGTTCATAGTACTTATGTTGTTACTTTTCTGGATTATACACATGTTATATCTTTAATTGGTATTAATTACAGTAAAACCTCTATAAATTAATAATGCTGGGACTAGCAAATTTTATTAATTTAATGAGATTATTAATTAATCGAGGTTAAATTTATACTACCGCTATTATGTTGGGATCAAAAAATTATTTTGAAAATATTAATTTATAGTGGGTTATTAATTTATCGAGTATTAATTTGTAGAGGTTTTACTGTAATGTGTTACTCTACATGCAATTCAACAAATATCGAACATCAAATTCTTAAATAAGGTATTTTTAGACAAAAGAATTAAGATATGGAAGGAACTTTAAATCAGGTAACAGCAGTTTGATATTGCAGCAAAAGAAGATTTTTAAATAAATTAAATTAAAGTGAGGGTGATGCATGCCTATCAGGATAATTTTTAATTCAATAATTTAGTTCTTCAACATTTCACAAAAAATTCGTATAATTACAGTAAAATCTCTATAAATTAATAGTGTCAGGACCGGCAAATTTTATTAATTTAACGAGATTATCAATTAATCGATGTTAAATTTGGACTATCGCTATTATGTTGGAACCAAAAAATTATTTTAAAAATATTAATTTATAGTGGGTTAGTAATTTATCGAATATTAATTTGTAGAGGTTTTACTGTATATGTGATATTAATCTTTTAATTTCATCATGTTGGTATTAGAGGGTGAGCTTAGACTAATATTTATCAATTTAAATTATCGTTGGAACAATTGTGCGGTACCATTTTACTTAAAAAATTTGGATTCAATGTTAAAGGCTCATTTGGCAACATGGTTGTAAAAGGTATTTTATTTAAAACACACCTTGCGTGATTTTAAAAGTTGTTTAACGAGACTACTCTATTTCACACACAACACAACTACGAACAATTTCAGTATTTATTGCAAGGCCCAACTTCATATGTAATCTATTTATATTATAAAAGCTGTTGCCTTTTTTAAGCTAATTTTACCATTCTGCCCTTATTTTATTTCTTTATTTACTGTATTTTGCCACTTGACTACTTTGACTTCTACGTTTAGTCTTTAATATACGTATTACAGCATTATTACATACGGATATTCTACAAAAGCTTCCTCCAAAAGCCTATGTATTTTCCCCAAATGTACAGAATCCAGTTTGAAATTCAATTCTCTCATATCATTTATGTATTATTTTCTCTTTGTACGCTTGCATCTCTCTCTCTCTCTGATGTATCAGATTGTATTTCAAATTCTCTACAGTTTCTTCTTTTCTATGTTTCTTATACTCATGTGTTCTTCTTTTTAATTTCTTGCAGGTTCAGTTTTACAGATTCGATTTGTGTTTGTGTTCTTTGATTTTTCTTTAACTGATGTTGGTGTAATTTAGGTATGCTTTAAGAAGTTGATTGCTTCATTTTTCTTTGCATCTCGGTACAAATTTTCAGCCACCTGTAATCTTAAACTCCTTCTCTTTTTCTTTTATTGTCAAACTCGATTTGTATCTATATTGATGAATTTTGATGTTTGTGTTGTCACAAATATATAGTTATTTTGGTGTTTCAGATCGATTTGGTTAAAAGGTTTGTTGGAATTGAACTAGGTATAACAATAATGTTTAAGAGTTGTTCTTCATATATCGATTATATTTGTGAAAACTATTTGGCATGATTTTGTTAATACAATTGTTTTTGTCTTGCAGTCTTAGTGTTAATCGATGACTGCAATTTCGTCAATGAAAATGGATGCATATTCAGGTATTTATTTCTTCTTTTTCTTATGATTTGTTATTGATCATTCCAATGGATATAGTTTTAAATGTTGTTGTGATTTCGATTTATGCAATCAAACTGTTTGTTTAAAGTCTTAAAAGAATTTTTCATTATATTTTTATGTTCCAAGATGACAAATGTTATGTCCAAAAAGTGGCTTTGGTTTGTGCTGATTGTGATTTGTCCAACAAATTAACAAATTAAGTACAATATTTGTATTCAGAACTTGCTTTTTATCAATGTTAATTTGTTAGTATTTGATCAATGTTAGAAAGATTACATAATTTATCAAAAATGGGGGCTTATAGTTCCCTACTTGCTCTTAACTTTGTCTGCCAAAACTTTTAAAGCTTTCTTTATCAAAATTTTTAATTGAAATTTGGTCAGGGATAATTGTTTTTTAATTGTTAAAATTTTGTATTATTATGATCAAATTTCTTATCAAGCAGGACTATAATTGGTATGTTGAGCAAGTTTCTTTTCCTTTTCATTCATTTTCTTTGAGTTTCCCCTTTATATTATTTGAAAGAGTTTTAAAGAATTTTGAATCTTGCAATTTAGAGTTTGTAATAGGTCAAGTTGTATTGTGTTATTTCAAGATTTATATGCTTTATAATCGCTTTAAGGTCATATCCGTTGGAGATTACTAAGAATCGCAATTCAAGATTTTGAGAATTTTTTTCTTATTTTTTGTTTCTATCCCGTTCTGATGCTTTTAATAATCAAGATTCAAAATTTGAATTGTCATTAACTTTTTTTGGTCTTCTTTCTCATGCAAAGCTTTCATTTCCTAAAGATCTGGTGATATATTCTTTGTTTGCTTTCTGGATTTGCACAGCATGGATGAGGTTTGCTTCAACTTTTTACCTTTTGTTTGTTTGTCACTTGCATGGTTTCTTAGATATATGAGTGTAAAGCTTTTTTTTTTAAGTATGCTTGCTTTCTATATTGTAACGGGATATATTCTTTATTTGGGACTGTTGATGTGTTCAGGGTGTTTCGACTAACGCAGGCAGTTACAAGTTCAGTGATGCAAAAAATGGTATTCTTTATAAACCAATACTGTATGGTACAATAATTAATATAATTTGTTAAACTTGTGTATCGTGCGTTAATAGTATTTAGGAACCAAGAAATTCCAGGGGAGTACAGAATGTAATTACACCTCAATGTTGGATAAGGAGAATCAAAATCTAAGTCAAGATCCAAGCATACGCTCGATGTCTCTGTGGTTGAATGTAACTCCACGATGAGTGATTGTTAATATTTTGTTGAAGTTGCTACAAAGGTAATTCTTTGATTTGTTTATACAAATGTATTA
The DNA here is from genome assembly GCA_037693485.1 of Kitagawia praeruptora. Taxonomy (NCBI): domain Eukaryota; kingdom Viridiplantae; phylum Streptophyta; class Magnoliopsida; order Apiales; family Apiaceae; genus Kitagawia; species Kitagawia praeruptora. The sequence goes on from CM075347.1 coordinate 22,917,970, forward strand.
ATTATTTTCCAAAAAACTCATCAACTGTTTGATGAATTGCAACAATGAGTTTGTTAGCTGAGTGGACTGAGTTTAGTTAGCCACTGCTGCAATGATGGAGATTGCAGTTACTACTTCTTGATCATGAAAGGTTTTGAAGAATCAGGTATGGTTTTTTCTAAATTTAATTTAAGATTTAGATCCTTTATATCTAAGCATTGACATTTTTTTATTTACAAATCAATTAACGTTTTATAACTTTTTCTATCATTATCTCATATATTGAGTGAGAAGTACGATGTTATTTTAGAGGTTGCCATTATGGTTGAAAGTTTTGTGGACATGAATTTAGAGGCTGCTTTATGTCTGGTTTTGCGTTATTTGTTGCTTATATTAAAAAGTCTCGGTCTCACTCTGCAGTACCCTTAGAATCTGCTTAAGAAATGTTGAGTAGCATCAGTTAGGCAGCTCCATTTCATACGGAAATCTTGGTATGATTTTTAGTTTCTGGGTAATTACACATTATCAATTTCTTGAAATTAAATCTATTTTCTTATTTTTATTACATTAAATGTGTAACCATTTGTTTTGAAGTGAAACCATTTGTATTAGATATGGTATGGTTTTAGGATTTTCATGAAGATCATTTTGCGGAGCTGGACAATTATGACAAAATTGATAGCTTCAATGCTACTTTTGCGCTATTGTAGCTGGGTAATGTACTAATGTTTTTGTCCAATTTAGGGGAGAAGAACATGCTTATGATGCTTTCAGAATCTCACAGGAATATATAAATTATAATTTGTTATCTTCTGATGATGACCTATTAATATTGATGTGCCATGTATTTAGTCGAGTGTAACTGTGAGTGTAACTATCGGGGAGGATTATTACAAATCATCTTTTGCTAGATAATCTATAAGTCGAATCTTGGACACGACGAGTATAAATTTATATTTGCACTGAGTTGTGATTTTCCTAGATAGTGTTTCTCATATACCATATTTCTTTTAGTTTCATGATTAAGCTTCTTTGTGTTAGACCAGTCAAGCTAACAACAACAACAACAACAACAACATTAAGGAATCCTATCACCAACTGTCTTCATCTCTGAGACAACTACCTCTACCAGCTTGATTCCTCTCCCATGTACAAAGATCTGTGTTAAAATTTCTCTGCTCTCTGTTATATTTTTTATACTTAACCTTCTGACTTTTATCTGATTATGTAGTCGCAGTTAATTTAATTGATTTACTCAATTACTTACATTGTCATTTGGTCGAAAAACTAATATAATGAATAATGAGTAATAACTCAGATTGCTTTTGTGAGATGTTATTAATTTCTTTACTTGCAAAAGGACAGAACGATGTATTGCGTTGTAGTGGTTTGCTCAATGGTCTGTCTTGTTTTTTATTGTTAAGAGCTTCCTATTTTAGAATCTTGAAATGTGCATATCTTAAATCAATACACAGTAACTCTTTGAGAATAGTTAGTTTTCAAAGTACTTTCCATTTTGAATTGAAACATTAAGTGGTGAAATTATGTATGGTATAACTATGCTGCATAATATTTTTTCTTTTCTTTTCATTATACTGAACCCTATCCCTTGACTTTTTTCATTGATCTCTTGGTTCAGAATGTGGTTTATGATGTTTTACCTTTTGTGATTCTATGCCAGGCAGAAGAAAGGAAGTCGGCCCTAAAAAAGATACCTGAGCATATCATATTATCAGAGGTGTTAATGTTAATGCTATTGTGGACAATGTGTCTGGTTCTACTGGTAAGTTCCGAAGGAAAAGTAAAGTACTCCATAGCTATTCGTTTAATAATGATGGTTTATTGAGTCAGGAAGCAATCAAGATTTTGGATAGTGAAGTCTCACAGTGGTCTCAAAGTCATTTGGATCTTCAAAAGCATCTCCACAAAAGATATTCTTGAAAGCATCGTGAATGTGAAGCTTGGTGATCTCCTGGAAAAAGTTAAAGAGTAAAAAGGTAAAGGTGTAGCAATCAGACCCCAAGAGCAGTTGGTTGATGAAGGTGGGGATGTACTACTTCAAGTTTGAGGAGTGGGCAGCAGGAAATGCATTTTAGATCCGAATTGTATCCAGTGTTGGTATCCTTCACTGGTTCAAGAAATTCCTCTGCTTATTTCTCTTTGTATTATTTGTACTTTCCCCATAGAACAGAGTATAGTCCAATCACAATTAGTACGGCACCAAGGATTCTGTTGTTAGAGTAGACAATTAGTTAGTATTATTATTCAATGCACAAAATTACACGACACAAATACAGCAAAATTTCTTAACAAATATTGTTAGTAGTAGAACACAGAAGAATGTAAAAGTGTGAATGATAGTATTACCCTCCGAGGAAAATCTTTTCGGCAAGGATGAAAGAACCCATGATAGCAACAATGATCATCATCAAAGGGCTGAAAGCAGTTACAAAGACTTGCCCTCTTTTCTCCATTACTAAGCCTTGGACATAGTATGCAATGCTAGATGATACAATACCCTGCATGTCATAACTAATTATATTAATACTTTCTCTTAAATTAATTTTCTAAGAATACTAAACAGCTTGGGGAAAGGAAGAGGACAGAATGGGAAATCACATACAGCATAGGCAGCAGCAAGAAGGTTCATGTGATCATGTCAAAGCCAATTTGCCAAACATTAGGTTTGTGCTGCATGGCAACAATAGATTGCAGAGTACCCATGAAGCACACAAGCGATGTGAGTGATAGGGGAGCTGTTTTGATTAAGTTTTTTTTTTTTTTTTTTGACAAACAAGGAATTGTATTAATTTGCAACAAACACATCACAGTCAGGATAAAACCCTGAGCTGACAAATACAATCTGGAAAGAAACAAATAACGAACTAACCAAGTAGTCGTTTATGTTTGCAGGCTGTTTTACAACATGAATTTTACAATAATTCTTCGAAATAAAAAAGATTAGAGTGACTTCTCGATCAATCCAACCTGCACCAATCTTGAAACTAGTAATATTGAGTTAGTTCATGTGGTTTCACAGTTTTTCTGTCTGTCATGTTCTGTCTCTTTTATTCCAGTGGTTGTATGGACTCAACCTTGGCCTTTTTCTCTTTTTAATTTTATGCTCTGTTAATAAAAAGAAAAAGATAACTAATATATTATTTAGATTATTCATTAACACTGTGCTCCCGAATCAATAAAAAAAAAATAAAAGAATTGAAAATGACTTATTTTCTTTTCCAAAAGTCTAAATAATATTTTTCAAAAGTGGGAAGAAGATTTTGTAGACAAATATAACATGATTTAATAATATATTTATTAAAAAATAATACTTTAAATAAATAAATATTATATTTAACAGAATTATATATATCAAAACAATAAATTTTAAATTATTAAAACTTCTAATTATGAAAATGATATTGCAAAATAAAATTTATAATGAAATATATCTTGAATTCAAATCTGATTCTGTACGATAATTTATTTAGACTTATATTTATGACAATGTTTAATTTTTTTTACTAAAAATGTTTATAATGAAATCCTATATTTATATTTTTCAATCTAATTTATTTAAAAAAGTAACGGGAATTGTTTTTAAACTACATATTTTTTTAAAAAAATTATCTTAAGAAATATATAAATATCGATTTTTATAAATTATAAAAAAGTTCCAGCTAAAATGACAACCAGGCACATGTTCCATTCTGTCAAATAAAATAATTTTAAAAAAATGAGAAAAAAAGGGATGACTCTTCTACTTTTTCCGGTATATATCTTTATTTTAAAATTTGATTTTTCATTAGTTAATGAACTTCTTTTTTTTTTTTGGAGAAGATTAGCCAATGAACTTAGTGAAAAAATGTATATTATGTGCGCTCAAGTGAAAGAAAAACTAAACTGGGAGGTCAATCAATATATTGAAACAAAAACTTTAATCCATAAAAAGTAGGGATTAGAAAAAAAAATCAAACAATATATGAACAAGATTCAAGATAAACAAATTTCTTTTTTAAAACAAATATAAATAATTATTTTCAATAATTATTTGATAAAATCATTTTTTTAACCCTTGCTCAAGCCGATAAATTAAGTGTTAATTTTGTTAATTTATCTGAAAAATAGTACAATTTTTTTGGCAATTATCAATTTATTTAACTTGATTGAATAAAATGTGGATTTGTGATTGGTGACAAAATAAGTGGGATAGATGGAGTATAAGTTTTCACAAAATAAATTATAAAAATAAAAAAGTTAATAAAAAAATATTTTTAACATTAATTATCTACCTACAGTTAACATAGATAGTATCATTATTATAATAATTAGCTTATAATCCGTGCAAATCACTGTTCTTTATTAATTTTTATAGATAGTATCATTATTATAATAATTAGCTTATAATCAATATATTAAATTTTTTACGTTATTAGTTTATATGATCAAATTGTTGTTAAAAAATTGATCTAGGTTTTACACGCTCAGTGTACTATTTGTGTTTTTTCTTGAGTTCTTTGGACAATTTTACAATTTATGTGGAATTCACAAAAAATCTTTAGTTCAAAAACTAATGAGAAAAGAAATTTATGAATTTTTCTTTTGAGAATATTATTCAATTTTAGAAATCTACTTATATTTGGTTTATATTATCAAAATACTCTTTTAATATTTGAATATAATTCTACTAACAATCAAATAGATTTTTAATATTACATCCAACGATTCTCTTCTTCCTATTTTTCTACAAATATTACATCCAACGATTCTATTCTTCCTATTTAGAAATTGATGTTTTTAGGTGTTTATAAAAGTTAATATCTTCACCTAAAATTAAATGTGACAAATGACAAAGATAATCGACAAATTACCATTAATTATATTATGTTATATTTTATTTTAGGTTTTTTAAAAGCATAGATATCGTATATATTTTTCTTTGTAAATAAGTTATAAAAAAAAAGTCAATTTAAGACGTACCAAAAAACAGGTACCACAAAGCGTAATTAATGCGACGTATCAAAAAACAGATACCAAAAGTTTTAATGTTTTCGCTCTTATATAATAGAATAAATACGTACAAGTTATAATATATTATTTTAACATAAAAAGTTTTAATATATTAGATGAATAAAGGATTTATTTTGAACAAGTATAAACAAAAAAATTGGTTTCAATTAAAAGGAAGAATAAAACTTGGTGTTTGGCAAATCTGCCGAACAACTTATAATTTACTTATTTCGAAAAAAAATTCATGTTTACATACTTTTTTTTAGAGAAAAATGTGTATCGGGAGTTTAATATTCGTTATTTTACAAAAATAAGTTAATTATTTCAAAAAAAATACATATTTCCTAACTTTTTTCCAGAATAAGTAACTTATTTATGAAAAATAAGATTTCCCAAACAGGCCTTTTGATAAATGATCATCAATACAAAATTTTCATTTTGTATACAAGAGCGGGCAAAATTTCTGAAGACTAGCGCAAAGCCCAACTTAATATCGGGAGTAAGATAGCTTGACTGAAACTTTAAGTGCAGCACAAAGCCCTTTTAATCAATATCTAAATAAAAAATAAATCAACAAAAACTTTATAAATATAAGTATTTTATTTTGATAAAGAATAGAAAACATATTTATAATTATTTATTTAAAAAAAATAATTTTTTTCGCCCATGCGTAGCGGGCAAACATTCTAGTTTCTTATAAAAGATGCAAGATCAACGAATACTTGTTCAATCTAATCTAGGAAGATCAAGTTCTGGGGCCCTTGTGAAGGGCAGTTATTACGGTGATAGTGGAAGCAATGATTATGGAACTTTGCAAAATATGCTCGAACAAATATACGGTAACAGAATCAAATGATTTTATTTAAGGGAAATGTTATTTTCAAAGCTGTTTTTTTATTTCCAGAGCAATATTTGTAGCATATGCCCCCTGCATTCACAAAGTGTTGCATATTGTGATACAATATGCTACACATAGTTCTGGAAATTAAAAAAACGGCTCTGGAAATAACATTTCCCTTTATTTAAATGTCATTGGTATGATCATGTTAAGGGTGTGAAGAAAGACAAAAATGGAGTGCTCTTGATCCATCTTAATTCAAAACTATGATGTTTACATTCTAGCAAGTCAAGCCATTTCCTAGTGTGAAGAATTCAGATAGTAATATTCATACAATCATCACATGTAGACCTCAATTGTTTAGTGGAAGAACAAAGGATGCTAATTAATGCGAAACCCCTTCAATTTAGAAGAAGTCTCAAATACCATTACACAATATAAAACGGAAGATGATCAAGAAGAAGAACTAGAACCACAAAAGGAAGGGGAAGTAGTGAAGAAGAAGAAGAAAGAAAAAGAGAAAGTGATGAAGAAGCTAGAAGAAGATGGTTATGATACTATTGAAGTGGAAACTGAAAATGAGTAAGAAATGTATTTTGTCATTGTTAGCTAATTTCTAATTGAATGAATTATCAATGGATATTCGGTTCACTTACGATTTCAATTTTTATCTTGAAAATATATAAACTAATTCATCATTCTAAACTAATTTCTACATTTAAAGGAATCACGTTAAACTTACATGAATCACATATGTTTGCTGTGAAATGTTGCTTTGATTCTTATTTTTTTCGATCAGTTGAAACCTTTGTGCACATGCATGTTCTTTGTAATTAAAATACATATATAATCTGTTGGATATTTTAGTGTAATTGAATTGGCTAGTTGATCAATGTAATCGTAATGCTACATCAAACAAGTCAGGAGAATGCGGAGTGCATGCTCTGTTCGAGTTCGTTATGATTTCAGAATTATTGCTTATGTGACATGTCTATTGGCATCAAACACATCTGTTAGAATGAGATGTGTCTATTGGAAAAGACACATCTTGAGGTGTGTCTATTGGCATTGGACATGACTGTTGGGAATGAGATGTGTCTATTGGGAAAAGACACATCTTGAGGTGTGTCTATTGGCAAAAGACACATCTGTTGACATCTATAAATAGGTGTGGCATTGATCATTTTACACATAGGTTCATTCTGAAATACACAGCAAAATACACTCTCTCTTCTTGTAGATTTTCTGATTTTATCCGATTTAATTATTTGGGTGAACCACAAATAACTTTAATCTGAAAGTGTTCACACGACTTCAGAAAAATCCAAGTAATAATCACCCAACTCCACAACAAAGATTGAAGTTATCTATTTTCTGAAGATGGCGAACTCAGAATCTGCAAAAGACGTGACAAGCAAGTTTGCAAAGTTGGACAAGTTTGAGGGTCAGGATTTTAGAAGATGGAAAAAGAAGATACATTTTCTATTGACGACGCTGAAGGTTGTATATGTTTTGAGTACCCCCATTCCAGAAGTGGTTGAGGATGAAACCGCTGAACAAACAAGGAGGCGTTGCAAATGGGAAAACGCTGATTACATCTGTCGCGGTCACATCTTAAACGGTATGTCTGATTCCCTTTTCGATGTATATCAAAATGTTGAGTCAGCAAAAGAATTGTGGGATTCTCTTGAATCCAAATACATGGCAGAAGATGCTTCTAGTAAGAAGTTTCTGGTCAGTAATTTTATGAATTACAAAATGGTCGATTCTAGACCTGTGATGGAACAATACAATGAGTTGTTAAGGATTCTGGGACAGTTTGCCCAACACAATCTGAAGATGGATGAATCTATCTCAGTTTCTGGTGTTATAGACAAACTACCACCATCATGGAAGGATTTTAAACACTCCTTGAAACATAACAAAGAGGATATGACTCTGGTTCAACTTGGAAGTCACTTCAGAATTGAAGAGGCTTTGAGGACTCAAGAAATTGAGAATAATCCTAAGGGCAAGAACCAAGTCGGTAACTCTTCTGTGAATATGGTTGAAGATGGTGGATCTTCTAAGAATTCTAAGTATGGCAAGGGTGATAAACGAAAGTTTAAAGGAAACAACAACAATTCTTCCAACAAAAGGCCTAAGATGGCATGTTGGAAGTGTGGCAAGCCTGGACATTTCAAGAAGGATTGTCGGGCTGGTAAAGGCAAGCAAGAAAAGCAAAATGCTGGTACAAATGGATCCAAGGATCCAGAAATGCAACAAGGTCAGATTTTAATACAAAATTATAATTCTGGTCAGAATTATGTATCACTAATATCTGAGGCATTTTATGTGCAGGATGACAATGTTGCTTGGTGGATTGATTCAGGAGCAACGAGTCATGTATGCAAAGATCTTCATTGGTTCATAGACTTTCAACCAATCGAAGATGGATCTATCTTAAAGATGGGAAATGTTGCAACTGAACCGATCAAAGGACTAGGAAATGTCAAGATAGTTTTTACTTCTGGCAAATGTATATTGTTAAATAAAGTGTTGTATGTTCCTGGAATTCGTAAGAATCTCTTGTCTGGTGTTGTATTGAACAATTGTGGATATAAACAAGTTTATGAAAGTGACAAATATATATTGTCAAAACATGGCTCTTTTGTTGGCTTTGGCTATTTGTGTAATGGTATGTTTATGTTGAATGTAAATACTCCATTTACTGATGAATCTGCTTGCATGGCTTCTACTAGTACTAGCAATAATTTGAACAAACCAAAATTATGGCATGCTAGACTAGGACATGTACATTACAAAAGAATAAAGGATATGTCAAAAATGAGTCTCATACCTGCTATCGATTTAGACAATGAAAAATGCAAAACATGCATGTTAACAAAGATAACAAGAAAGCCCTTTAAGGAGGTCAATAGGGTGTCTGATGTTTTAGAATTAATACATAGTGATTTGTGTGATTTCCATTCTACACCATCATTAGGAAATAAAAAGTATGTAGTTACTTTTATTGATGATGCTACTAGATATTGCTATGTATATTTATTGCATGCTAAGGATGAAGCTCTTGACTTCTTTAAAATTTATAAAGAAGAAGTAGAGCTACATCAGAGTACCATGATTAAAAATCTACGTACTGATAGAGGAGGTGAGTATTATGATCCGGTTTATTTTCAATCTACTGGTGTAATACATCAAACCACGGCTCCTTATACACCACAGCAAAATGGTGTGGCAGAGCGAAAGAATAGGACTTTGAAAGAAATGGTTAATTCTTTGTTATCCTACTCGGGTTTGAGTGAGGGATTTTGGGGTGAGGCTATGTTGACATCCTGTCATTTATTGAATCGAATTCCTAGTAAGAGGAATAAGATTACCCCTTATGAACTTTGGTATAAAGAGTCACCAAAATTAAGTTTTCTGAGAGTTTGGGGATGTAGAGCAGTTGTAAGACTCACTGAACCCAAAAGAAGGAACTTGGGTGGACGAGGTATAGATTGCATATTTGTTGGCTATGCTGAGCATTCTATAGCATATAGATTCTATGTGTTAGAATCTAATGACTATGTATCTGTGAACTCGATTATCGAGTCAAGAGATGTTATTTTTGATGAAAATAGATTTACATCTATACCTAGACCAAGGGACATGCTTCAGAATTCTTCTAGTAGGAACTCAGTTTCTATTGAAGATGTGAATGGACCGTCCGAACCAAGGAGAAGCACTAGAGCTAGAAAAGCAAAGTCTTTTGGAGATGACTTTCATCTTTATCTAGTAGAAGGCTCTAGAGATGAAATTGAATATCAATACCAATATTGTTTTCTTATTGAGGAGGATCCAAATACTTTTAGCGAAGCTATGAAATCTAGGGATGTTGCATTCTGGAAAGAAGCTATCCAAGATGAAATGGATTCTATCATGAATAATAATACTTGGGAATTGAGTGATTTACCCCCTGGCTGTAAATCATTGGGAAACATATGGATCTTCAAAAGGAAAATGAAGGTGGACGGTACCATAGATAAGTTTAAAGCCAGATTGGTGATCCAAGGCTTTAGACAAAAAGAAGGGATTGATTATTTTGATACCTATGCTCCTGTTGCTAGAACCTCCACTATTAGGTTGTTAATAGCACTTGCTGCTATACACAACCTTGTCATTCACCAAATGGATGTGGAAACTGCATTCTTGAATGGTGAATTAGATGAAGAGATTTATATGAAACAACCCGAAGGGTTTGTTATGCCTGGTTGTGAGAACAAGGTGTGTAAATTGAAGAAATCAATTTATGGTCTGAAACAAGCACCGAAGGATTGGCATGATAAATTTGATACTGTAGTCTTGTCTAACGGTTATTTTCTTAACCAAGCAGACAAGTGTGTATATAGCAAATTTGATGCTTCTGGTAAAGGAGTTATAATTTGTTTATATGTGGATGACATGTTGATTTTTGGTACTGACCAAAATCAAGTGGATAAAACCAAGAAGTTCTTGTCATCTAATTTTGATATGAAAGACATGGGGGAGGCTGAGGTGATTCTTGGTATAAGGATCAAGCGTGAGAACAATGGCATTTCTATTTCTCAATCTCATTATATTGAGAAGATTCTTAAAAGATTTAACTTCAAGGATTGTTCTCCTGTTAGCACTCCTCTTGATCCTAGTATTAAACTCCTACCTAATACAGGTATTGCAGTATCTCAACTTGAATACTCAAGGGCTATTGGTAGTCTTATGTATGCCATGATAAGCACTAGGCCAGATATTACCTATGCTGTTGGAAAGCTTAGTAGGTATACTAGCAAGCCAAGTTCACATCATTGGCAAGCCTTAAGCCGAGTGTTCAAATACTTGAAAGGAACCATGAATTATGGTTTGACATATACTGGATTTCCTTTGGTTATTGAAGGTCATTCAGATGCAAGTTGGATTTCCAATAAGGAAGATCATTCTTGCACAAGTGGATGGGTATTCCTTCTTGGGGGAGGTGCTATCTCTTGGGCATCGAAGAAACAAAGTTGTATTACTGATTCAACGATGGAATCTGAATTTGTAGCATTATCAGCGGCTGGTAAAGAAGCTGAATGGCTAAGAAATCTGATTTATGAGATTCCAATGTGGCCTAAACCGATATCACCCATATCTATCAGGTGTGATAGTGAGTCTGCCTTGTCTAATGCTTATAGACAAGTGTTCAAAGGCAAGTCTAGACACTTAGGTGTTAGACACAGCATGATTCGTGAGCTTATCACGCATGGTGTTATATTATTGGAGTTTATAAGAACTCAACATAATTTAGCCGATCATCTAACCAAAGGGTTGAGTAGAGATCTTGTGCACAAGTCGGCTGTAGGGATGGGATTAAAGTCCATCGAATAACCTCACATGATGAGATACCCAATTCCCATCTAATATGACATTAGGTGCTGAATTCAATGTGGAAAGCTTAACATCTAGAGATTGGAACACATTAAAGCATCATCCCAAGGTATGTGTTCAGACCTGCAAGTTAAGGAGGTTGAAGTTTGTCTTCTTAATAGTTCTTTTGAAAAATTGCATATGCAGGTGCGAGAATAAAAGAACTACCTATATGAGCATGAAGTTTAGCTGCTTCAAGAAGCTTGGACTTGGCTTTGATATGCTTATGAAGGATTAGGACACTAGGCTAGTAAAAGATAGTGTCAAGTAAGAACATTTGAGAATGTAAATTTATGTGTATATTATCTTCATGTATTCACTATGAATAACTAAGGTTCAATCCATAGTGACACCTTGGTATTCGAATATTTGGAATGTGTAATATACTAATGTGAAATTCAATCGTCATGATATTTCATTTATGCATAAGTTTGTCATTTGTTGTGATTTTGTTTAGTTAATCATGAACCAAACCAAACCAAACCAAACATACCCAGTATGTCCCGCATGAAGCAGGGTCTGGGGAGGGTAAGATGTACGCAGACCATTCCCCTACTTTTACAGTAGGGAGGCTATTTCCGTGAAGACCCCCGGCTTAGTGCACCCCAAAACAATGTGAATTTTGTATAAGGATGATAAGGGTGGGTAAAGTAAGCTATCGTACCTGGGCCCATGGCCTGTATCTCATGGGGCTTACCTACTCGGGGAAGGGGCACTCCTCTCCTGATCTAGGAAGACCTCTGGCCAAGCTCCCTGCGCCTGCAAACAGAAACAACAAAAACAGAAAACAGAACACAATATGAAGACGAAAAGCCAAACTTCTAAGCTAATGCTAACTGAGAGAGCCCCACTCTGAGACTCTCAACCACAGAACCACTCCCTAGAAGGGAATCAACAACTCTAATTTGGCGCCTCCAACAACTCCTATCTGCTGTCGAGTTCTCATCCAAGTTTAAGGCCTTCAAATCCATCCTGAGCTGTTCTTCCCACGACCTCCTCGGTCTGCCTCTTCTCCTAGCCCCAACAACCGTAAGACTCTCGACCCTCCTCACCGGGGCTTCCGGAAGCCGCCTTCGGACATGGCCGAACCATCTCAACCTCCCTTCCCTAACTTTCGCAGAAAAAGGCGCCACCTCCAACTCGCTCCTGAAAACCACATTTGTTTAGTTAATCATGGATTACGCTAAAATGGGGGAGGATTGTTGGATATTTTATTGTAATTGGATTGGCTAGTTGATCAATGTAATCGTAATGCTACATCGAACAAGTCAGGAGAATGCGGAGTGCATGTTCTGTTCGAGTTCGTTATGATTTCAGAATTATTGCTTATGAAACATGTCTATTGGCATCAAACACATCTGTTAGAATGAGATGTGTCTATTGGAAAAGACACATCTTGAGGTGTGTCCATTGGCATTGGACATGACTGTTGGGAATGAGATGTGTCTATTGGGAAAAGACACATCTTGAGGTGTGTCTATTGGCAAAAGACACATCTGTTGACATCTATAAATAGGTGTGGCATTGATCATTTTACACATAGGTTCATTCTGAAATACACAGCAAAATACACTCTCTCTTCTTGCAGATTTTCTGATTTTATCCGATTGAATTATTTGGGTGAACCACAAATAACTTCAATCTGAAAGTGTTCACACGACTTCAGAAAAATCCAAGTAATAATCACCCAACTCCCCAACATAATCGAGTCAAGATTAATGGTGTAAATTTTAAGTTACTTTCATTCGCATGTAGAGTTGGAAAAAAAATTCAAAAAATCCGATATCCGTCCGAAATATCTGTATTCGTATCCGAAAAAAAGCGGATATTATTCGTATCCGGAGTCAACCGGATATTATCCGTATCTGAATCCGAGAGTTTAGGAAAATATCCGTATCCGAAAGTAACTATATATAATATATTTTTAATATATTTTTAAATTTTTTCATTTAATCTTAAAATTTATTTTAATTTAAAGTTTTAAACATGGTTTGTAATGATGATGATATATTAGTATCTCATCTCATGATTCATGAATATCACCTCTTGTCCCTTCTCCTTTTTTCCCGTGCTTATGTCTTTTACCCTTTTCCTTTACCCTTTTTCTTGCTTCAACCCTGATGATTGTTTTCCAGCTTTCTTGCTCGATCTTCATTAGTCTGCTATCACGTTTTAGGGCTGGATTAAAGGCAGAGATTGGAGTATTCTTTCCTATGATCGTCCTTCGAGTGTTAGAGAATGTTGCTCAACCAAATTTGCAACAGAAGATGATTGTACTTCGGTTTCTGGAGAAGCTCTGTATTGATTCACAGATCTCTCTCCCTCAAACATCTCTCTCAATCCTCTCCCATATCTCTCTCCCTCCTTATCTCCCTTATCTCTATCGTCTCTCTCGTCGTATCTCGGGGAACCGCTGAGGGTTTTGATTTCAGAAATTAGGATTCTTCAAACTCAAAATTGGGGGTTTTGAATTAAGGCTTCGGATCCGGATATTATCCGTATTCGGATAATATTTGCCGGATTCAGATACGGATAAAGTTTTTCCGGATATTCCCGGATTCAAATACGAATACGGATACGGTTTTAAAAAACGGATCCGGATTCGGATATAGCAGTATCCATATCCGTAATATCCGTTTTCCACCCCAATTCGCATGCATTGAAAATCAAGGGCATAGTAATCTATCTTACTAATATATAATAAGTAAATTAGGGTATAATTTGGTTGTTTGGTTCAATCATTTAAAAAAGTAGCTAGTGACCGTTAGATATTTAATAAATAGATGATAACCATTAGATCTAATAATATGAAACATTCCATATTTAAATCTCTCTTCTAAAAATCCTAGGTTCGAATCCCGTCAACAAGAAAATTACATTAAGATTTTATATTACTAGCTTAAAACCTGTGTCATGCACGGATTTTCTTTAAAATGATATGATTTTTTCAATAATTTGAATGAATTTTTTATGATATGAATTTTAAAAGTTAAATTTTTTAATGATAGAATTTGATAGTATATATGTATATGTATATGTATATATATATATATATATATATATATATATATATATATATATTTAATAAAAATCCTAATTTCACCACATTTTTCTCCATCTCCCAACAGATCAGTTTGCATACCATATGTGCTATATTTTAATTTAGTTTTCTAAGTTCTCCTTTTAAAGGGGTTCTCTCTAGATCCCTACTATATATATATATATATATATATATAGGCCTTTGCTCCATACAGAACACTCTTATATAACAAACAACAAAGAACACCTTAGATCTATTAGATCCTTTGGCCCCGCCAGGGGCACCCAATACAAAAAGTTGTTATTTTTTTACCCTCTATCAATCCAGCAAAAAAAATTTAAAAATTTTACTGTTCATGATGACGTCATGACGTCATCGTCATGAACATTAACTTTTTAATTTATTTTTTTTTGAGATGATGGATGGATAGAGGGTAAAAAAATAAGAACTTTTTGTATTGGGTGGCCCCGCCAGGGGCAATGGATCTATTAGATATGAGGTGTTCTTTATTGTTTGTTATATAAGGTGTTTGCTATGGAGTCCAACCCATATATATATATATATATATATATATATATATATATATATATATATATATATATATATATAGGGGGCTGCTCAAGTGAGACCCCTCTTATAATGAGAATTGAGACCCCTTACTATATTAATATAATCTACTGCTATATACACGCTTACATACATTTATGATTTTTGAAAACACAGTTGATGATTTTTGAAAACACTCCTACCACCCCTCCCCCCACCCCCACCAATCATTGTTACCCGTCATTATCACCTGCTCCTTCATAACACCACCCTGCTGCTCCTTCACAACACCACCCTGCTCCTCCATGATATAATCTATTTCATCCTTATTGCAACATCTATTTTTACCATACCACTGCCTAATCCATCCACCACTAATACCAGAATCATAATCATCACAAAAAGAAAATCACCAAGAAACCACAAATATTCAAAGCAAATCACCAAAAACTCAAAGCAAATCACTAAAAAATTAAAAACAAATCATCAAAAATTCGAGCATAATCATCAAAAAAAATCAGATCTGAGAAAAGATAAATCACAACACCACCATCTCTATTCGCCACCACCACCAAATTACCAAAAATTCAAAGCAAATCACCGAAAATTCAAAGCAAATCACCAAAAAATTCAGTACAAATCATTAAAAATTCGATCAAAAAATTCAGATCTGAAACAATACAAATCACAACACCATCATATCCGGTCGCCACCACCACTAATCACTGGCTCTCACCCAACACGCTTTCCCAGGCATAAAGCCCTACCAACTCCTCTCCGATTCTGACCACATCCACGCCTCTCTCACTCTCATCAACTACCTTCCTGTCCTCAGATGGCTCCCATCTCCTCCCACGCGCTCCCAGGTCGACCACACTTTCAAATCCATCGCTGGAGAGAGAGAAGAAATGAAGATGTTGCTAGAGTTTTCGATGGAGACGACCGGAGTTTGTAATATAAATGAAGATCGTTGTAACAACAAAACTTGTGGTTAGCCAAGAAAGAGAAGATGATAAAGTGAGAGTACAGAGAATGACGCGAGATGGTAAATCCGAGATCGGAATCGAAAGTCTCCGTCATCGGAAGTGAAGAAGACGACCGGTGCCGCTGTCGATGGGGGTGGGGGGGGGGGGTCGGATGTGGGGGGGGGAATATAGTCAGATTTATTAGTTATTAATATAGTCAGATTTGTGTGGTCCAGATTAAGTAGTATAGTATATAATGGAAAGCTCTCAATTCTCAAAATAAGGGGGGTCTCATTTGAGCACTTGCCTATATATATATATATATAGGCTAGCGTTCAAATAGAAACCAACCTTAGAATAGAAACTAGAAACCTACACTAAATAAATTATATTTCATTTATTTTAATGGCCCCGCTAGGGGCACCTTCACAAAAAACTTATCAAATTCTTTGCTCTATTTAACAAAAATATGAAAAAAAAAAATGAAAAAAAAAAGTTACTGTTCACGTGCCACGCCATCACGTGAACAGTAACTTTTTTAATTTTTTCTTATTTTTTTTTTAATTTTTTTGTTGAATAGAGCCAATAATTTTAAACGTTTTTTGTATTGGGGTACCCCTAATTTGGTCATTAAATTAGCTTGAAATATTTAATTTAGCTTTAGTTTCTAGTTTCTATTCTAAGTTAGTTTCTATTAGAACAAGACCCTATATATATATATATATATATATATATATATATATATATATATATATATATATATATATATATATATATATATATATATACCATTTCATATTATTTCTAAAAAAGGAAAAAATTAGTTATAAGATGTAGATTATATGATATGTTTACCTAAAAAATGCACTCAGTCAATTATTAATTATTATAATATTATTTTATTAAATGAAATTATCCGTAATACTATTTAAAAATAAGAGGTTTTAGTAAAAGAAAATATGAAAGGTAACATGTTTTAGCTGAAAATGTTATTTGTTAGTTAATAGTAATCATAACAATATTATATTATTATTAAATATAATTGCCCGTAATATTTTTAGAATATTGGTTTTACCTAAAAATGAAATTAATTGGTTATTAAAAAAATAGAAAAGATAATATATATATATATATATATATATATATATATATATATATATATAATATCGTTATTTTATTTTATAAAATAAAATAAAATTCTTGATTAGTTAGAAAGATAATGTGTTAAATATTCAAGTAAGGATAATTAAGTTAAAAAATCAAGTTTAAAATCGATATATTTTAGAAAAAGAGATTTTAGTTAAAATGTTAAAAAAAGTAATAGCTGAAAAATGTAATTGGTCAGTTACTAATTTATTATTAGGATTAAATGAGATATTTTAGTTAGAAAATATAGAAAGAATATTATCTTTTAGCTGAAAAAGGTAATTAGTTAGTTATTAGTGATTATAATATAATTAGTTTATTTCATTAATTAGAACGACCATATTTTTGGAAAAAAAATATTTTAGTTAGAAAGTAATAGTTGAAAAAGGTAATTGGTTAGTTATTATTTAGAAGAAAATGTGATATTTTAGTTAGAAAATATAGAAAAGATATTACCTTTTGGCTGGGAAACGTAATTAGTTATTAGTAATTGTAATATTATTAGTTTATTCGTTAATTAGAACGACCAAATTTTTGGAAAGAAGAGATTTTAGTTTGAAAAGTTAGAAAAGGTAATAGTTGAAAAAAATAATGGATATTACCTTTTAGTTGAAAAAGTTAATCATTTAGTTATTAATAATTATAATATAATTAGTGTATTTCGTTAATTAGAATGAACATATTTTTGAAAAGAAAATATTTTAGTAAGAAAATTTATAAAAAGTAATAACTGAAAAAAGTAATTGGTTAGTTATTATTTAGGATAAAATGAGATATTTTAGTTAAAAAAGATATTACCTTTAAGTTGGGAAAGGTAACTAGATATTAGTAATTATAATATTATTAGTTTATTTCATTAATTGGAACGACCATATTTTTTAAAAGAAGATATTTTAGTTAGAAAAGTTAGAAAGGTAGTAGTTTAAAAAAGGTAATTGGTTATTTATTATTTAGGAAAAGTGTTGTAAAGAGTTGCGTGTAATATTTTGAGAAAAGATTGTGCTTTGATTTTTTGTAATTAAATTAAATAATTAAGGGTAATAAAGTAAAATAATTAAATAAGGTAAGTACTGTACTGTACTGTACCAAAACTTTTAATATTTCGTCTTTTATAATATTGTATAGATTAGTTCTAAACAATACATGTCATTTATTAAATAACTATTATTTTTACTAATAATTTTATTATTAAATATTACAAAGTTAAATTACATCCATAATATATTATTATACTCTATTTTCTTTAATCATATAATTTTAAAAATATTTTAAAGTAACCCGTGCTTTGCACGGGTTATAAGCTAGTATGTTAATAAGAGTAAATCTTGGGCTACACCCTTATACATTACTAAAACACTACTAGTATTAAAAAGTGCCCCTGACGGGGCCCATTTTAGGAAAATAAAAAATAAAAAATACAATTATAGAATAATATACTAATCCGAGTAGTATTTTAGTAGTGTATAAGGATGTGGCCTAAGATTTATTCATGTTAATAATGCTTGGACTTTTATTTATTATCAAATGCCGGAGAACTTGGACTTAATACTTTATACTATAAACATTGCATAGATTCCTTCAAAGAAAGTAGAGTCTTTCGGTTGATGGGGTGAGGAGGAGAGGCAGACCGAGAAGGTCATGGGAAGAGCAGCTTAGGTTGGATTTGAAGGCCTTAAACTTAAATGAGACCATGATCGCTGATAGGTGCGCTTGGAGACGCAAGATCAGAGTGGTGGAGTCTCTTTTAGTGAGCGGTTCTGTTGTTGAGAGCCTCAGGGTTGGGTTATCTCGGTTAGCTTTATCTTAGAAGTTCGTCTTTTCGTTCTCTTTTCTCTATTTTTCCTGTTTTTTTCGTTCTCTTTTCTCTATTTTTCCTGTTTTTTGTTTTGGTTATGTTGTATTTTGTCTTTTGTTTTCTGGTTTTGCAGTTGCAAGGAGCTTGGCCAGGTGTCATCTTAGTGTGTCCAAAGCCATGGGCGCAGGGATCTGTGCGAGGAGACATCCTAGATCAGAGTGTTTCGAGAACGGAGTGGACAACCCCCACGTAGGTAAGTCCCATGTGATCAAAGCCATGGGCTCAGGTATGACTGCGATCTGTACCAAAATTTATGAAGCCTTTGTAAATATCACACACTATTTTTCTGTTGTGCACTAAGCTGGGGGTCTTCACGGAAATAGCCTCCCTACCGTAAGAAGTAGGGGCATGGTCTGTGTACATCTCACCCTCCCCAGACCCTGCTCTGTGCGGGATATACTGGGTATGTTTTATTTGGTTTGGTTTAAAGAAACATTGCAGAGATTGACCGTCAATTGCTTAATCGCGGAGGCCTTTGAAATAGCTTTTCGGGTGCCTACATCATTTCCTTGCCCGATCCCTGACATTGGTTCCAAACAAGAGCGGAGGCAGGAATATAATCTAATTTAGGCTATAAAATATATTATTGATAACTAGTAAAAGGCTTTTAAACATATAACTAGTAATAAGAGCTTACCGAAGTAAAAAAGTAGCAGTCATAAAGCAGTAGAAACAAACATGCAGCAGACCAGCAACAGCAAAATATTTCAAAATAATATTAGTTAGGTGCTTTATACCTGTAAAACAAGAATGAAAATCAGACCCTGATAGTTTTATCTCATAAATCTTTAATTATATCATATAAAATTTACTAATTAACTTTTAAATTTGAGCAATTCTTACTTACTTTTTGAGTTGCAGCCTCCGATTCTTAACAGAATAAAAGTGGACATCTATCTCCATCATTAACCCTCTTCCAACAATTAAATTCATCAATAGTAAATGTGGGATGAAGAGGTTTTTTTTAAATATAAAACAAGGAAAACAAAACACTCCATCTTTCTTGGAAGTGTACTCAAGCCAACTAAAATTTTCAAACCATGAGATTTGAAATCTACGGGGTTGTTTCTGTGACCCATATCTTGTTTTTGGATACTCAGCTAGCTTAGGTTGATACATACCCATTTTAATGTATATATATGCTCGCCTTATTTCATCTCGCTGATTAACATGATATTGCCATATAGGAATTCGAATTCCAGGATCACGTTCAAGAGTATTAAGATCAGTTTCACCTCTTAGAGTCTTCAAAATCGGTTCATCACATTAATTTTCTGGAATATCAATACTAGATGGATTTTCTACAACATTATTAGCATTAGATGGAGATTGTACCTCAATAGTATGTGTAGATGCACTTTGGTTTAAAAAATAAAACAACATCTTACCCCTCTTTTTTCCTTAGACTTGCCATTATATATCCTGTAAAAAAGAGTAAAAGAGATTGAATAGGACTGCAAATCATAAAACCTAAATTGTAAGAATATAATCTATAAATAAAGAAAAAGATGAATTGATCTTGTTGTTACCTCTAATTCTCTAATCTCCTTTTCCTTGCTTGAAAATCTAGAATTGTGATTTGTGTTACTTTACTCTGTTTCTTCACGTCCATGAAAAATGTTTTGCATGAAAAAAATTTGGACTAGACCAATTTTGTCCTGGGCTGAATCCAAATTATTTGAGTTGGATAATAGAAATTTTTTCGTTATTTTTTCTTTTGCACTGGGCTGCATCCCACCACAACCATTGTTGTGGCTCCGTCCTTGGTTCCAAAGGATCAACTAGTACAACCCAAACCTTTTTGCGTACCATTAATTAGTTTTGGTATCATAGAACCACCCATTTTCGGGCTTGAATTAAGAACCAGCCATTTTCACTCTAAATATGCACTAAATACTTGTTGGAAGGCATAAGTGGAGACTTTGTTGGTTTATATATAGGAAGGGATATGTAGAACATAATCACATACATTGAATAACGGGTTTTTGAAGTGTATTTGTAGTATGAGTAACTTACCTTGTGACTCTAAAAATGAGAAACATTTTCACGCATTGAATAACGGGTTCCCATTCATATAAAAATGATTGTATGATCGTATAGAAATTTAATTATGGTATGATTTACGTGAGAATATTGAGAACAATTATTCTGCATTTTAACAATTTATACATGAGAACAGTGAAAATAATTGTTCTGCACTATTTTAAAAAGTGCACAGCTTACTTCCATTCCTCCTAGTGGGATCGAACCTATGATTTTGGGTGGTAAACTCCTAAGTCACGATACCAATCAACTAAGACATCCGTGATGGGTAAAAGTGCAGAACAATTGTTCTGCATATTTTTCACATTTTCATTATTGTATTATTATGCTGTATAATAGAGTTTTCATTTTTCTTATACTAAGTTTTTAGCAGAACGTGACCCAATTTAACTAAGGAATATAAGTTTAATTATTTTTTAAAAAAAATGTGTGAATGATATAGTGAGAACTAGGACATTGACAAAAACAATAAGTGAGCGAGCTCGTTGGCAAAATTGTTTCATTTTTAGTAGGGATGGACTTTCACTCCGACCGGCCCGATCCCGATATGATCTCTTTACCGAATGGGGCGGGGATTTGGGGATTTTTTCGGGTACGACACGGGTAATGGGAAAAATTTTCAAAAAAATCGGGGAGCGGGCCGGGGCGGCCAGGATTCTATGTCTTCCCGGCCCAATTCCTGATCCCTGCCCCGATTTACTCCACCCGACCCGATTCTCAATCCCTGACTCGATTTCATCACACTATAATACATGATTATATATATATATATATATATATATATATATATATATATATATATATATATATATATATATATATATACATATTAAAATATACGAATTTTCAATATTTTATATTGGAAACAAAATGATGTTTTGATCTTACATGTTTGTCTTTCGTGTAGTTAAATAATTTCGATCATTTCATATTTCATGTTATTTAAAATTGCTTCTTTAAGTAATATTTTTTTATCTTAATTCATTGCATATGAGCTACTGAGAGCAGCTAATTTTTAGATTTTAAAATGAATTTTTAAGAGTTAACATTTATGAATGTGAAGTTGCAGATTAGATTAATGGTGATTGAAAAACGTTTTAACTTAAAATCTAATCTTGTATTTGCTAATTTCGCTATATATCGCAAGAAAAAACTATTTCAAACCTCACCAGTTAGTGTTTA
Source organism: Kitagawia praeruptora (assembly GCA_037693485.1). Lineage (NCBI taxonomy): Eukaryota > Viridiplantae > Streptophyta > Magnoliopsida > Apiales > Apiaceae > Kitagawia > Kitagawia praeruptora. The sequence goes on from CM075347.1 coordinate 22,939,995, forward strand.
AAATTATTTAATATTATTTTTTATTTAAAATAAAATTTCCCGATTTCCCACGAGGATCCCCATTATCCGTTTACACCGGGGACGGGGAATGAAAAATAATTCCCGACAGAGATCGGGTCGGGGACGGGAATCAAATTTAAATTCGGAAATGAATGTGAGAATAGCATTCCCCGACCCCGAATTGCTCGGATGCCCATCCCTAATTTTTAGGATGACATTGACGCGAGATGCCAAAAGCTAGTGATGAACTAATGCTATATTTGTGTATGTTTGGGTTATCTTAAAATAAGTAGCTTACGACTTATAAGCACTTATGTCGTATAAGTGATGAGTAGAGCAGTCAGTAGAGTGTTTGGTAAATTAGAACTTATAATCAGTAGACTGTTTGGGTAAATCAGAACTTATAAGTTAACTTTTTTTTATAATTTTCAAAATATTGTTTTTTTATATATAACATTGGATATCAATGGATAGATCTCGATGAATAGGAAAATTTGATATATACATATCAATTTTCTAATGAATGGATAGAGAGATATATGGTTTTGAAGATTTGAAGGATATTATATATTGCGTATATCGAGAATAAGTTATAAGTTATAAGTTGAAAGTTAAGAATTCTTAACATTCAACTAATGAACTTTTAAGTTATAATTTGAGCTAAAACTTATTTTGGCAAACACCCTCCATAAGTGCTTATGGCCTTATAAGCCATAAGTTAATAGTAATAAGGTAAAACAAACAGCCCCTTGTATTATTTGTGTTGGATGAGGACTGTATATGAGTTCGCTTTTAACGAGTTGTCGAGTTCATAATACAGTAGTTACGTTTGTTACCTGTTTTGAAATCATACGCATCTCATTTGTTTAATTGGTATTAATTGACTATTAAATTTTGATTAAAAAAATTAATCTCTTTTAACTCAATTTCAAAGGCTCTATTTAGAACATAAAAATTACTTATCTAGTTAAATATCTGATTAACATTTAAAGTAACAAATGTAACAAAAAATTATCTGCATTTCACTTATAATAATTTTTAAACATATATGTTCATACAATAATTTATTATTTTTATAGTAAAATGATATAAGTAGTGCTAAAGACCCCAAAATGGATCCCCAAAAATAATTCTCAAATGACATGGCGTAGATGATGTGGTAGTATGGAATATTTTGATTGGTGTTGTTGGTGTGAATGCAGGAGACCCATTTATTATTACAACAAATCACAATCTGCCACATGTATTTGGGAAAAATTTTGGGAACTAAATTTGATTTCCCTAGTATTATTCTAAATTTATTCCGGTTGGTACAATAATATTGTGCGAAGAAAATGAAAAGCTCAATTATTTGTTCATTTGATAGTTAGTTATAACAACTTTGAGAGTACAGTCATTTGTTCATTTTATTTCTTCATTTCTTGTCTGGTGTGTCATCTGTGCATGCCGTAACTGTTTGATTTTATAAAATGAACTTTAGGTAGAACAGAAAGTACTAACCTTCAATGAAGAATATGCAAGTAATAACACAAACATTACAGACATTTTTATATAAAATCAAGGAACTGAATACATAGTCTTCTTCCGTTCTTCTTAATCATCCAAAATACCAGAAGAAATAACTTAAAACATTAACAAACATATATATATAGGACCGAGAGCTTAATGCTTACGAAGGTCTTTGAAATAACTTTTGGGGTCACTCACAAAGTCATCCCTGAAAATTTTACCATTCCTACCAGGAGCTTTCATAAGTTTCCCGTTTCCTTTTGATGATCCAGAAGATGAGAATAAAGTAGAAACACCCCATGCAATTATAACAGCCAGCGCCACCGTGATTGCTGTCTCTACCATCTCTTTCATATCGATTTCTTTTCTTCTACTTATTACAAATTAATGCTTCTACTTATTCTTGAGTTTCAGCAAAGAGATGGTCGGTTTATATAGAACAGAATAGTTTGTAATAGTACATACTTTTAACATGGAAGATAAATTATTGCATGCATTAATCTGCACTACAAGGATGGGCATGGATTTGTAATGATCGACCTCAGGAAGTAAAACTTTTTTAAAGTAAAGCTGTAGTTTTAAAGAAAACAATTCATGAGTGCTGGACAAAAGTACTTTTTTAAGTAAAGTTGGAGCAGTTTCAGGAGTAATGCCCAATCTTTTACGGAAAACAATTCATGGGTGCCGTACGGAATCATTTCTTTACGTGAATTTGAAGTAATAACTTAGATACAAATATTTTTTTAAGTTTTTTTTATTAGGGTTAAATATTTTGTTGGTCACAAAAGTCTGTATAAGTAGGGATGACAATTTGTACTGATCCGATGGATACCCAATCCATTTCGATCCGAATAAGTTCAAGCAAATCCGAAATTTTTGGGTTTGGGTTTGATTTTTAAACCCGAATCAATTTCGGGTCGGGTTTGGATTTTGGCAATACCGATCCGAACCCGACCCGAAAACCCGAAACCCGTATCAAACCCGATTCGAACCCGAAACCCGAATTAATATATATTATTATTTCTATTCTTTTATACATAATATTTAACATTTAATATATATATTATCTATTATTATATATTTAATATTTAACATGTAATAAAAAGTAAAATATTTTATATATTTATGTTTTATATTATTTTTAATATAAAAAATATTTATTTTTTATTTATTTTTTTCGGGTTTCGGGTTTAGTATCCAACGGGTTCGGGTTTATAATTTCGGGTATTTTCGGGTTCGGGTTCGATTAAAATTTCGGGTTTGGGTTTGGGTTTGGCAAAATCAATTTCGACCGACCCGATTGCATCCCTATGTATAAGATGGTCACTGAACTTAAATTAGACTCATATAGGTCACTAACTTAAATAGATGGTACAATTTGATATGTTGTGACTTGTGTGATTTTTTTGAACAAATAAACCTTTTCCTGCTAATTTCATCTTAAGACGATGAATCAACCGATCTCAATTCATCAGTACTCTTAAAGCTAGACTCATGACTGCTAATTTTCATAAACTTCTCTCTAGCCAGTTGCTCATTAAATAACTTACGTGATTGATTAAATTCATTCAGTTCTTCGTCACAATTAATAAAACTATCGAATTATACCATCAACTCAAATTAGTGACCTACATGAGTCCAATTTCAGATCGATACATTAAACTGAATTCAATGACCAACAAGATATTTAACCAGTTTTTATTATGAAGCTAGTACTTGAATGTATTAATTATAAGCGGTTTCATTTCAATTAACATAATTTACTTTCCGTCGATCGAAGCATAGTTCACAACATTCGCAACATGTTTTTTCTTTTGAAACAACTTAGAAACACCACATTAAAAGATCAATGGAGATTTCATCAGTTACAGAAACAAAAGAAATCGAATTATTTCTTTGGAAGAAAAAGACCAGATATGCAGGTGACCCTATATGTTTTCGTAGCATCTATAGCTAGTCCCACCTTTTCCAAATCTATGTGTTTGATAACTTCACGTAAATTATGCGAAGCATTATTCTGTTGGTTGAGTTGTTTTCGCAGCCTATCTTTTAGCAAACACCGGAGGGTATAATACTAATCTCCCTGATCATTGTCATCTTCTATAGTACAACTAAGTAAAGACATTAAAAACTATACGAATGAGGCCTAGATTGGCCGAATTGTAATAAGAGCTAATTAGAGTTTTTTTGGTTGCGTACATTTTATATCGAGCGAGAAGGAGTCCAGTGAAACAAGGATGATCAGCATCGCAATATTAATATCAAATTTCTTAAGTAGGAATCTCTAAAACATAACTAATTAGATGTAAAATTACACACACTACAAGAAATTGGGGGGTTTTTCGACCGACAAAATAACGATCGAACTGGAACAGTGAACAATATACACACAGTCACATACATTGAATAATGGGTTTCAGAAGTGTATAATTAATTTGTAGTATGAGAAACTTAGTGACGTTTCCATTCACATATAAATGGTTGTATAATCGCATCTAAATTTAATTAAGGCACTATTTAATTATGAATAACCAATGATAAAAATTAATGATATAGTAGGAACTAGGACGACATTGACAAAAACAATAAACTGTGAGCGAGCTCGTTGGCAAAAATGGTTTCATTTTTAGGAAGACATTGACGCGTGACCCCAAAAACTAGCGACTAACTAATGATATATTTTTATTTGGGACGAAACCAGCAAATATTTATAGGAGGTCAAATTTTTTTCATCAACATAATAGAGTAATCAATAAATTAAATACACAAAAGTACTTGTCAAATATTTATAGTAGCGATCTACGTTGCTTCAAATCACGAAAGTCATCTATAATTGAATTAGTACTAAAAGTTTTGGCTATTTCTCTTTTCTTTCGATAAAGATAAGCGTACAGTGATCCAGAAACCCATCATTCATCTTGTTCCGAAACTTAGTTTCGATGATATTTATTGAAGAAAAAGTGTGTTCGGTAGTAGCCGTTGAAACAGGCAAAACCAACACCAAATTTAATTAATCTATAAACAAGTGAAAAAATATCCAACTTTCTTAGACTGTACCAACCATCGACGCAACTCAAAAATACTAGACAATCTAGTAAATTCGAATTTTATAATTTCACTCTCAAAATGATGTAACTAAACTCTTAAGTCTTCTTTTTCCACCTCTTTGAATTCCTCTGGATAATATTTATGCATTGGTTCACATATATCATCCATTTTAGCACAACTTAAACCAAGCAACTCTACAGATTTTTCATTTCATTATATCTGTGATTCAGTTTTTGTAATTGAGAATGAATAAAAAAATGAAATATGTCCAATCGATAATTATGCTCAATAGTTACATTACCTTTTTGATGAACCCGCCTTGCCACATACAATAGGCATGGTTGTAGAGATTTGACAAGACCAGGAGGCACAACCTATATTTTTTTAAAAAGTATGAAATATGTTTCAGTTATGCATATTTTTATTTACTTTTAATTTTAAATTGGTTTCATTTTATCAAGAATTTTGGATTTAATCTAACAAATATTTTTTTAAAAGGAATCTAAAAAATATTTATAGTGGAAATTATTTGGATCAAAAATTTTATTTTATAAGGACCAAAATTTTTATTTAATAGGGGCCAAAATTTATTTTTACATAAACCTATAAGTAAAAATAAAAATTTATATAAAATTTTAACATGCAATATTAATATTTTGATAATCCTAAGGGGACTACCTTCTGACCTTTATCAAGTCTCGTCCTGATTTTTATCATTTGTGTAAAGATGAGGACTGTATATTTGTATAGGTTCAGATGTTCTTGTTCAACCAATTACAATGGCAAGATGTATAACGAATGTAAGCCACAAGAACAGACTAGACGTACCTTATAACCTAGTAACGAAATGGCTCTTGTAGTGAAACTTGAATAATGAGTTCGCTTAACAAGTTCATAGTAGTTACGTTTGTTACCTTTTCTTAAATCATACGCATCTCATTTGTTTAATTGGTATCAATTTTTTTTTTTTTTTTTTGCAAAATGAAAATAATTTCATTTAATGAAAAAAGATACATAATCCGGTAGGGACAAAAATGAGACATTCTTTCATCTATAAAAGCTAATCATCTAACCGAAAAGTATGCTTAACCAATCCATGGGTCGTAACCTAAATTGCGACTACCATGAGAAAGAGATTCCTCCGGAAGTTTAGACAATATCACCCCTATATCCGAAAAGAAGACTTCATACAAAGGCAGGCCTCGTTAAAAACCCCGCAAGAGCAAAACCCAATGGGAAAAAAACTCAAGTGGAGAAAAAAGAGTGCCCCACCCTCCAACAATACATCAATATTTACTCAATTGAAAGAACTGCCGAATTCTCCTTAATGCTCTCATAACCTTAACTCTGCCTCCATCCGTCATCTTCTTTACTTCCCATTCCAAAAACCTGAAAGCTCACAAAAGCCACATACAACAAAGCTATTTTAACAACCTTTTTTTAAAACAAAGACAAAATTAATAAAAACATAACCTGAAATAATATAAACAAAATTTATACTTCTAACCAAATTATACCACTTTGGTTAGTTATATAATAATTCGACAAAAAAAAAAAAAAACGGACCATCCCCATAAAAATCTTGAAAGCTATAAAAAGATACTATCTATCTTAGCTAACGAAATATTATTATAAACCAACCAAAGGATAATCCTTTGGTTAGACACTTTTACTATTAACCCGTAAAGGTTGTTTTTTTTTTTTTTTTTGAGGAAACCCGTAAAGGTTGTTATTTAAACTAATTAATTTTACTTTTAAAATAGTTATTTTCCTTTTAGTTATATTTCGACAAAAGAATGGAAACTTTGAGACAAAATAGAAAAGGGTAATGCTAGGTACCCAAAATGGTACCCAAATATTACTCCCAAATGATGTGGCACAAATGATGTGGCATTTTGGGATATTTTAATTGGATGGCCCTGGCGGACCCATTATAATTATAACCGATAATTACTTGTCATGTCATTTGGAAAAGAAATTTGGGATAAAAATTTGGGGAACATAGCATTTCCCTTAGCGTTTATACCAACTCAGATTGTAAAGATACCTCACAATTTATAATCACTAAAAAATATGTTACTGCGATATTAATTATGTTACCTATAGAATGTATTTATAACCTCAAATCCACAATTACCATAATTACTTCCCCTCACGGACGGAGATGGGGTTCAGGGGGGTCCCTGGCCCCTCCTAGGTTGGGGGAATTTTGAAAAAAAAAAATTTTGAAAAATTTATCTATGTCCTATCATTTACTTGTTTCTGGGCCTTCCTAAATTATTTATTTATCTTTTTTTATATTCATTTTTGTATAATTTAGTGGAAAATATCCATTTTTTGCATGATTTAGTGAAATTTTTTCAGTTTTGCATGATTTAGTTAAAAAAATTCCGCGCTTCGCGCGGTTCAAAATTTTTAAGAATTTTTGGACCCCCTCGCATAATGCTCTAGGTCCGTCACTGCTTCCCCTATGCAACTCAACAGAAACCTACTACTCCCTGTGTCCCTCTCATTTCTTTACATTCCAAAAATAGTAAGTTTCTCCCACTATTACACCCACTATCTCATATATTTAACAATAAAAAACACTATCATGTAAACAACCATGAGGGACGGAGGGAGTACATTAGAGCGCAGTGATATTGGCTAAAATTTAGATAAATTAAAAACACTCCCTTCAAAATCAATCTTTATTTTTACAATATCAATTCATTTAATGTATTCTAATTACATATGCTTAAAACCTGCATGATCTATAAATTAATAAAATTACTCCTTATAAACTGAAATTTTGATCCACACTAAATTAATTCCAAAAAGGTAATGCTAGGTACCCAAAATGGTACACAAATATTGTTCCCAAATGATGTGGCACCAATGATGTGGCATTTTGGGATATTTTAATTGGATGGCCCTGGGGGACCCATTATAATTATAACCAATAATTATTTGCCATGTCATTTGGGATAAAAATTTGGGAAACATAGCATTTCCCATTCCAAAATCCTAGAAATCAGCCACAAAAGAAAATATCAGGGATTCTTTCAAATTTACACGTATTTTTGATAAACAATTGGTATCAATTGACTATTAAATTTTGATAAAAAAAAATTAGAATCTCTTTAATTCAATTTCAAAGGCTCTATTTAGAATATAATAATTATTTACATAGTTAATATCTGATTAACAAAAAAAGTAACAAATGTAACAAAAAATTATGCGTATTATAATTAAAGTAATATTTTAGACATGTTCGTACAATAATATCTTATTTTAGTACTAAAATGACAGAAAAAATTTATAAATTTATTCCAGTTGGTACAATAATATTGTTCGAAGAAAGGAAAAGCTCAATTATCTGTTCATTTTATAGTTAGTTTTAACAACTTTGAGAGTACAGTCCTTTGTTCATTTTTTGTCTGGTGTGTCATGTGTCGTAATTTCGTAAATGTTTGATTTTATAAAATGAACTTTAGGTAGAACAGAAAGTACTAACCTTCAATGAAGAATATGAAGCAGAGTAATAACACAAACATTACAGACATTTATATATAAAATCAAGCAACTGATTACATAGTCTTCTTCGGTTCTTCTACTAATCATCCAAATTCCAAAATACCATAATTAAGAACTCATGACAATAACTTAAAACATTAACAAACATATAGATTTAGGACCAAGAGCTTAACGCTTACGACGAAGCTCTCTGAAATAACTTTTGGGGTCATTCTCAAAGTCATCCCTGAAAATTACCTCACCATTCCTACCAGGAGCTTTCATACGTTCCCTGTTTTCTTCTGGATCCAAGTTTTCTTCTGGATCAGATGATCCAGAAGATGAGAATAAAATAAAAGCACCCCATGCAACTACCCCAACCACTGCCACCACGGCACCAGCAACAGTGACTGCTGTCTTTATCATCTCTTTCGTCGATTTCTTTTTTTCTATTGCAGCTTCATTTTTAGCAACCGTGACTGCTGTCTTTATCATCTCTTCCGTCGATTTCTTTTTTTCTATTGCAGCTTCATTTTTAGCAACCGTGTCTGCTGTCTTTATCATCTCTTCCGTCGATTTCTTTTTTTCTATTTCAGCTTCATTTTTAGCAACCGTGACTGCTGTCTTTATCATCTCTTCCGTCGATTTCTTTTTTTCTATTTCAGCTTCATTTTTAGCAACCGTGACTGCTGTCTTTATCATCTCTTCCGTCGATTTCTTTTTTTCTATTTCAGCTTCATTTTTAGCAACCGTGACTGCTGTCTTTATCATCTCTTCCGTCGATTTCTTTTTTTCTATTTCAGCTTCATTTTTGGAGGACGAATCTTTACGATCTGGCCTATAAACCATATTTTGTGCTACAAATTAAAGTTTCTACTTATTCTTTAGCTTGAATATGAGTTTCAGCAAAGAGATGGTCGGCTTATATAGAACAGAACAGTCTGTATTTTGTACTATACGGAGTACAATATACATACTTTTTACATGGAAGATAAATTATTGCATGCGTATCTGCCCCACAAGGATGGGGATGGATTTGTAGACTGTAGTGACTTGAGGAAGTTTCTCGGAAAGGACCACAATGCAAAGAAAAATAAACTTTTTTAAAAGTAAAGTTGGAGCAGTTTGATAATGCCTGTCCAACCTTTTGCAGAAAACGATTCATTGGTGCGGTACGGAATCATTCTTTACGATTTATTTACCGAATCGTTAATTTGATTTATTTATATCGAAATTACTTGGGAGTTGGGAGCCATCGGTTAATTTTGTGAAATTTCTGGACATTCGTGAAATGGTTGTATTCCGTTTGCCTTTATTTTTTTTCAAATTGCATGTATGATATACATACTTTTTACATGGAAGATAAATTATTATTCCGTTTGTCCAAACCATTTTTTTATCTTTTGAAAACATTATATGACACCCATTTTAAGGTGTACATAAATTACAGTTACATAATTAATTTTTATAATTTTATTTTTTTTTATAAAAATAGAATAATCCTATTTTTATATTAAAAAAAATTAAAATTTAAAATATAAACTATGTAACCATTCTTAAAATACGTGTGAAATACCTCTTGGAATTCGAAATTTAAAGAACCACCGGACTCAGGAGTACATGCATATCTTCACTTCGAGGTAGCTTCTCGGAATGGACCACGATGCAAAGAAAACATTACTGTACTATAATTTTTTAAAGTAAAGCTGTAGTTTTAAAGAAATCAATTCACCAGTGGGACAAAAGTACTTTTTTTTAAGTAAAGTTGGAACAGTTTCAGTAATAATGCCCAACCTTTTACAGAAACCAATTCATTGGTGCCGTACGGAATCTTTTCTTTACGTGAATTTGAAGTAATAACCTAGTTAGAAATATTTATTTATCGAAAATAAATGATTCCAGGGCTGGATGGGGATGGATTTGTAATGACTTGAGGAAGTTTCTCGGAAAGGACCACAATGCAAAGAAAAGTACTCCCTCCGTCCCTCATAATTCTTTATGTTTGCGACCAGTTTTCTGCACCAATTTTAAGATTTATTTTAAGTATAGCTCTATAACTTATATGGAGCGAGAAGTAGTCCAATTAAACAAGGATGATCAGCATCATAATATTGATATCAAATTTCTAAAGCAGGAATCTCTAAAACATAACTAATTAGATGTAAAATTACACGCATTTTAAGGTGAATTTTAAGGATAGTTCTATAACTTATTTTTGATATTTTCTTTTTTTTATAAAAATAGAATTGGGCGGGATAGAGTGAGTAAAAAATTTTAAAAGTAAAGCGGTAGTTGTAAAGAAAACATTTCACTAGTACTGGAAAATTTTACTTTTTTAAAAGTAAAGTTGGAGCAGTTTTAGTCAGCGTTTCAGAAATCGCTAGGCGACCCAGGGCGGTCGGGGTACCGCCTAGCGCCTAATCGGGTAGGCGGGGATTAATCAGACGAATTAATCGGAGCATTAATCGGATATTATAATAATATTTAATATATTAGTCTAATTTACAATTAAACATATCATTTTAAATAAATTAAAAGGATTAATCGGATTTCAAAAATCGAATTGATTGGTTACCTTCCAGAAGATTAATCGGGTATTAATCGGCTGAATCGGGGATTTTTAGAATAGAGGTTTTAGTGATCGTGCCCAGCCTTTTGCAAAAACAATTCATTGGTGCCGTACGGAACCATTTATTTTCGATAATTTGATTGATATTCCCCGTGCTCCGGTCTTCACATGGCAGATACCTCGAAATTACTTGGAATCATTGGCAAATTTTTGTTGAAAAATTAATTTAAACTTGTAGATTAACAGGGAGGAAAATCAGAAAACAAGTTCGATTATGGAAATAAAGTGTTGATATGTCAACATAATTTGGTCAATCGTAATTGAGAGATTATAGGAGTCTGAATATGTTTATCTTGAGCAGTAAGAATAAGATAAGAGATAGGATGATATTAAATCATCGTTCTTATCTTTAGTTTGTATTGGTTAATTTTTTTTCTATTTAAACAATGTAATCATTTTCATTCAGAGTATCATTAAGCCAGAAGCATAATACAATGTAGTCTTTAGAGTATTTGGATCTTGTACATATCAGTTTTCCTCTTGCTTATTTTCATTATTGTTCTTGTTATTATGATTCAGTTATTTGTTTAATTCGGTAGTTGACTACTAAGATCTCCAACCAAATTAATATTTTCTTTTTTTGAAAATTTGGGAATATCACTATATTAGATATATCTTGAGATCCGTACGGTTGGATCATCGAGAAATAATTTTTCAAAAATAGAATCAACTATCCGTGACAAAGCACTAGTTACGAGTACTAGTCAATTCGGTAGTTGACTACTATGTTCTCCAATCAAATTAATTTTTTATTTTTTGAAAATTTGAGAATATCACTAGATTTGATATATCTTGAGATCCGTACAGTTGGATCGTCGAGAAATAATTTTTAAAAAATAGAATTAACAATCCGTGACAAAACACCAGTTACGAGTACTAGTCAATTCGATGGTTGACTACTAAGATTTTAAACCAAAATTAATTTTTTACTTTTTACATATTTGAGAATATCACTAAATTAGATATATCTTGAAATCCGTACGGTTGGATCGTCGAGATATATTTTTTAAAAAATAGAATCAACAATCCGTGATAAAACACTAGTTACAAGTACTAGTCAATTCGGTAGTTGACTACTAAGATCTCCAACCAAATTAATTTTTGCTTTTTTGAAAATTTAGGAATATCACTAGATTAGATATATATTGAGCTCTGTACGGTTTGATTATCGAGAAATAATGTTTAAAAAATAGAATCAACAATCCGTAACAAAACACTAGCTACGAGTACTAGTCAATTCGGTAGTTGACTACTAAGATCTCCAACCAAATTAATTTTTTATTTTTTGAAAATTTGTGAATTTTACTAGATTAGATATATCTTGAGATTCGTACGTTGGATCGTCGAGAAATAATATTTAAAAAATAGAATCAACAATCCGTGACAAAACACTAGTTACGAGTTCTAGTCAATTCGGTAGTTGACTACTAAGATCTCCAACCAAATTAATTTTGTATTTTTTGAAAATTTGGGAATATCACTAGATTAGATATATCTTGAGATCCGTACGGTTGGATCGTCGAGAAATGATTTTTAAAAAATAGAATCAACAATCCGTGACAAAACACTAGTTACGAGTAATAGTCAATTCGATAGTTGACTACTAAGATCTCCAAACAAATTAATTTTTTATTTTTTAAAAATTTGGGAATATCACTAGATTAGATATATCTTGAGATCTGTACGGTTGGATCGTCGAGAAATAATTTTTAAAAATAGAACCAACAATCCGTGACAAAGAACTAGTTACGAGTACTAGTCAATTCGGTAGTTGACTACTAAGGTCTCCAACCCAATTAATTTTTTATTTTTTGAAAATTTGGAAATATCACTAAATTAGATATATCTTGAGATCCGTACGGTTGGATCTTCGATAAATAAATTTTAAAAATATAATCAACAATTCGTGACAAAGCACTAGTTACGTGTACTAGTCAATTCGGTAGTTGATTAGTAAGATCTCCAACCAAGTTATTTTTTTATTTTTTTTAAAATTTGGTAATATCACTAGATTAGATATATCTTGAGATCCGTACGGTTGGATCATCGAGAATTTATTTTTAAAAAATAGAAATAACAATCCGTGACAAAGCACTAGTTACGAGTACTAGTCAATTCAATAGTTGACTACTAAAATCTCCTAGCAAATTAATTTTTTATATTTTAAAAATTTGGGAATGTCACTAGATTAGATATATCTTGAGATCCGTACGGTTGGATCGTCGAGGAATAATTTTAAAAAATAGAATCAACAATCCGTGACAAAGCACTAGTTAAGAGTACTAGTCAATTCGGTAGTTGACTACAAATATATCCAACCAAATTATTTTTTTTATTTTTTGAAAATTATGGTATATAACTAAATTAGATATATCTTGAGATCCGTATGGTTGGATTGTCGAGATAAATTTTTTAAAATATAAAATCAACAATCCGTGACAAAGCGCTAGTTACGAGTACTAGTCAATTCGGTAGTTGACTACTAAGATCTCCAACCAATTAATTTTTTATTTTTTTGATATTTGGGAATATCACTAGATTTGATATATCTTGAGATCCGTACGGTTGGATCGTCGAGAAATAATTCTTAAAAATGGAATAACAATCCGTGACAAAGCACTAGTTACGAGTACTAGTCAATTCGGTAGTTGACTTATAAGATCTCCAACCAAATTTTAATTTTTTATTTTATGAAAATTTGGAAATATTACTAGATTAGATATATCTTGAGATCCGTACGGTTGGATCGTCGAGAAATAATTTTTATAAAATAGAATAACAATCCGTGACAAAACACTAGTTACGAGTACTAGTCAATTCGGTAGTTTTTTTTTTGATAAGCAAAGATTTTATTATAATAAGCCGTAAGGCCAGTCATGGTACAACCACTAATACAAATTCACTGAATTGCCACTGATACAATTCCCACTGAACATATAAGTACTGAAATCTGGTCTTCAAATTAACTATCGCTGCACATACTTCCACTGAATTTGATCTTCAATTTTTTGTAATGCCAAACACCGAAAGAGCAATTTCAGGATCAAAGTTCAGAACCTGTGATTTAATTATAGTTGGTTTCTAGTCCGCATCAATCACGATTTACGATCTAAAAACACTATAAGAAAATTATACAGCCTTAGTTGTAATTATAGTTGGATTAAAGATCGTATCAATCACGATAAACGATCTAAAAACACTATAAAAAAACTATAGAACCCGAGTTCTATATATAGTTGGTTTCTAGATCACATCAATCACGATTAATGATCTATAAACACTATATATTGATTTAGAACCCGAGTTTTATTATAGGCGGTTTGTAGATCAAATAAGTCAAGAATGACAATCTAAAAACACTATAGAGAATTAGAACCAGGATTTTAATTATAGTTGGTTTTTAGGTCGCATACTACCACTGAAAATACCAATGAATGTTATGAATCCCTAAAAGCGACCCAAAGACACTATAAAAAATTGAACCTGAATTCTATCTATAGTTGGTTTTTAGATCGCAATAATCATTATTAGTTATCTATAAACACTATAAAGGCTTATAGTTGGTTTCTAAATCGCATTTGTCAAGAATGACGCTCTAAAGACACTATAGATTAAGAACCGGGGTTCTAATTATAGTTGGTTTTTAGAACACATCAATGAAGAATGGCGATCTAAAAACACTATAAAATTCTGAACCTGCAATCCCTTGTTGCTGCTTTTAGCATCTGCCAACAATCTCCCAATCCATCTCTCAAGCTTCTACAGAAACTGTTTGATCCTCAAATGACGAACCCTCAAATGACGAATGTTCGCACTTATTCACGCAAGAGAACGTGGTCAACAAGTAATATAGAGTAAATATGATTCGTTCCCACAGAGACTCAAATTGTTCGTTATGTTAACTTATGCACCAGCTTATGATTTACACTCACTGCTAAGACAATCACAATTTTGGTTTGATTTAACTATTGTTTAATTACCAACTAAGCCAATTACGAGAAAATAACTTAACTTTAACCTTATAATAAACAAACATGGGATTTCAATTTCAATTACTACTTCATCTAGAATCTTATGCCCTTTAGCCTAGCATGTGACCGAGTTGATTACTGATTAGATGCACTAAACTGATACATACCAACTTTCGTTGTGCATATACCATCCTACTGATCATCCACAATTGATAGAAGTCAAGTAGTCACCAAATATGTGTAGTCCCTATATGTCTATAGCAATTGAACACATACCGGTTGAGAATCAAGCACCCATTAAACCACATAGTCGATGCAAGACGGTTAGAATTACATCACAAATTAATACATGCTCTTCACATGCAAAAACCTATGCTAGCATGAATTGTTCTAAACCCTAGATCCACTTTCGCATTCACTAGGATTAAACTAACAATTACAAGTGTTCGCGACGCACTTATAACGAATAAGCATAAACATACTAGGCAATCAATACATTCAATCACACACCAAGGCATAAAAACACTCAATTACTAGAATCCATAGCAAAATCCATTAAAACCCCATGATAACGAATTAGCCCATAATTGACCTAATTGTCATCATGGGTTCTTTGGAAAACATAATTCTGAAATCAACAAGTAAAAATAGAGAAGAAGTAATAAGGTTTAGAATTAAATCCCCACAATAGAAGAATACAAAGGTTTCAAGAATAATCCTTGCTTGTCACTAGCTCGGAGGAATTCCTTCTCCTTTTCTCTCTTCCAAAAAACTAGGTTATAATACGTAACGTCTGTATATTATGATTACAAGGGTTGGATGTTGATATAGGCTTTTTCCTACTCTTGCCCAATAAGAAAAATACCTTAAATACAACTAGAATTCGATTTTTGTGTCAAAAAACACTTAAAATACAATTTCAGATCGAATAAGGGCAAAACTGGAAAATCAGCACGACCCCGAGCACTTTGCTCAAGAACTGGCGCAGTTTGCTCAAGCAAAATCTGCTCCCTGGCGCAGACTGCTCAAGAACGGCGCAGTCTGCCCAGGCTACTTCTGGTCCCGTTTTTTTCTCCTTCGTTTTTTAGCTTTTTCTCCTTCGTTTTTGCTCCGTTTGCTCCCGTTCTTTTTGCGTTCTCTTCCACTTTCAATCCTCTATGCTTGGAATCCTCATGGTGAACCATAACAAGACTCCATTCTATATTATTAAGCCCGAATCCAACTCCAAAAGCGACGGAAACAACGATCTTAATCAACATTATTCCAACCCTGCACAATTAAACAAAACACATCAAAACTACCACAATCTTGAGGTCAAAGCAATCAATTTAAGCCGATTTAGAATGTTCCAAGTGGATATAAAATCCACTTATCACACCCCCAAACTTAAACTGATGCTTGTCCTCAAGCATATACAATTACAACTAACTAACTAACTAGTACCACTTCCGTAGGTGATCACGGTTGCATTTGGCATATGCAACAAGCCCTTTAAACCCCTAGGCAGCCATAGTGGACGAGTAAGGTCTCGTGAGGGCCTATAGCGAATGTACCCACAAAATCCAATGCAATGCAATGCATGAATGCAACTACTATGAAAATGCAAGATCTCCTTCAAACTCACCAAAACCAACTAACAAGCAAATATCTCAATGAACGTAACAAATCCAAGCAGAGCTCGACTAAGTCCCCGTATACTAACAATACATGAACAGAAACGTGCGTGTGTGCAATGCTCATCAGAAATACCCCCAGAACTAGGTCAAAAATCATACATGCTTTCCGTCAAGACAATCACAAGTTTATAACTAGAATAGACTGTAGACACTCCATAGCCTAGGAACACCTCCACCCTTATCCAAGGTAGACAGAAACTCATGCTTTATTACTATACTACGACACTACATATACATTAAGCATGCTTATTTAACCGTGCAATGAATGAGACCCCAAAAGGCTTATACAATAATACCCATGTAGCGAGTGTTGGGTCAGTGGATCCCAGACTATAAAGCCTTAGGTCACTAGGACTAAGTCCCCTCAGACTTAATTACTCGAGTATTAAAGAGCTCACTCTGGTTAATTTTGCATTTAAATTATTTACATGACTCTTTTTTTTTTCTTTCTTTTTTTTTCTCTTTTATATTTTTTTTTTCTTTTTTTTTTCGCAATCTGGAATGAGCCTTTCTCATTTCCAACCCTAGACTACTCATATAAATATGAGCTGGCTACTAGCCATTTGACGCCTAGCCTTTATTGACAAATATTAACAACTAGCATGAAAATTCCTGGTTTCCCCCAAACTTAGACTTTAATGTTCCTACGCTATAAAGGGAATAACGAAAATTCTAAATATAAACAAGTGATTAAATCTCAAAACATCCCACAGGCATGACCCTAACCTAGCCCAACAGCACCCCAATGAGACTGTGTAATAAATTTTGTTCCCGTAACATGCAAGTCAATTTCACAGAAACTATAAATCAGCCCTCTACTCATCATCATCACACCCAAATCAACATCCACCTATCAATCAGAATCAGCTCGTCCTAAGGGATCATGAAATATGCATGCCATGAAAATGCAACTAAATGAAAACTCACATGGTATACGAAAATAAAACAAAATGTCCTATATGAACAAACATAGATAATACGAACATAACAATCATGCATGAACTATCACTACTATGCAACATGATATCCTATATGACCACAAAATACAACAATACATACAACTACTATCCCCCAAACCACCCCCAAACTTAACATATTCAATGCCCTCATTGAATGGAAGTAAATACAAGGGATAGAAGAAACATACCTACTCATCCTCGCTGTCATCACCCTCCTCATCCTCATTATCCTCGTCCGAAGAATCAGTTGGAGGATACGGAATCCGGGATCCAAAAATAGGCCACTGAACCGGAGTACTCGGTGACTGAAACTTTGCCTCCAATGCTATGCCCATGTCTTCTGAATATTGACGACTGCTATCATGCATAACATCCAACCGCCTAGTCAATCGCCGCAAATAAGACTCAAGAGTGGACATATTCCCCGTACTCTGCTGTGAACCGGCTCTAGCAACTCCCGATCCCTCGGCTACATGACCACCCGCACCACTAACACCACCTTCGCCCTCCTTCATTCGCCCAATAGACGAATCAGCAATAGGAGCCCCAGGCTTTTGCACCGGCTCATCCACACGCGGCGGCACTTTTGCAACATCACACAATCCCGTAATAATGGAAGCATAGGGAATACTAGCTGTCGAATTACCCTTCAAAAACCGAAGAATAGTTTGATTAATCAAATAACCCAAATCTACATACTCACCTTTTAAAATCCCCCACAAAAGGATAGCCCTGTCAACAGTAACTTCCGTCACATGAGACGACGGAAGGATACTAGTACATATGAATAAGAACCATGCACGGGCAAACTTAGTCAATGATGCGGACGGAAAATTCCTCTTTTCGTTAGTACCCGCCTTACACCTCCATACCGCCCCTGGAACACACAACTCACCGATGACAACATCAAGATCAACATCTCCCACCGTCTTCCGTCCCCAATCCTCAACACCCCTAGATTTAGGCAGCTGACCAATCAAATTCCGAATTGCTCGAGGAGAATAATCAACCTGTTGTCCCCTAACAATCGTGGAGTTATTTTGCTCTACTGAAGCATTAGCGTAAAACTCCCGAACAACATTCAATGGCACATCATTAGCCAATTCGCAAAATACCTTCCAACCCCTTGCATTCACCATAGCCACCATCTCCTCGTTATCACGAGGCACAAACCTCCTCTCCCTTATAACTCCCTTACGAACTAATCGACCGTACTCCGACTCGGCCTCCGAATTCACAAATTTCACTACTCCTTCTTCCACAATAGCATCCTCATCCACCGATGGATGGCTACTACTACTACTACCTACCAATCTTTGTCTTTTGGGAGCCATAACAACAAGAATAACAATCCACACCACAAAATTCGAATTTCAACAAAAACCCCCAATTCAAGAACACAACCAAACCCTAATTGGCAAGAACACAATTCGTAGCAATTACAAAGATGAGATTAGAACAATACCATACGAATTGAAGAGGTGTCCTTGCAAGAATAAGCCTCCAATAATTCGAATATATCCTCCCCTTGAGCTTGGAATTGATGGATGGGTATAGTTTGTGAGTGAGAAGTGAATATATAGAAAAGTGTATGGATGAATTGTTAATGGATGAAGATGTATAAATATAGAGAGATGTATATATATGGTGAGATGGAATTGGGTTAGGAGAGGAATTAGATATAGAATTGGAGTAGGAGGTGTTAGGGTTTTTGATTTAGGAGTGTAGGAGTATATGGTATAAGAGATGAATATGATTTGGGGAAATTTTTTTTTTTTTTTATAACCAACAGATCGGCTGGCAGAGGGGTTTGGCGCTGACTGCGCGAGAACGGGCGCAGTGTGCGCGGAAGATTTCTGGAACGCGAGCGCAGTGTGCGCGTAGATGGCGCAAGTTGCGCGGTCTCTGTCTGCGTTATGGCGCAGTCTGCGCGGGATTTGGCGCAGTTTGCGCGGAAACATTCTGATCTTTTTTTTTTTTTTTTTTTTTTTTTTGAAGAATAATCTTGTATACAACAATGCTTGGGTTGCCTCCCAAGAAGCGCTTCTTTTACGTCAATAGCTTGACGTGACTTCCATGATTTATTCAATAATTGCAAGAACCGCGGTTTCAGCCCCACGATTCGATACCTCACCAAAGTACGGTTTCAATCTCTGACCATTAACTTTGAACGACTGATCAGGTGATTTCTCAAAAATCTCAACCGCTCCATGCGGAAACACGGTTTTTACAACAAAGGGTCCTGACCATCTCGATTTTAGCTTTCCTGGAAATAGACGAAGGCGAGAATTAAATAATAACACAGGTTGTCCAGGAACAAATACCTTGTTAACTAAACGCCGATCATGCCATCTCTTCACTTTTTCTTTGTAGAGTTTATTGTTCTCATATGCTTGCAAGCGAAACTCGTCCATCTCATGGAGTTGCACCATTCTCTTCTCACCCGCGGCTGTAAGATCGAAATTTAACTTTTTCAAAGCCCAATAAGCCTTGTGCTCCAATTCCGCCGGCAAATGACAAGCTTTCCCGAAGACAAGCTGATATGGTGACATTCCCAAAGGTGTTTTAAATGCCGTTCGATAAGCCCAAACGGCTTCATCGAGTTTCAGAGACCAATCCTTTCTTGAAGGACTCACCACCTTTTCTAGAATACGCTTGATTTCCCGATTAGACACTTCAGCTTGGCCATTGGTCTGAGGATGATATGCTGTAGCTACCCGATGATTGATATTGTATCTGGCCATAAGATTAGTGAACTTGCGATTGCAAAAATGAGTGCCTTCATCACTGATAATGACTCGAGGAGTACCAAATCTGGTGAAGATGTTCTTCTGAAGGAAATTAAGCACGACTTGGGCATCATTTGTCGGAAGTGCTTTGACCTCAACCCATTTAGAGACGTAATCAACTGCTAGCAAGATATATTGATTGTTGCATGAAGAGATAAAGGGTCCCATGAAGTCAATTCCCCAAACATCGAAAATTTCCACTTCCAACATTACATTAAGGGGCATCTCATCCCTCCTCGAAATGTTACCAACACGCTGACAACGATCACACCTTAAGACGTACTGATGAGCATCCTTAAAAAGAGAAGGCCAATAGAACCCTGCTTGAAGAATACGAGTAGCAGTCTTTTCACCTCCATAGTGGCCCCCATATGTCGTGGCGTGATAATCCCTCAGAATAGCCTCTGTTTCACTATACGGCACACATCTTCTAAGAATCTGATCAGCTCCCTGTTTAAACAGATATGGTTCGTCCCAACGATACCATTTAACTTCATGCAAGAACTTCTTCCTTTGTGCATAAGAAAATTCAGATGGAATGACTTGACTAACCAGAAAGTTCACAATGTCTGCGTACCATGGCTCCTCTTCTTGCACTCTAAACAATTGCTCATCCGGGAAGAATTCATTAATGATGGTACTGTCTCGAGAAGATTTACAAAAGTCCTCCAAACGAGAAAGATGGTCAGCTACTTGATTCTCTGTCCCTTTCCTGTCCTTAATCTCCACATCAAATTCTTGTAACAGAAGTACCCAACGAATTAAACGAGGTTTGGAGTCCTTTTTAGAGAGCAGATATCTAATAGCCGCGTGATCCGTGTACACCATTACCTTTGTACCTAGCAAGTAAGAACGAAATTTTTCAAAACCATAAACTATGGCCAACAGCTCCTTTTCAGTGGTAGTGTAGTTCAACTGAGCATCATTAAGAGTCTTGCTTGCATAATAGATCACATGAAACACTTTTTCTTTCTTCTGACCGAGAACAGCCCCCACTGCATAATCGCTAGCATCGCACATCATAGCGAAAGGTTCACTCCAATCGGGAGCAATGATCACTGGTGCTGAAACAAATTTCTTTTTCAGAGTCTCGAAAGCGGTCAAACATTCTTCATCAAATTTAAAAGGAACATCCTTTTCCAAGAGCTTACACAACGGTTTGGAGATTTTTGAGAAGTCTTTGATAAACCGCCTGTAGAAACCTGCATGACCAAGGAAACTGCGAATCCCTCTCACTGAAATAGGTGGTGGAAGATTTTCAATTGTCTCTATTTTTGCCTTGTCCACCTCTAGACCTCTCCGTGACACCTTGTGCCCAAGAATAGTTCCCTCCTGAACCATGAAGTGGCATTTCTCCCAGTTAAGCACTAGATTAGTCTCCACACATCTTCTCAGAACCGCACCCAGATTATTCAAACATTCATCGAAAGAGAGACCGATTACAGAAAAGTCATCCATGAAAACTTCTACGGTCTTGCCAATCATGTCTGAAAAGATAGCCATCATACACCTCTGAAAAGTAGCAGGTGCACCACACAAACCGAAAGAGACTCGCCGAAAAGCAAATGTACCAAATGGGCATGTGAAAGTCGTCTTCTCCTGATCTTCAGGGGCAATACAGATTTGATTATACCCCGAATATCCATCCAACAGGCAATAGTACTCCTGACCTGCAAGTCTATCCAGCATCTGATCAATAAAGGGCAAAGGAAAATGATCCTTCCTAGTGGCCTTGTTCAATTTCCGGTAGTCCATACAGATTCTCCAACCAGTGACTGTGCGAGTAGAGATAAGTTCATTCTTCTCATTGGTGATTACCGTCATGCCACCTTTCTTCGGCATACATTGAACTGGGCTTACCCATGAACTATCAGAAATGGGATAGATGATCCCTGCATCCAACCATTTGATGATTTCTTTCTTCACAACTTTTTTCATGATTGGATTTAGACGTCTCTGATTTTCCACTGTTGGTTTACTCCCTTCTTCTAAAGGAATTTTATGTTGACAGTAAGCTGGACTAATTCCCTTGATGTCTGCTATGGTCCATCCAATAGCTGATTTGAATTCTCTAAGAACTCTCAAGAGCTTGTCTTCCTCAGAATCTGACAAGTTAGCAACAATAATCACAGGTAAAGTAGATGACTCACCAAGAGAAGCATACCTTAAGTGATCAGGTAATGGTTTGAGCTCTAGAGTTGGAGCTTCTTCAATGGATGGTTTCAACCGCTGATGTGACCCCTTCAATTCAGATAGACCTAACGATTCCACTGGTCTCTCGAATTTCCTTTGCCATGGAGTAGCATCAAGAAGTAGCAATTGCTCATCTATCTCATCTTCTTCCAATAAAGAATCACTAATCAGTGCTTTTTCCAATGTGTCATTCAAGAGCAGATGCTCAATTTTAGATTGCACTGCTGACTCCACCAAATCTATCTTCAAACATTGCTCTTCTTCAGTTTGAAACTTCATAGCTTTGAAAACATTGAAGGTGACATTTTGGTCATGCACCCTCATCGTAAGTTCCCCTTTTTGCACGTCAATCAAGGTTTGCCCCGTGGCCAAGAATGGTCTCCCAAGAATGATAGGGATTTTCTTGTCTTCTTCAAAATCAAGTATGACGAAATCCGCGGGAAAGATGAGTTTGTCCACTTTTACCAGAACATCTTCTACAATTCCTCGAGGGTAAGTAACTGAGCGATCAGCTAACTGGAGTGACATGTTGGTAGGCTTAGGCTCCGGAAGACCAAGTTGCAAGAAAACCGAATAGGGCATGAGGTTGATGCTTGCCCCTAAATCACACAAACACTTGTCAAAAGACAAATTTCCAATGATGCACGGTATGGTAAAACTCCCCGGATCCTTCAGCTTAGGTGGCAACTTTTGTTGCAAGACAGCACTGCACTCCTCCGTCAAAGCGACGGTCTCTAACTCCTCGAGCTTCAATTTCCTCGAAAGTATGCCCTTCATGAACTTGGCATAACTTGGCATTTGTTCAAGTGCTTCAGCAAATGGTAAATTTATGTGCAACTTTTTGAACACTTCCAAGAACTTTGCAAATTGCTTATCAAACTTCTGCTTCTGAAGCCTTTTAGGGAATGGCGGAGGCGGATATACTTCCTTGCTAGCTTCCGTAATTTCTGAACCTGTTTTCCCATCTGCCTTCTCCTTTTCTTCCTCACCTGATGCCTTCTGAATGACCGGGAGAGCTGAATTAGAAGACTGGATAGACCCCTCAGACGCGCCCGCGTCCACATCACTGTTCACAGCATTTTCTAGTTCTTCATTAAACTGCTTTCTGACTCCCAGATCACCTGTAACCTTTCCAGAACGTAACGTAACAGCATGAATCTGTTCCTTGACCTCCTTTTTACCCGGATTAGCTTCCGTGTCACTAGGTAATTGCCCTTGAGGTCTGTTCAAAAGAGCATTGGCCAGTTGGCCCATTTGATTTTCAAGAGTTTTCAGAGATGCTGCTTGACTCTTGTACATCATTCGCAATTCTTCCATTTCTGACTTCTCATTAGATTGCACATGACTTCCAGGTTGCTGTTGATGAAATCCAGGTGGATTGTATGGTGGCCTTTGGGCATAGGGTTGTTGATAACCCGAATTGTTGAACTTCCTTGAACTGTACTGCTGACCCTGAGATGGTTGTTGCACAGCATTCTGATTGTTGCTCCAACTGAAGTTAGGATGATTCCTATTGTTGGGATGATATGTATTGGGAGCAGGTTATGACGGCCTCTGATAATTGCTGACAAACTGTGCCGACTCACTAGAAATTGCACATTGATTAGTGTCATGAGCCCCCGCACACAATTCACAGACCATGGCGACTTGTTGAACCCCCACCTTAGCCAATGAGTCCACTTTCATGGTTAGAGCCTGTAGCTGGGCTGCTATAGCCGTTGTGGCATCCATTTCAAGTACACCTGCAACCTTACCTTGTGAAATACGCTGTGTCAGATTCTGATACTCGTTTGCAGCCATCATTTCAATCAAGTCATAGGCCTCTTCATAGCTTTTGGCCCACAGAGCTCCTCCAGATGCTGCATCGAGCATTGCTCGAGAATGACTTAACCCATTGTAGAAGCTATTGATGACCATCCAATTTGGCATCCCATGATGGGGACATTTCCGGAGCATCTCCTTGTACCTTTCCCAAGCTTCACACAGTGATTCACCAGAATGCTGACTAAATTGTGTAAGAGCATTCCTCATGGCAGCAGTCTTTGCCATAGGAAAGAATTTAGTCAAGAACTTTTGTGCCAGATCTTCCCATGTAGTGATGGAACCTGCTGGAAGTGAATGCAACCAGCTTTTTGCTTTGTCTCTCAAAGAAAAGGGAAACAACCTTAGCTTGATAGCGTCCTCAGAAACTCCGTTGGTTTTGAACGTGTCACAGATCTCAATGAAGTCCCTGATATATGTTGGGATCCTCAACAGATGAACCCCCAAACTGGACTGAGTTCTGGACCATTTGGATCGTGCCCGGCTTGATCTCAAAATTATTTGCAGCAATAGCCGGCCGCACAATACTCGACTGAATATCATTAATCTTGGGCTGAGAATAATCCTTCAGCGCCTTGTTATCTGCCATTTCTCCAGTAACTTCCAACTCTTCTTCACTGTCCTCCACTAATCCCTCTTCGTGCTTCTCTTCTTCCAGATTTTCTTTACGAGCTTGAGATCGAGTAAGCATACACGCTCAAGATAGTACCTGAGAAACCCAAAAGTAAATGAGTGAGAAAAACGTCTGAGTCAGTGAATTTAATCCAAATTGATGACAAGATCATAAACTAAACAAACAATGAACCGAGTCCCCGACAGCGGCGCCAAAAACTTGTTCGCACTTATTCACGCAAGAGAACGTGGTCAACAAGTAATATAGAGTAAATAGGATTCGTTCCCACAGAGACTCAAATTGTTCGTTATGTTAACTTATGCACCAGCTTATGATTTACACTCACTGCTAAGACAATCACAATTTTGGTTTGATTTAACTATTGTTTAATTACCAACTAAGCCAATTACGAGAAAATAACTTAACTTTAACCTTATAATAAACAAACATGGGATTTCAATTTCAATTACTACTTCATCTAGAATCTTATGCCCTTTAGCCTAGCATGTGACCGAGTTGATTACTGATTAGATGCACTAAACTGATACATACCAACTTTCGTTGTGCATATACCATCCTACTGATCATCCACAATTGATAGAAGTCAAGTAGTCACCAAATATGTGTAGTCCCTATATGTCTATAGCAATTGAACACATACCGGTTGTGAATCAAGCACCCATTAAACCACATAGTCGATGCAAGATGGTTAGAATTACATCACAAATTAATACATGCTCTTCACATGCAAAAACCTATGCTAGCATGAATTGTTCTAAACCCTAGATCCACTTTCGCATTCACTAGGATTAAACTAACAATTACAAGTGTTCGCGACGCACTTATAACGAATAAGCATAAACATACTAGGCAATCAATACATTCAATCACACACCAAGGCATAAAAACACTCAATTACTAGAATCCATAGCAAAATCCATTAAAACCCCATGATAACGAATTAGCCCATAATTGACCTAATTGTCATCATGGGTTCTTTGGAAAACATAATTCTGAAATCAACAAGTAAAAATAGAGAAGAAGTAATAAGGTTTAGAATTAAATCCCCACAATAGAAGAATACAAAGGTTTCAAGAATAATCCTTGCTTGTCACTAGCTCGGAGGAATTCCTTCTCCTTTTCTCTCTTCCAAAAAACTAGGTTATAATACGTAACGTCTGTATATTATGATTACAAGGGTTGGATGTTGATATAGGCTTTTTCCTACTCTTGCCCAATAAGAAAAATACCTTAAATACAACTAGAATTCGATTTTTGTGTCAAAAAACACTTAAAATACAATTTCAGATCGAATAAGGGCAAAACTGGAAAATCAGCACGACCCCGAGCACTTTGCTCAAGAACTGGCGCAGTTTGCTCAAGCAAAATCTGCTCCCTGGCGCAGACTGCTCAAGAACGGCGCAGTCTGCCCAGGCTACTTCTGGTCCCGTTTTTTTCTCCTTCGTTTTTTAGTTTTTTCTCCTTCATTTTTGCTCCGTTTGCTCCCGTTCTTTTTGCGTTCTCTTCCACTTTCAATCCTCTATGCTTGGAATCCTCATGGTGAACCATAACAAGACTCCATTCTATATTATTAAGCCCGAATCCAACTCCAAAAGCGACGGAAACAACGATCTTAATCAACATTATTCCAACCCTGCACAATTAAACAAAACACATCAAAACTACCACAATCTTGAGGTCAAAGCAATCAATTTAAGCCGATTTAGAATGTTCCAAGTGGATATAAAATCCACTTATCAACGAACCACTGTTATTCCTAGCAAAAGGACCTCGTTAAAAACCCCACAAGAGTAAAACCCAATGGGAAAAAAACTCAAGGGGGGAAAAGAGTGTCCTCTCGTCGAAATACTGATGAACCCACTAAACAAGTAAATATCCCTGATTGGTGCTGAGCATAACCCCCTAGACAAGAAGATGACATTTTGGCATCTAGTTCAAAGACAATTACTGCAAAACAAGTACTCACAAAACACCTTAGCGCGCAGTGCAATAATTTCATGAAGGACAAATAAAAGTTATTAAAACAATTACTAATTCGGATTTCAGATGGTACACACTAATAAACCAATATATCAAGCCGTTAATGTAGTTTGGTGTAAACCTGGTTTGTGGAGTTTATACACACAAACAAATTATAACTCGTGCATTCAAGGATAATCTAGGCAGCTGCTGCAATTCTTGTTTAACTCAAATCCTCGACACCCTGTATGTCCACAGTTTGGAGTTTGTCAAGAAACATGACTTTCCCATCTAATGATCCCAAATAACGTTCAGTTGTCAATTCTGTAGCATTCAAAGTCTGCACTTGATCAAGTTCCAGTTGAATCGCTAGATATTGCAAGTTGGGAAAACTTCTGATCAAGTAACCACCATTTGACATTGAGAAGCTTAATCAATTTGTTGACTTTCGTTGGAATTTGCAGTAGTAAATTGGGGGGCTAGATGTTCAATTCCGCTACAGCTTTGCAATTACAAACTCTGAAGTTGTGTCCCAAAAGTCATGTCATGAGTAATCTTGGTTCCGAAAAGTTGCACACTTGTCAGATTAGGGAAGCTGCTTCGTCCAGGCATACCGGACGGACCACCGATTACCGAGTTCACGAGTTTAAATTGAATCAAATCCTGACAACCAAACAAAGTAGAGGGAACTACTTACCTCTCATTGTTCTTCGTCATCTCAAATGCCAAATATAAATCCCTAAGACCCTTTTCATATAATTTCTAAACTTGATAATGGGGCCAGTGTGGGCAGAAAGAATCATATTGAAGACCTTATGAAATTCAGAAATGTGTGAGCTTTCCTTTTTATTACAAGTTATCTCTGAATAAAATCTCTGACCGAGAATTAGACAAGATGCGTAGGCCAAAATTTGCTCCAAGTTTTTGAGAGGACACTCGTTCTTGCCACTTCATGAATGTTCAGATGATTTAATATACGAGTTACAGCTACTGCTCAAGCCTAGAAGTGCTTTCTTTGACCTTCAACTCAACCTCAGTTAATCGCTTACTACTCTCCTACTCTCCCCCGCTTTCTCCGACTCCTCCGACCTCCGTGCTGCTCTCCGCCTCCTCCACAACTATGTTCATTTCAATGTCAATGTTAGCAAGTCGGCCAGCACTATAAGGTGGTTGCCGGAATTATTCGAGTTCCGGGAACCCATCGGGAAAATCAAACTGAACAGATCGGAGATGAATTGGGTATATAATGATAGATGAGAGTAAGAAGAGCAAGGAAATATGGAGCGTGGGGCAAGTGAAATCAGTTATGGAGGTGAAAAAATGATCAACGATGTTGTTGGTTTCCGGTGGGAGGTGATGATATTAGTCAATTCGGTAGTTGACTACTAAGATTTCCAACTAAATTAATTTATTTATTTTTGAAAATTTACGAATATCACTAACTTAGATATATTTTGACATCCGACAGTTGGATCGTCGAGAAATATTTTTTTTAAAAAGAAACAAAATGCTGTAACAAATTAAGCACTAGTTACTAGTACTGGTCAATTTAGTTGTTCATTGCTAAGATCTCAAGCCAAAATAATTTTTTGGTTTTTGGAAATTTTGGGTACATCAAAAAATTAGATATATCTCGACAATCCGATCCGAACCGAATGTTCCTACATCCAAACAAAATCCGATCCGAACAGTAAAAATCCGAAAGAGAACCGAACCCAATTTGATCCGATCTTAATCCAAAATTTATCCGATTTTAATCCGAATTTTACCCGAACCGAATCAGATCCGATCCGAACCGAACATGCTCTAAATAGTACCTTAACCGAAAGTGAATCCGAACCGAATCAGATCCGATCCGAACCGAACAAGCTCTAAATAGTACCTTAACCGAAAGTTGATCCGATCCGAAGCAGATCCGATCCGAAACCGATCCGTTTACCTGATTTGCCAGGTCTTCTTGTAAGTTATAATCATGCATAAAACTTATATAAATTTGAGTTTATTATTTAATCGGTTTCATAACAATCATTATAAGAAAAAAAATCAAAATTGACCAAACAAAACGTATCAAAATAAATTGGTCACAAATAAGTGATCGTTTCCAACCATTCACGAAATTGGTTGGAAATGATGTGTGAATCCCATAATTTGTACATGTAAGCATCAAATCCTACCAATTCTTGGTCGGAAAGCAAATCCTACTAACATTGATCGGTTTTGATCCAACTATGATCTGTTTTGACTGCAAAATGGCCACACCTTCCGCATCATATAATGTTTTGTAAAAAGTATATTACATTCTTATATTTTAAAAGTTACAGGTCAGCTATTTAAATAATTAGTGTAGTACTCTCTCCGTCCCTAATTAGTTATCCAGTTTCTATTTTTGTTGGTCAAATTGACTCAAATTTGACTGAAATTTATATATATTATATAATGAAAAATATTTTAAAAAAATATACCATTGTAAACTACTTCTAATCTATTTTAATATGTGATTTTCAGTTTTTTAAAATAATAAACGGATTAATTTTAATCTTCGGTCAAAAGTTAGTCAATTTGACCACTGAAAAGTCAAACTGGACAACTAATTAGGAACGGAGGGAGTAATATTTTTTAAGTATTCTAATGTCCTAGAATGAAATGAACTTTTTAATTGGCGCAGCGTTTTAATAATTGACTGTATGGAGGATCGAATCAGGTAAGAGGTACGCGAAAATATCATCCCTAATATTTCTAACTTATAATATCCTAATTCCGCTCAAGTATCCTACCAAACATTTTTTTTCCTGATACAGTAAAACCTCTTTAAAATAATACTCGATAAATTAATAATCTCTCTAAGTTAATAATTTCTTCCGGTCCCAACTTGGACCAGTTAAAAAAAAGAGCAATTTCGATAAGATAATAAGATAATATTTTAAAAAAAAACCCTATATAAATATATTGTCCCAATAATATTATAAATTAATAAATCCTTTATAATCATAAAAATATATGTATTACCCTTTTATAAAATATGATTCTAGGGTTCTTAAAATTTGAATCTATATGAAACTCATCCTTAACTCTCTTTGTTGCTTCTAAAAGTTTGAATGTGATGTTTTCGTAAAGTATTAAAAAGTTATTAATCAATGTTTTTTATGTTTTGATTATTTCTTTACGTGGAAAAATTCCAAAAATGTTATTTTATATTTAATATCATCTAAATATACATGAATCCTTATTTTGAATCTCGCTAATACTCACTGAATGTGTAAAACTATGTATATTGAATTAATTGAATTAAATATAAAACATAAATTATACAATTCATTTTATTTAAATGTCTATAACTGGAAGTAAATTTATAGAGGTTTGACTGTATTAGGAAGCTAGCAAATTCCTTGTAGAATTATTTAGGGCTATTATGATAAATATATTGTTAAAAGTAAATTTTTTCAAAAATACCATCTTCTTTAGAAAATACCATCTTTCCTCTTTCAATCCAATTTCCTACCCAGAATTTCGGATGAACAGTAGTTCCACTTGTGTACTTTTTTTTTTTTAAGACGGGATGCTATTTTGGTGGATTTGGGTTGTAGGGTCCCGCAGGGGCATATTCAACTGAATGCAACCAAATGCAACCACATTCAACTAAATGCAACTTTTTTAAAGGAGATGGGTGATTTTGGTGGATTTGGGTTACAGGGCCCCGCAGGGGCATATTCAACTGAATGCAACCACATGCAACTAATTGCAACTGAATGCAACCACATGCAACTAAATTTCTGATTTCAAGTTCCATTTATTTATATATATATATATATATATATATGCCTTTGCTCCATAAAGAACACTCTTATATAAAGAACAATAAAGAACACTATAAAATCATTTATTCCAATAGATCCATTGGCCCCGCCAGGGGCACCCAATACAAAAAGTTCTTATTTTTTTAGGCTCTATCCATCCAGCAAAAAAAAAAAAAAAATTTGAAAATTTTACTGTTCATGATGACGTCACTGATGACGTCATCGATGAACAGTAAAATTTTCAATTTTTTTTTTTTTTTTTTGCTGAATGGATAGAGCCTAAAAAATAAGAACTTTTTGTATTGGGTGGCCCCGCCAGGGGCAATGGATCTATTAGATATGAGGTGTTCTTTGTTGTTCTTTGTTGTTCTTTATTTAAAGTGTTCTTTATGGAGTCCAACCCATATATATATAATTATATATATATATATATATATCGAGTTCAAAAATGAGGTCGAAAATGACAACTGACAAATGGAACTTGAAATCAGCAACTGAATGCAACCACATGCAACTAAATTTCTGATTTCAAGTTCCATTTGTCAGTTGTCATTTTCGACCTCATTTTTGAACTCGATATATATATTTCGAGTTAAAAAATGAGGTCGAAAATGACAACTGACAAATGGAACTTGAAATCAACAACTGAATGCAACCACATACAACTATTTATATATAGAGAGTTGAATGTGGTTGCATTTGATTGAATATTGCCCCTGGCGGGGCCCTGCAACCCAAAATCATCCCATCTTAAAAAAAAGTTGAATTTGGTTGCATTTGGTTGAATATTTGAATGTGGTTGCATTTGGTTGAATATTGCCCCTGGCAGGGCCCTGCAACCCAAAATCACCCCATCTTAAAAAAAAGTTGAATTTGGTTGCATTTGGTTGAATATTGCCCATGGCGGGGCCCTGCAACCCAAAATCATCTCATCTTAAAAAAAAGTTTAATTTGGTTGCATTTGGTTGAATATTTGAATGTGGTTGCATTTGGTTGAATATTGCCCCTGGCGGGGCCTTGTAACCCAAATCCACCAAAAACATCCCACCTTAAAAAAAAGTTGAATGTGGTTGCATTTGGTTGCAATCAAAATAGCACCCCACCTTAAAAAAAAAAAAAAAAAAAAGTACACAGGCGGGAAGGATGTGTCGGCAAGAAAGGGGGAGGGGGAGGGGGAGGGGGAGGGGGAGGGGAGGTATTTTTGCAATTTTGAAACTTAGTTGGGTAAAATTGCAATTAATTAAAGGAGATGGTATTTTTGAAAATAGAAACTTTAAAACCTGTATTTTTAGTAAATACCCAATTATTTATCAGTTACGTATGGAAGGATTTTCTCTATCATTTTTTAATAAATCTGTAGTTAAGAATGGAACAGAAATTCGAATGATTCATGAAATAGGCATTGTTTATCGAATTCACAACATTTAGATTAGTTGACCATCTGTAGATAAACACATGTCACGTTTTTATTTTGTATTAATTAATATGCTCTCCCGTGCAGAACGACTAAAAAATGGCTCTGGAAATAACATTTCCCCCGAATAATTTATTTATGTATGCAAATAGTTGGTGCAAATAATTAAGATATCAGATGAAATTTAGACCATATTTAACCTACATGTAAAAGATTGTTTTCTACCCCACAATTGAGTAAATTTCTTGGACATATATTAAAAAATTGAGATTACGACGTCGGAATGTACGTAACAGATCCATCTGAGAGTAACTGTTTGATTTTTATTTACCAATTTACTTAACCTTGCTTTTTTTACTTTTTATTTTTTTTAATAAGTAAGCTTATATTCTTTTTTAAGCTTTTAGTATTCTTGTTGAGTGTTGAAATCTACAAGATATATACCAGACTTTGGCAATTCAGATCATCGGATTGGATCAATCTCGAATCAAATCAACTTTCGGTTATTATAAATTTGAATATAGTTTGGATCGAATCGAATTTGATTCGATTCGAGTCCAATGCGGATTGAAAACGGATCAAATTTGAATTAAGAATGGATGGAATTCGGGTTGAATTAAAGTTTGTTTGAATCCTTTCAGATCATTACTAATTCGTTATTTTATTTTATGAGATTTAAAAGTACCTTTTTATTGAATATAATATTTCTAAAATTATGTATTTCTTCAAAAAGAGATGATTAAATAATTATGATACATTTGACATAAATTCACTAGTAGAAAACTGGCCTTTTACGTCGGTTAAATAGGTCTTTTACGTCGGTTAAATGGCGACGTATGGGCTGGCGACGTATAAGGTCAGAGTCTTATACGTCGGTTAAAAAGGCGACGTATATTGTACCCTTTTACGTCGGTTCTTCTAAACAACCGACGTATATTGTACCATTTTACGTCGGTTTTTCTAAACAACCGACGTATATTGTTATCCTTTTACGTCGGTTTCTCTAAACAACCGACGTATATTGTTATCCTTTTATGTCGGTTCTTCAAAACAACCGACGTATAAAGTCAAAGAAGGGCGACGTATAATGTCCAAAAAGCCGACGTATAATGTCTATGCTTTATACATCGCCCATGTGGGAACCGACGTATACTGTCCACAAAAATTAAAAAAAAAATTTTGTTTCTCTATGCCAATACCCAAAAACCTGGTAAACAATCAAAATAACCAACTTTAACAAAATTTTGTACAATGAAAAATCTACAATAATTAAAATTTCCCAATTCGAGTTGAACACAAATATAGATTAAATAACATAATTACTGTTATACACTTGAAAAAATACATCTAAAATGTTCACAAATTTTCAATCGAACGAGTCAAGCATATCATGCAAGAGATATTGTACAAGTAACACTGAGATAATGCAATAACAAAATTTAAAACTCTGCTCTTCCACACAAGTTCAACGAAAACTGTTGCTTCATCCAAAACTCCATCCATCTCTCCTTTTATACTCTCCTGCCACCATCTGTATAATTATCACTGGAAAAATAAGATATGATTAACAACATAAAATAGTAATTCAGAATTAAGATATAACTACTAAGAATAAATAAATAAACATAACACAAATTAATAAATAAATAACACAACAAGAACTTATACTAATATCCAGTCCACGAACAAGGCCAGGGATTTGTAATTCACAAAGTATATAATATGAAAAATCCTTTACTTAAGTTGCAGGCATTTCAGCATTTAACACTTTGACATCAGATGTATTTTGACATCAGTCTTATGTTACTCCTTAAAATGGAATCCTGACTGTGCCCTGTTTCCCTCACAGGACATGAGCACTAACAGGATCTAAATCAAATTCCCTATTTGTCCAGCTGTGACACCTTCAGTCACAATGATTGAATGTGTATCCCCACCCCTACCTCACAGCCCTTTAACGACTATACACCGACCAAATAGTTGAGATGATATTCTAAGGGTTACTTACATCTATGAAAAGCAACTTTAGTGAGCTTGGTCTTTAGGCATAAACTTATTACTTACGTACCAGCTAAGTAGTCAGTTGTGTAGACAAAAGATACACTTACATTTATCATGTTTCCTTCTTAGCGGAGCAGTTGCAAAACTTTTGGAAAAAAATTGATAAATTCCATATCAAACAAGAACCTAATAGTAAAGCTATAAAAATAGAAGGCTAGGGAGTAGGGTAAGTTCACAAGTCATACATACAGCATAGGATTCAGTTGACACTTGGAGAACCGTGAGAAACAAAGAATCTGCACTTTATTTATGTACTCGTTCACCAAAATTTGTTGTGCAGAACCTATGATTCTCACAGGTCCTCCAGTGGTCCAGTGGCATTTGAACCAAAGCCATACATACATATATATATATATATGCACATATAAGTATAAGATAAATATATCTGTGTGTATATAATTCAAGATAAGTACTATGAAGATAGCTGCCTCATTCATTAAAATATCAAATGGCAAAAATTAACCAAATAAAAGAATAAGCATATAAGCTAAGTAAAGTTTACAACCCCAAGAACACCATTAAAACGTAAATTCATTAGGCATCCGCTTATGAAATAATAAGGATCATATACATACATGAGCTCCAGCAGAGATGTGAAGATATAAAGGTTTTTCACCATCAGATGGTCCATTTGGTGGTCTATATCTATCCCTGAATAAGTGCATTCATACAAATTAAGACTAGATAAAATCTGTAACAGATAGTAGCTATGTTAATAAAACAGACAAGGCCACTAACCTAGTTATTACTACAGAACCTGTACACCTCTGGATCTGCAAGATGCAATATAAAACTTGAATCATATATATAAATATAAGATACCAGATATGTATATAAACTTTGATATATAAAAAAATAGAGAGAGCAGTTTTGTGATTTCACCTCCTCCTGGGTTTGTCGTTTGGTGAGTTTGTTCCGTATAGAAGACTCAGCATCATTTATGACAATTTCCCGAGCAATTAACTCCTCCTGCAATTTCGTCTATAAGAAAAGGTTGATAATTGTTTAGAAGAACATTATTAAAGTTAGCTCAAAAATATAGTGCACACTTCCATATTATGCCAACAAATTAGTAAGATATGCTACACAAACAACCTAACAATGAGTCAATGACTCAGAGTCACATCTACAATAGACAACTACTAAAGATTTATGACATCCCTACAATGAAATAGTTTTGTGATTTCAGTCTAGATAATTGTAAAAAAGCATACAAGCAACATCCACATCTAATTAGCTGCTAGTGTTTGGAAACACTCTGATAAAAGCCAGTTTTCAGTTACATACTTCTATCCATTACCAGTTTTTAGTTACATACTTCTACTAATCACACCAGTACTAGCAAATTATCATATAACGTGCTTTATTCCAGATAGGCATTTGGGAACTTGGGTTGACATCAAATTCATATGCTTCATAATCTTACCATTAAGATATAACACATGCATTTGGATTCTCCTCAGCACTGTGATCAACATATTGGTGCATAACAATTCTGAGTACCGCATTTCAACCAAAAACAATTCTGCTAGTAGTTTTTGCAAATCATCAGGTGAGAAACCGATTTCATCAACTAAAACATGATAGTGAGCAGGTCGCGATATTCCCTGTGAGTGTAACAATCACCAAAGTGAGTAGAGAAAAAATGAAAAGAAATAAGAATTAACTGATATAGCACATAACACCGTAAACATGCGTAAACATGAGGAATATGAATATAAAAAACACAGGTGATAGCAATTTGAATTAGGATATGAGATATACTTCTTTTAGTTGATAAGATTATTACGGAGTCAGAACAAAGTTACCTTGGAATTTATTTTCAGAAGAACATACAGAGAATATAAGTCAGTATCAGCATCCCAACCTTAAACATACGGAGAAGAGAATTAATAAGTACAAAAATGCAGCAAACGCGAAAAACATCGAAGAAATTGATTAACATCAAAGCAAAACTCGATCAAATTCATAATCAATCAGTTATTCCAGACCTAAAAACTCAATAAAATCCACAATTAATCAAACAAATTATCCGAAAACATCGAATAAATCGACTAACATCGAAGCAAAACTCGATATAATTCACAATAAATCACTGAATCGACACTTAAAAACTCGATAAATCACAATTAATCAATCAAATTAATCGAAAACTTCGAAGAGATTGAAACTTATCGAAGCAGATGAGAAAGAGGGAGAGAGAGAGGAACAGATCTTCGTGAGAAGGAAGAGTGCGGCGACTAGCGTTGAGAAGGAGGAGTGGCGTTGAATTTGGGGATAGCGTTGAGATGGATTAATTAATTAAATCCAGCGGTTCAAAGTGATCAGAAAGAAGCACAATCCTTGTGCTTCAATGTTACCCAATAATAATGTGACACGTGGCAACTTCTAATTTCTTTAATTTTTTTAAAGATTTTATACGTCGGTCATATTAAGAGCGACGTATAAAGTTGTATCATATACGTCGCCTTTTCTCAACCGACGTATAAAGTAGTATTATATACGTTGCCTTTTTCTCAACCGACGTATAAAGTAGCATTTTATACGTCGCCTTTTTTTCAACCGACGTATAAAGTAGCATTTTATACGTCGCCTTGTCCTCAACCGACGTATAATATGACCTTATACGTCGGCGTTTTCTTCAACCGACGTAAAAAATATTAAAAATTGACCTTATACGTCGCCTTTATGCGGAACCGACGTATATAACTACTTTATACGTCGCCTTTGGCCAGAACCGACGTATAAGAGGCGACGTATAAGGTCAGTTTTGTACTAGTGATTTTTCATTTAGTTTACGAATGGGTAAATATTGAATGAAATGTGCTTTTAATATATATAGTAAAACCTCTATAAATTAATATAGTCGGGACCGGAGAATTCTATTAATTTAGAGAGATATTAATAAACCGATAAATTAATAATTATTAATTTATAGAGAATTTTTGACATTAAAGAAAATTAATTTCTAATTATATACATTTAAACAGAATAAATTGTATAATTTATGTTTTATGCTTAATTTAATTAATTCAGTATACATTATTTTACAAATTCAATGATTACTAGTGAGATTTAAAGTAAAGATTCATGTATATTTAGATGATATCAAAGATAAAATAACATTTTTGGAATCTTTTGCATATAAAGAAGCACTCAAGACATAAAAAACATTAATTAAGAACTTTTTAATACTTTGTGAAAACACCACATTCGAATTTTTAGATGCAACAAAGAGGGCTAAGAATTAGTTTCATATAGATTCAAATTTTAAGAATTTTATAATCATATTTTACAAAAGGGTAATACATATATTTTTATGATTATAAAAGAATTATTAATTTATAATATTATTGGGACCATAAGTTTATATAGAGTTTTTTTAAAAAAATTATAATCTTATTATCTTATCGAAATTGATCAATTTTTGAACTGGTCCAAGTTGGGATCGGAGTAAATTATTAACTTAGAAAGATTATTAATTTATCAAGTAGTAATTTAATGAAGTTTTAGTGCACATGTTATTCTCTATAACCCGTTAAAATTATAACAACTACCTAATTCGTCATTTTCTAATTCAGATCTAGATCAGATATAGTATTTCGAGTCATATTCAGTTCGAATTATTTTATATTCGATTTTAATCGGTTTCGGTTCATAATTGGATGTAGTATTTTGGATTATTTTCAGTTAAATTTTCGATTCGAATATATTTCGGATCGAATCAAATTGGTTTTTGCATAATTATCAAATTTTTCAATTCGAATATAAAATCGATTTGATTCCAGAATTTCGGTTCGATTATTCGGATCCATACCTATTTTGCCAGGTCTAATATACCCTGGCTTGCTATAGTAACATTGACGTAAATTTGTTTTTATTACGAAGTACTTGGATAATTGGTTTCATTTCAATTAACATCACCAGGGCAGAGTCATTCTATGATCATATAAATATTGATCGACTTGATCTAAGTTATGAAATTCCTAAAACAAACTAGAATTAGCTACATCAATAAAGCCACAACACCACATCAGAAGATCAAGGGCTATTTCATAAGATACGTCAACAAAGCCACACTTTTGCATCAACGATAGCAGAATTCAAGCCCGCTGCCCAGAGAGCACCAGGTCTGAGCCTGAATAACAAGAATGCTGCAAATGTCGCTCTATCCTAAATAGCGGGAATGGTATTTTATTAGCGTTTGTTAGAAAGCAGGCAAACAAGGTAGCACACGCTTTGACTCGCTTACCTTGTACGCTTAATAGCTTTGTCGATTTATCGTCTCCTCCATTGTCTATGTTAGGGACACTATTGTCGGATGTTTGATTTTAATGAAATTTTCCTTTATTCAAAAAAAAAAACAATAAACAAAATTTAAAGAAAAAAGGAGGGCTTCATTTTTATTTACTCTACTATTAGTTTTATTGAGTAGCATCTCAATGGTGTTTTAAATTATATTGTAACATATTTAGATAACTTGATACCATTCCCGCTATTCAGAATAAAACTATATGATTATAACTTGGTACCTATATGGTAACATATAGATACCATTCCTAGTAACATATTTATTTTTAATATTAATAAAATACCATTCCCGCTATTTAGGATAGAGCGACAATGCCTTGTAAATATTAAGTATCATGATAACAAATATCACCTAATAAATATTGGCAAGGCATGCCTGCTGCTGCTAGTACGTGCAGCAGCTGGAAGTGGTGGTGGTGCCTTTGCCGATGCTGATGATGGTAGTTGCCCTGCTGTTGCTATTCCTGGTACTGTTGCTGGTGGTGCTAGTGCAGCAGCTGGAAGTGGTGGTGGTGCCTTTGCAGGTGCTGATGGTTGTGCAGCTGCTGGTCCCTCCTCCCAGTCTCATGTAGGAAGGAAAAGGGCAGGGAACTATTGCCCCAGTCAGCCGCAAATCAATGCAATAGAGGCGTCGCTCTGTGCAAATGGAAGTTATACAATAATTTGTGTGTAATATATATGTAGTCATGTTATGTTCTCATAGTTATTTTTAACACATTCCATTGTGTATTACTAGTAAATATTTCTGCAGCTTATAGATTCAAGAAGTTGGATGCTTACATTCAGAAGTTAAAGGGTAGCAGCTCCAAGTACATATTTAATATTAGGATTGCCTAAACATTTAATATGTTCCAAATTAGCTCATATACTTCATTGAAAGAAACGTTTATGATTAAAACAATGTTCAAATGTTTAAGAAGATAAACAAATTTCTGAATTCTGATCACAAGTTTGTCAGAATTATACTGCTCATTATTATTAGTAACATGTATATTACTAAACTGAATTTTCAAAAGAGAATGGATTTATTTTAGAAGCATATGTTTAATTGGTGACCGCAGATAAATGCAAATAACTATAATTGCAAGCAATCAAACTATATGCTAAAGTTGCAGATGAGATATATTGAATACACTGAATCATTGTTTAATGAAGTAAGATCACCAATTTAATTTTGTTACCTCTGTCAATTCCTTTGATATTTCTTTGTTTTGTTTTACAAGAGCGAATTTGAACATTTATTTAGGAGAACACACACTAATGAAGGAAGTTTTGTTTCAAGTAATTTTTCAAAGTAGGTTGACATCACACACTAATGAAGGAAGTTTTGTTTCAAGTAATTTTTCAAAGTAGGTTGACATCACTTCGGCCATAAATTTAGGATGCCATCTCGTAGTTGCACCTATAAGTACCCTTTGCAATAAAAGAAAAAAAACACATATAACTTCACTCCAACCATAAACTTGATGTAGATGTGTGAAACCCCATTTATGACTCAAGTGATATCAATCTACTTTAAAAAATTTGTGGGTGCTTTCCTAGAAAAATGTTATAAATTTGGTTGTGTGTAAAACAAAACAAAGAATTTACCAAAGGAATAAAGAGAGTACCGTAACAAAATTAAATTACTGATCTTACTTCATTGATGCACCATATTCAACATATCTCATCTACAACTTTGGCATACTCACGAGTTTGATTGCTTGCAATTATAGTTACATTTGTATCAATGGTCACCAAGCATATACTTAAAGAAATAAATCCATTCTCTTTACCAGAGTCTTAGTACTAGAAGAAAACCAACTAACCATTGTGGTGGTCGTTTACAAGACAAAATGGTCTGTTTCACAGGAACGATTTCTTCTTTCCATCTACTTTAGTGATGACCGTCCGATCATGTCTCGATCTGTTTTAAACCTCCGCTTTTTGAATTGGTTGGTTCTGTGCGGTCGGTTTTACCTGCTTATTTCTCTTGTAGTGTTTATAATTATCAGGACAAACTATTTTTACTTTATATCAAATTAATTAACTTTGCAAGTCAATTTATTTATGTTTCAATATATAATAATATTGCTAATCGATGAAGTTAAATGAGTTGAGTTAATCATTCCCTTTGGACTGTACAATATTGCGGGCAAGTACTGTTCTTCCTGTTCATTTTGGCTCTAGAAAACATTTAGAGGTGAATTCAATGAAAGTTAAATTCATATTAATCCAAGGATTTTATATTTTTTGGTTCGACCCATAAGATTCCTATTTCTCCAAGGATTCTATATTTTTTTTATTAAAATAATAGATTGTTAGAACTATTATAATTGTAATTTTTATTATAACTATATTCAGTTCACAAATAACGTATTTATCATAATCATGTACATTTTAACGTATATATCGGAATCATTTAATTTTTTTTCTCGATTTTCTTAAATAAACTTAAATAAAAAATATATAAAATGACCTTTATTAATAAGCAAATTCTTTGTAAATAACGTAATTTTTTATAATAAATTAATGATCAATTTAATTAAATTTTCTCGGGCCCTTATCATCTAATATCTTATTTGTAAGTGAAATCACGTTTTAAATTACTTACTTCTAGATTTGTGTCTTCTAGAAATATTGGAATTTTGATGTAATTACAATTCTTTTTTTATAAACTACTGAGTTCCATAAATATCGTAATTTTCTTTTGTACTTTTATCATTTTTATAGTATTTTTT
This sequence comes from Kitagawia praeruptora, assembly GCA_037693485.1. Taxonomy (NCBI): domain Eukaryota; kingdom Viridiplantae; phylum Streptophyta; class Magnoliopsida; order Apiales; family Apiaceae; genus Kitagawia; species Kitagawia praeruptora. Next base: position 22,980,978 of record CM075347.1, read on the forward strand.
AATGATAAATAAAATATTTCCTATAAAATTTAATAAAAAATGATCAATTTTAATAAATTATTTCGACCCGTGCTTCGCACGGGCTATCATCTAGTATAGAATAATATTGCTAATCGATGAAGTTAAATGAGTTGAGTTAATCGATGAAGTTAAATGAGTTGAGTTAATCATTTTGAATTCAATGAAAGTTAAATTGTTGAGTGTAACTTATACGACTGGTTGAGGGTGGAGGCATGCATCTATATATCAACAAACCAAGCAAGAGGCAACATGCATGCATGATCATTAGCCATAGAGGCATATATGTACAACTAGCTGGGTTATCTTATTAATACCAAATACATATATACGAAAACATCAGCAACATCTGTTGGAACCAGATTTCTGCCGGATAATCTCTTCATTCGGACCTGCAAAAGAAGAAGAATGCGAGGGTGTTGACCCCCGATTCACCTCCGGCGTAAGAATAAGTATTCCGGTTCTTTTAGAGAGATATAGGTAAAACATAGAGAGATTGTGTTTAGAGAATACTTGAGTTGTTCTCCTTCTCACTGGCCAGCTTCCTCTCTTATTTATAGTGTGGTAATGAATCATTAGGAGGTGGAAAAGATGGAACACTCATGTCCCACATTTTGAGGTGTCCTTTATTGATTGGACCGAAGCCACCGAAGGATCTCTATGTCTTGGATCCTTTTCTAGGTGTACAGTAATGGGCTTTCATATTTATATATGGACTTGATAGATGGACCTCCAACATGTCCCCGGGCTTCAATCGGGCTTTGCTAGAATGAAGGCCACCGTTTTTGGTCCATCTTCGGGAGGCTCCCTTTTATGTGTTTGTTGCCTTATGCTTTTTTGTTTTCGGCTTCGTTCGGCCTAGCATGATTTATGCATCTTGGGCTTCGTTCGGCCTAGCATGGTTCATGTCTCTTGGGCTTCGTTCTTATGCATTTTCGGCTTCGTTCTTATGCATTTTCGGCTTCGTTCGGCCTAGCATAGTTTTTTGTAGCTTCGGGCAATTAAATTGGCCTTAGCATTATTTTTTGTTTATGCGTCTTCGGACTTTGCCTAGCATAGTTTTTTGTTTATGCGTCTTTGGCCGTAACCTAGCATAATTGTGCATCTTCGGCCGTAACCTAGCATGATTGTAGTTGCTTTGGACAATTAAATTGTCTTTAGCATTATTTTTCATTTATGCGTCTTCGGTCAATTGTTGCATCTTCGGCCTTAGCCTAGCATGATTGTGCATATTGGGCCGTAGCCTAGCTATTACTGTCCTTAGCATAATTTTTAGTTTTATGCGTCTTCGGACTATTGTTGCATCTTCGGCCTTAGCCTAGCATAATTTAGCATCTTCGGCCGTAGCCTAGCATAATTTTAATTTTATGCATCTTCGGCCGTAGCCTAGCATGACTATTTTTTAATTTTATGCATCTTCGGCCGTAGCCTAGCTATTACTATCCTTAGCATAATTTTTAGTTTTATGCGTCTTCGGACTATTGTTGCATCTTCGGCCTTAGCCTAGCATAATTTAGCATCTTTGGCCGTAGCCTAGCATAATTTTAATTTTATGCATCTTCGGCCGTAACCTAGCATGATTGTAGTTGCTTTGGACAATTAAATTGTCTTTAGCATTATTTTTCATTTATGCGTCTTCGGTCAATTGTTGCATCTTCGGCCTTAGCCTAACATGATTGTGCATATTGGGCCGTAGCCTAGCTATTACTGTCCTTAGCATAATTTTTAGTTTTATGCGTCTTCGGACTATTGTTGCATCTTCGGCCTTAGCCTAGCATAATTTAGCATCTTCGGCCGTAGCCTAGCATAATTTTAATTTTATGCACCTTCGGCCGTAGCCTAGCATGACTATGCATCTTGGGCCGTAGCCTAGCATGATTGTGCATATTGGGCCGTAGCCTAGCATGATTGTGCATCTTGGGCCGTAGCCTAGCATGATTGTGCATATTGGGCCGTAGCCTAGCATGATTGTGCATCTTGGGCCGTAGCCTAGCATGATTGTGCATCTTGGGCCGTAGCCTAGCATGATTGTGCATATTGGGCCGTAGCCTAGCATGATTGTGCATCTTGGGCCGTAGCCTAGCATGATTGTGCATATTGGGCCGTTGCCTAGCATGATTGTGCATATTGGGCCGTAGCCTAGCATGATTGTGCATCTTGGGCCGTAGCCTAGCATGATTGTGCATATTGGGCCGTAGCCTAGCATGATTGTGCATATTGGTCCGTAGCCTAGCATGATTGTGCATCTTGGGCCGTAGCCTAGCTATTACTGTCCTTAGCATAATTTTTAGTTTTATGCGTCTTCGGACTATTGTTGCATCTTCGGCCTTAGCCTAGCATAATTTAGCATCTTCGGCCGTAGCCTAGCATAATTTTAATTTTATGCATCTTCGGCCGTAGCCTAGCATGACTATGCATCTTGGGCCGTAGCCTAGCATGATTGTGCATATTGGGCCGTAACCTAGCATGATTGTGCATCTTGGGCCGTAGCCTAGCATGATTGTGCATATTGGGCCGTAGCCTAGCATGATTGTGCATCTTGGGCCGTAGCCTAGCATGATTGTGCATATTGGGCCGTAGCCTAGCATGATTGTGCATATTGGGCCGTAGCCTAGCATGATTGTGCATCTTGGGCCGTAGCCTAGCATGATTGTGCATATTGGGCCGTAGCCTAGCATGATTGTGCATATTGGGCCGTAGCCTAGCATGATTGTGCATCTTGGGCCGTAGCCTAGCATGATTGTGCATCTTGGGCCGTAGCCTAGCATGGTTTTAGTTGCTTCGGACAATTAAATTGTCTTTAGCATTATTTTTCATTTATGCGTCTTCGGACTTTGCCTAACATAGTTTTTGGTATATTAGGTCGTAACCTAGCTGTCCCCAGTTTTTAAGGGACTTGAGAGTAATTAAGGTCCCATTCAGTTAGTGAAAAAATGTTTCCTCCCGTCCTTAATTACGTCATAGTAGCTTAAATACTAAAATAATTATAAGGACTCATGTTTTTATTGGTCGGCCCTAAACATGGGTCCGTTCATACGAAAAACTGTCCCTAACCGATTAATTGTTGATTGGGCATCTTCGGTCGTAACCTAGACGCTCCCGGTGAGGTTTGTAAGTAATTGAGTTCTCGTTCGGTCGGTGGAAAATATTCTCCTCCCGAACTTAATTATGTCCAAGTTGCTTAAGTACCACAGCATTTGTAAGGATGCATATTTTGTTCGGTCGGCCCGTAATGTGGGTCTATTTAAGCCTCATTGTACTAAACTACGTAATGAACATATTAGATCATGTAGTGTGCGTTTAATTGTACTTGGGCGAACCGAAACATATATAATAAAACAAAAATATAAAATTTGAGGCGATTAGTAAGCTTACTGATGGAATTGCCGAAGCTTGTATGTCCCCAGCTTAGCTTGATTCGCCATGAGACTCTTTCTTTTCTCCCCTTTGGGTGCTTTATACTCCTTATCTTTGGAGTCGGAAGTGGCAATAGTTCTCGTCCTAGCTCTTCGGGGGTGTGATTCGAAGTCTTTGGACTCATCTTCTTCCTTGTGCAATTTTTTATTTTATTTTATTTTTTTTTTTTTTTTGCAAAGCTCCCACTTTCGGCTTTGTCTTTGCTTCGGCCAAATCCCTTCGGTTCGGCCAAATTCCTTTGCTTCGGCCAAATCCTTTCGCTTCGGCCAAATTCCTTCCTTCGGCCAAATCCCTTTGCTTCGGCCAAATCCCTTCAGTTCGGCCAAATTCCTTTGCTTCGGCCAAATCCCTTCGCTTCGTCCAAATCCCTTCGGTTCGGCCAAATTCCTTCGCTTCGGCCAAATCCCTTCAAATTCTTTTGCTTCGGCCAAATCCCTTCGGTTCGGCCAAATTCCTTCGCTTCGGCCAAATTCTTTTGCTTCGGCCAAATTCTTTTGCTTCGGCCAAATCCCTTCGGTTCGGCCAAATTCCTTCGCTTCGGCCAAATTCTTTTGCTTCGGCCAAATCCCTTCGAATTCTTTTGCTTCGGCCAAATCCCTTCGGTTCGGCCAAATTCCTTGCTTCGGCCAAATCCCTTCGGTTCGGCCAAATTCTTTTGCTTCGGCCAAATCCTCTTTGGTTCGGCCAAATTCTTTTGCTTCGACCAAATGCTCTTTAGTTGGCCAAATTCTTTTGCTTCGTCCAAATCCCTTCGGTTCGGCCAAATTCCTTCGCTTCGGCCAAATTCTTTTGCTTCGGCTAAATTCTTTTGCTTCGGCCAAATCCCTTCGAATTCTTTTGCTTCGGCAAAATCCCTTCGGTTCGGCCAAATTCCTTGCTTCGGCCAAATTCTTTTGCTTCGGCCAAATCCCTTCGAATTCTTTCGGTTCGGCCCGGCCAAATTCCTTGCTTCGGTCAAATCCCTTCGGTTCGGCCAAATTCTTTTGCTTCGGCCAAATCCTCTTTGGTTCGGCCAAATTCTTTTGCTTCGGCCAAATGCTCTTTAGTTGGCCAAATTCTTTGCTTCGGCCAAATTTCTTCGGTTCGGCCAAATCCCTTCGCTTCGGCCAAATTCTTTTGCTTCGGCCAAATCCCTTCGGTTCGGCCAAATTCCTTGCTTCGGCCAAATTCCTTCGGTTCGGCCAAATCCCTTCGCTTCGGCCAAATTCTTTTGCTTCGGCCAAATTCTTTTGCTTCGGCCAAATCCCTTCGGTTCGGCCAAATTCCTTCGCTTCGGCCAAATTCTTTTGCTTCGGCCAAATCCCTTCGAATTCTTTTGCTTCGGCCAAATCCCTTCGGTTCGGCCAAATTCCTTGCTTCGGCCAAATCCCTTCGGTTCGGCCAAATTCTTTTGCTTCGGCCAAATCCTCTTTGGTTCGGCCAAATTCTTTTGCTTCGGCCAAATGCTCTTTAGTTGGCCAAATTCTTTTGCTTCGTCCAAATCCCTTCGGTTCGGCCAAATTCCTTCGCTTCGGCCAAATTCTTTTGCTTCGGCTAAATTCTTTTGCTTCGGCTAAATCCCTTCGAATTCTTTTGCTTCGGCCAAATCCCTTCGGTTCGGCCAAATTCCTTGCTTCGGCCAAATTCTTTTGCTTCGGCCAAATTCTTTTGCTTCGGCCAAATCCCTTCGAATTCTTTTGCTTCGGCCAAATCCCTTCGGTTCGGCCAAATTCCTTGCTTCGGCCAAATCCCTTCGGTTCGGCCAAATTCTTTTGCTTCGGCCAAATCCTCTTTGGTTCGGCCAAATTCTTTTGCTTCGGCCAAATGCTCTTTAGTGGGCCAAATTCTTTGCTTCGGCCAAATTCCTTCGGTTCGGCCAAATCCCTTCGCTTCGGCCAAATTCTTTTGCTTCGGCCAAATCCCTTCGGTTCGGCCAAATTCCTTGCTTCGGCCAAATTCCTTCGGTTCGGCCAAATCCCTTCGCTTCGGCCAAATTCTTTTGCTTCGGCCAAATCCCTTCGGTTCGGCCAAATTCCTTGCTTCGGCCAAATTCCTTCGGTTCGGCCAAATCCCTTCGCTTCGGCCAAATTCTTTTGCTTCGGCCAAAGCCTTCTTCATTCACACAAAAGTATCTCTATGTTCCCACAGACGGCGCCAAATGTTCACTACACCACAAATGGTCTATGGCAACACCCAAAAAAAGTGTTAAAAATGCTGAAAAATGTTACCATAGGATTTAAGGCAACACTTTTATCAATTTTGCAGGTGTTGGGAATTTGCATGTGGGCTTAGAGGTTAAGCCAACACATTTTGTCAAAACTATGGCAACATCAACATGATGTTGCCTTAGGCACTTATGCCAACATTTCATGCAAAATAGCAACACTTTTTCCGGTGTTGGCATAAAGTCTATGGCAACACTGTCTACTCAACACCAACACCCTTGCAATGTTGCCATATAGCATATTCCAACATCTTTGTCCCTCTACAACAACACCAGTTGATATAAATTTTCTGAAAATTTATATTTTAATTATTTTTTTGGATTTTGCTTTATTTGTGATATTCTTAAAATTTTCAAAAATACAATAAAAAATTAACGCAATTCAAGGTAAACTAAAATATAATTTAATAAATCACATTTACCAACTTTTATAAAACTAAAATATATCATTAATTCCGTTACAAAAATTTACTAATTACACAAGTCAAATCATTATACAATTAAATTTACAATTAAAATATGATACATGCTTTCTTCATGAAAAGGAATTCCATTGCAAGTTTGGTCGGGGTTAAATTTAACCAGACTAAAATGAATCATTGTCTTTGTCTCTAGTTATTGATTTACAAGCTAGGCAGTAGGCATCCATTGCAAGAGAAGTTGATGAGCACTAGCAACACAACAATATTCCATATTGAAGCTATTGATAATTCCCATTTCTCCATCTGAGGCAAAAGAAACACCAATGTATATAAGTATATTTAGATGTATAACATGAAACTAGCACGGTGAAATGAATACAGTTGATTCGATCCTTATTGACTTAATAGATTTCCTGCTGGAAAATGACAGGTTAAAATATTACCTTAGTATTTGAAGAAACTGGAGCAGAAGATGCCATGTAATTCTCTTTAATAATGTGTAGTTTTGTGATATAGTTGGGGAGGATAGAAGCAATCCCCGGGATAAAGCTGAGCATCCAAATGAACTCATTTTCTATCAGTTCAAGAAGCTGATTGTTGCAAACTGATATAATGAAAGTTGTCTAAAAAAAATAAGAGAAATCTTTATTAGCGCTAGTGACCAAAAAAAGTATTTGACGCTTGAGAAGTTAATGATTATTAATAAGGGCTAACTGAAAACATCATATATGCTATGATTATTAATAAGGGATAACTGAAATGAGCAACAAGAAAGTATTGAACAGCAGTGACTTGTTTGGAAATGCAGATCATTTGCTTAATAGGATCACGAACCTGTATGTGAGTCTTAACTATCGCCTTGCCAATCACTGTTGCTACAAAGAACTTCCACAAGGGAATACCAAATTGCCCACACATGATACCAACAAGGTCAAACAGAGGATTTGGCACCTGTGTGTATTCCACAAATGCAGATGCAGATACTTTTAGAGTGCAAGATTATAATGTGTAAGATGATAAAATTATAAGATCAAATAAAGGTCTGCAAGATATGATCATTCAGTGACAAAATTACTAGAAGCAATGGGATTTAATTCTTATGAATCTAGTTTAACTTGTGTTAAACTATCAATGGGATTTAATTATACACTGGTGCTAAGTAAATAATCATATATCATGACTCGAAGATCAGTAGCAGAGAGAATTAACACGAGAGTCGAATGCAAAAGCAATAAGAACTTACTTAAGAGTGGCTTCTGCACTTTCAACTGTAACTCTATCATAGGTGGCATCCCGATTAGGGAGGCCAAGATCGAAATACTTTATATCTAAATCTAGAAATGGAAATATAAGCGGCGAGAAGGAAAAAAACATTATAAGATATCTATGAAAGAAGGTGAAGAAGATTATAAGCAAGAATGATTATCTTCTCCTTGATTGATTTCCAAAAAACCCTTGTCATTTCATCACCTGCAGCATGTATCCCATTAAATAATAAGCATGCGAAACGAGTGCTTGCTTGTTATTCTTGTGCATTAAAAAAAATTAACTAGCCTTAAATGGAAATTGAAAACCCTAAACACCCATTATCAATCCTTTAAAATGAAATTACAAAACAATAGGATTCAATCAAACACCACTTTCCACCATCACCTACATTTCAATCACTTCATATACAATATTTCCGTTTCCACAATAACGGAAAAGGTCCTCTTTTTATAAAATACAAAGTAAAACAACACTTCCTGAGCTTAACATCATAGTTCCAGCAACACCCCCAACTCTCAAACTAACAAAGCCTCACACTTTCGTCTCATTAATCCCGAAACAAAACCAAACCCAAATTATCCACAACCTTTGCAAACACAAATATACAGTTCTAACACACATCAACAAATATTTTTTTTTGCCACAACTAAGCAATCAAATCAATAAAATCACAAAAAACACTAAACTTTCTTTTAAGCAAGGCATATATAAATACATAAAAATCATGTAGATACAAAAATACACAAAATTTAATCATGCCCATGAATTAAAAATAGCAACCCACAAGAATTTCAAGAACTATAGATACAGAGCATCAAGAACATACATACATACATACATACATACATATAAAAAAATAAAGAAGAAGCTAGTTACCATCCATTTCAACGATTGGTTTGGCCACTTTGATGACCGGAGAGAGATGGCGGAGAGAGATGACCAGAGAGAGATGGCGGAGAGAGATCGAGATGAGAGTGAGAGACGAGAGAGAGAGAGAGTAAGTGAATTAGATTTTGATGAAAGTGAGAAGTGAGAGACGAGAGAGAGATTTCTTATTTTTGTTTTATTTTGATTTCTTATTTTGTTTTATCAAATAATTAGAGCGGGATGTGTTTTTGTTCAGTAGAAGAGGGCTTTTTAATTTTTAGCAAAATTATAGCGGGATGTGTTTTTGGTGGAAGCGGCAAATTTTTTAACATTTTTTCAGGTGTCTAAGGCAACACCAATGCATGTGTTGGCATTGAGGACTAAAACTGCATCTAAGCCAACATGAAGGGCAACATCCGTTTTTGATGTTGGCTTATATCTAATTTATTCAATTTTTAGCATCTAAGGCAACATTTAACGTGGCAACATCGAATTTCAGTGTTGGCAAAGACCATTTGTGGTGTAGTGGTTGGAACCAGATTTCTGCCGGATAATCTCTTCATTCGGACCTGCAAAAGAAGAAGAATGCGAGGGTGTTGACCCCCGATTCACCTCCGGCGTAAGAATAAGTATTCCGGTTCTTTTAGAGAGATATAGGTAAAACATAGAGAGATTGTGTTTAGAGAATACTTGAGTTGTTCTCCTTCTCACTGGCCAGCTTCCTCTCTTATTTATAGTGTGGTAATGAATCATTAGGAGGTGGAAAAGATGGAACACTCATGTCCCACATTTTGAGGTGTCCTTTATTGATTGGACCGAAGCCACCGAAGGATCTCTATGTCTTGGATCCTTTTCTAGGTGTACAGTAATGGGCTTTCATATTTATATATGGACTTGATAGATGGACCTCCAACAACATCATAAAGATAAAGGAACGTTCAGTTTTTTTAAAAAAACACTGTTTAATACCATAGCCCAAATATCTTCATCTCTTCCTATTGCCCAGTTATTTAAACATATAATCGCAGGGAAGAATGTTCTAGAGTAGTGTATAGAAACATGTTCTAGAGTAGTGTATAGAAACATGTTCTAGTTGTTCTCCTTGAAAAATCTTTTGGAGAATTGGTCGTATTAGAGTAGTGTATTATTTTACATATAATTATAGTAAAAATAGGATTATAGGGTTGAAACCAAAATATGTTGCGAACCAAAAGTGGTACCGTTAAAGGGGTGTTCCTTGAAAAATCTTTTGGAGAATTGATCGTATTATTTTTTAATTGTAAATTATGATAAAAAAAATTGTATTATAATTATCATAGGATTTCAATTTTATTATTTTTTTTAAAAAAGGGAATATGATTCTAGGGGTGAAACTATTTTTTTAATTTAAAGTTGTAATAAAAGAATTATAATTATAATAAAATTTCTGTTTATTTAAAAAACTTCATAAAATTAGAGTAAAAATAGGATTATAGGGGTGAAACCAAAATAAGGGTGAAACCAAAGTAGGATTATAGGAGTAAAATATGTTCTAGTTATTAAACAGTTATCTTCACTGTTTAAATAACTGGGCAATAGGAAGAGATGAAGATATTTGGGAGGAACGTGCAATTATCTGAAACTAGCACTTTACTTCAGAAGTATGGTGCAATTCTAAGCTCCTAGAAAACTCATTTCTTTGCACCTCGTCAGCGACTGTTTCCTCCTTGAAGTAGCTACAATGAGAACAAAGAAAACACCATATTATCAAAATAAAAATGGAAATTAATAAAATGCAGGACATGACAAAACAAACCAAGTTACACATAAAGATATATACCCCAGTACAAGATATCCATCTCTGTCTCTGTCTCTCTCTACACACAATGCAGCTACAGAGTATCATATGTAAACATCTTATATGTATACAAATATTGCTTGTATACTTTTATTTAAATTTTTAATTTATTAAATTTTTAAATAATTATATAAGTAATTTATCATGATAACAAATATTGCATTACAAAAATTAGGTATCATGATAACAAATATTGCCTAATAAATATTGACAAGGCACGCCTGCTGTTGCTGTTTTTGGTAGTACTGCTGGTGGTGCTGGTGCAACATCTGAAAGTGGCGGTGGTGCCTGTGCCGGTGCTGATGCTGCTGCTGCTGCTGGAACCTCCCCACAGTCTCCTGCAGGAAGAAAAACCCGTCAAGGCCGGCTAATCAAAGCAATGGAAGCGTTGCTCTGTACAAATTAATGAAGGTTATACAATAATGTGTGTGTACATATATGTAGTAGTAATGTTCTGTTATGCTAGTTATTTTTAAACATTCCAATGTGTATAACTAGTAAAGATGCAGATGGTTCGGGCACTCTTGACCAGAATACAATGGAGTCATGTCTACTTGAGAAAACTGATGGTCCTAGTAAGCTGATGATTTGAACTCTAATTGTGATAATATATTCTGACCTGATAACTTAATTATATAATATTATTATTATCTAATCCAGGAGATTTTCCTGATCTCTCAATCAATGTGCTCGGTAACAATGAAGGTGGTGAACCTGGACCAGCTGCCATTGTAAGCATTGATACTGTGGAGAACGAAGAGAGTTTGCCTTTTGTAATTAAGCTTTCTTCGATTTGGAAAAATATCTATTCCAGTGAAACATACAAGAGATGACAGAGAAGCCACACTTCCGGCCTCTAAATGGACATATATGGATGAAGCTCGTGATGGACCGAGTTTGATCTATGTGTTCATTTAAAGGATGGAGGTGTGGCTTCTCTGTCATCTTCTTATATGCTTCAGTAGAATATATATTTTCCAAAGCAGAGATGCTTAACAAATGGCAAAGTCTCTTTGTTCATCATAGTACTAATGCTTACAGTGGCAGGTGAACCATATTCACCACCTTTATCGTTAGACACACCACATTGACTGAGATCATGTAAATCTCTTGGATCAGATAACAATCATATACATAATAAGATACCACATCAGAATATTATCATAACTGGAGTCAGCTTACTAGTAGTCAGCTAGTAATCAGCTATAAGATTATCGGTTTTCTGAAGTAGAGAGGACTCAATTGTATTCTCATGGTCAAATGGAGTTCCCCCAAACCATCTGCATCTATACGAGTAGTATACACAAAGAAATGTTTAAATATATAACTAGTACAGAACATCACTACATATAAATACACACACGTTATTGTATATATAACCTTCATTTGTACAAAGGGACGCTTCCATTGCATTGATTTGCTGCTGATTGGGGAGACTGGGAGGAGGGGCCAGCAGCAGCACAACCATCAGCACCGGCAAAGGCACCACCACCATTTTCAGCTGCTGCACTAGGACCACTAGTAGCACAACCTGAATCAACAACAACAGCCGTGCCATGCACATATATTATAAGGCAATAATTGTTATAATGATAGTCTATTTTTAAAATTATTTAAAATTTATACAAATTAAATAATTTACAAAAATTCATTTAGATCAATGCATATATAGATATTAGGAAAAGGGATTTGTATAAAAACTTATTCTTACATAGTTTTTTTGTTTTTTTAATTTGTATAAATTAATAAATTAAAAATTGTGCAAAAGAATTTGCAATCAAAAAATTAAATAATTAAATACCATTAAAGTTTGAAAACATACACAAATATCATATAACAATAGCAATAACCAAATAATAAAAATAAAACTATAACAAAAAAATTATTTAGGACTATATTAAAGAGAAACATATGTTTGTTTGGTCAGCACAACAGCTTCACTCCATTTCTCTTGAAATAATTGTTTATATACAAAAAAATATTGAAAAAAATTATCTTTAAACAAAAGAGTTTAGTTTTTTATTTTCATTTCATGATCCCCAAAAATAAAATGACAAAACTGAAACATTTATCACATTCAACTTATATATACATCAAAACAAAATGAAATACTAGAAACAACTTACATATATATCAAAACAAAATAAAATAATAGAAACAATTCAAAAGAATTGCAACAAACATACAAATTTAAAAAATATATATAAATTCAATAGTAGGATATGTTCCCACTCTCAAAAACATTGCAATGAATCATTTGCATATTCAAAGCAGGAGTGGTATCCCAATTCACATACATGTACATATATAAACATAAAAATATAATTATATAAGTGACACAGGTGAAGGAAACGACAAAGAAGATTGTGAGTTGGGAAGATAGCGGCCCATAGAATTTGGGTTAGGGTTTTATATTGTGAGTTAGAATGATAGCCAATTGATAGTATATATTGATAGTATATATAGTATACTAGCTCATGAAGAATGTTCTAGAAACGGGCTGGAGGAAATGACAAAGAAAATCTTTGTGAGTTGGAAGATAGCTGCGCATAGAATTTGGGTTAGGGTTTTATAGTGTGAGTTAGAATGATAGCCAATTGATATGTAAAGTATAATGAAATGTAATATGTAATGGAGGACATATATAACTCAACTAGCATAAAAGATAAATAATATTAACTCTATACAGGGATCGTGAAATTTGAAGAACAGACACCAACAAGCATCAAGTCGCTGAAAGAAGTTCATTAACATGATCAAGCCTCAGTAACATAATAAGATGTACAGATGATTCAGTTGAAGGGCCAAAAGATTTCATGTATTTGAAGATATTGCTGCAGGCTAATAAATTGGAATGTAACGAAGGTGTGAAGATCAAGATCAGTGATAGTCACTTGTGAACCAGACCAGTGCACCAAGTGTCAACACATACGGGAAGGATCAACACATTAATTCATAGAAAGAATTGCCAAAACCTATTGACGATCAAGGACAGACATAATATCTCAAGGTATTGTCAAAAGTTAATTTACTCTGAAAATTAAATAAGTAACAGATTAATTAATTATTTATAACAAAATAATTAAATTAATCTGGTACTTGAATTATTTTCTGAGGTGAATTAAAACAGCAGAATAAACAGAAGAGAGAAAATGAATAGTATCCAAAATCACTATTCATATTAATAGTAACCGAAATCACTATTCACGTGAATAGTAACCGAAATCACTATTCATATGAATAGTACTATTCATATGAATAGTAACTAAAATTACTATTCATGAATAGTACCCAAAAGTACTATTCATAAAGTAAGAAACATGTGAGGCCCACATGAATTAAAAATCAAACTTTGAAATTGAAAAAGAAGCAGAAGAATTGAATTCAGCATGTTTGTTGAAAAGGCGTGTTAGGCAGGCAGCAGTCAGCAGAAATATACGTAATCAGTTACGTATATTAGCTGCATAGTAACTTTCTAAAAATCTATAAATAGGCCTGTTGTATTACATTTCAAAACACACCTCAACACACAACTTTCTCTCTCTCTTAAATATCTTCTCTGTGTAAGCTGCTAGACAGTCCATCTAGTAGGAAAGCCGGCTTAGCCCGCTTTCAGGAAGTGTCGGATAGAAGGTCCTCGTGCCTAAACTATCCTTAGGAGTGTTCGAGTTTTTGAAGCTAATCCGTTGGATTAGAAGTTGTAACACCCCTTGGGTTTTTATCAGTTCAAAGATATTTTCCCGAACCAATTGTTTTATTTCGATTCAGTTGTTGACCTCATTTTTCACATCTCGAAAATCAAAATAATTTTTGAATAACGTATTCAACCCCCTTCTACGTTATTCCGGACCTAACAATTGGCATCAGAGCAGGTTGATCGATATACAGATCAGATCCGGTGTTGTACGCCACTGTTCATAGATATGGTACTGTTCACAGATACGGTACTATTCACATATACGGCACTATTCACAGGTATGATACTGTTCACAAATACGGTACTGTTCACAGATACGGTACTATTCACAGATACGGTACTGTTCATAAATACCGTACTGTTCATTTTGAGCCACTCTGTTACTATACAAAAAGCCATACGATCATGACAGAGAAAACACAAACTCCAACAACAAGCAGATATGAATCAATTAGAGTTCCAATACTCAGGGCATCAGAATATCCCATATGGAAGATGAAGATGGAAATGTTTCTGGAGGCTACAGATCCAGAGTACTTAGACAGAATCCATGATGGTCCACATAAGCCTACAAAATTGTCTGTTGCAGTTGCTGGAGAAGAACAGAAAATGATTCCAAAAGAGAAGAAAGACTACACTCCTGAAGATATCTCCTCTATTAGCAAAGATGCTAAAGTAAGGCATTTATTACATAACGCCCTTGACAATGTTATGTCTAACAGGGTCATTGGATGCAAAACTGCTAAGGAGATTTGGGATGCTTTGGAAGTCAGATGTCAAGGAACCAAAGCCATAAAAAAGAACAGGAGAACAATACTCACACAGGAGTACGAGCACTTTGACTCAAATGCTGATGAGTCATTAACAGACATATATGACAGATTCCTGAAATTGTTGAATGATCTATCACTGGTAGATAAGGAGTATAATCTTGAAGACTCCAATCTGAAATTCTTGTTGGCTCTTCCTGAGACATGGGACTTAAAGGCCACTACCATCAGAGACAATCATGATCTAGAAGACATGTCCCTTGATGAAATCTATGGAATGCTTAAGACTCATGAGCTTGAGATGGAACAAAGAAGCAAGAGGCATGGAAGCAAGACCAAGTCAATTGCTCTTAAAGCTGAGGAGAAAGCTTATAAAGAAATTGCTATGAAAAAGAGTCAATCCAAAGGAAAGGCTCTTATTACAAAGTCTGATACTGAGTCATCAAATTCTGATGATGACTCAAACTCTGACAATCTCACAGACTCTGATGATGATGGTAGTGATGCTGAGATGATACAACTTACAGCCCTAATGGTGAAAGGCTTTAAGAAGATGGCTTACAAGAACTTCAGGAAGGGAAAGAAGTTCACACGAAGAGATTCAAATTTTGACAAGAAGAATTTCAGAAAAGCTGAGGGAAAGGAAAGCAGGTCTGGGAAAGTCGACAAGTCCAAGATCACATGCTATAATTGTGGTGAGAAAGGACATTTTGCACCTGAGTGCAAGAGAGCCAAAGCTGATAAAAGTCAAGCTTACATCACAAAGAAGAAGGACTGGGCTGACACTTCAGACTCTGAAGATGAGGTGAACTACGCCTTGATGGCAAATGTTGATAGTATCTCTGAAGCTACTGAGACCAAGGTACCTCACTCTATTCTAGCTTTTGATACTACTGATATATCTGAGTTAAGACTCTTTCTTAAAAACTTGCATGTTAGCTATAGAGATCAGACTTTAGAAAATGAAAGAATAAAATCTGAAAGTCTAGACCTTAGAAAGAGAAATGATTATCTAGAATCAGAATTAGTCCAGATGTTAGAAATTCAGAAAGAGAGAGATGATGCTATTTTTGTTAAAACTGAATTATTGAAAAAGCATGCTTATCTTGAATCTGAACTTGCTAAAGAAAGAAACATTCTTAAAATTTGGACTAACTCTGGTAAGAAAACTCAGGATATCATAGACAATGATTGTTGGAAAGAAGGTCTAGGTTACATTGATAAAAAGAAAACTGTCAACCTAGAAGCTGAGACCTCTAAACCTGTATTTACTGAAAAGGCTGCAAAACCCAAAATTAATCATGTGAGGTTTGTACCAAAATCTGACAAACCAAAACCGAATAAAGCCAAATCAGTAGATATTAGTTCAATGTCTCAGAAACAGCTTAAACCCAAGCTGAAGGAGTTAAAAAGAATAAACAAGGTAAAAGAACCTAGGAAAAACAGAAATGGAAAGGTAGGCATCAGTAAAAGCAATAACTATATGCCTATTCCCAATGCTCCTAGGAAGAAATGTTATAACTGTGGAAGTCCTAACCATCTTGCTGCTTTTTGCAGGAAGAATAAAAATATAAACTCTATACCTCCTAAGTCAGGAGTTAAGAGTGGTTCAGTTAGGTTTAAGCCATAGAATCCTTGTTTTCACTGTGGCAGTATTTGGCATTCTATTTATACATGCAAAGAGTATCATAAGTTGTATTATGATTATTATGAACTTAAACCCTCTTTGAATAAATTCAAGATTGATTCTACATGTTCTGATAAAAAGAATGTTAGCACAAACTCTTATAAGACTTCTGCTGCAAAAGCTAACAAACTTAATAAGACCAAAGGATCCAAGCAAGTCTGGGTCCTTAAAACTAATCATTAGTGGTTTTTGTGATTGCAGGGTAACAGGAAAAATATCCTTGTTCTGGACAGTGGATGCTCAGGACACATGACTGGAAATAAAGCCCTGCTATCAGAATTTGTGGAGAAGGCTGGCCCAAGTGTTTTTTATGGAGATGGCAACATAGGAAGGACTCTGGGATATGGCAATATCAAACTTGGGAATGTCATCATTGAATCTGTAGCTCTAGTTTCAGGACTCAAACATAATCTACTAAGTGTGAGTCAAATCTGTGACAGAGGTTATCATGTGGATTTCCTTGAAGAACACGGTGAAGTTGTAAGCAAATCTACAGGAAAAGTTGTTCTGAAGGGATACAGGCATGGTAACATTTATGAAGCCAAGCTTTCAACAAACTCTGATGGCTCTGCAATCTGTCTACTGAGTAGAGCATCAATTGAAGAAAGCTGGGATTGGCACAAGAGACTTTCTCATCTGAATTTCAACAGCATTAATGAGCTAGTGAAGAAAGATCTTGTGAGAGGATTGCCCAAATCAGTTTTTACTCCAGATGGCCTATGTGACTCATGTCAAAAGGCAAAACAAAGGAAAACTTCATTCAAAAGTAAGACTGAATCCTCAATTCTTGAGCCATATCACTTATTGCATGTTGATTTATTTGGTCCAGTAAATATAATGTCTATTGGAAAGAAAAGATATGCTTTGGTTATTGTTGATGAATACACCAAATATACATGGGTATATTTCATGCACAAGAAAGAAGAAACTGCATCAATCTTAACAGAGCATGTCAGACAACTGGACAAAGGATCTAAGCATACAGTGAAAATCATAAGGAGTGATAATGGCACTGAGTTCAAGAATGTAGTCATGGAAGAGTTTTGTAAAGAAAATTGAATAAAGCAAGAATTCTCTGCACCTGGAACTCCACAACAAAATGGAGTAGTAGAGAGAAAGAACAGGACTCTCATAAAAGCTGCAAGGACCATGCTTGATGAAGCAAAGCTGCCAACTTACTTCTGGGCTGAAGCTGTGCAAGCTGCTTGTTTCACACAGAATGCTACACTCATAAACAAGCATGGTAAAACACCATATGAGATGGTGAAAAAGAAGAAGCCGAACCTGAAGTACTTTCATGTGTTTGGATGTAAATGTTTTGTTCTTAAGACTCATCCAGAACAGCTTTCCAAATTTGATTTAAAAGCTGATGAAGGAATCTTTGTTGGATACCCACTATCCACAAAAGCATTCAGAGTCTACAATCTGAGAACAAAAGTGGTCATGGAATCTATCCATGTGTCTTTTGATGATAAGAAGATAACAGGACTTGAAGACTTTGATGAACATGACCAGCTGAGATTTGAGAATGAAGAAATAAATGCGGATCTACAAAATTCTGATACTCTTTCAGACTCTATTGTTCAATCTATACCAGTATATCAGACAGCAGCACATGTTGAGGGGGAGCAAGTGAACGATGACCCCCAATCAAGTGAAGAAACATCTGCTGCTAATGATTCTTCAAACTCTGAAAGCAACAGCTCAGGAGGAGCAAACAATGATTTTGGATCTACTAGTCATCACACTCAACACAATTATAAACTTGGGGAATCATCAAGATCAAATCTGCCGAGACAAAGGGTATGGAGTAGAGCGCATCCCTTTGAACAGATCATTGGTGAACCGGACACGGGTGTACAGACTAGAAGAGCAACACAGAATGAATGCAATTTCGCAGGATTTTTATCTCAAATTGAACCTAAAAAGGTTGATGAAGCTCTTGATGATCCAGATTGGGTAACTGCAATGCAGGAAGAACTCAATCAGTTCGAAAGGCAAAAAGTATAGAAGCTGGTGCCAAGACCAAAAGATAAATCTGTAATTGGCACTAGATGGGTGTTTAGGAATAAATTGGATGAAAATGGTATTGTTACGAGGAACAAGGCTCGAATGGTAGCAAAGGGTTACTATCAAGAAGAAGGAATTGATTATGATGAAACCTATGCTCCAGTTGCAAGGCTTGAAGCAATCAGGATGTTCTTAGCATTTGCTGCACACTCCAACTTTAAGGTTTTTCAGATGGATGTGAAGAGTGCATTTTTGAACGGAGATCTAGAGGAAGAAGTCTATGTTGAACAACCCCCTGGGTTCGAAGACAAGGAATTTGAAGGTTTTGTGTACTTTCTCTTCAAAGCTGTCTATGGTCTCAAGCAAGCCCCTCGAACATGGTATGATACTCTCTCCAAGTTCTTACTTGAAAATGGTTTTACAAGAGGTATCATCGACAAAACTCTCTTTCATAAAAAGCATAAAAATGATATAATTCTGGTGCAAGTATATGTGGATGATATAATATTTGGTTCTACTAATGATTTGCTATGCAAGAGATTTGCTAAGCTAATGCAGAGTAGGTACGAGATGAGCATGATGGGTGAGTTGTCCTTCTTCCTTGGACTTCAAGTTGTTCAGAAGCCTGATGGTATTTTCATCTGCCAATCAAAATACATAAAGGATCTTCTGAAGAAGTATGGGATGGAAGAAGCAGCTACTGCCAAGACCCCGATGCCAACTGCAGTCAAGCTTGACGAAGACAAATCTGGTAAGTCAGTTGACATCACGAAGTATCGAGGTATGATCGGCTCTCTCTTGTATTTAACTGCTAGTAGACCAGATATTATGTTCGCAACTTGTCTATGTGCTAGATTCCAGGCTAACCCTAAAGAGTCACATCTTATAGCTGTTAAACGTATTTTCAGATACCTTAAGGGAACCCCCAATCTTGGGATTTGGTACCCTAAAGGAACAGGTTTTGACCTAATTGGCTATACAGATTCTGACTTCGCAGGTTGTAAGATTGATCGGAAAAGTACTTCTGGAAGCTGTCAGTTTCTAGGAAGAAGGTTGGTATCTTGGTACAGCAAGAAGCAACACTCAGTATCTACCTCAACAGCCGAAGCAAAATACATTGCGGCAGGTATTTGTTGTGCTCAGATCCTGTGGATGAGGAATCAACTTCAGGACTATGGACTCATGTTGGACAAAATTCCAATTCTATGCGACAACACGAGTGCCATTGCCAACAATCCAGTTCAACACACCAGGACTAAGCACATTGATATCAGGTATCATTTCTTACGAGAGCATGTCATGAATGGAACTGTGGTATTATATTTTGTTCCCACAGATCAACAAATTGCAGACATCTTTACTAAACCACTGGATGAATCCACTTTCTCCAGGTTAGTTGGTGAACTTGGGATGTTAAATCTGTCTAATTAATTTTGGATAATCAATAACTGCAATTTGTTATAAATTCACATGTATTTTAAATGTCCATATTTTTAGGACTTGTGAATTTACTTTGCATCCAGTCATCATTTTTTTATAGGTATCTCTATATTAATTACCACGCTTATAAATGCTATATTTTATGGTAATTAGTTAGTAAATAATTGAGTTAATTGTAGCATAATTAAATAAATATTTTATTGACATATATCAATTAATGATATTTTGTTAATTTTATGTCTATTTAATTGTGAGTTTATCTGATTATTGTGGATTAATTCTTGATTTACTGTGTGATTATTTTTAAATCCATAATAATTAGAAGTATTATATGTGTATGTGTATAGACTGATAGGTTTCGGCGATAAGATGTTTTTTCGGCCGACAGGTTTCGGTGATAAGATGTTTTTTCGGCTAATTAGGTGAGAAATTATTGAGCGATGTTATTTTTCAAACATAACCTGTCACTATTACACCTAACCCACTAATACTTGAAACCTTATAAATGATGAGTTTTTGTTTGTGTTTAACATCATCAATTTTCAGATATACATAGCATATACACACAATTGCTGAATATTTTAAGCTTTGACCGGAAAGATATCTCAATCTAGTTGGTGGTTTTTAGAGCGGATTTCATATTCTTGTTATACGCACTAACCCTTGTTTTTGAATTTCCTCAAAGTTTTTGAAAATGGCATTGCAGGGAAGCTTTTTAATTGCTAAAGTTAATCCTGTTTCTATTCAGCAAATCGAAACCATTCAGGATGAGCAATTTCGGGCTTGGACAGAATTTCTGAATGAACATTCATTAATCCGTTATGCTTTAGTTACACAGGTGCAGCTTAACCATGATGCATTGTGTGAACTATATTGCAGTGCGGTTAACACTTCTGGACAGGACGGGTGTGCATTCACATATCGACTATTTGGTAGGTCGATTAGGGTCACTGAACGAGATGTTAATCGAATTCTTCATTTTCCTATGGAAAATCTCATTTCTGATCCTACACCCGAACAGATTGAAATGTTCTTTCGTTTTATAAGGTACCAAGATGGCAATTTCAATACTGGTAATCTTTCTAGAACGTTTCTAACCCAGTACTGGAATTTCTTCTTTCACACTCTTAACCATGTTTTTTCCTCAGATAGAACAAATCAAGATCGAATTTGGGTTAGGGTTTTATATTGTGAGTTAGAATGATAGCCAATTGATAGTATATATTGATAGTATATATCGTATACTAGCTCATGAAGAATGTTCTAGAAACGGGCTGGAGGAAATGACAAAGAAAATCTTTGTGAGTTGGAAGATAGATGCGCATAGAATTTGGGTTAGGGTTTTATAGTGTGAGTTAGAATGATAGCCAATTGATATGTAAAGTATAATGAAATGTAATATGTAATGGAGGACATATATAACTCAACTAGGATAAAAGATAAATAATATTAACTCTATACAGGGATCGTGAAATTTGAAGAACAGACACCAACAAGGATCAAGTCGCTGAAAGAAGTTCATTAACATGATCAAGCCTCGGTAACATAATAAGATGTACAGATGATTCAGTTGAAGGGCCAAAAGATTTCATGTATTTGAAGATATTGCTGCAGGCTAATAAATTGGAATGTAACGAAGGTGTGAAGATCAAGATCAGTGATAGTCACTTGTGAACCAGACCAGTGCACCAAGTGTCAACACATACTGGAAGGATCAACACATTAATTCATAGAAAGAATTGCCAAAGCCTATTGACGATCAAGGACATACATAATATCTCAAGGTATTGTCAAAAGTTAATTTACTCTTAAAATTAAATAAGTAACAGATTAATTAATTATTTATAACAAAATAATTAAATTAATCTGGTACTTGAATTATTTTCTGAGGTGAATTAAAACAGCAGAATAAACAGAAGAGAGAAAATGAATAGTATCCAAAATCACTATTCATATGAATAGTAACCGAAATCACTATTCACATGAATAGTAACCGGAATTACTATTCATATAAATAGTACTATTCATATGAATAGTAACCAAAATTACTATTCATGAATAGTACCCAAAAGTACTATTCATAAAGTAAGAAACATGTGAGGCCCACATGAATTAAAAATCAAACTTTGAAATTGAAAAAGAAGCAGAAGAATTGAATTCAGCATGTCTGTTGAAAAGGCGTGTTAGGCAGGCAGCAGTCAGCAGAAATATACGTAATCAGTTACGTATATTAGCTGCATAGTAACTTTCTAAAAATCTATAAATAGGCCTGTTGTATTTCATTTCAAAACACACCTCAACACACAACTTTCTCTCTCTCTTAAATATCTTCTCTATGTAAGCTGCTAGACAGTCCATCTAGTAGGAAAGCCGGCTTAGCCCGCTTTTAGGAAGTGTCGGATAGAAGGTCCTCGTGCCTAAACTATCCTTAGGAGTGTTCGAGTTTTTGAAGCTAATCCGTTGGATTAGAAGTTGTAACACCCCTTGGGTTTTTATCAGTTCAAAGATATTTTCCCGAACCAATTGTTTTATTTCGATTCAGTTGTTGACCTCATTTTTCACATCTCGAAAATCGAAATAATTTTTGAATAACGTATTCAACCCCCCTTCTACGTTATTCCGGACCCCCTTCTACGTTATTCCGGACCTAACATGATAGTATATATAGTAGCTCATGAAGAATGTTCTAGAAACGGGCCTTCTCGTGGGCAATGTTGCGTTCGGTCCAATATTAAATCTTTCTTGGGCTCTTGTAAAAGATATTTATAAACTTCAACTAGTTTTTATAGATGTAAAATGTTATTTCATAATAATGATATATAATAATAATGATAAATTACAATAAATTATAGTTTAAGATTAAATAAATTAATTTGAACGAATAATATTAATAGAACATTTTTTTATATATTATAATAATTTGATCAAAGATTAAATAATTTAGAACATTATTTTATATATTATAATAAGTGAGCATATATATAAAGTATAATAAACGTTAATTTTTTCATTTATTTTAACTTTAATTAATTGAATATATTTTCAAATGTTATTAATTCAAGAAGAACACAAATACTGAAATAGAGACCAATTTTATAAAAAAAGTTAAATAAAAAGAATCAAACTTGAAGAAAAATCACGTTCAATATGTATTTAAATTAAGTATTTATAATTAAAATTTTAAAAAGAAATAAAAAGATTAATTTAACTAATATCCAACTAAACAAAAATGTGGGTCTAAAATTTAATAAATCTTGATTTTTCTTATTTATTTTAAATTTAATTTAATTATTTAAAATAGTGAATATTTAATGAAAAATTAACTATGTAAGCTAATAAATTTTTAAAAAATCAAGGAAATATTTAAATTTGACTAATATCATATTCAATTTATATTAAAAATAACATCAAAGGTAAAGGTTACGGTATCATATTTAATATATTTAATTTACATTAAAAATAGCACCAAAAGGATTATGAATTAAGTTTTGTGATAAGATCGCTATCAAGTTTAATACCATATATTACATGTTATCAAGTAAAATTATATATTTTTAAATTAATCCAGTATAAAAAATAATTAATAAATTATATTAAAGTAGTATTTACACAAAATATATAATAACTTAAACAAAATACTAAAAACTAAACACTAAGAAATGAAATTGAATAACAAAAAAATATATGAAAACAAATTATTCGTTTAGTAACACAAAATCATATGAAAGATAAATTGTATATTAGAAAAATATATCTAACATGTACTTTGTAACAACTTATACAAATGAATTGTAACAACTTATTCAAATGCATCGTTTTAATATGATTATATCAAAAAAAAAATTAAAAAATAATAAAAAAATGTGGAATTTTATGTCCTAAATGTATTATATGTTATGTCTTTTTCTAGTATAAGTGAATTATGAGGAGAGTTTTCTGTTCCTGAAAAGGGATCTGTTCATGTATATATAAACACCACCGGGATCTGTTCATGTATAGATAAACACGATCTCTTCATAGTTATTTGTTTGTTCCATGAATTATAGGGAATTGAATACGGGTGAAATTAAAAAAATTAAATAGATAAATAAATAAATATAATTAAAAAGTTTTATTTAAATATAAACTTGTAAAGAATTGAATGATAAAAGTATATAACAAATAAACGCTATTTAATTATGTGGTTATAGGGAATCGATTACTTCCAAATTTAATAAAATAATACGTTTTGCAATGTTTAAGGTTGCAGAACACATATGATTTTTAAAATTTTTAAAGAATTTTATTTAAAAAAATACATAATTTTTAAGATTTTCATTGTAAATATAATTTTCATAAAATATTATTTGCAAAACATAACGTTTTGTAATGCTTTGATTCCAAAACAGGTATGATTTTTAAAATCTTCCATCAAATAGTGGTTTTCATAGAATTTGATTTTAATTTTATATATATCATTAAAAGTAATATTATAATTGTTTATGTTGTAAAGTGATGAGATAACTCAAGTGCTAAGAACTTATTTACTGTCTCTAAGGATTCTAGTTTTTTTTTTTGACAGAAATGACATATTCATTGATGAAAAATAACAGAGAGATGATAAAAGCTCATCATCTAATCGAAATGTATGCAGAGATTCCCTCTGAGGTTTAGATAATAAAACCTTTATATCCACCAAAAAGGCCTCGTTAAAAACCCCACAAGAGCAAAATCCTGTGGGAAAAAAACTCAAATGGGAAAAAAGAGTGCCCTATTAATTATATGAATTATTTACATCACAAAATCCAAAATTCTGCCTCCGTCCATCTTTTCTTTAAAAACTTTTTCCGCCCAAAGAAACAACATTCATCTTCTCTTTACACTTCTTCCCATCCAAATAAACCTGAAAGATCACCAAAACAACCAAGACAAATAATGTAACACCCCCAGATCCGGGGTAGGGTCGTTACGGTCTCACATTCCATGAATAACACTTGACTTGAGTCCAAAATAAATAAGTAACATGTTGTGACCCCACAATAATATCCACTCACACACACACACACAGTTATAGTCCCAGAGATGAAATTGAAATAAGTCTCACATTACGGATTTACGAATAAAAGTTAATACAAACCAAAAGGATAACATCATAAGTTTAAAGGTTTTGCCGTTGATTAACATTATTGATACATATAATTAAACTGGTAAACCAAAGGTTACTGATCTATGCTACCTCAGCAATGGCAGCAATGATATCAGCGGGTAGTCCTGTGGGGCGGGTAACCTGCTTGCGCCGAGTGCGCTTGACGCGAGCCATTAGCCCTAGTTGTTGTTGTGACATAATAAATAAGCAAGGGTGAGCAATAGCCCACCAACAATAATATAACTGCACAATAATATATATGACAGCTCAAAAGTATATTTTGAAACCATATGCCATGCATTAGCGAAAATAGTGCCAGATTAATATAAAGGATGAAGTGACAAGGTAACTCAAAACATATATATTTCGTGGAAACATCTGCTAAGTCAAGATAAGCAAGATAGCATCATTTTAATAAAATAGGAACTTGCAAGAAAGATATTGCAATTCCAGTTTCAAACACTTTTCAACTCTGTCAACAATGATGATATTGTAGAAAATAAATAGATTATGGATAGTGAACCAATACTGGAGTATGTCGCGCCAGATGACACCGCCTTACTATGATCAGTCGTAGGTTGTGCATCTCAAGATATGTTTCTCTACATGTAGAAGGAAGAACATATGGACACCACCATACGCTGGATCTCCCTAGCCAACGGTTGGGCATAGATGGGACCGGCGCCACTCGGACCCTATTTCAAGGATGGACTGTCCCACAGCCTCTTACACCGATTTTCAATGATGGACTGTCCCACAGCCTCTTACACAAATACTCCTAGTTCGAGTAAATCCATGATTCTGAAACGTAGAGCTCGTCCCCCTTTCCCCAAGTATAATACTTGTTGATAAGACTCCACAAAGTAGTCGTATCTAGTTGGAAAGGAAAATTCACCAATATTTCCCAAGCTGCTACTTGTTAATGGATACCAACTTGTTCCAACATTCTTACCCCTCGAATAATGAGTGGGTACACAAGATTCAATGAATAATAGCAATCAAGTTGCAAGTGAAAAGAATAGTTTCGAAAATTTATGACCGGGTAGTCACAAGGTAAATAACATTTCTCAAGTAAGGTTCCCTTATAATAGAATCGAAAGAAGAATGGAGTTACTAAGAACCTTCCTTGATAATAATATAATAATAATAAGACTCTGAATTAATTTACATAATATTTGAAGGTCGAAGATACTATTTGAATGGAGTAAATCGTTTTTGAATCGAGTTCGAAGAATTAAATAAATACTCCAAGAATATTTATTAAGTCATAATTATTGGAAGAGCATTGCTCGAAATAATCTTTTAATAAATATTCCTAATAATATTCATTGAACGAATAATGAATATTCAAGTGAATAATAATATTTATTGATGAAATAATTATCAAATGGATATTTGAGATAATATTCATTGAATAAATAATGAATATTCAACTTAATAATATTTATTGAAGAAATGATTATCGAATGAATATTTAAAATAATATTCAATAATTGAATCAACCTTAAATGAATTTCAAATATAATATTTATTGACTAAAGGGAATATTTAAAATGATATTTATCGAATAACTTGAGTTTGAATCAATGTTCAAAATAATATTTATAACATAAATAGAGTCTGAATGAATATTCGAAATAATATTCATTGAGTAAATAACTTGAATGAGGGTCGAAATAATATTCGAATATTAAATCAACTTTAGATGAATATTAAAGATAATATTCATCGAATAAATAAATATCAGATGAATATTCCAAATAATATTTGTCAAATAATCTCCACGGAATATTCCAAATAATATTCGCCAGATAATAAATGGAAAATATTTACTTAAATATTTTTCTCTGAAAATAATATCAATATATCAAGAAATACCGACTCCCGGTCTATAATCAAAGAATAAGATTCATATGCCCCTCTAAGGGTCTTATCAATATCCGGCTTATAACTGATATAATAACTATCTAGCTTATAAGCCAACAATAATTCAGTGAACAAGTATATCAATATGACTTTGAAAGTAGGCATGCATGCTATGACATATGTATAACATAATCAATTCATATATATATATAGGCTAGCGTTCAAATAAAACCAAACTTAGAATAGAAACTAGAAACCTACACTAAATAAATTATATTTCATTTATTTTAATGGCCCCGCTAGGGGCACTTTCACAAAAAACTTATAAAATTCTTGGCTTTATTCAACAAAAATATTAAAAAAAATTAAAAAAAAATTTAAAAAAAAGTTACTGTTCACATGCCACGTCATCACGTGAACAATAATTTTTATTATTATTATTTTTTATTTTTTTTTAATATTTTTGTTGAATAGAGCCAATAATTTTAAACGTTTTTTTGTATAGGGGTACCCCTAATTTGGTCATTAGATTAGCTTGAAATATTTAATTTAGGTTTAGTTTCTAGTTTCTATTATAAGTTAGTTTCTATTAGAACAAGACCATATATATATATATATATATATATATATATATATATATATATATATATATATATATATATATAGGGACGCCTTCTACAGCCACAGTTGGATATAATCTAATATCCAACCAACCCATCTATGACCATCCAGTAAACTAATGCACGGCTAGGATTGGAAAATCTTACGCTATATAATATAGCGTATTACGCTATATAATATAGCGTAAGTATATACCAAAATTCCTCCGTTTCTAATTTGATTTTTTCCGTCAATTGGTGAGATATTTTTGAAATCCGACTTCACTATATTTTTCTACATCTCACAACGATCATTTTGCATACCATATTTGATATATTTCGACATAATTTAAATGGGGGTTTTGAAAATTTTAACTTACGCTATATAATATAGCGTAATACGCTATATTATATAGCGTAATACGCTATATTATATAACGTAAGTTAACCGATCCCTGACCGTTGATTATACATTTTAATGGTATAAGATGGGTTGGTTAGATATTAAAAACTATCCAACTGTGGCTGGTGACCAGTTTCCATATATATAAATATATATATATATATATATATATATATATATATATATATATATATATATATACATATATATATATATTATCACAACAACAGCCTTTAAAAAGGGGATTTGAAACTTACCTGGGAATCGAGTGCGGGTGAAGGTAGTGGTAGCGTGTCCCGGGTGATCAGCCTGGCAATCTATAAATAGCCAAGGTATTCGGGATTAATCACTTAACATATTTAAAAAGGCTAAGGATAATCTTTCTTAAATCGAAACACGTTTTCGAATTATCTCGTTATACACCTCTTAGTGCAATTTCCTTTATTATCCTTATGACCCGACATTTGTCCGCTACTAAGACACGTCACCATAATTACACTTGGTATATACTGTTAGGTCGAATACACAATAAGTAATCAAATACTGTATGAGTAACTTAACAAGAACACACTGTTTAACAATTAAAAACTGTTTGGAATTAATAATTCCTCTCTCAGTGATGTAAATATCACAGAGAGCTGCTTAGGTTACAATCAATGAATTTCTCAATGTTCGATTACCCTTCTAGGGTTAACCTAACTGTATTTATAGAACATACAGCTTCGTACAATCAGTAACTGATTCTCCTAAAATCAAGCTATACAATTGATATCAATCACGATTGCTCCAGTCTTCCAAGTCAACTCAATCTCTTTGACAGCTTTCCAATCTTCAAAGATATTGCTTCCATATTCATCTTGAAATAATCTACAAACACTATTGACTCTTCAGACAATACCGCTACAGAGTTTAACAACCTCTGTTGCGCTTCCAGTCAGTGTTTAACTAAACTCTGACTGCTTCCAGCTAAACTCTGTTTTCTGACTTTAGCTTCCAAACACTGTTTTCATCAATCATTTCTAACAATCTCCCCCAACTTGTCCATTATCAAAATATACAAGTTTACAGTAAATGATGATGTCAAAACAAATACAAAATTTTACAGTGTTTAATATACAAACAGAGTTTAAGCTATTACTTAACAAATTCTACAGAAAATAAGAAAATTCTTACAGACTTTAATTTCTAATCTCTTGCAGATCAGGCATTGTTCTGAGATAGTCTATAAGCAACCTTCTTTCAGCATTTTCAAGCTCTATCTGCATAGCTTCTTTGATTTCTCTCAACTGAGGATCATTCTCATCAGTTTGATAGATAGCAGCTCTAAGATCGTAGATTTTGTTTCTTCTCATTTCATTTCCCAGCCTTATGTATTTCACTTCCTCAGATTTTACATTGAAATCCAGAACAGTGATTCCAAGATCAGTCTTCAGTTTTGTAGTTCCCTTCTCCATTTCAATCAGATTGCCATTCCAATCTCTGTATTTAGGAACATACTTGCTGTTGAATTTCATTTGCCTTCTTGCAAGGTTTTGAATCATTCTTTGTTGAAGCACATTTGCAACTAACTGACCTCTTTGATTTCTCACTCTGAAAATATATAGGACATATTCAAGTTCTTCAGCATACTTTAATTCGATATCCTTTTCAGAGACTTTAAATACCGTTCCATCAGCCATGAAATATAGCAAGAAATCCTTTTCTAGACTCTTCTGATATACAAGCTGTACTGACTCCAGTTTGTCCAAACTCTCTTGAGTGACACCACGACCTGGAACAGACAGTGAAGAAGGATCTCTAGGACCAACATATTGCCTTTTATCTCTGTGTGAGCCTATACCTTCTTTGTTGTATCCAACTTTACCAGATAAAGCTCTACCATCAGTAAAATCCATTGGAATTGTAGCTTCTAGTCTTGGATCATGAGGAGCACCCCTCTTAAATGTTGATTTCAACTGAGAAGACAATAATGGTGTGGTCACAACTTGTGCAGCAACAGAGGTTGTGTCTTCATTCTTCTGTACAACATGTGTATCAACAGAGGTTGTAACTATACTTTTCAGCTTTTGCTTGGCTTCTGCATCTGTTGGTTTTCTGAATATTTGCATTCTTTGATTTGTACCAACAGGTTCTTTGATTTGAATGCCTTTAAGAACAGGCTTTGCAGCTTCAGCAACTTTCACATTCTTCTTTGCTTTTACAGACTTTAGAGCTTTCAGATGCTTTTCTTGTAAACTCTTCTCTTCAGCTTTAGCATCTTCTATGGTCACTCCTTCTGCATTCTCTTCCATAAAAAGCTTAACAGCTAACTCCTCATCAGTCTTTGGGTTTGATGTTAATTCCAAACTCTTGGTCTTTGAAGTACCTTGAGTTTCAGTGTTTATTCCAACAGACTGTGATTTAAAAGATTTGCCAGATCTCAGAGTTTGCTTTTCAGAGTTTAAGACCTTGCTCTTTTCACTTGCCCCACCATCTCCAGCATCATCCTTTTTAGTCAGAGTTTGAGAAACTTTGCATTTTGACTTAGCAACTCTCTCCCCCTTTTTGACATCATCAGGAATAAGGATTGATGTAATGAGCTCCAAAGAATTAGCAATGGAATCAACCTTAGCAAATAAAGCAGTCTGATTTTCTTCAACTTTTCCTAGCCTGGCAAAGAGAGTGTCTTGGACTTTAGACATCTTAACAGCTTTTATTTTAGACTCTCTATCCATCTTCAATTCTCTTGACTGAATCTCAGTCTTCAAGGAAGCAATTTCTTGTTTAGTTTCAGCAAAATTTCCTTCCAGAGTCTTGACTTGCACCACAGTTGCCTTTAAACAGGATAAGATTTCTGGATTTGAAATTTGCTTTGCAGTTTGCTTAACAAACTCAGATGCTCTTCCTTTTGGAAAAATGCAATCTTGTTTATACCAATTTTCAGCAGACTTAGCAAGATGCTCTACTTCAACGGCATGTGATGGACAAGGCTGATCAAAAGGTGTATGTTTATTATCTGTCTGTGCAGGTGCACTCACAAAAGAGTCAGAGTTTGCACTACTAGCAGATTCATCTTCAGCACTTGCATCCTTAGATTGATCATCTTTTAAAGAACCACTGTGCTGAGCAGTGTCAGCCACAGTTTCTTCAATAACTGCTGCAACCTTTTCAATAATCACCTCATGTTGCACAGGCTCTGCAACAGAGTTTGCCTTTGTAGCTTCAACAGACATGGATTCAGAAATTATCTTTGTTGCCTGATCAACTTCATCACCTTTGTCTTGAATTGGAGAAGATACCAGCTCTGTGGGTGATGCTGCAGCTTCAGGAACATGTACTGCAGGCTCATCAGCTACACCAGGAGCTTCAGTATGAACAATAGGTGAGATAGAATCAGAGAATGGTTCAAATGAGTCAAAAATATTATCCATTGGTGAAAGACCATCTCTGTTATCCTCTTCTACAGGCATTTTATCCTCTGTAGGCATTGGAACATTAACATTATCCTCTGCAGGCATTTCAACCTCTGCAGGTATTTCAACTTTGTCAGTGATAATATCCTCTGCAGGCATTTCAACCTCTGCAGGTATAGCAACATTCACTGTTATCTCAACAGTAGGTGTTCGCTGTGAAACCACCTCTGAAGCTTCAACAAGATTCTCTTCATCTGAATCAGAAAGAATTAATCTCCTTTTCTTGATTGGAGGCACCACATTCTCCTCTTCATCTTCACTTGAGCTCTCTCTTGGTGGTGAAAGTGAAGGTCTGTTTGCTTTCTGTTTCTTCCTTCTGGTATAAACAGCTCCAGGTATTGTTTGTTTAGCCTTTGAGTGTTTAGTGTTTTGGGCAGTGTGTTTCTTTCTTTTTGGCTTGGTTTTGGGTTGTTCAGTAGGTGCTGGCTCAGAGTTTAAGGTTTCAGTGTTTAAGGTTTCAGTGTTTAATGATTCAGTGTTTAAGTTTTCAGTGTTTGAGGGTTCAGTGTTTAAGGGTGGAGAATTTATTGGTGGAGAGTTTATGGTTTCTGTTTGTGGTTGATGAGATGTAGTAGGTACAGTGGGTGTGGGTGTTGTAGGTGTTGGTTCAGAGTTTATAGTGTCTATTGGTTCAGGCATTTGTTGTGGTGATTGAGAGTCTTGTGGTTGGTTTACATAGTTCTGTAAGGCTAAAGGCATAAACATCTCAGGTATTTGCTGTTTAGTGACATCTTTGTTTGTCAAATCAGAAAACATTCTCTTAGCAACTTGAAAAGGCTGAATAACATCAGCTTCATCAATTGGAATGTTAGGCACACAGGCAGTAAATAGCAGTTGACAAAAACGAGCAAAATAAACAGTAGTAGACTCAGACAAACGCTCTCCCAAGTTCATTAGTACTAGTCTACCAAAATCGAAGTTACCTCCATATAGTAGAGCATGACCAATTTGGAGAGTATCCAGAGGAAGTGCATCCCAGTTTTTTGTCTTCTTTCCAAAAGCCCTTGTTATGCAATCGAAAAAGAAACTCCATTCCTTTCTCAAACTTGGCCGTCTCAAAGACCCTATCTTGTTCAAGTTTCCTGCACATCCAATTTGTTCCAACATTGTCCTCAACCGATCATGACCAACAACACTGTAAGAAGTGTGTGTCTCAAAATCCAGAGCATCCCTAACAGTAGTTGGAGTAATAATATACTCTGATTCTTCATGAGTGAAAATGATTGTTGGAGTGCCAGACTCTCCTCTATCATCATATTCAGAGTTTATCCAGAAAGTAGCAATTTGTGAAGCAGATAGTGTAGCTGGTGCTGTTAGAGCCTTCCCTATTTCAGAGTCTTTCAAGAAATTTTGGAACACATGAAACGCCTCTGGAGCATTTACAGTCTCCAACGGTGCTGCATAGTTACTAGGGAGAAAAATTAACCCTGCTGCATCAAACGCTTTAGTTGCCATTAGTAAAAAGTGATACGAAGATATTCAGAGAAAAGATGTGTATGCACTGTAAGTGTTTATCAAAATGTGAAAGAGAATATATGAGAAGTGTGAAAGTGAATGAGTATGCAAGTAACTGTGAGTGGATGAATGTGAATCGATATGGAGTAAGAGACTAAAGACGATTTGAGTAAAATTAAAACTCAATCGTTTATTTAGTAAAAGCGCGCAACTGTTGTAGAGTAGTGTGTGAGTGGGACACAATCATGGGACACGTGTCAAACAACCAATGGATTACTTAATAATTACCGCTGTCATTCCTATAATCACGACACTTACACTAATTAACAGTTGTCAACTACCCCAATTACTGTAAAATAGTCAAATCATCTCAATGAGATTTTACCTCAGAGTACTTAACACAACTCAACAGTGTTTATCAATTATCCAACTTTATCACTTAAACCCTTTCAAAAATTGCACAGTTGTGAATTAAGTGTGTGTGAAGCAGAGTTTACTGAAATCAATTTTTAGAGCATCTAATATTTCATAGAATCCATAACAAAAATCAATAACCACTGAATGCACAAACTCTCATATTAAACACTGATTGTTTGATGAATGCTAAACTCTGTAGTTACTGTAATACAGAAATCTGAAAACTTCTATTCCCTTTGATGTCCATGATTATCCAAGTAAGCACACAGTCTTTAAAGACAAAAATATCAAGAGATTGAAATCAGAGTTTCATTCAGTGAATAACAGTCATGAACTGGATAATTTCACAAACTCTCAACACACAGGTGTTTAGGTGAAGTGTTTACACTCACATTCAATCAGAAATAGAAGAATCTACCATATGCTTGAATGTCCACCAATTCTACACTACTTTGAATACATGTATTCACAAATCAAAAGGACTTTATTCAGGGTTGGAATGAGATAAGATCAAACAGATTAAAAAAAAAATTTATTCATGAGTGAATATCAAGCTGAACATTTCAATAGATCAAAGTGTTCAGTTACACTGTTAGTAAATATTTGTACAAGATCAGTATATATGCCTTTTTTTTTTTTATTTAGCATATATACTGAGTAAACTTTTCTTTTCTTGAGAAACACTCATCTGCTTGAGAGAAAAAAAAAATATAACTGCTCTTAACACTTCAGAGTATAAGAAAAATGAGTAGTTAATAAGGCTCAAAGGGGTTTACTAAGGATGGAATTTATGAACAGTGTTTATACAGTGTTTGAACAAAGTTCAAAAGAATTTTTGAACAGTGTTTGAAGAAATGGTAAATCCTATTGCCTTTATCATTTTCATGCACACACATATCATGTAGTCTCAAAATGGTCTAATACAAGTTCTAGAGAAACATACTATCTGATGAATATCACACAACAATAAATACTGATTGATAGAAAATGTATCAATCACTGATTTGGCTCAAACTCTCACAGGTTGTAGACATGAATCTGAACTCACCAAACTAATCAATGACACATCTCAAGTTTTATGGTTTTCACAAGTACAAACAAGGAATCATCATGAACCATACCTTTGGAAACAGAATGTCACTTATCAGAGTTTAGAGTTCATCAATAACCAAAATTATTTATGAGAGGCAATGCACACAATATTCATAGACTCAGAGTTTAGGACTGAATAAACTAAGAGATGCTATAAATTAGAAACAGTATCATGCTGTGTTGATTTACTGCACAAAGTCTGATTAGATTACAGTGACTCAGAAAGAATCATGATTTATTTACTGAGAATCATGCTTCATACAATTTTCTTCATTGGTGTTTTCATTCAGACAATAATCAATTCTGAATTCACTGAGTGTATCTAACATGTTAGCAGTGTTTAACAGACAGACATGCTGACAGAGTTTAAAAAGTTTTAAACATAAACATGCATAACAGAGTTTAGTACTAAGGTTCACATAGCACTTAACAATTTGCAGAAACATGAGCAACATATTTTAGAAATAAGTTTTTGAGTCTAACCAACATCTCTAGTCAAAACTAGAGACCATTCCTAGTTCATTGACCAGTCTTGTAAATGTAGCTTCACTCAATGGCTTGGTGAAGATATCTGCAAGTTGTTGTTCTGTAGACACAAAGTGAAGCTCAATGTTGCCTTCCTCTACATGCTCTCTGATGAAATGATACCTTATGCTGATGTGCTTTGTCATTGAATGTTGCACTGGATTACCTGTCATTGCAATAGCACTTTGATTATCACAGTAAATAGGTATCTTGGTATACCTTAATCCATAATCCAGCAGTTGATTCTTCATCCATAAAATCTGTGCACAGCAGCTACCAGCAGCAATATACTCTGCTTCAGCTGTAGATGTAGATATTGACTTCTGTTTCTTGCTGTACCAGGAAACAAGTCTGTCACCCAGAAATTGACAACTTCCACTGGTGCTTTTTCTGTCTATCTTGCATCCAGCAAAGTCTGCATCAGAGTAACCAAGAAGTTTAAACTCTGATTCTCTTGGATACCACAGCCCCAAAGTCATAGTGCCCTTGAGGTACTTGAATATCCTCTTTACTGCTGTTAAATGTGGTTCTCTTGGATCTGCCTGAAACCTTGCACACAAACAAGTTGCATACATGATATCAGGTCTGCTAGCTGTCAAATAGAGCAAAGAACCAATCATTCCTCTGTAACTTGTCATATCTACTGATGACCCTGCATCTTTGTCCAATTTTGTTACAGTTGCCATGGGAGTTGTTGCAGATGAACAATCAAGCATACCAAATTTCTTGAGAAGGTTTCTGGTATATTTTGCTTGATTTATAAAAATTCCATCATCTGTTTGCTTCACCTGTAGGCCTAGAAAATAACTAAGCTCTCCCATCATACTCATTTGATATCTTGACTGCATGAGTTTGGCAAACTTCTTGCAGAGTTTATCATTAGTAGACCCAAAAATAATGTCATCCACATATATTTGAACTAAAAGCAAGTCACTACCATTTTGGAAGTAAAACAGAGTTTTGTCAATAGTACCTCTGTGAAATCCACTTTCTAGTAGAAATTTGGCAAGGGTTTCATACCATGCCCTTGGTGCCTGCTTAAGTCCATAGAGTGCCTTGTCTAATCTGTAGACATAGTCTGGATATTTTGGATCTACAAACCCTGGTGGTTGTTCCACAAACACTTCTTCTTCAAGTTTTCCATTCAAAAATGCACTTTTTACATCCATTTGAAATACTTTGAATTTCATGTGAGAGGCATATGCAAGAAAGATTCTGATTGCCTCCAATCTAGCTACTGGAGCAAATGTTTCATCATAGTCTATTCCTTCCTGTTGTGAGTAGCCTTTTGCAACCAGCCTTGCCTTGTTCCTTGTGATAACACCCTCACTGTCAGTTTTATTCCTGAAAACCCATTTAGTACCAACAATGGATCTGTTCTTGGGCCTTGGTACAAGTGTCCACACTTCATTTCTTTCAAATTCATTTAGCTCTTCTTGCATTGCTGTTATCCAGTCAGCATCTTTAAGAGCTTCTTCAACTTTCTTTGGCTCACTTTGTGACAAGAATGCATGAAACAGACATTCATTTGTTGTTGCACTTCTTGTCCTTACTTTTGCATCTGGATCACCAATAATCAAATCAGGTGTGTGAGATTTAGTCCATTTTCTTGCAGAAGGCAGATTGCTTCTGTCATCATGTGATCCTCCCCCTTGATCCATGCTCTCCTGATTTTCTTGGTGTCTTTCTTCATTTTCTGATGCTCCCCCTGAATGTGACTTCTCAGAATTATCAACAGAGTTTGAATCAACAGAGTTTGATTCAGAATTATCAACTGAGTCACTATCAGTGTTTGAATCATCACTTTGATGTGATTCTTCATGCTCCCCCTCAACTGGTTCTTCCCTTGTTTCTGATTGAAGAGTTTCTTCAGTATTTACCAGTAGAGGTTCAGAGTTTAGATCAACAGAGTTTGTCAAATCAGTCTGATCAGAGTTTACTTTTTCAGAGAATAAATCTTCATTTTCAAAGTGGAGTAGATCATGTTCATTGACATCTTCTAGTCCAGTTATTTTCTTGTCATCAAATGACACATGAATTGATTCCATGATCACTCTAGTTCTCAGATTATAAACTCTGAATACCTTTGTTGACAGTGGATAGCCAACAAAAATTCCTTCATCTGCCTTTAGGTCAAACTTGGTCAACTGTTCAGGATGAGTCTTCAACACAAAGCATTTGCATCCAAAAATATGAAAATATTTTAGATTTGGCTTTTTCTTCTTCACCATTTCATATGGTGTTTTACCATGCTTGTTGATCAGTGTTGCATTTTGAGTAAAACAAGCAGTTTGAACTGCTTCTGCCCAGAAATATGTTGGCAACTTTGCTTCATCTAGCATGGTTCTGGCAGCTTCTATCAAGGTTCTATTCTTCCTCTCCACTACACCATTTTGTTGTGGAGTGCCAGGTGCAGAAAACTCTTGTTTTATCCCTTTACTCTTGCAAAATTCTTCCATAGATGAATTCCTGAACTCAGTTCCATTGTCACTTCTGATTATCTTCACTTGATTCTCTGACCCTTTTTCCAGTTGTAATATATGTTCTGTCAGTGTTAATGCAGTTTCATCCTTCTTTGCAAGAAAATATACCCATGTGAACCTGGTATATTCATCAACAATGACTAGAGCATATTTCTTCTTTCCAAGAGACATTACATTCACTGGACCAAAAAGATCAACATGTAGTAGATGATAAGGATCAACAATTGAAGACTCAGATTTGCTTTTGAAGGAGACTTTTCTCTGTTTAGCCTTTTGACAAGAATCACACAGTCCTTCTACATTCAACAAGGACTTTGGTAGACCTCTTACAAGATCATTCTTGATTAGCTCATTGATGTTGTTCAGGTTCAAATGAGAGAGTTTCTTGTGCCATTTCCAACTCTCTTCACTGGACATTCTTGTAGACAGACACACTGCTTTGCCATCAGTGTTTGTTGACAATTTGATTTCATAGATGTTATTGTGTCTGTTTCCAACTAGAGCAACTTTCCCTGTAGATTTATTGATCACTTGACAATATTCAGGCTGAAAATCCACATGATATCCTCTGTCACAGATTTGACTCACAGATAGCAGATCATGCTTGAGTCCTGGAACCAGAGCTACATTTGTGATGATGACATTTCCAAGATTAATATTGCCATATCCCAGTGTATGTCCTATGTTGCCATCTCCATAGGAAACTTCTGGGCCAGCCTTCTCCTCAAACTCTGATAGCAGGGCTTTATTTCCTGTCATGTGTCCTGAACATCCACTGTCCACAACTAGGGTACTAACCCTGGTGCCCTGCAATCACAAACAATCACTGATTATTAGTTTTAAGGATCCAGACTTGCTTGGATCCTTTGGCTTTCTTAAATATGTTAGCTTTTGCAGCGGAATTTTCATTAACAGAGTTTAAGCTAACTTTTTCAGAGTTTACATTTGCAGAGTTTACTTTAACCCATTTCAAATTTGGCTTGGGTTCATAGTAATTATAGTAAATAGCATGATAATCTCTGCAAGTGTAAATAGAATGCCAAGTACTTCCACAGTGTTTGCATAAAGTCTGTGGTCTAGTTCTCACATAATCACTCTTTACTACAGTTTTAGAAGGCAAAGAATTAATGTTCTTATTCTTACTGCAGAAACTAGCAAGATGATTAGTGCTACCACAATTAAAGCATGTTTTTCTAGGAGCTAACGAAGCAAGCATTGGCTTAATTCCTGATGTGATGCCTACTTTTCCATTTTTGTTTTTCTTAGGCAATCTCTGTTTGTTGACAGATTTTATCTCCTTAAGCTTATGCTTGAGTTGTTTATCTGTCATTAAACCAATGTTAGCCTCTTTAACAAAAGTTTTAGCATATGACTCTCTAACAGCCTTTTTCTGTGCTTCAGTCTTAGGTCCACCTGTTCCCATGACATTTCCCTCAGATGAACAATGTGGTCTAACCTTTACCTGATTTTCAAATCTAAGTTCATCTCCTACAGAGTAACCTAGACCTACTGTATCTGACTGAAACACTTCTTGAGTGTCTTTACCAGAGTGTGTCCAAGTTTTAATGATGTGTTTAGTATCCTCCAATTCAGATTCTAGTTGCTTATACTTGCCTAGCAACTCCTGTTCAATAAACACTGCATCATCTCTCTCTTTTTGAATTTTATTCATGTTCTCTAGCTGTTCCTCAACAAGTTTATTTCTTTCTTTGAGTTGAGAACACTCAGACTTTATCCTCTCATTTTCTAAAGTCTGATCCCTATAACTGATATGCAATGCCTTAAGATAAATTCTCAATTCAGTTATATTATCAGTGTTATAAGCATAGGTAGTTGGAGGTACCTTGAGATCATCATTTTCAGTCTGAGTAGTAGCCATGAGAGCATAGTTGACTTCCTTATCTGAATCTGAAGTGTCTGCCCAATCTCTGCCTTTGGTGTAGAGTGCCTTTTCAGTTTTACCCTTCTTGCACTCAGGAGCATAGTGTCCCATCTCCTTACACTTGTAGCATTGAATTTCAGACTTATCTTTCTTACCAGATTTGAAGTCCTTTCCCTCAGCTTTCTTGAAATTCTTCTTGTCAGACTTTGAGTAGTCCCTGGAGAATCTCTTTCCCTTCTTGAAGTTCTTGTATCCCATCTTCTTGAAGGACTTTACCATCAATGCAGCCATTTGCATCATCTCTTCATCATCTTCAGAATCAGATGATCCATCAGTGTTTGAGTCAACATCAGTGTTTGATGACTCATTCTCTGAATGTATGACTAAGGCTTTTCCTTTTGCCTTTCTCCTTGATGCCTCCTTCTTTGATGGTTTCTCCTCAACCTTAAGTGCAACAGACTTTGACTTTCTACTTGATCTTTTATTTCTCTGCTCCAATTCCAATTCATGGGTTTTGAGCAGTCCATAAATTTCATCAATCTCTGTTTCACCAAGTTCATAATTATCTCTTATAGTGGTTGTTTTCACATCCCACTTTTCAGGTAGAGAAAGAAGAAACTTGAGATTTGAGTCTTCTAAATCATACTCTTTGTTAACCAATGACAAATCATTGAGCAGTTTACAGAATCTGTCAAATGTTTCTGTCATGGTTTCATCAGACTTTGCCTCAAAGTGCTCATACTCCTGAGTGAGTATATTTCTTCTGTTTTTCTTGATTGCAGGAGTTCCTTGACACCTAACCTCAAGTGCATCCCATATTTCCTTTGCAGTTGTGCAGTTAATCACTTTATTAGACATAACATTGTCTAATGCACTGTGAAGTAAATGTCTCACTTTTGCATCCTTTGCAATAGATGAAAGATCCTCATCAGTTAGATCTTTCTTTTCCTTTGGAATGACCTGTGATTCCTCACCAGCAGCAGCAGCAGATAATTTTGTTGGTTTGTGAGGACCTTCATATATTCTATCAAGGTATTCTGGATCTGTAGCCTCCAGAAACATGGTCATTTTCACCTTCCAAATTGCATACTCTGATGGCCTAAGTATAGGAACCCTTATTGTCTCATACCTACT
The DNA here is from genome assembly GCA_037693485.1 of Kitagawia praeruptora. Lineage (NCBI taxonomy): Eukaryota > Viridiplantae > Streptophyta > Magnoliopsida > Apiales > Apiaceae > Kitagawia > Kitagawia praeruptora. The sequence continues at coordinate 23,021,048 of CM075347.1, forward strand.
AACAGTAGTAGGGGCTTTCTCAGATGGTGGAGGTATCTCTGCCATTGATTACTCTTGTGTTTGGATCTTTAACTGTAATAAAGTAACAGATTAGGCTCTGATACCACTTGTTAGGTCGAATACACAATAAGTAATCAAATACTGTATGAGTAACTTAACAAGAACACACTGTTTAACAATTAAAAACTGTTTGGAATTAATAATTCCTCTCTCAGTGATGTAAATATCACAGAGAGCTGCTTAGGTTACAATCAATGAATTTCTCAATGTTCGATTACCCTTCTAGGGTTAACCTAACTGTATTTATAGAACATACAGCTTCGTACAATCAGTAACTGATTCTCCTAAAATCAAGCTATACAATTGATATCAATCACGATTGCTCCAGTCTTCCAAGTCAACTCAATCTCTTTGACAGCTTTCCAATCTTCAAAGATATTGCTTCCATATTCATCTTGAAATAATCTACAAACATTGTTGACTCTTCAGACAATACCGCTACAGAGTTTAACAACCTCTGTTGCGCTTCCAGTCAGTGTTTAACTAAACTCTGACTGCTTCCAGCTAAACTCTGTTTTCTGACTTTAGCTTCCAAACACTGTTTTCATCAATCATTTCTAACATATACTTAAGCCATGTAAGTTCTAAGGTCGATCATTTACGAATCAAGATTGTACTACAGGTTTTATCGCCCGTTTTCTAAGTCATTTACCAAAGTCATAACCAAGTATGCTTTTAGAGGTTCGTTCGCGTTTAACCTTGATTCGAACATTTTTATAAAATCAGAAAACGATCCATTCAACATGTGGTTTTCTCTCACACCTTCCTTTTTACCTCTAATATTTAATTATCAAGATTCGCCACTGATTTCGTAATATAAAAGGGATCCAATTTCAGTTACGAACTTCCGTTTACGGTTTCGAACCACTTTTACGAATTTAATCATAACTCCTAAACCGTAAGTCAATTTCATACGATCTTTATATCAAAACGAAGCTTATAACATAATCTAGCTTGTCATGGCAGAAAAAGATGCTAAACAGTGAGTTAAAGTTACTGTGATGCACGGTTTCTTAAGATTTAACGAAAATCGGGCATTACGACGGCTATAAATCGAATATTTCTAAATTCCAAACCTTCCAATAATCATTGTATCCACTCCAAACAACATATACATGTCATTTAACCATGAACTAAGGCCAAGCAATGCCTTTTCGTTCATCTAAACTATTTTAACCTTTACCATAATTCAATCATAATCATGCTTGTAATCACTAATAACATAACTAAGCTTAAATCACCAAGAACATGCATAGATCTCAAGACAAGAGCTAGGGTTTTAAATGGTTATACCTTCCTTAGAGTATGCTACAACTTTACTAAGATTTGTATGATCCTTAGGAGTGATAAGCTTGCTAAATCTATCAAAAGAAACATGAAAATCAAAGGTTAGTTCATAAGAACACTATTCACCCTCCTCTTTGATGATTTTTTTGAATATGGAAACAAAGCAATTTGGGTTTGAAATTTTTAGGAGATCATTTATATGTATTATAGAACTCACCATAAAAATTACAATATCTCAAGGATTTCTAGTTAGGGTTTTACCGGAAACCTTCTTAATAATTATAATACCATTCTCCATCTTTCTTAATACTTCTTGAAATTAAATTTCTTAAACCCCTTTAATAAATCCTTAAGTCTTGCAGTGTCCAGGGAAATCTCGGAGAACATAAAAGTGCTATTTTTTTGAATCCGATATCGTTTACATACACCTATCTCACCCATGGATCATGAATACGAACTCAGGAATCCGTTCTGAATACTTCTATATAGCGTCGTCTAATAATATTCTTGTTTCCATAAAAACACTTGTTAACTCGAATAACTTGTAGAAGGGGGGGGGGTTGAATACAAGTTATTTAATCGTGTCTGATTTTTGCTTGATTATATGAACAAGAATAAACGAATGAATCAAACTCTTGTTTGCATTAATAAGATCAAATACAAACTCTACCAAAGGTGTACAATACCTTTAGCAGCTGCTGACAATACAAATCTCTCTCTCTCTGTTTGTTTCGAACTCTCGAATACAAACCTTATATAGAGCTACGCACATTCACTAGTTCGACTCACACTCTTTACAATGATATTGAGAGAGTATTTATAATGCTACCTATCAACTAATAACAGAAAGATATAATCTATACATGACAATGTTCTGCCTTCTAGTCGATAGTTTCCTTTAATAGAAAAACTCTTTCCTTCATAATATCTTCTTGCTTGTTCTTCAAACAATGATCCTGTTTTATAGCACTTGCCAGTTTCTGTAGCATCCATAATGACATCATCAGTAACACGACTGATATCAGGATCTGTACACTGCATCAGTATCTGATCAACCATCAGTATTGGACCATCATCAGGATTTGCTCTCTGTTCCTGACATGTAGTCTCCGATACACTGTTAATTCCTGACTAAACTATACAGATAACTGTCTTACACATAAATCCTAAATACAGTGCTAAATCCTTTATAAGATCAGGATTACAAGAAGTATAATGTGTAAATTCTATTCTTAACATCACAACTTACGAATTATTCCTAACAATCTCCCCCTATTTATGCTTTAAAATCTGAAGCATAAATCTAAGTTGTGGATGTCAAAACATATAACAATACAACCAGAATAGAATTTATGAATGTAGAATTATGAAGTTAAGTACCTCCTTCTCAGATGTAGACGTTTATCTAGTACTTAGAAGAAAGAATTTTAACTATTAATGCTGCTCTTCCTTTACCACTTCCTAGCTGAGATTCACCACTGTCACTCCTGGTTCTTCTTTTTACTACCCTTTGTCTGATCTTTATCTCCCCCAGCTTTATCATCCTCAGTCTGGTGGTGTTGTTGTTGTTGTCTTTGAATTGTCTTTATCTCCCCCTTTTTGACATCAGCAACATTAATTCCAAGAGATTCAGAAACAGAACAAATGAGATTCATAAGAACTGCTTGATTTTCCATAATTGTGACTTGGTTATCTTCAAGTGATTGAAGTCTTGTTTGAATATCAATTTGAGAATTCTGAATATCTTTCAAAACATCAGAATGAACTTCAATGTTGGAAGTGCTTCTAGTATCTCTAGTATCAGAATCAGAAAGAACTGTATCTTCAAGTCTTGTAGAAGAAGTTGCTTGATTTGTATGATATTCAAGCAATAAAACCTGATTAGAAGTATCAACATCTTCATCTTTCTGTTCTGAAACTGAAACATGATAATCATCTCGTTCACCAGTATTCTGTGTACTAACATCTTCAAATCCTGACTCCTCCTTAGAGTGATCAAAGACTGTTGATGTCTCAATTCTAGCTGATATTGGAAGTACATACAAAGGAACACTAGGATCATTAGGATCTTCATCTGGTACATATGTATCAAGAGATTGCTTTATCCTGGCACCTCTTCTATTAATGATTTCTGCAAGCCTCTCCTTTTGCTTCTGAGCTTTAACTTCTGGCTTTGCATTGTGATGTGCTAGGTCATTCTTCTGATACATTTTGATGAATGAATAAGTACCAGCATCCATACCCAAATTTTCAGACCAAGATTCAGGAAAAACCTGATCCCAGAAATCAAATGATGGTTTCCTAATTTTCTCTCCCTTACTATGGAGTTGATCATCCATACCCTCATTCTCACTTTGACTTACTAAAGTCAACACTCTTTCTACCTCACCTTTTGCCTGGTCAGGAGCCAGCCGCTCAAATTGTGGATCTAAGTCCATCTTTTCAAGTGTATCACTCAAATTTAGATAAGTGCTCTCATGACCTACAGAAAAATAGAGTTTAGAAGAAGTTTTTATACCTGAACTCACATGGAGAGAGGGTTCCTCATTTGGCATGTGGCTTGAGGTTTTCTCCAAGGAGTGAGCTGCTATAGTCTCTGAACCCTTACAATCATCTTCTTTCCTTTCAGAAACTACAGGCTCCAGTATACCACTTTCAGGTTCTTTACTAGACTCTGATGTCTTCGGTAATACTTCATTAGACACCATAGTTAGTACATCATCGTCTTTAAGTGTTGTTTGCTGAGACACACCCTCAAGGTGGATAGACTCTGACTGAACAAAATTTGTTTGATCTTCAGAAAAATCAACCAAAGTCATTCCTCCCATATCATAGGGTATCTCACTTGCATTTTCAGTCATCACAGAAGTCCTTTCAACATCAGCTATCACAGCTCCTGAGTCATCCTTCCTCTGACTAGATGGTTCTTGTGTTACAGTGACAGTGATCTGATCTTTCCTACTATTCACCACTGGTGCAATAGTATCTTCTGTTGACTGCATTCCTCTATCTACTTCCTCCAGTTGTTCACCTTGAGCTGAAGCATCTTCAATAATGACATTCTTGTCAAATAAATATGCATGAAGTGATTGAAGTGCACCATGCTTCGAGAGTCCAAATTTTTTGACTAATTGTCTTCTGACAGACACATAGAAATACATCTTCATTAAGTCAAGTCTTTGATGTAGAAGTCCATATTCATCTGGAAATAAAAGTTTTGGTACTCTTTCAACCAGAAAGTCTAGAACAGGCCTTGACAACTTCACTTTGAGAGAAATTAGTCCCATAGCCAGTCTGTATGATAATGTAGTTTCCCATGAAGAATCAATATCCAGATCTCTCTTGTCAAATACTGACATAGATGTAGCTTGATTTGTAGAAACCTGCATGATATTAGTTGGACTAGACTCTGTGTGTGTAGGTGACAATTGAATCTTTCTCCTTGTTCTCCTGATATAGTGAGCAAAAGATTTATCCTGAGAAGACTCAAGAGGTGTAGACACAGAAGTGATCTTGAGATGAGATCTTTGTTCAATAGACACAGTCTTTTGAGAGTCAGTATCTAGTAACTGTTTTCCCTTTTTAAGAACTACAGCCTTTTGAGAGACTACAGCCTGGCTGTGACTAGGTTTTTCATCTATTTGTGCTAACAAAGAAAGTTGAATTGCAGCCTTCAATTCTGCTCTCTCAGCAAGAGTTAAATCATCATCATCTTCACTAGAATTACTACTACTACTTGACACAACAAATCTTCTCTTCCTTACAACTGATGTCTTTTGAGAAACACCAGAGGTTGGTTTCTTTGAAACAATAGGCTGTGGATCAAAATTTGGTTCTTGAATTGTTTCAGAGACTATAATGTTTTGGGCTACTTGGGTAGACACAGGTGGGTTCTCCTCCAATTGAGATTCCTGAGCCATTTCACCACAAAAGAAAGAAGAATTGTAGAAAGTAGGAAGATGAGTTTTAAGAATTACCTGAACATGATATGGATAATGAATTGCAGGTATTTCATCTAGATTCTTTTCATTGTCCTTCTTTGTAATATCAGAGAAAATTCTCTTTTGCTGTTCATAAGAAGAAACACAATGTTCTCTACCAAATCTAGTTTCAACATCAGGAATAAAATGGTTAACAAACATTTGCATAAATCTATGATAATAAACCATTTTCCTGTTTTGATCTCTTAACCCAAGTTTAATACTCATCTGACTTAAGATAATATGACCAATGTTGATTACTCTGTCATAAAGCAAACTATAAGCAATATGTGATGTAACAGAAGTAATTTGCTGAAAAGAACTACATTTGCCAGTAAAACATTTAGCAATTTGATCAAAGTAAAAAGACCATTCCTTTCTAAGAAAAGACCTATTCAACTGGCTCATGTTATCTAGAGGTCCACTATAACCTAATTCAGACAACATAGTTCTTATATTATCATCAGATGGTACATTCTCATAACTATCAGTAACAGGTAAGCAAAGTACTGAATTAACAACAGATTTAGTAATGTCAAATGAATCTTGTCCTAAATGTAGAACAATCTTACCTGATTGACTCTGAGTAGAATTAATTACCTCAGCATTCTTCCAAGCTTGTGAAACAGCTACTTGATTAATCTGTGGAGATGCTGTCAATGCATAACTTAATGGTCCATTCGCCAGAAAGTCCATGATTGGATGAAAATCAGATGACACTCCTTCCTTGTTGGTGATAGCTGCAACATGATTGTTTGTCATAAAATCAAAGTCACCAAACTTGAAGGCTACTGATTTAGGTAATCTTCTCTGAGCTGCCATTTTTGATCTGAAAAGAAACTTAAAAAATTCTTGAAATGGATTAGTGATTTTGAAAACTCAAGAGTGATTTTTGCTTTAGAGAATGTAAAATTAGAGAAAGCAATTACACGATTAGAGTTTCAAAACAAATATATTTCACAAATCTTTCAGACCACTATCCCACGTTGACACGTAGATTGACAGGTGTCAGTCCCTGAAAAATGCAGTTACCCATGATTTTTGGAAAATAAAATCCAAAATTGATTTTCATGAAATAAATCAGGGTATAAATAAGCAATACTGATCAGCTTCCTTTTCCTGATGACCTCTCATCAAAATAATCACAAAATGCAATGTGATTTAAAAATATAATTTTCAAATCCTGATGGTCACACATGAAATCCTGACCAATATCATCAGAGACTTAATATGGAGTTTTCCACGTGGCATTTTTCTTTTATCTGAAAAAGAAATAAACAATTAATCTGAATAAAAATCAATTGGTTAGATATTTTCAATATTTCTTGAAAACAAGAAATACAGTCACATGCAATAATTAGCATTTGACTTCATTAAAACTTCCAAGTGACTGTTCAGCTTCTCACGTCTTTCTTTAAAAGAACCAGACGCCTTATGCCATTCTCCAAAACCTTTCAATTTCTTTTCTTCTCAACAATGCTTCTCAAACCAAAAATCCCTTCAAACCCATTTTCCAGATTTTTCTTGATCGATGAACATCCTATTCTTGATCATCTCTTTGAACAAATGACTCTTCTCATCGAACTAATCATGAATGGATTGGTTTTCGAAAATATCCAGAGGTTTCTCCTAGAACATCCATCTGTTGGATACAATCTTCCCCTAACCTCCTCAAAACTTGAGGATGAAGAATTTGGCCGAGAGTCTGAGGTTGATCTTGATGGAGATGCTATTCATTTAAGTTAGCTGCTCTCATTCAAGTCGCCCAGACAAGGAATCCAAGAGCAAACGATGCTTTCATCCCCTGATGGATTTCTTGAGATGCTCCTTGTCCTGTACCTCAGAGTTCATATCAATAGACAAGTATAGAATTATCAATAGAAATTTAGACAGAAAGATGTTGTATTTCATTTCCATGTAATGATTTCTATTAATGAAAATACAGTTTCTTGTTATCTGCTTGTCTTTTGATTTTTGAATGATGTATAAATTATCAGTATGCAAATATCAAAACTTGCTAGCATAGACTTAACACATCACAGAATTAGATTACTACACAAAGTAAACGTCAGGATTTGAAACAATTTTCATAATCCTGATACTGACACAATACTGATGACGTCAGCATCCTGATAACAAATCTAATCCTGATGATTATTAACAAGTCTATCATACTGAAATTTATCAAGGCAAAGTGTTATAGCTAAAGCATTTAACAATCAAATATAGATCCTGACAGGAATATCAAGTCTATAAGCTAAGAACAACATACCTTGCTACTTTTGCAGATGTTAAAGATCTAAAAATTTAACATTCCTAACTCACTTACTAGTCTACTGAATGTAGTCTCATCAAGTGGTTTAGTTAGAATATCTGCAAGCTGTTTGTCAGTAGGAACAAAATGAAGTTCCACAGTACCATTCTCAATATGTTCTCTAATAAAATGATACCTGACATCAATGTGCTTAGTCCTTGAATGTTGAACTGGATTTTCTGCAATTTTAATAGCACTAGTATTATCACAAAACATAGGAATATTACTAAGTGTTATACCATAATCCAGCAACTGATTTCTTATCCAAAGAAGCTGTGCACAACAACTGCCTGCTGCTATGTACTCAGCTTCTGCAGTTGAGGTTGAAACAGATTGTTGCTTCTTGCTTGCCCAAGAAATCAATCTATTTCCCAAGAATTGACATGTACCTGTAGTGCTTTTCCTGTCTATCTTACACCCTGCATAATCAGAGTCTGAATAGCCAATTAGAAAGAAATCAGATTCTCTAGGATACCACAAACCAAGATTTGGAGTTCCTTTGAGATATCTAAAAATTCTCTTCACAGCAGTTAAATGAGATTCCTTAGGATCACTTTGGAATCTAGCACATAAACAGGTAGAAAACATTATATCTGGCCTACTTGCAGTTAGATATAACAATGAGCCTATCATGCCTCTATAACTAGTATTATCCACACTCTTTCCTTTAGGATCAGAGTCTAGTTTAGTGGCTGTTGCCATGGGTGTTTTTGCAACTGCACAGTCTTGAAAGTCAAACCTTCTTAAAAGATCTTTGATATACTTTGACTGATTAATGAAAATACCAGTCTCAGTCTGTTTGACCTGCAAGCCTAAGAAATAATTTAGTTCACCCATCATGCTCATCTGATACTTAGACTGCATAAGCTTGCTAAACTTAGCACACAACTTTTCATTAGCAGAACCAAAAATAATATCATCAACATAAACTTGAACTAAAAGCAATTCACCTTTTATCTTTCTAAAGAATAGAGTTTTGTCAATTGTACCTCTTGTGAAGCCATTTTCAAGAAGAAATTTAGACAAAGTCTCATACCATGCTCTTGGTGCCTGCTTTAGTCCATTGAGTGCCTTGTCAAGTTTGTAGACATGATTTGGAAACTTTGGATCAACAAATCCAGGTGGCTGTTCTACATACACTTCTTCATCAAGTTTGCCATTTAGAAAAGCACTCTTTATATCCATCTGGTATACCTTGAATTTTGAATGAGCTGCAAATGCAAGAAACATTCTGATTGCTTCCAATCTTGCTACAGGTGCAAAGGTCTCATCATAATCAATGCCTTCTTCCTGAGAATAACCCTTGGCCACCAGTCTTGCTTTGTTTCTTACAATCATACCAGATTCATCTAGCTTGTTTCTGAAAACCCATCTTGCACCAACAATAGATCTATCTTTAGGTCTTGGTACCAGTTTCCAAACTTTGTTTCTCTCAAACTCATTTAACTCCTCCTGCATTGCAATTACCCAATCAAGATCCTGTAAGGCTTCTTCAACCTTCTTAGGTTCATTCTTTGAGAGAAAGCAACTATACAAGCATTCATTTTGAATTGATCTTCTAGTTCGAACACCACTATTTGGATCACCAATTATCAAATCTTCAGTATGATCCTTTGTCCATTTTCTAATAGGTGGTAAATTAACTCTGCTAGTCTCTCCCCCTAAGTTAGTGGTATCCCTTGTAGAAGAATTCTCTCTACCTTCAAAAACTCTCCTTTGATCAATAGAATCAGTAGATTCCATATTGCTGCTAGTTACTGATCTTTCCTCAGTAGACTCTGAAAGGTCAGTTCCTGATGGAGTAGACTCTGAAACGTCAATTCCTGATGGAATAGATTCTGAAAGACTAGTCTGCTCCTGATGATCACTGTGTTCTCTTTGATTTATTTGCTCCCCCTCAACAGTAGCATTCCTTTGAGAAGCAATAGAAATTCCTTCTGGAGAACCTTCATCATCACTTGAGAGTATCTCAGAATTCTTCAGATTTTCAAATTCCAATTCGTCATGGCTTTCATCAGTTTGCAAAATTCCAAATTTCTTATCATCAAATGCAACATGAATTGATTCCATAACAACGTGAGTTCTGAGATTATAAACTTTGAAGGCCTTAGATGCTGAATATCCTAGAAAAATTGCTTCATCCGATTTGGCTTCAAATTTTCCAAGTTGTTCTGGATGAACTTTTAGGACATAGCATTTGCATCCAAAGATGTGAAAATATTTCACACTTGGTTTCTTTCCTTTGATCATCTCATAGGGAGTTTTTCCATGACTATTTACCAAGGTACAGTTCTGAGTGAAACATGCAGTGTTAATAGCTTCTGCCCAAAAGTAGGTTGGAAGTTTTGCATCTGCAAGCATGGTTCTTGCTGCCTCTATGAGAGTCCTGTTCTTTCTTTCCACTACACCATTTTGTTGAGGTGTACCAGGTGCAGAAAACTGTTGAGTGATTCCATTGTCTGCACAAAACCCCTCCATTGTAGAATTCTTGAATTCTGTACCATTGTCACTCCTAAGTACTTTGACTTTGTACTCAGAGTTGTTATGAATATTCTTGATGAGTTCAATGATTTGCTGAGGAGCTTCATCCTTCTTGTGTAGAAAGAACACCCATGTGAACCTTGTGAAATCATCCACCATAACTAGAGCATATCTTTTCTTGCTGATAGACATAATGTTTACTGAACCAAACAGATCAAGATGTAGCATGTGAAATGGTTCAGTAATTGAATTTTCAGTCTTGCTCTTGAAAGTGGTTCTTCTTTGCTTTCCAAGCTGACATGCATCACAAAGTCCATCTTGCACAAAATTTGCCTGTGGTAGGCCTCTCACCAAATTGTGTTTAACAAGTTGATTAAGCTTCTTGAAATTAAGATGTGAGAGCTTCTTGTGCCAATTCCAGCTTTCATCACTTGTTGCTTTGCTGTAGAGACATCTAACAATTCCTTTAGATGTATCACTTAAGCTGGCTTCATATGTGTTACCATGTCTTTGACCAGTTAGAACAATGTCTCCATTCTGCATATTCAAGATTTTGCATCCTTCTCTGTCAAAGATTGATTTGTAACCTTTATCACCCAGTTGACTTATGCTTAAAAGAGTATGTTTCAAGCCTTCAACCAGTGCTACATTTCCTATGATGACATTCCCCAAAACAATTGAGCCATATCCCAGAGTTTCTCCTTTGTTGCCATCTCCAAAAGATATTACTGGGCCAGCTTTCCTCTCAAACTTTGTAAGCAGGGACTTCTTTCCAGTCATATGTCCAGAGCATCCACTGTCCAAGATAATTGAATGCTTCTTTCCTGTGCCCTGCAAACAAAAAGTAACTAGTTAGAATTTTTTTGGACCCAACTTTGATTGGATCCTTTCTTACTAGATTTAGAGACAACAGACTTTGAAGATTTTGCTTTTATTTTACCTGTTGCAGAGTCAACTTTAGACTCTGATCTCACAAACTGTTTGTGACTAGGAGTTTCAGATTTCAAAGAATAATAGTCATAATACAGTTCATGATATTCTCTACACATGTAAATGGAATGAAGTAAACTACCATAATGATAACAAGCTTTTTGTGGTTGGTATTGAATTTTCTGAGTCTTGGGGAATCTGGACTCAGTTTTCCAAGAAGGTTTTTGATTGCAGTCTAGGGCCAAATGATTATGATTTCCACACTTATAGCATTTTTTCCTAGGTGCATCAGGTACATTCTTGTAATTATTCCCTTTGTTAATACCTTCTTTTCCATTCCTATTTCTCTTGATCTTGCTAGACTCTTAAAGACCATCTAATCTCTGTTTCAACTGAGACTTAGACAGAAACCCTATGTTTACATTCTTAGGTTTCTCTAACACTTTCTCATCTGAATTACTATTGTTAATCCTTTTGTGTACAACAGGGGTACCTTTTGAATCAACAAATTTAACATGATTAGGTTCAGAAACAATTTTCTTACCTTCATATTTAGATGTGTTAGCTTCTACCTTACTATCATCATTGACAATAGCTACTTTTTCTTCTTGTCTAGCCTTATCAAAACCTAAACCATTAACCTTACCACGAATTCCACTCTCAAAGATTTCTATTGTCTTCTTACTGGAATTGTTAATGGTCTTAATCACATCTCTCTCTTCTTCTAGTTCTTTTCTGACATAGTCATAAGCCTCAAGAATAACACTATAATCATGCTTAGCTTTATCAGAACTTAACTTGTATTCTTCCATTTGAATTAATTCAGATTCAAGAAAATTATTTCTATCAACTAATTTATCATTCTTAACCTTAAGTTCATCTCTTTCACAAGTAAGAATTCTAAAATTAGTCATAAGATTCTTAAACTCAGCATGGATAGATCTAATTTCATCAGAATTTAAGCTATCAAATGAATCAAGAGAGTGAAGTGATACCTTAACAGAGGATGGAGAAGTTTTCTTTGGAGATCCAGGTTTGTCTGAACTATTGGCCATCAATGCAATGTTGTCATAATCCAATTCATCTTCAGAGTCACTGGAATCAGCCCAATCCTTCTGTGTGACCATAAGTGCATTACCCTTTCCTGAATTCCTAGGCTTCTTACACTCACTAGCAAAATGTCCAAGCTCGCTGCAGTTAAAGCACTTGATCTTGGCCTTATCAAGCTTGACAATTGTACTTTTGCTTTTGTCACTCTTCTTCTCCTCCTTCTTTTGAAAAGGTCCTTTGCTAAATCTTCTCCTGTTGAATCTTCCTTTCTTGAAAGCTTTAGCAAACATAGCAAAGAGTTCTTGCATATCAGATTCAGAATCATTGTTGTCAGAGTCCATATCAGTAGTCTCTGAATCAGAACTTTCTTTGCTTTTCTTCTTCCTTGAATTCTTTACAGCAATCTCTTCATGCTGTTCTTCAGGAAGCTTCTTAACTTCAGATTGAGCAGTAAGTGCAATAGTCTTCATCTTTCCTTCACTCCTGCTCTTCTTCTGCTGCTTGTCAAGTTCATAAGCTCTCAATTTTCCATATACTGCCTCTAATGAAATCTCATCCAGATCATTAGCTTCCTCGATCGCAGATATCTTCTCATTGTAGAAATCAGGCAAAGCTTTCATGAACTTTGTATTCATATCCTCCAAGTCATAATATTTACCATGCATGGCCATCTCATTGATGAGTTTTGTAAACCTATCAAAGGTATCAGTAAGTGACTCACCAGACTTGGATTCAAAGTACTCATACTGTTGTATAAGTAATGTCCTCATATTCTTCCTGACAGGCTTAGTTCCTTCACAGTGAACCTTAAGATTGTCCCATATATCCTTAGCAGTTTTACAAGAGAGAACATAGTTAGTGAGAACAAAATCAAGACTGTTGAATAATATGTTTCTCACTTTAGCATCTTTGAGAACATTCTCCTTGTCCTTATCTGACCATTCAGATTTTGGCTTCTCTGCTGTATGTTCTGGAACAACCACACCATCAACAGTTGCTTGTCCAACGACCTTTATTGGAACAAAAGGTCCATCTCTGATTCTGTCAATATAATCAGGATCTGTTGCTTCCAGATGATGCAACATCTTTACTTCCCATAGAGTATATTCGTTTCTCTTGAGCATAGGAATTTTAGTATTCCCATCCTTGTAACCATACATGATTGCAGATCTTTATGATTACTCGAAATCAACCTGCTCTGATACCAATTGTTAACTCGAATAACTTGTAGAAGGGGGGGGGGGTTGAATACAAGTTATTTAATCGTGTCTGATTTTTGCTTGATTATATGAACAAGAATAAACGAATGAATCAAACTCTTGTTTGCATTAATAAGATCAAATACAAACTCTACCAAAGGTGTACAATACCTTTAGCAGCTGCTGACAATACAAATCTCTCTCTCTCTGTTTGTTTCGAACTCTCGAATACAAACCTTATACAGAGCTACGCACATTCACTAGTTCGACTCACACTCTTTACAATGATATTGAGAGAGTATTTATAATGCTACCTATCAACTAATAACAGAAAGATATAATCTATACATGACAATGTTCTGCCTTCTAGTCGATAGTTTCCTTTAATAGAAAAACTCTTTCCTTCATAATATCTTCTTGCTTGTTCTTCAAACAATGATCCTGTTTTATAGCACTTGCCAGTTTCTGTAGCATCCATAATGACATCATCAGTAACACGACTGATATCAGGATCTGTACACTGCATCAGTATCTGATCAACCATCAGTATTGGACCATCATCAGGATTTGCTCTCTGTTCCTGACATGTAGTCTCCGATACACTGTTAATTCCTGACTAAACTATACAGATAACTGTCTTACACATAAATCCTAAATACAGTGCTAAATCCTTTATAAGATCAGGATTACAAGAAGTATAATGTGTAAATTCTATTCTTAACATCACAACTTATGAATTATTCCTAACAACACTATTCATAATTTATTCTTTCTTTTATTCCTTATATTTATTAAAAATGCCCTGGTCCTCTTTCGGGCGTTCCTTAACCCTTTTACGGAACCACTGGACTAATAACAGATATTGATTTGGATGACATGAGAATAATTCTCCTATTTGGAAATACCATATCTTATTTTCCTAGGAGATAGATTATTCTTATCTATGCTGTCAACTACTAGTATTCTTCATGGCATATAAATGTGAATTTCAATCCATTCCCTTTTTCATTCATTATAACAACCGTTACATCATAGTCGTATCCACTATTCATTCTTACATGAATACATAATAAAAGTTTTAATTCTACCAAAAATCTGGGTTCTTACAAATAAAACTATGTCAATGAACCATTAATCAAATATATTTTAAATATTTATTCTAGTTTCGGTTCTTGTTTATAATGAAATTTGTCAGAACAAATACTCAAACGCTCTCATGTCCAACCAAAATTTGTGTTAACACCTCAAATCATATTTCATATTACTAGCCGGTAACCCGTGCGAAGCACGGGCCGGACGGACATGTGTAAATTATCGATAATAAATATAATTAATGAATATTATTTTAATATGTATTTGTAAAAATTTGAATGATAAGAACATATAATAAATAAATACTATTAAATTACGTAATGATAGGGAATTGAATACGGGTGAAATTAAAATAGATAAATAAATGAATATAATTAATAAGTTTTATTTAAATATAAACTTTTAAAGAATTGAATGATAAAAGTATATAACAAATAAACGCTATTTAATTATGTGGTTACAGAGAATCGAACACGGGGTGAAATTAAAAAAATTAAATTAAATAAATAAATCTTGTATAATTATGTTGTTGGAAGGAATCGAACCCCGACAGAAGTAGTTGTAACTTCATGACCTAGCTCCTCTTATATAAGAGTTGTAACCTTGATATTTTGCAATAAGAGAATTTTTATATCTGTCAAAAATTCTCATGGTATCAGAGCTACAATCTGAATCATAATCTATCCATCTCAAAATCACTCTTTCGTCCTAAATTCACTATGACCAATTACGACATGACCTCTCAATCTTCATCTGCTGAAATTTCCTCAAACTTGGATGTTGTACCAGCCACCAACACTCATGGAGGATCTGAACATATGTTAACTCTGGTTAATCAATTTTATGACTACTGAGATAGGAGAAAATTTCCTTCTATATGGAATTGCGAAAGATATTTGGGACGCTGCAAAAGAAACATACTCCAGCTCAGTAAACACATCTGAATTATTTCAAATATAGGCAAAATTGCATGACCTTCAGCAAGGTAATTTGTCTGTTTTACAATATTTTAATTTGCTTATTCGATATTGGCAACAGTTGGAAATGTTCGAGACTTATGTGGAATTAAATGCAAGGAGGATACAGTCACCTACAAGCAAATTATTGAGAAAAAACGAACATTCAAATTATTACATGGCCTCAATAAGGAATTAGATGAAGTCCGAGGGCGCATCATGGGTGTAAAACCTTTTCCTAGTCTGAGGGAATCTTTTTCAGAAGTTCGTCGTGAAGAAAGTAGAAGGAAAATCATGCTAGGAACTCAGGAAGAATTTATGGAACAATAGATTGCTGAAAGATCAGTACTTGTTGCCAGAGGTGCCTCAAACAACCATGACTATCGACAACGTGGACGAAGGCCTTTGTGTGAGCACTGTAAAAAACCTAGGCATCTTAAGGAGACATGCTGGAAGATTCATGGAAAGCCTGCTGATTGGAAACCTTCTAAATCATCTTTTGACAAGAGCAGTCGTGGTAACATTGTTGCAACATCTGATGTTTCCACTCAGAACTTTCCATTTTCCAAGGAGCAATTAGATATATTGCAGAAATTGTTTGACTAGCAAACTGCTTCACATAATAGCCCCACACCAACTGCTCTTACTATTGGAAACACCTCCCCGGGCCAGTAGATCATTGACTCGGGAGCTACTGATCATATGACTGGAGATAGATCACTGTTTAGCTCATACAAGCCAAACAACTCAACCGTAACAGTCTGAGTAGTTGCTGGTTCACAATCTAAAGTCATGGGAACAGGTTCTATTATTTTAACAAAAGATATGACACAGTTCACTCTATTTTACATGTGCCTTCTCTTGATTGTAACTTGATCTCTGCCAGCAAATTGAATCATGATCTTAATTGTGTAACTCAATTATATCCAAACTTGTGTGAGTTTCAGGAGGTTGTTTCGATGAGGACGATTGGTAGTGCTATATTATGCTCGGGACTTTATATTCTTCAGCTTCATCCACCATGAAAGTCTAACCAATATTCAGCTTCCAAATCAATATTTGAGTCTAGTCATAATCAATTATCAAGTTCTAGTGTCAATAAAGATAGTGAAGTTATGTTATGGCACTATCGGCTTGGACATGTAAATTTTTTGTATCTTGAAAAGATGTTTCCATCCTTATTTATCAATAAAAGTCCAAATTCATTTTGTTGCGAAATTTGTCAATTTGCTAAACATTTTCGTAATTCTTTTACTCGACTTCCATACACATCATCTAAGCCTTTTACACTTATCCACAGTGACGTATGGGGACTTGTAAGAGTAGAAAATATCATAGGATCTAGATGGTTCATATCCTTCATAGATGATGATGAAAGAAAAATCAGAAGTAGAGAAAATATTCCAAAATTTCAACTCATTAATTCGAACACAATTCAAAACCAAGATTCAAATCCTCAAAACAGATAATGCACGAGAATACTTCAAGTCCAACTTGGGTTCTGATCTCTTTGACCAAGGAATTATTCATATAAGTTCATGTGTTAACACTCCTCAGTAAAACGGAGTGGCAGAATGAAAAAACCGGCATTTGCTTGAGGTAGCTCGATCTTTATTACTCCCTCTGTCCCTCTCATTTCTTTACAGTTACTATTTTGGGGTGTCCCTCTCATTTCTTTACATTCCAAAAATAGTAAGTTTCTCCCACTATTACACCCACTATCTCATATATTTAACAATAAAAAACACTATTACACCCACTACTTTCCTCCACTATCTCAAATCTATAATTAAATATTAATAGGTCCCACCACTTTACCCACTTTTCATCCAACTTTACTCATTTTTTACACATTTTCTTGGTCTCCGTGTCCATCCCTCGTGTAAACTAATGAGAGTCATAATGAGAATGTCAAGGTGGCAGCTACATGGAAGCAAGGCTAGGATTGTATTTTTCATTCTAGTTTGTCTGTTTGTTATCAAGTTGTCTTCTGTCTGTTTATCTAGTTAAGGCCACTAGTAGTACTATGAAAAGGACATGGTTGTTGGTCCATTTTGGTAGGATAAAGAAGGCCTCTAGCTGTTATTTTGTTTTCTTGAATCAATGAGTGATATCTTTTAGTGCAAGACAATAGTTTCTGTTCTCTCTCTCTTTTCATAAACTGCAACTTGCTATCATTTCGATTTACTCATTATGGTATCAGAGCAGCAGTTGCTAAATGAAGGAAAGTATTGAGTTCATGTGACTTTGCAGATATTCACTGATTCCATTTCTTCTGTCTTTATTTGTCAGTCATCGTCTCTTGTCTAATCTGTAGGGTGGTTGTTTCATCTCTTTAAAACAGATCTTGAATTCAAACATTCTCGTTTTTTGGATTCATGGCTAGTGGGAGTCGTTTCACCTTTGTAGATATGCAGAATCCACTATTCTTACACCCTTCGGATGGTCCAACATCTATCAGTATGACCAAGCTTGAAGGTCCTGCTGATTACAGGTCATAGAAAAGATCAATGGAGATCCAGTTGCTGTCTAAAAGGAAGTTGGGGTTTGTAGATGGTTCTGTGGCAAAAAGCAAAACTGATGAGACTGAAGCAGCTCAATGGGAAACATGTAACAACATGGTAATCTCCTGGCTACACAATAATATTTCTGATTCTGTTAAGAGATCTATTTTATACATAAATTTAGCTAGTGAAGTTTGGAAACAGCTAGAACGTAGATTCTCTTTAACAAATGGGTCAAGGAAATATAAATTAAGTAAGGATTTGTTTTCTCTAAAACAAAATGAGATGTCCATCTCTGAATACTACACAGCCATGAGTAGCTTATGGGAAGAAATTGAGTCTATGACAGTTTTACCTAGGGTTACCACTGTGTCTGATGAGATAACAGATCTGTTGAAAGCAATAGAAACTTTGAGAGAGGAGTCCAGACTTTTTCAGTTCTTGAATGGTCTGAATGACATATATGGAGCTCAAAGAAGTCAGTTGTTGATGTTGTCATCATTGCCCACTGTTGAGGAGGCCTGTGCTGCTCTACAGCAAGAGGAATCACAAAGGGATGCATTGAACACTGTGCCTGAGATGGAGGTCATGGCGATGTATAGCAAAGGACTCCATGAGAAAACAGTTGTGTGCTCTGCTTGTGGAGTAAAAGGACATAGCTCAGCAAAGTGTTGGACTGTCAATGGCTATCCAAAGTGGCATTACAGGCACAACAAACCTTTTAAGAGCAATGGAGGTGCTGAAAAATGGAGTGGCAACAAGGTGAAGATGGCAAATGTGGCTCAAGCAACAAGTCAGACTTCTGGGCAATCAAATGTGATGCTTACATCGGAACAAATGCAGCAGCTGTTATCTATGCTACCTGGAAGTAAGATTCAGTGTGAGGATGATGAACGTGAAAGCCCATTTTCTGGTATGATAAACAGTGGAACAGGGGGAGCAAAAACTGGAAAATGGATCGTGGACTCGGGTGCATCAGATCATATGACTGCAAACCTGGGTGCATTGTCAAATGTTAGAAAGGCTCCAGCAAACTATACTATCAAATTACCAACAGGGGCAACGACACTGATTACACACATTGGCGATATGACACTTGAAAATGGCCTCAAGATGCTCAATGTGCTGCATGTTCCTAACTTCACTCATAATTTGCTTTCTATACACAAACTTGCAAAGGATAATGGATGTGATGTGACATTCCATTCAGAGGCATGTGTGATTGTAGATTCAAAGTCGAAGAAGCTGAAAGGGATTGGAAAAGAGCACAATGGTCTATACTATTTGACAAGCTATGCAGATCAGAAGACTCAGAAGGAGGTGACCTGTGTACAAGTGGAGTCACAGGAGAACAGTATCAATAAAGTTAACTTGTGGCACCACCGTCTTGGTCACACACCTGTTCCAAAATTAAAGCTTATCTCGAGCATTAAATCACAACTCAAGGGAGAGGGTTTGATTTGTATAACTTGTCCAATGGCGAAATTCACCAGACTCCCTTTCCCAGAAAGCAGCTCATGTGCAAAGAAACGGTTTGACTTGGTGCATGTTGACACATGGGGACCTTACAAGGTTGCAACTCGTAAGAAATACATATATTTTCTCACTTTAGTCGATGACTTTTCTAGAGTAACTTGGATTTATCTGTTAGAAAACAAGTCAGATTACTTGAGGACAATGACTATGTTTCTGAGTTATGTGAAGAATCAATTTAGCACTGGAATCAAAATCATACGCTCTGATAATGCAATGGAATTTGCTGATAAACATTGCAAAGAATTTTATGCAAAGAATGGGATAATACATCAAACAACGTGTGTGTTCAGTCCTCAACAAAATGCACGAGTTGAAAGGAAGCATAGACAAATACTTGAAGTTGCAAGGGGTCTGAAGTTTCAATCTGGGTTACCTATATCTCATTGGGGAGATTGTGTATTGACAGCAGTACACATTATGAATAGAATTCCCACTGTTGCACTTCAAAACAGGGTGCCTTACGAAGTATTGCATGAGAAACCTGTTGACTATGATGGCATGAGAGTGTTTGGGTGTCTAGGATTTGCAGCAACTTCTGGTGGCAAACCACATGACAAGTTCCAGCCAAAAGCAAAGCCTTGCATATTTTTGGGATACCCCCCAACTCAGAAAGGATTCAGAATGATGGATTTGATGACAAAAGAAATCTTCATTTCGAGGGATGTCAAGTTTCATGAAAACGTTTTCCCATTCAAAGAAGGTCATAGCAGCCTCACAATGCAGCCACTGAGAACTGGTGCATCAACATTAACAAACTACAACCATCATGATGATTGGTTGACATTCGATGATGTTCATGATGAATCAGACAATGAGGAAGAAACTTCAAGCCATGATAACGAAGAAAATGAGAGCGTTGATGGGATTGTGGCTCCACTAAGACAGTCATCAAGAGCAACCAAAAGACCAGCCTGGATGGGTGATTATGTTACGACTGGAAAGCGAAATGCAAATGCTGTGGCAAGTCAAGTAGTGGAACCAAGGTTTTATTGCTTTCTCTCGACACTTGTTGCACAAGATGATCCAGTATCCTTCAAACAGGCAGTGAAGAGCCCACACTGGGTTGAGGCAATGAATATGGAACTAGATGCTTTGGAGGCAAATGAAACATGGGACATTGTTGTTCTGCCAGAAGGGAAGCAAGCAATTGGGTCAAAATGGGTGCATAAAACTAAATACAACCCTGATGGATCCATAGAAAGGTACAAGTCCAGATTGGTGATTCTTGGGAATAAACAAGTTCATGGCATTGATTTCACAGAAACATTCGCTCCTGTGGCCAAATTAACCACTGTGAGAGCTCTCTTGGCAGTGATTGCTATTCAGAATTGGGATGCCTGCCAAATGGATGTAAGCAATGCATTCTTAAATGGTGAATTGGATGAGGTTGTATACATGAAAATGCCACCTGGGTATACCGGACTGGGAAGTCGAATTTCTTTATCTACTGATGATCAAGATCTGAGAAAAACAGGGAATCTGGTTTGTCGTTTAAAAAAGGCAATTTATGGACTTCGTCAAGCATCCAGACAATGGTTTTCTAAGCTGTCGTTCACTCTCAAGACCCTCAACTACAACCAATCCAAGGCTGACTATAGCCTATTTTCTAAAACACAAGATGGCAAGATGACGGTGGTGCTTATCTATGTAGACGATATCTTGATCGCAGGTGATTCACCAGCTGAAATAACTGCACTTAAAGGATTGTTGTCCCAAAAATTCAGGATGAAAGATCTAGGTTCACCTAGGTACTTCTTAGGACTCGAAATTGACAGGTCAGAGGCAGGATTTTTTGTTTCTCAAAAGAAGTATACGCTTGACTTGCTCAAAGAGTTTGGCATGGCCAATGTTTCTCCTCTTAAACTACCAATGGATGCTCATACGAAATTTACAGCAGATAAAGGAGAGTTGTTAGCTGACATGGTGCCTTATCAGCGTCTAGTTGGGAAGCTGATTTATCTCACGATCACTCGACCTGACATTGCATTCTCTGTGCATATCTTAACTCAGTTCATGCAACGACCCACTTCTGATCATATGCAAGCAGGAAAACGGCTTCTCAGATACTTAGCAGGCAACCCTGGGCAAGGAATTCTTCTAGCATCCACCTCTGCTGCTCAATTGATTGCCTACTGTGATGCAGATTGGGCAAGCTGTCCAATGACACGAAAATCAACAAGTGGCTTCTGTGTTTTACTTGGTAACTCTCCTCTGTCATGGAAGACAAAGAAACAATCTCTTGTGGCTCGTTCGATTGCAGAATCGGAGTACAGGGCCATGGCTTTAACAGCATGTGAAATCACCTGGTTGACAGCATTACTGAAGGATATGGGATTGCACAACCTGCCACCAACTCTGCTCAATTGTGACAACAAGGCTGCATTGTCCATTGCTGCAAATCTAGTGCTCCATGAACGCACAAAACATATTGAACTCGATTGCCATTACATACGAGACAAAATCACTGCTGGAGAGATTGTTACTCGCCATGTTCCAAGTTATGTTCAAGCAGCGGATGTGTTCACCAAACCACTGCCTGTCAAGCAGCATTATGATCTTCTAACCAAGCTTGGAGTGACCTCTGCGCTTGAGGGGGAGTAATGAGAATCATAATGAGAATGTCAAGGTGGCAGCTACATGGAAGCAAGGCTAGGATTGTATTTTTCATTCTAGTTTGTCTGTTTGTTATCAAGTTGTCTTCTGTCTGTTTATCTAGTTAAGGCCACTAGTAGTACTATGAAAAGGACATGGTTGTTGGTCCATTTTGGTAGGATAAAGAAGGTCTCTAGCTGTTATTTTGTTTTCTTGAATCAATGAGTGATATCTTTTAGTGCAAGACAATAGTTTCTGTTCTCTCTCTCTTTTCATAAACTGCAACTTGCTATCATTTCGATTTACTCATTATAAACAACCATGAGGGACGGAGGGAGTATTTTCTAGTAATGTTCCCAAACATTTTTAGGGGGAAGCTGTCCCCACGACAACTTACCTTATAAAATAGAATGCCATCACGACTTCTTAAATTTCAAACACCTCAACAATTATTTCTCAAACACTTTCCTCGTATTCATTTTGTATCATCTAGTCTGCCCCTCAAGGTGTTTGGATGTACCGCATTTACCCATATTCATCAACATTTTCGAGGTAAATTAGATCCAAAATCTCTAAAATGTATTTTCTTGGGATACTCTTCTCATAAAAAAGGTTATAAATGTTACTCTCCCGATACAAAGAAAATTTATAATTCAATGGATGTAACATTTTTTGAGTCTCAGCCATATTACACCAAACCTGAAATTCAGGGGGGAAAATAGAAAAGAATGTCAGTTTTGGCAAGATTTACTTCCAGGTGTTGAACCCAAGCACATCTCTGTCCAATAAACCAACCCGAGTAATGAAATCCTTCCTGTGTTAACGAGTCCAAACATACCAGGAAATAGTATAACCATGCCACTTCTAGCAAGTTTCATCATACCTCCATCATACCTGAACAACATCCTAGTTCAACTTCTAACCTCAATAAGTCACCACCACCGAATTCGCAACTACCACAACAGCCTCTTCTCCCAGTTACTAGTCCAATTCATGTCTTCAAAAGAAAGAATAAGGCACCGAGCAATAATCTACTCAACCAATCTGCCGAGTTGAACCCTCTTCCGAAATGTCGCTCAGGTAAGGATACTTTTTCTGTTGATAATGTTTTACCAAATGTTGATGACATAAACATGTCAATTGCTCAAAGAAAGGGTGTCAGGTCTTCAGCAAACATGTATCATATGAAAGGCTATCTCTCAATCATATCAGGCCTTTATTTCTACTCATGACACAGTTCGGATTCCTACTACTATAAATGGAGCTAATGGATGGAATCGGCCTTAGAAAAAATGGAACGTGGAACATTACAAAACTACCTCCGGGAAAGAAGACTGTTGGATGCAGGTGGATTTTCACAGTAAAACATAATGCAGATGGGAGTATTGAACAATTGAAAGCGCGCCTAGTAGCTAAAGGATACACTCAATCATATGGGATTGATTACCGAGAAACATTTACACCCGTGGCTAAGTTAAATACTATCAGAATCCTCGTCTCTTGCTGTCAATTGTGATTGGAATCTGTATCAACTTGATATCAAAAACGTGTTTCTAAACGGTGACCTGCAAGATGAGATATACATGGAAATTCCTCCAGCATTTCAAAACTCTCGAAACTATGGTAAAGTTTGTAAGCTAAAAAAGACACTATACGGACTCAAGCAATCTCCAAGAGAGTGGTTTGGGAGATTTACCAAGTATATATTGAAGCTGGGATACAAGCAATGTCAATCAGATCATACATTGTTTGTGAAGTTTTCTTCAGAAAAGAAAGTTTCTATATTTATCGTCTATGTCGATGACATAATCCAGACAGGAAATGATGAAGAAGAATTGTCAAGGCTGAAGTACAATCTTGCACGAGAATTTAAAACTAGGGATCTCGGAAGCCTTAAATATTTTCTTGGAATGGAAGTGGCCCGATCAAAGAAAGGGATAGTGGTATGTCAAAGGAAGTATGTGATCGATTTATTAAAAGAAATAGGAATGTTGGGTTGTAAGCCTGCTGAAACAACGATGGATGCATACAATAAATTGGGATTTGAAAAAGAAGGTGTGCTTGTTTGTAACAGCCCGACTTTTCGGACTATTATTTCTAAATACGAAACTTAAATAAAGCGGATTCTTTTATTCAAATAAACCAAATATTCCACAAAGTCAAAGCAGCGGTCAAATACGATAATTCAAAATCATAAAAACGGAGACGCAGCTCCATAAATCCAATATTTAATAACAATCTTTATTCTAATAATGAAAAGAGTCTAATCCAATAAAGGCATCTAACAGCTAGCACGAAAGTCCACAAAATTCACATCCTTATTCTCATTAAGCTTCCAAGATCAGAACCTGAAATATTAGAGACGAATGAGGTACACAGCTCAGCAAGTACAATTGACTAACAGATAATCTTAAAAATCAATGGACGTTTTAATAAAACAATTTTCAAAATCAAATATAAGTTTGCAAAACCTTTGCAAAAATAAATCCAACCCAAAGTTTTATATTTTCAAAATACAGAATTTAAAACAGAAACAGAAGCAGAAAACATAAATAAAACGAAACGAAAATCGAAAATACCACAGTCTTGCTCTACGGCCACACTTTGCCAGTGACCGGCATCTTATTCTTATTCTTATTCATTCGCCACACTTTGCCAGTGACCGGCATCTAAAGTTCAATAATTACGCGCCCTTAATAGGTATCTAAAGTTGCACACTTGTGCGCCTACTAAGGGTATCTAAGGCTAGTTCCGGAACTATAGCGTAAATTACGAACGGGTTCGATAACGTAGAGACTGGGTTCTAAAATCAAATACTTATATCTTATAAAGTCGAAACAAAATTCTTATATCTTATACGAAAATCAAAAGTTGCTGAATCAAATATACTTTTCGAAAATTAAAAGTAAGTCAAAAGTACTTACCTCGAAAGTGACTGAAAACCGAAATTAAATGACACGAAGTTGATCCTATAATTTAATTAGTAGAACACGAAACAGTTAATCATTTATTCTACAAATAGTCTATACATCTAAACAAATAATTAACGAACAGAGACACAATTATAGACACTAAACAGAGTACAAAACATGCTGATTTTTACGCTAAAGGAAATGACATGCATTCACAAAATTAATTGACACATTTAATTCAATTTGACAAAGCAAACCAGTATAACTAATATAATAATAATAATAATAATAATAACTAATATAAAAGGAAAAATGCTACAAACCAGCTTTAAGGCCCAACTTAGCACACACGAACTTGTCCAGTTAACATTCAAAATTTCAGAAAAGCCTTTAATGTCTAATCACATAGCATGGTTTAACAATTAAGAAAACTATTAAACTAAAACTGGCCAAGTTATTTACTACATTAAAACAGAAGCATCACTTAACCTTATCAATATAATCAGTAGCTCATTTATTTTAAAACCAATATAAGTCAAATGTCAAATTTAAAAATTCTTATCAAAGGCAGAACATACATAATAATATAAGAATAAATTAATCTATATAACCTATGTCTTTAAGTACCAGTTACCAGTACCAACCTCTGCTGCCATGTAAAAACAAAAC
This sequence comes from Kitagawia praeruptora, assembly GCA_037693485.1. Lineage (NCBI taxonomy): Eukaryota > Viridiplantae > Streptophyta > Magnoliopsida > Apiales > Apiaceae > Kitagawia > Kitagawia praeruptora. Next base: position 23,046,610 of record CM075347.1, read on the forward strand.
CAACGAATCAATTAATTAAAATTGGCCACCTATATTTCAACATACTTTAACATAATAATAATTATAATCAATTGACAACAATTAAAGTATTCTAATATATCTTTTGAGAAGAACAAATTTGAAAACAAAAATTAAAATAATGCAAATTGACTTTCATAATAGATATGCATATTTTACGTAACTAAATTCACAAAATAGTTAACTTGAAAAGTAAATAAATTGAATTTTTTTTAAAATTCATACGTAATGAATAAAGTACCGATTTATTGTAAACTAAGTTAATAAGGTACACACTGAGATTGTACAAACTGAAATTCACAGTAAGAACAAAGAAGCATGTACGGCTCAAATTGTTAACACACGTGAACAGATGGTAGTGGAATCATAAGCAGTTACCAATATAATATTTATGATAGTACATAGTGCGAATATGGCTAAGCAACATACATACATGATGGCCACAACAGGAGCAAAAATATGTAACAGGAGCAAAAATATGCAAAAATATGTTATATTGTTGATAGGGGGAGATACCAATGACTAGTGGGACGTCTAATTTACTTGTCTCACACTCGGCCAGACATAGGATTTGTTGTTAGTAATGTTAGTCAATTCATGAATAGTCTTAGTGAAGCACATATGGAGGCTGTGATGAGAATTTTGAGGTATTTGAAAGGAAGTCCTGGGAATGGTCTATTTTTTACCAAAAGCAACAATAGAGACGTAGAAGTGTACACTGATGCAGATTAGGCTGGAGATATCACAGATAGGCGTTCTACCTCATGGTACTGCACTTATGTGTGGGGTAATCTTGTGACATGGAGAAGTAAAAAACAGGCTGTGGTTTCAAGAACTAGCGCAGAGGCTGAATTCAGAGCTTTAGCTCTCGGCATATGTGAGGGAATGTGGATTCAGAAAGTTCTTAATGATTTGAAATTAGGCAGTTAACTACCGGTCCAAATGAGGTGTGATAATAAAGCAGCAATTAGCATTGCTAAAAATCTAGTTTATCACGACCGGACTAAACACATAGAGATTGACCGACATTTCATCTCAGAAAAAATTGATAATAAGATCATTCAACTTGTCTACACGCCTACTCGACATCAAATTGCTGATATCTTGACTAAAGCTCTTCCACGAACGAGCTTTAAGGAGTTAAGCTGCAAGCTAGGCATTAGGGGTGAGCAAAAAACCGAATTTAAACCGAAACCGAACCGAAACCGGTCAAAACCGAACCGAAAAAACCGAAAGCGAACCGGCGGTTGCGGTTTTTTATTTTTAAAAACCGAGACTTTCGGTTCCGGTTCCGGTTATAGGTTAAAATCGAACCGGCTAAAACCGAACCGAACCGATTATTAAAATAAATAAATATATAATTCCGAATTAGATCCAAAGTACTCCAAGAAAAAAAAAAGTTGGGCACATTCAAAGTCTGACATTCTTTCATAAAAAATACTCCCTCCGTCCATTTTGATTCTTAACATTTCACTTTTTCAAAACTTTCTTGCACGCATTTTAAGGTGCATTTTAAGGATAGTTAAATAACTTTTTTTTAAAATTTTCTTTTTCTGTATAAAAATTTAATGTTTAAATTTTTATACAGAAAAAGAAAATTTTTAAAAAAAATTATTTAACTATCCTTAAAATGTACCTTAAAATGCGTGCCAAAAAGTTTTGAAAAAGTGAAATGTTAAGAATTAAAAGGGACGGAGGGAGTAGATGCCTAACACCAACTGCATTGCAGCCGAAGTTCATAGAGACTGTCACTAATTTTCTGTTGTAAGCACCATGTGATTGTAACATTGAGTAGTATTATAAACGTTTGTAGAATGATGCAAACTCTTATCATTTTAATTACACAACACACGGGACTAAATGAGCCTTACCATCATCCTGTCAACCAACTCAAGGCAACTCGAGTAAAATTAGTAAACATGTAAACTATGAAATTTCATGTACCCTAGGACCACCAAGAAATATTGACAAAGAAAAAAACATTTAATAATGAGAATAAGGAATCTCTCAGGTAATTTTTTCGTTCGGTTTTAAAACCGAAACCGAACCGTTAAAAACCGAACCGAGCTTTTTAAAACCGAAACTGAAACCGACGGTTCGGTTGCGGTTGCGGTTTTCAATTTTTAAAACCGAATATATGCGGTTTAGGGTTCGGTTTTAGGGGAAAACCGACCCGAACCGAACCGTGCTCTCCCCTACTAGGCATGTACAATTTGTACAACCTAGCTTGAAGGGGAGTGTGGAATTTTATGTCCTAAATGTATTATATTTTATGGGGGTGTTTGGAAGTTAGAGGTTTGGGATAAAATTAGAGGTTTGGGGGTAGATTAGAGGTTTGACCAAATGAAACCTCTAATGTGAGTGTTTGGTTGTTAGAGGTTTGAGTTAGAGGTTTGGGATCAAAAAGCTAATTTTGAAAAAGCTCCTTTTAGGAGCTTTTTCAATTAGAGGTTTGCTATGTGTCACAAAAAGTTATTCAAAAATCTATTTACCAAACACTTTTATTCAAAACAGCTAATTTCAATCCGCTAGTCAAAACAGCTAATTCAATCCGCTAGTCAAAACAGCTAATTCAATCCGCTATCAGCTAACAGCTATCAGCTAATTGCCAAACAGGGCCTATATCTTTTTCTGGTATAAGTGAAGTATCATGAGAGTTTTTTATTCCTCAAATAAAGGAGGGATCAGTTCATGTACATGATCTTTTCATAGTTATTTGTTTGTTCCAGGATAACAGAACTCTTTTATAACCTTGATATTTTGCAATAAGAGAATTATTATCTCTCTCAAAAAAATTAACATTAACTAAAATATTTTTTGGTCATGAACGTACATTAACTAAAACTTGATAACATTTAAATCATATAAAAAATTGAGTATGAAAAATAGATATTGAGCTACTATTACCTAATCTCAATAATAAAATCTTTAACAGATATACAAACTACTTAGCTTATAATCCGTGCAACGCACGGTTACTTTTTAATATCTACAATTATATTACTTTTATGAAATTTTATAAGTTATTAATTTACATATCAAATTGGTGTTTAAAAGTTGATATATATATAAGATTTTACATGTTCGATTTAATATTTGTACTCTATCTTGAATTTTAAAATTTGATTTCGACGTTTACAGCCCATATGAAATTAACAAAATAATCTTTAAATTAATGATGGTTTAATATAATTAAATCTACACAGAAACAAAAAAGAGAAGAAATTGACGATTTTTTAAGTTAAAAATTCTTTTTGATTTATGAATTCTACTTATAATTCGTTCTGATTATCAAAATATCCTTATAATTATTTAAAGATAGTTCTACTCACAACCAAATACAATTTTAATAATAAGTGTAAGAGAGATTTTGTCCGAAATTTTGATAATCGGTAGTCTATTCCTCCGTATGACAAAGATCTTAAAATAAATAGATGAAAACTATTGGATCTAGCATAAAAAATGTTTTATATTTTAATATGTTATAAACTAAAAAGTACTCCGTATATTTATATAAGATAGATTTTATCCAAAATTTTGATAATCGCCTATTCCTCCCTACGACAAAGATCTTAAAATAAATAGATGAAAATCGTTGGATTTAGCATAAAAATTGTTTTATATTTTAATATGTTATAAAATAAAAAGTATATTTATATTGAAATACAAAAATGTAGATGTCAATGATTTAAATCATATACAATTAGGTTTTCTACAATTGATAGCATTATCAATGTAGAACTTCTACATAGATTAGGATTAATGTAAAAATTCGTAATTATATTTTCTCTTGATATTCTGAGTGTTTCTATTTGAATAATAATTATTAAAACATCACGAAATTAAAGATAATTTTATGAGGTTCGCATGGATTGTAAAATCATTCAAATCTGATTTCTAGATCTCAAGATAGAGGCCAAATGGTAACTATGAAATTTTTGGGTGAAGGACATATATGACCGGTTTTTTAAACACTGGTGACAAAAATAACCATAATTTAATAGTTGAGCAAAAATAGCCGATGAAATACGCATTTGGGGTTAAGGTATTAGATGATACGCAATTGGTAAAAGGGTATTACAAAAAAAGTTATTTTTTTATTGGAGTTACGCAAATGAGACCGGAGTATCCTTTGATTGGATACCACAATCCCATATGCGTAACATACAAATATGCGTAATAGTAACATCCTAATTTGAAAATCTAGCTCCTCTTCTATTTATCCAGTTGTATTCAGTGTTGATGGTGCACAATAGTTATAATAGAATATACAACATGGGTCCTCAAGGAGAAGACATCTGTGCAAAACATATGTTAAATCATTGTACCCACATCTTTTTCTTTTCTTTTCATCCCAGACGCCAACACTGAATACGCATTTCATGCTTGTGTATTAGAAGGGTCATTATTGGCCACTTCTGAAAAAGTGGTTATTTTCATAAAAAGATTTGTAAAATGAGTTATTCTTGTCATTTTTTCGAAATTTTTTAATACTAATAAATAAAAAATAAAATTTAATTCTAATACAACTTTTTTTTAATTATATCCTTTTTAGAATATAATTTTCTTTTTAAAATTCAATTATAATACAACCGTTTTTTAATTATATCCTTTTTAGATTATAATTTTCTTTTTAAAATTCACTTCTAATACAACCTTTTCTAATTATATCCTTTTTAAATTATAATTTCTTTTTTATGTGATCTAATCTTGATCGTTTAGTTTCAATCCAACGGATCATATAATTTTGGTAGTATAACGATCAGACCAAAAATTTGGATAAGATCCCTATTATAAAGATATTTTTAAATTAAATTTAGTTCTAATGATGAAGAAAAAAAACAAATCGATGAAAAAGGGTATTATAGTAAATTAACAAAGTGAAAATTATAAATAAATATATAATGATACGAGTATAATTTATAATCCAATGGATAACTTTTAATCCAATTTTTTAATCCAACGGATCATATGCTTTTGGTAGTACAGGACGACGACCAAAAATTTGGATAAGATCTTATATATAAGATATTGATTAGATCTAATTATTATAAAATGCCAATAATAAATTTTGACCAAATCTAATTATCTAAGTCTGATGAATGTACATATATAATATCCCACTAATTCTTTTATAATACTCCCTCCGTCCCATTCATTTCTATACACTTACTATTTTGAGATGTCCCATCATTTCTATACATTCCAAAAATAGTAAAGTTTTAATAATAAAAAACACTATTACACCCACTAACTTTCCTCCCTTATCTTAAATCTATAATATAAAACACTATTACACCCACTACTTTCCTCCACTATCTCAAATTTATTATTAACTATTGATAGGTCACACCACTTTACCCACTTTTCATCCAACTTTACTCTTTATTTATACATTTTCTTGGTCTCCGTGTCCAAACCCAGTGTATATTATTCACTGGGACGGAGGGAGTAACATTTATTAACATACCTGCATGGGGTGATTCCAGCAAGTCCCCACTTGATTTTTTTTTTTTTTAAAATCTAATACATATAGAGTCTCATTTTTTTTTTTTGAACTTGCATTAACAAATCTTCAGAAACCGATTACAAGATGAGTCCTTAGACCAGACATAGAATAAAGTCGCCCTCGCTAAGCTACAAGCAACAATAATCGCAGGCCTATTAGTGTAACACATTAACACTTTAACAAAGTGTTTCAGAACATCCAAACTCACGCAAACACAAACAAAACTCACACAAAAGGTGAGACAACTCACACAAAAGGTGAGACAATTACAAAACTCACACAAACGGTGAGACATCAAAGCTTACAATACAACTGAAAAAAATACAAAAATTGAAAAAACGAAGCCTACAAACTTAGATCTGAAAAATCGAAACCCAATACTCACAAGTCCGGTGCAGGTCGGGAAAGGAGAAATAGCCGGAGTTCCGAGGTTTAAGAAACTAAGAAGAGAGGCAAATCGGAAAAGGTTTAGAAAACCTTAGATCTGAAGGGATAAAAGTAAGAAAACTAAAAATTAATTGGAGGGCCTCATTAAAAACCTATTGAGGAAAAAGAGTACCCTTTTATTGAGAAATGAAGAAGCTTAATCGACTCTCATCGGAGCAAACTCCGTCCGGCTGCAGAAGAAGAAAGGGGAAGCCGGAAGAAGAAAAAGAAATCAGGCGGCGGCGGCTTTTGTTTAGATGAGAGAGAAACATATAGAGTCTCATACATATATACTCCCTCTGTCCCATCCATTTGTTTACACTTTTTTGTCACTTTCTGACACGCATTTTAAGGTGGATTTTAAGGATAGTTCCATAACTTATTTTTAAAATTTTCTTTTTTTTGTATAAAAATAGGATTGTTCTATTTTTATACAAAAAAGAAACTTTCAAAAATAAGTTATGGAACTATCCTTAAAATATACCTTAAAATGCGTGTCGACACCCCATTTTGAAATGATAACAAATGGACGGGACGGAGGGAGTAACATATGTAGTCGTCGTAGATATCTGAGTAGATGTCTGATAGGACAGAGTTGGGACCCAACACATCCACAAATATAACATCAACCAACCTCAACATTACGGGTCCGTTTGGATTGGGGGTTGAGAAGGGTTGGGTTGGGTTGGGTTCAAATTTACAAATTTGTTTTTGAGAAAATTTTAAAAAGTAAAGTGTTGGATTTTGGATTTAATATGTAATATTATATTAATTCTTTAGTAAAATATCTTAACCCAACACTTTACTTTTCAAAAATTTCTCAAAAAAGAATTTTTAAATTTGAACTCAACCCAACCCGACCTTTCTCAACCTTCAATCCAAACCGACCCTAGAGCTGACTACCGTCTACCACACGTAGTAGATATTTGATAATGTTATTTTTTACGAAAAAAAAAGTTTCTTGAAGGCCCCAAAAGTTTATCAAACCATTTATATTACTAGCATTTTACCCGTGCTACACACCGAAAACACAATTTTAAAATTTTAAAATAGTTACAAAAATATATAGTATATTAAAAAATAAATTATTTTGTTATATTTTGGTTTGAGTGTAGCGAACCCAATATGCATCTCTAAGTAACTTTTCTCAAATTATGTATAATTGTGTGGATGCGTGTTAAAAAAAATTGAAAATTTGTTTACATAAAAAAAGATTAATATCAAAACACATTCATTTGATATATGATAAAATTTACCTGAGATACATATCAATTTTCTTATTCCTTTTTGTTTTTTCCCCAAGTAATTTAACGACATTTTATGCTATTTTTACGGAAAGTTCGGTTCAATATAATCATGTTTGAGAATCAGGCGTTGAAAACAGTAAAAACTTAATTAGTACTAATAGAAAAAATAAATCAAATACATATTTTTCATTCTATAAATGAAAATAAAATAGGAAATGAGCAATTTTCTGGAGTAATTCTAGAGGTCCCTAAAAAAATCTCAAAAAGTTAGTTATCATATTTTGATTGGTTAGTGTTCTAACCGTGCTACGCACCGAATGATAAAATTTATTAATTAATTAATATAAACATAATATTATTCATTATTTATAAAAAAAAGATAATGTCATTAAAATTTAAGTATAAATTATCGTCAATTTATACCAATTGCATTAATATCAATATTATCAAATAATTATCATACCATTCACATCTCAGCTCAAACATTCCAAACCTCTCTTTATTGTTTTTTCTTAATTTTATTTTACGTTTGATTTCTCTCATTTTCTAGAATATTTCAACCAAGTTCATAAGTTTTTTATCCATATTTTAAGTTTCTTATGTCTTTGTTCCATATCATTTTTACAAATTTTATGTTCTTTTATTAGTTATTTGATTTAGTACTATAGCAAAATAAACATTATCAATTAACCAAACAAATCCAATACATCCCGTTATTTGAGTAAGATATATCTGTTAGAGTTTATGGTCAGTTTGTTTTTAATGACAACTTTAAATGTGCATATTTAGTTTGGGAATTTGTATGTTGAATGTTTTTATTCTTTTCTATCAGAATATGGTATATTAAATATTAGTTTTCTTTTACGCATTAATAAGGAAGGGAAATTAATTCGATATGATGGTACCCCATTCGAACCCAAACCCGAAATTTTGGATTCAGGTTTGGATATAAATTTTAAAATCAAAATAGTTTCGATTTGCATTTGGATTTAAGTTGTACTGAACCGATAGCCTATCCAAAATCTGAAACCCAATACACTATCGAAACCCTATACATATGTAATATAATACATTAATTTGAAATTATTTCATGTAATATTTTAGATGTAAGACATATTATTTTGTTTATTTTTTTTCAAATATTTCATTAGAAATAGTCAATACTAATTTAGTAATTAGAACTTATATTTCTCAATATCTAATTTTATTGATATATTCGAGATGTAATTTTGTTTACATTAATTTTTCAATTCTATGTATAAAAAGAATTATTTTTTTAACATATTTTAAATTTTACTTAGTATATTAATTCGTATAATATGTTATATTTTGACTACTTAAGTTAATCATTTTACTTTTTAATTTTTGTATAAATATACTTAATATTGTTTGCGTGTAACAATTATTTTAATTTTGACTACATTATTACTAATTTTGGATACCCAAAAAAGTCAAATCTAATCCGAAATCCGACGAATTTGGTTTTAGATATTGAATTTTGGATTTGGATTTATTTTTAAAACCCAAAAATATTTGGATGTGGGTTTGAATTTTACAAAATTCGGATCAAACCCAACCCGTTGTCATCCAAACGCGTAAAATAAAATATTTGAAAATGAGTATCACCTATCTTTTTTCTATTTGATTAACATGTTAAAATAGAAAACTGTACATGAAACTAAAATCAAATGTGTAATATATAAACACATAATCACATTATTATATATTTGTCCTTGTAATTTAATTGTCGAGTTCAAAAACATGAAATTAATTTTTATTTAACAATGAGTATATTTGACCGACATATATTAAAAGAAAGAGTTTACGTAGATCTGGAAAATCGTTCGTGTTATATACATTCATACCATGTGTATTTTGGGTTTTGCATGAAAATGACATGAAATTATTTTGTATACCCATAATTTGAAAACAAAATGCTACTAAACTACGCATTTTTTTATTTTTGTACACGAAACGAAAATAATACGCAAAATGAAAAAAATATGACAATTACATGTAATGTTACTCTCTGTCCAAGTTATCTAAGTATGTTACTATATAATTGAAAACAACATTGAATTACCAAAAAATAAAACTAAAAGTAGTGTACATAAAAATGAAGCCCTTTTCTTTAATTTTGTTTATTCTTAATAAATACCTCTGTTTGATTAGAATCTATCTACCAAGTTATTAATTTTTTTTTACCTATTTTTAAGATTTTGTTGATATTAAAAATAAATATTATTAACCAACCAAGCAAAATTCGATATGTCTGTTCTTAGATTAGGATATGAGAATTAAATATTATTACTTGAATTGAAGAATACAAAATTAAAATGAGCACCTTTTATTAGAAATAATATATAATTTTATATGTATCGACCTATCTAGTTATCAATAATATTGATTTTTAAACGATTGTTGTAGCCGTCATTCTATCTCATCCTCTCCTAAAAAATAGTAAACCCAAAGTTTATGGGTTGATATCTACATCTTGGTTGATGATAAGCCCATTTTTATTATTTTCCATGATTTTGCTTTGTTTTTCAATAAATATCTCTCTTTATTGAGAGTCTATTATCACGTTGGTGGGTTTTATCAACTGATATATTTGATTTTGCACCTTCTCCTTGTGAATGATAACTCCTGTTTATTTTCCTTGATTTTACTTCGTTTTTCAATAAATATATCTCTTTATTGAGAGTCTAGTATCCCGTTAGTGGATTTTGTCTATCAATATATTGGGTTTTGTTCTTTATATTTTGAGAGTAGGTTACTTTATTTTGGCATCTGGAATCTTAGATTTACAGGATTTTGCAATATTGATTCATTGATTTGGATAGTATAGAATCGCAGTTTTGGTCAGTTGTTCGAATACATTCTCAGATATCACATATGTATTTCCCTCACGATTAGAATAAATTGTTAGATTATTTCGCCAAAGAGTATATATAATTCAAGCGAGTGATGTACCACAATTTAAGATTTGATCACCGATTGTAGTTTGGATTAAGGAAACCTTGTTACCTTGATATGATCTATTTTATTTTAATATGTGTTGTCCAATCTTGATTATTTTTGTAGATGTATGACATTTTATTGATAAATCATTTAACTAAAAAAAATTAGTGATTTAAAAGAAAATTTGAATGATTATTTGTGTGGATGATAATATATGCCCTTTTGTTGATAAATAATTAACCATAGCAAATATAGTGATCTATTACGCTGAGTTGACCAATTTGCTATGAAATAAAAAAATGATTTTTTAGAATTTTTGCGCTCAGTTAACCAATTTGCTATATAAATATTCACTAACAATATTTTTATTGATTCTGTAATGAATTTTTTTTTTTGGATTGATAATTTATACACCAAATAATGTCTAATACTATTTGAGAGTATATTCAGTATCTTGAAAATTTCAAAAAAATCGTCAAGTCAATTTATTTGTCCCATTAATTCTTGAAAAATAACGATAAGTAAAATTTTAATGATAACTAGTTTAAATTTCATTTTTAATATTTTAATTTAATATTTTAATTGGTTGAATTTAGCCTTTTTTTAATAATTGATTAATTTAAAAGTTTATATAACTTAAATTTTGAAGGTTAAGTAACCACGATAAGTAAATTAGGATGAGAATGCTATGATTAATTTAATTTTAGTGGTTAATTTTGACAGGCTCTTATATATATTTAAGAAAATTAATCCGTAATATATAATAATGTTATTATGATTAACTATAAATCAAAGTGTGAAAAATTAATATTGCAAATTTTTAATATAATATGATTGGTCAAAAATTTAGGAATGACCTTTGATTGGTACTAAAATAATTCAAAGTTTTGCATATTTTATATTTGTATAATCCTGATTGATTTTGATTTAAAATATTAATTTATTATAATTATTTTTTGACATTAAAAAAATAAAATATATGGATATGTTAAATCAAGTAAGTTACTCTATTTAAATTAGAATTGTTAACTAACCATAGTTAGTATAATAGAATGAGAATGGTAAAAAAAGAAAATTTTTAATATAATATTATTGGTGTGGTAGACTCAGGTTTGATTTATATTTTAATAATTTAAATTTTAAATATATTTAGAATGATTGATGGGTTTAACCTTGGTTAAAAGATAGCAAGTTAAATTATATAAGGAAACAATTTTGTTTTAATTTGATTGGTCCATGATTTAGAAGTGATCTATGATTGGTTCTAAAATAATTAATAGTTTTCTGATTGGTTAACTGGGTACGTGATTAATTAACTGGATGGTGTGGTAGACTCAGGTTTGATAATAAAGAATTTAATAATTTTAATAATATTATGATTCTATTTGTAATTCTATTTAGGATTATAATTCAATTTTAAATATATTTAGAATGATTGATGGGTTTAACCTTGTTTAAAAGATAGCAAGTTAAATTATATAAGGAAACAGATTTGTTTTAATTTGATTGGTCCATGATTTAAATTTTAAATATATTTAGAATGATTGATGGGTTTAACCTTGGTTAAAAGATAGCAAGTTAAATTATATAAGGAAACAATTTTGTTTTAATTTGATTGGTCCATGATTTAGAAGTGATCTATGATTGGTTCTAAAATAATTAATAGTTTTCTGATTGGTTAACTGGGTACGTGATTAATTAACTGGATGGTGTGGTAGACTCAGAAAATAAAATATATGGATATGTTAAATCAAGTAAGTTACTCTATTTAAATTAGAATTGTTAACTAACCATAGTTAGTATAATAGAATGAGAATGGTAAAAAAGGAAAATTTTTAATATAATATTATTGGTGTGGTAGACTCAGGTTTGATTTATATTTTAAACAATATATTGGTCCATGATTTAAATTTTAAATATATTTAGAATGATTGATGGGTTTAACCTTGGTTAAAAGATAGCAAGTTAAATTATATAAGGAAACAATTTTGTTTTAATTTGATTGGTCCATGATTTAGAAGTGATCTATGATTGGTTCTAAAATAATTAATAGTTTTCTGATTGGTTAACTGAGTACGTGATTAATTAACTGTTTAACCTTGGTTAAAAGATAGCAAGTTAAATTATATAAGGAAACAATTTTGTTTTAATTTGATTGGTCCATGATTTAGAAGTGATCTATGATTGGTTCTAAAATAATTAATAGTTTTCTGATTGGTTAACTGGGTACGTGATTAATTAACTGGATGGTGTGGTAGACTCAAGTTTGATAATAAAGGATTTTAATAATTTAAATTTTAAATATATTTAGAATGATTGATGGGTTTAACCTTGGTTAAAAGATAGCAAGTTAAATTATATAAGGAAACAATTTTGTTTTAATTTGATTGGTCCATGATTTAGAAGTGATCTATGATTGGTTCTAAAATAATTAATAGTTTTCTGATTGGTTAACTGGGTACGTGATTAATTAACTGGATGGTGTGGTAGACTCAGGTTTGATAATAAATGATTTAATAATTTTAATAATATTATGATTCTATTTGTAATTCTATTTAGGATTATAATTCAATTTTAAATATATTTAGAATGATTGATGGGTTTAACCTTGTTTAAAAGATAGCAAGTTAAATTATATAAGGAAACAGATTTGTTTTAATTTGATTGGTCCATGATTTAAATTTTAAATATATTTAGAATGATTGATGGGTTTAACCTTGGTTAAAAGATAGCAAGTTAAATTACATAAGGAAACAATTTTGTTTTAATTTGATTGGTCCATGATTTAGAAGTGATCTATGATTGGTTCTAAAATAATTAATAGTTTTCTGATTGGTTAACTGGGTACGTGATTAATTAACTGGATGGTGTGGTAGACTCAAGTTTGATAATAAAGGATTTAGAATGATTGATGGGTTTAACCTTGGTTAAAAGATAGCAAGTTAAATTATATAAGGAAACAATTTTGTTTTAATTTGATTGGTCCATGATTTAGAAGTGATCTATGATTGGTTCTAAAATAATTAATAGTTTTCTGATTGGTTAACTGGGTACGTGATTAATTAACTGGATGGTGTGGTAGACTCAAGTTTGATAATAAAGGATTTTAATAATTTAAATTTTAAATATATTTAGAATGATTGATGGGTTTAACCTTGGTTAAAAGATAGCAAGTTAAATTATATAAGGAAACAATTTTGTTTTAATTTGATTGGTCCATGATTTAGAAGTGATCTATGATTGGTTCTAAAATAATTAATAGTTTTCTGATTGGTTAACTGGGTACGTGATTAATTAACTGGATGGTGTGGTAGACTCAGGTTTGATAATAAATGATTTAATAATTTTAATAATATTATGATTCTATTTGTAATTCTATTTAGGATTATAATTCAATTTTAAATATATTTAGAATGATTGATGGGTTTAACCTTGTTTAAAAGATAGCAAGTTAAATTATATAAGGAAACAGATTTGTTTTAATTTGATTGGTCCATGATTTAAATTTTAAATATATTTAGAATGATTGATGGGTTTAACCTTGGTTAAAAGATAGCAAGTTAAATTACATAAGGAAACAATTTTGTTTTAATTTGATTGGTCCATGATTTAGAAGTGATCTATGATTGGTTCTAAAATAATTAATAGTTTTCTGATTGGTTAACTGGGTACGTGATTAATTAACTGGATGGTGTGGTAGACTCAAGTTTGATAATAAAGGATTTAGAATGATTGATGGGTTTAACCTTGGTTAAAAGATAGCAAGTTAAATTATATAAGGAAACAATTTTGTTTTAATTTGATTGGTCCATGATTTAGAAGTGATCTATGATTGGTTCTAAAATAATTAATAGTTTTCTGATTGGTTAACTGGGTACGTGATTAATTAACTGGATGGTGTGGTAGACTCAAGTTTGATAATAAAGGATTTTAATAATTTAAATTTTAAATATATTTAGAATGATTGATGGGTTTAACCTTGGTTAAAAGATAGCAAGTTAAATTATATAAGGAAACAATTTTGTTTTAATTTGATTGGTCCATGATTTAGAAGTGATCTATGATTGGTTCTAAAATAATTAATAGTTTTCTGATTGGTTAACTGGGTACGTGATTAATTAACTGGATGGTGTGGTAGACTCAGGTTTGATAATAAAGGATTTAATAATTTTAATAATATTATGATTCTATTTGTAATTCTATTTAGGATTATAATTCAATTTTAAATATATTTAGAATGATTGATGGGTTTAACCTTGTTTAAAAGATAGCAAGTTAAATTATATAAGGAAACAGATTTGTTTTAATTTGATTGGTCCATGATTTAAATTTTAAATATATTTAGAATGATTGATGGGTTTAACCTTGGTTAAAAGATAGCAAGTTAAATTACATAAGGAAACAATTTTGTTTTAATTTGATTGGTCCATGATTTAGAAGTGATCTATGATTGGTTCTAAAATAATTAATAGTTTTCTGATTGGTTAACTGGGTACGTGATTAATTAACTGGATGGTGTGGTAGACTCAAGTTTGATAATAAAGGATAACATGTTTGAAATATTAAAAAATGAGATTATACATGTAATAAAAATTAATTTTTGGTATTGAAAAAACAATTATATTATCACATTTTTCTTAATACGGTTGAAAATGTTGTTTCACGATTCAATGTACATGAAAGTTTTTTGGACCTCTCCTTAACGCGAATCCTGGATCCGTCATAAAAATGTTGCATCTACTAAAACACATGCAACATTATGTTGAAAATTAGCATGGCGTAATACTTTTCTTTTTCATATATATCAAACACTAGCATGGTTGTAAAAATTGGTAATCGATATAAATCGGTTGAGGTACTGATTTAAGATTAATCGGGTAATCGGGGATTAATCGGAAGGATTAATCGGAGTATTAATCGGATATTTTAATAATATTTAATATATTAGTCTAATTCACAGTTAAACATATCATTTTAAATAAATTCACAGGATTAATCGGATTTCAAAAATCGAATCGGTTGGTTACCTTACAGAGGATTAATCGGGGATTAATCGGCTAAATCGAGGATTTTTAGAACCATGATCACTAGTAGTATTTTTCTTTCTCAACCCACTAAATTTTTTATAATAACATTTATTAACATCATATGTCATCTCCCATGTGCATGCAACAAATATGTTGAAAATTAGCATGGTCTATAATAGTACTCCGTCCCTTAATTTTTTCTCGTTTGGGGAAAAACACGGGTTTTGAGTAGTGGGTGAAATAGTGAGTATTGAATATTGTTTTTAAGGGTTAGTGGGTGGAATAGTGGGTACTTAATATTATTTTAAGGAGTAGTGGGTGGAGTAGTTGGTATTGAATATAGTTATTTTATGGCCTAAAATAGAAATGGGAAGAGTTTTTTGAATGTCCCGATAAGGAAAGTGAGAAGAGTTTTAAGGGACAGAGGGAGTACTTTTCTTTCTCACATACAGTAATTTTTTCTTTCTTAGAGATATCAAACGTATAATATAAAATAATAAACAAAACCTTCTATGTCAAATACTCCGTAGAAGCTAATATCTTGAAACTCGGTTTAAGTTTTTTTTAAAAATGTTTTTAGATAATTCATTTACAATCAATGTTAAGAATTTTAACAAGTTATCACAAGATATATGTAGAGCACAGTGATTACAAAATTAATATAAAAATGTTAGGAAATATAAAAATGTTAGGATAGACCGTACTTCTTTGAAACAAGTATAGATTGCACTTATACATGTTTTTATAGGGGTATAATTAAACATGTAATCATCAAAATAAAATGAAGTAATCCATCCATCAACAATCTGTAACATGACAACATAAATTGTGTATCACTGATATTATATTATATAACCATGCATCATGTTAATCTTATATAGTTAAACTATACTGATCTTAATTTGAGATTTTGAGGCATCAAAATCTTGTGAACATAGAATTAAGCTAGAAGCATATAAACAAAGAACAAACTAAGCCGTGATCAAAGTTTTATTCAAAAAATGTCATCCATTAAAGAGTGACATTTTCCTATTTCTCCTACTTTCTAAAACATACATTTTAAGTATTACATATCTATCTATATGTGTGTGGTCAGTGGTTCCATATTGTTACTAAAATCATTTGTATTGAACTCAATTTTCGGAAAAAATGTGTTATCGGCTTAGAGGCATGTAATTCTGAAGCAAGTAAGCATTAATTTTATTGCAATGTACCACGAAATCAGCAAAAAAATCTCTTCAACATGAGCATATATCATGAAGTAAATAGTAGTTATTTTGTAACCAGAAATAGCTAGTTGATTGTTAAATGATAAATTCTCTTACGTAGGATTATATTTTTATGTGTATCAATTCATGTCGGTACTAAATGGACAACACCTTAAATTTAATAACCTTAAGAGTATTATCTATTGGTTGATATTGTTTTGTTGTACTTTAGACTACTTTTAAGTGTCCAAATATTACAAAAAATACATATAATTTTATTTATTATTTAAATTAAACTTAATGCCTACATAAATATTCAAAACAATTTAAAAAGTAATAACAAAATTCATTGCATAGCACTGGTTTTAAGTTAGTATAATAGGAATGAATCGTTCTTTTGGACTTCTAAAAAAATAAACCACAAAATATATATATATGGATGATTAAGCTTAATCACTGAGGCCCTGGAAATACCCCTTTAAGGTCCTTCTCAAAGTCCTTCCTGAAGATGAATCCATCTTGATCGGGCACCTTCATTACTTCCATGCTTGCAGATCCATCATTTTGGGGATAACCCTTTCGTGCTCGTAGAACCACCCATTTTTGCGCTTGAACCGCAAGTTTTTGTGCTTGTAGAACCACCTGTTTTGGTGCTTCTAGAACCAACCATTTTCTCTTTCTGCACACAACACTTCTTTTGGTCAAATTGTTAAGAGCAAGTCCAATGCAATGCTATATCTAGTTCTATTGCTATATTATAGCATCAAATGCAAAAAAAAAAAACAACTCCAAAGGAGTTTCATATTTGGATGCATCCATGAAAAAATGCATCCTTGGTTCTATATTTGAAACCAAGGATGGATCCATCCTTATTTGTCCCATTATCAAGTACTACAAATGGAGGATAATAATTAAACAATTATTGTATTATACATCACTAGATACCAAAAGTATACTAAAATGGGAAAAAGTTAGTTAAATTTGAAACTAGTTATGAAAATAGCATTGAAGTGCAACTTTTATTTTAGCATCAAAACACACTTTTTGATGCTATATTATAGCAATAGCAATAGACATTTAGCATCTAGCATTGGACTTGCTCTAAGAGCAACTCAAATGTGGTGCTATCCTTGGTGCTATTGCTATATTATAGCATAAAATGTTAAAAATTTCAACTCCAAAGGGATGCTATAATTTGATGCAAAAATGCATAAATGCATCCTTGGTTCTAAATTTGAAACCAAAGATGCATTTATGCATCCATGTCACATCATCATTTAACTAGAATTAGAGGGAAATGACTTAAACTCATATCAACTACCTACATATTTGATATGGGCTAAAAGTAAGCCCTAAAGACACATTTAATGTGGCATTAATTAGACCTGGAATGGTCCAAACGTGGGGCCCACCAGGTGGGCCCAAACCCTAATTATAATATTAATTTCGTAATTAATATTAGGGATAATAACCAGCTCAGCAATAAAAGTCAAATAAGGATATTACTCCTGCCTGACTTAGCCCCCAAGATACCTAAATCAACATGGAAACTGACTCCTACAAGGAAGGAGTCTAGAACCTTCCTAGAGGAGGTGGCTTGCCTACCAAGTCACCTACTCCTACCATAATTCCTAGGCTTCTCAGCCTATATAAAGGGTCTGACCCCTCATTCTCAGAACTACGTCTTGGCTTGATTCTCAATAACGAGATACGTAGGCA
Organism: Kitagawia praeruptora; assembly: GCA_037693485.1. NCBI lineage: Eukaryota > Viridiplantae > Streptophyta > Magnoliopsida > Apiales > Apiaceae > Kitagawia > Kitagawia praeruptora. The sequence goes on from CM075347.1 coordinate 23,064,725, forward strand.
CTCTGTGAGGACCGATCAGTCTCGATACGCAGAAACAGCCATAAAAGCTCGAAGCTCAACCGCCCTTAGCATTAAATACATACAAACCTTAGCCGTCATATAATTATCTAGTTTTTATTCCATAACATTTGGCACCGTCTGTGGGAAGAAGACATCAACCATGGTGAACACACGAAGATCAGTACCAACCTCCACCGAGGCTGCCTCTACTGAGGCCTTGCCTCTAAACTCTGCTCCACCTGTCACCGAGCAAGTACCCCCAACGACAGGGGCGATCACTCAAACTCAGGCTTCTCAACCTCCAGGGACGAATCCCCATGCTGAGAGGACGTTGCCTATGGTCATCCATCCGGGTCAAGAAACCAGCTCCCTTCAGACGCTGGTTGATCCCAATCGCCCGCCACCAGGAGTACAGATCCATACTACGGATCTCCCCAGGAACACCAATCCGATGTATGGTCTGCCTAATGACCCTCCAATTGTTCACAGTCTTGGACCAAGTGGCCACGCCTTGCAGATCCGAGACCGAGAGTATTATGACTACTCTGGCCCCTACACTGATGATTCATCTACTGGCGATGATGATCATGATGAAGCCCCGAGGAGGCGACGTGCTAGCAGAGAGCCAAGAAGGAGAACGCAAACTATCCACGATGGGCCTCCTTTGACAGCTGCTGAGAGAATCAAGGCTCACGAGGCCGAGATTCTAAGGATAAAGGAAGATATTGCGAGAGAACAAGCTAGGTTGAATCAAACTCAGCCTCCTCCAACTTCGGGATCGATTCCCTTTATAGATCTGGAGAGGTCTTCAAGAAGGCATAGAAGGGCTGATGCCCCAACTGGAAGAACAACAAGGGTGGAAACCCGCAAGAGCAACCCCAAGGATTTAATGCCACTTAGGGATCCGGATGATCCCACACCCCCGTTTACTGAGGAGGTGATGAATGCTCACATCTCTAGGAAGTTCAAGATGCCGACAATTAAGGCTTATGATGGAACGGGTGATCCCGCGAACCACGTTAGGACATTCTCAAACGCACTGCTGTTGCAGCCTGCAAGTGACACTTTGAAGTGCAGGGCGTTCCCCCAAACTTTGTCGGGCATGGCTCAAAGATGGTATAGCCGGCTGCCTGCAAACTCAATTGGCTCCTTTAAGGAGTTAAGTGCTGCGTTCGTTAGTCAGTTTATCAGCGGAAGAGTTCATGAGAAAAGTTCTGCATCTCTTATGTATGTGGTGCAAGAGAAGAACGAAAATCTGAGAGACTACCTTAAGAGGTTCACCAAGGAGACGTTGAACGTAGGGTGTTGTGTGTGATTTATTATGGTACTTACTAGCTTTTGACACTACACCTGTTTTGGCTTATTTGACATACCTTGTCCCTAGCCCCGTTACAACCCAATTAAAGACCTTTTGATTATCGTCATTGATGTATGTTGTGTTAAGAGTTAGATTGATACCAAATGTCAAGCATGTTTATGATTTTGTTGGAATTGAGTGATACACTTACCCTTGTTCTTGAGTGAATATTCTTTTGTGAGTGGATTGTGAGTGTTTGCTTGTTCTTGCGTATGAGATCCCGAGTGTTGTCTCAAAGATGTGCTCTTGTAGGCTTAGCATGTTTACTAACTTATTCTTACACTTGACATGGGCTTGTGAGAACTTATGCATGTTCATTGAGTAGACTATGTGAATACTTGCACTTTCGACACCAAGACATTGCGTATTTACTTTGATTCTTAAGTTGATATGGCATGAGAGGATTTGAAGGTATGGTAGATTAGATTATCTGCATTTGCATATTAGTTGCATTCATGCATTGCATTGCATTAGGTTAAATGGATTTTGTGGGTACATTCGCTATAGGCCCTCACGAGACCTTACTCGTCCACTAGGGCTGCCTAGGGGTTTAAAGGGCTTGTTGCATATGCCAAATGCAACCGTGATCACCTACGGAAGTGGTACTAGTTAGTTAGTTAGTTGTAATTATTTATGCTTGAGGACAAGCATCGGTTTAAGTTTGGGGGTGTGATAAGTGGATTTTATATCCACTTGGAACATTCTAAATCGGCTTAAATTGATTGTCTTGGACTCAAGTTTCTGGTAGTTTTGATGTGTTTTGCTTAGTTGTGCAGATTTACGAGAAGGTTGACTAAGGTGGATGCTTCTATTATTTTTTGGGAATTAATTGATTAAAATTCGGATTTTTAAGAAGGGTTGCGCAGTCTACACTGTTTGGGCCATATCTTGAGTTCTATAAGTCTGTTTTCAGCCCGTAAGCAGTCCACGTGAAGATAACGAGATTCTCTATCATTCTAAGGTGGTCCAGAGGTCCAATTACGTTTGGAACGTTCCAGAAAAACTGAAGAAAAGTCAGCCACGAATTTTCCTTAAAAACAGAATCAGTTTAGGAAACGTCTTTTGCAGAAATTCTGTTTAAACTCTATTTTGGGTATTTTCTTGCTGGGCAAGACTTTTAGAGCCTATTTAAACACATCCTACCATTGTAATAGGGATATACATATTATCATAGTTTTATTATTGTAACTAGATTAGATCTGCAAGGGAGAAAAGGAGAGAAGGGTTCAACGCTCGTGACAAGCAACGGATCTAGATCTACTTCATCCTTTGTGTTACTTTGGATTATAGATTTGTTTTCTCAAACTCTTTTTTATTAATATAATTACTTCTTTTATGCATATCTTGTTATTTACCATGTTTTCATCAAATCCCATGGTGACGAAAGGTTTAGTTATGAACTAATCGTTGTCATGGGATCCTAGTGGATTTATCTATGTAGCTTAGTAGTTTGCATGCCTTAAAGAATTATGTGTGGTGAATTCTTGATATCCTCGTATGGTTAATCTTAATGCTTTTGGATGCGTAGCTAACATCTAAATTGAATTGTTAATCTCTTGCTAAACGAGAGTGGATCTTGAGATTTAGAACTTGCCATGCTAGCATAGGATAGGTTGGTGTTTTGACATCATGATTTGTGGCGTAAATAGAGATATATTATGCTGCCCTATGTGATCTAAGTGGATAACTTGTGCTTCAACCTTTATGTTTTCAAATTCTATAGAGATATAGGGTCTAAACATAATAGGTGCCTATTCATCTTCTATCTCTTTTGTGGATGTATGTGTAGATTGGTACTAGTATACCGAGAGGTAACTTTTACTCTTTTCGTGTTATCCGATCAGATATCAAAACCATCGCATGTTTTAATTAAAGGCTGCAACTCTAAGTGAAGTAGATGATGAAACTAGGATTCCATGTTTTATTCTCATATTAGTAATTCGACTTTAATCTCTTTAATTAGTTAATCTTTAGTTTGATAATTAATTTAGTATTTAATAAAAATACAATTTGTTATTTGTCTTAGCAGTGGATAAAAACCATACATCGGTGCATAGGTACATTAATTGAATTGAACACCATTCTAGATCTCTGTGGGAACGAACTTGATTTAATCATATATTACTTGTGACAACGTGCGCTTGCGTGAAATTAGCATAACAGAAGATCAAAATCACTGATCGAGCCAACCACTGTAACAAAGAAACGGAGCAAAAAATTTTGTAGCTGACCGAAGTCCCGGCCGACCGGCCCTCCGGGAAGCCCTCCAGCCGACCGACTTCGACCACCAGCATGGATATTGAACCGGCCGACCGGTGTCCCAGCCGACTGGCCTTCCGTGCACACGTCGGCCGACCGACGTCGACGGTCGGTATGGGTTCGACAAAAAAAAAAAAAAAAATTGTGCCGACCGGGTCACCGGCCGACCGGCCTCCCCAGACATGCTCCAGCCGACTGGAATCAGCTCTCGGTACGGGCTCGTTCCAGTCGACCGGCTCCTCAGCCGACCGCCCCTCCGGGGAACCCTCCAGCCGACCGACTTCGATCATCGATACGGGTTTTCTGCCTTCGTTTAAAAAAAAAAATAAAAAATCGGCCGACCCGGATCAGTTAGGGGTATGGGTATTTTCGGCCGACCCGGATCAGTCAGGGGTATGGATATATTTCGGCAACCCGGGGTCCGACAAGAATATGAAAATGAGTTTTCTATAGTCTTGAAGACCCTTGGCCGACTGATGGTTGGCCGACCGAGGCATTTTGGAGCCCTTAGGCCGACCGGGAACTCAATCCGACCCTTCAACGCTGTTTGGGCCATATCTTGAGCTCCGGATGTCAGATTTGGACGATCTTACTGTCCACGCGAAGCTCTCTGAATTTTCTACAGTCTTGGAGCCGGCCGACCGAAAAAAATCAGCCGACCGGGTCTCCGGCCGACCGGCCCTCTGTAACGTGCTCCAGCCGACCAGCATCGACTGTCGGTACGGGTTTTTGCCCGGCCGACCGACAGCGATGCTCGAGTTGGGTTTGCAAAATTTCGTTTTTTTTGTTTTTTGTTTTTCTGATTCGGTAATTAAGGGGAGTGAAAATTAAGCACCGATTAGTGTCTGTTAGCACAGTTTAGCACCGATTAGCACCGATTAGTACCAATTAGTGCCGTTTAGTGCCGTTTTGTGCCATTTAACATTGTTTAACACTGTTTAAACATTGTTTAAGGCTGTTTAGCGCTTTGTAGTGCCGTTTAACATCGTTTAGTGTCGTTCAACATTGTCGTAAATGCGTCGGTCGCTCCACGCTTTACATTAAGATGATATTGTTGAAAATACTCGCGTAAGAGCAATAAACCCTGACCCAAGTCTCGAATAAGGCCGTTATAACTTCAAGGAAAACCTGATCAGTTTTCCTAGAAGTTGGGGGGCAAATGATATGGGCTAAAAGTAAGCCCTAAAGACACATTTAATGTGGCATTAATTAGACCTGGAATGGTCCAAACGTGGGGCCCACCAGGTGGGCCCAAACCCTAATTATAATATTAATTTCGTAATTAATATTAGGGATAATAACCAGCTCAGCAATAAAAGTCAAATAAGGATATTACTCCTGCCTGACTTAGCCCCCAAGATACCTAAATCAACATGGAAACTGACTCCTACAAGGAAGAAGTCTAGAACCTTCCTAGAGGAGGTGGCTTGCCTACCAAGTCACCTACTCCTACCATAATTCCTAGGCTTCTCAGCCTATATAAAGGGTCTGACTCCTCATTCTCAGAACTACGTCTTGGCTTGATTCTCAATAACGAGATACGTAGGCACTCTGTGAGGACCGATCAGTCTCGATACGCAGAAACAGCCATAAAAGCTCGAAGCTCAACCGCCCTTAGCATTAAATACATACAAACCTTAGCCGTCATATAATTATCTAGTTTTTATTCCACAACAATATTTATGTTCCAACAACCAAAAGAAAAGCTAAAAGTTAAAAGAGTTAGTTAAATTTGAAACTAGTTATAGAACTAGTTTTGGAGTGTGAAATTTATTTTAGCACCAAAATTTACTTTTTGGTTCTATATTATAGCAATAGCAATAATAATTTAGCATCTAGCATTGAAGTTGCTCTAATAGGAGAGTTTGTTGCTTTATACATATATAAGAATGTACATAAGAAACAGATAGTCACGTTGAACAACGTAGGTTTTTTTTTTAGTAAGAAATATGTTCTTCTTGTCTTATCAATGAAAAATTATTAAAAATGGTTCAGTTTCTTTCTAACTTATGTTTTCACTTTTTCATATTGTAGACAAATTATTTATTTTCAAACTTAAATATTGTAGAATAAATATTATTATTTAAAACTGTTTCCTAATTAAAACAAATAAATGATTTGTATGTACTTATATAAGATATTTTATACATCTTTTTAAAATGGAGACTTTAATTTACATTTACATTGTTACTTTCTTAAATCACCCATATCGAACATGTTTAAGGGGTATTATATATTTAGTCATCCATTTAGTCATCCTACAAACGATAGAACATATTGTTAAATAATAACCATAGATCAGCTTAATTATGTGATATTATTATCAAGTTTACCCGATAAAATTGTAGTGCGAAAGACGTACCTCATTCCATAACAATAAATATGAATACGAATTATGGGACTTGATCTTTGATTCGCCTCTAGCTATATCTGGCTCTCACTGATGTGAATAGAGTAGTAGAGGTTATGAATAATCTTGGAACCAAGATCTATTATATTCTTTATATAATAACTCTAATCAGATTACTATTGGGTTATAATTGGACCCTTTTTGGATTTGTTAATTACACAATTACTTGGACAAAATCATTAATCGGATATGGGAGGAAAATTAAAATATATGTTAAGAAAATCACACTTCACTAACTGTTTCATTGTCATTTGTTTTTCCCAATCCAAATTTTCACTACGAGAAGAATTAAAAATTGTGATAGAATGTTGGTTAAAATAACAAAACAACATCATCTGTAATCCATGCACAAGAGTTTCTAAACACCATAGTGCAAGTGACTGCACAAAAGAGGTTGCAACTAGTGGTGGCCAAACGGCCGTGCCGTGCGGGCCGTGCCGGTTTGGCCACGTGCCGAGCTCTATCAGACGAGGCACGGGCACACACGCATGGTTCGGACGTGCCGTGTCGTGCCGTGCCGTGTCCATGAATTTAAAACCCGTGACTGACACGCGAGCTAGGCGGGCCGGCGGTTTTTTTTTTTTAAAGGAAAATTCGAAGGTAGACATTCAGAAATTGTACATAAAATTTGAATTTTTTTGTTATTAATATTCTCAAAATATGAAATGTTTCGAATTAAAATATTTCGAATTAAATAATTCCAAACATACGAATTTCTACTCGTGAAAGAAGAACCTACAAAGCAAAATAAAGAACGAACGATTATTCCAAATAAAAATATGAATGTTTAAAAGATACAAAATTTATCAAACCAAAAATACGAATCGTGAATTTTTCTAAACCAAAAATACGAATAAAAATCAATTTATAAACCAAAATTACGAATCATGAATTTTTTTAAACCAAAATTATGAACGTGCCGCACGGGCCGAACGGCCGAACGTGCCAAGCGAAATTATTTGGAGACACAGACAATAAAGAATCAGGAAGAAATGGAGACAGCATAATAATTATAGTAAAGTACTTAAAATATTTGTAATTCGAAATTTAATCTTTTGCTAGATCGGTCTTGAACTTTCGTGATCCTGATAAGTATAAAATATGGTCTTATGAAACATTAGTACAATAATTACAGAGGCACCAAAATTATGTAAATGATGTAATAATTCGGTCAGATATATTGTAAATTTTTGAACAATCATGAAATAAATATAAATTTTAAATTTATTTTTTTGTTCAAAACATAAATATATAAGTAAGTTTAAAAATTTAGGTGCCCTTCAAATTTCAATTAAACCTCATTATTTGGTTTAATTATTTGGTTTATAACTGACGTGCCGTGCCGAATGAACGGGTCGAACGAGCCGAAAATTATAATTTTTATTCACACGGGCTTTCGCGTGCGTGCCGAACGGGCTGCGGTTTGGGAAATATGGACTCACACACGGCACGTTTATTGTAGCGGGCTGAACGGGCTGGGCCCGTTTATTACTGTAACGTGCTGAACGTGCTTTTTTGACGAATAATTCGCGAACGGTTCGGGCTGAACCGCCCGTTTGGCCACCTCTAGTTGCAACATTTAGCAAAGTGTCTGCCTCGAATAATACTAATACTAATACTTGCATACCCTAGATATAGAGATCAAGTGGGTAAGGACTTGCATTGCCTGCCTCGAATAATATATGAACGTTTTGTCGATTTTGAGATATTATTTGGAGTTCTGGATTTTATGAAATTAAGGGGTACATTTTGTGGACTCCTCGATCCCAAAATCTAGTGTTGATCGTGTCTCAGTGGTAACATTCTAATATGTTGTGGGAAATGTTTCCCAGTGAACGACTATTTTTTTTATAACATCCAAACCCATAACCGAATGCATACTGGACCCAACAACCCACCACAGGTCAGTCCAAAAGTGCTAGCAAATTGGTATACATTAGCTATTGACTTGTATCTATAAAGGCCCCAAACACTCTTATTCTAATCGATGTGGGATGTTACAAACACCCCCTCTTATAGGGTCGACGTCCTCGTCGAGCCCACAAACACACTTACGGAACCCGGGCAGTGCCTTTGCACTTCCGGCCGGGTAGAGCTCTGATACCATTTATAACATCCAAGCCCATAACCGAACGCATACCGGACCCAACAACCCACCACAGGTCAGTCCAAAAGTGCTAGCAAATTGGTATACATTAGCTATTGACTTGTATCTATAAAGGCCCCAAACACTCTTATTCTAATCGATGTGGGATGTTACAAATACGTGGAGGTTTTTTAGATTTTGGCTAACAATAAACCATAAGATTGTTGATTTTACCAGATCCGTCGATAATGAAAGTATAAACTTATGATAAAAGGAGATCAAGAATAGAAATCTTATGTGCTACACAATGATTTAAACTGACGACAAAAGTACAAGCTCACATTAATGAGTTAGAATGTTGTCTAACAATATAGGAAACTTGGACGTAGTAAAAATAAAGAACATTTAAAAAGAAGACTTTTTTCCTACTAAATTTCTTGGCAGATGGTGCAACTTCTGGGAAAATTATATAAAGGCAACAACCGATCACATTCATTATTGTATAAAACTATTGCTCTTCTTGACAACTCATATTTCCATGAGTCTCAGTACTAGAAGAAAACCAACTGATCACGGTGGTGGTCGTTTACAAGAGAAAATGGTATGTTTCACAGGAGTGATGACGGACCGATCAAGTCTCGATCGGTTCTAAACCTCTGGTTTTTGTATCCGTCAATTTTGTGCGGTTGGTTTTACCTGCTTCTCTTGTAGTTTTTACAGTTATCAGGAGTCAGGAAATGCTATTTTTACTTGATGTCAAATTAATTAGCTTTGCAAGTCAATTTGTTTATGTTTAAACATAGAATTAAATTGCTAATCGATGAAGTTTAATGGGTTGAGTTAATCATTCCCTTTGGACGGTACATTGCGGGCAAGTGTTTCTATTGAGTTTCTAGAAATTATTGTTTTTGAAGAGCGCATCTTTCTTGGACCGGAGAGCCTTATTTTCCACCCGTTCATTTTGGCTTTAGAAAACATTTAGAGGTGAATTCAATGAAGGTTAAATTGTTGCGTGCAACTTACACGACTGGTTGAGTTAGACCATGATAGAAATGAATGGTAATGTTGCACCAGTTCTGTTCACAAAATTGCAATCTAGATAACAAATTAAAGGATAAATGAGAAAATAAAGTAAATAGCATTAAAGCAATTAGATAACATGAAATTATACCCTGTTTTAGATATGACATATACATCAATATATATATAGTTATAAGCAGAATGGTACTAACTCAGCACAATTAACCATTATTATATAATGACAAAGATGAGATGTAAAAGTTACATTATTGGGTTCAAATGATGTCATTATTTATTTTACATTCGTTGTTCACAATATAATTCTTGCTTGGATATGTACATTACAGTTTCATACACATTTTGCATAATTTCAGTAATCTATGATGGTAACTTCAATCCTATTTACATAATGATGATACAAACAAAGAGTGAATTAATAAAACAAGTAGCTTCTCCTGCTTAGAGTTATAATTTCTGAAGTATCACTTTGACTCCATTTTTCGGGGTAAGAATAAATGTATCTGCTGGGTGGTGAACATTGTTTGGCGACAATGAGAACTTGTACCTTTGCAGGAACATTGAAAGTGCAATCTTCGATTCATTTGTTGTAAAGTTCAATCCCACACATGTTCGAGGCCCCATGCCGAAAGGAATAAAGGCTGCAGCATTGTTGTTTGTCGCTTTCGCCACCCCTTCAGCAAATCTTTCAGGTTTAAAAAGAAGAACATCTTTGCCCCATATCCGAGGATCATGATGAAGAGCGAGTATGGAAATAAAAATGCTTAGATGAGGAGGAAGGGTGAGGTTTCCCAATTTCACTTCCTTCTTGACTGCTCTTGTGACAGTAAGCACAGGTGGATATAGTCTAAGTGACTCATTTATGATCATGTTCATCTGCATGAAAAAGGAAACAAAACCATGACATTGATTAAAATCATTCACTTATGTTTGTGCTTGTGTTGATTATGGTCTGTGATGTTCTTACGGATTTGAGCCGTGCAATGCCATCAGATGATGGATTTTCCTGGCCAAAGTGTTCAAACACCTCCTTCCGAGCTTTATCCTGCCAATCAGTGTGGACTGCTAGAAGAAAAACTGTCCATGAAAGTAAATTTGTTGTTGTTAGATGTCCAGCACCATACAATGCTCTAATCTCATCCACCATTTGTTCGACAGTAATCCTCTTGTTTACATCAGAATCATGAGAAATTTTCACAAGTTGTCCAAGATAATCCCTTCCATAGTCATCAGCTTCTCCAGTTTTCACTTTCTGCTCTCTTTTACGTACGAGGTCTAGAATTGAATTCTTGATTCCTTCTTGAAGTTTCTCAGCTTTGATCTCATCATCAGTCTTCATGATTTGGCTGCAATTTTTGGAAATGATATAATCAACACAGCTGGGATATCTGATTAGAACTATAATCACAGAGGCATGATACCATACACATGCAACTAAAAAGACAGCCTACCTGAGGCCTGGAAATCGAGTCGTGTATATATTTCTTACAGTTATTGCTGTCAGTTTTGCTACCATCTCAAATATGTGTTTTCCATCAGAAAAACTACTCCCAAAAGCTGTTCTTGAAATGACTTCAGTTGTTAATGCACCAAATTCCTTGTACACATCTATCTCTTTGCCTTCATAATCTCGCCACCTCTCTAGCATAGTCTCTACACTATTACTCATTTCTGGAATCATGCCCTACGTATATTGATAGATACATTTGTTTTAACAAATAAACAGGTGAACTGTATGCAGAAAACCTAAAGCAGAATCAATACAAAAGTCCTTAAATAATGCTTACTTTCAAGCTATTCGCATGAAAAGTATGGTTGGCTAGTTTTCTTATCTTTGCCCATTTTTCGCCTTCATTTGTTATAATTGCATCCCCTAACAACTTCTTGGCATATCCTTCCATCTCCATTTTTGGATAAGCATCATCTTTGTTATTCAGTATTTCTTTGATAAGCTCGGGTTCTGTAACAAACAACTGAGCTTCTGGACCATGCCAATTGATGAAGTTTCTTCCTGTAAACAAAACAGAGGAAGGGTAAGCAAGAAATTTATTATATTCAGTTGGTTCCACCTTAATGTTGTGACATTTTTTTTACTCTACCCAAATTCTGGGAGGGTCTCAGATGTACGCAGCCTTACTGATAATTCCTATGCATCTATATGTGCTTGACCTCAAACAATAAAACTAAGTTCTAAAGAAGATAGACAAAACTCGGAACAGAGAATTGTAAGAATTTACCGTATATCTTTGTCCAAAGGTACACATGGGGTTGAATCCTCGGGAACATATCGTGTGAAATTCCCATGGGATACCCCATGGATTGGCTTCTCATTGCTGATATTATTTTAGTGTTCCCATGAGGGAAGCTGTAAGAAGGGCCTTTCACTCCCTGTGAAGTTAACAGTCTTTGTATATGTCTTGGACTCCACCATACTTTATGAATCAACTTAGTGAGCTTCCAAAGAAAGAACAAGCAGAGCGTGCTCGAGAAGAAGATTGTCAGAATCCCAACAGCCATGAATGAGCTAAGATGACTGAATTACAAAGAAATCTTAATGGTTATATATTTTTTTTTCGCTGGCCGGCCAACATGCATTAGTTTATATATAGTTGGATAGGGAAACATTGTACGTTTAAGGTATTATATATTCAGGACCACTCGAAAAGAAAATGATGGGATTCGTTTGTCAAAATAAGCTGTGCTAAGCATTTGCTAATTAGAATATCTAAATGATGATTAGGACCACATTAAAAGAGTATTGGCCTAGTAAATTATAGTTGCCTGGTAAAAATTCTAAAACTGTATGACATGGTAACTCATATAGTCATTTGCTGCATCATTCTCAAACAAACAAGCAAAGCTCATCACATTGATATCTTTAACATTCTTATTACATTAGTACAGTAAATACAAATTGAGTTAGATTATTGATGCTGTTTCCTAACCGAGTAGTGCTAGGGACCCCAAATTTAGTCCCCAAAAAAGTCCCCAAATGACATGGCATGAGTGATTTGGCAAATTGTAATATTTTAATTGGATGGCCCTGGCGGGCCCATTTTAATTATAACCAATCGCATTCATTTGGTAACAATTTTTGGTACCCAATTTGGTACCTCTAGCATTTTTCTTCCTAACCAGGATGAAAATGATGTAATTATAAAATAGTCCAGTAATTCCTTAATTACAATAAGGACGCAGAGATAAACACTCATTTTAGGATCAAGTAACATAGTTTACAATGGCCAGTGAGTGTGGGTCAAATATTTTTTGACCTGTTCTGCATCATGTCCACAAGTTTGAGCCGCTACAATCTCTCTACGAAAGATAAAGTTGTGTAAAGCTGTAAATAAATATTTGTATGTGCAGCGAAAGTGTTTTTCCAAGATGCAACTTCTAGTTCACCAAGTACCAAAGCTGCAGCCAACATGCGACAACCCAAAGACGATCTTGCAAGACATTTAATGATGGATAAGGAGGAAGACACAACCTATAGAAGCATGTGTGACAGGAAGGCAAGCAGTCATGGGTCTTTGTGGACTTGTAGATGTAAAGCCGTGATGCATGATATCAGAGAGGCCCTGAGCAAAATGAGTTGCCTGCTCTGAGATAGATGTGACAAAATAGTGTTGTATGAGCAAATCAACATATTTCCTCCTGTTTTTACTGTTGACAGAAATATTTTTCCCGTCAAGGCAGAGTTCCACAACTTTAATTGATCCTAGCTCGTTAACTTCTCGAATAAATGTCAGACCAAGAGCATCTTGATCAACAGTCTCGGGATCCATCTCTAATATCTTTCTGCAGCTACTATACAGGTATGGATCTGCATCTCTTATATCCTCCAGAGACACATTTATTCCTGCCAATTGCAGGAAAAATACGATCAAAGACGATGCCAACTTGTACTTTATGCATCAGGGCGAGGGCAATAGCCCGTCCACTAAGGGTCCATTTGGATTGGGGGTTGAGAAGGGTTGGGTTGGGTCGGGTTCAAATTTAAAATTTCATTTTTGTGAAAATTTTAAAAGTAAAGTGTTGTGTTTTGGTAGTTTACAAAAGAACTAAAATAGTACTACATATTAAATCCAAAATTCAACACTTTACTTCTAAAATTTTCTCAGTAACGAATTTTTTAATTTGAACCCGACCCAACCCTCCTCAACCCCCAATCCAAACGATAAAGGTAAAGTATTCAAGGTGCAGCGGATGAACTTTTGATGCAGGATTTGGAAAGAACCTTCTCCTGTCATTTGGACAAGCTACAAAGAGGGCATTTTGAGGATTAAAAATTTCCTGGCAAACTAGGCAAAACCATTCCCGCAACACACCAGGAGCAGTAGCTTCTTCCTTTTTGAACTCTATATAGGCGCGTAGAGTCTTAGCTTCAGCTCATGCAATATACTCAAATGATTCATCCAACAACTGTGATCTATCAATAAGCATCTCGTGTAGCTCCTCATAGTCATGCATGACCTCTGTATGCAACATAGTTGCAAGATGCCTCCTACAATCAAAATTACTCACCTCTTTGTGCTCAAGAATCCGTTGATGATCATCGCGCCCCTTAGCATATCTAGTTACCAGAAAACAAACAGAATCCTTTCTAAGCCTCAACTTTGTCCAAAATTCTTTTTCTGCACCTTGAAAGAGTTTAGAGACGCTATTTAATTCTTTCAATATTGATAAATAATGGCACCATCCAAGACGGGGAATTTCAGCTTCAACTTTCTGTTTTCGAGCCAACCACTCCACCACTCCTCCACTCTGACAAGGCAAAAATACATTTTTCCAACAAATCCATAAAGATACGGTAGAGAAATTTTACTTCTTCCCCATAACATGGTCTATAATATCCAACCTCAGAAAAGGGTATCGGGATGGGACCTTCAACAGTCACTTTCTCCTTGATCAGAGTTTTCAAATGAAACATACATGCTGTTAAATGATTAACATCATTTAGCAATGGTCTTTCTTCTACCATGTGACCATGTCACATTCAATTGTCAGTGTCAGATTTAGCAGCCAGTTCACTAACAAATAGAAATATGTCAAGAAACATAATGAGACCGTTATTATTTTCAGAACTCTTACATCCGCTAGAATGCCCAAATACCAATACATTCCACCATTTGGCGGAGACGACTCTGACATAACTTACACATAGCATCATCTTGAGACTTCCTTCGCAATAACTTACAAAATTCAAACAGAACAGGTGCACAATGCAGTTGTATTTTTTTGGGATACACACTAACAGTTCTAACAAACTCTTCGATCAAATCCTCAGCACATTCCTTATTTCCATCATTGGCAGAAAGATACAACATAACCAAAAGTAATGATTTATAAAACATGCATCTTATTATGCATCTTATTACAAATATGTTCAAAGTAAAAGGGCGGAAGATAAATTATTAAACTATTGATAAGCCGTGAAATAAGGTAGTAAAATATTTACTAATTACGACAGAAGCAAATCGTAGTAAATAAATTTACGACTTAGGCTTATCGTTCCATCATTTGCCCAACTTCATTTCATTTATAAAACTCCGCAGTTTGTTTACTGTGATCTGAACCTTCCCAGAATCGACCATATCTTTTTGAAAGCTCCTGCTATACCACCAGTAGACTCTTCCAACTTTAAGGACTGCTCATCGACATTCTTAAATTTATTTGTCATCTTGGGAATAGTAGTTTGAGATTGGCTTTGAGACTGCGTACCAGATGCTGGAGCATTATCACCAGAAGCACTATTATCAATTTCAGTTTGAATGTCTTCTGTTGTCAAATGTCGTCTCCTCTTTGTTGCAGGCATATCACTTTCATCGGCAGCTTGATCATTTTTATCTATTGCAACAATCTCATCATCATGCCTAAAAATCAGTTCTGCAGCTTCTCGTTTTTCCTAAGATGCACATACATAATTTACTCAGGTTTTAAAGATGTAGAAGCTAAACACGGTGCTGAATTTAGGTAACAATACTAAATTGTCTTATAAGCAATAAAAAACTGGTGGAAGTAAGATGGTAAAATTCACCGAGTATTGCAATTCCTATATATACAAAAATCTATTCAAGTTTCCAAATACAATTTAGCAAAAAAAAAAAAAGTTTCCAAATACAGTATAGTCGGCTTCACAAGAGCAGAGTACATAATACAATTAGAACAGAGAAGATCCTGGACAAGATAATAATATACTCAAAAGCTATTGGTATTATACTTCTCAAACTGCGGACTTATAATTGCATTTTGCATACCTTGAAATGTTTACCTTATTAATGGCAATTATTTGTAGGGTTAAATATCGAAGTTGTCACTAGTGGTAAATGAGACAGGCTATCAGGCCTATTGCTAAATATCAAAGTCTACTATTACTGCGGAGAAACATCTTACTCTCCTATCCAATACGACCCGTCTCCAAAATATTTCACCATTAAAAGGCCTCCTACAGTTCATATCCTTTCACAAATTTTTTTAAAAGTATATCTGTTAAATAATAGATAAGCACATAACAACTTGAATCAATCAAGAACTCAGAAATGTATTAAAGAAGAAATATATTCTCTACATAGTGTCTCTATAACGATATTACAAATGAGTTAGTTTTTGAAGAAAAGAGTCTACACAGTATATATACTACATTTAGATGGAATGACAACTGGCTACAGCTAACAGAGTTAGTTATGAATATAAGGCTCTGTTTGGTTGAAAGGGAGTAGCAGCTTATGACCAAGTGTGCTGTTGACTTTGACTCGAGTCAACTTACTATTAGTAAGTTGATCATTCTCATCAGCCCCCCTTTTAACTGGAGGTACATAATTGCAGACATTGTAGGTTTCAGCAGTAACATCTGAACCTTCTTCTGACTGTGGACAATCAATGACATGAGCTCCCCCACAAATTGAGATCGTAGTAAAAAATGTGAGACCCAATTTGGTAGAACAAGACCAATGTGGAACTTTCCCTAATCCTTTGGTAAGAATATCTGAAGTGTTGTCTTTTGAAGCTATCTGATGAACAGTTATAAGACCTGTACTGATTTTCTCCCGTAGAAAATGACAATCAAGCTCGATATGTTTAGTACGAGCATGATAAACCTGCTAAATCAAGAGCAGATTTGTTGTCACAAAATAAAGGAACAGGAGCAGAAATGGAAACACCAAGCTCATGAAGTAAATTTTTTAACCAAAGAACCTCACAAGAACATCTGCCAATGCCCTGTATTCAGCTTCACATGTGCTCCTAGAAGTTAAAGATTGCTTTTTGGAACGCCAAGAAATAGCTACTGGTCCCAAAGAAAAACAATAACCACCAACAGATTTACGATCACAAGGATCACCGGCCCAATCACTGTCACTAAAACCTTGGAAATTTAAATTGTTGTTTGCAGGAAAAAACAAACCATGATGAGATGTCCATTGCAAATAACGCAAAACTCTTTCAACTGCAGCTAAATGAGCTTGTCTAGGTGCATGAAGAAATTGACTGAGTAACTGTACAGAAAATGAAATATCTGGTCTTGAAGAAGTAAGATATAAAAGCTTGCCAACAAGAGCTCTGTAGAAAGATGGATTGAGCAAAACAGGACCTGATAAGTCATCATCATAGAGTTTGATATGAGGATCTAAAGGAACAGATAAGGGTTTACAATTCTCCATCTCTGCAGATTTCAGAAGGTCAACAATGAACTTGTGCTGACTTAAAAATAACCCTTGTTCATTTCTATGAACCTCCAATCCCAAATAAAATTTGACTGGCCCTAAATCTTTGATGCCAAATCTGTTATGTAACAATGTCTTCAGAGACTGAATGAGATTAAAATCATTTCCTGACAATAGAATGTCATCAACATAAACAACTATGGCCACAAAACTGTCACCAGATTTGAAAGTAAACAAAGAATGATCCAGAAGAGATTGTGTATAACCAGCTTCTAATAAGCAAGATGTCAACTTAATAAACCATTCTCTAGAAGCCTGCTTTAAGCCATATAATGACTTAATTAATTTGCAAACCAAGTGAGAAACATTATCAAAACCAGGAGGATGATAACCTTGAGGTAACTCCATATATACCTCTTCTGTAAGGTCCCCATGTAAAAAAGCATTGTTTATATCCAATTGTTCAATGAACCAGCCTTTTGCTACAGCTATAGCTAACAAACTTCGAACTGTAACTAACTTAACTACTGGTGCAAAAGTGTCATGATAATCCACACCAGCAGTTTGAGTGTAACCTTTTGCTACAAGCCTCGCCTTATATCTCTCCACTTTACCACTAGGCAAATATTTGACCCTGAACACCCATTTGCATTCAACTGTGGTTTTGTTAGCAGGTAAAGGCATCAATGTCCAAGTATGATTGTCTTCTAAAGCCTTTAACTCTTTATTAATAGCTTCCACCCACTTTGGATCTTTAATGGCTTGATAATAATGTTTTGGCTCAAAAATGACCTTAGAATTATAGGAATAAGCCATAACCTCTTGATTAACAGTGTCATAAGAATGATGAGTAAGATGTAAAGAAAAAGGATCTAAAGCCTCAGCAGGTACCTCTGGAACAGAAAGATGGACAGAAGCAACCCTAGATGTAAGGACAGATTTATCATTAATGTGATAATCTTGCCACCAAATAGGTTTGGTTTTGGACCTATGAGATTGTCTCTGAACAGGAACAGATGGTGAAGAAACATTCTGTAACTGAGAATCTGATAGAATTGAAGACTGTGAATCTAATGGCTGAGAATCAGGAGATAATGACTGAGGTGAAGATAGTGATTGTATAGTAGAAGATGATTGTGGTGAAGGAGAGATATTACTATTAGAATCATGTGAGGAAGAAGTAGAAGCTTCTTCATGAGATAACCATTGTAAAAATGAGTAAGAATTGCAAGATGTGGGATAGTAGAATGCACAGTTTTTGAGGAATTGAGATGATATGGGAAAATGTGCTCAAAAAATTTGACATGTCTGCTAGTAAAGATAGAATAATTGTCAAGCCTAAGCAGTTTATAACATTTCTGTAGGTAAGGATATCCTACAAAAACACATTGGACTGCCCTAGGAGCTAGCTTATCTCCAGAATGAAGAGAAGCATAACACAAACAACCAAATGCCTTTAAAAAAGTGTAATCTGGTGTCTGTTGATATAAAATTTCATAAGGACTTTTATTATGGAGAATAGGAGTTGGAAGAATGTTAATAATGTATGTGGCTGTAAGCAAACATTCACCCCAATATTTTGGAGGTAAAGCAGATTGAAATCTTAAGGCTCTGGTCAATTCTAGCAAGTGTTTGTGTTTTCTTTCCACCCTAGCATTCTGCTGAGGTGTATAAGAACATGATTTTTGATGTAAAATGCCATGATGTAGAAGAAAACTGGTAAAGTTGGAATTGACAAATTCACTTCCATTATCAGTTCTTATGGCTTTAATAGAAACTTTAAACTGATTAAAAACATAGGCTACAAATGATTGAAATTTAGCAAATACATGTTGCTTACTAGGAAGTAGGAAAGTCCATGTAGATCTGCTGCAATCATCTACAAGAGTTAAAAAATATTTGCATCCATTTGTAGTATTAACATGATATGGACCCCAAACATCCATGTGAATTAAAGAAAAAAGAGAATCAGCATGTGAAGAACTATGAGTAGGAAATTTTAACATAGTCTATTTTGCTAAAGGACATACAGGACATTCCTTACTACAAGAAATAGGTTTATCAACATCAGATATTTGTCCTAAAACAGAATTAGGAGCATGTCCTAATCGAAGGTGCCAAAGTTTAGTACAAGAAGGAGTTACAATAGCAGAATGTAAGCAACAATCTTGAACTGGAAAAGCAGAATTTGCAGAGTTTGCTTTATTAGCTGGAAAAGATTGAGAAAAATAGTAAAGTCCATCTTTCTCAGCACCAGTGGCCAGTGTTTTCACCTGGTGCTGGGCCTGAAAAATGCAATGATCAGGTAAGAATTGAACTAAAATACCAGAATCATGAGTGAGCTTACTAACAGAAAGCAAGTTACAATTGAATTCAGGAACAAAAAGCACATTTGAGAGAATAATATCTGAAGTGAGATGAACAGTTCCTAAATGATCTATTTTAACAATATGACCATTAGGTAAGGCAATGTGAATAGGTTTGGATGAACTATGCATATCAGCAAACAAAGATCTATCACAACTCATGTGATGAGAAGCCCCAGTATCTATAATCCACATGCATTTCAAATTATGAGTTGAATAAGAAAGCATGGAGCAAGCCAAACCTGCCATGCCATTATCAATGTGATCTTCTGGAGTAGAAAGCCCTTTATTATTGTTCATCATCATATTCATGAGAGTTGCCATCTGTTGCTGAAGTTGATCAAGAGTACTTTGTGATGAAGTAGGAGAAGTATTAGCACTTGAATCTTTGATTCCAGAAGTGACTTGTACATTAGCAGCCTGAGATATCTTTGATCCAGAAGAAGAATTTCCTGTTGTAAATTTGCCTCTGCCTCTCCCTTTTGGTGGATAACCAATTAATTTGTAACAATTCTCCTTAAGATGGCCCTCCTTTTGACAATAATTGCATTTTAAGGAAGATTTTCTGACAGTAGTTCCATCATTCTGAGAAGTCTTGCCATGATTAAAATTTCCATATCTAGGAGTGACATTGGCTAAGAAAGGAGAAGAGACGACATTACCCTGCCTCTGCCTCTCTTCTTGTTTGATCAAAGAAAAAGCTTGTGCAATAGATGGTAATGGATTCATCATTAGTATCTGTCCCCTTGCAGTAGAAAAACTGTCATTCAAACCCATTAAAAACTGTAATAGCTTCTTTCTTTGCTCTCTTTCATCCTGAAGTTTGTGAACTTCACATTTACAACCTGGCTTACATGGAATCAAAGGCTCTAAAGCAGTGTACTCATCCCACAAGTTTTTCATTTTGTGGTAATAAATCTCCACAGATTTTTCACCTTGCTCTAAAGCATGAAGATCTTTGAGAACTTGATAAACCCTATGACCATTGATACTAGAAAACTGATCATTTAATTCATCCCATACTTCTTGTGCAGTGTTTACAAAGTCCATACTGTTACGGCATAATTTCGGTTGCCTCTATTATCTCCCAAATTTCCAAATATGAATCTAGTAATAATTAACTTAAACCCCAAGTTAATTATTTCCTCTCTCTGAAACGAGGAAAGAATCAATCCCAATCAATTTATGATAGAAAATATCTCTAAACGATATTCTTCAAATCAGGAAGGTATCCCAACACGAATATAATTTAAAGAGATAAAATCTACTAATTCCCAAAATACATCCCTTAACAATCATAGGGATTAAAAACCAATCCTTTTTTAACAGAACTGCGTTGGCTTGATCCTTATAAATATAAGGTACGCAGGCATCTTGGAAAAGGATCCGACACATCTAACAAGTCGAGACACCTCTCAAGTCCAGTCCTAAAATCCAAAATCCCAAATCCCCCTATTTTCATAATTCGTTATTCCAGCAACCTCCGAAATTTGTTATCACCAAATTCCTCCGTTAACAATTGGCGCTAGAAGGAGGGCATATATTTTTTGATTGTGGAGGACAATCAATTCATAAGCATAGGGGGTTATCATGGATCTGGAGCTGCTTTAATGGAGGAGCTAAGCGGTGGAGGCGATGGATCTATTTATTCCGAATTAAGATAAGTTTTCTTATGATTTTGTTCATACAAATCTGTTATCTTATAAAATTCGTAGTAAATTCAATACATGTCGGATTTCGATGATTTTTAATGATTCGGAAAGCTTTTAAATTGCCTATAACTTTCGTTCTTTGAGTTTTCTCAGATTATATCTCGATCTATTCTCGATATCACAAAATACAACCAGATCTCGTTTTTTCAGCATCGAGGAGCAGATCAGCAGACGTTTTATTTAATTCCCGATTCGTTATAATTCCGTTTTTGATGAGCCTTATATTGTCGGAAAGGTCTTTTCGTTCTTTACAACTTTCGTGTTTTGTGTTGTTCCAGAAAAAATCGTTTAGAAGGTCAAAAATGCCAAAAACAGATCTGGGCAGAATTAGAATTGTGAAGATTTTCAAGATTTTAGGTGTTATCTTCGTGTTACATGATTTTGGAAGGCTCTTAATTAAAGAGTTTATTATTTTGGAAGGCCCTCCTTTATGGGGTAATATTTTGGAAGACTCTTATTTGAAGAGTTTATTATTTTGGAAGGCCCTTCTTTGTAGGGTTATTATTTTTGAAGGCCCTCTTTTCTAGGGATAAATTTTGGAAGGCTCTTATTTGAAGAGTTTATTATTTTGGAAGGACCTTCTTTGTAGGGTTATTATTTTTGAAGGCCCTCTTTTCTAGGGATAAATTTTGGAAGGCTCTTATTTGAAGAGTTTATTATTTTGGAAGGACCTTCTTTGTAGGGTTATTATTTTTGAAGGCCCTCTTTTCTAGGAATATATTTTGGAAGGCTCTTATTTGAAGAGTTGATTATTTTGGAAGACCATATTTTGATGAGGATAATATTTTGAAAGATGATCTCCTCTAAGGAGAGTCTTAGTAAATTTATAACGATTTTTCAGCTACATTATCTCCCGGGAGGAGAGTGTTTTTGGAATTTGGATATGACCTCCCGAGAGGAGGGTATCACCCGATAATAAAATCCTTGCAAAAACCGTACTTCCGGGGGGATGTCCGTACTTCCGGCGCCTCATCAAGGTACGATGTTTTCAAGAGCATTATCTCCCGGGAGGAGAGTGTTTTTGAAATATTGGATATGACCTCCCGAGAGGAGGGTATCCCGATAATAAAATCCTTGCAAAAACCGTACTTCCGGGGGGGATGACCGTACTTCCGGCGCCTCATCAAGGTTCGACTTTGGGAATATGACCTCCCGAGAGGAGGGTATTTCTAGAAAGAGGATACGACCTCCCGAGAGGAGGGTATCCTGAATTATCAAGGCGCAATCTTTAGGAATACGACCTCCCGAGAGAAGGGTGTTTTTAGAGAAATGAATACGACCTCCCGGGAGGAGGGTGTTCCAAGTTGTTTCAGTGACTCAGGAAATTTGGAAGATCGAAGCATTCTTAGTTCTCCACTGCAGCAAGCTACACTGAAGAACTGGGGGGGTAGTTGTTACGGCATAATTTCGGTTGCCTCTATTATCTCCCAAATTTCCAAATATGAATCTAGTAATAATTAACTTAACCCTCAAGTTAATTATTTCCTCTCTCTGAAACGAGGAAAGAATCAATCCCAATCAATTTATTATAGAAAATATCTCTAAACGATATTCTTCAAATCAGGAAGGTATCCCAACACGAATATAATTTAAAGAGATAAAATCTACTAATTCCCAAAATACATCCCTTAACAATCATAGGGATTAAAAACCAATCCTTTTTTAACAGAACTGCGTTGGCTTGATCTTTATAAATATAAGGTACGCAGGCATCTTGGAAAAGGATCTGACACATCTAACAAGTCGAGACACCTCTCAAGTCCAGCCCCAAAATCCAAAATCCCAAATCCCCCTATTTTCATAATTCGTTATTCCAGCAACCTCCGAAATTTGTTATCACCAAATTCCCCCGTTAACACATACCATTACTGATCTCATCAGATACAGTATTTAGAATCCAGCTTATGACCATATCATTAACTCTATCCCACTGTGATCTAAGTGGTGAAGATTCCTCTGGTCTGAGAACAGTGCCATTTACTATTCCTAACTTGTTCTTTGCTGATAAAGCAATAGAAAGGGAACGTTTCCAAGGACCATAATTCTCAGTTCCAGTTAACTTCTTAGAGATAAGTACTAAGCCTGGATGATCAATGTTTTGCAGATAAAGAGGATGTGAATTTGTCTTAAAAGAATTCTGATCTGTTTCATCTGAATTTTCTTCAATAATCTCATTAAGATTCTCAGTATTCATAGGTGTAGAAGCATTGCCTACTACATTTGCATAACTTCGTCCAACAACCATTTTAATTGACACAAATCCAATAGTCAAAACAAGAAAAGTACTCAATCGGATCACAGATCAACAGATTATATCAACAGATACGCAGATTAAAATCAACAAGAACAAGCTGGACTCGAAAGAGATTCCATGTTTTTACAATTGAGCAAGAAAGATAACAATCTATCTAGATATAACAATATATCAAGAGATCGAGAGATCGAGAGAGAGATAACAGTTTATCGAGAGAGATTGAAAGAGATGACAATCTACTGAGATAGAGATTACCAAAAAACACGAGAAAGATACAGAAACCAAGATTCTTCAAGAAAAATCCCCAAATTGAGACATTCAGATGATGAAGCTAATAGCGCGGAAGTGAAATTTTCATTACTGATCTATCTCTGATACCATAACAACTTGAATCAATCAAGAACTCAGAAATGTATTAAAGAAGAAATATATTCTCTACATAGTGTCTCTATAACGATATTACAAATGAGTTAGTTTTTGAAGAAAAGAGTCTACACAGTATATATACTACATTTAGATGGAATGACAACTGGCTACAGCTAACAGAGTTAGTTATGAATATAAGGCTCTGTTTGGTTGAAAGGGAGTAGCAGCTTATGACCAAGTGTGCTGTTGACTTTGACTCGAGTCAACTTACTATTAGTAAGTTGATCATTCTCATCAGCACATGGGATATCTCAACAGAAGGTGTTGTGGTTAGTTTTCTCTCACCAGTCGGAAATATGAATTTCAGAAAGGGACATTGAAATATCAGGTGTAGATCTACATGTGCGATGAATGACGTACACCATTCAGTAGGGACGATTGGATGAGTTTGAGTTAACTACATGTCGGGGCTCCAGGCATGTCATTAATTTTGATCTCGTTAGCATGAACACAGCAACACAAAATTTACGAAAGCAGCATATTCCTGATCCCCCTCCCGCACACACTTCTTAATAAGCCAACCAAAACCCACCCACAAATAGAAAAAACATATTACTTACTCCAGCCTAAAGTAGAAGAAGAATTGTGTAACAGTCAACAGATGTATGAAAATATAAGTGGTCTAAAAGAAGGGTCAACTAGTATTAAAATTTGACCTTTGCTTTATTCAAAAATTATAAGTATAATATTAATGATAAAATGAATCAGATTGACAAGAACACTTACCTAGACTGTACGCTCACAACTAGTAATAAGGAATGCAGCATTACAGCAGTTTTTGGATTATATAAATATATATATTTACTGCAGAAAATGCATACAATGTACCTTCTGTATAGAAACAATTCCACTGTTGTGCTCTACCTCGCCATTAGATTCACCGCATATTGTAGCAACAATTTCACTGTAACTATCTAACGGAAGACCCTGTGCTTTCACAGCTATCTTCATATATTGTTTAAGATCGACTGCACACTTCGCTAATACACTCTCCCCCAATTTTCGAGCACTAGTTGAAATTTCCTAAGAAATATGGATAAATTAGCAATGACCACAAAAAATGCATAGATACTAAGAAATACAATGGATAGTGTTATCATATTTGCTACCAGCCTACCAACAATATTCTACGTGATGTTTCAGTTTGCAATATCCTCCACCATCAATGAGTATTCACAATTTCCTAACCTCGTCTCAGCTCATATTAACAATATGCTATCGAATTTAAGGGTATCTTTGGCTCACACTACTAAGGATAATTTTTCGAAATTGTGACTGACATAAGGTTTTGCGACATGAGCTCACATCCTAATAAAGTAAAAATATTAGAGAGAATATCAAAACTTAAAAGATGCTGGGATGTTGAATTGTCAAATATATCATGAAGCACATTGTTTTTAAGGTTGGACAAGAATAATTTTGCAAATTTTCTTAAAAGATTTAACATACATCAAATAGTAGCTGACCTCGTTATTCCTTTTTAAACTAGCTAGTATTGGAGTTAGAAACTCCATGGGAACATCTTCACTTTCCTCTAGTAAATAAGTCATTATTCTTTCCATATAATTAAAGACATTTTCTGGATGACATTCCCTGAAAATATCAGTAAAAGCAAATTGTAAGCTGTTGAAGTCAGAAAATAATGTAAAGTCTCGTCACCCGATAATTTGCTAATTTCTAACCATACAAAGTCACCTTGTTCAATGTACATTGGCATTAAGGAGCTCAATTGATTTGAGTCAGCACAAGAGCACAAACAACATACATTATAACATTGAGGGACTCTTTTTTTTAATAATCAAACCCACACATTTTGTCTTTGACAAGGTTCGAACCCTCAACCTCCGGTAAGCGGAGGGAGGTAGATAACAACCACCAAGCTAGATATATTAACATAGTTAGGACTCAGGAGGTTGATATCAGATCTCTAGTATGGTGGTGGTCTGGTGGATAAAAAGATGTGGCTATCCAAAAGACCAGAGCAGTAGTATGCAAAGACAGCTATAAGCCTCTATGTTTGCTAATTTAAATTTATAACAAATGATATCATAACAATCTTATCCAAGGAAAATATTTTAGAAAATAATACTCCCTCCGTCTCGAATTATGTTTCTCGTTTTGACTTTTTACACTGTTCATTTTAGGCGATTGACTACTAATTTACGCATAATTTATAAGATAAAATATAGTCATGAGTGATCTTGTTGGATTCGTATTTTTGAGTACTTTAATACAGTGAAGTTTTCATATTTAGTACTAATACAAAATTCAAGATATTAACGATTGAAAGTGTGCGTTGGCATACGTGTTTTTACAAACAGGAAACATATTATGAGACGGAGGGAGTAATAAAAAAAAAAAAAAAAAGACTTGCCCAACAATTTGAGAAATAAAGTTATGACATGCGCATAGACCAGATCACATATATATGGGGAGAGAACACTTTTTGTAGATTCTGCAGGAGTCAAAGTAAAGGCAAGTACCTAATCGAGCTTAGAAAGTGTTGGAACATCTCTGAAATTAACCCTTCACATTCCAGATCTAGCATTACAACTCCTGCTCTGACTTCGGCAAAAATTTCGAGAATGTAGACACGCTTGTCATATGTTCGGCTGGATATGTCAGACAAGTTTGCAAACGATGATACAATCAGCTGAAATACTTCCTGCGAATCATAAATATAAAGACTTAACAATTAGGGAATCAAAAATTATAAAATCACATAAAACAATGTGTATATGTACACACCATCATCTTGCTGTCACTGTATGGAGTTTCTGGTGCTGTGATTCTCATCAACTCGGCGATGCAAGATGCAACTGCAACTTGAACATCAGCATCTTTGTGCCCAAAGAGTGGTTCAGCCAGAAACGCTTCCTTACATTGAGAATATGCATTTCGTATCAACTCCGTAGGCCTCTGCCCAACCTTCCTTAGAAGACTCCCAACTTTCTAAGAAAACAACAAATTTGTACGAATTATCACAAATGCAATAGCCAATATATACTAGCTAGTCTAAAGGGTTTGATCGATCTCAAAGCAATAAGAAGAATATATGTCATTGCTATATACCACAATTCCTAATATTATAGGGGCTAAAGCTAAATCCGGTCGAATTTCAGTAAACTACTAATGTAATCATAGACTAAGATACATGAGAAGTGCTTCACTCCTACAAGCAAGATATGTCACAGAGTACTTTAACAACACCACCTTACAAAACTAATTAATAAAACAACTAAAAGGTTGGGGTAGAAATATATCAAAATCCCACAATAGAAACACGCATGAAAATCTATAGGACATGCAACATATATTACGGCACTGAAAAACCAAATTAGGTTAGCTTAGAATAGACACACAATCAACACGTAAATAGAAGAACATTTATATTGAGAAAGAAAACATAGCTAGGCCTCACATCGAGAAGAGATAGAAGTTCATCGACTTGATCAGTTGGAAACTGCGAAAGCTCATTCCCAACTTCTCGAAGTTGCTCAGCAAGCTTTGGATCACACCACCAACCATCCACGTCCATAATTCTCTACTTGTCTAGAATTACAAAACATATGATTATCAAAGTCGAAACGATAGAGATGTTTGAAAGAAAAAATCATTTATCAAAATCGAATTTCTTCATCCAAATCTCAAGTTCACAAGCACAACGTGAAAAAGGGTTAGAATTTGGTGTGAAGCAACAGCGTTTAAGTGTTACAAAATTACAAACTTAATCGAAAATTCACAAGCATAATCCATAAACACATAAGATATGTACACGTAACAAGTCTTTCACTTTAGTTTAAAATTAAGAAGAAAGAGCAAGGTTTGATAGTGAAGGGTATTATATCCTTTGTCGTCATGGATTCGACTCTTACTCACACCGCCCATAATTGTTTGAACAGATACTCATTTGTAAATTTATAAACTTTACTGTCAAAAATAAGCAGAAGAAAAGAAAAAAACAGTGCATAA
The DNA here is from genome assembly GCA_037693485.1 of Kitagawia praeruptora. Classification (NCBI taxonomy): domain Eukaryota; kingdom Viridiplantae; phylum Streptophyta; class Magnoliopsida; order Apiales; family Apiaceae; genus Kitagawia; species Kitagawia praeruptora. The sequence continues at coordinate 23,092,266 of CM075347.1, forward strand.
TATCATCATAATAATGAAACTTGGAATGTTTTAGGTTTGATCAATGCAAACCTCTAAGCAGATAGGAAGACAGGTAAAAGGCAGTATATTAATATTCAGAATTCATGTTTAGAGCTATAAGATTTTGTTATAAATATAGATTAAGAGTTTATAATCAATTAGGATTAGTACTCTAAAAGGGATTGCTAGGATAACGTACGGGCTTTTTTTATTTGATACAACTCAATAGGTGTTTGAAGTTTGAACGAACATTATTAATTATGCTACTTTATTTCTTTTTCTTTTAATTTAAAAACGTGAGGAAGTCCGTTGAAGCCAAGCCCATTTCTAGGAACGTTACCTCAGGTCTACATGACCTTGGGCTTCTCCATTGGCTCCAATAATGGGAGCCCGAAGCCAGATACATTTTCACCCGAGGGTGTTAAATATAAGTATGAGAAAATTTCTTATCTTGAACCAAGATTATCGGTTCGATCCCACACTGGAATCAGTGGACGGATAATCATGTTCAGAGATTGAGATTAGTCGAGGTGCATGAAAATTGAGTCGGACACCGAATTATAAAAAAAAACAAAAAAATCTCATCTTGAGAATTGAGAAAGGTTCAATAACATCCAAAAAATTGTTTCAGTGCCATGGATGCCAGAAAATCGTGTCATGTTGTGAAAAATGTACTCCCTCAGGTCCATTAAGGCGTTTGGCTTTTCTACACTTAATTAAATAATAATTTTAGCAATGTAGTCAAAACACCTAAAATTAAGTGTAAAAAAGCCAAACGCCTTAATGGACAGGAGGGAGTATATGTTAGTTTTGCTTTCTCTCCATATCTGTCAAAAGCTCCTAAACTCAGTAAAAAGGAAATGAAGAAAAAGGATTATGAATTTTATAGTATCTATACATTTTGGGACTCTGCATTTTGTGCTATGTGTATACTTCCTGTCTCTCCCTTCAATATGTTCTCTTCGATACACACGGGAAAACAGTAAACCCATTGGTTATAATTTATAAAATATACGTGTCCTGGTATATTTTGAGTATAAATTTCAACCTGAACTCCACTCATAAACATAGTTCTACTTCAAGACAAGCAGCAATGGAGCACTTTGTAGTTTTCACTTTCATAATATGCATTGCTTCTTCAATCTTCTTCACTCCCTGTGATTCTCTATCAGGTAACTTATCTTTTACAGTTTTCTCCGTAGCTCCCTAATTAATCTTTCAGTCTATCATCACATAATAGGCACGTATGATTCTGTTATTTGTGTCATTAAACTACTTGACAGTCTGAAAATTGTACATAGGCACGGTTGCAGGTTCTGATAATGACCACCTTCTAACTCAACCAGCATTACTACCAAGGAAACTCAGGCCTAGCAAGGATCGTGAGGTATCTGTATGTTTTAGCTTGTCTGAATTAATTTTTTCGAATCTCCTTTCTATCGGAGTAAAGAGGATCTCTAAAATCAAATCTATTTACAGCAATTCCCCTGCACATTTCTCTGATTTTTTTTTTTTTACGTACTCGTACAGATAAAGAAGGATTATTACGGAGGTCATCAGAATAAGGTGACACACGATGCAAAACAAGATGTGCATTTAGGTAATAATCGCTTGTGAATATAGAGTATTTGCCAGTAATGCAAGTATTAAGCTTGTTTGAGTATGTCACAACTGCTAGATGACCAACTCTACCTATTTAACAACCAAAACATGTAGTGAGATAACAGAGTCTGAACACTCAACTGATATTCACAGACACACAAGTATGTACCAACATCTAAACAGTTTTCTACATTGTTTAGTTATTTGATAATGAAAGGTTGTACATCATCTGTAGCAGGCAAAGCACACAAAAACGAAGCAAAAAAGATGCATTCCTCAATCGAAACATGGAGGGAATGGGTGGAAGGTGAAGGAAGCGATACATCCCAATATTTCACAATGGATTATTCCCGTGTGAGAAGACGACGTCCTATACATAACAAATCCCTTCCGGTTGCTCCATGAAACATGCATAAACCTGATTACTCACGGTTCATTTCGATGTTTTCTACTAGGCCAAGGATGGAGTTACAATTTCGAACAACACGTGTTAGAATCACAATTTTGAGCAAGAACAACACCATGATGGTGGTTGTATATAGGGAAGGGAGTCGAGGAACATGAATGCATGTCTTCTATTTTATCTATGTAATGGCCGACAGTTCGAGGGAAACCCCAAGTTTGGTAACAAGTACCGGGGTAACAAGTACCGGAGTATCATACTCCACTTATGCTTTTGTGTAACATTCACTGCACATGTTTTGTTTCTCAATGCGGTCAAATATATATATACCAACTCAATCCCCAATGTTTCGTAAGATGTTTCCGCTAGTTGCACAATATTTCACTATTACATGGTCCATTTGTGAACAATCTACTCTACAGCAGTAGCGGAATCAGTATAACCTCAATATTACACAAGGTCCATTTGTCAACAATCTACAGCAGTAGTCAGTATAAGTATAACCCTTAAAATCTCGAGTCGATTTTTTAAACTACGACAAATCTACATTTTTTTACAAACTCGGTTAAAAGAAATTTGAGTGCTATCCGCTAGATTAAGACTTGGGGGATGTAAAAAAAATTAGTAAATGAAGAGTTTATACACTAGTATTCTAGTTCCGACGCAATCTGTAACCAAAGGTGTTTAATATACATTCAAACATATTAGGTGCTCTTTGTCAAACGTGCCAAATTATAAATTTAACGCAGCCAGGCCTGCAGCTATCATAATTTAGTTTTGTACGGTCCATGGCAGAGCGGATACGTGTTGAGCTGTTTAAAACTCAAGCACCAGTTACTTCAAGTGAATGTATGCACAAAGCACAAGAGAGTTTACCTTTTTAGTGTGTGCCATAGATAACAATTACTTCCTCCGTCTCATAATAAGTTGCTCGTTTGAAATGTCGGAACTGTTCATAACATTAGACAAATTACTAAATTACGTCTAATCTATAAGACCAAATATAATCATGAGTGATCTTGTTGGATTCATATTTATGAATAATTTAATATAATTAAGTTTTTATATTTAATACTAATACGAAATTCAAGATATTAACGATCAAAAGTGTGTGTTAGCAAACGTGTCCAATCAAAACAAACAACTTATTTAGAGACGGAAAAAGTACTACTTTTTCATGAGATGACTAATTTTAATTGGGTAAGAGGAGACCTGTTACTATTGATAAAATCAATCAAACAATGTCAGTGTGCCCATAGGCACACATTACATAAACTGTAAAATAAACAGAGTCTGGACTTACGAGAGCATTTAAATTCATATTTTATTCTACCTTGTTCATAAAATATTGGCATTAACGACATCAAGGCTACCAGATCATAATTAGGACAGGACTCAAATTCGCCAAACTATAGCCTTGGCTGATTAGCTTCAAACTGATCCTGATCAACACATAAGTCTCTCAGCCAATCAAATGGTCAAGGCTATCCTTACCATGAGCACAAGTCTTGCCTTCCTACCCAACACACTCTGAAACTGAGATCAAGGTGTTCCGAATTACCATGCTCACATTCCGGAGTTTTCCGATTCAAGCTGTTTTAGTTGAACTGATTTTGCATACAGTACACTTTTCACAAGGGTCATATATTTTTCCTATTAATCTAAATCCAGCTTGATTACAACTTAAAACATAATCTTTTAATTAACAATTTAACCATGTTTGCCGCCAAGCATAAAAAATTTACCAAAATGAACATTTGAGCATGGTAACCACAACCAAAAAGCAAAGACAGAATATACAGTCACACTAGTTTGTGAACAATAAAATGCACCAATTTAATATTAGGACGACCTGGGCTGCGAAACACTATACTCAATCATGTTTACTCTACTTTGCTTCTTGAACCTGGTCTCACTAATACGGCACAATTTCAATATGAATAGGGGTTCCGGAATCACCACACTCCATACAGCTTCATATCTTCTGCCTCTTTTGAACCTGATCTGAGACCTCTCCAGCATCTGACTCCTGAAAACGTCCAACTTGCTGATCATCAGATGGATCAATGTGATCCTAAAGAGCAAAGTATTATTCAGGGAATTTTCTCATGAACATATTGCTTTGATGGTATAAAAAATATATTGATAAAGGGGTCCCACAAACCAGTGTCAAGGCGTGGCCCTGTTTATTGTGTACATGTTGCAATGAATTAGAATTGGAGAGAGTTACTACTCAACATACTACTCACTCTCTTACCAAAATAAAATATTCTCGACTTGTTTGAAAGAAAAGTACATTATTAGCTAGTTTATGGCACCTAACATGCCATCTTTTTATCTAAGAGCAGAGAGAAGTACCAGGAACATGTTACAAGTTATATGGACCTATATTGATAGTTATATCTGTCCTTGCCGAACATTTTTTTTTAAATGTCTTTATGATCTTTGGTTAATTATTTAGCAATCGTGATCGCAGACCATCAGGACGAGAAGCCTAGCCCTACTAAGTTGTAGACTTGTTGAATTTATCATTCACATGAGAAATGATCATTCTACACAAGAACAAACAGCCTTGCAGATGAAAAGTAATTATGAAACTGCAGGAATACAAAAGTTCTAACCTTCGATACAGACATGCCTGAGGTCAGTCCTCTATTCGCCCTCTTACCAAGATCAACCTGCACTGAGACGGTAGCCTGAGTCAGATCTACTCCAGCACTCTCCAGTGCTTGCGTCAGAGTATTCAATAACCTGATTGGCAGCAGAAAATGCATTTTGTTTTAAGTGGATATTCACACTTCCTCCAAAACATACTGTGGGACAAATATGTAAATTGTGAAGACATACTGTACCAGATCTATTAGTACAATATCCAAGCAAATCACACAGTGGATATCCAAAGTCTGAATTAAAATAATCTAAGAGAAGTGTCTATCAGAAATTCACTGCTCAACGACCACCATGAACAACGAAATTCTTATCATGACCATGCATGAAGGTAAGTTACAGAATATAAAGGACTGTAATAATGTGTGATATCAAATTATTCCCAAGAAACTAGTACGTCGACCCTCAAGTGCCAAATACACAAGTAGACAACAAACCAAATCACACAACACGATGTGCTTTGTATATATAATTTATAATTATTCAAGTATAAGTTACTTGTAACTTATTAGGTATTTCAGTAATATTAAGCAAGTGAATTAAGGAACATTCTAGATTATGATTTATAGTAGTAAAATAAAAAAAAAATATGTTCCCTTTTATTTAGGATTTTACCTATTCTACAAGTTTTAAGATATCTATATAAGTTGAAAATTCAACATAAATTAGAGATAATGAATGCCATGAATTAATGTTACTGGATAAATCTGAGAATTTAATTTTGACTCCACATATCCTCTGCGGAGATAGGGTTATATCCCTCTCCTTGACTACATGGCATTAAAGGTGTTTAACAGGCTAAACATGTATCTTAAGAGAAAGGGCTTCAACTTTACTAGAACCTCATAGTGCACAAAAAAATGGCATTGACAAATAGATTTAAATATTTGTTTTGGCTTTGATTTGTGTCCTATAATTGGTGGTTATCACAACTAAGGCAAGTTAAATTCCAATCTTACTAGTTTATGTCTTATAAATTTATCGTATTTTAGATGGTATGTTGTATTATTTTTTGTTGGGATATTCCATTTGTTACCATTGTACAATTGGCTTTTCCATGGTACCACTCGAAGTTTTTGACTTCCAAGTGGCACCACTATACTTTTGGCTTCATTCACATAATACCATTCCGTTAACTAAATGTCAGTCGACCGTTATAAAATTATGGGATTTTCTATTTGGTACCACTCAAAGTTTTTGACTTCTAGGTGGCACCACTCTAATTTGGGTTTTAGCTCCATAATATCACCCATATTAATGAATCTGATGATTCTGATCAAACTCCTTGGTTTTTGGTGGGCAAAGTTATGCCCAATATTTTAAGGGGTATAAAACCAAGGAGTTCTAATAAATTCATCAGAATCAATAAAAAGTGGTATTTTGGAGTGAAGCCAAAAGTTGAATGGTGACATTTAAAAGTCAAAAATTTCAGAGTGGTATCATTTGGAAAATCCCAAAATTATATAACAGTTGACTAACGTTTGGTTAACGGAGTGGTATTATGTGGATGAAGCTAAAAACATAATAATACCACTTGGAAGTCAAAAACTTCAAGTGGTACCAAATGGAAAAGTCAATTGTATAATGGTACCAAATGGAATATCCCTTATTTGTTTTGTGAATTCCATGGCAAGCCCATGTATACTTTTTCGTGATAAATTTGAACCATGTATGCTAAAATAAGGCATCCGTCAATCTACACTAGTTATCTTTAACTAATTATCTACGATTGTCAACTTTTGAGTTTAAAATATGTACACAAAGTCGAACATACTGTTTATAAAAAAATTAATTGTAATATGTGGCTTTGTAAAACTGAATAGATCCTACTAGTATAGTGTGGGTGGTTCTTGATATAGGCTACGCAGTTAACTTTTTAAAAGCTCGCCTTTTTTTATTGTCAAGTTAAAACTTTTTTTCATTTCATGTTATTTAAAGTATATAAGGGGAAAAAGATTGAGGATTTAAACGCATGACCTTGTCGGGTTGGCAATACATGGAGTTCCGTTACAATCTAAGAACCAAGACATGGGCTACAAAGATCGTGTTTAAATTGCTCATTTGTCATTATTGGTTTTGTCAGACTTTGAGAATTGTGTCTCCTTATTTTGACTGTGACTAATAACCTAAAAAGTCAGGCTGCTACAATATAATAGTTAAAATTAGTGTCAGGAGCAAAGCATATCAAAGTAACAATATAAGTACACCATTTTAGTTGAAGTTGGTTGATAGAAGCTAGCATAAATGCAGTCAAAAAATGTAAAGACGTCAAGGTGCAAAATTTATTTTTGTAACTCACCCTTGTGAATAGACGCTTGAAATGTTAATTGTACCCCCTTCAATAGTAAGATCTTCCTGGTGCCTTGTTGCATCGCCATTAATCGCGCACTCGGATATATTTGCATCAGAAACTGGCCTCTGAAGAGGATGGGAAAACACACCATCACCTTGGATAGGGACACCCATGTTTGAATTTAAAGGCATGGGCATGACCATTCCCTTGTTTGCTAGTTCAGGTTGCTGATCCATCAATTTACAGGACACATCTCTGCTAAGGTCAGAATCAACTGGAATCTGCGGGTTTGTGTGCATGGGGGGCAAAATTGTGACATTATTCTCATCAAATCTTCCAGGAAATGTTGAACCCGGTACAGAATCATTCTTTTCAGTTTGAGGATTGCCAACTAAACTCTGAACACGCCAGTGACTATTTCTCTGATTAAAAACAATATTGGAGAGAATAAATTAATTAGTTATCAACTTCCAAAATTCAATTAGAATTTAGCACTTCAATTAACTAAAGAATCCTCCAGGTAGCCACGCAATCTGGACAAGATGAAATTCAAGTTGAGCCAAGCAACTTCATTTTTCCCTTAATGTTTCATAGCAGATTACTACAACCAAATATGCAACTCATTTATCATTCGAAGCACAACAATGTGAACAGGAAAATTGCTGAACATTTCTAAGAACATATATTAATTATTAGACAGCTGCTTTATGAGGTTAACAGACCCTGGTCAAGTGGTGTTTGTATCCAATTTTGTTTTATTGTGGATCAAATCCATCTATGATGTTTCCAGCATCTTATAGTGGCATCCCCAGACAAATCAAGAAACTGATCAACTGAATCATAAATTTACTTCAGTCCAAAGTCCAAACTAAATGATTCTTATATGTACTTTAGTCTATGTATTGGGGAATTACCCACGGCATCAACTTGGCAGGCTCCGAGCTCCAACCTTGGTATCCCTCATACTTTTGCATCTTTTCCTGTAGATACTGCACATACTCAATCACCTGCAAATAAACATAATTAATCAAATGATTAACTGGGAATGCTCAATTGATGTGCACAACAAAACAAATGTAAATGTATGACCTTAAGCACTGTACCTCCCATAAGAATGATGCTGTATCTCTCTTCTGATCACTATTTGGTATCAGTTCTCTCAATATCTGAAATCTAGTCGAACAGAAAAGGTTAACAGTAAATGAGTATATCAACCACAATTATCTTATGCTAAATAGTAAATCCTCGATGAAACTTTATCTTCTTTAAGACTTACTAATACAGCCCTGATGTAATTATTTTAAAACATTGACCACTGAATGTTTAGGGTTTACGGACAATTTAATCTTTCGTTTATAAAACAGGAAGAGGAGTGCACAAGTAATGTTTGGATGAGTAGATGAAGGGAAACTAAAGTCTAACAGATATATAAATTACTAATGTATTTGATATGCAGTGATCTATCAAGAATCCTCACTATCTACTACATGAAACTCTCTGAGTTCCTCGATCTTGCCAGACAGAAAAGGGAACTTAGCTTTTAAATTATTACAACAACAAGCTACATTATGCAAACCAATAATCAACAATGGAACCTATACATATATAAGGACAATGGTTTCAACCCCGTAATTAGGGGGCATACTTACCTACGAATTTATTTGTTTTAGCAACAGAATTACAAAACATACAAAAAACATTGCATAACTCTGCAAACAACTTTTTCACAGAAACTGACAGACTGAAAAAGACAACCCTCTTAGAAACAGTGGCGGAGTCGGGAAATCAGGTGAGGAGAGCCAAAATACATTTCTAATTATATAAATTATTCAGGGTGAGCAAGATTGTACATTTCTTTTCTGACTATACTGGTTGCAGGAGCAAAAAATATTAATTTAATATAATTTCAATTAAAAAAAACTTGATGAATGACGCCAAGTACTCTCAGCACTTAGCAGTTAAGCATCTGACTAGGAACTCCTAGACCACTTTATAGTCATATATTTGAGGAAACTACAATATTAAGAAATGTGCATCTGACTATAAAACGTACTACTATAAGTGATCCATAGAGTAAGTAGATAATCCAAAGAAGTTTAGTACCTGTACTTGGACATTAGGGCATCTATGATACCATCAGTCATGAACCAGTTAGTTCTTCACTTTAATTTTACATAATTGACAAGCATACAAATCCTTAAATTTCATTACAAGTACGTCCAAAAATTGAAAAGTTACATACAACAAATATACACAAGATACATCATTTTATCTACCATAACATAACATCCTTTTTTTGTCACTCCAACAAAGACTCTTTAACCAATAACATACAGTAAAAGTAAAACATCCTTTAAAACAGGAAAAATAACATTTTTAACAAAAATTCAACATAATCGAATAATTCAAAATACCTCTCATTAATCTTGCTCCTTCTCCGTTGCTCGGTAACCGAATGCTTAGACCTTGTTGCACTAGCCTTATCACTGTTTTTCCCATCTATTTCCACACCCACAATTAAAAATCAAAACATTTTCAACTACACTCAATCAAAACAAAACATTTCATCCACCCAAAATTAAAAACCAAAACTTTTTCAACTACACTCAATCAAAACAAATCTTTCATCTCTAAACAACCTAAACACACACACATACTAATTACACACACATATACACACATATATACACACACCTTTAGTATTAGTGGATGGAATAGCATCTTTCTTTGACCCAAAGTCATCAAAAGCCTCATCTTCCTCTTCATGATGACTCTTCCCGGATTTCATCTTTTTCTCTCTACACACAATTCTTCAAAAAAATCACAAAAAATTCAAAATCAATTATTTCATCAAAAAGACAAAGACCCATTTGAAATATAACCAAAATAAACAAGATCCATCAACAAATAAATCAAAAAGATTGTACCTATATGGTTCTCGAATAAAAAAAGAAAGAATTTTTCTTGAGCTCCAGTGGCTTAATTAATTATATGTACATAGATATATGTTTGTGTATGTATAGGGTGAAGAATGGAGGGCTACTCTGTCAGCGTAAAAAGGATGAGAAAAAAATAAAATCTCGTCAATTTTGATAATTCGATGTATCTCTAGTGTTATTATTCATTGGGGGCTCTTTATTATTTTTTTCCTATTTTGTTGTAAGGTTCTATTTGGATGAGGGTATCCACATGTGATTCTCGTGAGCCTTACTGCTTAGGGATGGCAAAACAATCCGAATCGACGGATACCCGATCCAAAACCCGACTTTTTGGGTATCCAAAACCCGACTTTTTGGATATGGATATGGATATGAATTTGAATTTCATACCCGAAATTTTTTGGATATGGATATGGATTTCATGTATACCGATCCGAAACCCGATCCGAAACCCGAAACCCGATCAAAACCCGAGCCGAATCCGAAACCCGAAAAATACCCGAATTTTATTTATTATATTTTATATTTGCTATATTATATATTTTATATATTATATATTATATATAAATGTATATTATAAATACATATTATACATACACTTATATATATATATATATATATATATATTATATAAATGTATATTATAAATACATATTATACATACACATATCTTTGAGACATAAGATATGGAAAGATCGAGAAAATAAATTGTCATGGATGTAGCGGTATTTTTTAACTTACTTACACAATTTTTTTTAATTTTTTTGTTGAGCAACTTATTTACACTATTTTTAATTTTGAATATCCGAAAAAAACCCGATCCGATCCGAAACCCGATGGATTTGGATTTGGATATTGAGTTTTGGATCCGAAACCCGATACGATCCGAAACCCGAAACCCGAAAATATTTGGATTTGGATTTGGATTTTGCAAAACCCGAGCCGAACCCGACCCGTTGCCATCTCTATTACTGCTTTTCTTTTTCCTTTTTCTAATTTTTGAAGGTAATATAATTTTAAACTCTTTTTTTTTGCTAAATACATGGTTGTAAAAATCGATAATTTGTATAAATCGGTTGAGGTACCGATTTAAGATTAATCGGATAATCGGGGATTAATCGAAAAGATTAATCGGAGTATTAATCGGATAATATAATAATATTTAATATATTAGTCTAATTTACAGTTAAACATATTATTTTAAATAAATTTATAGGATTAATCGGATTTCAAATATCAAATCGGTTGATTACCTTTCAGAGGATTAATCGGCTAAAACGGATATTTTTAGAACCATGGCTAAATATGATTTCAAAATCTTTTTTTTTTTTTGCTAAAGATTTCAAGATCTTTATTTACAATAGCTCAACTCAATAAAGCGGATGATCGAGTTAATTCATCATAAAATTTTGTAAAGTTTGAGTTTTCAATTTGAAATACAATCACTAAATTGGTAGAAAAATGTTGAAAATATTATGATTGGTTAATCAAGTTTTTCGAATATGATATAGAGGTTTTTTTATAAATATATTATTAAAAATAATTTTTACAATCTTACTTTTTTTTTAAGAAAAACTATTTACAAATTTACTATCTTAATTGCAATTATACCAATTTTTTTAAAAAACTACAAACATACCTCCAATTATACAAGTTAACATGCGGATGTGGCTTATGCCTGATGGAATTGGACAGTGACTTATAACAGTGGTTTTGCTACTGTTCTTACAATTGTGCACTCCTGAGAAGGATTCTCTTCTTGCAATATACTCCGTAAAACTTTTATGTGAAGCTAAACAAGGAGACTAAAATAGTAATAGAGTTATTTGCAATTTACACCTTTAAACTATCCTTCAAAATCAATTCTGTACCAGGATTTTGAGATAAACAATCTGCAGCCCTTAACTTTCAATCTTGATTGCAATGTGCACCCCTTTAATAATTTTTTATTATTATTAACTTTTATTGTTAAATTAATGAGGGGTAAAATCGGAACTTTCGTATCAACTTTCAATGACATTTATATTTAGAATTTCAAATAAGTTTAAAAAATTATACTAATAAATTCTTTTATAATAATTATTTGTATTAAATTATAATTTTCCTGCTACATTGATAACAACTTCAAATAAAAATTTGTAAAGCAAATTTTGTATTTAAATTTAATGTATAATTCAAGTTAATGTTAAATTTATTTAAAATTTAATATTAGTAAAACATAAATTTTGGAATTAATATTTTGTCATAAGAAATTTAATTCTAATTATTAGTATGATTTGGATATTAAAAATTATTATTTTATAATTTTAGAAAAAGATTTCGATTTTAAAAATAATTTTGAAAATTTGAAATTTATATTACTTAAATTTTATACTGAAATATCTATTTTACCCTTCATAAAATCAAAGAAAATGGTCAAGGGGTGCACATTGCAATCAAGATTGAAAGTTAAGGGGTGCAGATTGTTTATCTCAAAATCCTGGTACAGATTTGATTTTGAACAATAATTTGGGGGTGCAAATTGCAAATAACTCAATAGTAATATGGGAGATTTATGATTGATCCTAATAATTTCGAGCAAATGATTTCATTTTAAAACTCCTAACAAGGTTAAGTAACCAAAGTTACATGGTCAATATACCACTATAGAAGATTAATCAAGGAACAAACAAAATTATACACAATTTTTTTGACAATTTAGTAAATTTGAAAGCAACCCAAATCAACCAAATATAACACCCAAAATCATTGAAATCAACCAAACGCAATACCCAAAGTCACCGAAATCAACCAACGCAACACCCAAAGTCACCGAAATCAACCAACGCAACTTCATCCGAAATCAACCAAAATCTAAAACAAAACCTCTAAATCCGAAAGCAACTCAAAGCAATTAAATCTCTATGTGCAACCACATATGCAACTAGGGCTGAGCAAAACCGATCCGGACCCGAAAAACCGAACCGAAATATGCTAATTTGGTTCGGTTCGGTTCTGAAATTTTTAAAAATTCGGTTATTTCGGTTTTTCGGTCTGGACCGAAATATATTTCGGTTCGGTCCGGTTCTTTTCAAAATATTTCGGTTCTGGACCGAATAAACCGAAATATTTAAAACATAAATTTACATTATATATATATAATAAATATATTTACATTCAGTTTCACAATCAATATATATATATAAAGGAGGATACGCGGGAGTTTAGGTGGCGCTCTAAAATCGTCTCAATCTATTTTTCCAATTTTCTAGAATTTTTGAATTTTAAACACTAATAAATATAAAAATATCATTTAACATATTAGAAGTAGAATAGGTGTTCGAATTTGTAGAAAAGAAGACTTCGAATTTATATAGAAGACATATGATTAGAAGTTCTACTGGAAGTAGAATAAGTATTTATAACGTGATTAAAAGTTCTATGAAGTAGAATAGGAGTTCGAATTTATAGAGAATAAGAGTTCGAATTTATAGAAAAAACATATAAATAAAAGTTCTATTAGAAGTAGAATAGGTGTTTGAATAGATAGAGCATACACATAATTAAATATTTTATAGAAAGTACGATCTTCTTAAATTATATGATTAGAAGTTCTATTGAAAGTAGAATAAGTATTTGTAAGGCATATGATTAAAAGTTCTATTAGAAGTAGAACAGGAGTTCAATTTTATAGAAAAAACATATAAATAAAAGTTCTATTAGAACTAAAATAGGTATTTGAATATATGGAGCAGACATATAATTAAATATTTTATAGAAAGTACGATCTTCAATTCCTAAATTATACTTTTTATATTAGTTAATTATACTTCTATTAGAAAATTTTATTCATAAATCCAATACTATTGTCATAAAAAAAGTCATTATATTTATAAAAAAAAAAAGAATTAATGTGTTAACATAATAAAAGAACATTCTCATGTTGAGGAATCCTAAATAAATACAGGAGTATCTATAATATAAAGAGAAAATAGGATGAAACTCCATAAATTTTTCGTAAGTCTAGAGAAAATATAAATTGGAATTCACTCTATTTTTTAGGTTTTGATTTTAAGGAAAAAAGTTGTTGTGTAAGATAAGTATCATCAATAATATGTAATGAAGTTGGAATTTCGATCCCAAACGCGGGAGTTTAGGTGGCGCTCTAAAATCATCTCAATCTATTTTTCTAATTTTCTAGAATTTTTGAATTTTAAACACTAATAAATATAAAAATATCATTTAACATATTAGAAGTAGAATAAGTGTTCGAATTTATAGAGAAAAATAGTTCGAATTTGTAGAGAAGACATATGATTAGAAGTTCTACTGGAAGTAGAATAAGTATTTATAACGTGATTAAAAGTTCTATTGAAAGTAGAATAGGAGTTCGAATTTATAGAGAATAAGAGTTCGAATTTATAGAAAAAACATATAAATAAAAGTTCTATTAGAAGTAGAATAGGTATTTGAATATATGGAGTAGACATATAATTAAATATTTTATAGAAAGTACGATCTTCTTAAATTATACTTTTTATATTAGTTAATTATACTTCTATTAGGAAAATTTATTCATAAATCCAATACTATTGTCATAAAAAAAAGTCATCATATTTAAAAAGAAAAGAATTAATGTGTTAATATAATAAAAGAACATTCTCATGTTGAGGAATCCTAAATAAATACAAGAGTATCTATAATATAAAGAGAAAATAGGATGAAACTCTATAAATTTTTCGTAAGTCTAGAGAAAATATAAATTGGAATTCACTCTATTTTTTAGGTTTTGATTTTAAGGAAAAAAGTTGTTGTGTAAGATAAGTATCATCAATAATATGTAATGAAGTTGGAATTTCGATCCCAAACGTGGGAGTTTAGGTGGCGCTCTAAAATCGTCTCAATCTATTTTTCTAATTTTCAAGAATTTTTGAATTTTAAACACTAACAAATATAAAAATATCATTTAACATATTAGAAGTAGAATAGGTGTTCGAATTTATAGAGAAAAAGAGTTCGAATTTATAGAGAAGACATATGATTAGAAGTTCTACTGGAAGTAGAATAAGTATTTATAACGTGATTAAAAGTTCTATTGAAAGTAGAATAGGAGTTCGAATTTATAGAGAATAAGAGTTCGAATTTATAGAAAAAACATATAAATAAAAGTTCTATTAGAAGTAGAATATTAAATATTTTATAGAAAGTACGATCTTCTTAAATTATATGATTAGAAGTTCTATTGAAAGTAGAATAAGTATTTGTAAGGCATATGATTAAAAGTTCTATTAGAAGTAGAATAGGAGTTCAATTTTATAGAAAAAACATATAAATAAAAGTTCTATTAGAACTAAAATAGGTATTTGAATATATGGAGCAGACATATAATTAAATATCAATATATATATATAAAGGAGGATACGCGGGAGCTTAGGTGGCGCCTCAAAGATCGTCTCAATCTATTTTTCTAATTTTCTAGAATTTTAGAATTTTAAACACTAATAAATGTAAAACTATCATTTAACATATTAGAAGTAGAATAGGTGTTCGAATTTATAGAGGAGAAGAATTCAAATTTATAGATAAGACATATGATTAGAAGTTCTATTAGAAGTATATATAATAAGTATTTATAATGCATATAATTAAAAGTTCTATTGGAAGTAAAATAGGAGTTCGAATTTATAGAGAATAAGAGTTCGAATTTATAGAAAAAAGATCGTCTCAATCTATTTTTCTAATTTTCTAGAATTTTAGAATTTTAAACACTAATAAATGTAAAAATATCATTTAACATATTAGAAGTAGAATAGGTGTTCAAATTTATAGAGGAGACATATGATTAGAAGTTCTATTAGAAGTATAATAAGTATTTATAATGCATATGATTAAAAGTTCTATTGGAAGTAGAATAGGAGTTCGAATTTATAGAGAATAAGAGTTCGAATTTATAGAAAAAAACATATAAATAAAAGTTCTATTAGAAGTAGAAAATTATCATTTAACATTTTAGAAATAGAATAGATGTTCAAATTTATAGAGGAGAAGAGTTCGAATTTATAGGAAAGACATATGATTAGAAGTTCTATTGGAAGTAGAATAAGTATTTATAATGCATATGATTAAAAGTTCCATTGGAAGTAGAATAGGAGTTCGAATTTATAGAGAATAAGAGTTCGAATTTATAGAAAAAAACATATAAATAAAAGTTTTATTAGAAGTAGAAAATTGTCATTTAACATATTAGAAATAGAATAGGTATTCGAATTTATAGAGGAGAAGAGTTCGAATTTATAGGGAATACATATGATTAGAAATTCTATTGTTAGTTGAATAAGTATTAATAACGCATATGATTAAAAGTTCTATTGGAAGTAGAATAGGAGTTCGAATTTATAGAGAATAAGTGTTCGAATTTATAGAAAAAATATATAAATAAAAGTTCTATTAAAAGTAGAATAGGTTCATAAATCCAATACTATTGTCATAAAAAAAAGTCAGCGTATTTAAAAAGAAAATAATTGATGTGTTAACATAATAAAAGAACACTCTGCATAGGAATCCTTTATATATACAGGACTATCTATAATATAAAGTAAAAATAAGATGTATTTTCATTTCTAAAGCTCCATAAATTTTAGAAAGTCTAGAGAAAGTATAAATTGGAATTCACTCTATTTTTTAGGTTTTGATTTTAAGGAAAAAAGTTGTTGTGTAAGATAAGTATCATTAATAATATGTAATGAAGTTGAAATTTCAATCCCAAATGAGAGCGGCTTGAAACGTGTTTAAAAAATTCAATACAATATTACAATAAATAATTAGAGAAGACCGTAAAAAATTTAAAAATATATATAATAATATAATAATATTATTAATATAATAATATAAATAATATTATTTATTATAATATTTAATATTATAAATATGTAATGTATTAATATGTTAACGGAAAAGCGGTTCATTAGAGAAGACCGTAAAAAAATGTTTGAATTGGGAAGGAATACACATAATAAAATGTTTTATTTGAAGTAGAATACGAGGACGGTGGAGACATCTTATACAATTTTTAAAACTAAATATATTTTTTCTTAGAAATCCTTTATTTTAACTTTTTCATACAAGTTAATTATACTTTCATTAGAAAAATATATCCATAAATTTAGTATTATTCCCGTAACGAAAAGTATTCGTATTTTTTTTTTGATATGTTGACATAACAGAAAGACATTCCCATGCGGAAGCTGTAAGTTTATAGAATATAAATATTGGAATTTACTCTCTTTATATAATGAAGTTAGAATTTCGATTCCAAATAAGAGCGACTCGAAACGTATTTAACGGGATGACGGCTCACTAGAAAAGTTTATATTAGCTATTAGAATTTGATACTGATGTCACAATTTTTTTTTTTAATTTTTACGGTTCAATTTTATGAATAAAAATTATTATATAAGTCTTTATAATATATGTTAAAGTTGTGATTTCGGTTTTAACGAGAGAGCGGCTCAATCGAAAGAATCATGTTTAACAAGAAATTGATTCATTAGAGAAGATTATTTAATTATTAAAATTTAATATTAATATTATAATATAACGTAAATGTATTGAATTTTTTTAAAAATATTGTAATGCCGCCGCGAAGCGCGGCTTTATCAACTAGTTAATATTTAATACTAATACTCATACTACTCGTTACCGGTTACTCGACTATCTTCTGTATACCTAATTTCAAAACGCCGCCCACCAGTGACCAGCGGCTAGTTCGTCCTCTAATTTGAGACATTCTCTCTTTTCACTTTGCTTTTAACTCGTTCTTGACCACGCTTTTGTTCTTGTCCTGTCATTTGTCACGATCAGGGTGCAATTTGAAGAGAGCTGTCACTGGTAATCGGACAACAAATCATGTTCATTAACTCTTGTTTTCTTTTGCCAAAAGCATGTGCTTTAGTCCTTATCCTGTATGAGCTAACATCTTAACCTTGTGTAGTGATCTTGTCCAGCTCACTTGCTCCAAAAACCTTTGAATTTATGTCTTCCTCAAATTGACAATAACCTTTTCCTGTAGCCGAGAGTCATTCGTTTTTTATTCCGAAATAAGGATTATGCTCTCATCATTGCTAGCTTGAGAAGTGAATCCAGTTGACAAGGGTACATGACACTGCTCAATAATCTCGGTATTGATGATCTCCGAGAGTTCAGCAGCTTCAAAGGTCGATAGATAATCAACCTTTATCGGATAGATAATCAACCTTCAAAGGTAGAAAACAGGTTGTTTAAATTTCAATTCTGTTTGGACCGAACCGAAATAACCGAAATATTTCGGTTCGGTTCCGGTTCGGTCATGTACATATTCCGGTTCGGTTCGGTTCCAAAAAAAATGCCTTATTCGGTTTTCGGTTCTTTCGGTTCGGTCCAGACGGTCCGGTTCTGGACCGAACCGACCGAATGATCAGCCCTATACGCAACCGGATGTAACTACATATACAACTGAATGATAAGAGCCGCATAGCCAAAAAATGCAAATTCAACTTCCAGTTGTATATAAATGCAAATTCAATTTTCAATTACGTAGAAGGTTAGCTACGTGGAACCACATATGCAACTGAATGCAATCACATCTACAACTGAATGCAACTGAAAAATGAAAGTTGAATTTCCATTTTTTGTCAACTTCCAGTTGTATATAAGGGTTGCACAGCAGCAAAAAAATGGAAATTCACATATGCAACTGAATGCAACCACATATACAATGAATGCAACTGAATGCAACTTTAAATTGAAAGTTGAATTTCCATTTTTTTTTGCCAATTTCCAGTTGTATATAAGGGCTGCGTAGCAACAGAAAAATGGAAATTTACATATGCAACTAAATGCAACCACATATGCAACTTAATATTTCTATATGACATTTAATCAAAACACTTGACATACATTTTACTATCAAATACAACAATCCTAATCTGCAGTACATAATCAACACAAATCAATCAATCATACTTCATCTTTTACATTCATCAAATCAACAAACGCAACACCCAAAGCCACCGAAATCAACCAAACGCAACTTCATCCAAAATCAACCAAATTCTAAAACAAAACCTCCAAATCCAAAATCAACTCAAAACAATTAAAACTCTCTCCGTCGAAACTCGATATTCCCCTACGGGACTGTCATTAGATCGAAATCAAAGGAGTTGGTCGTGGAAGGTATGGGTGTGATCATCAGTTGTACTTTATGCGTGTATGTATATATATAAGAGTTGATGGTAGTAAAATTTGAATTGCTTTAATTGTTAATTGAAAGAAACGAACAGGTGATTGAGAAGAAAGAATAAAGGAGAATGGATTGGCGGCAACAGGAAAAAGGTGAAAGGCAGTGACCTCGACGGAAGAATGATTGTATGTACACATGAAATGATATTCGTGTTTTTGCAAATCTGAAACCTTTGATTTCAAAAAATCGTAAAAAAATGCAATAAAAATTGGAGAATAATATATCTGCAAAAAAAAGATAGGAAAAGGGGTATATTTAGTAAATTCTCTATAATATATGTCCCAAGTACAATTCATTATTAGTTGTTTGTATCTAAATACTAAGGCAAAATATTGATATGTATTATGTAAAATTTAATACGTGGAATCATTGACATGATTGGCACCAATGCACTAGAACCCTTGAATTTTTTTTAGAAGATCTAAACAATATACAGTCTACTAATTCAATCCTTCAAATTAATATAAAAAATTGATTTTTAATAACTTAAGACATTGATAAATTTATTTTTTTCCCAACAATAATTCTTATAATTATTCCTAGTTCAAACTTTTATTCTTAAAATAACAATACATTAACAAAGTACTTATACAAGAAAGGGAAAAATATTGATTCTTAAAATTTATCATAAACTATTAATTAAAAAATACTTTAAAAAAAGGAAATCGTTACCTTAAAATAAGTAGGAAGGAGATGTTCTTAATGATTTAAGAAAACATTAAAAGATTGTTGGTGTGGCGTCCCATAATCTGGGGTACCGATTTGGGATCACGGACCTCAATTAACACAATACATATTTGTATATAAGCCAAACATAATAATAAAATGTTACTGATCCAAGATCACATACAGGTTACGGTATGAAACAGTCCATTACCCGACCAAAGACAACAACTCCAACGCCTCTTCTAGCTGCAGAAACAGGAACGTTCGCTTAACCACTAGAACTACTCATCTTCTCTTATAACTGGAAAATAGAATCCCAACAAAGCAAGAGTGAGTCAAAATTGCTCAGCAAGTATATAAATATATGCCAATATCAAGAACAGATGTAAGCTCTGATCTACAAGAATATTCATCAAATGCTATGAAAGGAAATAGCTTAAGAAATAAAAAATCATAAGCAAAGGTGAGCCAACAGTGCTCCGCAAGAACAAAATTTCATCAATAATAAGAACTGATATAAGTTCTGATAATCAAAGATAATCATCATAGGCTACAAGGGAATCAGGCTTTAAAGCAATTCAAACTCAATGTTTAGATTAGAATTGGATATTTATATATTTAAAAAAAAAACAAGGTTAGGTTGTAGATCAGTCACGCACTAATCCCGGACAAACGCACACAGCAATGTCCTATAATGGATCCACGCACACATTGGCCTTAACTTCTGACCATTAATCTAGTCTTCCCGAAAGGACTCTACCCATAAAGGTCTCCTTTTAAAAACATTCCAATTCTATATCAAATGTACTAGGTGTCGGAACAATCAACAACCTTTTCCAACCAAATAACTAGAAAATTCACGTTCCAGAACAACATTTCATAATTAAAGAATCGACGAGGAAGTAACAACATCCTCTGGTATCGACGAGATCGATACAATAAAGGTGATAAATGAATAATCAAGATCATCAATAGGTATCGACGAGTTCGTACAATAATTGGAGTGTAAATGAATAACAATAACAATAAATGTTGACGAGATCGACAATAAATGCGGTGATAATTGAAAAACAACAATAACAATAAATGTCGACGAGATCGACAATAAATGGGGAGATAATAATAAAGAACAATAATTTGAATAAGTATCGACGAGATCGATGCGAGTAGTTGGGGTAACATCATAATCAGAATAATTAAAATAATTTCACTTGAACAAGAAGTGAAGGGAAGCACTTGCCTGTCAACAAACGCTAAACTCGTCTAACACTTGATCGCCTCACTCTACTTTAGCCTTCCCTTTACCCCTTTAACTCGATTCTGGACTTTCCTTCGTCCCATCTACTCGATTCTATAATCATTAACACACATTAATACATCTGAGTGTCATTATTCGACTTTAAACATCTCTCACAGACATATCGGACTCAAATAGAGCATTTAGATAATTAGTTAAACAACTAATCACCTTTATAACTCGCTAACGACTAATTCACATAATTCACATCGCACGTAATCATTTAAATCACACCAGATAATCCACAAAGATCACATAGCACGTAGATCAGATCATGAAAAGATTTTATCCGGTGTTTTTAAAACAAAAAATGGTCAAAATCCTAATAATCGGATATATCTGACTTATTAAAAAGATTCAAATGTTGAATTTTAACATAAAATCATTTTTATAAGAACCGGGTCATTTTTTTGATTCCAAAAATAATTTTCTCGTTAAAAACGGACAAACGATTTAATTAATACTCAACTAATAAGAATAATTCAATTAATAATTAAATTAATTAAATATTCACATTAATTATTTATTAATCAACTCATAAAAATAATGAATCTTTTATCATAAATAGATTTAAATTTAATTAAGTCAATTATATATTTAAATAATAATTAACTAATATAACTAATAGATTAAAATAAATTAATCAATCAATAAAATTATTATTTAAAAATAATTAACTAGTTAAATTTAATATTTTAGAAATTAAAATAATGATTTATAAAAGAATTGTGAAATTTATAAAAAAAAATTGACCCAAAAACAGTTTTCTGAAAAGTTTTACGTAAGAAATGAATCAAAGAGCACTATTCATCACGTTCTTCAGATTTAATGCTTCATGTCAGCTTTAATGGAGGTTCGCTGGAATCCGGAAATGTTCCGGCAACCACCAAATGTTCCGGCGACCATAACTTTTACATAACTAAACCAAATCAAGCGTGTAATATATGGATTTTGAGTAAAATTTCACGAAAAACTCAACCGTGCCAACGAAAACAACAAAAACGCGACTGAAATCCGGCGAGCTTGAACACTAATTCGGCCGAAAATTATTCTCCCTCATTTCTAAACCAAATCGTGCGTTTTAACATCACAAAATGAAGCTTATAACTCATACAATCTAACCCCTAACACCTCTAACACGAACAATCATCGTAAGTGATGCACGAATGATTTGAAAAACAGACATCAACTTACATAATCGTTTTCTACAAAATTGAAAACCAACATTGAAATTAAACACATACGCACGTTAAACATGACCTCTAGAAGCTATAAAACAATTAATTTGACTCAAAAAGCAACGAATCAAAAATCCCCAAATATGATGAAGAACCCTAAAAACGCAGATTCAAAATAAAATTCATATAAAATCCGAAAATTATCCCACACAAAATCTGATGGTAGATTATGAAACTAGAGATTGAGAGTTTCGATTTGAGTACTTGAGCTTCAAAATCCGATATTGATAACACCTTCAAAATTGAGTTTGATCTTCAAGAACATGAGAGAAAATTATTTTCTTTTAATAAAGGATTTTTATGATTTTTGGTAATTAATAAAAAATAATCGTGGGCTATTCATATTTTTGAAAAGTAATAATACCCCTCAGAACGATCGAAATCCTAATTAAGTGATAATTGATCTCGAAAGTACTAATTAGTATAATTACGGGTCTGGTATGAATAAAAATATTTTTTTTGAAAAATATCAAATCCGATACGGAAAATTTGTCAACTAATAAGACGAATAGAATACGAGTTTCGAATATTTCGAAATTTGTTTGATCGATTTTGATACGAAAATGATTTTAAATCGAAGTCCCAAAAATTTTTGAAAACAGGGTTTAGTGGATAAAGATGAACTGATTGCACGAATTACGAAAAAGACTTTTGATCTTATCCTGAGAGCATCTCCAACAATCTCTTAGTTGGCTCTTAAATATAATATAAATTATATGGCTCTTAGTAAGTTATTACATAGATTTCCGTGTCAACTCCAACAATGCTCCTTATTTTGACTCCTAACTTATATTTTATTAATATTTCAAACCTAACTATGACATTCAATTAAATCCAGCCATGTACAAGTGAATATTTTATTGTTCGTCACCAGGTCCCACAACTAAAATATAGATTAATACTTTTGTCTGTTTATTTGGTTGTTTACGAGAAGATTTTTATAGGAAAAAAATAATTATATACACTACTAATACTATCTAATATCCTTAAAATTTACAAATCCATTATATCTATTATAGGGGAACATGCATTTTCATCCTATTTAGTAATTTACTTTTATGCCCTTCAAATTATAATAATGTTAAAAAAATTGTTTTCAATGGGAATTGAACCCATGACCCCATTGTGCACAAGAATTTATACACACCCCCACAAAAATTGCACCAACTCAACTTTTGATACATATTTTTAAATCATTAATCACATTCATGAATAAGCTCCTCACTATATCTATTTTAACATATATTCACACCCACAACCATTAAACTAGCTCAACTTTTGATACATATCTTCAAATCATTAACCACATTCATGAATAACCTCCTCACTATCTCTATTTTAAAATAATATCAAATAAAATATTTATGGTTCGATTTATACGAAAAAAATTAAATAAAATGAATAACATAGATTTTTTTAATATTTATATAATATTTCATATTAACTACATATACGTCCATCCATCCATCCTTTATAGGGGTGGGCAAAACCAGATATCCGGTCCGGTTTTAAAATTCGGATCGGATATCCGGTTTTTCGGATTATGAAAAATCTATTCCGGTTCCAGTTCCGGTTTAATCGGATATCCGGAATTCGAATATCTGTTTAAACCGATCGGAAATCGGATAATCCGGATCCGAATTAGTTAAGTAAAATTTATTTTTGTTAGTATAAATAAATAAATTTTATTACATTTTAAATAAGTTATCGTTAACTTTCCAAATGATAAATTAATTATTAAAAATTTAGATATCATCATCTCATATTTTAACATTTGTATATTCATTTTTTCCCTAATTTTTTTATAACCTATCATAAACTACCATTCATTTCTTTAACGAGTTCTTATAAATAATTTTTAAAAAATATGAATACTACCTTCATCCCGTTTATATTGGGCACAATTCTTTTTTTGCATGTCCCAAAAATAGTGGCCACATTTTCTAAATAAAGCAAATTAAGTATTAATAATGTTGTTTAAAAATAAGGATTAATAATGTTATGTTTTTCAAAGTATGCGAACAACTGAGAGTAAGTATGGTAATTTTCACTTGATTACTCAATACGTGTTTTTTGATTGATGACCAATATAAACGGGATAGAGGGAGTAACACGCTAGCTCTCGAATTCATAATTTTAAGTGAAAATATTATTGAAAGAAAATATTCTTCCACTGGCTTTGTTTTTAATTTTTTAATATTATAACTGTTAGTTACAGAGGCATGCCTGTACACATATTATAACTATGACAGAAATCATGAGAGCAATAGATGAGATTGCAAGAAAGGAGAAAGAAATGAAACATAAAGCATATGATGATCTACAAGCCAAAGCAATGGAGATGCAATCAAAAGAAAATGGCTAGTACCTCATCATACTGTAAGAGTATTTATCTTGTAATTTCATTTATGTGTTCAATCAAAATACATACCTGTACTTTTAAAGTTTTATCTTTATGTATGTTAGGCTTGTTACCAGACATGAAATTGTGACTAAGGGTCTCACTCACAATTTGGGGGAGATTGTTAGTTACAGAGGCATGCCTGTACACATCTAATAACAAGCCTAATTGTTTGTAATGCTTTGCATTACTTACATGACCTCTTAACTGAGGGAACCTCTAGTTGTAGAGTGTCTGTTTGTATTGTACTTGTAGTAGGCATCAAATCCTAGTTGTGTAATTGTACAAATAGAGTCTAGAATAATGCTTGAAAGAAGTTCCAAGGTTCATGCCTCAAGCAAGGAGTTAAAGACTGTCAAATAATCACAGTTGGGATTTGAAGAAATGAAGAATTTGCCTAAGTACCAATTCGAGAAGTATATTTGTCTATTCGAGAAGTCCAGCATTCGAGAAGTCAGAGATTCGATATCTCAAGACACTATTCGATATCTCTGAATACACTGTTCGATATCTCATTCGATATCTCAGGGATTCGATATGTCTACTACTCTATTCGAGAACTCAAGAAGTCAACAAGTCAAGATGGTATTCGAGTTCTCAAAGAGTCAACAAGTCAAAGTTCCATTCGATATCTCAAGGACTCAGAAAGCTATTCGACAACTCGAGGATTCGATAAGTCAAATGTTCTATTCGACAACTCAAGGAATCCTGATGGAAAAGAGCTATTCGAGAAGTGGTTCGATATGTCATTATAACAGTATTCGAGAACTCAAAGTTATCGATCAAGTCAATTCTAGTTCTCGAATCACTTACTTAGTCACTTCTCGAATACATTCTTGGAGACAAAATACTGAAGAAATTGTACAAGTCAGAAACCTGCAACAAGCCAATGCACTTTATGGACCACAATCTGTAACGTGCTCTGGAAAGCCTACAAGGAAGCTTGGAGAGATATAGAAGAGACAAGGAGCTAAAGAAGTGGATCTAAACAGGCTTTGCAAAGTCAAATCTGTAACCGTTTGGACACTTACTCAAAAAGGATAGACAGACTAGAAAGTAATTTGTTTAGCTACCTTATTTGCAGTAAGTAGGCTGTATCCATGTTCTATAAGGACACAGCCTCACTTCATAACTTAGTAACTTTTCTGAGTCAAGTTTTTCATACACTGTAAGCCATATCTCTCTGAGAAAAACGAAGCTGAGAATACTACCATTTGTATTCACAGATTGTAGCAACCTTTATCTAATAATACATTAGATTAAAGTGATATTGTGTCTTGTGTTGTTTATTTATCCGCACCTTCACTTCTACACACACAGGCACTTATCTGCTACATAGACTCAATCCAAGAAAAGTTCAAGAATCCATTCACCCCCCCCTCTGTATTCTTTTACCGTATTCAATACTCAACAAGTGGTATCAGAGCGGGCTGTTTATTCAAAAACAGAGAAACGATCATGAGTTCGAATACACCAAAGACTACAGGAACGGTGAAGGTCCCTAAGTTTGATAAAGACAGCTTCAACCTCTGGAAGATAAAGATGATGTTGTTCATTAAAGCCTCTCATCCCTTGTATCCTGAGATTCTCAAGAATGGTCCTTTTGTTCCACAACAAGAGATACCAGAGAAGACTGTTGGAACCATAACTATCCCAAGAACTTATGAGGCCAAGGATCCATCAAAGTGGACAGAGTTAGAAAGGGAGAAGGTTGCTCTTGACAGCCACCTCATGTTGCTTATCATTGATTCCATGGACATGTCAATGTTTGCAAACATTGCATCATGCACGTCTGCTAAAGAGATGTGGGATCACATTGAGGTGTTGTGTGAAGGGACTGATGAGGTTAAGGAAAACAGGAAACAGATACTGGTCACACAGTATGAAGCTTTCATGGCACAGCCCAAGGAAAGCATCACTGAAATGTTTGAAAGGTTTCACAAGCTAGTTACTGAGTTGCAGATGAATGGAAAGGTTTACAGCACCAAGGAGTTAAATATGAAATTTCTGTTGTCTTCACCAAATCATCTGGAGCAAAGAGTCATTTCTCTAAGAGAGAGAGATTTGAACAAAGTCACCTATGATGTGCTCTATGGAGTCCTAAAGACTCATGAACTTGAGTTGCTTCAGAAAAGGGCTATCCAAGCCAACCAAGGTAGGATGATAAACACATCATGTGCCTTGATTGTCAACAAATCCATTCTGGACCTAGAAGCATCTACAAGCCAACTAAGGATAGAGGAGGTGGCAGATGATGAAGAAACTGAAGCTGGGGTGAGTGAACCTGTTGAGGAAAAGGAGGAAGAAGAAGAAGAGTTTTACACTCTGGAAGAACTTGATGGGATGGAAAATACTTCATATGCCTTCATGGCCAGAAAATTTCCAAACATCAGATTTAAAAGAAATCAACCCTTCAAACCCAAAACTCAAAACCATTCAGCCAACAAGAACAAGGCACCTGTGAAACCAAACAGAAATAAGTTCAAAACCAGTTATGTGGATAGGTCATCTGTAAGGTGTTATAGATGCAATGACCTAGGGCATTTTGCCAGTGAATGCAAGAAGCCTAAAAAGAAGGATAGAGATTATCTTGAGCTAGAAGCTAAGTATGAGGCCCTTCTGAAAAAGCAGACACATGGTAAGGCCTACATAGCTGAAGGGAAGTGTTGGGATGATTCTGAGAGTGATGAAGAGGAACAAGAATTCTGTAATTATGCCTTGATGGCCAACTCCAAGGATGACTCATCTTCATCTGATTCTCAGGTACCATCTCTCACTACTATAGACATGTCTGTTTCTGAATACAAATGCATGATTGAACAATTATCTGTTGAAATGTTTAATATTCATACTAGTATGACTGCTGCTAATGAGGAGATTGCTAAACTATCTACTAGAAATGAAATATTAACCAAAAAGAATGAGGAACTTGAGCTAACTACTATGCAAGTAGAAAACCTTAAGAAAGAAGTTGAATATTTGAAGAACAAGGTTTTATGTGCTAGTCAAGTAGAGAAGGCTCTTAGGGATGAATTAGCTGAGAATGAATTCAAACTAAAAACTTTCAAGAAATCATCTGGTTTAGTGCAATCCTACTGTGAGAAAATTGAAGCTAAACCCAAAGCAGCTATTGGACTTGACTATGACTCTCTCGAACAAAGGAAAGGCTATGCTGTCATTGAAGAGGACACAGCTGTTCATGAGAAAGTGCCTCACATTTTGAGAAAAACTGAAAATCCAATTTTTAAGGAATCAACATTTGAAATTGATGAGGATGCCTTACTCATCAAGCAAATGTTGAATGATGAGGATGAGGCACAATCTAGTGAACAGCAAGCATCCTCTAAGGGTGAGAGTGTCAAGTCAAAGACCAAGAAGCCAGTAGTTGATAGGCCAAGACCTAAGAAGTTTGTTAAGTTTGTCTCAGCTGGGAAGAGTGAATCAGAAAAGGAAGTGATTAAGAAGAAACAGAACAGAAATGGCAAGTTAGGGATTAACAAGGATAACAACTATGCTTATATGCCTAATGCCCCTAGGAAAACTTGTCAGAACTATTTCAGTACCAATCATCTAACTCATGCATGCAAGAAACCTGTTGGTAGTGTGTCTAAACCTTTCTATGATTGTTCTGTGCCTCTAAGTCATAGAGATGCACCTTTCTGTGATAAATTTGACTGTATGCCATGCAATATGAATGTTATGACTAGTTGTTTTAATTTAAGAAGGCAATTCATTGATGGTTGTATCAGTCACAATTCTCACACACACTACACAAGGTCA
Organism: Kitagawia praeruptora; assembly: GCA_037693485.1. Taxonomy (NCBI): domain Eukaryota; kingdom Viridiplantae; phylum Streptophyta; class Magnoliopsida; order Apiales; family Apiaceae; genus Kitagawia; species Kitagawia praeruptora. The sequence continues at coordinate 23,120,808 of CM075347.1, forward strand.
AAGTCTTCAAGTCCTCCTAAAGCTAGGAAGGTACCTTTGTCACCTAAGTCTGAAACCTCAGGTTCTAAGACTTCCAACAGTGACAAGAAGACTAACACTAAGAAAGTTGACAAGCATGTTGTTTATGATAAAACTGTCTCTAAGTCACATGGACCCAAACTTGTTTGGGTACCAAAGGAAAAGTAATACCTTTGTGTTTGCAGGGCAAAGAAAGTGAAAAGAAGGTCATGTGGATTTTGGACAGTGGATGCTCAAATCATATGACTGGTGATATGGCCCTGCTATCACAGTATGAGGAAAAGGCTGGCCCAATGGTTGCTTTTGGAGATGACAGCATGGGTAACACATTGGGATATGGCAAGCTGAAAGTTGGAAATGTCATCATTGAAGATGTAGCACTAGTCAAGGGGCTCAAGCATAATCTGTTAAGTGTTGGTCAGTTTACTGATAGAGGATTCAAAGTGAATTTTGACAAAGATGAATGTTTGATCACCCACAAGAAGACTGGTGATTTTGCTCTATCTGGAGTAAGGAAGGGAAGCCTGTTTGTAGCCAATATGGACTCTGCAAACAAGGACAAAATTTGTTGCTTCTACTCAAAAGCATCAAATGAAGATTGTTGGCTGTGGCACAAGAAACTATCACACCTGAACTTCAAGGCCATTAATTCTCTAGTCAAAAGAGAGTTAGTGAGAGGCATGCCCACACTTGAATTCTGCCAAGAAGGAGTGTGTGAGGCTTGTCAAAAAGGAAAAATGAAGAGATCAAGCCACAAGTCAAAGACAGTGACATCTGTAACCAAGCCATTACAACTTATCCATATGGATTTGTTTGGGCCTGTCAACAAAATGTCACTTGGAAGAAAGAAGTATGCCCTGGTAATGGTTGATGATTTTTCAAGGTATACATGGGTGGAATTTCTGGCATCAAAAGATGAGGCTCCACAAGTAATTATTGAGCATATAAAGAAAGTTGACAAGGAAGCAAAGGCAAACGATGCAAGTGTGATTGCACTGAGGAGTGATAATGGAACAGAGTTCAAAAATGCCACACTTGAAGCATTCTGCAAAGAGAATGGCATTTCTCAACAATTCTCAGCTCCAAGGACTCCACAACAAAATGGAGTTGTTGAGAGAAAGAATAGAACTCTAATTGAGGCTGCTAGAACAATGTTACTTGATGCAAAAATGCCTACATGTTTTTGGGCTGAGGCTGTGAGCACTGCATGCTATATTCAGAACAGGACCCTCATCAACAAAAACACTGGAAAGACACCATACAACTTGATGACTGGAAAGAAGCCTACACTAAAGTATGTTCATACTTTTGGAAGCAAATGCTTTGTACTAAAGGATAATCTGAATATGTTGGAAAGTTTGATGCAAAAGCATTTGAAGGAATTTTTCTTGGCTATTCTATGGAAAGAATTGCATACAAGGTTTATGTCATCAGTCAAAAGAAAGTTATGGAAAGCACAGATGTAACATTTGATGACAGCAAACTACCTGGACTAGAAGAAGCCAATGATGAAGACAAAGATCCATTGAAGTTTGATAATCTAGATGATTCTGATGAAGAGATTGAAACTGGAGTTGAAACTCAAGTTCAACAAACTCAAGTGAATAATGATACAAGAGAAGAATTTGTGCCAATCAATAGTGGAGAAACAAGCATCCAAGACACACCTGTGAGTAATGGCAACTTCACAGGGGGAGGAAATGAGGATGACCATGATGTGGATGATGAAGCAACATCAAGAATGAGAAATCAGGCTGAACACTCGAGGAAATGGGATAGATCACACACTGCAGAGCAAATCATTGGAGATCCTAATGCAGGAGTAAGGACTAGGAGAGCAACTCAAAATGAGTGCCTCTATGGATGTTTTCTATCACAAGTTGAGCCTAAGAAACTTGATGATGCACTGTTGGATCCAGATTGGATTATTGCCATGCAAGAGGAGCTGAATCAATTTGAAAGGAACAAAGTATGGGAACTTGTGCCTGCACCAAAGAATAGAACCATTGTTGGAACAAAATGGGTTCTGAAGAATAAGATGGATGAAGATGGTGTAATAATAAGAAACAAAGCAAGGCTGGTTGCAAAAGGATACTCTCAACAGGAAGGCATTGATTATGATGAGACATTTGCCCCTGTTGCTAGATTGGAAGCCATTAGAATATTCTTGGCATTTGCTGCTCATTCAAACTTTAAAGTTTATCAAATGGATGTCAAGAGTGCATTTCTAAATGGAGAGTTGGAAGAAGAGGTTTATGTGCAACAACCACCTGGCTTTGAGGATCCACATTTCCCAGAATTTGTCTACAGATTGCTTAAGGCATTGTATGGACTTAAGCAAGCTCCAAGAGCATGGTATGATACTTTATCACAATTTCTTCTTGAAAATCAATTCACTAGAGGCACATTGGACAAGACACTGTTTTACAAGAAGCATGGTGATGATATGATCCTAGTTCAAATCTATGTGGATGATATCATTTTTGGTTCTACAAATGAGAAACTGTGTGAGAAATTCTCTAAACTCATGCAGAGCAGATATGAGATGAGTATGATGGGAGAGTTGACATTCTTTCTAGGGTTGCAAGTCAGTCAAAGGAAGGATGGTATCTTTATCAGTCAAACCAAGTACATCAAGGATTTATTGAAGAAGTTTGACTTGGAAGATTGTTCACCTGCCAAGACACCCATGGCCACTGCCACTAAACTGGATGAAGATGCTAAAGGCAAGAGAGTAGATATCTCAGTCTACAGAGGCATGGTTGGTTCTCTACTCTACCTCACTGCAAGTAGGCCAGACATCATGTTTGCTACATGCTTGTGTGCAAGGTTTCAATCAAATCCAAAGGAATCACATTTGATTGCAATAAAAAGGATCTTTAGATATCTGAAGGGCACTCCTAACTTGGGATTATGGTATCCTAAGGACACAGGGTTCAATCTGGTTGGTTATTCTGATGCTGATTATGCTGGATGCAGAGTGGATAGGAAAAGCACCTCAGGAAGCTGCAAGTTTCTTGGACAAAGGTTAGTTTCTTGGTATAGCAAGAAGCAACAATCTGTGTCAACTTCTACAGCTGAGGCTGAATACATAGCTACTGGAAGTTGCTGTGCTCAAGTGCTTTGGATTAGAAATCAACTTAGAGATTATGGACTTGTGTTGGAAAGAATTCCAATCATGTGTGACAACACAAGTGCAATCTCTATAGTTGCCAATCCTGTCAATCATTCTAGAACAAAGCACATTGACATCAGATATCATTTCATAAGAGAACATGCAACTAATGGAACCATTGAGTTGCATTATGTATCTACAGATAAACAACTAGCTGATATATTCACTAAGCCATTAGATGAAGCCACCTTCACAAGGTTGGTAAGTGAGATTGGAATGCTGAATTCTTCAGATTCTGGCTAAGTGAATACATCATCTAGATTGTTGCAGCAGTAAACACTTACTTTATCTGAATTCTCAATATTTTTGGGGTAAGTGTTGGCTGAAATATGATTTATAAATATTTCAAATCTGTTGCATATGTTGAAAATCATATTTCTATTAACTTAAGATTTCTATGAAATTTTGAGAAAATCACTATTTAATTTGCTAGGATATTTTTTCAATGAATATGTCTGGTAAATTTTAAAAGATAGTGAAAATCAAATTTTTATGAGTGATGAGTATAGTTCGATAACTCAGACTTCTCGAATGATTCACTATTCGACATCTCTGATAAGTCTCATTAGAGTACTCTTGAGTTCTCGAATAGAGTCTTTCTGAGATATCGAATAGAGGAATTCTTGACTTCTCGAATATAGTAACTGAGTTCTCGAATGATTGAGTTCTCGAACACTATATTTGAGTTCTCGAATCATTTGAAAAGGCTGAATTCTCGCTGAATTTTAACCGATTTTGGACTTTTGTCTAAAAGTTTAATTCACTCATAAAAACACATATTATTTAATTTAGAATTATTTCTAAGTTAGATAACTGCCAGCTGTGAGTTTCTATCTGCTTGAGTTATCGATTAAGCCATTCTTGACTTCTCGAATAGTTGTTTTCTACTTCTCGAATGCCTGACTTGTCGATACAAAACTTTCTGCTAATCGACAATTCAAGTACTTCATACTTATACAATTTCACATCTATTCGATTCATTTCATTCGATTTCTCAAGCATCTACACTCTCTAAACCCCTGAAACCCTAGTTACGAAAAGCCAAATTTCTTCTTCAACCTTCAATTTCTTTCCTCTCTTCTACACAAATGGCAACAGTAAAGTTCAACACCAACTTCATCGCTCTCACTAGTGATGTTGAAGCACCCAATGCCAATTTCATGTGCTTTGTGAAATGGATGGCTGAGTCATATATCAAGGATGCACTCTCTGCCAACCCAACTCTATATCTAGATATTCTGGAACAATTCTGGAGTACTGCTATTGTGGAGGTTGTAGCCCTGGAAAACGCAATCACTTCATATGTCATCTACTGCAAGGTTCAAGATAAGGAAATCACTATCACTACTGCAGACATGAACCAAGCACTAGGCCTACAACAAGAGTCATTTGACAGAATGGCCACTAATGCAGAGTTGGAGGAATTCTTTGAGTTCATAAACTACTCAGATGGGATTAACCTTGAAAAGCTAAACAGAAAGAATCTGAGAAAGGAGTGGAGTTATGTGTTTGCAACTCTTCTCCAAGTCTTCACTGCCAGGAAATCAAGCTTTGATCAAATCAGTGCACCTGTGCAGCAAATTGGATATGCTTTGGCCTATGGAAAGAAGATTGATGTTGGCCAAATCATCCTCCAAGAATTATATGGGAGACTTGGTAAGAACACAACCAAGAGAGGTACTGATATTTTCTTCCCTCGCTTTATTCAATCTGTACTTAATTATAAAAATGCTTCATTGATTGAATTGCCTGGGATTGATAAAAATAAAATAGGCTATCCTAAGTCCATGACCAAACTCATTTTTGGTAATTTGGAGACTAGGAATGATGTGGATGTAAGACTGAACATAACTCCCCATATGGAGAGTTTGTTTAGGACTTATCCCCACAACATGCCAACATTTGATGCAAAATCTAAGTTAGCACAGCCCAAGCAAGTAGAACAAAATGCTAACCCAGGGCCTGCTAACCAACCCTCTCAACCAAACACTCTACCACATACTGAGCCAACTGCATCATCCTCTCAAAAGGGTGATGTTAGTAAAAAGAAGAGAAAGGAAGTAATGTCTGCACCATTAAATATCTTGTCTGAAACAGCATTAGCTATTGAATTAGGTCTAGGAAGTGAGGAACCTGAGTTACCCTTACACAGGACAAAGAAGAAGAAAACTAAGACCACCTCTTCAGTCACACAAATGGCTGAAGTTGTAAAATCAGGGGCACACAGCTCACTAGGTGTATCCTCTCAACAGGGTGCACCTATAGAATCAAGCATCCTCCCCAATGCACCTTCTTGTATAGAGTCAGCACATGGGAGTGATAAGGCTGGCACAACACTGAGTGGAGAGCACATCACATTTGAAACTCCCTCTATCTCTCAGGGGGAGTTGCCAAAATCTACTCTTAAACACACTTCTCTTCCAGAATCTAACTCTGAAATTTCTTTGGAACCTGCAACTCAGGCAACTGAGATGCAAGGTATTGATCATCAAGAATTCGTTTCTCTTGATGAGCCAATAATTTCAAGTGACTTAGTGCATGACACTTTGTTCACCACTCAGAACCCACATTTAGATGGTGAGGGAATGCATGCTGAGGCATCTCCTAATGACACCATCACAAACACAGAGGTTCCACTAGTTTTTACTAGAGACTCTGTGCCTGTGTCAACTGCTGGTGTAATTCATCCCACTTCTGTGGTGACACCAGTAGTAGAGTCAATCCATCCGGTTACAGAAGTTGCATCTGTAACTGAGGAGTCTAGCTTGCCTAGCTCTAGCTCTGACTTTATGTCACAATGGCTGAAGCCTGTGCAACATGACAGTGCTTCAGGATCAGAGTCTGCTCCACAACAATTGACGGTTGAAACACTTCAAAGATTAATTATGGATCAGATTCCTGAGTTCACAAAGATTGCTCAGAACCTTCTCACTGCAGACATGCCTAATCCAGACTATGAGGCTATTCTGTTATGCCATAGGGATGATGTGGAAGTGCAGAAGTCAAAGATCATTGATGATGCTGAGAGAGATGGCAACATAGATGCCTGGTTGCAAGGAAAATATGATATTACTCTCGATGAAGCACTTCAGTATCTCAGGGAGGAATACCTCACTTCACTGGGCTCCAATGCCAAATCTCTGACACCTGGTGAAGTGTATGAGGCTATAAATGATACTCACAAGGGATTCCTCAAGGCTGCTCATTATCTTGGAAAAGGTGTTAAGACTGAGGTCAATAGAGTGTGTGATAAGACCACCACCACAGTAGAAGCAATCAAGAGGACCTTTGATGCCAAATTCCCTCAGCTAGACAGTGTGTTCAAGGACATCAAACACTGCAACTCTACCTGCACCAAGATGGATAATGGGCTAGCCCTGCTAAAGGATACTGTCACAGGTCTGGGGCATCAATTTCAAATTCTATCTGATCAGACCACAGATGCCAATGCCATGCTGAGGACCATGTTCAAAAATCTATATGGAGACAGACTGCTCACTGAGGTCCCAGTACATGACATGACTAGATTTGAAGTGCAGAGACTCAAGGACCAATCCCTGTCTGGCTTCAAATCTAGTGAATTATTCAGCAAAGTAGATGCACTTGAGAAGGAGGTGGCTACTCTCACCAAGTCCAATGCTCATCTTACAGACAAGGTTGCACTGCTAAATGATCAGTTGGACACTCAAGCATCCACTACAGCTGATGTCCTTCTGCATCAACAATCCATGTTAGCTGCTATGATGAAGCATATGGGTCTCCCTCTACCTGATGAATCTTCAATCCCAAAGGACATTTCTATAGCCTCTGTGCCTGACAACAAGCCTAAGGGGGAGAAGAAGGCAAGGAACTCAAATACAAAGGGGGAGAAAGGCATAATAATAAAAGAGGGTGGTCATCAAAGGGCTTCAAAGTCTCTACCAAATGTGCCTGGCAAAGGAAAATCCAAAGTGGATGAGCCTCCATCTACCTTGCCAGTTGTCACTCTACCAACTGTGCACATCACTACTCCTGGAGGACAAAAGCAATCCATAACTACCACAGTGGTTGCAGGGAGTATGCCATCTGACAAACCTCCAACCTCTATATCTGAGAGTGCCAAGCCTGTAGAAGTTAAAGTTGTTACTGAGGCCAAGCTGCAAGAAGTTGCCAACTCAGATGTTTATCATGATAAAGCCTTCTTGGAGTTTCTGAAAGCCATAAGGGAACAGGTTGGTGACACTCAGTTTTATCTAAGGGAGGTGAAGAAGCAGATTGACTACATCACCGTCATCCCCAAGAAAGTCAATAATCTATGGGTCAAGGAGATAGTGATGGTTTCCAAATTAAAGATATGGCATCTAACATATCAGACTCTACAAGACCTAAAACACTCAGAGATAGATGCCATACTTGAGTTCATTGAGAAGAGGAATGAGAACAGCAAAAGTCTGTTTGATGATTTGAGGAATGGCCAACCTTCAAGGCTACCAGAAGTGATCAAGAAGCCATGAACAATCATTTATCAGTCTGGCACCAGAATTGAAGATATCAAGCAATTGGTCATTCCCCATGATCTCACCACTAGAAATCACAGACTGATCATTGCTATCATTGATCAATTACAGAAGAAGGTTGGAGCCAGAAATGTTGAAGAAATTGAGGCACTGCACATCCTCAGAACTTATATTGCAACTGGTGAAATTCCAGAGATGGCTCAACCTAGGAGAAATAAGGATGATGATTCTGAAGACAAAGGTGATGGGAGGAGAAGACATCACAGGAGAGATAAGGGTGATGAAGACAAGAAGAAGAAGGGGGACAAGGATAAAAAGAATGATGATGACCAAGGTAAAATCTATGAGAGGAAGAGTGGAAAACAGCAAGCCTTAGGCACTGCTAGCAGTAACCTCACCACAACACAAGACTCTAAGTCTAGGGTGAATACTGTTAGTAGTGACCTAGCAAAATCTACATCTATGGCTTCTGCAACTGTTTTGCCACCTCAAGAAGAGAAGAAGATTCAAGTCAAGAAACCATGTGCATGTTTCAGAAAGCAATCTACTAATGGAATACTACTATGGTCTACCAACCAAGGTCAAAGATTTCTGCAAAGCAATCATGTCAAGAGGATGAAATTTAAACATGCTGCAAGAAGAGTGAAGCTATCCAAGTCAAGAGCCCTAACAATCATTCCAGGATTGAAACTCCAGCCACTTGATGAAGACTTTGATGAAGAGCAACTGCAATTTCTAAGAGCTCAAAAGATATGCTATGCTGCAATTGTGGATGACCACCTTGAAATCAAGTACACTGATGGGAAAGAAATGAAATTCAAACAAGGGGGTTGTCAACATTGGGGTAAATTGTATGAGATAGAAAGAATCATTGCATTGCTGGATTCTAAAGACAAGGTGGAGAAAGTATGGAAGCTGGAATTGATTGACTTTGTGAAAATGAAGAAAGAATATGCTGAGAAGATAAGAAAGGGCTGCTATGAGAAATGGTTAGAAAGGGAGAAAGAAATTGATAGACTGGAGATTGAAGCAGAAAAGCTAAGGGCAAAGGGATTGTGGAGAGTTCAGTTGGATCCCTATGTGGTGAAGTATAGGAGAAGAAATGGAGACAATGTCAATATAAGAATGGACCTACTCAGTCACTATCCTGCCAACATTCTGAAGCCAGTGCTTGAAGATTTCAAAAACTCTATTATGATTGAAGAATTGGATGCTATGACAGAAATCATGAGAGCAATAGATGAGATTGCAAGAAAGGAGAAAGAAAGGAAACAGAAAGCATATGATGATCTACAAGCCAAAGCAATGGAGATGCAATCAAAAGAAAATGGCTAGTACCTCATCATACTGTAAGAGTATTTATCTTGTAATTTCATTTATGTGTTCAATCAAAATACATACCTGTACTTTTAAAGTTTTATCTTTATGTATGTTAGGCTTGTTATCAGACATGAAATTGTGACTAAGGGTCTCACTCACAATTTGGGGGAGATTGTTAGTTACAGAGGCATGCCTGTACACATCTAATAACAAGCCTAATTGTTTGTAATGCTTTGCATTACTTACATGACCTCTTAACTGAGGGAACCTCTAGTTGTAGAGTGTCTGTTTGTATTGTACTTGTAGTAGGCATCAAATCCTAGTTGTGTAATTGTACAAATAGAGTCTAGAATAATGCTTGAAAGAAGTTCCAAGGTTCATGCCTCAAGCAAGGAGTTAAAGACTGTCAAATAATCAAAGTTGGGATTTGAAGAAATGAAGAATTTGCCTAAGTACCAATTCGAGAAGTATATTTGTCTATTCGAGAAGTCCAGCATTCGAGAAGTCAGAGATTCGATATCTCAAGACACTATTCGATATCTCTGAATACACTGTTCGATATCTCATTCGATATCTCAGGGATTCGATATGTCTACTACTCTATTCGAGAACTCAAGAAGTCAACAAGTCAAGATGGTATTCGAGTTCTCAAAGAGTCAACAAGTCAAAGTTCCATTCGATATCTCAAGGACTCAGAAAGCTATTCGACAACTCGAGGATTCGATAAGTCAAATGTTCTATTCGACAACTCAAGGAATCCTGATGGAAAAGAGCTATTCGAGAAGTGGTTCGATATGTCATTATAACAGTATTCGAGAACTCAAAGTTATCGATCAAGTCAATTCTAGTTCTCGAATCACTTACTTAGTCACTTCTCGAATACATTCTTGGAGACAAAATACTGAAGAAATTGTACAAGTCAGAAACCTGCAACAAGCCAATGCACTTTATGGACCACAATCTGTAACGTGCTCTGGAAAGCCTACAAGGAAGCTTGGAGAGATATAGAAGAGACAAGGAGCTAAAGAAGTGGATCTAAACAGGCTTTGCAAAGTCAAATCTGTAACCGTTTGGACACTTACTCAAAAAGGATAGACAGACTAGAAAGTAATTTGTTTAGCTACCTTATTTGCAGTAAGTAGGCTGTATCCATGTTCTATAAGGACACAGCCTCACTTCATAACTTAGTAACTTTTCTGAGTCAAGTTTTTCATACACTGTAAGCCATATCTCTCTGAGAAAAACGAAGCTGAGAATACTACCATTTGTATTCACAGATTGTAGCAACCTTTATCTAATAATACATTAGATTAAAGTGATATTGTGTCTTGTGTTGTTTATTTATCCGCACCTTCACTTCTACACACACAGGCACTTATCTGCTACATAGACTCAATCCAAGAAAAGTTCAAGAATCCATTCACCCCCCTCTGTATTCTTTTACCGTATTCAATACTCAACAATAACTTCTTAATCAATCACTTTGGATAAAATGATTAAGTAAGAGAAAGTATTTATCAAGGTTGATTTAAGAATAAATTTATTAATTTATTAATTACTTTGGACAAATTTATAATTTATTAGTGATAATTCATTATTTAATTTAATATGTTCAATGTTGAGTTATTTGTCTACAATAAATTCATTATTTATTAAATAAAAAATTATTTTTAATAGATATTAAAAACCGGATCGGATCCGGATATCCGAATTTATTAAAAGTTGTGATCCGGATCCGTATCCGAATTCATAAAAACAATTCGGATCGGATATCCGGTCCGATTTTTTCGGATCGGATATCCGGTCCAGTTTTTTCGGATCGGATATCCTAATTTCCGGATTTTCATAATCGGATACGGGATCGGAAAATTGGATAATCCGGTTTTCGGATTTTTTTTCTCACCCCTAATCCTTTATATATATTATAGGCCATTTATATCTATTATAGGGGAATATGCATTTTCATCCTATTTAGTAATTTACTTTTATGCCCTTCAAATTATAATAATGTTAAAAAAATTGTTTTCGATGGGAATTGAACCCATGACCCCATTGTGCACAAGAGTTTATACTCACCCTCACAACCATTGCACCAACTCAACTTTTGATATATATTTTTAAATCATTAATCACATTCATGAATAACCTCCTCACTATATCTATTTTACCATTTATTCACACCCACAACCATTAAACTAGCTCAACTTTTGATACATATCTTCAAATCATTAACCACATTCATGAATAACCTCCTCACTATCTCTATTTTAAAATAAAATCAAATAAAATATTTATGGTTCAATTTATACAAAAAAAGTAAATAAAATGAATAACATAGATTTTGTTAATATTTATATAATATTTCATATTAACTACATATACATCCATCCATCCATCCTTCCTTTATATATATTATAAGCCAACAAGGTCTTTCAAGGCTATTTAGTAAATTACGTATTTACCCCTTAACAATTTTAATATATTAAAAATGTTGGTACCAAGGCTTGAATCCATGTTCTTTGAATTAGAAAGGAATTATGTTCCCATCTCCAACCACTACACCAAAAAAGAATTTATGTTACCTTTTTAAAATTCATTTACTACATGCACAAATAACTCCCATGTTCTGTTTTATTTAATATTACTACCTTGTTGAGAATTAAAAAATTTAATCAAATGAATTATGTTATCTATCTATTATGTTTAGTATAAGCATCAAATAAATTATGTTGTTAGTGTATTATGTTTAGTATAGGTCAAAATGATTTTTGACGAGTTATAAAAAAATTCAATATACCCGTTATAATAATTTGAAACATGATTTTGTGATCAATTAAATAATTTACATATGAGATACAAACACTGTATTGATTTTTAATTAAATAAAAAAAAGTAGTTGGACTTGGGTTAGGACACGACATTATAAATTAGATTATAGATGCAATACAATTAATTATGAAATTAAGATGTATAGTTATGTTAATGAAAGAATTGATATTTAAAAAAAATACTTAATTGTATATATAATAAATAAAGTATAATGATCGATTAGTTGAATTTAAAAATTAAATTCAAAAAATAACCAATTAAGTATATAATAATTAAAAGAAATTTAAAATTTTATATTAAAAAAGAAGAATTTTTAAAATAAGACTACACGTATACATATTTATATAATTATTATTGGTTACTTATGGAGTTTCAAGGAAGAATTAACTATAAAATTATAAACAATACGTAACTAAAATCATATAACACATATTTCATATTATCGTTCAATTTGTAAGAATATATATATATATATATATATATATATATATATATATATATATATATATATATATATATATATATATATATATATATATAGGCTTTTGCTCAAATACAAACCAATCCTTAAATACAAACTACAAACTAACACTAAATTAATTATATTTCATTTATTCTAAGGTTCCCGCCAAGGGTACCTTCACAAAAAATGCTTAAAATAATTGGCTCTATCCAACAAAAAAAAAAAATCCCTGCCGTGGAAATGCGAAACATTTAAGACAATAAACGGATGAGTTAGGTAGTCATGAGGGCCGAAGGCTCTCGACACACCCGTCAATCGTCTATTGCCTTTACCATTGATTGCCATTCCTTACAACTTTAGAATGATAAAGGCGCGAAGCGCCGTACAAGAAGGTGCGAAGCACCGTTAACCAGTGAAATCCACTGTCACGTCATCACGTGAACAGTGATTCTTTTTTATTTTTTATTTTTTATTTTTTTTGTTGGATAGAGCCAATTATTTTAAGCATTTTTTGTATTGGGGTACCCCTAGTTTGGTCATTAGATTAGCTTGAAATATTAGATTAGTGTTTAGTTTTTAGTTTGTAGTTAATTTTAGTTTGTAGTGGAGTAGGACTCTATATATATATATAAGTCATGTGTTTTCTGTTAATACATCATTATCAATTTCAACATTAACAACACAAAATAAGACTACACGTATACATGTTTATATAATTATTATTGGTTACTTATGGAGTTTAAAGGAAGAATTAACTATAAATTTATAAATAATACGTAACTAAAATCATAGATCATATATTTCATATTATCGTTCAATTTGTAATATATATATATATGGGGCTACTCCAATACAAACCTCCTTAAAATACAAACCTACAAACCAAGCATAATCTAATATTTCAAGCTAATCTAATGACCAAACTAGGGGTACCCCAATACAAAAAATGCTTAAAATAATTGGCTCTATCCAACAAAAAAAAATCAAAAATAAAAAAAAATAAAAAAAAATCACTGTTCACGTGATGACGTGGCAGTGGATTTCACTGGTTAACGGTGCTTCGCACCTTCTTGTACGGCGCTTCGCGCCTTTATCATTCTAAAGTTGTAAGGAATGGCAATCAATGGTAAAGGCAATAGACGATTGACGGGTGTGTCGAGAGCCTTCGGCTCTCATGACTACCTAACTCATCCGTTTACTGTCTTAAATGCTTCGCATTTCCACGGCAAGATTTTTTTTTTTTTTTTTGGAATTTTTTTTTTGTTGGATAGAGCCAATTATTTTAAGCATTTTTTGTGAAGGTACCCTTGGCGGAAACCTTAGAATAGATGAAATATAATTAATTTAGTGTTGGTTTGTAGGTTTGTATTTTAAGAGTGGTTTGTATTTGAGCACTTGCATATATATATATATATATATATATATATATATATATATATATATATATATATATATATATATATATATATATATATTATCGTTCAATTTGTAATATATATATATATATGCATCATTATCAATATCAACACTAACAACACATCGCTAACACCACTATCACCATCACGGCCATACCACCACCACATCGCCACCACCACACACCACACACAATCGCTAGAATCACGAGTGAAATCACTAAATTTTTACTGCAATCAAATCAATATCAGGCTCTACACTACTAAAAATCAAAATGATTGTAGAATGACCGAACATTCAACTTAAATCACTAAAATTTTGAACGCAATTACCAAAATTTCCAAAATCTAAAATCTAATAGTGTTCGAAGGTGCTGTTGATGACGGTGGTAGAATGGGTGAATGGGCTTTATAAACTCGGATCTTATGTGAGAGAATGAAAAGTGAGATGAATGAGCGATCGGAGGTGTAGGGTGGTTGGAATTCGTGACAAACGTGTTTGCAAGTTATTTCTAGAGTGTTTGTCGATTTGGTGACATGAAAGAATTGTAGAGTGATAATGGTTTATAGATGTATACACACAATGTATCATACTTCAAATATTTTGTTAAATGTATCACACTTTTTATTTATTATATTTCAAAAATTACGAATCATCTATCTTAATAACCAAAATAATTAAATTAGACGAATTTAAATGGTGCTCGTGCTTTGCACGGGCTATCATGCTAGTATTTGAATAAAACTATAAATAACTATTCAAGAAAAACATAATATAGTAACATATCACCACATCATATGATCATACTAAATATAATTAGAAATATTATAAAAAATATAAGGCATAATGATAAAAAAAAACATTCAAATGTTATAATAAAAATAAAACTAATATAAAGTATTAAAAGTAATATTTTAAAATTATATAATATACATGTAAATAAAAAACAAATGATCTTTTTAATAAAAATTAACATGTAAAAATATCTTAAAACAGTATATTAAATAAAAAAAAATCTAAAAAATAAATAAAAATTGGAATATTTAAATTAAAATAAAATATTAAATTTTATATTCTATATATAATTAGTGTAAGGAACTTTTGGTGGTTTTGTTTGGTCGTCATCGGGTCCTAACTAAAATTTAGTTGGTTGTTTACGGGTAGATGTTTAAAGAAAAAAAATTGTTATACAGACTACTAAGAATATTAATATAAGTCATAATGATAAAAAATAAACATTCAAATGTCATAACAAAAATAAGACTAATAAAATATATTCAAAAAAATTATTCTAAAATATAATAATATGTATGTAAATAAAAAAACAACTGATTATTTTAATAAATTAATTTGTAAGCTAGTACTCCCTCCGTCCCACCGGGTTCTTAACATTTCAAAATGGGGATATTTGGCACGCATTTTAAGGTGAATTTTAAGGATAGTTTCATAACTTATTTTTGAAATTTTCTTTTTTTATATAAAAATAGAACAATTCTATTTTTATACAAAAAAAGAAAATTTCAAAAATAAGTTATGAAACTATCCTTAAAATTCACCTTAAAATGCGTGCCAGAAAGTGACAAAAAAAGTGTTAAGAATTGGATGGGACGGAGGGAGTAACACATAATAAACACATAGGAGGGTTTTTTCCATCATTTTAATAGTTATTTTCAGATACCAATCTACTATCTACTATATATATAAAGCCACAACATGTCAACCACATATTACTATAATGCCCTCATTTTAATCCATTTAAATTTTTTCCAAATAGTGATTTTCAGATACCAATCTACTATCTACTATCCACTATATATATATAAAGCCATGTACCATTTTAATCAACCACATATTACTATAATGCCCTCATTTTAATCCATTTAATTTTTTTCCAAATAGTTATTTTCAGTGAGAATCGAACCTAGAGCTTTCCATTCATTTGCACACCACCTTACCATTACGCTAACAAATCACATATGTTGTAAGCCATAAATATGCTATGTATGTTGGGTGATAAATTAAGAATATTTGGTATTTTGATTTCTAAGACATTTTAATCAATTTTCTTCGTTTTACATTTACATATTTATATTTAATTATGTTATAGTTTAGTATAAAAAAAATTTCCAAAAAGTTGTTGCTTGAGAATCAAACATAGATCTTTCCATTCATTTTCACACCACCTTACCACTACGCTAACAAATCACATATGTTGTAAGTTATAAATATGCTAAGTATGTTGGGTGATAAATTAAGAATATTTGGTATTTTGATTTCTAAGACATTTTAATCAATTTTCTCCGTTTTACATTTACATATTTATATTTAATTATGTTATAGTTTAATATAAATTAGTGATATATGATATTTAGTGAACTTAGATATTTCAAAATCATTCGATTTAATGAAATAATATTAATAATTAGTATTTGCAATACATAGATAATTAAAATAAATTTATTGAATTTAAATGCATATTTTTTAAAAAATATGCATACCATAACATGTCACATTTTAATCCATTTAATTTTACAAAATGTCAAGTCAAGTAAAAAAAATATTATGATATAGATGACGATCCAACCCCTGAAAAATTTATTAATCATGAATTCAAATTCACCATTATGACAATTCAGTTACATGTATATTTGATTAAATTTTATGATTCATTAGATACATTCACCTATATTATGTCCTATATTATTTACCTTATTTACCTATCAATCATGTGTTTTTCGATCAATATTTGTTTTATAATTTTATATATTATTATTTACAATATATACATAAATCTCTATGTCTACTTCATTTTAATAAAATTTATATTACATTATTTCATGCGAAAGTTGAAAAATGTGATTGGATCTTACATAAAATATTTGAAGGATATATTACGAAAAAAAATCATGAGTATTCTAATTGTTTATGAAAGCACCAATCAAAATGTAAAAAATATCAAAGATAATGTATAATTATACAATTTATAATATCCGGATTAGAAATGTGATAATAAAATCTTAGTACTCATTTAAATTCTGAATGATCTTATTTTTTGTTATTGCTTTTCTTCTTAGAAAATATATTTTTTTCAATATTTTCAAACTACCGTTCTAACTAACAGACGCATCGCTTTCTCCTGCATCTTTTTGGGAGATTTGAATACTTAATCGATACATGTGATGTGAATTGCAATTTGGGAGAGTCGATTATTAAACCGATGCACATTAATTATGACCTAACACGTTTATAACTTGTGTATGGTTGAACTTTTTATATCAAATTCTAGGCATAGACAATTAATCGGACATGTAGTAATTACAGTATATGAGGCTCGAGGTAACTAGTGGGTATGAAATGATAAATTATGATAGGGCAACATGCCACATTTTAATCTATCAAATTTTACCATTATGTTTCTCAATTTGTTATGATTTACCGTAGTGTCCTCTGAAATTAAAATCTATAATATATTAAAATTGCGTCACATAAGTTAGAACTTAACCTTTACCACCTATAACAATAACCTTATTTTTATGAATTCATATTTTATAAATCCATAAACGAATTATTGAAGCTTCAATAATACTTAGTATTAGTATTAAATCAAAAGTCACATTCATATAATCCTATAATATGAATTCATATTTTCTAACTCTAATTGCAAGAAAGACGTCAATACTTTAAAAACAACAATAAAAAGATAGAGACACAAAATATCGACTTCTTTAGGTACATATTTCAAAAAAATTATGCATATCTAAAAATTATGCATAGGATTATCGAACATTAACATCAACGCACAATCAAGAAAATAAGAACTATAATCGTAAACTAGAGTAATCTCGTGCCTTGCACGGGTATTGAAGCTAGTTAACATTTAACACATTGACTCGTCAAACTAGAATAAAATTATTTAAAATATATTCCTTCCAATTTACACAAAAGGGTAATTACCTAAATTTAATATTCGCAATTCTTATAGTTGGAGTATAAATTTTAGCTTTAAAAAATTTAAGTTGGGAATTTGAATAATTAGTATATTGAACTTGCTCTTAATCCATCATTATTCATTAATAGATAACTATACCTTTGCTCATTTGCATTAAAGGGCACATTCGTCACTACATCTAAATTCTAATTTTTTAGTATGACTGAACTTTAGGCCTAACAAAAACTTTATTTTGAAACATTTATTTTAAATAGCTATACCATTGATGATTGGCACCCGCTCATCTATAAACCCCTCATAGATGTCGTGGATAGATGACGACATGGGGTTCTGATGGACAAACAAGCTCACAATAGCTGTAAAACAAAAATAAGATAAAAAAGTTGTTCATGGTAATCATACAAATATTTTTTTCTTTTATGTAGATTGTTAATAAAAGATTAAATGAATATGATGGTTGAAATATTACGATAAAATGGTTCAGATTTCTTGATATAAACTGTACGAGTAGCCGAAACATTATCAATCAGAAGTTCCTAGCATGTACGACCTCCACGGGGAGCACTAATCAAAACCAATAAAGTTAAAATGGAATGGATTAAATAAAACAAGAAGAGAAAGGAAATACTTAATCACAAAAAAAAAAAACAGAGACATACACGAGAGAGAGGAGGGGAAGAATAGTAGCCCGAAACAATTTAGAAGCTGCCCCAGCGATCTTGTAAAAGAAAGGAATCTTGTAAAAGAAAAGAAAAGATCTTAAGAACAAAAATTCCAGAGCAGAAAATAAAATTGAATGAAACTATATATATATATATATATGAAATTAATTAGATGAAACGGTAACTCTGAAGGCAAGTCAAGAAAAGCAAAACAAGAAAACAAAAAACAACATTAGAGCATTGTATGGAGATATTTATCAAAAATAATTCAAAGGTCATGAAACCCTAGCCTGATTACAGGATTGATATATGTATGTATGTATATGTAATAAGAAGAAGAAATGGCATATCTAAAGGGCGTCTAGAAAAATCAAAATTCTATGAATATGCATGTATTATGTGTGTTTGTGTGGGGGATAAAGAAATAGAGGAGGAAGAAGAAGTTGTTATACCTTAATTTTAAGAAGAGATAGGAGACGAGGGGTTGTTTATTTAAAATGTTTCTAACAAAGCTTAATATATACGAGTAGGGTTTCATCTTGCAAAAGACGGAGACGATGAAAGAGAACGATGTCAATGTTAGAACAAGGGCTTGGGTGTTGGGGGAGTCTCTTACTCCACTACCGTTAGCTATCAACCAATTTGGGCAACCGCAACTAAAACAACGAATTTAACAAGTCCTACAATCAGCACAGAAACAACAATTTGCTGCACAGATTAAGGCAAATGATTGGGCAAGTGAAACCAAGAAATCAACAAATTTGGCAAGTAAATCAGTATGAATATTGTGGATGTGATTTATGGTAATAGATCCCCAATTCATGTTGAGAGAGAGAGTTGAGAGAGGAGAGAGAGATTTTGAAAGAGGAGAGGAGAGTGCGCGGGAGGAGAACAAAAAATAAGGCGGGTATGCGAAATAATAAATACTTGAAATCAGGGTTGGTGAAAAATTTTAGAAAAATTCGATATCCATTCGAAATAAATGTAAAGTAAATCGAATATTATCCGTATTTATAATTTCGAATACGGATATGGATATGGATATGGATATAGGCATATCCGTATTCGATAATATCTCGATAATATCTGAATCCTACATATACTAGCATTTTACCCGTGTTACGCACCGCAACATTATTTAAATTTTTCTAAAAACATTATTTAAAATTTTAAAAATATAACATTATTGTAATAAATTACCTCCCCTTTTTTATGATTATACTTTAACGTAACCCATATAATAATTTTTTAATTCATATCCTTATGAACATTTATGATGATATTATAAAAAATTTAGTGGAACATTTTTTTAATCCGAATTGGTGTATCAATAAATATAAGTTATATTAAGAAATTATTGGTTTAAAGAAATAAGTATTTAAACATATAAGAAATACATAATATTAATTAAAATGGAAAAATAAAACGTTACCAATATGATAAAGTAATATTGGATACTATACTTTTTTTTAAATACTAGCTTCTAACCCGTACTAGCTTATGTCCAAGTAAATTTAATTTGTTTTATTTAGTTTTAGACAAGTTGAAAATCTATTTTTTAATATATTTTTTAAAATTGAATTAAAAATAGAAATCCGAATCCGGATAGTATCTGTCGAATTTGGATTTAGATATTTTTTTCAAAAATATTTTCGGATCCGGATACGGATTCAGATTTCGGATTCGGATATTGGCAGATCCATATCCGAAATATCCGGTTAACAGCCCTATGCGAAATGTTACGAGTCTCCCTGTTAATGGATTGGACAATCCGATTTGAGGCATTATAATTGGATATGAATTTGTCTATAATTAATCCGATTCGATAAAAATCTGATCCAATAAGTATGAATATGAATTATGTATGACCTGATCCATTTAAAACCTGATCTGATTAAATGTATATAAATTAATATATACAATATTTTATAGGAGTGTGTTCCACAACCCCCAACGTATATCCCCGCCCGCAATGTTTCATTACGGATAAAAATCCGATCCAATAAGTATTTTATACGGGTATATTTATATTATAGGAAAAAATTAATGACTATATGACAGTACAGAGCTCTACAAGGAATCTATAACAAATCAAATCATAGAAACATATTATCCAGAAAGTAGTAGATCAACATAGAAACAAAATTTCGACTAACACTGTCAATGATCTGATAGCGGCGTTGGTTAAAAATGGTTGACTAAATTACATAAAATATTAATTATGTAAAATTTATCGAACTTGTAAGACATTGTGCTCCGATAATATTAGCTATAATGATTGACTATATTTTAAAAATAGTATGTTATAAATATTTCAAGTTGTTATTAATGGAATATATTATTTTATATAGAATTAAGTGATGTGGTAATTCACTACAGGTCTCTAGAGTTTCGACAAATATAGCCAACATCAAGAGATTATCTATAATTATAGACAAGGGTTTTGTCCGATTGGAGTGGCTAATTTTGTTACATATTACTAGCGTTCTACCCGTGCTACGCACGGAACGGTAAAATATATATTAATTAATTAATATAAATATATTGTTTTAGTAATGATTTATAAAAGAGAATAATTGTTATTTCCCAGTTGCACACTTCAAGATTGTAGAAGGGGGGGGGGGGTTGAATACAATCTTGTTAAATTCTTTCGATTTATACAAGACAACAAATGAACTTCAATGGAAAGTAGATGAACAGAATGAAACTACAAAGTAAGAAATACAGATATGAACAAACATACAACACACTTAAAAATTTCAGGTGGGGTTTTCTCGACTCCAACTGAGGGTTGTATTGAAGAAAATAATCTGTGTAAACTAGTACACAGCTGCGAATACAAGGCTAAGTAATTTACAAGAAAACCTAATGCTTTGTGCTTTAATTTTAGCTCTGTATTTTCTTCTCTAACTTAGCTATGCTACACTTGAAGTATATATATACTCCAAGTTTACAAACCCTACAAAATAAACGAATCTAACAAGTCAAAGTATTCTGCAGGGTTGCTGCCACTCCTTGTCTCAATGTGTACAATTTTGTCTGGTTGTCTTGGACAGATATGCACTAGATTTACCAGCTAGATTGTTTGTGAGAATAAGGAATATTTCTTTTTCTTCTTCATTTCCAATACTGGCTTCCATACCCTTTTTAAGTTTATCAACCCATGTGATCTGTCAGGCATGTCAAGTCACCATCAACCTCTAATTCCAAGACATTATTGGTTGAAGCATTTTATCCGTTGAGGTAGACATCGATCGACAGGTTAATTGTTGCTTGTTGAAATACCATATTCGTTGACAAAGAAGCTTCATCAGTTGGTCATCACTTCACTTATACAGAATTACATAGCACAACCTATATACAATTAGCTACCCTATTCTATATATCCATTAATAGTCAACATGACTTAGGAATTCTAGTAACTATAGTAGAAACAAACAACTGAAACTTAAAACAAGGCATGCTACAAACTTATCAGTTGATAAGCTGCCTTATCGACTGATGTACATAGCTTTGATATCTATTGATAAGTTACAAAACTTAATCTTGTACACATATGTTTTTCAAGGTGCTTTACAAGTGCTTATCATCAAGGACAACATAATTCCTAACAATCTCCCCTAATTTATGACTGATAAAATTGTAGCCATAAATTAAGAGCCTTGATGATAACAAAACACCCTTGTATAGATCACGAAATTGAGTAAAAAACATATGAAGTGTACAAGCTACAAAATTTTAAAGAAATGAACTGAGTCAAGTAAAAGAATCATACTTCCACAAGGGATGCTCCTCTAGACTGAGCATGTCATTACTTTCTTCCCCTTGCAGTCCTCATACCATGGATTTTCTCTCTGTTTGCCTCAAGCTGATTTTACAGAGATTTGTAGATGATCTTTTCTTCTGATTGATTTGGATCCAGCATAGACAATAAGTGTTGCAAGTACTCATTACTAGCTTTCTCCAATTGATCTTCTATCCTGAAAAATCTTCTACAGTTGTGTACATCTCTGAATTCCATTATCCAGTATGGATAAAAGTGAACCTTCCTTCCAGGTTCATGTGGAATATTCAGCTTCTTAGGCAAACCCTCCTTTGAAGTCCAGCTCTTCCTCAATTCATTGGCATTGTTGAAAATTATTTTCTTTGCCTCTGGATTGAATCCTCCAGTTCTTTTCATTAAGGACCAAATCTTCCAGAGTTTGTTGTAGCCTTCATTCAACACTTGATGTAGGGGCCAGGTTCTACTATTTCCTCCTTTATAGGTGAAGATTAACCTTTCTGGTAGCCTGGCTGTCCCATATGCAGCATTCACATTATCCACGTCATCCAAGAAGAAATTGATACTTGAATATTCTTCAATATCAGCAATATAGAGTTCAGTTTCTTTCTTGGTAGCCACCTTTGCAACTTGAGGAACCTCAGCAATTTGAATTGGTCTAGCTAATGGTTGTTTCCTTCTTCTGGTTCTCCTCCTTTCAGGTGAGAGCCTGACCTTTGGAAATACCAAGCTGTTGATGTCAAAGTCAAATTCCAGAGGTTCTTCCTTTATGAATTCCAAGGTGTTAGATGCTTGAGAGTCTTGTGTTGGAGGTTTTATAGGTTGAGGTGGTGTTGATTCAACTTGAGCTTCTGGTACTGGGCTCAAAGGTCTCTTAGCAGGAACTTTAACTTTGCTTTTCCTTTTCTTGCACGCAGACTTTGTGTTCATCTTCTTCTTCTTAAATTTGGCCTCTTCTTCAGCCTCTTGCTCCATCTCTTTCTCTAATTCTCTCACTAGCTCATCATCCAGTCTAGCTTCTTTCTCGGTGTATTTTGTAGGTTGTCTAACAATCTGACCAGCTTGAAGTAACCTTGCAGTTTCTTCAGCTTTGGCCACTACAAAGTTTGGGTGACCTGCAGGAACACAAATTTCCACTCCCTCTCTGTAGATGAATGCTAGATTCTCTTTGAGTCTCACATCAATTGTAGCCTTCTGTTTTAACTTTACAAGATGCTCACCCATTAATTTGAATTCATCTGAATTTGGCATTGGAAAGTACACTCTCATGGTGTTTTTACCATTTCTCTATACAGGTGATTTCTTGGGTTTGAGCATAGGCTTGAATTCAGACAAATAGGATGGCTCCCCTCTAGCTAGAATCTAGGAAGCACAAAATCTGGAATTAGCACTTGTCTGATTGATGTGGTTATGGGAGGAATTTGTACTTGAAAAATTTTAGGATTAGCAGCCAGCCTGGTGGCTATAGAATCTTCAGGTTGAGTGGCTGGTTCTTCCTCACTTGTTGGAATTTCTTGAGCTGTTGGAAGTAGAGTAGAGTGAAGTTGCTCCCCCTCACTTGTTGTCTCCTTATCACCAAACTTCTCCCCCTTTTTCTTAGCATCAAGGGTTTGAGTAGTAGGCAGGATCAACAATCTTTCAAGGAGGGCATTTTATTGATTATGAGCTTCAAGAATGAGTTTTTGATTTTTAAGCACAGTGCTCATTTGAACCTCTAGTTTATCAACTTTTGCAGATAGATCTTCAACCTTCTTGTCTATTTCTGAATCTTTCTTCAGCTTTTGTGTAAGCTGCTGCAATGTACGGGGAGGGAGAAGGAGCTCCAAGTTCTTGTTCTGAGATTCCAGAGCATTTTTAATTTCCAGGTTGAAGTCATCCTTATCCACAACCCTTTGATTGAGAAAGTACTTGTGCAGTTTGAGAGTAGCCAGAAAATTTTCTTGCACAAGTTTTAGAGCAGGTTCAGCATCCTGTAAAGTAGATACAGTCTTCTCATACTGTACTACTAGCTCAGTGAAAGCATCTTTGGAGATATAGTATTTAGATATTAGTCATTCTGGTAGAACTTCAGGTTGCTATGAAGGTTTCCCATCTTCACCTTCATCAGTGAATTCAGAATCAGACTGAATCACATCAGTAGCATTTGGAGACAGCTTGGTAAAAGCATCTCTAGTTCTTTGCATGGATTCGGTAGTGTGTACCAAGTTCAGCTGCTGCTTAGCCTCCACATTGCCCTGTTTAGCCCAAGAGTTAAGGTCGGGATCAGGGTGAGTAAAGGTTTCAGCTCAAAGAACCGTTCTATCAATGACGTTTTGAGATGTCTGCTGATAGAAACTTGTTCTGGGGGCATCCTCAACCTCAATTGACTCACTAGCAATGGCTTCATCCACCCTTATGTCTCCTGTACCTGCTTTTCTCTCACGTTCTCTCTCTTTTTGCATCAGGGGCTCCCCATGGCTCACAACTCTCATACCGTCACCTTCACCTACTAAGGTAGAACTCTCAGTCTCTCCTTTTGCCTGGCAGGAAGAAATTGCCAACCCCTCACTCACATTCTCTCCTTTTGCCTGCTCACAAAGTAGCCTCTCACTCTCAGAGACGACACACCCTTCTCTCAATCCTAGAAGTGTTTGAACTACAAGTGTGACTTCTGCTGTAGTGGTAGGAAGCACATTGATCAATGAATGTGAGGTATCCATTGATTCTGCAGTTAAAGCTACCAACGGATGGTTGCTGTTAAGCGTATCCATCGGTGAACAAACACTTGTCAACGAATGAAAAATATCCATCGATGAAGTAGAAGGGACAACAGTTGATAGAGAGACTATGGTAGAATCTGTGTAGAATGATTTTAAAGTAGGCGAGACAGTTTCAGTTATAGTTTCAGGAAGAAATGGTAGTTGGTCCAACAAATCATCTAGGAGATGATGACTAGCAGGTTCTGAGTGGGGCTCCTCCCTTAGATGTAAATAGGGAGAATTTGCTTGTGATGTGGAAATCATGTCCACATCTAGAGATAGAGATGGTGAATCTTGATTATTTGGTGCGATTGTAGAGAGAGAATGGGGCTGTGACTCCACATTTACTGGAGCCACATCAAACTGAATTTGAGAAGGTTCAATCAATGAAGATTGAACTGTGTGTGACCCTTGTGCACCCTAAGTAACTTTAGGTTTCTTATTTCTTTCAAAGGTTTTGATTGGTGAGTTTGGCTAGTGGTGTCCCTTACCCTCTTGTTCAATGTTCCTGGATGGGAACTCTTTTCAATAACAACACCCTTACGAGAAATCCTTCATTCCTTGTAGGCTTTCTTCACACTCTTTTGTCCAAGTGAAGGTTTTGTTTTTTGATGCGTCTTTGATTGCTTCATACATTGGGAGACACTTTTTTGAGGATTGAGGTATGAAGCGCCTAAGGGCTGCAATGGACCCAGCGAGGGCCTGGAGCTCCTTGAGGCACTTTGGGGCCGAAACATTTTGTATGGTTCTTACTTGGTTTGGGTCTGCTACAATACTTCTTTGGGTGAGAAGAAACCCTAAAAATCGTCCTCCACTTAAACCAAAAGAGCATTTTGCCGAGTTTAGTCTCATGGAGCTGGCCCTTATCCTTGTGAAGGTTTCTCTGAGGTCCTTGACGTGTTCCGAGGCTGTTTGTGACATAGTACTGTTAGGGATGCGTTTTAATCCTTTTCAACATCAACAGTCTTTTGGGAGACTGCAATGTGGCTAGGCTGGGACTCACTTACCTCTCCAACCTTATCCTCAGGGTTTCTTTGATGTTCACCCTATCCCTCACCACTCACTACCACCTGATCACTCCCCTCAGAGGTTATGGTAGTTTTTACAACAAGTGTCTTTTGAGAAACGCTTGAGGCTGGTTTCTTTGATTTGGATTTAGATTTATGTTTGGCTGCCTGGGTAGAAGACTGTGGGTTCTCAGATTCAGTCTCCATGGCAACACTCAATGGCAAAGAACCTTGAGATTGAGTAGTAGAAAGAGGGTTAGAATAGTTACCTCAATGATTGGCAAGTATACCATCTTCACCTCTGAGTTGAGATTCATTCGAATTAAATCACTAAGGACCCTTTTCTCCTGAACCCAACAAGTGAACCTGCTTAAAGGCTGTTCGAGTACTATTTTATTCTCAGAGACATGGTTAGCCAGCAGCATTAGGAATCTAGCAAAATTGATTTTCTTATTCCTATTTTCTTTCTTTCCTAATTTAGCACCAATCTCATTTAGTACTAACAAGCCAAAGTTATAGAATTTGTCGTTAAGAAGCATGTAAAGCATATTAAGCAGGGCATTGGTAACTACATCAAAATTGTTAATTTTACCAAAAAACACCTTAATGAAGGCATCACAAAGAAAACTCCATTCCTTTCTCATGCATTTTCTAACAATTTTGCCTAGGTTATCAGTACTGAGTGTGTAACCCATGGTGTTTAGCATGGTAACAATATCACTGTCAATAGGACCAGTGCTGCAGTTATTCGTAATTCTCAGGCAGTTTAAGACAGGAGGTAACAACATCAGGATTAACAACATGCTCTTTACCTTTCAGCGAAAAAGCAGTGGTACCTTCTGAAGCGTTGAAAACCGCCGTAGACCACACTTCCTCCACAACTTCATGATATAGTATTGGAACTTCAGTCATGGCAAATGATAGCTTGCATTTCTTGATGAATTCCATCATCTTGTGGTAGTCTACCGGAGAGTGCTCTAAATCCACATTAGCAGCGAAGTTGTTCTTCTCGTAGACATACTCATTTCCAGACATCATCTTAACTATTGGAGCCATTTGAGTTGAACAAACTCGAAAACTAGAAAAGGGGTTTTGATATCTTGAGAGAGAGACAGAGGGAGATGTTGAGAGTAAGATAAAAGATGAATGTTAATCGTTAGATGTACTTTATACTTAGTCACAATTAATCGAATAAAATTAGTTACTCGATAAGAAAACTACTCAGAGTAGTGGGTGAAAAGTGAATTAATAATTGTGCCAGACCTATACTTACAACGACGTGTGCGTGTGACAGCAATAAATCAACGGTTAAGATATGTCCAGCGGATAACAGCGTGAATCCTCGAGAAACGAGCTTCCCGTTGATATGTATTATTGAGATAATACACACAAAAAGAAACTTATTATCCGCCGAATAAATAAAATAAAATCCAGAAAATATTTGAATATCAACGGATATTTGACACATCCGTTGATAGGCGACCTAGACAGGATTTTATGCCTTTTCTTGTAAAAGAAAATTCAAACTAGTTTCTGGCTACCTTCTCAACATGCAGACAACTTAGATAAATTAGGAGAAATTTAGCATACCTAGCTCACTTACCAACCTTGTGAATGTTGATTCATCAAGTGGCTTGGTAAAGATATCTGTAAGTTGCTTCTCACTTGGAACAAAATGAAGTTCCACAATACCCTCCATCACATGTTCTCTGATGAAGTGATATATGATATCTATGTGCTTGGTCCTAGAATGTTGCACTGGATTTTCAGATATGGCAATTGCACTAGTGTTGTCACAAAAGATTGGGATTCTATCAACTCTTAATCCATAGTCAAGAAGTTGATTCTTCATCCATAAGATTTGTGCACTACAGCTCCCAGCTGCAATATACTCAGCTTCTGCAGTAGAAGTGGAAACTGAATTCTGCTTCTTGCTAAACCATGAGACCAGCTTATTCCCTAAGAATTGACGAGTGCATGTGGTACTTTTTCTATCAATTTTACAACCTGCATAATCTGCATCTGAATAGCCAATTAGATTAAAACCAAATTCTCTAGGATACCAAATGGCAAGGTTTGGTGTTCCTTTGAGATATCTGAAGATCCTCTTGATAGCTATTAAATGAGATTCCCTGGGATCAGCTTGGAATCTAGCACATAAACAAGTAGAAAACATAATATCAGGTCTACTTGCTGTTAAATATAGAAGTGAGCCAACCATGCCTCTATAACTTTAGATGTTCAGTTTCTTCTCCTTAGTATTCAACTCAAGTTTAGTGGCAATGGCCATGGGTGTTTTTGCAGAAGCAAAATCTAGCAGGTTAAATCTTTTCAAAAGATCATAAACATACTTAGATTGACTAATAAAAATACCATCACTAACTTGCTTTACTTGTAAACCAAGAAAGTAAGTTAGTTCACCCATCATGTTTATTTCATATTTACTTTGCATAAGTTTGGCAAACCTTTTGCAAAGCTTCTCATCAATAGACCCAAAGATTATATCATTTACATAAATTTGTACAAGTATCATAGAGCCATTGACATTTCTATAAAAGAGAGTTTTATCAACAGTACCTCGAGTGAAGTGATTCTCTATAAAGAACTGTGAGAGAGTGTCATACCAGGCTCTTGGTGCTTGCTTTAGGCCATAGAGTGCTTTGAGAAGAAAATATACATATTCTGGAAGGTCTGGATCTTCAAAGCCAGGAGGTTGACTCACGTATACCTCCTCTTCCAAAATACCATTAAGGAAAGCACTCTCGACATCCATCTAATAGACTTTGAAATTGGCATGGGCTGCATAGGCTAGGAAGATTCTGATTGCTTCCAACCTTGCTACAGGTGCAAAGGTCTCATCAAAATCAATTCCTTCTTCTTGACAGTAGCCTTTTTGCAACCAGTCTTGCTTTGTTCCTTGTAACTATGCAATTTTCATCCTTCTTGTTCTTGAATACCCATTTAGTGTCAATCACTGATTTGTCTTTAGGTTTGGGTACAAGCTTCCACACTTCATTTCTCTCAAACCGGTTTAGCTCTTCTTGTATTACTAAAACCCAGTCTGGATCTAGGAGGGCATCCTCTACTTTCTTAGGTTATTCTTTAGACAGAAAACTGCTATATAAGCATTCTTCTTGAGTTGCCCTTCTAGTTTGGACTCTAACATTTGAATCTCCAATTATGAGTTCAAATGGGTGATCTCTGGTCCATTTCCTTGAAGGTGGCAGATTTAGTCTTGATGATGTAGCTTCATTCTCCCTATGTTGATCATTCTGATTAGTTGTTGAGTGACGACTCTGAGAAACTCCCCCTGAGTGTGTGGCTCTTGAGGTTGGAGTGTTAATAGAGTTGTCAACGGATATGTCTCTATGGCTATCAACGGGTACTTCAGAATTGTTTTCAATGGATGGGGCTTCCTCAGCATCAACGAATGATGTCCCACGCTCTTCACCTTGAGCATGCTGCAATCTTACACCAGTTGACACTGCATCTTCATCATCTTCACTGCCTTCACCACTCATATCATTCTCAAATGATAAATCTTCATGGAAACCTTCATCTATCAACCCTTAGATTTTCTTGTCATCAAAGACAACATGTATGGATTCCATAACAATGTTAAGTCTTAGGTTGTAGATCCTGTATGATTTCCCTGTTGAGTACCCAACAAAAATATCTTCATCTGCCTTTGTGTCAAACTTTCCAATGTTCTCACCTTGGTTTCTCATGACAAAACATTTGCAACCAAAGACATGTAAGAAGTTAATTGTTGGTTTCTTTCCCTCGAATAGTTGGTATGGAGTCAGTCCTTTTGCTTGATTGACCAAAGAAATATTCTGAGTATAGCAGGCAGTATTAACAGCTTCAGCCTAGAAATAGGTTGGTAACTTTGATTCTTCAAGCATTGTCCTTGCAGCTTCAATGAGAGTGCTATTTTCCTTTCTACTACACCATTTTGTTGAGGAGTCCTTGGTGCACAGAATTCTTGGATAATTCCTTGTTCTTCACAAAACCCTCTCATCATAGAATTTTTGAACTCAGTTCCATTGTCACTTCTCATCCTTCTCACTTTGAAAGAAGGATTGTTATTGACTGTTCTGATATGATTGATGAACTCACAATTTCAAGCTCAAATCATGACCACCGGTTCACCAGAGATCACCACCGATGGTCGGTCGCTCACTTGCAAGTCCAATCATTGGATTCTTACTGCCAAACGACCCCCAATCGCCATTAAACATTAGTTCACACCCAATTCACCTTCGAATCAATCAACTACACAACAAGAATCGAAGCCCCCAATTTTGAGAATTTTACCAAATCAAAAATTAAGAATATGGTTTTACCAAATATTGTAAATAACATTGAGATTGTTAAATTATTCATTTACCCCCAACTTTTTAACGTTAACGATCAAATTAGCGGAACTTAGTAAAAAAGATGCATATCGAAGCAACATTTAATGTTTTAGGTGCAAAATATCAAAAAAAAAATAGTATAGAACCAAAGGGATGCAAAATGCGAGTGACCATCTATAATATTAATTGTTAAATTAGAGTATCCCATTAATTTAGAGCTTATATGAGCTTGTCATTTCTTGCTAATCAAGCTCAAACGCCGTGTTTTTTGAATACTCAATGCCAAGACCTTTCCTGTCGAGTAGATCAAAAAATTGTAACCTGTGTTTTTTCTTTTCTTTTCTATTAAGTTTGAAATTGACCATTAAATTCTTTTTACTTGATCAGCTAGTGAAAACATATATGGTTTATTTTTTTAATATTTAGATTGTCAAGATAGTCCCTATTAAGTAAATATTCTCTTCTTATAAATACAATAGACTAAATTTTAGGTATAGATCACTTGAAGTGTGTGTCCTTTTCTTTTTCTTTTCTTTCTAATAATTAGTTCTGAATTTTGAACATGAAATTATTTTCAAGATTTTACTTGCTCAGCTCAACTTATATGGACTATACAGTAGTCCTGATCTCTTGGATGATTCATAAAATAAGTATATGCGAGTATGACAAGCAATATTGTCCTTCTCATAATATCTTATATCATTTCAAAAAGAAAAGAATTATGAAAAAAATTAGAAGAGATGGATCATTCTTCAAGTAAAAATTAATACTGAACTTAATTTCCTTCAATAAATAAAAGAATATGACCTAAGATTTAGTTTCCTTCAATATCTTGGCTCTTCGAAACAAAAAAAGTTCGAATACATAAAATTACAGTTGATTCTCATTAGAGAACAAATTTATTGCGTATAAACATGAGATATGTCTAGGTAGTAAATGGTATGACAATAACTACAATTTAATCCATATTCAACTAACATAAATTTTTTATAAAAGAGTTTTTTTCTAATTTTCGTGAGTATTGTTTGTATTAGAAGTCGTTCTGAGTACCAACACACTTTCTTACCTTCGACATTGCCACCTTTCATTTTTCGAATATCTGTCCGATAAGTCTGGATTTTGACCATGAAAATCTACTAGTAACAATTTGCATGGACCAACGATGTTGTTCTCGTTGCCTTACATTATTTTTTATGGGTTTAGACCAAGTAACTTATGTATTAACTTATTATAATTAAATAGTTTTTGATTCGATTTAAAATTAAAAAAATACGACAACAAAAATTACAACACCACTAAGAAATTCAATTTATTTGGTAATGAAATTCAATGCAAACCTAAAAACGAAAACTGAGATATCCAGAATTACCCAGAATTACAAGATTGAACTTATAAGTTGGTGACTTTGTCTACAAGA
Source organism: Kitagawia praeruptora (assembly GCA_037693485.1). Lineage (NCBI taxonomy): Eukaryota > Viridiplantae > Streptophyta > Magnoliopsida > Apiales > Apiaceae > Kitagawia > Kitagawia praeruptora. Next base: position 23,152,434 of record CM075347.1, read on the forward strand.
TTATGCCTATAGGTTGATTATCAAGCACTTAATCATCAAGTTAAACACATTAATCTCAGTTTCATATTTTGGTGCTACTTGCCTCCATGAAATGTGAACTCACGATTATATAGTTTTTAAACTACTATTACTTGTTAGGAATTACTCTATAAATGTAGGAGTTAATAAAGTTATGTAAAGTACATATGTTATATGTATGTTGATTGTTGAAAGCATAATACTCCTATATAAGATTTCATTTCTTGATGATCAAGAAGCTTAGACACGGTTGTTTTTTAATATTCAACTAGCATAATAGCTCGTGCGAAGCACGAGCCATTTCTAGCATTGTTTAACATCGCGAAGATGTATATTATTTGAACGACTTGGTGATATTTTTATACGTTGGAAATATATGAAACAAATTTGGAGCACATATGTGAGGAATGCACGATCACCAAAAATGTGGGAGGATACCGTTATGGCTAGATGACAACTTCTTCCTCGACTACCAATAGACAAGTATATGTCTTTGCAAGCATTTAAAGGGAAATTAATGACCATGCAACAAATTATTGAATGCTTTCATGTTTGAAATTTTATACATTTTACAATATATTTTAAAGATTACAAGACCTTAATTATTGTAATACAAGATCTTACTTATTAAAGTTAAAGCCAGAGGTACTCCCTTTGTTCTTCTATTATATATATATAGAAAAAGATATACTGTTATATAGCACTATATATGTAATCTTAAAACTATATATGTAATCTTAATTATAGTATCGTCTCATAACTCAACGATATATTTTATTTAGTTATTTAATCGATAACTGATAACCGACATGGAGTACAAATCTCATATATACATATAAATGTTTCAAATTTCCTTTCAAAACTTCGTATCTTTCTTATTTCGCTAATTAATTTGCTATATTTTGTATAGTATTTATCATACTGCCTTATATATAAACTATATATTATATGTAATTATTATTAACCAATAATCAATATGTAATCCAAATCGTATTTGTATATTTTTTTTACAAATTTTCTTAAATTTCATATTTTTAGTATATCTATAGTTTAATTGATTCTAATTTAACCAACCAATTTTAATTTAGTGCAATTTTTTATTAAATTTCATAACAAAATTAACCACGAGCACTTCATATGTGATATTCTTAACAAAATAGTTGATCTCAAAGAATAATTATTTTATATATGCATTTCATATATGAGATCATGAACAAAATAATTTATCTCAAAATAATAATTATTTTCTCCATTTAAAAAATATAAGAAATTTTCTGTAAAATTTATTTAGATGAGTAGGTCTATAAATAATTATAAAAAAATAATGCGTACAAGTTATAATATAGTAATTTTATCTTAAATGAATAGTTTAATATATACTCCCTCTGTCTCTTTTTGTTTTTCTTATTTGAAATGTCGTGATTGTTCATAACATGAGACAAATTACTAATTTACGTCAATGTATAAGACCAAATATAGTCATGAGTGGTCTTGTTGGATTCGTATTTATAAGTACTTTAATACAGTGAAATTTTTATATTTAATACTAATACGAAATTCAGATATTAACGATCAAAAGTATGCGTTGGCAAACATGTCTAGTCAAAATAGGAAAAACATTAAGGGACGGAGGGAGTATTAAGCAAGATATAACCCAAAAAGTATTTATGTATGTGGTTAATGAATTCCATTATAAGTATTAATATCTATCTAGCCAAATTGGTTGGTGAGTTTAGCTTCATTATGAGAGGTCATGGGTTCAACTCCTTGGATCTACAATATTTTTTGAATATTATAATTGAGTTTGGTTCGAAGTTAGGTTCGGGAACTAATTTATTTGCTCAGGTTTGATAAGTACCTGTTCTCCTATTATATATTGAAAGATGTTTTTTTTTTCTATCAAGTTTGAAACTTGACCGTGGGATTCCTTTTCAGCTTTCACTTGGTCATAATAATTTCCGTTTATTATAATAATTCTTTAGTCTCTCTCAGTTCTTTTTTCACCAATGTCAAGCATTTTAAAATTCATATTCATAAATTATTTTGAATAAAAATTTATTTTTTTTAAAAATAAGTTATGAAACTATACTATGGGGCCGTTTGGCAAATTCTGAGATCAACTTATAAGTTACTTATTTCGGAAAAAATTTCATATTTACATACATTTTTTTAGACAAAAATGTGCATGGGAAGTTTAATATTCGTTATCTTACAAAAATAAGTTAATTATTTCAGAAAAAAGTACATATTTCCTAACTTTTTTCCAAAATAAATAACTTATTTCTGAAAAATAAGATTTCTCAAACGGGCCCTATATATATACCTTAAAATATGTGCCAATCCGTGAAAAGAATTATAAAATAATTAGAGGGATGGAAGGAATATCTCACTATGGCTCCATTAGTGAACTCTCAAATTTTTAATTAAAATATTACATGGTGAGAATTATCAAAATGCCTATTTTTTGTCCAAAATACCGATTTTGAGAAAAATGACCCGAAATATCGACGAGATACGGAATTTCGACCTCCATATTAGCTGAATACGGTATACCGTGTACCGTATTATGCATGATACGGAACACGGTGTTCCGTATTAGCGTGATACGGAATACGGTATATCGTGTTCCTGCATAATACGGAACACGGTGTACCGTGTTCGTGCATGATACGGAACACGATGTACCGTATTGTGCATGTTACGGAAAATCGTGTTCCGCAACACCCCCATATCACACGGTACACGGTCTAACATGTCTGGTCAGTAAAAAGGGCCAGCATGGCTCCCATATGAATATTTTGGGCCATCACCCTATTACATGTTTTCTAATACGTTCTGTAATATTTTAAAATAAAATATATACTCTAAAAAATATTTTATAAAACTTTTGTTGACATATTAATTGATCAAAGACTAGCGAAAGAAAATAAATTTTAAGCACTTCCTTGCATAAACACACTAGTATTACATACGTTGTATTCTATTCAGGTATGGCTAAGAATTTTTTAACGAAATTTCAATTAGCTAACTTAATCATTTTCTTATTAAAAATAATTGATAACACATAATAATATAGTTGGACAATGGTTTACGAGAACAATATATAGTCAGACTAAGACATACATGCTGATTATCATCTAAATTTATTATTAATTTCCTTCGATATCTTAAAAAGACTTTCGATACCTTCTATAAGTTTTCTTTAAAGAAATTATATGCATGTATCCTTCCACAATTTATATATGCATATATAATGATTTGGAAAGTGCAATATACATGTATGAAGAGCAATTGATGTGTACTTGATGAATCATTGGATTAACACGAGTCTCATTATTATTCTTATAACTCATTTGTGTTTATAGGTTAAATTAAGGTTAATTGGTTAAAAAAAAAAAAGAAGTTACCCGATCGATCATGACGAAAATTTTTAGTTAGATTAGTACGTAATGCGGCAAAAAATTAATGGATGGCGAATTTACATTTATAGTTGCTTGTGCTACCATAGAATCAACAACGGAGTTTTATGCTTGAAAATAAATCAACTCAAAGTTTGGTGTATCCTAACAATATTAAAGTATATTTTCAATTTTAATTTGGTTATAAACTACATTCTGTTTGGAGACTTAGAACCAAACGACAATTATTTGATTGAAAATGAATGGCTCCGATTAAATCTAATTTTATCCTTTATTATTTAACTTATCATTTTTCATAACCCCTCTTTGACTCTAATCTCTTTCACCACATTTCTATATTTCTTCCACCCATCTCTATTCAAATATATTTTTTAGTTTCGTGATACATGTAACAAAGAAGATACAACCTATTTTTTTATCATGTTTTCTTTCATTACTTGATCTGAAGTTGTGTTCTGCATGGAGAATTGTGTGTTCTGTAAATAGAGGCTTTTGTTCTACAAGTAGAGATTTGTGTTCTTTGGAGGTTTAAACACTGTGTTCTGCACTGGATTGTACGTGTTATGCATTGTGTTCTATAATCTTATGTTTGTAGAACATTATAATTAACATTACAATTTTGAGTTATAGTATAGTATAGTTCATTTCCTTAGTTTTTGGAACTGTTTAAAAGAAATGAGCCGATCGAACTAACAGTGTTCTGCATTCTTTTGTTAAACTTATTGAATATTGTTTGCTATTAACAAAATGATAACAAAATGATGGATCATCATCGGAAATTAATGTTAATTTGTTCTACATTCTTCAACCTACGGAATGTTGTAGTTTTTAGAAAAAGTAGATGATATATTTGCGAGGATGAGGGTAGTGGTGCAAAAGAAATGGGTTGGGATTGCCGGAAACTTATCAATATCAGTCGGAGATGGTAACTGGCCTACGATTGATTGTGGGGATCATATATGCAGTACTAGCCCACGTTTGTTGGATTGTGTTATACTTATTTTATGTCATTGATTTTTTTTCAAAAAAAATTAATTTGCATGAAATATTAATTGCATTAATTTAATGAATGAGATTTAATCCAAGAGGTCTCCACGATCTCCAAAATAATGTGATCATCGTGTCACCTAACTTTATATACATACACGGAATTAAAATAGACGAACTTTGTGGCCTGCTGAAAAATGTTTAGAAGCTGCAATCATATATAGAAACTTCGATCTGGTCCAAGGGGGCTGATGCTTTTGTCGAAACCTTCACATTTTTGTATTTATCATCGGGAAAAAAGTGTGACACAATTGATGAGTACAATCTGAGTTTAATTTCTCATCTTTACAATCTTTCATCTATGTGATATATTGCTGGCTCCAATATGTGATTTTACTACAAATGTACACCTGAGGTGTGATTGTGTGAGAGAAAAAATTTATGTGTGTAAATACAGAAATGTTAGCTAGGTAAACAAAAATATGTAATTTTTGTATTATTGTTACCATAATTTCATGTATGTATATAGTGTACTTAATTAATATATTAAATATTATCACTTGATTATATACATTATATGTTAATTATACATCATATTCGTATATTATTACAAATTTAAATATTAATACTTATAAAAATATAAGTTTTACAAAAGAATACAAAGGTAATAAATTAATTAAAAGAATTAAAATGTTACAAAAAATAATTTAAACATAAATAAATGAATGATGACAAGAACATTAATATATACTCTCTCTCAAGTATCATATTATTTTGTATAAATCATTTTTGTGAAACTAACACGTTGCTTGATGAGGAGCTATATACTTGTATGAGTAGTGCTAGGTGACTCTAGCATTTTCCATACTTGTATAAGTTAGAGTAAACATTATTTAAATGGTTCATTTCTTTTGTACGGAGTACTTGATGTTGAATAAATTATTACTACTTGATCAGTCATATATATTTGTAATTATTTGTAATTTTGAAAAACGCTATTAGCCATGAACGTCATTATAAGTATGTTTTTTTTATAAAGTCATTCTAAGTATATTCTCACTGACTAGTGACTACATATTAATTTCATTATTTATATGTTATATACTCAATCATATATAGCTCAATTTTAAAAAAATGTAATATTTTATATATTTAAATGGGCATATTAATTCATTTCAAGATTATAACCTGAAAATTATGTATGAACATGCTTCACTAATGCTATAGCTTCCTGTTTAATTAATAAATTTTAATTTGATAAGTTTAATTTCCTTCCATATCTAATCTTTTCTAAAAAAATAATATACACACATAATGAGTTAATGATTCATTTAACTGAAAATTTTAAACATTTATACATCAGAATAATGCGTCTTAGATGAATGCATTATCAGTCAAGTACTACATAAAATGTCATGCACAATAATAAATTAGAAGTATTATCAGTGTGAAGCACTCTCGTATAAATTAAAATGTACTCCCTCCGTCTCGATAAACATTTCCCGTTTGACTAAAAACACGGGTTTTAAGAAAAAGTGGGTATTGAATATTATTTGTAAGAAGTAGTGGATATTGAATATTGTTTTTAAGGAGTAGTGGGTATTGAATATTGTTTTTTTTGGGTAGTGGGGGAAGTAGTGGGTATTGAATATTATTTTTAAGGAGTAGTGGGTGGAATAGTAGGTATTGAATATTGTTTTTTTGGAGTAGTGGGTGGAATAGTGGGTGTTGAATATTATTTGTAATGATTAGTGGGTGGAGTAGTGGGTATTGAATATTATTTTTAAGGAGTAGTGGGTGGAGTAGTGGGTATTGGATATTATTTTTTATGGCTTAAAATAGAAAGGAGAAGAGTATTTTGATAGTCCCGATTTAGTAAACAGGAAACGTTTTAAGAGACGGAGGGAGTAGTAGCTAGGACCCGAGTCCTTGCCCACATGACTTAGGGTTTGGCAAATCTGCCAACCAACTTATAAGTTACGTGAAAAATTTCGTATTTACAAATATTTTTTTAGAAAAAAATGTGTATCGGGAATTTAAAATTCATTATCTTGCAAAAATAAATTAATTATTTTAGAAAAAATAAATATTTCCAAACTTTTTTCCAAAATAAGTAACTTATTTCTGAAAATTAAGATTTCCCAAACGGGCCCTTAATTATTTCGCCCAGAAGCAGGATATACATGGAGTGCTCCAGACTCGCACCGAGAGGAAGGGCACTGAGCCACTGACATAAATTTAACAATATAATTAGCAAGTAAACATTTGATCATTGGGAAGTAAATTTGATTTCTTGAAAACGGGAATTAATTATTAGCCACACAAAAAAAGAAAAAATCAATTTATATTAAATGAACTTTGTGGGCAAAGGATATGTTTATCATATATATTAGAATTCATTTTCTTGAATAATTCGACATATATATCTTATAAATAATTATTTGTTCTTTTAAAATTTGGAATGAACTAGAAAATTTGGGATACTAAAAAATAAATATTTATAACTTAAGATATCTAATCGTGTTCAAAATTAATTTAAATATTTGTCGATTTCAAAGTTCTTGATCTCGCACTCGCAGACTAGCAAGCGCAGGCACTAAGTCAATACACCAAACCCAATCTTTAACGTTCGCAGAGAAGGAATAAATTAATTCGTGGGACATAAGAATATATGAACTAAATTAAACCGACAGAGAGCTTGTAGTTAGACAATGATACCAGCCTCCATAAGCTAACGAGGAAGGGTACATTAGAAAGAAGCTTAATTTTATCTTTTTAAAATATTTAAAACATTTTAATTTTGATTAAAATCTGCGTGCATAAATCTTAAGATTGAGTTGGCTCATTTTTAATTTCATTTTACATTTGTTCTACAACTTTCTAAGCTGATAAATATGGTTTTAATTCCCTTGCATCTCTAAAATCCTCTCAACCAGCAATTCAAAGCATGATACATATTTTATATATCATAATGATGCAGCAAAGGATGTGGGAAGTACAGCTAAATGTCACGAACATTAATTAATTTTGCTATTAATGTTTAATTTATGATTCATTAATTAATTGCTTAACATTAATTAATTTTGCTATTTTTGGTAGTAAGATCAAATTAAATTGTTTGTTTCTATTGGTTTATTCATACATTCGAAAATTTATTGTAGAACTTTGATTAAATCATTCATAGCATAATTTTCAGTTGTTGGAGATAAAACAATAAGAGCATTCGAAGAGACTTTCTATTCTAGCTCTTAACTCAAAAAATGAGGAGAGAGAATAAAAATCAAGCTCCAAGAGACTCTTAGAGGCTCTTTAAAAAGTTAAGAGCTTCTTCTCTTTCCTCTATTTTAGGAGCAACTAGTAGCTCTTAACTTAATATTTTACTAGATGATAACCCGTGCGAAGCACGGGCATAGATTGAACACGAGTTGAGATTAAAAAATTAATATTAATACACTATTTAATTATGTAGTTATAAAGAATCGAATCTGAGATAAAGTTAAAAAAATTAAAGTAAATAAATCTTTATGATTATGTCAGGAATTGAACCCCTTATAGGAAATCGAACATGCGATGAAATTAAAGAATAAATTAAATAATAATAAATCTTGTATAATTATGTAGTTGGAAAGAATCGAACTTAAGTGATAATCGTCAAACCCCTTAATCGAATCCCTTATAGAAAATCGAACATGTGGTGAAATTAAATTAAATAATAAATCTTGTATAATTATATAGTTGGAAGGGATCGAACCCCGAGTTAAGTGATAAACAAATTTGGTACTTTTGGTACTTTGGTACTATTATGTACCATTAAAACATGGTTTTGCATTAATATAGAGTATAGATTAGTAAAATAGTGGTTCTTCTCTCTCATCTATTGATTGTTTGTCCAAGTGGAATTGAAATATGAATAAAATATAAAATAAAGAGTCATAATAGAGAGCATTGTTGGAGTTAACACACAAATCAATGTAATAACTTGCTAAAAGCTTAATTGTTTATAATATATTTAGTAAAGAGCTAAGAGACTCTTGGAGATGCTCTAACACCTAAATTTTTTTTAGCTAGAATCCTTCACATCTTGACATTAAGGTGGCACAAAAAATTAATGACCCAAGTGAATCACTCTTGTGTTTCCCTTAATTACGTGAGTTAGCCTAGCTGCTTCACAAAAAAATTTTGGAATATATATATATTTTAATAAAATGATCCAGTATTAGATAACAGTTAATTAAGTTTTTTTTTAAAAAGTCAACTAAAGTAATGTTATAAGAAAATTCAAGGACAAGGTCAATCAATTTGAAATAAATTGATATTATATAAGGGGTTCACTTCTTCGTGATCAATCTCAGATACTATAGTTCTCTCCCATGAGTAAATAATTTTTTTTTCTATTTTGCCAAGTAAAATCAACAAGAAAAAAATATAGAAGTACTGGGGGCATATCCTGGAATTAATGGCAAAAGAGTAAAACAAGATAACTCAACCAATGACACCACTAGACCATCAGACTATCAGCAAACTGCTAAACCAAATTGGTACAGATCAAAAATAATAGAAGGAGCTTGCCTAGGCAATTTTCTAAACTTATTACAATGAAATAGCTTAGATTTAACTATATTTTTACAAATTCGAAAAACATCAGAGCGGCTGATTTAATTGGGCATTTGTCTTAAATATATATATTTGGAATGTGATTAATATTAACATTGTCCTATTTCGGTGATCATTCATTCATTTGTTATGCTCAACTATACACAACTCAGTTTCATTAAACTATAGTTTTTAATACATTCATATGTGTAAATTAATTCATTAATTTTAACATTATAAATAGAATTATGGTTCGATGCTATTACATTGAGCATCACTTTACATTGCGGATCATGCTCAACATAACTTAACTATGTTAAAGAGACTGCATACTTTAGTTCCTTAACCTCTTTATTTATTTAAAAACAAAACATAAATTTAGGTTTAATTTCCTTCCATGTCTTATTTTTATTAAAGAAATAATATTAAACACATTGTTGATGAGTGGATTTCGTAATCAACTTATGTGAGGTTTACAGGTAGTTGTATAGGCTAGCGATCAACTGTTCTACGAAAGGTTTGGGTTGTGTTTGTGGGGGTTGAGCTGAGCTCGAGGGTATCTCCAATAATCTCAGGTGCCTTTAGAGAAAACTAGAGAACTTAATGCGTCGTACCCTGAGGTGCCTACGTACCCTTGTATTTATAGGGATCAAGCTCACGTAGTTCTAGTATGATTTCGTCTCTTACTGGAATAGCTGCATTCGGTCATCTAATTCGTGTTGGACTCAGGTTCCTTTAGAGCCTTTCACGAACTAGTTTGGCTAAGTGGAGTAGAACTCGAGTTCGTACCCTACTTATGTTTCTCTCATTGGTTAGAGTTATTCTAGGATCATCTGCGCCCTAGAATCATACTCAGATACCAATTCGTTTATCTGTTCTAGATGGCTTCTAGAACTTTCTGTTGGCAACTCGTAGGAACCTGGTGCTCAGGAACCTACATTTCAGGGGCCTGTTTCTCAGGGACCTCCTTATTTCGGGACATATCACTTAGGAACCTCCCTTTTGGTGTTAGTACCTGCACAAATAACAAACTAGTTAGACTGGATAACTTTTCATATGCTTTTATCATCTCTATGGCTGTTGTTATGCTAATTCGAACTCCTCGGCTGGGAGGAACCTGGTCTTCGAGTGTTCAGCTCAGCTTCCTGACCATTGGGGAACCTCCTGTTATTCGTACTTCTTTAGTCATTTCTTCTATTTGATCTTCCTGGCTCGTATTGGATCAATCTTCTAACTTGTATGGATCGGACCTTATTGATTAATGGGCCTAAATCTAGTCCATGGAGATTTTGGGCACAACAAGTACCCCCCGGTTCCTTGAAATCATGTAATGTGAAAGGAACCTATTTTAATTCTTCGATCAAAGGTTTAATGTTAACCCATCCTGGTAACTATATCTTGCTTCCGCATTGTATATCCAAGCCTATATGAGCTAACTCGGTATAGGAAACAGGACATAAAATATTTTCAGCTCGATATAATCTTGAGTAAGCTTCCTTTGTATTAAGGAACCTGTTATCTCGCTATTTTCTTCTTTCTTGCTCCAGCTCTCGGAATCTACTTTATGCTTGCATTCAACTTCTCAAGGAATCCAACTTGTCACTTGACTTCATGCCTCTTTAAATTTAATAAGTTAAAAGAGGATAATGGTTGGTTGTAGAAGATAATTCAATATTTGAATTAAACTTATCACTTACCAAAGCTGTAGTTAATGTGTGAGTTCCCAAGGTTTACACGCTTCTCACGCGTGTACCTCTTCGTTTTTACCGCTCCAGTAATGTGCTGCCACGTGTATAGAGCTGTCTTGGTTATACAAACAAATGAATGACTTCATCTTCATTTTTACCTTTACCAAATATTTTCTAAAACCCTTGGAGAGAAAAATAGGAGAAGTCCGACGGTCATCTGCTTAATCCAAACCTTCTATCGCCGTTTTCTTCAATCCAAGGTATGATTCTGAATCCTTTCTTTCTGTTTTCTCATAATCTCGATTGCATTTTTAACTATCTGATTACTTCGATCTTGCATGCTGTCTTTTATCTGATAAGTGTTTGTATATGGTTTTTATATGTCACACACACAACCATCCATAATACCTTCTCTACTGGTAGTTCCATCACCGATTTGTGGTTCCATCACTATGATTCTACTGAAAGCTTTTGACTGTTTGTTTGTCTTCTATCTTAATTTGTTTCGTATTCATGTCATATTTCATACCTATCTCTGTGAGTGTACACCCTCCATATAACTCTTAAAAAGAAACTTACTTGACATAATCAAAGTAGTTCAATCGTCTTAAAACCACAGGTCTCCCTTTAAGAATTCCAAAGTCTGACCTTTTTTCGTCTGTTTCTTGCAGATGTCTTCTGATTCAACACATTCTGACCACCTCTCTTCCGTAAAACCTGTTTTTGTCGCATCTGTAGGTAATAGAACTAGGTCTAGGGTCTTGATTCCCAACACTGGTGATCCTCAAGATATTTTGATGAAACCTCCAAATGCTATTGATCCCTTAAAGCCTTTAAGCTTAATCGATTTAGGAGATGACTGGTCTGATAATGAAGAGGTATCAAAACCTGAATTTGAACCTGAGTCCTTCCTAGAACCCGACTTTCAAAGTGAGATATCTGTAGAAAGAGAACCATTCAAACAAGAGATTGTCCCTTTTTGTGAAAAATCTGATTCTATCATGACCTCAGTTAAACTGGAAAGACTATTCGAGGAATGTCACCGCCCTGTCTGTAAGATAACAGTCCCAGAACCTGGTGAGAGAGCTCACAGGTTTGATTTGAAAATCCCAAAACAAGGTATCCCCCATGCTGTCATATCTGCCGCTTTCCTGAGGGTAGGTGTTTCCATGCCTCTTCATCCTTTCTTACGAGAGGTTCTTGACTTTTATCAATTAGCACCAATGCAACTCACCCCTAATTCTTATCGGTTAGCCATCAACACTTTTATACTATATTCCAGCAAGTTTACAGTTCCTTTGACAGCCCCTGAATTGGGCTATTTCTTCAGACTGAAAGACACTGGAAGAAATTCTGGTTGTTTTTACCTTTCGGCCTGGCCTTGTCACCAGGGTCAGTGCATAAAAAATGTTAAGCAAAACTTTGAACAATGGTCGGAACAGTTTCTTTATTGCTATGACTGCCCCTACGTTAGATACGAGTTTAATTGTCGTCCCAATATCCCTAAGCAAACCGTTCTTTCGGGAGTCTGCTTGGAAAGAGCAACTAAGATTTTGAAACTATCAGCCTCCACTAGAGATTGTCTGGTCTTAATGACCCCTGATAACTTGATGACTTTAGGCTTTATTCCTTCAGCTTCTGGTAGGAGTTTCTTTATATTTGTGCAATTTCATTTGCTCACTTCATATATATATCTCTAACCTTAACCTTTTAACTTATGCAGATATGGCTCCAAAAGTTCCTTCATTTATAAAGAGATCTAAAAACGTGGAAGAAATTTTCAAGGTTGAAAACAGTGTAAAGGAGGTTCCGCTTGATGCAACTCCAATTAATCAAGTTCCAACCCCTGTATCCGTCCAGACTCAACCATCAGGTTCTTCGAAACGCAAACTGGCTCAGACCACACTTGACTTATCAGGGAGCTCTCAGACTAGATCCATGAGGAAGAACAAAGCTGTGAAGACTGAACCTACCGCTGCTCAGAACCAGTTTAAGGACTTGATTGACACTCATGTTCCTGCTGAGACTATTACTGGCTGGTCGAAAATGGACTCTACTGAAGCTTTGGAAGCTATGAGGTTCTCTGCGGCCCAGAACGCCTTTTTTACTCTTAGATTCTGTGATGACTTTGCCTTGAAGATCCAATATGACCTCAGGTTACAAGGGGAAATCTCGAAGCTCAAAGAGGAGCTGGTTGCTAAAGAGGAGAGTGTGAATGTTGCCACTGCTGCGGTAAGGAGGGCTAAAGCTGTTGAAACCTCGTTGAAGAATAGCAAGGATGAACTTCAAGAACAGGTCAAGATCCTTAGGGACGAGAAACTGTCGATGTTGGAAAGAACCAATGAACTGGAAGCCCAAGTGGATGCCTTGAATGCTGCTGCTGAAGTTGTGAAGTCATCCATACTTATCAAGGAGAAGGCCAGATACGATGAAGGCTATGATGAAGGTATTAATGACTACATACGTTCCACATGGGAGAAGATGCCCAATATAGACTGGTCCCTCCTGGGTGAAGACGTGGTAGGGATGATCAAAGATTTTGAAGAGAAAGCTGCTGCTGCAACCTCTGTACCTCCCGTGAAAACGGTTGAGAGGTCTCCAGGTGCCAACCTTGAGACTGCAGAGGTTCCTGCTCCTGACGTTGTTCAGCCTATCCTTCCAACTCCTCCTGTTGCTGCTAAGGGTTCCAATGAAGTTCCTCCTTCGTAATTTCAACAAGATTCTTAAAAACTTTTGATAACTTTCAATGAGGTCGCGGGCTCCTCGTAACGCCTCGCAATATGTAACTTTAAATTTGATTTCCATGACCTTCGTGCCATTAACTCTTATGTTGGTTTTCTGGGTCTCTGTACCCATAACTCTCTTTATGATATTTGCTTTTGCTGCATACTTTTCTTCTAAACCTTATGAAATACTATGCTGTTATGCCTTAGAGAATAATTCAGCTTCCTTATTCATATGGTCAAGCTTACGTGGGCTAACCCATTGTAAGAAACAGAACACATGCATATTTCCACTTGCTTATTCTCAAAACAAATGCAACAAATTACAGTTGAATTGTAAAACCTGGAACCTTTGTGCTTATACTTTGTACCGATAATCTAAACCGTAGCCTTCTTTAATAACTTCTTCTTCATCAATACCAGGTTCCTCGAGTATTAATCCTGCAAAATAAACATAAAACAAAAAACAGTTAACGTTAGTAAAAGCTTTCTCTTGTTTAATTCGGGTCATCTCTTGGAAAGGTTGCCTGCTTGGCTTCCAATCCTAATCTCTAGGTCCCAACATGCCTCGAGGCCTGTTGGTTCCTTTTTTCTCCTGGAGAGGTAACCTGCTTGGTTCCCAATCCTACTCTCTAGGTCCCAACATGCCTCGAGGCATGTTGGTTCCTTTTTATGCCTCGGGGCGATTCTAGGAACCTGTGCGCCGTTCTAGGAGTCCACACAGATTCCTCTTCTCCATGTGTCAGGCTAGACATCTTATGAAGGTAAATGCTAAGGATTTTATCCCTTCTTCCCATGTGCCAAAGGCGGTTCCACATGAGGGAGAGCTTATTAGGCTTCTCTTTAAGGTGCCTTTTGTCAGGACTTTAGATGCCTTTTGTCAGGACTTTAATTCACGTGCTCAAGGAACTTGAGGCTTTTGGCAACAATGTCGTGCTCAGTCAACTGAGGCTTTTCAATCACATTTGCTCAGGAAGCTACCTGAGGCTTTTCTCAATGCCCAGGAAGCTACCTGGGACTTTTTCTCGATGCCCAGGAAGCTACCTGGGGCTTTGCTCAATGCCCAGGAAGCTACCTGGGGCTTTGCTCAATGCCCAGGAAGCTACCTGGGGCTTTGCTCAATGCCCAGGAAGCTACCTGGGGCTTTGCTCAATGCCCAGGAAGCTACCTGGGGCTTTGTTCAATGCCCAGGAAGCTACCTGGGGCTTTGCTCGATGCCCAGGAAGCTTCCTGGGGCTTTGCTCAATGCCCAGGAAGCTACCTGGGGCTTTGCTCAATGCCCAGGAAGCTACCTGGGGCTTTGCTCAATGCCCAGGAAGCTACCTGGGACTTTTATCCTTTTCTCAACAATCTGTCCACAAGCTAATTCTGATCAATCAATCGTAGTCTGCACATTCTGTCAATTCATATTCATACTTCACACATACTGTCAATGCTACAGGAACCTGTCAGCTTAGGTAACCTGCAAAATGCAACACAATGCTACAGGAACCTGTTAATCTAGGTAACCTGTTTCAAAAATTTCAAATTGGCATATGAAATATCAAATCATAGCATGTGCAATACTGTCTAAGTAGGAATACTACCCCCCAGTTCTTTTGGGTAATGATTATTACGTAAAAGAACTATTAAGGAGCTATAGCTGCAAATAATGCACTTAAAATATTCAACGTAGAGCTATACATCGCTCAATACTAAAAAAAAAAAAATTGTCTTGCAAGTAGGGAGGTTCTCATCAAATACCCCCCGAGTACATGCATAATTAAATACTGAAATCAAAATGCTGGTCAGCTATAACTAATAAGCTGCCTTTATTCTTGGGCTGAAAGAGCCTTACTTTTCCTAAGAAAAACGCATAAAAGAGTTACTGATAATACTTCTTGAGATGTTCTGCATTCCAAGCTCTCGGAATGAGGTTCCCATCCATATCCATCAAGTGATAGGTTCCTTCCCAAATGGCTGACTTTATCTGGTAAGGCCCTTCCCAATTTGCTCCAAAAGCTCCATGTGCCAGAACCCTGGTATTTGGCATGACTTTTCTCAGAACTAGGTCTCCAACTTTAAAAGGTCTTGCCTTCACCTTTTTGTCGTAATACCTTCGAACTCTCTGTTGATATGCTGCTAACCTCACTTGTGAATCTGCTCTCAACTCTTCAACCATGTCCAAATACAGTCTATGATTGACCTCATTGCTCTCGGGATCAAAATACTTTCTTCTCAAGGAACCTGTTCCAACTTCCACAGGTACCATAGCTTCACAACCATAAGTGAGGATAAAAGGAGACTCACCAGTTGTAGTTCTAGGCGTGGTGTTATACGACCACAAGACTCCAGGAAGCTCCTCTGGCCAGCTTCCCTTCTTATCTTCAAGCCTTGTCTTCAAAGTGTGCTTGATAATCTTATTCACTGCTTCAGTCTGTCCATTACTCTGCGGATAATACACTGCTGAAAATGCTTTTTGGATTCCAAACTGCTCACACAATCCTCTAAGCTCTCTACTATCGAACTGCTTCCCATTGTCAGAAATCAGCTTCTGTGGAATGCCAAACCTGCATACAATAGCTCGAAACACAAATTCAGTCAATTTTGACGCTGTAATCTTAGCAAGTGGTTCTGCTTCCGCCCACTTTGTAAAGTAATCGACTGCGACCACTGCGTATTTCACTCCTCCTTTTCCTTTCGGGAGCTCTCCAATTAGGTCTATCCCCCAAACAGCGAATGGCCAAGGGCTAACAATCGGTTTAATAGGGGCTACAGGACGACTATCAAAATTTGCAAACCTCTGACAATTACTGCATGCCTGCACAAACTTCGTAGCATCTGCTTTGATGGTTGGCCAATAATATCCTTGTCGAAGGACTTTCATGGCTAGAGAATTACCCCCCGAGTGATTTCCACATACTCCTTCATGAATTTCCTCGAGGATATACTTGCAGTGTTCTCCAGCTACACACTTGAGCAAAGGCTGATTGAATCCTCGCTTATACAGAACTCCATCATAAATTACATACCTGGCTGCTCGATACCTCAGCTTCCTGATATCACTTTGATTGGGTGGTAGCTCCCCTTTGTCCAGGTAACGATATATTGGGGTCATCCAGGAATCTTCAACTGGAAATTCAATGTCCATTACCTCTTCCTTGAAAACACTTGGTTGCTCCTGGATTTGAAGTGGAATTACCCCCAATAACGTGGATTCTCTTTGTGACCCTAACTTGGCCAATGCATCCGCTTTGGTATTCTTTCCTCGAGGTACCTGATCCAGCTTCACCTCTCTGAACCTTGCGATCAACTCCTGGGAGTATCTCAAATATAAGTCTGTTCTCGGCCCTCTCGCCTGAAAACCACCACGAATCTGCCAAACTACTAACATTGAATCACTAAACACCCTGATATTCTCTACTTTCATCTCCAAAGCCAACTTGAGTCCTGCAATCAATGCCTCATATTCTGCATTATTGTTCGTGGCTTTAAAAGCGAAATGAATCGAGCTATAGAGTTGGTGCCCTTCTGGACTAACTAATTCTATGCCTGCACCTGCTCCACCACTGTTAGCAGCTCCATCCACATACAGTGTCCACCAAGGTGCACAGTTGTCATTGTCTGCCTGTTCTTCCACCACTTCTTTTGGCCCCTCTTGGCCAGTAACCTCTACATGAGGTGGAAACTCGATTAAGAAATCTGCTAAAGCTTGAGCTTTGATTGCTGTCTTTGGCTTATATTCTATGTCGAACTGTCCTAGCTCCACAGCCCATTTTAACATTCTTCCAGAGGTTTCTGGCCTATGCATCACTTGCTTAAGTGGATATGAGGTTCTTACTTCAATCTTGTGAGCTTGGAAATAAGGTCGCAGCTTCCTGGAAGCCAGAATCAATGCGAAAACCAACTTCTCCATTCCTGTGTACCTCGTTTCTGCGTCAAGTAACCTTTTACTAACATAGTAAACTGGGCTCTGCTGTCCATTCTCTTCTCGAACCAGAACTGCACTAATGGAATACTCTGAAACAGCCAAATAAAGTATCAATGTTTCTCCATCCACAGGTTTGGCTAACAGTGGGGGGCTCCCCAAATGCTCCTTTAGCTTTCCAAACGCTATCTCACATTCTGCGGTCCACTCAAATTTGTTTCCTTTCTTTATGGCTTTAAAGAACTCCTGACACTTATCAGTGGACCTCGAAATGAATCTATTCAAAGCTGCAACTCTTCCTGTAAGAGATTGAACCTCTCTCACAGTTCTCGGAGACCTCATATCAATCAATGCTTTAATTTTGGCTGGGTTAGCTTCGATACCTCTGTGGTTTACCATGAAACCCAGAAACTTTCCTGATTCTACCCCAAACACACATTTTTGAGGGTTCAGCTTCATTCTGTACTTCCGCAAGATTCCAAACATTTCTTCTAAGTGCTTTACATGGTCAACAGCTTCCTTAGACTTAACTAACATATCATCCACATATACCTCCATAGTATGGCCAATTTGGTCTTTAAACATCATATTCACTAACCGTTGATATGTAGCTCCGGCATTAATCAACCCAAATGGCATGCATACATAGCAATAAAGACCTCTGTCCGTAATAAAAGAAGTATGCTCTTGGTCAGGTTCATACATAGGGATTTGATTATAACCTGAATAGGCATCCATGAAGCTAAGGAGGGCATGTCCAGCTGTTGCATCCACTAACTGATCAATCCGTGGCAGTGGGAAGCTGTCCTTCGGACATGCTTTGTTGAGATCTGTGAAGTCCACACAGGTTCTCCATTTTCCATTAGGTTTCTTTACCAAAACAGGATTTGCCAACCATATTGGGTAAAAAGATTCTTTAACTAATCCTGCATCCAACAACCTGTCAACCTCTTCTTTCAATGCCTGAGCTCTCTCGCCACTAACTGGTCTTCGCTTCTGTCTCACTCCTTTCTTTTCTGGATCAATATTCAACTTATGACACATGACCCTTGGATCTATCCCTTCCATATCTGCATGACACCAGGCAAACACATCCAGGTTCTTGCCCAAAAAGGTAATGAGAGATTCCTTTAAGGTTGGATCAAGCTGAGCTCCAATCTTCAACACCTTTATACCATCTTTGTCATTGATCTTCACATCCAGAGTTTCACCAGCTGGTCCAGCCTTTACCATGGTTTCTGGCATTCGAGGATCTAAGTCTACCTCCATCCCTGCGGTTGAGTCCTCTTGAGGTTCCTGGACGGTAGACGGTTCCTGCACTTCGTGCATGACATTCCTTCTCTTTGATGCTGGCTGACTGTCTTCATTGCATCCATTATGTTTCAGTTTTCGGGATTTTTCTTCATCTACCCCTTCTACCATACACACATCACCATCCTTATCCGTAGGGGGTGCACCCTCTATCAGTAAGTAGGGGGTATCTGGTCCCCGAAAAACGGGAATCTCATCATGAGGTTCCTCTTCTATGATCTCTTCAATTCTTATAGCTCTACAGGAGGCTGACACAAAACCTTCCAAAGGCGAACTGCGCAGGTCGACCGTTATCTTGTCTGGGTTCTTTCCTGGAAAACTATCAGGAACCTCGTCCATAGGCTCAGGCAATTTAGCAGCTCTAGCAGCATGTTGCAAAGCTTTGGTGTAACACTCTCTAGACTCATACTGACATCCTCGAACTATGCCAACTCCATTTGGCGTCGGGAACTTCATAGTGAGGTGGTAAATGGAGGTTATTACCCTCATCTCCTTCAAAATGGGTCTTCCCAAAATAGCATTGTAATTCATATTCTCTTCTATAACAATGAATTCTGCCAACTGTGTAATGCAACATGGTTTATCACCTAAGGTTACTGGCAAACGAATCTTACCTTTGATAGGAACCTGATTATTGGTGAATCCGTACAAGGTATCGTTTGTTGGAGTTAAGTCTTTATCCAGAAAATGCATCTTCTTGAAAGCTGAGTAAGATAACAAGTTTACAGAGCTTCCATTATCAACTAGCACTCGATGAACCTCATAAGATCCAATTCCTGCCTCAACAACCAAAGCGTCAGTATGAGGATGATGTACCCAGGAAGCATCTTCTTCATTGAAAGTAATATCTGCATCCTCTCCTTCAAACAGCTTTGGGGACTTCTGGGACAGATTGTAAATACTGGTTAAAGGACGTTCTTTAGCCTCACGAGTATACCTCTCCATGGCATTCCTGCTGCTTCCTCCAATATGGGGACCTCCTATAATTGTGCGTATGCACCCAGCCTTAGGTGGTCCCTCCATCACGACAGGTTCCTGTGTCTGTGTCTTCTGAGTCTTCTCATCTCTATACTTTTTTCCTTCCTGAGCCACCCATTCACTCAATTGCCCTTGTCTGATTAGAGTTTCAATTAGATCTCTGAGGTGACGACAATCTGCAGTATTATGCCCATTATTATCATGGAAGTCACAGTAGGGGCGCTCATTCTTATTCCCTGGCGGACCGGTTCTGAAAGGCTTCTTAAACCATGAGGACTTCTCATTCACTGCGTAAATATGATCAATCGGAGCTACCAAAGGGGTGAAAGTTTCATAGACAGGTCTCTCTGGTCTATTGCTGTTATAGGAAGCTGGTGGCGGTACCTGACTCATGACAGGTTTAGTAGGATTCACAGCTTCGGGCTTCACCTGAGATGTGCGACTAACCACCTTTTTATTGTCACGACCATTGGGGCTTCTTTGTCTCGACCTCTTGCTTCCACTTTGCCTTACAAAATCTGGATCCTTCCTTAATTCAGCTAGAGACTCCTCCACCAGTCGAAAGGGTTCTGCCTGGGCATAAAAATCTGCTAACGTCTCTGGTTCTTTTCCCTGCAGTGCTTTCCAAAAATCTGAGCCTCCTTTGACTCCAGCGATTAAGAAATTCTTTATTGTTTCCTCAGATGCCTTCCTAACTTTAGGAACCTCTGCATTAAACCTCTTGAAATATTCTGTCAATGTCTCACTAGGTCTTTGCTTGATATTGGCTAAGGTATTGGTCGGTGGGGCAAATGCAACAGATGCTCTGAATTGAGTGACAAAGAGCTTCCCCATGCTTGCCCAAGAACCAATCGAATCTGCAGGTAACCTCTTGAACCACTGATGGGCTCCGCCCTGTAGAGTTGCAGCCAGTAACCTGCACCTGGTGGCTTCCTTCACTTGATAAACATCCATCTCTGTGTCAAAACGACTAAGGTACTCAATGGGGTCAGTAGTCCCATCGAATTTCAACTCATTTGAGGGCCTGTAAGACCTAGGCAAAGCCGACTTTCGAACCTTCTTGGTGAAAGGAGAAGCTGTTATAGGGTTCACAGCAAGATTCTTTTCGTCCTTGAGTTGAGCCAAAATTTTCTTGACATCTTCTGCCGTCACCTCCCCAACAGCTTCCGCCTTTGTCTTCTTACTCGTCCCTTCTTCCTCTTGCGACCCTGTAGCACTTGATTCTTCAGTATCCTCATCTGAATCCGTGCTCTTTTCTTCAATTATCTCGACAGATGGGTCTTTATCGTTCTTCTTTTTCTTTGAGGAACCTCCAGTCTTGGTTTTCTTCTTCTTCTTGGACCCTGTACGGTCCTTGCTACCAGTTTTATTCTTCTCAGGATTCTCCATATCTTCATCATCATTACCTTCTTTCGGTTCTTCACCATCGTCAGGAACCTCCTCTCCATTCTCAGATTCTTCAAAATTCAACTGTTTCGGAGTAACCTTCGACTTCTTGCTCTTCTTTGCCTTCTTTTTCTTCTTTTTGCTTGAAGCCTGCTCCAAAGTCGATAAACGTTCTCCCACAGTCTTTAGGATTTCCATCATGGCTGCTTTAGTGACCTTCGGTGCTCTGGGAGGAGATGCGTTCTCCTCATGAACCTGTCGCTCAGAACGGGTTGCTTCGCTCTCCGAGCTGCCTGACATCTTTTCCACTCTTAAGATATTAACTTCCCCTCCTTCTAGCGCCAATGTTGATGAGTGGATTTCGTAATCAACTTATGTGAGGTTTACAGGTAGTTGTATAGGCTAGCGATCAACTGTTCTACGAAAGGTTTGGGTTGTGTTTGTGGGGGTTGAGCTGAGCTCGAGGGTATCTCCAATAATCTCAGGTGCCTTTAGAGAAAACTAGAGAACTTAATGCGTCGTACCCTGAGGTGCCTACGTACCCTTGTATTTATAGGGATCAAGCTCACGTAGTTCTAGTATGATTTCGTCTCTTACTGGAATAGCTGCATTCGGTCATCTAATTCGTGTTGGACTCAGGTTCCTTTAGAGCCTTTCACGAACTAGTTTGGCTAAGTGGAGTAGAACTCGAGTTCGTACCCTACTTATGTTTCTCTCATTGGTTAGAGTTATTCTAGGATCATCTGCGCCCTAGAATCATACTCAGATACCAATTCGTTTATCTGTTCTAGATGGCTTCTAGAACTTTCTGTTGGCAACTCGTAGGAACCTGGTGCTCAGGAACCTACATTTCAGGGGCCTGTTTCTCAGGGACCTCCTTATTTCGGGACATATCACTTAGGAACCTCCCTTTTGGTGTTAGTACCTGCACAAATAACAAACTAGTTAGACTGGATAACTTTTCATATGCTTTTATCATCTCTATGGCTGTTGTTATGCTAATTCGAACTCCTCGGCTGGGAGGAACCTGGTCTTCGAGTGTTCAGCTCAGCTTCCTGACCATTGGGGAACCTCCTGTTATTCGTACTTCTTTAGTCATTTCTTCTATTTGATCTTCCTGGCTCGTATTGGATCAATCTTCTAACTTGTATGGATCGGACCTTATTGATTAATGGGCCTAAATCTAGTCCATGGAGATTTTGGGCACAACACACATTACAGAGCTAATGATTCATTTCATGAAACAAATTTAAACATTTATACATCACATATAAGATAATAATATTGCCATTTGAGATGAACAGGTGATTTCTTGTTAGAAAATGGAGTTTTTAAGGGCATAATTATTTTATGTTCTTGATGTTAATTCCGGATTTTAATGATTGGAAATTGTTCCTTGATATGGGAACTTAAATTTTCATATATGGGTCTAAGTAATTTTCTTAGTGAAACCCATAGAGAAATGGAGTTGAAGTTAGTAGCTTGAATAAGCTTGAAATGAGAATGTGTATTTATCCCACATTGAAATAAATAAGGGGGGTTGTTGGCTTTATATAGAATCACACACATGGGTAGTGTACAACTACTAAGGTGTATGATGGTGCATGGTGTTACTGTGTGCTCCACGCGCACACACACACACACACACGCGCGCCGCCGCCCGCCCCGCCACGTCTCGACTCGACTCGGGTCGGCTCGGTCGAAGGGCGATTTGGGCGAATGTCTCGGCGTCTCGCGTACGCGAGGCGACCTGGGCGAGGAATTTTATTGCATGGATTATTGATTTATTTTAATATTATAAACATACTGTCAGAAACAAGGTTACTGTCAGGAAGTGAAAAACTTGCTGTCAGAAACAAGGTTACTGTCAGGAAGTGAAAAAAAACAAGGTTGCTGTCAGGAAGTGAAAACTTACTGTCATGAAACAAGGTTGCTGTCAGGAAGGTGAAACTTACTGTCATGAAACAAAGTTGCTGTCAACTGTTGACAGTTACTTTAAAGATACTGTCGAGACTTGTTGACAGTAACTTCTGCGTGATTTTGACAGTAAAGTCTGAGTGTTTATTCTATTAATTGGAAGTCATAATGTGGATAAATATATAACGTAACTGTTACGATTTATTTAATATAAAATCAGCCGTTTTTGATTATATTAAATCGACCGTTTCATTCTAGTTAATTGGAATGGGAGTTACAATATTAATTGGGTGGCATCAGTTACGTTTAGCCTCTAGTATAAATAGAGACCTAAGCAACTGATTGTAGGATACACTGGATACACTGAACATACTGTCCACACCATACATTCTCTGTTCTCTCTTTACTCTCAGTTATCCTCCTGCTATAGTTCTTTTACTTAAGGTTTTTCGGCGAACTGAGGTGTTAGTCGAAGTTGGGTTTTTTCTGGTTACTGTGACCATCTAAACTCGGAGCTGTTTTATCCTGGAAGAATATTGCCAGCATCCTGACACAGTGTAAGTGGAGGCAATTATCTCTTCAAGAACAATCAGGACTTCTTTGCAAGGCCTGGTGACTCAGCTGATTATTTCTTATTTGATACCTGCATAGCTATGGCTTCTGGTATGATTTCTTATCTTCCTTTGTTCTATCAGTTACTGATTTGCATGTGTTTTACCTTCGTGTTTTGTTTCGCTAATTGTATGCTTGGCCTGGACTTGTTAAATACGATATATAACTGCCTCTATGTTGCTGTAGTAGTCAATATTCCCAACATTCTTGAAGAGATAATTCGTTATATAGTATTTAGCATAATGGTTAACGAGAGTGAGATTCCTGCTAGTGGTAGTTCGGTTGCATCTGTTGGGGTCATTGATTGGACCACTTACAGTTTTCCACAACCTGTTGAATTAACTGGCTTGCCAGAGAAATTCAATGGGGGCGTTGGCTTTTCTCGTTGGCAGAAAAGGATGAAGTTGTGGTTGACTGTAAAGGGTTTGTGGCCTGTTGTGGAATATGAGAAGCCGGTTGTGGATCAAGAGAAGGCTGAATCAGTTAAGAGTTATGCGAAGTGGGCTGAGAAGGATGGGGTTGCTAGGGCAGCAATTCTGGCTGCTCTAACCAACACATTGTTTGATGTGTACTCCTCTGATGCCTACACCGCAAAACTCTTATGGGATAAGCTGGACCAAACACATAATACTGACTCACAAGGTCTGGAAAAGTATTCTGTGGCTAGGTTCCTTGATTTCAAGCTGGTGGACAATAAGTCCATGACTGAGCAAGTGCATGAATTCGAAATGATAGTGCATGCTTTGAAGGAGTCTGGAATGGACCTCCCCGAAAAGTTTAAGGTGATGAGTGTGATTGAAAAGCTTCCAAAGTCTTGGGAAGAGTTCTCTCTCTCCCTGAAAAGACAGAAAGGAGAGATCACATGGACCAACCTTATGCTGGACATCTCGGTGCAAGAACAACACAAGTCCAAACAGGGACATGTGATGCCAACTGAGCATGGAAGCTCGAAGGTAAATGTAGCTACTGTAGGACAGAAAAGGAAGGCTGTCTCTAAGAAGGGTAATAGTAATAAACCTAAGAGTGACAAGGATAAGGCCAAGAAACCAAAGGCAAACAAACCATGTTGGTCTTGTGGGCAGGTTGGGCACTGGAGTAAGGACTGCCCTACGAAGAAAGCGAAGAAAGCCGAGGGTGTAGCTCAAGCGAATGCTGTGCTTGGAACCTCAAGTGGGCCTGTAGCGAACATGGTTGTTGGTGAGGCTTTGGCTTCTGAAACCAACGTAGACCGGTATGTTACCTACAACCCTGTACTATTTTCCACTTATCTGTCAAATGAATGGTTGATTGATACTAGAGCTAATGTGCATATTTGTGCTGACATTAGTTTATTTGTATCTTATCAACAGAGTCACAGCTTGACAGTGACGATGGGGAACGCAAGTGCTGCTCAAGTACATGGAGTAGGAAACGTGGACCTGAAGTTTCCTTCGGGACGTATTCTATCCCTGACGAGAGTGCATCATGTTCCTGACATGCGTAGAAATATAATAAGTGGTAGTTGTTTAGTAGCTAATGGCTTTGAAGTTTCTCTCAAATGTAATAAAGTAGTTCTTACTCATACTGGTACATTTTTTGGCAAGGGTTACTTGTCGAATGGTTTATTTGTGATAAATGCTGAACCCGTTTTGGGTGGATTGATTAATAATATTACTCCTTCTGTTAATTATGTTGAATCTTCTGATTTATGGCATACTAGACTTGGTCACTTAAATTTTGGTGCTCTTAAAAATATGATGAACTTAGAGTTGATTCCAAAACACACTATAGAAAAGAATTCTAAATGTCAAGTATGTGTGTCTGCTAAACAAATAAGGAAACCTTTTCATAATATTGTTAGGGATTCAGACTTGTTAGATTTAGTACACACTGATATTTGTGAATTTGGTGGTGTGTTGACTAAGGACCATTTTAGATACTTCATTACCTTTATAGATGATAGTAGTAGATATTGTTATGTTTATTTACTTAGACATAAGGATGAAGCACTTAGTAAATTCATTATTTATAAAACTGAAGTAGAAAAACAAACTAGTAAGGTACTTAAACGGTTGAGATCTGATAGAGGTGGTGAGTATACGAGTAACGCTTTTAATGAATTTTGTGCAAACAATGGTATAGTTCATGAAGTTACCCCACCATACACACCTGAGTCTAATGGGGTTGCTGAGCGAAAGAACAGAACATTTAAAGATATGATTAATAGTATGCTTATTAACTCTGGGCTGCCTAAATACATGTGGGGAGAAGCTCTGAATACGGCTTGCCATATTCTGAATAGAGTCCCTCTGAAACACATGGATAAGACACCCTATGAGTTATGGAAGAGCAAGAAGACTAGTCTTAAGTATCTTCGTGTGTGGGGGTGCCTTGCTAAGGTACTTGTCCCTGAACACAAGAGAAAGAAACTAGGTCCGAAGACTGTTGATTGTATCTTTCTAGGCTATCTTGAGACCACTACAGCTATGAGATTTTTAGTATTAAAATCTGACATAGATGGTATAGTGGCAAACACGATAGTTGAGTTTCGTGATGCTACATTCTTTGAGGATGTTTACCCTATGAAGACTGGTATGCCTCAAGATACTTCTAATGAAGATCCTACTCACACATCAAGTTCTATTCTTGATCATGTGGAAAAGATGACAAATGTGGGGGCGGAACCTAGTAGTAGCTCTACTCCTAAGGAGGTAGAGGAACCACGAAGGAGTAAGCGTGCCAAGGTAGTCAAGGATTTTGGAAGTGATTTTATCACTTACAATGTCGAGGACGAACCTTTAACTTTCCGACAAGCTATGGATTCTTCAGAGTCTAGACACTGGAAGGGCGCTGTAAAGAGTGAAATTGACTCTATTGTCTCTAACGGGACATGGGAGTTAGTTGATCTCCCTCCTGGGTGTTCTACTATCGGGTGCAGATGGATCTTTAAGAGGAAGTTGAACCCTGACGGATCAATAGATAAGTACAAAGCTAGACTGGTAGCTAAGGGTTTTAAGCAAAAAGAGGGCATTGATTACTTTGACACATACTCTCCAGTAGCTAGAATGACAACAATTCGAATGCTAGTAGCATTGGCTTCCGTACATGGTCTTATCATCCATCAAATGGATGTAAAGACAGCTTTTCTTCATGGTGAACTTGAAGAAGAGATTTATATGGATCAGCCTGAGGGATTTGTTGCATCTGGTAACGAAAGGAAAGTATGTAAGTTGATCAAATCCATCTATGGCTTGAAACAAGCTCCTAGGGATTGGCATAAAAAGTTTGATGAAACTATAGTGCCGTTCAGTTATGATAATAATGATAGTGACAAGTGTGTCTACACCAAAGTTAAAGGTAGTGAGTGTGTCATCTTGTGCCTATATGTAGATGACATACTATTGTTTGGAACCAATATTGAGATTATTAACGAGACAAAAGCTTTCTTGAAAAGGCACTTTGAAATGAAGGATATGGGTGAGGCTAGTGTGATTCTTGGTCTCAAACTGACACAGTCAGCTGAGGGAATAACTTTATCGCAGTCTCATTATATAGAGAAATCTATACTTGAGAAATATGGTTATTCACAGTGTAGAATCGCTAGTACACCCTATGATCCTAAAGTTGCCCTTGTTAAGAATGCTTCAGGAGTACCTGTGTCTCAGTTAAGGTATTCTCAGATTATAGGGAGTTTGCAGTATCTTGCTAACTGTACTAGACCAGATATTTCATACTCTGTGTCTAAGTTGGCTAGATATACAAGCTGTCCAAACAGAACTCATTGGGATGCTCTTGATAGAGTACTTAGATATCTGAAAGGCACAATGTACCTAAGTTTACACTATAGGAGATTTCCTGGTGTACTTGAGGGGTACAGTGATGCAAGTTGGATAGCTAAGAAGTCTGGTTCCAATGGAGTGACTGGATACGTGTTCACCTTAGCAGGGGGAGCAATATCCTGGAAGTCGACCAAACAGACTATAGTAACTCGGTCTACTTTTGAGGCTGAGTTGTGTGCACTTGATGCCACGGGGACGGAGGCTGAATGGTTACATGGACTTATGTCCGCGATACCTGTAGTAAGCAGACCACTTCCTGCGTTTGCTATTCATTGTGATAGTAAAACAACTATCGACAAGATTAGCAGTAAAAAGTATAATGCTAAAACAAAGAGACACATCCAAGTTAGACTAAAGTCTATAAGGGGTTTAGTGTCTGATAGGATTATTGCTGTAGAGTTCATAGGAACTCAGAATAATATAGCTGATCCTTTAACTAAAGGACTGGAACCTGCAGTGGTCCTTAAGTCGAGGTTGGGGATGGGGCTGTCAACCCATCATAGTTCATCATCAGTGGGAACCCAATACACATGAGAGGAGATCCCTTGAAGTGTATTCAATGTGGTAATAACAAGCTGTAAGGATGAATTGGTAGTACCTTTGCTACATAAATGATACTGTTGTATCTGAGTCTATCCCCTGTAAACCTAGAAGGTACTGATACTGCTAGATAGCAAGAGTTGTTATAACTCTGAATGAGGTCAAGTCATTTGACGAGATGGTAGCAGTACATCTCTGGAGATGCCCAGCTAAGCGAATGTAATTGTGTGGTCGCAATTAGAGGAAAGGGTTATTCCTTGAAACATTCGACGAACAGGATCGAGACAAGACCATTAATGTCTCAAAGCCGTAGATTGGCACCATAGCCTTTGACTTGTCGTCGTCTATGGAACATGGTTACACCAAACGGATTAAGATTCAAGGTGAAACATTCCATCTGAATCCGGTAATCATTGAAGTAGGGGACTTAGGAGGGTTCAAACCCGGAAGGGTACCAACTCTGGAAAACAAGTCATGATGAGAAACCTGGAACATTTCTGTATGGATTTGTGGGGGATTGTTAGAAAATGGAGTTTTTAAGGGCATAATTATTTTATGTTCTTGATGTTAATTCCGGATTTTAATGATTGGAAATTGTTCCTTGATATGGGAACTTAAATTTTCATATATGGGTCTAAGTAATTTTCTTAGTGAAACCCATAGAGAAATGGAGTTGAAGTTAGTAGCTTGAATAAGCTTGAAATGAGAATGTGTATTTATCCCACATTGAAATAAATAAGGGGGGTTGTTGGCTTTATATAGAATCACACACATGGGTAGTGTACAACTACTAAGGTGTATGATGGTGCATGGTGTTACTGTGTGCTCCACGCGCACACACACACACACACACGCGCGCCGCCGCCGCCCGCCCCGCCACGTCACGTCTCGTCTCGACTCGGGTCGGCTCGGTCGAAGGGCGATTTGGGCGAATGTCTCGGCGTCTCGCGTACGCGAGGCGACCTGGGCGAGGAATTTTATTGCATGGATTATTGATTTATTTTAATATTATAAACATACTGTCAGAAACAAGGTTACTGTCAGGAAGTGAAAAACTTGCTGTCAGAAACAAGGTTACTGTCAGGAAGTGAAAACTTGCTGTCAAAAACAAGGTTGCTGTCAGGAAGTGAAAACTTACTGTCATGAAACAAGGTTGCTGTCAGGAAGGTGAAACTTACTGTCATGAAACAAAGTTGCTGTCAACTGTTGACAGTTACTTTAAAGATACTGTCGAGACTTGTTGACAGTAACTTCTGCGTGATTTTGACAGTAAAGTCTGAGTGTTTATTCTATTAATTGGAAGTCATAATGTGGATAAATATATAACGTAACTGTTACGATTTATTTAATATAAAATCAGCCGTTTTGATTATATTAAATCGACCGTTTCATTCTAGTTAATTGGAATGGGAGTTACAATATTAATTGGGTGGCATCAGTTACGTTTAGCCTCTAGTATAAATAGAGACCTAAGCAACTGATTGTAGGATACACTGGATACACTGAACATACTGTCCACACCATACATTCTCTGTTCTCTCTTTACTCTCAGTTATCCTCCTGCTATAGTTCTTTTACTTAAGGTTTTTCGGCGAACTGAGGTGTTAGTCGAAGTTGGGTTTTTTCTGGTTACTGTGACCATCTAAACTCGGAGCTGTTTTATCCTGGAAGAATATTGCCAGCATCCTGACACAGTGTAAGTGGAGGCAATTATCTCTTCAAGAACAATCAGGACTTCTTTGCAAGGCCTGGTGACTCAGCTGATTATTTCTTATTTGATACCTGCATAGCTATGGCTTCTGGTATGATTTCTTATCTTCCTTTGTTCTATCAGTTACTGATTTGCATGTGTTTTACCTTCGTGTTTTGTTTCGCTAATTGTATGCTTGGCCTGGACTTGTTAAATACGATATATAACTGCCTCTATGTTGCTGTAGTAGTCAATATTCCCAACATTTCTGAAGTAAAATGTCATGCACAATAACTAATACGAAGTAATTAATTAGTAATAATTTACGTAAAGTACTATCGTAAAAGTTAACTGACATTGCCAAATTAATAAGTAATACTCCCTCTTTCCCATCCATTTGTTTACACTTTTTTGTCACTTTCTAGCACGCATTTTAAGGTAGATTTTAAGGATAGTTCCATAACTTATTTTTAAAATTTTCTTTTTTTGTATAAAAATAGGATTGTTCTATTTTTATACAAAAAAAAAAACTTTCAAAAATAAGTTATGGAACTATCCTTAAAATTCACCTTAAAATGCGTGTCGACATCCTATTTTGAAATGATAACAAATGGACGGGACGAAGGGAGTAATTAACATGAATATTGTGCTAGTAGTAGTGTTGAACATCACCTGTATATAGCCGACAACACTTTAATCGGATCATATATATTATAATTTGCAGTTTTTTACGTATTTCTTAAAGGCATAATATTTTCATTTGCGGAGCATATCTTTCAATTCCATTTGATTTCGATCAAAATGTACATAAATTTACCCTAAAATCCTTTCAAGTTTTTGTGAATTTGACGTTCTTGATCGATCTCGCAGACTAGTTATAAGTGGCCAAGCCAATATTTAATCCTTATCATTTAAGTAATAAACTAGCTTTATAGCTCGTGTTAGGCACGAACAAATACTAGCTAATTGTCATAATATTTTTTATTAATTAAATCTCTGAAATATAATGGGGCTAGATTGATGTAGTGTCTCCAAAAGTAAATGTAACAGTCAACATGAATTGAGAAAAATACACATAAAGAGATTGCCGTGTGTTGTTATGCAAAGGTAATAATGTATATATTCTATTAGAAGAAATGTAAGGCCTAAAGTTGAAAAGACGAGTATTAGCTAATTGTCCTTATATTTTCTATTAAATCTATGAAACATAATGGGGCTAGACTGATGTAGTGTCTACAAGAGCAAATGTAACAATGAAGCATGAATTGAGGAAAATACACATAAACAAATTGTCTTGTGCTGTTATGCAAAGGCAATAATGAAGCAAACATGTTCTATTAGAAGAGTAATGTAAGGCCTAAAGTTGATGAAACTAGCTTTGTAGCCCGTGCAAGGCACGGGCATGCTTTAGATTATAAATTTATGAATTATTCGTAATCACGTAGGATTGATTTGTTGATATCTTCGATTGTTCATATCTTTGTAGCAATTATTCTAAGTAAATAGAATTTATGCAATACCCGATCGTGCCATGCAAATTATAATTCTGGTTAAATTAAATCTATTTTATATTTTACGCTATATTTTGTTTTGTTAAAATAAACTTGAACGATATGTAATAAATTGGTCAATGTTAAGATCAAAACCGTACTTCGAAATATAAATATATAGAGTTAACATGGATGGATACAGAGATACATTCAAGTATTAATTACATAATAATAAATGCATATTAGTTCATATCAGTTATTATTATATATGTAATAAATATGTTAGTGTTGCAATACCTAAATAGCCCCCGAAAATATAACATAGATATAATTAGTAGAGGTAAATATGACTTTTTATATGAATAAATTTGCTCATGGAAACCCCCCCCCCATTTGCTCTATTATATATATATATATATATATATAAATATATATATATATATATATTGATGAGTTTTACGATAGTTAATGTTAATACAAGTTTGTATTATACTTACATAGGCATGAAGGTTTTATTTGTATTGGGATATTTTTTATAATATTTAATTCGTAAATAATTAAAGTAGATCTAAAATGATTAATAAGACATGGTATACGTTAGTGAATATTATAGTACATTATAACATATCCACATAAATTTATATATGTATTTATGTTTGTACAAGTTTATGTATGTATAATTATGCAGTAATTAATATATTATAAATAATGAAATATTAATAGATTAAACAACATAAATGTATGTATGTATGTATGTATGCTATATAGTATGTATGTATATAATATTATAGTAGATTATTATATATGCACATAAATTTATATATGTATGTATTTATGTTTGTACATGTGTATGTATGTATAAATATGCATATTAATTATACAACAATTAATAGATTACAAATAATGAAATATTAATAGATTATACAACATAAATGTATGTATATATTATATGTATGTATGTATGCATGTACGTATGCTTGTATAATTAATAGTTATGTTGTATGTATATATGTATGTATGCATATATACATACATACATATATACATACAACATAACTATGCATGCATATATGTATGTATGTATGTATGTATATATGTATATATGTATGTATGCATGTATGTATGTAACTATGTATGTATGAATGTATGTATGTATATATGTATGTATGCATGTACGTATGCATGTATAATTAATAGTTATGTATGTATGTACGTACGTATGCATGCATAATTAATAATTTTCTACAAATATACATTTATTATTAATAATTATACATTATCTGAGTTAAGCCAACTGAGATTTATCTACAAATTAATACATATAAGCAAAAATATGTAGTATGTGTATGTATATAATATTATAGTACATTGTTATATATCCACAAAAATTTATATATGTATGTATTTATGTTTGTACATGTGTATGTATGTATAAATATGCATATTAATTATACAACAATTAATAGATTACAAATAATGAAATATTAATAGATACATGTATATTTATTTATGTATGTGTAGTATAATTAATAATTATGTATGTATGTATATATGTGTTTATGTATGTAGATAATGATTTTTAATATAAGCTCAAATGTTCACATAGCTCAACTGGTTATGGTGTTGCATTAGTTATGCAAGGTTATGGGTGAGTGAGGTTCGGAGGGTCCGTGCCTATGAATAAATTTGCTCAGGGAAACCTCCTGTTGGTGTATTAGATATATAATAGATTTTCAATGATATTATGGTCCCTGAGTTCCACTTAGGTTATACAAAACTTTATTAGATAAACCATCTGTCAGAACCCTTTCAAAATAATGTACTATATTATAATACATTGGGGTTATATAATAAAATTTATTACAAAATTTCAATCCTTTGCAAAATTTTAGGATTGTTTTCACAAAATTTCTACTCTTACAAATTATTTACGGTATCATTTATAATTCATTTATATACGCGGTAAGTGATTCGACTATAATTTAGTATAGCGTGGTGATTTAATTAATAGAAGAGCTAATGAGTTAGGCAATGGGAAGAATTTTTTATAGAGGGCTTGAATATGCTATAAAAAATTTCAACCCTCTGCAAGATATCTACAGAGAGCTCACTCTTTTTGCTTCATACATGGATAGCAAGTAAAGAACGAAGAAAAAAAGATATTGCGAAGTGTAATGAAAATAGAAAAGGAAATGTTATGCCATTAATCATGCTCTGCTCTCCTAATCCTCAAATCCTTTGTAGTATTATACTCTCTCCGTCACACTCAATTGTTAACACATTTTTGTCACTTTCTGGCACGTATTTTAAGGTGAATTTTAAAAATAATTACATAACTTATTTTTAAAATTTTCTTTTTTTGTATAAAAATAGGATTGTTCTATTTTTATACAAAAAAAAGAAAATTTCAAAAATAAATTATGGAACAATCTTTAAAATCCATCTTAAAATACGTGCCAAACACCGCCGAAATGTAATGAAAATAGAAAAGGAAATGTTATGCCATTAATCATGCTCTGCTATCGTAATCCTCAGATCCTTTGTAGTATTATACTCCCTCCGTCCCATTCAATTGTTAACACTTTTTTGTCACTTTCTGGCACGCATTTTAAGGTGAATTTTAAGATTAGTTTCATAACTTATTTTTAAAATTTTCTTTTTTTGTATAAAAATAGGATTGTTCTATTTTTATACAAAAAAAGAAAATTTTAAAAATAAAATTATGCAACAATCCTTCAAATCCATTTTAAAACGCGTGCCAAACACCCTATTTTGAAATGTTAACAAATAGATGGGACGGAGGGAGTATCATTTTGGAAAGTATAATTTATGATTCTATATAATGCCTTCTTCTTATATTGCAAATCACTAGCTTATAGTCCGTGCAAAGCACAGGTTACTTTTAAATATTTTTGAAATTATATGATTAAATAAAATAGAGTATAATAATTTATTATAGATATAATTTAACTTTTTAATATTAATTAATAAAATTATTAGTAATAATAATAGGGATTCGAACATTGGATCTTTAGAAGAGAGATTTAAATATAGAATATTCTTTTTTATTAGATCTAACGACTATTATCTATTTACTAAATATCTAACGGTTACCTATTCTTTTAGATGGTTGAACCAAGTCTTATAGCCCGTGCAAAACACGGGTTACTTTTAAATACTTTTAAAATTATATGATTAAATAAAATAGAGTATAATAATTTATTAAAGATATAATTTTGGTTCAACCATTTAAAACAATAGTGATCATTAGATATTTAGTAAATAGATGATATCCATTAGATCTAATAATAAGGAATATTCTATATTTAAATCCCTATTTTAAAGATCCAAGGTTCGAATCCCGTCAACAATAAATTTACAATAGATTTTATATTATTAGTTCTAATCAATACATATCATTTATTAAATTAATGTTATTATTACTAATAATTTTATTAATTAATATTACAAAGTTAAATTATATTCATAATACATTATTATACTCTATTTCATTTATATTCATATACATTATTATACATTGTTATACTCTATTTCATAAGCCAAAAGAAGTATACCATGGATATTCTCAAAGAACACAAAATGCTCAATGCTAAGCCCTTACAACTGCCATTGGATTCACACATCAATCTTACTCCAGATTTAGGGGATCCTCTTCTTAATCCCACTATTTATCAACGTTTGATTGGGCAATTAATTTATCTCACAGTTACTGGGCCTGATATTTGCTTCACTGTGCAGTTGCTCTCTCACTACATGAATAAACCAACAACAGCACATTTGCAGGCTGCTTATAGACTACTTCGTTATCTTACAGGCACTGTGTCTCAAGGAATTCTGTTGGCTTCTCAATCAGCTGCACAGTTGACAGCTTACTGTGACAGTGATTGGGCCTCATGTCCAGTCTCTCGACGTTCAACCACAGGCTATTGTGTTTTCTTAGGCAGTTCTCCAGTCTCTTGGAAGTCAAAAAAACAACCTGTGGTTGCTCGATCCTCTGCTGAAGCAGAGTATAGGGCAATGGCCCTTACAACTTGTGAAGTTACCTGGTTAACAGCCTTACTTAAAGATCTTGGTCTGTCAAAGCTTCCTCCTACTGTGATTAATTGTGACAATCAAGCTGCATTGGCCATTTCTGCGAATCCGGTTCTACACGAACGTACGAAACATGTTGAGATAGATTGTCATTACGTTCGAGATCAGATTAAATAAGGCAACATTGCAACTGCTCATGTCACTTCTCAGAACCAAGTTGCAGATATCCTCACTAAGCATCTCTCAGTCAACCTACACAATTCTCATCTTCACAAGCTCACAGCATCGTCTAAGAACTCTTCTGCAGCTTGAGGGGAGTATAAAGGAAATGAGTATTTTCCTGTTTTCAAATAAAATAGTAATTTGTCTCTAGTGCTAGCATATCTGCCAGGTGGCAAGGTGGTTTGTTTGTTAGTATAACGTTGGACTTATTTGTCTGTTTGTGTGGTCTATATATGGCTACATTCTCCTTGATGTTAGGCAGAGCAATCATTGTAATTGATCATTCAGATCAGAATATTCACAGCTCTCATATTCATAAATAAAGACTCTATCTTTACATTCATTTCAAGCTTTATTTGTGCTTGTCATGTACATCATAAGATAGTTTATATAGGGATGTAATACCATAAAACGAAATAAAAACAAATTCTAATTAAAAATAAATAATAATTAAAAGAAGTGTGATCATGATACTTTAGGCGTGAACATACACAATCTCTCTCGCTTGAAGCCTGTTGTCATCTCGCGAGTCATGAACCTCGATTAACACTGAAAATCCTCCTACATCATTTAGTGCATGAGACCGTGAAGGTGTAGAACATAAAGGCAACCACGACTGCATGCAATCTCCCCACTCTATTTATCTTTATCCGTGACTGTACGGTCCTCTGTCAATCTATCATGACCAACTTAGAGAAGGCAACATAGAGAAGGCAACTCTACTCCCAAGTCCCAGTTG
Source organism: Kitagawia praeruptora (assembly GCA_037693485.1). Classification (NCBI taxonomy): domain Eukaryota; kingdom Viridiplantae; phylum Streptophyta; class Magnoliopsida; order Apiales; family Apiaceae; genus Kitagawia; species Kitagawia praeruptora. Next base: position 23,188,525 of record CM075347.1, read on the forward strand.
TACATTATTATTACTTTTAATAAATTATTATACTCTATTTTATTTAATCATATAATTTTAAAAGTATTTAAAAGTAGTCTGTGCTTTGTACGGGCTATAAGACTTGGTTCAACCATCTAAAAGAATAGGTAACCGTTAGATATTTATTAAATAGATGATAGTCGTTAGATCTAATAAAAATGAATAATCTATATTTAAATCTCTCTTCTAAAGATCCAATGTTCGAATCCCTATTATTATTACCAATAATTTTATTAATCAATATTAAAAAGTTAAATTATATCCATAATAAATTATTATACTCTATTTTATTTAATCATATAATTCAAAAATATTTAAAAGTAAACTGTGGCTAGTTATTATAAATTTTAATTTTAATATGTTATTGGAAGAATTCGAACCTAACATTTTTGTATATAAAGATTTTTACTATTAAATATAAATTAATATGTTGTTGGCGGGAATCGACTTTAAACCTTTGTATATAATCACTTTTAGTATTGTTGTATCTGACAGTTTTGATCTATTTGAGCCCGTGCAAAGCACGACTTACTTTTAAATATTTTTAAAATTATATGATTAAAAATAGAATAAAATAATTTATTATGGATATAATTTAACTTTGCAATATTAATTAATAAAATTATTAGTAATAATGATAGTTATTAAAATAAATGACATGTATTGTTTAAAACTAATAATATAAAATTTTAATGTAAATTTGTTGTTGACGGGATTCGAACCTTGGATATTTAGAAAAGAAATTTTAATATAGAATATTCCTTACTATTAGATCTAACGGTTATGATCTATTTGCTAAATATCTAACGATCACCATTCTTTTTAAGGCTTGGTTGAACTAAACAACCAAACTACCAATTATGCCCTAGTTTGCTTATTATATATTAGTATAGATATGTTGAACCCTTTCAAAATAATGTATCTATATATATTATAATACCAGGAGATCGGAAAGTCACCGGAAGCGTTTAAAATAATTTTCTTGAATTGTCATATTTTTTATTTTCTTATTAAAATTCTTTTCTTGCATTAAATAACTTTTAATCGCATCTTAATGACATTTTAATAATCATTAATTTTACTTATTAAATAAATAAATATATTAAATTTACTTCATCTTATTTATATAAAAGATTGACAACCTTTATTTGAGAATTATAATTGTTATTTCAATATAAAATATTAATTATATGTATAAAATTAAGATTATTTTATGTAAATTAATGACTTCAAATTATTCACATTGCTTCATTTTTTATTGTGTCAAAATGTTATACACATGTTGTTTTATTATATTGAGTCAAAATAAATTAATACTCTAATTATATAAATTCTTATACTTTTACTAACCATGTATATTATGAGAAGGTGAAGACCCTAAATAATCAAAAATAAATAGTAATGGCTCAAAATATTGAAAAGCGGAACAACAGTCCTTTTTACGGACTTTATGCGTCACGTTAAATCGTCTTCGTGTTACAAAGAATACGTTGTCTGGAATGGAGCAACAAGTAGACACGCTGTTTGTAGGCGTCCACTGAGCTGAAGATACGCCGTTGCCAAATGCGCATCTGTAGATACGCATTTGCCAGTGGCGTATCCTGCGACTTCTCCAAAATCGCAGATATGGTGATTTTCAGGCGATTTCGATCAAAACACGGAGCTCCGTTCGTTCGATTCCGTCGTCGATGTATGTTCTATACACCATTCGAAATATCATTCGACGATCTACAACCTTATACCTATTTCAAACCATTTGTTTCGCCTGATTTTAAACCCCCAAATCGAACCCTCTCTCCTCCCCTCAATTTTTTGACGAGTTTGTAGAAGCCCCTGCGGAGCCAAATTCTCATAAATCAGTTAGGCGAAACGAAGAGGAAGGTGCGTTGATTATTTTGGTATACTCAGAAGGGATGCAGGTGGCCGGAGAGAGACTAGAGAGGCGGAGAGTGTTCGGGAGAGGCGGGGAGATTGGGAGAGAGAAGAGAGAGATGCTACAGTTGTTGGGATGCGCAACACGTAGTAGAGTGTCTCGTAGGTAGTCAGGGTTTTATAGTAGCAGGAGATCGGAGAGGCTTTCACTCTGAAACTTCAAAATATTTTTCTTGATTTTTCACATTTTTGATTTTTTTATTAAAATAATTTCCTTGCATTTAATAGGATTATAATTAGTCATTAATTGTACCTATTAAACTTATATTAAATCCACTTTATTTTATACTTAAAACAAAATTTTAGCCAATAATTATTATAATTATCTATATAAAATATTTCAATTCTTATTATTTCTTCACTAGAACATTATAATTATTAGGAAAATGTTAACCACAGCCGTTAGGGCTATGGTTAAGATGTTATGTGGTAGTTTTTAATTGGCTCAAGGTTGTGCCCCACTTGCAAAAAAGTATGTGCCCCATGCATTTACATAAATCATCCAATAAAAATCCACCACATGACAAAAATTAATCCTTAAACATAGCCCTAAGGGCTGTTGTTAACAGGACCCTAATTATTATATTAATATAAAATATTAGTTATCAATATAAAAGTATAATTATTTCAAGGTAAAATGATAAAGTAAAATTATTTATATAGTCCATTTCTAATCCTTATTCAAAATAGCTGCAATTTTTTTAGCAATAATAAATAAACGATTTTAACTTTTCGATAAATTTGTAATTAGTGACCTTGAGAATCATGATAAGATAAGGAAGTATATAAATTTTTCAATTAACATCTACAATGTAAATACAAGTAACATTATATAATTTACTTTTACACATGAACAAATTACACATGAGATGTGACCAACTAGATTAAATTGAACCAATCCAACCCTTTTCTTTACTGAGTAAATCGATGAAAAAGTTAAATATTCGTTATTTCATTATATTATGTTAAAATAAATTAATATTCTAACTAAACACATTCTTATACTATTACTAATCAATTAATCATGCATTTATGTTATGAGACGGGCGTCGGCTTTGAATAAAGTTTTATTTAATATTTATAATTTTTATTATAAAAATTAAGTTGATATTGTAATTTGGCATGGGAAAAAATAAGAGGTCTTTATGGAGTTGAAGAAGTTGATAATATGTTAGAGGATCTTCATTTTGTTTAAATAATTAATTTTAAATGACTTAGTATTTATTTAGTATCCAATAATCTTTAAATTCATTTTTATTTGAGATAAAAAATAATTTCATGTACATGTTTATTATAAGATTTAATACAAAAGTATGAAAATATGCGAGTATCATTTTGAACATGTATCCATGAATTTAAATTTAATATTACATACAAAAAAGTTATTACAAATGCTCAAAAAAATTAATCAAATAAATTGATATAGGTGTCGGATCACTCTGAAAAATATGAAACATGATTTACAAAATGCATTTGAATTCTATTTTGTTTGTCCTACAACCAAATTTATCGACAAGTTAAGTCAATCACATTTCTTATCACATTTACATTATGCTTCTTTTTTCGTCATACAAACAAATTTATCAACAAACTAAGCAATCACATATTTCATAATGTCATCAACAACAAAAATATTTCAAAAATGTTACTTTTACTTATTCATTGTCAAACTTTACAAATGTTTATCAATATTTGATTTTAAGAACATTTTTTATGCAACAAAATAGACGTCATCAATATTTTCGAAAATATTATTATTAACATTTCAGAGTTTAACTGAAACATGTTTTCTTTCTACTATTTTTTTTCTCCATAATTCTTAAACATTCAAATTTAATTAGATTTTACACAAGTTTCAATTCATCATATCAACTTTTAAATAATAAAACTCAACAAACAATAATTTTATATATGCAATTTTTAAAAATATTTCCGTGCCGCACGTAGCGCGGCTTTGTTACCTAGTTATATTATAATATATTGGAGTTGATAAAATTTATTATGCCTTTCTACTCCAATAAAATTTATTGGAGTGGATTTTTTTCACAAAATTTCTACTCTTGCAAATTATTTACGGTATCATTTATAATTCATTTATATGCGTTGTAAGTGATTCGACTATTATATAGTATAGCATGCTGACATATTGATTTAGTAGAGAAGAGTTAATGAGGTAGGCAATGGGAATTATTTTTTATAGAGGGCTTGAATATGCTATAAAAAAATTCAACACTCTTCGAGATATCTACAGAGAACTCACTCTTTTTGTCCCATACACGGATAGCAACTCAAGAACCAAGAAAAAAAGATACTACCGAGTATAATGAAAATAGGAAAAAAAAATGTTATGCCATTAATCATGCTCTGCTCATAATGCTCACATCCTTTGTAGTATTATACTCCCTCCGTCCTATATTAATTTTCCCATTTTCTTTTTAAGGTAATTCAAATAACTTTTTCTGTTTCTATTTTAAGCCATAAAAATAATATTTACTTACCTACTATTCTACACACTACTCCTTAAAAATAATATTTAATACTCACTATTTCACCCACTTATAACATCCAAGCCCATAACCGAATGTATACCTGACCCAACAACCCACCACAGATCAGTCCAAAAATGCTAGCAAATTGGTACACATTAGTTATTGACTTGTATCTATAAAGGCCCCAAACACTCTTATTCTAATCGATGTGGGATGTTACAAACACCCCCTCTTATTGGATCGACGTCCTCGTCGAGCACACACACAAACTAACTAAATCCGGGCAGTGCCTCTGCACTTCCGGCCGGACAGAGCTCTGATACCATTTATAACATCCAAGCCCATAACCGAATGTATACCGGACCCAACAACCCACCACAGATCAGTCCAAAAATGCTAGCAAATTGGTACACATTAGTTATTGACTTGTATCTATAAAGGCCCCAAACACTCTTATTCTAATCGATGTGGGATGTTACACCACTAATCATTACAAATAATATTCAATACCACTACTCCACCCACTAATCATTAAAAATAATATTCAATACACACTACTCCACCTACTCATCATTACAAATAATATTCAATACCCACTATTACACCAACTACTACTTAAAAACAATATTCAATACTCATCATCTCATAAAAAACAATATTTAATGTTAGATTCCCTTCACCCACTCTACGTGTCATGCTGTCATGGCTTTGCTTAGGAGGGAGTACAGAAAAGCCTAAAAACCTGTGTCATTCATGAAATGAGAAAAGAAAATAGAGACAGAGGAAGTATCATTCTGGAAAGTACAATTTGTGATTCTATATACTGCCTTCTTCTTATCTTACAAACAGGACCTCACTTTTTAGATAATCTAACCAAGATATTGACAGACATTTAATAGGAGTATAATAAAAAAGGAGTTACAGCCAGTGTTCCAGAAATCGTTAGGTGGCCCAGGACGGTCGGGGTATCGCCTAGCGCCTAATCGGGTAGGCGGGGATTAATCGGAGCATTAATCGGATATTATAATAATATTTAATATATTAGTCTAATTTACAATTAAACATATCATTTTAAATAAATTAAAAGGATTAATCGGATTTCAAAAATCGAATCGGTTGATTACCTTCCAGAAGATTAATCGGGGATTAATCGGCTGAATCGGGGATTTTTAGAACAGAGGTTACAGCCTTAAGCTAATTTGCAAAATTGCTTGTATGTTGATTTATTTAGTACACGAAAGATTTTAATGAATATTTAATATTACTGATATATTGAGTTTTATAAGAACTTTCACTTGTAAAATACAGCATGAATTTCGACCAACACCTTGAACGGACGGGAAAAGGAGATGACAAATTGGGTGTGTATGTAACTAACTAACTATATGCAAGATTGCACATGAAGCGTCAAACTGGCCGAAGTTGTTAATTAAGAGACAAGAAGATGTGACAAACATGTTTTCTAAGGACAAAACTGTAATTTCATTTCCAATAAATTATTTCACAGAATCCCATTATTGTACTATTAATAATATAAATTTATTGGTAGCCAGTATCTAGGTTTTAAACTATTACTTGTAAATAAGATATTGATATTTAAAAGTAGACCTATAAGAGTAAGTCCAATAGCCTCCTTGTGTTTTTCTTATAAATATTATAAAAAATTAGACTATTAGTGATTTAGGATATTACTCCCTCCGGTCCATTATATAATACATTTAACTTTTTTGCACGTAACTTTAGGTACTTTGACTACATAGCTAAAATAATTATTTTTTAATTTTTCTTTTTTTGAATAAAAATATAATATTTTAATTTTTATTTAGAAAAAAAAAATTAAAAAATAATAATTTTAACTATGTATTCAAAGCACCCAAAGTTACGTGCAGAAAAGTCAAATGCCTTATATAATGGACCGGAGGGAGTATAAGGTACTAGCCGATAACCCATGCGAAGCACGGGCATAGATTGAACACGAGTCAGATTAAAAAAATTAATATTAATACACTATTTAATTATGTAGTTATAAAGAATCGAATCTGAGATAAAGTTAAAAAAATTAAAGTAAATAAATCTTTATGATTATGTCAGGAATTGAACCCCTTATAGGAAATCGAACACGCGATGAAATTAAAGAATAAATTAAATAATAAATCTTGTATAATTATGTAGTTGGAAAGAATCGAACCCCGGGTTAAGTTATAACCGTCAAACCCCTTAATCGAATCCCTTATAGAAAATCGATCATGGGGTGAAATTAAATTAAATAATAAATCTTGTATAATTATGTAGTTGGAAGGGATCGAACCCCGAGTTAAGTGATAACCAAATTTGATACTTTTGGTACTTTGGTACTATTATGTACCATTAAAACATGGTTTTGCACATTAATATAGAGTATAGATGCCAACTCCAACAAGTTTCCTTATAATGGTTAAATAATAAATGAAAGAAGGAAGCAAGAACAAAAAAAAGAAGGAAACAATTAAAAAAAGGAGGGAAAATAATATTTTATTGATAAAAGTGAAATAAGGGATCCCTTAAAGATAAGGGATGACATGATGCTCTTAACTTTTAAAGGAAAAGTTAAGAGGCTGTTGGAGCACTAATTTAGACATATTTATAATATGTTCTTGATGTAATTTCCGGAAACTAACAAGTGGAGTTTGTTCCTTGTAATGAGGACTTAAACTTTCATGTTTAGATCTAAGACATTTTCTTAGTGGAATCCATAAATAAATTGAGTTGAAAGAAGAATTAGATATTGATTTATTTTAACAAGTTTCAGATTTATATGTTACAACAGTACTGGAAATTGGATCAGTATTTGGATTAAATCCTGATGGAAATTTGGATCAGTACTTGGAGTAAAATCCTGATGGACTTGGTCAGACATCAGATACTGATGGGCTAAATCCTGATGGATATCAGTTCTTGACAAGCACTGAATCCTGATCCTAATGGACTCTAAATCCTGATATTACTGATGACCAAATCCTGATGCTTATGTAACTGAAAATAAATCCTGATGCAGTTAATGAAATTAAATCAGAATATTTACTTTCCTTTTATGGAGTATCAATTACGTTTATTTTTGGTATTATATATACAATACTGAAGAAAATAAACGTTAAGGGGAATTGTAGAGATACATCCTAAGGATAGAAACACGATTCATTTTCTTCTTCCTCTGTTCTCTCACGATACATATAGGAGAAATACATAGTTCTTAGGTGAACTGAGGTGTTGGTCGCTGTTGATCACTGGTGTATTTGTGAACCCTTTGATCGGTGCTGTTTTATCCTGGAAGTGATATTGCTGCAACCCAATCACAACGTAAGTGGGGCATTATTCTCTTCAAGAACAGCCAAGTCTTCTCGAAGGGCTTGGTGACTCAGCTGTTCTTTCTCTCTTGTTGTCTTGGCTTAAGCTACTGTGAGAGATGAGTGTTCTTACTTTTCTTGTTAATTACAGTTACTGATTACGTTCTTGTTTATGCCTTCCTGATTTGTTTTGTTAATTGGATATTGCCTGTTCTTGTTTTAATATATATATATATATATATATATATATATATATATATCACTGCCTCATTGTTGCGTTGTTTAGTGTAATACACCCAACAATCTTGAAGAGAATAATTTGTGTTATATATTGTTAATTAACAAGATGGTTAACGAAACTGAAACTCCTGTTGTTGAGACTAGCTCTGGGTCTGGTGTTACTGTACCCAACATTGATTGGACTACGTACCGTTTCCCACAACCTATCGATTTGTCAGGTATGCCTGATAAATTCGGTGGGGGTGTTGGTTTTTCTCGTTGGCAGAAAAAGATGAAACTGTGGTTAACGGTAAAGGGTCTATGTATGAGAAACCAGTTGTGGTTAAGGAGAAAGCCAAAACTGTTAAGGCTTATACCATGTGGGAGGAAAAGGATGGGGTGGCTAGGGCTGCAATTCTGGCAGCTTTAGCGAACACTCTATTCGATGTTTATTCATCTGACTCCTACACTGCTAAGCTCTTATGGGAGAAGCTTGACCAGACACATAATACTGACTCGCAAGGGTTGGAAAAGTATTCTGTGGCTAGGTTCCTTGATTTCAAACTGGTGGATACTAAATCCATGACTGAGTAGGTGCATGAGTTTGAGATGTTGGTGCATGCTTTGAAGGAGTCTGGTATGGACCTTCCTGAAAAGTTTCAAGTTATGTCTGTGATTGAAAAGCTCCCTAAGTCTTGGGAAGAGTTTGCACTCTCCCTGAAAAGACAGAAAGGAGAGATCACTTGGACAAACCTGATGTTGGACATCTCTGTGCAGGAGCAACACAAGTCCAAGCAAGGACATGTGATGCCTACTGAACATGCTGGGAGTTCGAAGGTGAATGTAGTGACTTTAGGACTGATAAGTGGAGTTTATATCCACTTGGAGCGTTCCATATCGGCTTAAATTGATTGTTTTGGACTCAAGTTTGTTATAGTTTTGATGTGTTTTGTGTAGATGTGCAGGCTTGCAAGATTGTCGATTAAGGTGATGCTTCTGTAGTGTTTTGAGGATTAATTAATTGAAATTCGGATTTTCTGGGACGGTTGCGCAGTCTACACTGTTTTGGTCATATTTGGAGTTCTATAAGTCCGTTTTCAGCGATCTTACTGCCCACGCGAAGCTTGCGAAATTTTCTACAACATGGGACAGGTGTTGCACGAGCAGGTTGCGCGTGGTGGGCGCAGCCGGCGCGACAAACAGACTGATGGGCGCAGGTTGCACGCGCGAGGTGCTAAAAAATTACAGTTTTTACTATTTTGGCCATATCTTGAGTTCTACAACTCCGTTTGAGGCCCGTAAGCAGTCCACGCGAAGATAACGGAATTCTATATCATTCTAAAGTTGTCCAGTGGTCCAAATACAACTGGAACGGTCCAGAAATACTGAAGAAAATTCAGCTACGAATTTTCCTTAAAAACAGAATCAGTTTAGGAAACGTATTTTGCAGAAATTCTATTATAATTCTGTTTTGGTATTTTCTTGCTGGGCAAGACTTCTAGAGCCTATATAAACACATCCAACCTTTGTAATTTGTATCATTAGGAGATAACTATTACATATCAATTACTTAGATTTATTTGTATCTTTTCATACTTTATTTTTATCATGGTTTCATCAGATCCCATGATGACGAGAGGTTCAATTATGAACTAATCGTTGTCATGGGATTCTAACGGATTTATTTATGGAGCTTTAGTATCTTGATGCTTTAAAGATCTGTGTGTGATGTATATTTGATATCCTCGTATGGTTATGCGTACTTGATAGATGCGTCATGAACATCTAATTTGTTAATCTCTTGTGAAGTGAAAGTGGATCTTGAGATTTAGAACTTGCCATGCTAGCATAGGTTCATGATTGTTTATCAACATGATTCGTGGTGTGAGATGAAAATACTTATATTGCCCTATGTGATCTTTATGGATAACTTGTTCTTCAACCGTTATGTTTTCAAATTCTATAGATATATAGGGTCTAAGCATAATTGGTGTCTATTCATCTTCTATCTCTTTTGTGGATGTATGTTTAGTTTGGTATACGTATGTTGACAGGTAGCGTGTACTTGTTTCGTGTTATCCGATCAGATATCATAACCATTGCATATAGTGATCAAAGGCGTCAGATCTAAGCAAAGTATTTAATGAAGTTAGGATTCCATGGTTTATCTTGCAGAAGTAATCCGATTTAAATTCTCATCAGTTAATTAGTTAATTAATTCTTAGTTGTTAGTTTGCTTTTTAGTTAATCAAAACCCAATCTTGTTAATTGTCTTAGCAGTGAATAAAAACCATACATTGTTGCATAGGTGCATCTACTGAATTGAAACCATAACCAGATCTCTGTGTGAACGAACTCAACTTATATCTATATTACTTGTGACCACGTACGCTTGCGTGATTTTGTGTAAACAAGTTTTTGGCGCCGCTGCCGGGGATCATCGGTGTTTTATTTTTGGTTTATGTGCTTGTCAATAGTGGTCGTTAGCGTTCACTGAATCGGATTTCTTTTTCTCATCTATTCTTGTAGTTTGTTGGTGTTTCAGGTACTTGTCAGAGAGTGTTGACGTTGAAGATGGATTTTATAACTTACTATGGAGTTCAGCAGGTGGCTAGTGTTTGTGAGCTATGTGCGGGCACACATGAGACGTATCAGTGCTGGAGCAACCAAAGTGGTATTCAACAGCCTCAACCATGTGAGTGGTGTTTGGGCGTTCATGATCCCTCACAATATTGTTACTACGAAGGAGTTGATCCATATGTCACTTATGAGGAACAACCATATTTTCAATACCATCCTCAACAGTACCAGCAAGATGTTCTAGATATGTCATATGTCTTTGGTAGTGAAGAGTTTCAACATCAGCAACCTATTCCTACTTTTCAGTCGGATGGGGTTGATGATTTGAAGGAGATTAGGAAGGAGATTTGGATGCTTGTAGAGAATCATGAGAAGTCTATCAAAATCTATGGGGACACTTGTTGCTCAAGTTTTGAGTGCCTTGGAACAAGAGAATCAACAATTCATATTAGAGGCAATTCCAGAGAGTAACGGTGACTTGGAGCAAGGTACTGCATGCTTAATTGAGGAAGACAAATTCCAAGGTGAGGTGAGCGTTCACAAGCCATGTGAGGAATTTGATCATGTTAGGATGGTGGATGATTTGGAAAGGGCACTATTTGGGATAGACACTGATGAGCTGCACAAATTTCAAGAATTGGTATGTGCGTACCAAGAGGCTGATGAACATGGGAAAGATGCAGGTCTTCTACTTGTCCCAGAGTTTAAAGATGGAGGTAGCGCATTAGAGCCAATGGAGGAAGTTCTCTTTGAGGAACCAAAGGCTTCAGCAACTTACATTTACCCTCCTCCAATATATTCAAGCGAAGCCCGCGAATGTGTGTTGTTCTACAAATTGACAGATTTTGGTTCAACAGATAAAGGCATTGGAAGAGGACATAGTTGTCATACGAATAGGCCAAGCAAGGAGAAGGAGCAGAAAGTGTGCTATCGTGCTGATGATGAAATCTCGCGAAGAGAGGACCAGGCAAACAATTATCATCCTTAATGGAGACTTGGAAGTAATGTCAAGCTATTGACGTTAAAGAAGCGCTTCGTGGGAGGCAACCCATGCCATTAGTGTAGAAAGAGAGGGGAAAAAAAGAGTGTTGTGAAGGGAAAAAAAAGTGTTGTGGGAAAAAAAAAATTGTATGGGAAAAAAAATGAGTGTAGTGAAAAAAAAAAAATTAGTGTTTCTCCAAGAAAAAAGAATGAACAGTCCGAGCAGGCTGCGCCCCAGTAACGCAACCTGCGCCTGCGTTACTGCATTAGCCGCAGTCTGCCCCCCAGTCGCGCAATCTGCGCTTGCGTTACGAGTAGTCATTTTCCACTAACACAGGTTGGACCTGCGTGTCTGACCCGTTCCGCGCCTTATGCCCTGAAACGCAGCTGGATGATGCGTTACACCTGTTCCAGATTTGTTTTCTTCCGAAATTCAGTGTTTTTGCCTCTAAATTCAACCCCAAATTCAATCCTAACTCAAATTTTTTCAATTCCTAATTCCTATATCTATCCTACATCAAATCCTAGCCTCTCCAAATCTCTCCTACACCTAATATTTTTTTTTATCCAACCTATCCATTATCTTATATATATACACACACCTAGACATACAAATCCAATTCCTCTTCTATTTTATTTAAATCTCCAAAAATTCAATTCTAAAGAGGAATTAATTGCAAGTTCACCTCTCCAATTCGTAGTGAGTTTATTTCTTCTCTAAAATTTTATTTTATTACGAATTTGTGTTCTTGGGATTTTGTATTATTCTTAGAATTTGGGCTATCTTTGGTGTGATATTGCTTGGTGATTATTGGTGGAGCTTCTTGTGAGTTGGGTATTGATTTTTATGGCTTCGAAGCTTGGGAGAGGTGATGCTAATTGCTACAAAAAGGGGATTTTTTGCCGAACAAGCATGTTTGAGTTGCGATGGGGAAGGATATGTAAGGCGCCTTGTAGGTATGTTTTCTGCTATCCCTCGTATTTACTTCCAGTCAATGCGGACATTGAATATTCTAAGTTTGGGGGTGGTTTGAGGGATTAGTAGTTGTTGTTGTATTATGTGTTCATGTAGGATTTCATGCTTTGCATATTAGTAATAGTAAATTATGCATTTATGTTCGTGTTATCTACGTTTGTTTCATATAGGACATTCTGTTTTTATGTTCATATATCATGTGAGTTCATAATAGATTGCATTTGCACCCATGCTTGATAGGAATTTTGTGTTGTTGACGCTTTTGATTGAGAAGTGATATGCTTTTTTTTCTTGTGCACAAACATACACTAGTAAGTTGAAGCTAGTAGACTTATTGAATGTTGTAAGTAATTAGAAGGACATGAATATGTGCAAGATGATTTAGTTTGCATGCTTTGAATACAAGTAGGTGCATTAGAGAGATTTTTTTTGCTTGGGATTGAGTATGTTTTGCCACCAAGTGAGCTTTTGAGCCTATTGCATATATTTGTTGCAATTTATCTGTTTGCTTGAGTGTCCACGGATTGTTTGCATTGCTAGCAGTTGTTTGAGGTCTTTCTTGAAACGCATGACATTAATTGACGATTAAAATGATAAAGGCAATAGGAATAACCGCATATTTTCCCATATTACCATACCATGTTTACATGATCAATTAGTTAACCCGTTGAGCTTAATCCTATTTTTTCGGTGACATACCATATTACTTGCCTAGACCTTTTTCTTGTATTGGCCTTACATTATTTTGAACCCACATTGTCAAAGGCTAGTAGAGTGCTTAAGGGAGTAATAAGGTGTGCAAGGAGGGGTTTATTGTTGGTCTTACTTTTGGGGGAAATTTTGAAAATTGGGTTTGTTTACTTGATAGTCGGCATGTGTAATAAAATTGTTGGATCATTGTTATTGTTTATATTATTGTTTTTGTTATATTTAGCTCTCGAAAAAAAAAAGAAAAAAAAAAGAAAGAAAAAAAACTGAGAAACAAAACAAAAACTTTTATGAGAGCATATTTGTGTTTGTGGTGATCCTATTTAAGTCGACTTGTCGAGTGTTTTTGTTGGAAGAATAATAGATTATGTAGGGGGAAATAGGGTGTTGTGTATGATTTATTATGGTACTTACTAGCTTTTGACACTTCACCTGATTTGGCTTATTTGACATACCTTGTCCCTAGCCCCGTTACAACCCAAATAAAGACCTTTTGATTATCGTCATTGATGTATGTTGTGTTAAGAGTTAGATTGATACCAAATGTCAAGCATGCTTATGATTTTGTTGGAATTGAGTGATACACTTACCCTTGTTCTTGAGAGAGTATTCTTTTGTGAGTGGATTGTGAGTGTTTACTTGTTTTTGCGTATGAGATCCCGAGTTTTGTCTCAAAGATGTACTCTTGTAGGCTTAGCATGTTTACTAACTTATTCTTACATTTGACATGGACTTGTGAGAACTTATGCATGTTCATTGAGTAGACTATGTGAATACTTGCACTTTCGACACCAAGACATTGCAGGACAGAAAAGAAAGTCTGTCACTAAGAAGGAAAACACTAAGTCTAAGGACAAGAACAAGGCTAAGAAACCAAGGGCAAACAAACCATGTTGGTCTTGTGGACAGGTTGGTCATTGGAGCAAGGACTGTCCTGTAAAGAAAACTAAGAAACCTGTTGTGGGAGCACAAGCTAACACTGTGCTTGGTACCACTGGTGGGCCTACGGTTAACATGGTTGTTGGTGAGGCTGTTGCTTCTGAAACTGACAACGGGTATGTGATTTACAACCCTGTACTTCTTTCCACTCGTTCGTCTCATGAATGGTTGATTGATAATGGAGCTAATGTACATATTTGTACTGATATTACTCTGTTTGTATCTTATCAACAGACTCATGGAATGACGGTGACGATGGGGAATGCTAGTGCAACTCAAGTACTTGGAATAGGAAACGTGGACCTAAAGTTCGCTTCTGGGCGTGTTCTATCCCTCCCTAGAGTGCATCATGTTCCTGATATTCGTAGAAATATAATAAGTGGAAGTTGTTTAGTTAAGAATGGTTTTGAAGTTTCTTTGAAATGTAATAAAGTAGTTATTACAAATACTGGTGTATTCTTTGGCAAAGGTTACTTGTCAGATGGATTATTTTTAATAAATGTTGAGCCTGTTTTGGGCAGTTTTATTAATAATAATGTTGTTCCTTCTGTTAATTGTGTTGAATCATCTGATTTGTGGCACGCACGTCTTGGTTCTTGAATTTTGGTGCTCTAAAGAATATGATGAACTTAGAGTTGATTCCAAAACATGCCATTGATAAGAATTCTAAATGTCAAGTATGTGTGACTGCTAAACAAACTAGGAAACCCTTTCATAATGTGGTTAGGGATTCGAATGTGTTAGATTTAGTGCACACTGACATATGTGAATTTGGTAGTGTTTTGAATAAGGAACATAATAGGTATTTCATTACTTTTATAGATGATTGTAGTAGATATTGTTATGTTTATTTGCTTAAACATAAAGATGAAGCACTAGATAAATTCATTATGTTCAAAACTGAAGCTGAAACACAAATTGGTAAAGTACTTAAATGTTTGAGATCAGATAGAGGTGGTGAGTATACGAGTAACTCATTTAATGAATTTTGCAAGAGCAATGGTATAGTTCATGAGGTAATTCCACCATACACACCTGAGTCTAATGGGGTGGCAGAACGAAAGAACAGAACCTTTAAGGATATGATCAATAGTATGCTGATTAATTCTGGGTTGCCTAAGTACATGTGGGGAGAAGCTCTGAATACGGCTTGCCATATTCTGAATAGAGTTCCTCTGAAACACATGGACAAGACACCTTATGAATTATGGACAGAGAAAAGGACTAGTTTAAAATATCTTTGTGTGTGGGGGTGCCTTGCAAAGGTACTTGTCCCTGAACACAAGAGAAAGAAACTAGGGCCGAAAACTGTTGATTGCATCTTTCTGGGCTATAGGGAAACCACTACAGCTATGAGATTTTTAGTGTTAAAATCTGACATAGATGGAATAGTGGCTAATTCCATAGTTGAATTTCGTGATGCAACATTCTTTGAGAATGTGTTCCCTATGAAGACTGGTATACCTCAGGGTATTCCTGATGATGATCCCACTCACACATCAAGGTCCATTCCTGATCATGTGGAAAGGATGACAAATGTGGGGGCAGATCCCGTTAGTAGTTCTACTCCTGATGAAGTAGAGGAACCTAGAAGGAGTAAGCGTGCTAAGGTAGTCAAGGATTTTGGAAGTGATTTTATCACTTACAATATCGAGGATGAACCTTTAACTTTTCAACAGGCCATGGATTCTTCAGAATCTAGGTACTGGAAAGGTGCTGTCAAAAGTAAAATTGACTCTATTATTTCTAATGGAACATGGGAGTTGGTTGATCTACCTCCTGGGTGTTCTACTATAGGATGTAAATGGGTCTTCAAAAGGAAGATGAACCCTGATGGCTCAATAGATAAGTATAAGGCTAGGCTGGTAGCTAAGGGCTTTAAGCAAAAGAAAGGCATTGATTACTTTGACACATACTCTCCAGTTGCTAGAATGACAACAATCCGAATGCTTATAGCATTGGCTTCTGTACATGGTCTTATCATCCATCAAATGGATGTAAAGACAGCTTTTCTTCATGGTGAACTTGAAGAAGAGATTTATATGGATCAGCCTGAGGGATTTGTTGCCTCTGGTAATGAAAGGAAAGTATGTAAGTTAATCAAGTCTATATATGGCTTAAAACAAGCTCCTAGAGACTGGCATAAAAAGTTTGATGAAACTGTTTTAGAATCAGAATTTGTAGTTAATGAAAGTGACAATTGTGTCTATTACATGGTTAAAGGAAATGAATGTATTATTGTGTGCCTGTATGTGGATGATATTTTGTTGTTTGGAACCAATATTGAGATTATTAACGAGACAAAAAGTTTCTTGAAAAGGCATTCTGAAATGAAGGATATGGGAGAGGCTAGTGTGATTCTTGGTATCAAGTTGACTCAGTCAACTGATGGAATAACCTTGTCACAATCTCATTATATAGAGAAATCTATACTTGAGAAGTATGGTTATTCAAATTGTAGAATTGCAAGCACTCCATATGATCCTAAAATTGCCCTTGTCAAGAATAGTTCAGGAGTTCCTGTGTCTTAGTTAAGGTATTCTCAGATTATTGGGAGTTTGCAGTATCTTGCTAA
The DNA here is from genome assembly GCA_037693485.1 of Kitagawia praeruptora. Classification (NCBI taxonomy): domain Eukaryota; kingdom Viridiplantae; phylum Streptophyta; class Magnoliopsida; order Apiales; family Apiaceae; genus Kitagawia; species Kitagawia praeruptora. The sequence goes on from CM075347.1 coordinate 23,205,268, forward strand.
TAGTACTAGGCCGGATATTTCATATTCAGTGTCTAAGTTAGCAAGATATACAAGCTGTCCAAACAAGACCCATTGGGATGCTCTTGATAGAGTGCTTAGATATCTCAAAGGCACCATATATCTTGGTTTACATTACAGGAGGTTTCCTGGAGTGCTAGAGGGATATAGTGATGCAAGTTGGATAGCTAAGAAGTCTGGTTCCAATGGAGTGACTGGATACCTGTTTACCCTAGCGGGTGGAGCAGTGTCTTGGAAGTCTTCTAGACAGACTATTATAACTCGGTCTACCTTTGAGGATGAGTTGTGTGCATTAGATGCCACGGGGACTGAGGCTGAATGATTACATGGACTTATGTCAATGTTACCTGTAGTAAGTCGTCCACTTCCTGCTTTTGCTGTTCATTGTGATAGCCGTACAACTATCGACAAGATAAACAGCAAGAAGTATAATGTGAAAACAAAGAGACATATCCAAGTTAGACTAAAGTCTATAGGGGGTCTAATGTCTGACAGGATCATAGCTGTTGAGTTTATTGGAACTCAAGAAAACCTAGCTGATCCTTTGACTAAAGGGCTTGAGCATGCTGTAGTCCTTAAGTCTAGGTTGGGGATGGGACTGATAGCCCATAATGATTCATCTACAGCGTGAACCCAATACAAATGAGAGGAGATCCCTCGAAAGTGTATCCAATGTGGTAGTAACAAGTTGTAAGGGTGAATTGGTTGTACCTTAACTACATAGATTGATACTCATGTATCTGGAGTCTATCCCCTGTAAACCTAAAAGGTACTGTAACTGCCAGAATAGCAAAAGTTATTTGAACTCTGAATGGGGTCAAGTCATTTGAAGAGATGCTAGCAGTACATCTCTGGAGATGCCCAGCTAAGCGAATGTAATTGTGTGGTCGCAATTAGAGGAAAGGGCTATTCCTTGAAGCATTCGACGAACAGGATCGAGACATGACCATTAACGTCTCAAAACCATAGATTAGCACCATAGCCTTTGACTTGTCGTCGTCTATGGAGTGTGGTTACAACAAACGGATAAAGATTCAAGGTGAAACATTCCATCTGAATCCGGTAGCCATCGAAGTAAAGGACTTAGGAGGGTTCAAACCAGGAAGGGTACCTACTCTGAAAAAACAAGTCATGATGAGAATCGATATGCATTTTATGTATGGATTCATGGGGGATTGTTAGAAAATGGAAAGTTTGAGACATATTTAGAATATGTTCTTGATGTAATTTCCGGAAACTAAAACAAGTGGAGTTTGTTCCTTGTAATGAGGACTTAAACTTTCATGTTTGGATCTAAGACATTTTCTTAGTGGAATCCATAAATAAATTGAGTTGAAAGAAGAATTAGATATTGATTTATTTTAACAAGTTTCAGATTTATATGTTACAACAGTACTGGAAATTGGATCAGTATTTGGATTAAATCCTGATGGAAATTTGGATCAGTACTTGGAGTAAAATCCTGATAGACTTGGTCAGACATCAGATACTGATGGGCTAAATCCTGATGGATATCAGTTCCTGACAAGCACTGAATCCTGATCCTAATGGACTCTAAATCCTGATATTACTGATGACCAAATCCTGATGCTTATGTAACTGAAAATAAATCCTGATGCAGTTAATGAAATTAAATCAGAATATTTACTTTCCTTTTATGGAGTATCAATTACGTTTATTTTTGGTATTATATATACAATACTGAAGAAAATAAACGTTAAGGGGAATTGTAGAGATACATCCTAAAGATAGAAACACGATTCGTTTTCTTCTTCCTCTGTTCTCTCACGATACATATAGGAGAAATACATAGTTCTTAGGTGAACTGAGGTGTTGGTCGCTGTTGATCACTGGTGTATTTGTGAACCCTTTGATCGGTGCTGTTTTATCCTGGAAGTGATATTGCTGCAACCCAATCACAACGTAAGTGGGGCAATATTCTCTTCAAGAAAAGCCAAGTCTTCTCGAAGGGCTTGGTGACTCAGCTGTTCTTTCTCTCTTGTTATCTTGGCTTAAGCTACTATGAGAGATAAGTGTTCTTACTTTTCTTGTTAATTACAGTTACTGATTAAGTTCTTGTTTATGCCTTCGTGATTTGTTTTGTTAATTGGATATTGCCTGTTCTTGTTTTAATATATATATATATATATATATATATATATATATATATATATATATATATATATATATATATATATATATATATCACTGCCTCATTAGAAAGAGTATTTATCTACACATACTAATATTGGTAGGTAAAATAAAATGTGGACCCCACTTTTCCAAATCAACAAAAATTAATCATCAGATGAGTCATCAGCTGACATGTCACAAATGTACTTGACCCGGATGATTCCATGTGTCAAAAAACCATTAGTCCACGTGGCTCTCCACAAGTGAACCATGTGGCACCTTGGGAGTTATTCACATGGCATTAAAAGAGTGGTTTGCATTGATGATAAAAATGTTTAATTTGGCTTCTCCGTATTAGAAAGATATAAATTATTTTTCTTTCGATAAAAATAAAATACAGAAATCATAGAATGCACAAACTAAAATAAAAGTAATAATTGATTTATTAATAAAATCATGCAAGTTTACAAAACAAAATTTATAGATTTACAACGAAAGCTATACAAATCAATCTTTACATTCTATTAACCACTATCATTCATGAACTGCAATGAGTAACTACGTCTTCACATCTTCTTGATATGTTATTCCAGATAACTTGAGGAACCTTGAGCGTTCTAAATATCCAGAGCTTCCATCATGATTCCTGTAAGGATATCAAAATTAAAGTTCACTAACCATTATTTCTTGAATGGTAGATACAAGAAAAAAAAAATTGCAAAATGAAAGAACACCTTTAAGTTAATCGATCAAGTAGTTTACAATGAAAAAAATGCATGCACACCATCAATATTTAATAAATCAGAGTAGCTTTTCTTATCGGCAAAATGACATAATTTCTTGATGCACTCATTTTAGAGTTATTTTCGGAGGTATAAATTAGCACTCAAGACCAGCATAATGACACCATTGTAAACTGAGAAGCTCTCTAAGATATTTATGTTGTACAATAGTCAATTCTGAAAATTAACAAATACTATATGTCACACACAAGACACACATGATAATCAAATAAATAGAAATGTTATCTCTATGTAGTTGTCAGTATGTATCTATATTATAAAAAAATTATAGATGCAACAATACATTACCTGTTAAGGAACTAAATGAATCAAGAATACCTGGTCAGAGAGAGGTTTGAGATCCACCTTTGCAGGAAACAGAGACTACTCGGATGATCATATAAGTCTAGATATATACACTTTCTAATTCATCAAAACAACCCACGTTTGTTACTTGAAATCGTGCCATGCATTATGTGCATTTGCCAGTTATCTTCACTCCGTCACTCATTTTTTATACTACATTGTGTGAATAATTTTTTTTTTTTTTAAAAAGAAATTTTTGTATAAATATGAAATATTAGCTTTATTGTTTTGTTATATCATTTTTGTATAAATTTAAAAGCATTTTCTTAACTAAAAAATATTACACAACTATTATGTACAAAATAGTGGCCAGATTTTCAATTTTGCAAAATGGTGGCCAGACTTGCCTTTTTCCTTTAAAAAAGGTGGCTACAGGCGATTTTCAGCTTTTTGGCAGGGGTAAAATTGAAAAAAAATGCTATAGATCCCAAAAATTGTCCACAAAAATTCCCAAATTAATATGTGTCACCAAATGATTGGTTATATTCGTAATAATAATAATAATGCCCCCAAGTATGCACATCAATTCACTAAAAAATTCACAAATATGAGTTGTCAAGATTTAATTAGTCAATTTGTGTGCATGCATGGAGGGGGCATTATTATTATTATTACGAACAAAACCAATCATATGGTGACACATATTAATTTGGGGATTTTTTGGATAATTTTTGAGATTTTTAGCATTATTTTTTAGTAAAATAACATATTTCCCATTTTACCCCTGCTAAATAAGCTGAAAATCATCTCCAGCCACTTTTTTGAAAGGAAAAAGGCACGTCTGGCCATCATTTTGCAAAATTGAAAATCTGGCCACTTTTTTGAAAATGAGTGTAAAATCTGGCCACTATTTTGCAATTAACTCAATTTCTAATAATTATATATATTAATTTTTGTTACAAATTTGGTGCCATTTTAATATTTATTAAAATGTACGTGTTTGCATTATATGAAATATAAATTATTAATTTATATTGAATCATGTTAGCTCTATGTGTTTAGTTGTATACGTAAGCATGTCATGTCTAATTAATTTTGTGATCTTTATTCTAGTTTGTTTTTATTTATTTTTTCAAATTTTATTTTTTTTACATAGAAATGTATACGGCAAATTCTTCAAGTACTAATAAATAATTAGCTAACTACTAAATAAAATTATCTTTTTATAACACTTTATATATAGCTGTAGATTATAAAAAAAGTTATTTTTATTTAAAATTAGAGGATATTTGATTCAGTAGAAAATTGTATTATTGTTTCATGCTTTATTGTAAATAATTATTGTTATGTATAAATGAGTTTTTAATATTGAGCACATAAAATAAGTGAACTCGTGTACACAAGTATGAAAAAATAAGTGAAAGCATTAATAAGATGAAAGAAGTGACACGTAATGTGCCACTTCATGGGTACCAGCAACAAATACAGTTCCATAGATATGTCACTAATTGTATTTGACTTTTACTTACCTACGACTATATTCTACAATTATATATTCGTAGGTAAAAGTATTTTTTAACTACTAATACTTATTGGTAGATAATATATTTGTAGGTAAAAGTCCGATTTCTTGTAGTGTATAAATAAATTTGATAATTGGTAATACATATAATAACTGAGTTATTATACTTATTATAATTTAAATTTATTATTAATTTCCTCCAATATCTTGATTATTTATGTTTGAAAATTATCTACCATTTTCCATAAAGAAGAAAATACTGTGTCCAATTTATATATGTATACATATGAGATATGGATGATTCGGAAAATGCAATCTACATGTTCTGGATAGCAACTAATCGATATTGTGCAATTCTTCGCATTGGATTAACATGAGTCTTATATTATTTGAACTCGCTCTTGTCGATCTATAGGTTATAAGAGCAAGTCCAACAATTTCCTACATTATGCCTTATAAATATCATAAAAACAAGTGTCTTAGTGATTTAGGACATTATTTTTATGTATCAACTCCAACAATATGCCTTATCCTTGTGCCTTATTAATAAAATAATAATATATTTGATAAAAGAAGGGTAGAAAAAGAGGAAAGTGAATTTTTTTATTGATAAAAAATGAAATAAGACATGACTAGTGGTGTCCTAAAAATAGGGCATGAGATGAATGTCTTAGTGTTTTAAGGCACCACTAAGACATTGTTGGAGCACATTTTTTCCTAAATGACCTAAATTTTAGCTAAGGACATCAATTTAGTACATTGTTGGACTTGCTCTAATGCTTATAACAAAGAAGTTATCCGATGAAAAAATTTCAGTTGATTATACATATAGGTCAAGAAATTGGTCGATGGCAAATTTTGCACTAATACTTAATTGCTTCTGCTATCATAAAATTAACAACAGAGATTCAAACGTATATTACACAATACATATAACTGAATCAAAAAAAAAATGCACTCTAACAATATTGTAGTATACAATTAATTTTTATATGATTGCGAGAGAAAAATGACTAACACATTAATATGTACATGGTTCAAGAAATACATGAAAATGAACTACCTCAAAGTTTATTGCACTATTATAAGATACTAGCTGATAACCTGTGCGAAACACGGGCATAGATTGAACACGAGTCGAGATTAAAAAATTAATATTAATACACTATTTAATTATGTAGTTGTAAAGAATCGAATCTGAGATAAAGTTAAAAAAATTAAAGTAAATAAATCTTTATGATTATGTCAGGAATTGAACCCCTCATAGGAAATCGAACAAGCGATGAAATTAAAGAATAAATTAAATAATAAATCTTGTATAATTATGTAGTTGGAAAGAATCGAACCCCGAGTTAAGTGATAACCGTCAAACACCTTAATCGAATCCCTTATAGGAAATCGAACATGAGGTGAAATTAAATTAAATAATAAATCTTGTATAATTATGTAGTTGGAAGGGATCGAATGAAATTAAAGAATAAATTAAATAATAAATCTTGTATAATTATGTAGTTGGAAAGAATCGAACCCCGAGTTAAGTGATAACCGTCAAACGCCTTAATCGAATCCCTTATAGGAAATCGAACATGAGGTGAAATTAAATTAAATAATAAATCTTGTATAATTATGTAGTTGGAAGGGATCGAACCCCGAGTTAAGTGGTAACCAAATTTGGTACTTTTGGTACTTTGGTACTATTATGTACCATTAAAACATGGTTTTGCACATTAATATAGAGTATAGATATAGAAAGCAGGGACATTGACAATTTGTGGTATCGACACTCAACTCTCAACGGGTCGAATTTACAATCTTACTTTCAGATTTGTCTTCACCACTTGTGTTGATCAACTATTATCAGAAGACTAAGTATTAATAGAGCGAATACAGAATTCTTGATGCTCATGCTCTTTTCTTCATAATAAAATAAGTAGACTTATCATTTTTGTGTTTTAAAGGATACCTTAAACATTTGATTCAGTTTAAGGACAGAATTTTTTGTTTTATCAACTGATTTCGTAACACAAAATTATATTGAACTAGGATTATTGCCCGCTTCGCATGGGCCGAGGTTTTTTTTATTTTTTAATCACAATTAAATAAAGTGTTGGTTTAAAGACAAAATATTTGGTTGGTAAAAAAACATATTACGTTTGTATGATGGTAGAAGGGTTATAAAAATCGTCGAGTAAACCGAGTACTTATTTTGATAACTCGTTTTGAATCCCTCGTCCGATCGGAGTTCCGAGTTTCGAGTTGCGGAGTCAAATCTCATTACACTTACTATTTTTAATGTTTATCTATTGGTTTTGATATAACAATTTGCGTGCAACATAAATCTACTTGATATATCAAAGTTCCTCTGCACGTTTTTACAAAATCAGTGAAGATTTAGAAGAGTCAGTTGTCTGCAACAGCCTTCATTAGTTCTTGTACATTCTAATGAATTTTACAACTGCTCATCGGAGAATTTTATTGCTTACATATGTACTGTATCTCTAGAACTTGTATCAGGGCCCGTAGAAACGAAAATAATAAAGTTAAGCTGACATCTCCACTTACGGAAACAAAAACAAACCATGTGTAAACATAAAAATAGAACTAAGAGCACAACAGTACCTCTTCATGAGCACCCTAAATGTGGGACTCTGCAAGCGTGAAAATGTGGTTCTGAAGTACAGATTCAATGTGGGGTTCTATGCACCAAAACTACAAAATCTTGGTATGCTCCACAAGTCACATAGCAACACTATGTACCAACTGAGATGTCAGATGTCCGATACTCAATCAAACTTAAGCGTCCTGTAGCAGCATCATTCCAGTACCAAGTTTCTCCAACCTCCTGTATTAAATAGAAAATATTAAAGTTAGAAGGAAAACAATCACAATAGGTAAAACAAAATTTCACCGTGAATTTCACATTATAAGTATATGTAACATCTTATAAAACTTTCATATTAAACAACTTCATTTGATCATACCTTGGAAATTTAATACGCAATGATTTTAAAGATATGATACCAAGTAAAGAACAATGATCAGACAATGCAAGTTACTCACGAAGAGTAGCGATATTACTTCTTAGTCCAATGTGTACGTAAGGGATTAACTCCAAGTGGCAGTGCGATTGAGTGTTCATGATGCAACAAATCAAACCACACAGGAAAAAGTAATAATAAGAACTCCAAAATCCTTGCACATATCTTACAAAAGATTGATATGATTTAGCTAGGCCCAATACGCTGCAGCACTGTTTTCTTACTACTGGAATGATCATTTTTCTGCAGACTGGCACCCATAATACTACAACTGATAGAGTCAAATCCCAATTGAATCTGGTGGGAACTCAAAGCAGGGAAATGATCAAAATGCAGAATATTTTTAGGTGAGAACCCAAAAACATAAATAAAATTGCAGCAAAATTCCCAATAATCACCATTCAAACTATTGTACCGCTATTAAGAGTTAAGCTCTTAATAAAAAAACACCCGATATTACCTCTGAATTAATTTTGGTCAGCGTCATTCATGCATTCCGAGAAATTGAAAAAGTCGACAACCTTATAGCATATGTCACACCAGTTGTGAGAGGCCTCTCAACAGCATATGTCACAATCTAATGGTCATGAACAATTATTAATGCATCATTTTTAGGAATCTAAGCTATGATTTTGCTACATGTATCAGTTATTGAAAATTATATCAAACACATGCAAGCTAGAAGGAAAATTCAGGCAATCAAGGACTAAATCGTATACACACACGCACTCTACTAAATTAAGTCTAGCTAGCAACCAAATGCAGATATAGAAAACTTTTTTAAAAACAGAAAAAGTGAAAAGTAGGTATTAAGGATTACCGTGATGGAGTATAAAAAATAGAGGTAGAAGGTGAACAACACGACATGTAAGAAATGAGGATTAACCTTTCACTTGGAAGTTTCTTGCTTGAAGCCAAGCCATCCTCTCAAAGCTGATCAGTGTTCCTCTCTCTCTCTCTCTGTTAAAATCTCTAATAGCATCAACTAACTCATTAGCCTAGGAAAGGGCCAATAGTAACTCATTGCAAATGAGAAAACATGGCAAATGGATAAGCCTGTGTCCCAGGTATTCTTTGGCCGCTCCAGCAGTTAACCTCTTGATCACTAAGAATATCTTCCTCCCTAAATGTCACAATGATCTCATTATACATCAACTCTAATTTATGGTATTTTGCAGAACATACAAAATCTCATCCAAATACTTATTCATTACCTTGTATTTCTAGCATACCCTCATAAGTATTGCAAGTGATATAGTTGATATCATACTACTCCACTTTTATTAGTTTATATAAAACTGTTATAAATAGATTGCATTACTGAGATATAAGAACGATGCAGTGCATATTAAATAATATTTAAACAATTTTTATCAAACAATAAAGTAGTATACTCACAAAAGAAATGAAAGACTAAATGATATATCTCTGAATCCAAAAAATCAACTCAAAAGTAGTTCTTAAATAAATTATTCTACTACACACATATATCCATAAATGAAAGGTATGAGCAGAAACACATAAAGTTATAATTTCATTATAATCATAATTTCATAAAAACACATAAATGAAAATTATTACAAAAATTCATTTGGGACTTTTAACAAACACTTGTACTGCAAAAGCAAATAAGATATCAACATTATAACAAATCTACTTTAAAAAAAAACATGATTTCGTATATGCTCATGAAACGTTTGATGAAATAAATTGAGGTAAAGAACAGTACATAACCTTATCAACTTCGATACACATTCGCAGCTGCAACCATCTGAAACAATATAAAAAAGAGATTATAAGCATACATCTCAGACTTAAAACAACATTACAACTTAGTATTTACTAAAATAAGGAGAATTGATTACAACTTAGAAACTATCTTACAATTGAAGTCAAAACTAAAAACCTATTTAAAATACGATGATATATAAGATCATGCAGGAAATAACTTGAATCTTGACCTAAAGTATAAAACAGAAATGTTCAAACATGAATGTTCAAACAATTCCTGCATAATGCATCAGTTATAAGAAACTCACTGGCAGTTAGAGAAGAAACTTACCTTCTTAAACAATCTCACAGGAAGCATACACAAATTAAGTAAAACCTACAGTTATAGACATAATTCACTGGCAATTAGAGAAGAAACTTACCTTATTAAGCCCTCTAACTCTTCTGTAGTAAGATTGCATTCCCTGCATAATGCATCAGTTATAAGGTCTTCCGGACTTTCAGTCCCACGAATAGCAATCACAACAGACTTGAGGTGATGTAGTACGACAACAAAGTAGGCTGCTTTACACGTTGCGATCTAGTAGATAAAACAAAGAATAAACAGAGAGCATTAGTCGATAAGAAAACATTTAAAAACAATTTTCAGAATATCTTCAGAACTAAATATTAAAAAAAATGAACACTAATTGGAGGAACTTAAAAATTGCAACATTGAAATATCAATGCCTACAAAGGCTGAGCTACCTTTACTAAAGAAACACTAATATTCTATATAACTTGGTCTGGTGCTGAGTATTATTTTTCCGATTCCATGGTGTCACCTCACAACCAATACTACTTTAAATTGCTTCTATAGAAGAGGTTAAAGTTAATTAAAATGTTCGTATCAACAAACATTAATATCAGTAGTTTTAATTCAACATGAATGTACAAAACAAACTACATAGAATCTAGGGTAATTATCTCCATATAATTCTGGGCTAACCTGAGAAAAGAAAGTATTAGGTTGATAACTTGATAGATTTGATAAGAATCACAAGTATGTAAGTTGGATATGTAGAAACATGTATTAGTATACCTGCCATCCAGCTTCAATGGTATTAAGATCATTTCAAAAGGAATCAGAAATAACCCATACCTGCGATAGTCTGAATTCATATTGATCAATTACTCGTGGCGCCCATACATTGATGCTGGCTTTAGCTCTATAATATTGATCTCCGGAGGCAAATGCTACTACATGCTATAGTAAGAGGATTATTGTTCAGTTATAAACATATTGTGAACTTTGGTTAGTCATAATCTTTGGCGATAATGATTTTCCAATAGTTTGTGATTAGTTACGAAAACACCATATAGACAGATTTGTCTATAAATACTAATTGATAACTTCTCTATCAAAATACATTTAAAAATATATAATTCATGAAGAAGGAAAAGGTTGAGTCCCGTGAGAAGCATTATGAAGTTCAGTATGCAAATTAGATGTGCTATTATATAGTCTACATAAAAATGTATATTTAATTTTTAAAAGAGCAATGAATCAACCTCATCATCGCTCGTGGTGCCTCTTGGTAAAATTTTCCTTCCAAATCTCCTGAATGAACTTGCTCTTAAAACATCTTGCTCTATAGTTTTTTTATTGGAATAGTTCCTTTACACTCTTGATTCCCTTGTATTCATCCAGGCCTGAAGAAATCTATGGATTCATTATGTTTTGGCCTCTCTGGCGGTTCCTGCATAATTAGAAACAAAACATCAATAATTAGAACTACATTACGTTGGCTATAATTTGGTCTGCATTCATGCAACGTTTTAGTAATCGAAAACTTTAGATTTCTACCACTTTTACCACCGACAGTAATCGAAAACTTTAGATTTCTACCACTTTTACCACTTTTAGTAATCGAAAAAGGTAATAATTCATGTGTTTTTTTCAAAGAAAAATTCATCAACTTTTACCACCGACATTCTTGCTTAATATTTAGGCAACGAATTTTGACTTATTAGTAACAAAGCTTGACACTGAAAGAAGCCAATTGTGTAAGTAATAGTACCAGCGGTTTCTGCCCTTTGAGTAGGGGATGGTCAAAAGCTGGTTGAAGGTGAGATAGAACACAATGTATAACATCTCTTTCAGGACTCTTCTCAAAAAAAATCGAAAGTCACAAACCTCATTCTGGAAAACAAACATAATTTATCTTTAACCATAAAAGAAATCAAATGCCTCAATTGTGTTGACAGCTAGTTTGTTAATCTTCCTCAAATAAGCCCTTGCTGTCTCGAGCTGTACTCCATCGGAGAAGATGCCATAGTTGTGGCTGCGACATAATTACAAACCAATCACATGAATTATTACCTTTTTAAAAATGGTATAGCCTCTTCAACAATCATAATCCCAAATTCTAGAAATATGAATCTAAGATATAAGTAACTGAATTATTAATTATTATAGGTTTACATCATCATATATTTACGTGCTTAAATGTACAATAAAATCTAAGAGAACTTGAATCAAACACCTGATATGCAGCGATTCATATTAGGGAGAGTTGTCAATTCTTTGCAAGCAAATCCTCTCACTTGATTTCCGATTACAAATCTGACAAATTCACCATTAATATTTATCAGTTGGGCTATTTAGAATCATGAACAACATAATTAAGTCGAGCAAAAATTAAGAATAAATTAAAATGACAAAGAATGAAACAGAAATAACAGAGAATTGTAAGAAAATTGAGTACATAAAAGAGGGAGAAATAAGAAATACAGGGAGGAGAACACAATTCAAATTTCAGAGTTTGAATTGAAACTTGTAAGGGAGGCAATTAACATGTAGGATTGAAAATCAAACTGGGTTTAAATGATTGAAAGGATAAGCACACCTCTTTCCACATTCAAATTCAAACTCCGAACCTCGATAATCGATCCTTTCGGTGTATCCATATACCACGAAACCGGAGAAACAGGTATCATCTCCCAACGATATCATCTCCCAATGACACGTCAATGTAAAACCGAAAGAAGCAAGAAGAATGACCGTAAGTAAAACATAAATTCAATTAAGCCTTTTATAAAAAGTGGGTAAAACATGGGTATTATTAAAAGAAGATGCAATCTTCAACTGAAATCAGCTGCTCACATCGTATAAGTCAAATAGTCTGATAGCATTTGCTGTGAATACGGTTAAAAGTTGAAGGGTATAATGGTAAAAACACAGTCAAAAGGCCTACAGACTTTATAAATTAAATAGAAGTAGATGTAGTGGATCCTGCTGACTATGGCTTCAGATACCATCTATGTACAATTAACACAATTTACACAAATTAAACTCCCCATCCATTTCTCAGACAAAGAAAATTATCCCAAATCATATATGTGTATCTATACAGCATTAAATATGACATTTTATATAATAAATAAAGAAATGGAACATTAGCAATTTGAGAAGGCATTTACCTAAATATTATTGTAGGTTGTGATGTACAAACTTTGATAGTTGTGTACAATTCCTATAGACAAAAGTAACATTATCGGAATCTGATGTCCATATAAACATGGTTGACGTGATCCTTAATTGCCAATGATATGTATTCAAGAGTTTCCCATTTGACCAATTTTTCTCCTCTGCTTTCTTCCTTACAGCCTCAACTTTGAGATGATTCTTTTCAAGTATTTGTTTTTTCTATTTTTCAACTCCATGGCAGGATCGTTAGTTGCTTGGGACTCGTTATTAATCTTTTTTTCAAACCCACGAAAAATCTGAGGCTTCGTCTAGACCTGAATCAAACATGACAGAATTGAGATTAGAAAAAGCAATAACACACTCGAATTACGCATTAATCACACCACGAAAACAATCTTTTATTAAAATGTATCCCCCAATCGAATCCACTAACCTATATAAACTCTACCTCATCTAATTATAAAGCTTAATGAGAATTAATTACATTTATTTTCAAGAAAGTGAAAATCTTGCAATCATATATAAATGAAAATTATAACAAATAATATATAAATAAAAAATATCTTATATTTTCAAGAAGCCGAATTGCAGGACAAATTGTGAGAATGAAGCTCATTTTTTTTTTGAAAAAAGTGACAATCTTGCAATCATATATAACTGAAAATTATATTAAATAATATACAAATAAAAATTATCTCAACATTTCAAGCAGAATTCATGACTAATCGAACACATATGACTAATTCATATATTATAAAAGTGAAGATATAAATTTTTTGATATTGTATAACACTTTGATATGAACATGAATGATTCTTTTAAACATGGAATGCAAGATACTATTACAGTGTTAGTTCAGGACTTCCTCAGAATGACTGCAACCAAGCCATATTACTGAATGCAATAGTTAAAACTGAAGCCATACATTGATATACTTCCTCAATAGACTTGGGAAAGCAGCCAAGAAAATTGTTCAATATCTTAGACTCTTTAATGTAAATGATAGCAGTCATTTGGTTCAAAACATGTAATGCATTTCCGAGATAGGACTTCACCAAGTGGTTGTGATTCTTCCATGGTCTCGTGTTCACCACATCTAAAACAGTTTCCTTCTTTCCACCCGAAGAAGGGAGCTTCAATAATCCTGGAAGAACTCCATCTATTTCATTGAAAACGAACAACATTATTTTGTTAAAAACATGGCTAGGCATGACACTTAACTTCGATAAATTTTCATTCTCGCCATCATCACCATAATGGCATGCAGTACTTCATCAAGTTCTCTTCTCTTGGACAAATCATCAAACACATCATCAGCAAGAGCTTGAACTGCAATAAAATCAAAATAAATTATTATAGTTATAGTGCATGAATTTAATCAAACACCTTGTGTACGACAAACAACAATTATCAACATAATCAATCAAGCACTTGAACAATTGGACTCACTGGATCTAGGTAATCATAACCGAACTTGCATCTACATCCAAAAATTAGAACATTCAAAAATAAGTATCCATTACTGTAAAAAAAGATTAATTATAAAAACACTTTGTCAGCAAATTTCAAGCTGAAATTGAAATAAGATAAAATTATTAGAAAAGTAGTAGTGCATATGAGAGAAACATAATACAAATTATAAGAGAGGAAGAGAGAGAGAGAGAGAGAGAGAAACGATATAAAAAACTCACATATAAATTAACAGAGACAATATCAAGATACTTATCGCTCCTTTTCTTTGAGACAAATCATCAAACACTACATATTCTTGTTTGAACTGCAATTATAATACAGAGAAATAGAGAAGAAGAGAGAGTGAAATAGAGACGGAGAATCCCAATGGAGGAGAATTCAAATTCTTGTAAAAGATCAAAGGAGGAGATGTTTGAAATGTAAGATAGAAATCAGAGAGAGTATTTCAAATGGGAAGCACATGTGCAGTGAAAATGAAGCATGTGGAATGGCAATTCTTGTAAATACGGAAAATGTATAGGATAGTCCGGTAAATAGGAGGGCAAAAAGCCTTCAGGCTTTATATATTAAGTAGATTTTATATTTATATATACATATGACATGTTGCCTGTTCAAATTCTCATACTTTAAAATTAATCAAATTCGTTTATTGTTGTATTAGGCACCCGCATCCCCTATCTGTATCCTTACATATATATTACTCCACGCGTCTTGTCGACTAAAGCTTGCTACAGTCTGAATCTTTCAAATTCAAGCCAAAGTCTTAAACTATAGCTGAAATATGTTACAACGATGTTGGGAATAAGGCCATGCATGCCATGCATGCATGCCATGTTATGACTGTACAAAACTCTCGAAACAGAAGCATAAATGTGTCTTCTGAAGTTTGAACTCCTGATATATCGATACATAGCAACTGTTAGATATATTAAGTCTATCATTGCCTTGTTGTCATGCCTAGCTCATACATAGCTGACTGTTAGATGTATATATAGTGTCACACTCTATCTTGTAACGATCTATCCAATATATTCACAATATAGTTCATTCTGTTACATCAATATATACATATAGTGTTTTACATATATCTTTCTTCTTCTTCCTTTAATCTTTACTGTTTGTGATCAACATTCTATTGTGTATCATGGTATCAGAGAGGTGAGATCCGCCATGTGTTGTGCGTTTATCTTCATCGTCGTCTTCATCGAGTTCTGAGTCCGTGATCATCATCTCTCCGTTGAATCGATCATCGATCAGGTTCTCCGTTTCTAATTTTTACAGTGATAGGTACCCGCTGTAAGCTTACAGCGGGGACCCGCTACCACCATCACCTTAACAGTACTTGCAATTTACACACGTGTCATTATATGTTATCTTTACTAAAATTACTCAACTTGACAACAAATATCTTTACAAAAATACTTGTGCAAAATATCTTGGTATCTTGCTCACTAAGGCAGGGAACCATAAAGGTAGTCAAGGGAACACAGGGACATCCAACTGTAGCAAAAGCGGCTGTGGTAGGATCGAGGTATATGTGGAAGGGACACTAATCACTCTTCCATTGGTGGCTCACTGTAGCTCTAACGGCGCAACAAGTGGGCAGCCAAGTGGATAAAACAGTGATTAGGAGTCCTAACCTATAAATACCCCCATTCTACACATAAGGTATTTATACACAATTTTAGCAACACAAACTTATTACTCATTCTCTCTCTTCACACAGATACATTCTTACTCGTTCGATTATTATTATTCCGATTACTGATTCTCACACCGGAGGTGCTTGACGGCCACCACCCCCAGACAAGCATTATTTTGCAGATACCCCAAACTCAGGTGAAGTATCCCCGGAACAGTGCTCAGAACAGTGATCGGAAGTCTCTAATCGGCCGTGAGGATTATCATTTGCGCTAGAAGGAGGGGATTTTTTCTTAAAGAAAAACCCACCACCTGCTCTACAAACACAGTAGTTACTCAAAACACTAAAAACACGATACAAAATCAAAACACCACTAACACACTAAATGGCCGCCATAACACCCAACACAGACGAGCAAACGCTAATAGAAAATGAAGGAAACGCCACAGGTATCCCTCCGCAGAACCCACCAATAAACCCAGTAAATCGCTTGCAAATAAACACGCCTCGGGGGAATGATCAAGAACAAATTCTTAGCCTAAACCTCACAGGTTGCAACCAACAACAAATTGACTTGATCATGCAAATAGCCTCGGTCTTTCCCCTGACTGGCCAAGAGCAACCAGCGAAACAGGCAAGTTCCCGTATAAACCCGCAAAACGACCGCGATGAGGTGGACAGCCATCCCCAAAAGGCAAACTCTGCCTTCTCCCGCCTAAGCTCATCACAAAATACAAATCATGAAAGGCACAACAAGAATCACCACCCACCCAAAATGTGGGAACAAAACAGAAAACACAGAGATCTAAGAAAAGTGATTACTGACAAGAAAGCAGACTACGACAAGGTGGTAGCTGAATATGAAAGATAGAAACACAGAAAACGGTCCCCTGTCCGCTCAAAGGAAACCGAAAGTACACAACCAACAAACGCCGATATGATGCGAACCATCATGGAACTTAAGAAAAAGATAGAGGGTAATAGCGAGCAAGATCTGAGCGGTACACCATTCACGGTGAGGCTAGAGGCCGAACCCCGAAAAAAAGACATTAAACATCACAGCTTCAATTCTTTCGACGGGTTGGGAGACCCGGAAGAACATCTTAGTTACTTTGATCAATTGGCTCTTCATTATGAGTACAATGATTTTACACGATGTCGTTTCTTCGCCGCGACTCTCCGCGGGAACGCCCAAAGATGGTTCTGTAGAATGTCTGCCAGGTCCATAGATACTTGGCTAGAATTTAGAAAATTATTCCTAAACAAGTTCAAAGCAAACCAACAACACGAGGTTCATACCGTGTTCCTCGAAACCGTTGCACAATGTAACGGAGAAACTTTGCAAAACTACATTGACCGCTTCAAGGAAGCCGTCAACAAGGTTGTTTGTGTTAACGAAACAGAGGCGTTGGTCCATTTGAGAAGAGGACTCAACCCCTATGAATACGAAAAATACGTATGTCGTCTCATGGAAACAAAACCCACCACTCTAGCAAAGGCATATGACTTGGCATCCCAAGCCATTAACGAAGCCGCGTCTCTAAGCGTACTGAAACAATCCAGAGCTCCGCCCGCCTCAACACCATATTTTCAAAGAGAAAGGTCCACATCTTACCAAAGGCAAGCACCTGTTTTACATCAAGTGCAAACCACCCATGGGCCGCCACCCTCTGCCCAAGGAACTCAATTACAAACTCCGGTCAGGGACCGCCTAGGGCCGGTGAACCCGCAAAGACAGGACAGACGTCCTGAACCGGAATGGACCAAATTCACACTCCCAAGAGCGACCATTCTGAGAGAAATCAGGGGAAAACCCTTCTACTTACTGCCAGCCCCAATGCACTCCTCACCCGAGGATAGACCTAAAGATAAGCATTGTGACTATCATGAAACACACGGGCATTACACAGACAACTGCTTATCCCTCAAATATTTCCTAGAAAAGCAAGTAAAGGCTGGCAACTTATCTCAATACTTGCCTCGACAAATACTTGGCCCCTCCACCTCTCAAACACACAACAAAAACATCGTACATATCATTTTTGGCGGACATGTCTCGCCGCCTAGAGAGGAACAATCCGTCTATACAATATCTAAAGGTCCACCAAGCATCATTACATTTATCGACGCAGATTATGAGGGCATCAACCCAAACCACACTGAAGCACTAGTAGTATCTTTGGATGTAGCCCATAACGAAGTCAAAAGGATCCTTGTTGACAACGGGTCCTCCGTTGATATATGCACTACGCCATAGATGGCCTGCAGCAACGTTTTCAAAACGTTGCAGCAAGCCAAAAAAAACGTTGCCGTAGAGCAAAAAAACGAAACGGCAACGCTTTTTCAGCGTTGCATTTGGCACAGCTGCCGTAGGTGTCTACGGCAACGCTTTTGTTCACTATGGCAACGCTACTACTTTTGTTACCACAAACATCTACGGCAACGTTAAACAAATGTACAGCAACACTAAACTAGTGTTGCAGTAGATGTTAAAATTTGGTAAATCCACCTGTGGGGCCCACACTATTTGGGACTGCCTGTTGCAACGCTTTTCATGTTTTTGCAACATATTTGTATTAATTTCTTGCAACGCTAAAGATACCTACGACAACACTTTTACAACAAAAATTTGACAGGAAATATTTGTTTCTATTAATTCCCCATAATTCATAATACATCCAAAATCCATCCAAAATCCATCCAAAATAGATAAAGTTCTACACCATCTATCCACCTTAAAATCTAAAACCATCCATCCACCTTAAAAGTCTAAAACCATCCAAAATACATCCACCGTAAATCAAGAAACCATAGTCTTTTAAATACGATTAAAAACAGTTAAACACGTTAAATATGACCAAAAGCGATGAAAAACAGTTAACTAAGATGTGGCAACAGTAACAGGGGTGCCGTTGTCGTTGTCACTGGATTTGCGGCATAGAGATCCACCAGATTGAAATTGATACTGGGGTTTGCTTGGCCCAATTTACTGAGCACCAGATTCACCTTTGCATCGACTTCCTCTTCGACCTTTTTCTTCAGCTTTTCTTCCATTTCGACAACAACTTCTTGCGTAATTTTTGTTGTCAAGTCACTGATCTGTGAGTCAGCCGGGGTAGAAGAAGTGGAATGTTTGTCAGAATTGACACATCTGCCAATAAGCCAAGAAGGACCATGCGATTTTCCTTGCAATAGAAGTTCATCGACACCATCAGTTGGTCCTGTTAAATCAGTACCCAGAACCTCTTCAATTTTGTCCTACAAAATAAAGCCACGACCATATTTCAAATAAAGTAGAATTAAATGGAAGAAAATTCCTGGCATGTGATCAACTAAATGACAGAATACTTACAACTAAGAACTTAGTTACTTTCCCATCTGTCTTGTACTCACGATCGTCTTTTCGCTTTCGAGTCTTCACAAAAACTGCACCATCCGATTCCTTGACCTGGACGAAAAATTCAGATCAGAAAATCAGAAACAAATTAATATGGTGACATTAACTGATATGCTCATATCGAATTAGCACGAAATGGAATACAAGTTCAGTGCACAAAATAAAGCAAAAATGAGTTAAACGATGTTGTGTCCTAATAGGAGTTGCATAAATTGTTCTCACACGAATCAATAAAAGAGTCCAGAAATATACCAATTTGTGTCGAATTTGGGAAAATAACTTTGGACTAGCAGTGTGTGTCTCCACATACTTTTGCCTAATTTCAGCATTTTTCTTGGCCTTTACCTATTAGGAAATATGATAAAAAGCACTGGTTTATTTTTATGGAATTGAATGCATAATAAATAACTCCCCAATACTTGTTTACCTGAACATCTTCATCTCCCCAATACTTTAAGACCAGTTTAAAATCCTCAAGTGGAATCTCATCAGGCCTGTTCTCCAGCCTCTCCTCGTCAGTGGTATGAGGGGTATAATGTGCCGCTTTGAGACGACTCTTGTACCCCCTCCAATCTGCATTAATTGACTTCAGCACCCACTTTCCCATTTCCTCGGGGAAAATATACCGTTGCTTACATACAAATCAAACATAAAATAAATAAATAAAGAGTGTCTACTGTGTGACCAATATTATTTATATAAGCAGAGAAAATTGAGCTAAATAGTAGTTTACAAGTTACCTTAACATAATTCAATAGAGTGTTCTTCAAATTTTCAGGAACATCTCTCCAAGATTTATAAGTAAGGGGCACACACTTCCTCAATGTCCCCAGAAAGTAACCAAGTTCAGTCACAACGTTGTCATCATCGGAAATAGGTTGGCCTTTCTTATTCATGTTCACGACGATTCTTTTCTCAAAGGGCCTTGTGTGAACTTTATCCATGTTTGTTTTTCCTCGGGTTCTTTTACGAACTACAACTTAAAGTACCAAGAATACGTGTTCAAAAGGTTAAAAAACTAGCATCAATTCATTTCATAAATAACTAAAATGCAAACTACAAAGAATGATACTTGAGAAATTAAGGGACTGTTTACTTGCAGAAAAATTTCCCAGTTTTCTATTTCCAAATTTTCCAAATTTTTCTTAATTTTCTGTTTCTAAGAATATAATCTATTGAATTTTTACGTATTCCTGTTACAGTTTTTATTTAGGTGCTTGTAAGTTGACTTATCAATAAATATGCAATGGTACTTATGTAACTTAAAAACTAAAGATTAGATGCTAACCTTCTTCGACTTCATCTCCAATATCAGGCAAGACATTTTCTCCATCAACCGGCTGATTTGCAGTTCCACTTCCATTAGCAATCGCAGCTTTTTTCTTACCAACTTCATTCATCTGACGCTCCCTCATAGCTAAATAAGCAACCATTGACCCTGGTTCTTCATTCTACGGCAGCTGGATTTGTGCAGCGGGCTGTATAAGAATTGACTTCTTTGCTTCCTTATCTGCTGCTGCTGCTTCCTTATCTGTTGCATCCTTCTGAGGGGCAGTTATGATATTGGACCGTGAACGAGTTGTTGGTCCACTTGGAAGCTTCGTCTTTAGTGCTTTTTTAGTTCTCTACAATGTACAGTTGAATTAAATTTTGCAATCATGATTATTTTAACCAGAAAAGACAAACATATACAATATTATTATAACATGAATTATGCAATGATTTTAAATAAAAATTAAAGACAGAGATGACACACCTTCCTTGGTTTTTCTCCACCATCATCTCCAGTATGTTCCTCTGCACCAGGATTATATTCTGAGCCTTCCTCCTAAATCTTTTTATTTTCTTTGCGTCCTTTGCCTTTTTTCATCTCGGCATTTAGAGAAGTTGCTAGTGCAGGCAAACCTAGCATCCGGTACACTATATCGTTCAAAGTCACATTAATAAATCGGTTTTTTTTCATAATCTGTAATGGGAGGTGGGGGAGGTAGCACCTGCAAGTAAAACACAATGCAATAATTAAAAACTTCTGCATAAATATCCTATTTATGGACAAAAAAAATTACATCAAAATGCATTCTTACTTCATTTTCAGACTTTCCTGTATCGTCATCCTCTGCCATATCCCCCGTATTTTCATTCGATCCCATGTCTTCACTTGCAGCTGGTGGATTGATTAACTCCAATTTCCTCTTAACACGTGCAACATTCAGACTCACAGTTGCATCCTCCACTTTTTCTGTAGCATCCCCACATGCTGACCTCCGATGACTGTTGACCTCTTGATTAATCAACCGTGATAACCTCCGAGGACTGTTAACTTGTAGCTCATTCAGCCGTGATGACCTCCGAGGAATGTTGACTAATTGAGTTGACTTCTTGTTTTTCTGTTGCTGGAGTTGGTGAGTGGTCACGAACGTCCGTTTCCCTTGGTTTTTAGCTGCACCAAAACATAAATCATAAAAATGAGATACTTACAAAAGTATAATCAAATACTTTCCATCTAAAATTTTAAAGTACACTGAAACAGCACCTGCAATTAAATTCTGCCTTGGTCGCATGACCACATGAGGCTGCATCTGTTTCAAAGGCTTGATTTTACAATCGACCACGTTGTCGATATAAAAATCCAAGTACTCTCCAGCTTTTGCGGCTTTTACTGCTTTAACCAGCTCGTTCAAGTCAGCATCATCTGCACATAATTTCCACCCTTCCATATCACCTTTGCTCACATATATTCCTCCGATTTCAGTGTATTTGAGGTCATCCTTGACATGCTCCATCAGTACTGTGTAAGAAAACCTATCAAGATCAACAAACATGACTGTAGTCTCTTCTCCTCCAACATATCTACTATTTTGAAATTTCCCCTTGTGGTAAAACCTGAGATGCACAAAGTTATCTTCCATCCTGCACAAGAAAGGAGAAACTTACATTAAAATCAAGATATGAAATTTCAAAATTAAACACGGCAACTGAAACTAAGTGATTACATAATTATATGCAAGTGCAGACAACATAAACCAGAACAAATTAAGCAACAAACTAAAATCACCATGATTATCAATTAAGTTTATATTGACTATGAAGCAACCACTTTAGTAAATTGACATGCAATTAAAAAACAAGCACTTAACTAAGAAGCAATATATTAAAAAAAGAAGTCTCAAAAGTCACTTAAGAAGCAGTGAGTTACAACGTATGAAATACAATAAATAGTAGTCACTTAATTAAATATTATGCAAAAATACTAAGAAGCATTTTCTTCCTCTTCGGCAGGAGGAATAGGAATCTGTGTTATTGGGACATCATCTCTACACCATATGTCATCACTAACTTCATTTGCCCCAACACCACAATAAGTATCATTTAAAACCGGATCATTTAGACTGTCTTCATTTGCATCTGCACTTTCAACCTCACACCAGTCCCTTGGCAATTTCTTGATAACATGATGACATGTCTTATCAACATGATCTTCTATATAAAAGATTTGTTGTACTTGTGATGCCAATACATATGGATCCGATTTTTGGTACCAGCAACACTTAAATCTTTCTCCTCTTGGTACCAGCAACACTTAAATAACACCACAGTGAATTCTCCCCAATAATCAAGCTCTAGTATTTCTTCAATTGCTCCATAGTAATTGACTTCACCAACCCTTGGATTCTGATCCGTCGAACTTGCAAAGCTAGTTGTCAAGGCAGTTAGAAATACGCCACTGTTTTGTGTAGTACACTTCGCATCTCTAAATTTAGTATGGAATCTGTATCCATTAATGACATATCCACTGAACTTTTTAGCTGCTCGGTTAGGGCCCATTGCAAGAACTTTTAATTCTTGCGAAACGACTTCCTTTTTTGCAATTACTTCCTTCAGCCACTTTTGAAATTCATCAGAATGCACTCTCTCTCTTTTATATCTTTTTGGTATAGCATGACCTTCAGCAACTAAAGCTCGATGTTCCCTACAATAATGACCTAGTTAATACAATCAAAATAGATAGATCCTAATTATTCAATAATGACTAAAATAAATTAGAACTTAAGTACTTACTCAATTAAACTCTCTATTTCCTTGTTACCACAGTTGTAAAGAACTTAGCGATGACATTCCATCCATTGAGAATCGTTTAAGTGAATGGCTTTTCATTCTTTATTTCTTCTTGTACCAATTGGATATTTCATATTTTGTGGATAGATTCTAGATTTACCAGAAAACTTGCTATTTTTCCTGCTTCGTCATTATTTAAGAATCTCGAACAGAATGTCAGGCATTCTTCGGCAAGATAACCTTCAGCGATGGAAGCCTCTGGTTTACTCCTGTTCCGAACATACGATTTCAACTTACCAAGGTAACGCTCGATTGGAAACATGCACCGGAGATGTGCTGGTCCACCATACTCAACTTCCTTGCATAAATGAACTGGCAAATGTTCCATTATGTCGAAGAAAGCTTGTATAAATATCGTCTCAAAACTACAGAGAATTTCTATGATTTCCTATTGCAGCCTCTTGATGTCGGCCAAATCAATAACCTTGGCCCAAAGTCCTCTCAAGAATGCACCTAATCTTATCATAGGCAATGCAACCTCAGGTTTTAGTGTTCTCTTCACAGCAAACTGCAACAAGTAGTGGAGAATGAAATGTGCGTCGTGGCTCTTATACCCTGTGATTTTCCTCTCCTTCGTGTGCACATACCGCCTAATGCTGGATGCACAACCGTATGGTGATTTAACATTCTCCAATACTGTGCAGAAAATTTCTTTCTCCTTATTTATCATTTCAAAGATGGCAGCCCTTATCTCATAATGTTCCCCATTACTTGATAAAATTGGATGTAGATCCTTCCTGATGCCCATTTCTTGAAGATCAAACCGAGCATTTAAATGGTCTTTCGACCCACTCATATTTAGCAAAGTACCAAGTATGTTATCACAAAGGTTCTTTTCTATGTGCATAACATCAAGGTTATGTCGACATAAGTTCTGACTCTAATACGGTAAATAAAATAAAATTGACTTTTTTTTGAAAGGGGAATTTTTTTTTACCTTTATTTTTCTGGCCATTCTTCTTGGTCTTATCACCCCCAAAATGATTCTCAAAACCAATCAATAATTCTTCAACATCTTCCCCCGATAAAATAGGCGGAGGCAGTTCCATTTCAATTTCACCATTGAACCTTTTTTTATCAAACCTCCACTTGTGGTTCGGCTCTAAAAATTTCCTATGGTTCATATAGCACATTTTTCTGCTATGTTTCAAGTACAATGAAGAAGTCTCATAATGGCATACGGGACAAGCTAATTTACCCTTTGTACTCCAACCGGATAACATGGCATATCCCGGGAAATCGCTAATGGTCCACAAAACACTTACACGTAAAACAAAATTTTCATCAGCGAAAGCATCGTAGGTTTCGATGCCTACGTCCCACAACTCTTTCAACTCGGCGATAAGATGCTGCATAAATACATCAATATTGTTGTTCGGAGATTCTGGACCTGAGATTAGTGTTGAGAGTATTAAATTTTCCGGCTTCATGCACAACCAAGGTGGGAGATTGTAGTTTACTAACACTATCGGCCAAGTACTATACGCAGTACTCATTGTACGATATGGACAGAACCCATCAGATGCTAGACCTAATCTGACATTTCTATGTTCTGATGAAAAATTAGGAAATTTGGCATCCATTGTTTTCCAGGCCTCGGCATCAGCCGGATGCCTAAGTTTCCCATCATTTTTCCGTCGCGATGAATGCCAAGTCATAAGTTCAGCATAATCCTTGGACATAAACAGCCTTTGCAACCTCGGTTTTAGTGGAAAATACCGCATCACTTTTACCGATACTTTCTGCATCAACTTCTCCGGAACACCATCAGAAGTGTCTTTCTTTCCACTACGACCCACCTCGAAGCTTCACAAGTTTTGCAGACATCTTCCTTTTCATTTTCTGCCCAATACAACATACAATTGTTTGGACATGCATATATTTTTTGGTAATCTAGACCTAATTCTCTAATGACATTTTTCGCAGCATTAAAAGATAGAGGGATGTGGTCCTGTGGGAAAGCCTCTTTCATCAACTGTAACAAATCACTAAATGCAGACTCGGTCATTCCGTGTATGCATTTCAAGGAATAAAGCCTAATGATGAAACTTAATCGTGAGAAATTTGTACAGCCTTGATATAACGGCTGCTTTCCCTCTTCAACAAGGCGATAAAATTTTGTAGCTTCCTCATTTGGTTTACCAGGTTTCCTACAGTTCTACATACGTTGCAACATCTCAGCGAGATTATCTCCGAAATCGAGACCACCATCGTCGCACTCCATATTTTCATTACTCGCTTTGGATTGTGGGCACGAAACCTCACAAATCCAGTTCGCATACATGGGACACGGACCCGCGTAGATGAGGTGATCATAAATCACATCCTCACAAAGCCACTTGCGATTTTTACAATTTTTGCAGGGGCACGTAATTTCATCACCAACAACGAATCTAGAAAATGCATTCTTTAAAAAAGATCTTATTCCACTAATATATCCTTCACTGAATTTTGGAAGTTCAATCCAGCCATCCATCACTACAATTATGACGACAAGAATTATACTTTTTGAAAATAAGAGTGGGTGCCGACAAAAAATCTAGTATCTAGTATCACTACAATTATCACATACAAAGAATTATACTATTTGGAAGCCTAGTGCAGGGACCTAACCTAGTATAAGGAAAAACATACAATGGTTCTTTTCCTAGTATCACGTAGAAATATCTATGTGGATTCATTTGGCTCATATGTGGATAATAGAGTTTAGGTTCCACATCTTAGTTGTCCTTTTCCCTAAACTTCACTAACACAGTCCATATCGAATTGTGAACGATAATCGTAAGTCTGTGGGCCTATATTGTATTTGAAATTTGAAAACTGAAAGCTAGAGCAATTTGCAATTCCAACTAGAATGACATGTCCACTCTTGAGTGGTACATAACCAGACTAGAAAGTGTAGGAGCCATATATAAAAGAGAGAAAGATAACACAAATGGACCCAAAATATCGATATAAGTATAAAATAAGCACATAAAATGACCATTTCCAAACAATTCCTACTTGCCAAATACCAGATATTGTATTTGGAAAGCAAGAACCAAAAACTGACGAAAGGGATCAACTTGCATTTCCAACATCAATCACTAGTCCAATGCTAACACGTACATAAACAAAATCAATAAGCTAATACAAGTAAAACAAAATCAATAAACATTTTATCAGAAATTACAACCCAGTCCATAAACAATTTTCAGTATTGTAAAACCGAAAACAACAAATCAATACCTACAGAGAGTGAGAGACAGAGAGTGAGAGACAGAGAGAGGGGGAGACGGGGAAAGAGGGAGGGAGGGAGAGACAGAGAGAAATAAAGAGACAGAGAGATAAAGAGACAGAGAGAGAGGGAAAAGCATGAAATCAGATCATATATACAACATACATACTTTAATACAACAAAAAAATTGAAACCCTAAATCAAATCAGAGAAAATCCCCAATTCAATTTGTATTCAAGTAGAGAATAACATTTCAAAAGCCCTAATTCAATTCGAATTAACAGCTAAAAATAACAAATTCGAATAATATTTGATGGATGCAAAACAAATTAACAGCTAGAGCTTTAAAACCGAGCTCAAATTAAGAATAATACCTAATGATGTTAAAATCCCTAATTAAATTCGATCCCCAATTCAAACCCTAACTAAATCAGCCTCCAAGCTTGAAGAAACCCCAAATCGAAACCCTAATTTCCAGTGAATGAGCGGTGAGCGATGAACGGTGAGCGGTGAATGGTGAGCGGTGACCAGTGGTAGAGAGTGAGCGGCGGATAGGGTTAGAGTGAGTGAGTGAGTGAGTGTGTGTTAGAGTGAGTGAGCGGCGGATAGGGTTAGAGTGAGTGAGTGGTGTGTTTCTTTTTCTTGTGTTGACTTGCTAAAATTGCCGCGTACCAAATTTCGGACATGCCGCGCTCCAAAATTCGGACACCCGCGCTCCAAAACCCAGCCCACGCCAAAAACAAAACCCAGCCCACTATTTTAAACACTGTATACAAATTATTCATTTTTCTGTTTTATTAATTTTTTATTTGAAAATTTCTTCAATTTAATTAAATTTATAAGAAGAATATATGTTATTTTTATTTATAAAAATGTTATATTTTAGTCAATAATGTATACAAATTTTTTATACCAAACTTAACATTATTTCTCAAACTTTATTCATTTTATGGAAAATTAATTTTTTTTCAAAAAATAATAATTTGTTACCCTTTTTTTAATAATTTGGTCTATTTTCAAATTATAAAAATGTTCTATTTTATAAAAATTCTAATATTGACTCTAATAACAAACTTTGAACATTTAAATTATTTGTTTTTTAAATTAATTAATTTTAATTCACAATAATTATTTATTTCAATTTTTGTTAAAAAAATTGTGTTTAAATCATATTAACGGCAACACTTCACAAGTGTTGCAACTTGCTACGTTTCTTATATCTACGGCAACACCATGTTTTGTATACAGCAACACAAAATCAAAGCGTTGCTGCAGGCCATCAAATTTAGAGCTACTGTAACGTTTTTCATTGCAACACCGAAAAAAAGCGTTGCTGCAGGTCATCTATGGCGTAGTGATGTTTCAAACACACCTGGGACAGGATGAAGCTAACCAATGAGACATTAGAAGCATGTCCCGACGAGACACCTCTTTACGGTTTCGGCCACAACGCCGTCCCAATAGCGGGCATAGCTAGCAAGGCTCCCTGTTTATTTTGGGGAATCTCCCAGACAAGTATGCAGAATTATCAAGTTTTATGTCATCAACACTACATCCTCTTACAACATGATCTTGGGAAGGCCCACACTAAACATGCTGAAAGCGGTTACTTCCACCCCTCACCTCAAAATCAAATTCCCCACTTCAAACGGGGTAGGAGAAATCAAAGGGAACTCAGAAACATCCAAAAGATGCTACGGTATTGCGCTCACTTTGGGCAAAACTGTGCCTAGCAACATCAACAGAGAAAGGGCACAGAAAAGAAAGCAAGCGAAAAGGCAAAGGCACGTTGAAAATCAACGTACAAATAACAAGAAAAGAAAAGAAGTACAGTTCATAGACGGGCACGACCCGCTAACAGAAGACCCACCTCGCATAGATGCAAATCTCCTGAAATGTCTCAAAAGGGAAGAGAAACCGCCAATAAGCCCTGCGGTACAAACAGAAAAGATTGAAGTTATACCCGGAGATGTAACTAAAAGCGTAAGTGTGGGAGCAGGTTTAGATTCAATATTTAAAGATGGCCTTACAGATCTTTTGAGAAAATACGCAGACATTTTCGCATGGAGCCCAAAAGATATGCCGGGCATAGATGAATCCGTGGCAATCCACAAGTTAAATGTGGACCCAGACAAAGCACCAAAAATTCAGAAAAGAAGGAATTTTGCCCCGGAGCGACAACAGGCAATTG
Organism: Kitagawia praeruptora; assembly: GCA_037693485.1. NCBI lineage: Eukaryota > Viridiplantae > Streptophyta > Magnoliopsida > Apiales > Apiaceae > Kitagawia > Kitagawia praeruptora. The sequence continues at coordinate 23,234,303 of CM075347.1, forward strand.
ACATTGAGATTGACAAACTGCTGGATGCAGACTTAATTTGCGAAGTAACCTACCCTAAATGGGTCGCAAATGTAGTACTGGTGAAAAAAGCTAACGGGAAATGGAGAATATGTGTTGATTACATGGACTTAAACGTAGCATGCCCTAAAGATCCATATCCACTTCCCTCAATAGACCAACTCATAGATGCAACAGCGGGTCATTTGATGTTAAGCTTCATGGATGCTTACTCAGGCTATAACCAAATCAAAATGACCCCGAAAGACAGAGAAAAAACAGCCTTCATTACACACAGGGGAGTGCATTGTTACAAAGTCATGCCATTCGGACTAATCAATGCTGGTGCTACCTTCCAAAAAACCATGAATAAAATCTTTGCCGGTCAGTTAGGCCGAAACATGGAAGTATACGTGGATGATCTCATAGTAAAGTCGCTCTTAACGGCTTCACATTTGCAAGACTTGGAGGAATGTTTCTCCACACTCAGAAAACACAGCATGAAGCTCAATCCGGATAAATGTGCATTTGCCCTAGATGCAGGCAAGTTCCTTGGCTTCCTGGTATCTCACAGAGGCATCGAGTCCAATCCTGAAAAGATAAAGGCTATAATTGACATGCAACCGCCCAAGACACTGAAGGAAATACAAAAACTAACGGGAAGACTAGCTGCTCTAAGAAGATTCATAGCAAAGCTAGCAGACAGATGCCTTCCGTTCTTTGATACATTAAAAGGAGCAACAAAAAACAAGGCAATATCTTGGACGACTGAATGCCAAAAGGCTTTCGAAGACCTCAAAACATATCTCTCTTCTGCTCCATTGCTTGTCGTCGCAGCTCCTTCAGAACCGCTGTCACTTTACTTGTCCACCACAGATAAAGCTGTAGGGGCGGTACTCATAAAAGAAGAAAATTGCGAGCAAAAACCAGTCTATTATGTCAGCCAAGTGCTCAAAGATGCCGAAACCCGTTATCCAAACGTCCAAAAGTTTGCTCTAGCTTTGGTCGTCGCAAGCAGAAAATTAAGACATTACTTCCAAGGCAGGCAAATCAGGGTTATCACGGACCAACCACTGAGAAAAATACTTCACAAGCCAGACTTATCAGGCCGATTGATCAATTGGGCCGTTGAACTTGGCCAATTCGATCTAAAGTACATACCGAGAACCGCCATCAAAGCACAAGCATTGGTAGACTTTGTAGTCGAATGTTCATTTTCAAAAACGGAAAAAGAAACTTCCGCAGAAACCACAGCAACAGCGGGCAACCACTGGCAACTGTATGTGGACGGTTCCTCCACAAGCACCCGTTGCGGAGCAGGCCTTATCCTTACTAGCCCCGACGGTTTCCAAGTCAGACAAGCCATACAACTAAACTTCAAAGCTACAAATAATCAGGCAGAGTATGAGGCACTCTTGGCCGGTTTGACATTAGCAAAGAATTTACAAGTAAAAAAGATCACCATATACAGTGATTCACAACTGGTGGTTCGTCAAACAACAGGAGATTATTCAACCAAAGACAGCAACCTTAACAAGTATCAAGAATTGGTGCAAACAATGCTGACCCAGTTTGAGGAATATTCTCTCGAACAGATAGATCGGACAGATAACACAATGGCAAACATGTTGTCTAAATTGACTCAAGGGGAAAAAGCAGAGGCAGACACCATATACTTTGAGCAATTAACCACTCCAAGTGTAAACAAAATAGACATCATGAAGGTCAGCCCATCGATAGATAACTGGATGATCCCTTACATCCGTTATTTAGAAAGTGGCACACTGCCACTCGATGGCATCAAAGCTAAAATACTCAAGTCTCAAACAACAAAGTACTTCCTTCAAGAAGGCATCCTATATAAAAGAAGCTTTGACTCTCCTATACTCAAATGTGTCGATGAGGAAGAAGCCTTATATTGTATGAGGGAGGTTCATGAAGGCATTTGTGGCGATCACATGGCTGGGAAGGCATTGGCACATAAAATACTCAGACAAGGCTATTACTGGCCCAAAATGCACAAGGAATGCAAAAACTTCACCAAAAAATGCCACCAATGCCAACTGTTTAGCAATATGTCCAGAAAAGCGCCAGCCCTACCTGCAGCCATTCTATCACCCATACCATTTGCCGTATGGGGCATTGACATTATGGGACCATTCCCTAGAGCCAAAGGTGATCTACAATATGTTATGGTTGCCATTGATTATATGACCAAATGGGCAGAAACAAAGGTACTTAAAAACATTACGCAAGATGATGCCATTCGCTTTGTTCGAGAGTAAGTCATCACAAGGTTTGGAATTCCAGTAGTGCTCATATCCGACAACGGTACACAATTTGTGGGGTCAAAATTCACAAAGTTCCTATCCGACCATGGGATCAAACACCAGAAAGCAACTGTTTGTCACCCTCAAAGCAACGGTCAAGTCGAAGATTAACTACATCAAAAAAGAAATGGCCGCATGAGTTGCTTAATGTTCTTTGGGCTTATCGGACATCTGCCAGAACCAGCACTGGAGAGTCCCCATTCAAATTGGCTTTTGGCACAGAAGCCCTTTCACCAGTCGAGATTGGTTCACCATCATATCGCGCTATCAATTTTGAAGAAGAGGCAAATGCTCAAGGACTCAAAACAAATCTAGATCTCCTAGATGAAACAAGGGAGAACGCAGTGGAAAAAATGGCCGCTTACAAAGAAAAAACAAAAGAATTCTTTGGAAAGAGAGCCAAAATCAAAGCTTATATAGAAGGCGATTTGGTTAACAGGGCAACTGAAGCATCTGACCCAAGACACACTGGTAAACTTATGCCAAAATGGGAAGGTCCTTACAAAATCGTCAAAGTACTCAGGCCAGGTTCCTACAAACTAGCCCGCCTAGATGGCACTGAAGTTAACAACACTTGGCATGGCGACAAACTACGGAAATATTACCAATAGATGGTTACAGTCATATCTGTTTTGTAACAAAGGGAATTGCGTTTTTTAATAGAATACTTTTGCGGAGAAACTATCTACATTTACATCCAGCAAGTCTTTCAACTACAATAGCAAAATTATCAAAGTCCCTAAGCGGGCCAGCAACCAACTACAATAGCAACATTATCAAAGTCCTTAAGCGGGCCAGCAACCAACTACAATAGCAAATTTCTCAAAGTTCCCTAAACGGACAGGTTCATGACTATGGATTCCAATCTACGGTTAAAGAGCCAAGTCCCCTAAACGGACAGGTTCATGACTATGGATTCCAATCTACGGTTAAAGAGCTAAGTCCCCTAAACGGACAGGTTCATGACTATGGATTCCAATCTACGGTTAAAGAGCCAAGTCCCCTAAACGGACAGGTTCATGACTATGGATTCCAATCTACGGTTAAAGAGCTAAGTCCCCTAAACGGACAGGTTCATGACTATGGATTCCAATCTACGATTAAAGAGCCAGGTCCCCTAAACGGATAGGTTCACGACTATGGATTCCAATCTACGGTTACAGAGCTAAGTCCCCTAGACGGAGACTCCAACAATTACGGATTTCAATCTGCAGTTCCGACAAAACAAAGCTAAGGGCCCTGGACGGGCACGAAAACAAGTGGAAACAACTACTGTACACAAATCAACGCCAAAGGCATTTACTACAACAATTTTAAGTCAAAATTACGAGGAATGATTACTACAGACAATCTACAGCAAAAAAATCTACACATGGGCTAAATATACGATGTAACAGAGAACTAAAAAGCAAAGGACAAATTAATGTCAACGGAAACGATCATTTTTATTATTAAATAAAGGATTACAAGCATATCATTACAAGGACTGAGATCTTATATCTACAAATCCTTCATGCTTGGGGAGCTTTCTTCTTAGCATCCACATCCTTCTTTTCAGAGCTTTCACCATGAGGAGGGGCACGAAAACGAAAGCCAATTGCATCCGTCTCCGACGCATCCTTGGCCTCCTTCGCGGCACGAGTATGAGCAATTTTTCGGGCATGTTTCCGGAATTCTTTAGCCGTGTACAGGTCGCCCTCTTCCTCATGGTGATTGGCAAGGGTTAACCAAAGATCCTCACTCTCTTTAGAGAGAGAACGCTCCCGTGCCCCAGCAAAAGGGCTGAAGAAATCATCCATCTTAGACATATCCATATGATTTGAGTGAAAAGGGATGGATTCTTTAGATCAAATACAGAAGAGGTTTATCCAACACAAGAGAAAACCCCTCCTATTTATAGGGGGGTAAAAAGAGGTTAAAGTTATCACCAGTCAAAAGCTACAGTTCCCATGCAAAGAAAAGTAAAGACACAGTCAAAATATTTTGACTCTCATGCAGCATTAAATGCTCGAAACAAACTCCCACAGTCAAAATTACAATTTCCAGGTAAACATTTTCCCACACATATTTACTACTAACTTTGACAAAGAAATACAAACACAAATTCGATTATATCTGGAAACAAATTACCAAAATATATCCAAACACAAAAATATCCTAGAGTTTGAAATTTCCAAAGTACGAGACAGTATCAGGATGTTTCCAAGTCACACAGCGGACACACCCGCTGAGTGACTTCAAAACAAATCAAAAAGAAATAAGTTCCTAGCAGAAGTTACAAAAAATAAGCTAAGCCCAACGAGACCCGCTCAGTGCAGCCACCATACCCCTCAACGGTTCTGCATCCTCATCATCACTATTATACACCGCAGCAATGGCATTAAGGGGTTGGATATCAACATCAGGCACAGTAGGACTCAAAGAACCATCTACATGTTCAATCTCAGCCACAGCAGGATTCAAAACGACATCCTCTTCATCACTTTCACTATAAGTAGCCGCTATCACTGACAACGGAGTAATATCTGCTACAACTTCAGGATTCTCTGCGGCAATCAGGTTCTCGATGGCAACCATCTCACTCTCAACGGTCTGCGTGCCCATATCACCAACAACAACATCACACTGGCAACCCACACTCTTTTTCTCGGTTTCCCCAAGACGGACTCTCAAGGCTCTGGCTTTACGTTTGGATTTCTTTACTTTTGACTTCAGCCTAGCCAACTCAGTTTTTAACTGAGTAATCTCGGGTACGGTATCAGCGGGATCCTGCCTTTGCTGCAAAACATCACCGCCCGCTACCACAGTTGCAACCTTTGTGGCTTCAGCCTTTACAATTTCACCAAACTCAGCACTATTTTTAAACTTCAAAATGGCATCCGCTTCGGTTGGGCGAGAATCAAGATGGCCTTCAGCATCATCACCACGTTTCTTCTCAAAATTTAGCATAGTAGTCAAGCTCTTTACCTGTTCAGACAGAGTGGCATTCTCAACCTTCAGTTCTAGTTTATCCTCCGCCAAAAAACGTCGCAAATCAAAACTATATGCATAGCTCGCTTTAAGGTCAGTCTTCTCAGTTTCAATCTCATACAAAGCCCTAGCAGCATTATCTTTCATAACTCTCTCAGCGGACAGTTCCGCCTCTAGTAGCTTCACTTTCTGTTTCAAAGCAAAATTGCTGCTACGATACATATTACCACGAGCCATCAAGCCTGTATACATACATTGATTCTACAAAAAACACAAACACAAAAAACAGACATGTCAACAACGGACATCAACCACAAATAAACTACATAAACTATCAAAAAATTACATACCCGTGCAGCATATTTTTGGGACAGTCGGCACAACCGCTCCCAACTCAACTCATTCATCCTCACAAGATCATCATCTGTCATGGAATCAACAGTGAAGGTGTTAGGCCCCGACTTAAAAAGAAATCCATAACCAGGCCTAGCTCCAACTTCTGCATCATCCACTTCATCATCACTACTCGTGCAATACACTATTTCCTCATAAGCATCTCCGACATCCTCAACATCATCATTGACATCATTCTCACCATCATCTCCCGTGGCATCCTCAGTATCATACTCAGCATCAACACCATCAGAATCATTCTCAACGAGTTGCTCCATGCCTTGGTTTTCAAAAGCAGGCTCGTTCACCTGAGTAGGCTCAATACGTCTACGTTTCGAAGTACTAGCCTCCGTAACAGCCTTACGCTTTGATCGACGAAGAGTTTCACCAGCGGTTTCTTTCGCTCCTTCCACCGATACCTCCTTCTCTCTCTCACCGGACAACTCCTTCCCAGTATCAACATCCATAATAACCTTACTCCCACTTGCGGTTATCTTAGCGGGAGCAACAACCGAACCCCGCTCCTTCATTTGAATATCAGCCCTTACACTCATAGAGCGGATATCAAACTCATCATCAGTATCTGTTACCATGTGAGAAACAACCGTCTTCCTTACCTCAGCACCCGAACTTTCACCCTCAGAATCAGCCACAAAGTCCCTTTCAACGGACGGCTCTTTCTCAGCAGGAACATCCCTCTCCACGGACATTTCTTTTTCAACGGGTTCATCGTCCTCAGCAATGTATTCATCCCCTTGGGCATCTTGCAGATTTTCCTCAAATACATCATCTCTTTCTTTAGCAGCAGCACCACCGACCAACTCCTCAGATAGAGAATCACCCTCAGAATTAACATCATCATCACCAAGGTCATCTTCAGAAAATTCTCCTCAAAAACGGCCTCTTCAACAGCGGTGTCAACCTCAACAGGGGCAGATGTTTGACCAACCTCCACATTACCAGACAGGTCAAAAGCGTCTAGAATATTATCAACAGCAAATAACCCGGCACGAACCCGTTTAGGCCTTGGCGGCACAGTAAGCATGAAGTCAGCATATAACTTTGCCTCCCTCAAACCCAGAATCGGGTGTAGATCAAGCTCCTGCTTACGAGGATCCAACACTACAAAAATAAATAGCAATTTCAGTCACAAGACACAACAAAAAATTGACAGTATAAACAAGAAACTTACAGCAATGCCTCCTCAAATCGGCTGGGTCAATCAAATTATTTTCTGTCTACACTTCACCCAACACCATCACAAGGCTAATAAGAACGTCCACTTCATTACGACTTAGCCGACTGCGATTCACCTTATAAGCACACTCGACCTTTTTCGTGAAATTCCTCTGCCAGGCAAATTCCCCACCACCGATTACCAGAAACTTCTCTTGCCATCCAGCCATTCCTTTGGGAAATGCAAACGGTCGATGGCCGCTCAGGACTTTTTTTATACGACTTTTCGGTTTCACAAAATGCAACTCAAAAAAGGGTTTAGCACGGCTGGCTTTCACATCAAACAAGCAGAAAAATGCCTTGAAAGTAGGCTGCTTTTTCTTTCTCTCACAACTAGCTATGAACCAGTTTATGGACCTTATTGAGTTAGGAGTAAACTGCGCCAACGGGCACCTAAAATGAAGACGGAACAAGTCCATGATAAATTTATGGGGGGGGCAGGCGGAAACCCGCCTTCAAATGACTGACGGGTATGCACATGGATCCGTCATCGAACCGGTGGTATAGCCTCTCCCCGGGTTCTGCACGCCTCCAGAAATAACCTTCCTCAATCCTGAACATTCTTGATATATATTCAGCCCAATCATCAGCTTTGAAAGTATTAGCATGCTGCAGATGGGAAAATTCGGCAAATTCCTTGTCCATTTCGGCATTTGAATACGGAGTGGGGGCACTTTGGTCGCTCGAAACAGGCTATCACTACTCTCGAAATACTGATAGCGGTTTCTTGGCAAAACGGCTGAAAATGTTAACTGATTTGGGTCCGCCCAGCGACCATACCCGTTTATCAATGCTCTCTTCTCGCCGGTAGCGGGATCGGTGAATTCATCACCCATCTGCGATAAAGTTCTTGAAGTAAATGATACACATACCTCCTACAGAAAAACCGCTAACAAATAACAAGGTACACGTGGATATTCTCAACATTTTACATTTTCTCTTATTTATTTATCAACAAAATGATTCATATTCTACTTCCCTCCACAAACAACGAAACCCTAGCATCATAAAGCAATTTATACACTTTATCCAATACATACATACACATATACAGACCCTCACTTACATGAACACACTCTTACACCATCGATTCACGACAATTGCAATCACAAAAAACTGACATTAAACTACTGACAAACACAAGAACAAGTTATCACAGACCAAAATCAAACAATTTACAACCTACGAAAGTGAAATAAAATCACTACAAATTATCCCAAAACACCAGAACTTAAACCCATCTCCAAAAATCCTATATACTCACACGGATATCGCAACAATGGAGATACAAACATGGCACATTTATCTAGGAAACAGAAATCACAAAAGAATATACAAAGAAGCAAGAATCTCACCTTAAAGCAGGAGATATAAATGGCTTCAACTAGCACAAATTTCGTCGATCACCGAAAAAAGTACAACAAGCAAAAGCCCAGAGCAAAGCGAGAAAATATGGAGAAAACAAGACACAAAGACAGTGAAAAAATAAAAAGAAACTGAACAACTACCTATCTTAATACGTGAGGCGCGTGTAAAGAGGGGAGAAAACTTACAGCCCACACGTGGTAATTTCTGATTGGGACACGTCACAGGCACGCAGTAGTGGCCTCGGTACAAAACACCAACTACTCAATTGGTAATAACTTCTCACTTTTTTCTTCATATTACATCACAAAGGAACATTCTCTTTCCACCCAAAGGTCACTTCAATCATTAATACGAACCACCACTTATCATTTCTCATATTATTGACATTTATTATTATTCCCTCATTTATTTCGAATTTCTCATTTATTATCAATTATTGCATTCATTCCAAGAACAGTTACACATAGCAAACAAAAACTTTTCAACTTACAAGCCCGTCAAGCACCATAACCCGTTGTCAACCACATCATATTTTCACAAATTTTTTCTAACTCCTAAGTGTTGTCCGCCAACACTTGGGGGGCATATTTTCACAAATTTTTTCTAACTCCTAAGTGTTGACCGCCAACACTTGGGGGGCATATATACTAATCTCTTCAAAACATTGCTGCATATGGTTTTTTCGTAGTTTTCTCCTCCTCCTGCCCGCTCACACGCACAGGAGGAGTGGGGGCAATGATAGGTACCCCCTGTAAGCTTACAGCGGGGACCCGCTGCCACCATCACCATAACAGTACTTGCAATTTACACACGTGTCATTATATGTTATCTTTACTAAAATTACTCAACTTGACAACAAATATCTTTACAAAAATACTTGTGCAAAATATCTTGGTATCTTGCTCACTAAGGCAGGGAACCATAAAGGTAGTCAAGGGAACACAAGGACATGCAACTGTAGCAAAAGAGGCTGTGGTAGGATCGAGGTATATGTAGAAGGGACACGAATCACTGTTCCAATGGTGGCTCACTGTAGCTCTAACGGCGCAACAAGTGGGCAGCCAAGTGGATAGAACAGTGATTAGGAGTCCTAGCCTATAAATACCCCCATTCTACACTTAAGGTATATATACACAATTTTAGCAACACAAACTTATTACTCATTCTCTCTCTTCACACAGATACATTCTTACTCGTTCGATTATTATTATTCCGATTACTGATTCTCACACCGGAGGTGCTTGACGGCCACCACCCCCGGGCAAGCATTATTTTGCAGATACCCCAAACTCAGGTGAAGTATCCCCGGAACAGTGCTCAGAACAGTGATCAGAAGCACTACGCCATAGATGACTTTACACAACACTTTTGCAAGGTGTTGCCGTTTGAAAAAGTGATGCCGTAGCTATTTTCATCCTTACCTACTACAACACCTAGTATTTGTGTTAGCGTAGACATGAAAAGTGTTGCCGTAGATGTTGTATATATCTATTTTCAACCTTGCCTATTACAACATCGAGTCCTTGTGTTACCTTAGACATGATAAAATGTTGGCGTAGATGTTGTATATAGTTAATTAAAAATAAATTAAATAATTATTTACATAGAAGTGATAATAATTCTTAAAATATAATTTATTTATTATAATGGAATTTGAATTGGAATGAATGATATTTTTTTGTAAAGTAATGTGTTTTTCAATAATTTTAAAATTAGCAAACTTAAAAATTTTATGTTTTTTAAGAAATTATATGTATTAAAAATAATTTACAATAAATAACACTTTACATAAAAAATAAAAAACTGTGTGAAAATGAATTTATTTATTATATTGAAAATATTAAATTAAATAGGAATGAATGATGATTTTTTTGAATAATTTTAAAATGAACAAATTTGTAAAAATATGTTTTCAAAAATGAAATAATTATAAAACTTGTATAAAAATATTTAAAAATATAAAGAGAGCACACCAAACAGTAATTTTCTTACCAAACAATAATTACCAAATATAAAATTAAAATAATAATAATAATTTTCTTACCAAACAGTTTTTTTATAAATTAAAGAGATATATACAAATTAACCAAATATAAAATTAAAATAGTAATTTTCTTACCAAACAGTTTTTTATAAATTAAAGAGATATATACAAATTAACTTACTTTCTAGGAGATATAAATTAAGATTAAAATTATCAAACAGTTTTCTTTATAAATAAAAAATAAACTTTTAAATAAATATTTTAAATATAATTCTAATATTTATGAGATCATAGGGCACCACATCAGCAGCTTTCACGGATACAAATGAAAAAAATGAAAAGTGTTGAGCGGCAAAAACACCGCTCTTTTAATATTTGGCTTTAACAAAAAGCCGCTCATTCTTTGTCACATTCATAAAGCCTCATTTCTCAGCTCTCCCTCTCTTGCTCCACAAATTGCTCTTCGATTGACTGCTAAAAATGACTTCAATTGATTGCTCTTGGATCAATTACTCATCGATTTGGGCCTTCTCTGATTTAGGGCTTCATCGGATTTGGCAGATTCTTTGATTTAGGGCTTCTTCAATTTGGGTTTAAATTGGTTTCTTTCTTGTTCGATTTAAGTCTTCTTCTTTGATATAATTGTTCAATGATTGTTCATTGTCTCTTGTTTCAGGGGCGATTGTGCAAAAAGTCTATTCCGTGTTTAAGCATAACACTATTTGATAGTTACTAATATTTGGCTTTGACAAGTTTATTTTGAAGAAAGAAGACAGACGCTATGTTAAGTTGAGTCACTGAATTTCTATAAAATTTAGTACTGGATTTCCAAACTATATTTCATTGTCTACGTTATTCTTACTGGTTTTTTATTATAACAAATTATGTCTTTGCGCAATATTTTGAGGTGGTTATATAGTTTTGTTTACAAATAGTTTGTAAAGTTTTAATATGTTTGATTAAGAATAACTAATGTTTTATTTGTGGTTGACTGCTGAATCTTTACTTAATTCTGTCTTTTGTATGGACAGGATTTGCCGAAGCAGAACTGGTTTAGTTTTAGTCAGGTGATACGGAGGAGTAATATATTCTCCCAACTTGTAAGTTGTATCACTGCAATTTGTATGTAATAGCCAACATTTGCTATACTTGCAGGAAGACATTATTTCTCTCTTCTCTCTAGTTTTTTAATGATACCAACTAAATGTGTCTAGATCTGGCATTGGTTTAGTTAAGGTTGATTTTTACATCATGAAATGAATGTTAATTTTTAAACTGCTGATACAAGCCACAGGAACTTAATTACAGTAAAACATAGCCTCGCTATAAACTATCTCCATCTAGAGCACTTTAGCTCTCTTTTGAAATTTTCCTTAAGTTATTGCACCTACATATATTCTTGGTTTCCTTACTTTTTAAGTATATTGGTTTTGTAGACTGTTTTCTTCCTGTGGTTTGCTTTATCAGGTTAGCTATTCCGCACTATAATATTTGAAACATGGGTACTGTAATTTTATGCAATTATTTTTGGTTACTATCACGCTATTGAACAATATATGTATTCTTCGGCAAATATTGGTACTAGTTTCATAGTATATATTACTGGCAGGCCCCTTTAAATCAGATTTGACTTGTTGATTTACAATATTTAAAAGTAATATTACAAACAGTTGTTGGAGCAGAATAGACAGTACATCCAGGAGCCAGCCACTGTGGAGTTATCCAAGAAGTTGTTGTACACTTGTCTTGCCAGGTTATACTTCATTTACGTACCCCTATACTGTGCTCTGGTGCTTTAGTTTTTTGTTCCCTTTGTGTTTGTGGGATCATGTATATGTAGGTTGTTCCAAATTTTAAGTATCCATAGAATCAAAACCTGCCTATATGTGAACCTCTATAAATGTGTTGCAACTTGAAGTTATATATCATGGTGTATCACATCTGACATAATCAATCGATTTACCCAAGTTAGAATGTCCATAGAATCAGCCTACCAATATGTGAACCTCTATAAATGTGTCGCAACTTGAAATAAATACTTTATAAATGAGTTTTATAAGCCCTAATATTTTGGGTTATATACTACTGTGTGCTATTCCAGTTTGCAGGAATTTACCATGGTGATCACAAGATCAATGTCTGGATTAAGAATGAAACACCTAAAGTGTGAGTTTTACACACCATTTTTGTTATTTCAAATATCTCATCTGAATACAAAGTTTCCGACTGAGACTTATTATGATTTAGGGATCCCAACTATAAGTGGCAGGGGAAGTGGGGAAACTGCTACTATAAAATAGACGCCACAAAAAGTGATATAATATACTATGATACTTGTTTCGAATTGATGTAACTTCCTCACCCTTCAATGTTTTTTTGCTCAGTCTAATCTGTGGTGGACCATTGCCTTCATAGTATGCATGTCTTTCTTAGTTTCCTCAGTATGTTAGAAGCTATAGAAAAACCTTTCACTTGTGGTATCTGACCGACAATCTTTTTGCTGTCAAAACAATCTGTGTTGCCTCATAGTATACATGTTGATTCCTTAAAGTTAATAAATCATGTTATTCTGAACTATTTAATTGATTAATGGAATTAGATAGTTTTGATTAGTCTGTAATTTGTACGAGTCCATATATGGTGCAGGATCAGTACAAATTTTATTTGATTGCAAAGTTTATTAACAATGCAAATTATATTTTATAATAGAAATTCTGTAATCTGAAATGTAATGTACGCCATTGTATCAATCAATATTATTCCTATTAGTATTACTCTTCCCCTAATGATGCAGGTGGTTGCTGTAAGGTATTCAAAAACCGACCTTCCAGAAATGGAGAAGAAAAAGCAAGTACCTGCTCTCTGCTGTCACTTAAATTGACCAAAATTTTTGCTAATAAGATTGTATTGATGAACTGGAAGCAAAGATCAGTGAGGTGCGAGCTGAAGTAGATGCCAAGGTGGATGAAAGGGTAAAAAATGAAGTAGATGCCAAGGTAAATAAGAAGCTCCATGAGAACTTGACATTGATTTAGGGGATCTTTGTGCGACCATTTCTAGTGACAATGAAGATTGTATGCCAATCACCGAACGCACTAGCTCTTAGTTAGATAACTAAGTTATGATGTTAGTATGATACTAGCTCTTAGTTAGATATCTAAGTTATGATCTTAGTTAGTATTTGATGTTTATGATGTTTTGGTACTAGCTAGTTATGGTATTTTGTGATGTGGTTGATCAAATGTACTGAATTATGTTAGTATGTTGGGGTTGAATTGGAAAACAAGTTGTAAGTACTAATGTACTGGAAAAGCATATGTATAAAATGCACATTTTTATTTTGCATTAAAAAGGTGTTGCAGTAGCTCTATATAGTGTTGCAGTATTGTATGATATATGTTGTAATAGACTAATAAGGTGTTGAAATAGCTATGACAAAGGTGTTGCAATAGCTATGAAAAAGTGTAGCCACCTGTCGGTGGGCCCCACCTGTTAGTGGGTCCAGCCACGTGTCAGTGGGGTCCAGCCACGTGTCAATGGGTCAAGCCACGTGTCAGTGGGGTCCATCCATGTGTCAATGGGTCCTACCACGTGTCAGTGGCCATTTACACCAAATGTGCATCCTACGGCAACATATTTTATCATGTTGCTGTAGGTGTAAAAGTGTTGCTATTGACCCTACGCCAACATCGAAAAAGCTAACACCCAAAAAGTGTTGTCGTAGATATTTTTTTGGCTACGACAACAGTTTTTGGGCCTTTGGCAACAGTTTTGATGTGTTGCCGAAGGCTATCTATGGCGTAGTGAAGTCTCTAATCGGCCGTGAGGATTATCATACAGTTTGTTCTAGTTTCTTTTATACATTTCTTTGTCTGTGTGTATTGTGCATCTTCTTCGTTGATATACAAATTGTGTTCTTGTATATACTGTTCGTTCAAGTAAACAACGAAAAATTGAAAAAAATCAAAATTATTCTTTTCATTTCTTGTCATCATGAGTGATTTAGTGTTTTTGTGATCATTTCTTCTTGAATTGTGTTTGTTTAATTCAAGAATTGGAATCGTTCTTGTGTAATTGAGTGATTTGTGTTCTTGATAGTCTATCCTACGCAACGTGTTCGATAAAAGTTCTGATCTAAAACTGTATTCTCTAAATCATCTTAGTCTTGATTCTGATAACTGATATGGCGTCACAAACTAGTCAAACACCACAAACTGCTCAAATCTCACAAAATAATCAAGATCCTTCACATCTCTATCTTCTCAATCTTCTCGATCTGCGTCGATTTTTCACTATTTTGTTGATCCGAGTTGATGCCTCTTTGTGTTGATCCTTCCTTGTGTTTGATTGTGTTTATCACAAGTAATTGTTATCTTCCGCTGCTACAATGTGCTTGTTGCCTTCATCAACGTCATAATTCTGCATATTCAGTGTTTGTTAATGGCGTTACTTTTCATTATCATCTCCGAGTCGCGAGATGACAAGAGCTTACTTGATTGGTCACTGACTTTTTTAGCTACCTCAAGTGATGTCTCATTTCGGTGCTTATTGTTTCACCTCTATTCACTAGATGTAATGGATGCTATTTTAGTTGCAAATGTGCACTTGCTCTGTACATATACTATACTTTTGTTTGGTGTTGCTATCAAGCACCTACAGATTTGGTTGCTCTTAACTACAATCATTGAGAATTTGCTACTAATTGTTGCTCATATTTGAGCTCCTACTGCTGATTACCTCATGCTACCCATACTTCTTCAAGTCAAGAAGTTGTTACCTGCTACATACACACATAATGTAACCTTGCTTCTGATTGTTGCCCTTGTTTGTGGCTTCTACTATTGATGCTAGCTTTCAGTAAATGGAAGACTACCAGCTTTCTAAACTAGATTGCTGCACTACCAGCTTTCTAAACCCCTTTGTGGGTGTCTACGTTCCCTTGTAGAATTCTGACAATACCACTTGTCAATGTTCGCTGCTGTCAAACTTTGAAGAATTATCACATCTGAAGTTGATTGCTGTTGTTAAACTCTGAAGGATTACTAAATCTGGAGTTGATTGATTGCCCTTTTGGCTTGTTGGCCCTCTGTGGGTTTGTCCTTTGTGGCTTTGTTGCCCTTTAGTGGGTTTATTGCTCCTTTGTGAGTTTGTTACCAACCTGATCTCTGGTTTTATTACTTCATTTTGCTGTCTCCAGCTGTGATCTCTGGACTGCTGCTCATTTTGTCATATTGTTTGCCGTATTGGCTTTGTTGCTGCTTCCAGTAAATGGTTGCTTACCTTACCTGTTGCTTACACTTCCATGTGGGCTGTTGCTTGCTGGAGTAAATGATGTGATCTCTGGGTGCTTACCCAAAGTTCTGATGGGTTGCTGTTATTACTTACCTTGTTACCTTGTCTAAAGTTCTAGTTGCTTGCTTGCTTGTTACCTGGTTCATCAACAAACTACAGGTGCTGTCATGACTTGTGAATTACCTACAAGAGCTGTTGATATGTGTTCCTTCCAAGTGCTGTCGTTATAAGTGCTGTGAAGATCAAACAATGTTCAGATTGCCTACACCCTCTATGATGTTAACCTTCAAGTTGGATGTTTGCATTCCTTTCCCACATCCAACTTGAGGGGGGATGTTAGATATATTAAGCCTATCATTACCTTGCTGTCATGCCTAGCTCATACATAGCTGGCTGTTAGATCTATATATAGTGTCACACTCTATCTTGTAACGATCTATCCAATACATTCACAATGTAGTTCATTCTGTTACATCAATATATACATATAGTGTTTTACATATATCTTTCTTCTTCTTCCTTTAATCTTTGCTGTTTGTGATCTGCAATATTCTATCGTGTATCAGCAACCATCAACCGGGCATCACCTTCTTCTTCGTTGGCGAAGATGGAACTAAAGTGCCTTTAATTAGCAATGAAAAAGAGAACAGAATTAAATTAGACAAACTTTGTGGGCAGAGGAAAAATGTTTAGCAACGGCAACCATAGTAGCCTCTGGTCCCGTGGGAGCTGGTGATTTTCTCGAATCCTTCATCTTTTTGTCTTTATCACCCCCGAAGAAGTGTGACACAATTGACAAGTACCATTTGAACTTCTATTTTTTTACTACCTTTCATCTTTATGATACATATATTGCTTGCTCCAATATGTGATTTAATTTACTGTATATGTTAAAGTGTGAGGAAGCCAATGTTGTAAAAAGCGGGAATCGGACTTAATCGGTGGAGGCACCGTCCAGAGATTAATCGGATAATCGGGGATTAATCGGAATGATTAATCGGATCATTAATCGGAACTAATTTAATATTATTTTTAAATATAATTATTATTAATATACATAATTATTTTATTATTTTGATTATACATGAATAATTATCATATATTTATACAAATATATTTAAAATATATAACATTATTAAAGTAAATATAAATTTTAAGATCTAATTTTTGAATTGGGATCAATATGAGAGAAAAAAATTGATAAAATTCATTAATAAACCGTTTAAAATATTAGTTTCGTATATGAGAATAATATTTTTCTTAAAATTTATTCAATTTTATACTTTTTGAATTTTTTTAATTTTTCTACATATTTTTCAATTTTTTATCAATAATGCCGATTTTTGACCGATTAATCCGATTTTTGACCGATTAATCCCGATTTTTCGAAAAAACGATTTTTTGGCCGATTTTTGTAAAATCAGTTCGGTTCCTTACCGAACAGCGATTAATCGGCGATTAATCCCGATTAATCGCCGACTTTTAGAACAGAGGAAGCCTATAAAATGAGTGTGAGTGTGTGTGTATTGCAGTATTGCTTGATGAGGAGTTATGTAAATGTTAGTATTTGTAGAGAGTGATTGTCCAAAGGAGACATTTTATAAGTGGTTCATTTCTTGGTGATCAAGCTCAGACACCGTCGTAGTGTTGAATATTCAATGTGCTAGGATATTTCCTGCGTTCCTGTCTTCAACCACGTGCCCTTTTCTTTTTATTATCTTTTTCATCAAGTATAGTACTCCGTATGACCATTAAAAATAATTAGCCTGAGTTTTCACCTTTGTTTGGACTCCAAGAGTCTTCGAGCCCGTTTGGCTTAACTTAAAAAATGTTACTTATAACTTAAAGTGCAACTTACTCACTTTAAGTGAAAAGTGATAATTTTAACTTTAAGTTAGGTGTATCTGTTTGGATAATTTTACTTAAAGTAATTTTTTTTAAAAAAAATTAACTAAAAAAAAAGAAATTTATATTTTTTAAACATAATATAAAAGTATAAAATACAAATATATGCAAAGAATATAATACAAGTTAAAAGGTGACTCAAATATATAAAAATTGATATGAGAAAAAAAATAAGTTGAAAAAAAGTACCTCAAAGGTACTTAAATTTTTTGAACTAAAACTTACTTTAAGTTGAAAACTTTAAGGGGAAACAAACACCTCATTTTTACTTTAAGTGAACCAAAAAATAATATAAGTGTAGCCAAACATGCTCTTCAAGCTAGCAGCTAGCTACTGGGCATAGAGCCGACAATTTCGTACACGACATGAAAACACGACACAAAAATGATACGAAAATTACGGGTTTGGGTTGACCTTTGTTGTACACGAACACGAAATTACACGAACACGAAATTACACGAATGAATTTAGTGTCGGTTTTGGTTTTACCCTTGGATACACGACACGAAACGAAAATACACAAAATAAATAAATATTTAAATAAATATTTTAAATTATATAAATATATATTATAAATAAATATTACATGTTTAACCTTTTTTACAAAATAAATAGAAAATACACGAAAAGTACACGAAAGTACACGAAAAGTACACGAAAGTACACGATTTTCGGTTCATTTTTCGTGTAAATGGAAAGTACACAAAATATTTCGTGTACTTTTCGTTTCGTTTCGTGTTTACACGAAATGTTTCGTTTCGTGTTCGTTTTAGAATTTAAATACACGAACTTATTTCGTTTCGTTTTCGTTTCGACCATTTTAGTACACGAAACACGAAAGTACACGAAACGAAGTACACGGCACGAAACGAATTGGCAGCTCTAATTGGGCATATGACACGGGACCAAGCCGAGTTAATGACGTATCTATGCGTTAGTTATATGTTTTTTTCTACATTGATTAAATTATATGAAGACTCATATGTATATATTCTATATTAACGTGCAAAACCATGTTTTAATGGTACATAATAGTATCAAAGTACCAAAAGTATCAAATTTGGTTATCACTTAACCCGGGGTTGGATCCCTAGCTTCCAACTACATAATTATACAAGATTTATTATTTAATTTAATTTCACCCCATGTTCGATTTCCTATAAGGGATTCGATTAAGGGGTTTGACGGTTATCACTTAACTCGGGGTTCGATTCTTTCCAACTACATAATTATACAAGATTTATTATTTAATTTATTCTTTAATTTCATCGCGTGTTCGATTTCCTATAAGGGGTTCAATTCCTGACATAATCATAAAGATTTATTTACTTTAATTTTTTTAACTTTATCTCAGATTCGATTCTTTATAACTACATAATTAAATAATGTATTAATATTAATTTTTTAATCTCAACTCGTGTTCAATCTATGCTCGTGCTTCGCACGGGTTATCAGCGAGTAAGTTTTTGTCCAATATATGTAATCTAAAATGACAGAGTACAAAATTTATTAAATTCTTGAAACGATACTACAAAACAAACAAAGTTTAATATGTTGATAATTGTATTAAGTTATAAGTTATTACATATTATCATAGATTTTTTTTTCTTCTTAGAATTCAAATATTAATGTCTATCATCAATATTATGTTACTTTTGAATTTCATTTTTCTGGTTTCTTCTAAAGATATGTATACTAATTGTGCTTTTTTTTATTAAAAAGTTACATTTCTTGATTTGGGAAAATCAATTATTTCAAAGGTCGAAAAACAACCATATAAAAACACATGACATTAAATCCAAAAAGTCCAATAAACAATTTTTGATTTCTTACTAATTTATTAATATTACTTATGTGCTTTTCAAAATTTATTACAAATTCTATGTGGTGATCGAGGAGCCATCCTGCCACACCAAAAAGGACCATCATATATTAGAAAAAGTAAAATATATTAAGATCCCCCCATCCATATATTAAACCCCTCAAATCCAATAATTAACCCATTAATATGTCTAAATTATAATTAGGAATATAAATAATATTGTTGTAGTAGTCAGCGAACCGAGGAGGCTAATGTGTTAATAGTTAGTTTCCTCTCATATACCAAATTTGTTTTTTAATGAATTTGACTAAACAAATTATAATGGATAACATAAACTTTACGATTAAGATTTTGATTAACTTACATTTTATACCTACAATTCATTCCATTTTAACTGCATGGCAGAATAGAAGGAGAAAAATTTGTTTGAGTTGTACATGAAATCTATGTGACTAGGCCTGTCAACGGGTCGGATTCGAATCGGATTATGCTAAATCTATATCCGAATCCACTAAGATTTTCCGGGTTCGGATCGGATCGGATCAGGGGCAGATAT
Source organism: Kitagawia praeruptora (assembly GCA_037693485.1). NCBI lineage: Eukaryota > Viridiplantae > Streptophyta > Magnoliopsida > Apiales > Apiaceae > Kitagawia > Kitagawia praeruptora. The sequence continues at coordinate 23,254,156 of CM075347.1, forward strand.
TTTTTAGTCCGATCCATACCCGATCCATTCGGGTTTCGGATTTTCGGATCGGAGGTTCGACCCGTTTAATTTAAAAAAAAAAAGAAAAAACATGCAAAATTATAAAATTGACATCCAGATTTAAAATTCCACAAAAAGCTCATAACAAGTTCCAATTACACACTAAATTTCATCCTTGAATCGTGTTCAAATTTTTTTCAAAAATATTTCTCGACGATCCAACCGCACGGATGTCAACATCTATCATTTTAAATGTTATTGCCAAAATTTTAGAAAAAAATAAAATCATTTGATTTGGTAATTTAACGGTCAACTAGTACTTTGACTAGTACCCCTAAACATGGTTTCGTCCTTGATTCGTGTTTCGATTTTTTCAAAATATTTCTCGACGATCCAACCGTACGGATGTCAACATCTATCATTTTAAATGTTATTGCCAAAATTTTAGGAAAAAATAAATTCATTTGATTTGGTAATTTAACGGTCAACTAGTACTTTGACTAGTACCCCTAAACATGGTTTCGTCCGTAATTCGTGTTTCAATTTTTTTCAAAATATTTTTCGACGATCCAACCGTACGGATGTCAACATCTATCATTTTAAATGTTATTGCCAAAATTTTAGGAAAAATAAATTCATTTGATTTGGTAATTTAACGATCAACTAGTACTTTGACTAGTACCCTAAACATGGTTTCGTCCTTGATTCGTGTTTCGATTTTTTTCAAAATATTTCTCGACGATCCAACCGTACGGATGTCAACATCTATCATTTTAAATGTTATTGCTAAAATTTTAGAAAAAAATAAATTCATTTGATTTGATAATTTAACGGTCAACTAGTATTTTGATTAGTACTTTGACTTGTATTCAAATTTTTAGATGTTAATCGAAAAGTTTATATATTTTTTGTAAATTTTATATTATACATGATAAATAAAAAATATATAATACATACTAAAAAATAAATATAGTATATTATATTATCTTTTATATAATACATATAAATAATAAGTATAAGTGTATAACATATATTATATATATAATATAGTATAGATATGTAGATATATTTTTTATATAATATATTATATATATTATATATATTATATATATTATATAAAAAATATTTAATATATAAATATATTCGGATCGGATCGTTAACGGATCGGATCATGCTAAATCCATACCCGCTCCTTATCGGATCGGATCATTATCGGATCGGATCTTTATCAGATCGGATATTTTTTTGAAGGATCCATACCCGCTTATTTCGGATTGGATCGGATCGAATCGAATCGGATTCTTGATCCATTGACAGACCTATATGTGACATCTATCATCACATTTGTATTTTTGTAAAAATGACGCATTACAGAAAACTAAACAAATCTTATGAGCACTAATTAACATGAGAAGTTAAAAATGTTACAGCTAATTTTAGCCTCGCAAAACATTTTACTTGGTCACACAATTAGAAGAGACGCCAGTTTAGGGGTTTCCGACTCTGCATATCCAACATGAAACCCTTCAAGTCTTTCTCTCACTTCGTATGTCGATCAACATTGATATTTCTTTGTTGGGCCACAGACCCACCTAGTTAGTAAAGCCCATTAAAGGTTCACTTAGAGGCTCTATAAATATTCTTGTAACACCCACTTGTAAAAAGATTGGCTCTTTGATATATTACACTCTAACAATGGCGCTAGAAAGAGCTCTAACCTCCCCTAAAAAATTTTAAACAGCTACCAAACATCAACACTAACTAATCAACAGATCGACCTTCAAAATTTCATAATTGACCCCAATTCTCCGTTTAAAACGAAGAATGGCCGATGGAGCTCAAAGAAGGAGTAAACAACCAGCCACAAACACTCGTGATGTTCAAAGTGTTAAGCGCGTTGAAAAACCTGAAGTTTTGATGGCTCCACTGTTGGGATTAATCCAAAGTTGACGTGATCCTAGCTGGCATTTACAAATCATGGTTATATTTATTTTAGTCTACTATTTAATTAGTTTGGCAGGTAATAGATGTGGAGCAATTATAGGAGATTATGTTTGAATAAGTCTGGTGTAATGGAGATAATGTAGGCATTAGTTGCTTGTTTTTAGGAAATTATTACGTGGGTTTAGCTATATATTCACTGACATGTATTGGGTTTTGAATAACCACAACTTAATACAATGTAGTCTTTTAAGTGTATTCTGATTTGTACATAATAATGTGTGTAAATCTGTTCTATTTTCATCATTTGGTTTCAGAGCTTGAAGGGGGAGTATCAAGGCTTAACAGCCTTCTTTCCGATCCTTGAGGCATAAGAAAGTGCTGCTACAGCGAATTAAGGAACTGGTAGTTGTGTTGACAGTAACTACGGTGGCAGTGGCTGAACAGAGCAGCGATGAAGACGGTATTGCACCGGCACAAGGGTGAGGCTGGTGGCGGAGCACGATCTCCGATGGCTCGAAATGGCGACAATGTTGTTGGGTCTGTAGTATTAGAACTGTGTGTATGTCTCGGATGTGCTGGTGTATGAACCGTGTCGCGACAAAGAGGAGAGAATAGCTTTTCACAGAAAGAGTCACCAAAAAGATGGTGTAGCAATGTGATGAAGCAGAATGATGGGCGCAGGTTGCACGCGCGCGGTGCTGAAAAATTACAGTTTTTACTATTTTGGTCATATCTTGAGTTTTAAAAGTCCGTTTAAGGCCCGTAAGCAGTCCACGCGAAGATAACGGAATTCTCTATCATTCTAAAGTGGTCCAGAGGTCCAAATACAACTGGAACGGTCCAGAAATACTGAAGAAAAGTCAGCTACGAATTTTCCTTAAAAACAGAATCAGTTTAGGAAACGTATTTTGCAGAAATTCTATTATAATTATGTTTTGGTATTTTCTTGATGGGCAAGACTTCTAGAGCCTATATAAACACATCCAACCCTTGTAATTTGTATCATTAGGATTAGAACCATTACATATCAATTACTTAGGTTTATTTGTACCTTTTCATATTTTGTTTTTATCATGGTTTCACTTGATCCCATGATGACGAGAGGTTCGATTATGAACTAATCGTTGTCATGGGAATCTAACGGATTTATTTATGGAGTTTAGTATCTTGATGCTTTAAAAGATCTGTGTGTGATGTATATCTTGATATCCTCGTATGGTTGTGATTCATGTGTTTAGATGCGTCATGAACATCTAATTTGTTAATCTCTTGTGAGGCGAGAGTGGATCTTGAGATTTAGAACTTGCCATGCTAGCATAGGATAGGTTGATGTTTTAACATCATGATTTGTGGCATGATTAGAGATAATATGCTACCCTATGTGATCAATGTGGATAACTTGTTCTTCAACCGTTATGTTTTCAAATTCTATAGAGATATAAGGTCTAAGCGTAATTGGTGTCTATTCATCTTCTATCTCTTTTGTGGATGTATGTTTAGTTTGGTATTCGTATACTGAGAAGTAGCGTATACTTGTTTCGTGTTGTCCGATCAGATATCATAACCATTGCATATAGTGATTAAAGGCGTCAGATCTAAGCAAAGTATTTAATGAAGTTAGGATTCCATGTTTCCTCTTGCAGAAGTAATTTGATTTAAATTCTTGTTAGTTAGTTAATTCTTAGTTTGTTAATTTACTTCTTAGTTAATTTAGTTTATTAAACCCAATCTTGTTAATTGTCTTAGCAGTGAATAAAAACCATACATTGTTGCATAGGTGCATTAACTGGATTAAAACCATAACCAGATCTCTGTGGGAACGAACTCGACTTATATCTATATTACTTGTGACCACGTACGCTTGCGTGATTAGTGCAAACAAGTTTTTGGCGCCGCTGTCGGGGATCTTCGGTGTTTTATTTTTGGTTTATGTGCTTGTCAATAGTGGTCGTTAGAGTTCACTGACTCGGATTTCTTTTTCTCATCTATTCTTGTAGTTCGTTGGTGTTTCAGGTACTTGTCAGAGAGCATTGCCGTTGAAGATGGATTTTCTAAATTACTATGGAGTTCAGCAGGTGGTTAGTGTTTGTGAGCTATGTGTGGGCGCACATGAGACGTATCAGTGCTGGAGCAACCAAGGTGGTATTCAACAACCTCAGCAGCCTAATCAGCAGTATCAAGGTCAACAACTTGTTTGCACTAATCACGCAAGCGTACGTGGTCACAAGTAATATAGATATAAGTCGAGTTCGTTCCCACAGAGATCTGGTTATGGTTTTAATTCAGTTAATGCACCTATGCAACAATGTATGCTTTTTATTCACTGCTAAGACAATTACCAAGATTGGGTTTAATAAACTAAATTAACTAATAAGTAAATTAACAAACTAAGAATTAACTAACTAACAAGAATTTAAATCAAATTACTTCTGCAAGAGGAAACATGGAATCCTAACTTCATTAAATACTTTGCTTAGATCTGACGCCTTTAATCACTATATGCAATGGTTATGATATCTGATCGGACAACACGAAACAAGTATACGCTACTTCTCAGTATACGAATACCAAACTAAACATACATCCACAAAAGAGATAGAAGATGAATAGACACCAATTATGCTTAGACCCTATATCTCTATAGAATTTGAAAACATAACGGTTGAAGAACAAGTTATCCACATTGATCACATAGGGTAGCATATTATCTCTAATCATGCCACAAATCATGATGTTAAAACATCAACCTATCCTATGCTAGCATGGCAAGTTCTAAATCTCAAGATCCACTCTCGCCTCACAAGAGATTAACAAATTAGATGTTCATGACGCATCTAAACACATGAATCACAACCATACGAGGATATCAAGATATACATCACACACAGATCTTTTAAAGCATCAAGATACTAAACTCCATAAATAAATCCGTTAGAATCCCATGACAACGATTAGTTCATAATCGAACCTCTCGTCATCATGGGATCAAGTGAAACCATGATAAAAACAAAATATGAAAAGATACAAATAAACCTAAGTAATTGATATGTAATGGTTCTAATCCTAATGATACAAATTACAAGGGTTGGATATGTTTATATAGGCTCTAGAAGTCTTTCCCATCAAGAAAATACCAAAACATAATTATAATAGAATTTCTGCAAAATACGTTTCCTAAACTGATTCTGTTTTTAAGGAAAATTCGTAGCTGACTTTTCTTCAGTATTTCTGGACCGTTCCAGTTGTATTTGGACCTCTGGACCACTTTATAATGATAGAGAATTCCGTTATCTTCGCGTGGACTGCTTACGGACCTCAAACGGACTTTTAAAACTCAAGATATGGCCAAAATAGTAAAAACTGTAATTTTTCAGCACCGCGCGCGTGCAACCTGCGCCCATCAGTCTGTTTGTCGCGCAACCTGCTCGTGCAACACCTGTCCCATATTATAGAAAATCTCCCAAGCTTCGCGTGGGCAGTAAGATCGCTGAAAACGGACTTCTAGAACTCCAGATATGTCCAAAACAGTGTAGACTGCGCAACCGTCTCAGAAATCCGAATTTTAATCAATTTATTCTCCAAAAACGATAGAAGCATCAACCTTAATCAACAATCTCGTAAATCTGCACAACTAAACAAAACACATCAAAACCACCACAAACTTGAGTCCAAGACAATCAATTTAAGCCGATATGGAACGCTCCAAGTGGATATAAACTCCACTTATCAGAGTCATATTCCTACAGAATATCAAACTGAGAATTATGAGTCCTCATGGAGGACATCTATGTGAAGTAAGTATTCTAAGGCGGAGGTGTCCTCTGATTCATTCTCATCGAGGAAACGCAAAACCAGAAATGAGGAACAGGAGTACGCTGAGGATGCTGATGAGGACTATGAGACAGAAGAATCAAGCACGGCTAGCTTATCAGCGAAGATATATTTAGAGCTGGCAATTCGTTTCGTGTCGTGTACTTCGTGTCGTGTACTTTCGTGTTTCGTGTACCTAGGGACCAAAAACGAAAACGAAACGAAATAAATTCGTGTACTCAAATTCTAAAACGAACATGAAACGAAATATTTCGTGTAAACACGAAACGAAACGAAAAGTACACGAAATATTTCAATTTACACGAAAATGAAAGGAAAAACGTGTACTTTCGTGTACTTTTCGTGTACTTTTCGTGTACTTTTGTGTACTTTTCGTATATTTTCTATTTATTTTGTAAAAAGGTTAAATATCTAATATTTATTTATAATATATATTTATATAATTTAAAATATTTATTTAAATATTTATTTATTTCGTGTATTTTCGTTTCGTGTCGTGTACCCAAGGGTAAACCCAAAACCGACACTAAATTCATCCGTGTAATTTCGTGTTCGTGTACTTTCGTGTTCGTGTACCGCAAAGGTCAACCCAAACCCGTAATTTTCATGTCGTTTTCGTGTCGTGTTTTCGTGTCGTGTACGAAATTGCCGGCTCTAGATATATTGCGGTTCAAGGAGTTCATCAAGTCACACTCAGGAGAGACTGAGCTCTCTTCAGAGAGTCTGTTAATCAAGAGTATTGAAAAGGCTAAGGTAAACAGGGATCTTAAGGTACCGCCAATAGACTAGTTCGATGGGTTCACGGATCCCTATGACTTCGTTAACCTCTTTGATGGAAGAATGTCTTTCTTTGGGCACACTGAGGTGGCAAAGTGTCAATTCTTCCCGGCGTGTTTAAAGGGCACAGCCCTCATGTGGTTCAACAACTTACCAGCAAGGTCTATAAAATCGTGGATTCACTTGAAAGAAAAGTTCATGTCAAGATTCTCTACTAACAAAAAAGCAAAAAAGTTAACGGCCTCTCTCGTGAATATTCGCCAAAGATCAAATGAAAGCCTTCGGGAGTACTTCAATCGTTTTCGAGCAGAGATGATTCAAATCCCAGATTTAGTGGAAAACTTAGCGATGACATACCTGGCGGCAGGAACTGATAGGTCTAGACACAATGCGGTGCTCGAAGAATACTTTGAAAAGGAACCTCAATCACTTCAAGCAGCTATACAGTTGTTTGAACATAGACTAACTCTTTAGGAAGCTGTGGGAAGCATACAGTCTTCTAGATCTCCAAGGGCTAGGATGAATAGGCTACTTGAACAGACCTCTTAATGGGATATCGTCGAGATGATTGAGGATACCGAGGTGTGCGAAGAACACAAGCAAGATCACCAGTTCAACTAAAGAAGGAAGATGGGACCTCATATACATCAAGCAGGTCATTCGCAACACAGGTATCCCCATCCATCTTAAGAAATTCTACCCATAAAAGTCTCCAGTTTGCATCGCCTGTCTCTTTAAGTTATTTAAGTTAAGGTACGAAGTAAATCTCTAAGATTTTGTGTAATCAAGTTGCTTTCATGATTCGTTCCGCATGTGAATGGGTTGTGTTTAAAGTCGACATTTGTTTTAAGTTTATTATGAATGAAGGTTCAAGTTGAAGTCAAAATCTTAAACTTTCGTATTTCGTTCACAATGTGTTATGTTACATTTTACTTATCAAAAATTGTTATCCATATTTTAAACTTCTAGCGTACAAAATGCGCACATAGCTCCCTTCTATGACCTACAAGGTCATCTAAAGTCGTTTATCCAATAAAAATTCGAGAAAAGCAAAATTCATTTTCAAAGCAACTCGGTCGATCTCCAAACGAAACTCCAAGGCATTCTCAACAGAAATCTCCATAAATGATTGGAAAAATATATACAAGCAGCACATATGTTGCAATTCGCCAAGAGACAAAGAAAAGGTAAAAAGAGCTTGAAAGAGCTCAAACACTTCGCCAAATCGCCAAGAAGAAAGATAAAAATAGCGTTAAAAGGTAAAGATGAAAAGATAAAAATAACGCCAAATCGCCAAGAAGAAAGATAAAAATAGCGCCAAATCGCAAAATCGTCAAGAAGAAGCACTAAAGCTTCATCGACATCTCCAACTTCAAAATGGTGAAAAGGTAAAGTTTACGCCAAAAAATACACAAGGTAGCGCCAAACAACTCCATGAAGCTCAAGAGCTTCTTCGACAACCCCAACTACAAAATGGTGAAAATGTAAAGTTTATGCCAAAATACAAATAAACTACCGCCTAACAAAGCCTAAGAGCTTCGTCGACATCTCCAACTTCAAAATGGTGAAAAGGTAAAGTTTACTCCAAAATACAAACAAAGTAATGTTAAACAACTCCATGAAGCTCAAGAGCTTCGTCGACACCTCCAACTTCAAAATGATGAAAAGGTAAAGTTTACGCCAAAATACAAACAAAGTAATGCACCAAGTTACGCCAAAAAATAAACAAGATAGCGCCAAACAACTCCATGAAGCTAAGAAGCTTCATCGACATCTCCAATTTCAAAAACTGCGCCAAGTTACGCCAAATAATGCACCAAGTTACGCCAAGTCGCAGGATAAACCGTGCCAAGAGAATACTCAAAGCTCGTAAATTCTCCGATTAAATAGAAAAGATAAAGTACGCCCAAACCAGGATTTGGTTACGCCATGAGATAGTGAGTAAAAAGAAGGGGTAAGAAAAACCATGCCAAAGGACAATACTTCGATCACCTCAAATAGCTCAAGAAGCTTAGAGTCCTCTTGGACATCTCCAAGGTAAAGTGCGCCAAGCCCACATTCTAATCGCCAACTACAAAAGATGAGATAAAAATTCGCCAAGTACAAAATGATATTACTCCAAAGTTACGCCAAAAGACAAAACAACGATCATCTCAAACACCTCAAGAGGCTCCGGATCCTCTTAGACATCTCCAAGTTCGCCAAATCCAGGAAAAATTTGCTAAATTAAAGTCTGCCAAACCTACAATTCGCCAAATATCAATTCTCCAAATTAAAGTACGCCAACTATCAATTCACCAAGTCACCAAGTACATAAGGAAATCTATCCAAAGTTATATGACAAATACGTCAAGGAATTCAAAGAAAGAAATAGGGTTACAATAACACTCGGTAATCAACTCTGACTTTTCATTCAAGGCAGCAAAAAGTTTGTTTGCAGTAACAGTATTGTCGCCGGCTAAGTTCTTAGAGGTTTCCTCCAACTTCTCGTTGAAACTTCTTCAAATCCCTCACTTCCTCACGGAGTGTCTTCACCTCAGAGATGTTGATGACGTCCTCAAGCTTCAACAACCTCTCCAACTCCATGGACAGCTACAAAGTAGAACAAACAAAAAGTGTATATGGGCAAACACATCATATCCAGAACAAAGAAAAACGAAGCAAAACAAATAAAGATAAAGCACCTTGTCAACAAAATTCTCTCAACAACCACTCCAGAGGCTTCCACGTTAGCTCTCATTTGAGGAAAAGATCCCATGTCATTTTCAGAAAGCGAACCCACCCCACCAGAGCTCGGACAGCTCACCGGCTCCTTCAACTTCTTAGAATGATGGCCTTTAGAGAAATGCCCATCACGATGTCTCTTCTTCTCTTTATCTTTCATAACACTGGTGTTAGAGGCACCAATACTAACCACACCAGAATGAAGCGCAAGGCTCTTCGAGACAACCTCGAGTCCACTTTCTAATCCAACACTAGGCATCATAGTCGAAGCCTCTGCAGCTTTACTCTTAATAAGGCAGACTAAAAATTCATCGGTCGGCATGTTTGCAAACAACTTTACCAGTTTTTTACACTCCGCAGAGATCCTGGAACATAAACGGGTCACCGACTTCACGCGACCTGGAGAAAGAATCTACCAAGGTCCAATAGCCTCCAACTCATGGGAAAGTGGAAAGACAAGTCAATCGACCACTAAAGACACAACAAAGTGTCACCACAAATTTCAAAAAATGAGGATTTTTTCTTTCATTTTTTTCGATTTCATTGTAAACTTTTAAATATATGGTTTGGACCTTGTAAAATAGGTGATTAAAAGATCTAAAAGATCTTTTTGTACTTAGGGGGGATTTCTGTTGGGCCACAGACCCACCTAGTTAGTAAAGCCCATTAAAGGCCCACTTAGAGGCTCTATAAATACTCTTGTAACACCCACTTGTAAAAGGATTGGCTCTTTGATATATTACACTTTAACAATGGCGCTAGAAGGAGCTCTTACCTCCCCCTAGAAAATTTTAAACAACTACCAAACATCAACACTAACTAATCAACAGATCGACCTTCAATATTTCATAATTGACCCCAATTCTCCGTTTAAAATGAAGAATGGCCGATGGAGCTCAAAGAAGGAGTAAACAACCAGCCACAAACACTCGTGATGTTCAAAGTGTTAAGCGCGTTGAAAAACCTGAAGTTTTGATGGTTACACAAGCGTTGTTTAATTCAGTTCCGAGACCTAGAATTTCAGATCCGTTAAATGGATCTCGCAAATCAAAGAATGATTCTCGACAATTAGTTCTCACTTCTCAAGAGAAACAGATTGGAGCATCGAATAACTTTGTCATTGACGATGAGCTTCGCCGATTAGATTTAGAAAGGCAAGTATTGGCTGAGAAAGTAAAGCATAAAAAGGAGATAATCAGATTGCAGAAGGAACTCCATGAGGTATCCAGAGTGCAGAAGGAACTCCGTGAGGTATCTGAGAGTCATATTCCTACAGATTTTTTCAACACCAAGTTGAAATTTGTACAAGTTTGTACAAATTTCGACTTGGTGTCGAAATTTCAACTTAGTAGTTGGTGTTACCTTATGTATTTTTTGAAGTAAACTTTACCTTTTCACCATTTTGAAGTTGGAGATTTCTACTTAGTCGAAATTTTTTCAACAGCAAGTCGAAATTTGTACAAGTTTGTACAAATTTTTCTTGGTCTAGTTGGTCTTGTGCAACCAACTAGAAACTGCAAGATTCTTATACTACTAAGTTTCTTAATTATGTTGATTGATGATCTAAGGACCAAGATAATTGTTTTAATTAGGCTTCTCAATCACAATTTACAGTAATACACTCGCATACTCAATTATTTAATTGTAGAATTTATAATTTGATCATAATTTATATTCGATCGCAAGTGTAGATATACAGAGTGTGGTGTACTCCTTATAGTATAACGTATCAATTTCAAGTTGAGGGAAATAATAATCAATACATCGACAGTCCCAAAGCAGTACATAGTGTTACTGTTTTTCTTTGTGTAAATTCTGGCTAGTTCATTGCAACTAATATTGGCATCCGACGCAGTCACCTAGTATAGATGAATTTAGGGTCCGAAGGTATGAATTTTTAGGGTGAAATATTTTGCATCGAACTAACCAGTATTTAGTAATGGTTCGTGATCGGACCTAGTGTAATGAATTGTGTACTCCATCTTTACGGGACCTAGTACTGGGTCTGGAAGGTGTAGGTACAATTATAAGCACGGGGCGACGTTGAGCAGTGCCTGGAAAATTAAAGGATAGAAAGAAAATTACGTAATCCATCTCCAAATGAAAGAAACTGTGCGAGCATTTGAGCAAGAACCGATGTTTCTCCTGCGAATCATAACTAGACACCGCATTCTTAAGTACCCTCGAACCTGTGTCTTCGGCCAATGATTTCAAAACCACAAGTAAGTCATGAGATATATTAAGAATAGAAAGGCACAACATGGGTGAGACCGTTTAGTTTATAGTTTATTTAAGATGTTCTCCATGGTCTATGTTGTAACAATTTCACACCAATTTCATCAATTAAATTTTTTATTTTTAACACAGTCATATTCTACCACATAAATTTGAACAAATTTTTGAAAAAAATATTTGATTCCCTAGCATTACTCATGTATGTATAGGAGTTTACATATGTAAATGACATTAAGTCATCAACTAATGTCTGATTACAAAATTTCTTTGGATGTGATCCTCAAATTTGTCATGCATGTTTTAGCCAAATTCTAAATAAAGATTGACCATACACGCACATACATATATACGTACAGTAGATTCTATACAAACTGTAGTCATAAATTATTTCTTCGAATGTCCATTAATGTTAATGCATACTATATATACAAATTTATATATGTTGCAGCAATATCGACCTCAAACCCGGATCGATTATGAGAAGTGTTAATTGTGTTCGGATAGATTTCATTCAAAAAGGTCGCCGTCATCTATACTCTATATTAATGTGCAAAACCATGTTTTAATGGTACATAATAGTATCAAAGTACCAAAGTACCAAATTTGGTTATCACTTAACTCGGGATTCGATCCCTTCGAACTACATAATTAGACAAGATTTATTATTTAATTTAATTTCACCCCATGTTCGATTTCCTATACGGAATTCGATTAAGGGGTTTGACGGTTATCACTTAACTCGAGGTTCGATTCTTTCCAACTACATAATTATACAAGATTTATTATTTAGTTTATTCTTTAATTTCATCGCGTGTTCGATTTCCTATAAGGGGTTCAATTCCTGACATAATCATAAAGATTTATTTACTTTAATTTTTTTAACTTTATCTCAGATTCGATTCTTTATAACTACATAATTAAATAGTGTATTAATATTAATTTTTTAATCTCAACTCGTGTTCAATCTATGCCCGTGCTTCGCACGGGTTATGAGCTAGTTGGAATTAATAAGAAAACATGTGCTAAGTTCTAGATCAAAGGAATAAACAGAAACGAAAGAAGAAATTTATTATTTAAACATGCTTGATACTTATAACTTGGCAACTACGTACTACACTATAATTAGCAGGGACGATCCTGAGTTGAAAGATACCTCATGCGATTTTAAAAAAATTTGGCCCCTTTATAAACCATCTCGTTTTAGTAACTACCAACAAAAAAATTGATAATTCATGATTTAAAAATTATTCTTCTCGCATTTTTACTCGCAAAATCATCAATCAAGCCTTCGAAATTAGAATTTGCAAGCATATCCCTCTCGATTGATAACATAGTCAACCCATTCAATCATTCTTGTGACATCCTAGAGCGGAGCTACGACTTAATCTATTTTAACTTTGAAAAACTCCCTCCTGCAGAAGCCACTGTAACCGGAATGGTTAATAATATTCTGTAAGCAATTGTGGCAGTTAGATCGTAACCTTCCTTGCTCTTCAAAAAATTTAACATGTCAATCACCTTTTTCACTTCAATAGGTAAGCATTCTTTTATAATTCTTAACTCAAGAAACAGGACATTTCCATCAATATCAGAAACAAAATCATGCTTTAAAAGTTCGTCAAGATTCTTGGAGGTCTTCAAACTATCGTCACTTAAGCACTTCAACTTTGTCAAATTAAATAGAAACCCAAAAATCTGCTCATATATTTGAAATTGTTCAAACCTGAATTGGAGTGATGTATCAATATGATCTAGCTAACATATGAAGTAATTCACTTCAAAAGACTGTTCAGCTAATAAAATGACATTTTTTATTTTTGCTTTTTAATTATATGTTATTCTGTAATTTTTTTTAAAACTACTCTCTAAATTTTTTTAAAAAAAATTTGCCCCCTAAATGTTGGATGCCCCATGCCATGACTTGTATTGTTTGCCCTCAAGGTCAACCCTGATAATTAGGGGGTGTTTGGGGGAACTTTTTTCTAGAATAAGTCAATTTATTTTAAGACAGTTGGAGATTCCTAACTTTCCAACTTATTTTACAACTTATTTTTGCAACTTATTGAATCTCAAACATACATTAAATACTTTTATAAAAAAAATTATCAAAATATAAAATTTTTACCCGAAAATAAGTCCATAAACCCATAAGTTAAGGTGAGCCAAACAGTCTGTAACGTACAGGTACATAAAGACTAATAGACAAAGATAATGATTGCACAAATCAAGATAAGCAGAGAGAAAGACAACACATGGAATATTTCTAGAATTCTGTTATCATCAAATTCAATGGTTCCAATCATACAGGTACTCATTATATGACTGAACCTAGTACTAACAATAACGTAAAGACAACATGGTCCTCCATACATTACTTTAAATAAAATAGACATAAAGGGTAGAAAAGAGATAGCATGAGAGGTGGTCCAAATAGTGCCAAATGTTGACAATCTAGCTGTAGCATTAGGCTTGCACATTCTTTCCTCAGCTTTGCACACACTAGCATAAAGATGGACACACTCTTTTATTGACACATCAGATTCCATGCTGCATTACTCCCCTTCAAGCTGAGCAGGAGGTGAATGAACTGCTCCAAGCTTGTTGATCAGATAGTAGTGTTGTTTCACAGAGAGTGGCTTTGTCATTACATCTGCAAGTTGATTTTGAGAGGAGATATGAGTAGTTTCAATCAGCCCTGACTTGATCTTGTCTCTAATGAAGTTACAGTCCACCTCTATGTGCTTTGTCCTTTCATGAAGAATAGGATTAGCTGCAATTAACAAGGCAGCAATGTTATCACAGTTTAGAAGTGCAGGAGGCAGATTCTTGATTCCCATGTCTTTTAATAGTGCAGCAATCCAGGTAATTTCACAAGCAGTCAAGGCCATTGCTCTATATTCTGCTTCAGCAGTGGACCTTGCAACAACTTGATGTTTCTTTGCTTTCCAGGAGAGAGGAGAATTGCCAAGAAGTAGGCAAAAACCAGAAGTGGATTTCCTTGTTACAGGACAATTAGCCCAATCACTATCACTGTAGGCATGTAGTTGAGCAGCAGATGAAGTTGCAAGAAGTATACCTTGCCCTGGATTACCATTTAGATACCTTAAAACTTTCTTGGCAGCTTGCATGTGACTAGTGGTTGGCTGCTGCATATACTGACTGAGAATATGAACAGAAAAAGTGATATCTGGCCTTGTAACTGTTAAGTAGATCAATTTTCCTAACAACCTTTGATATGGTTGAGGATCAAGAAGTGGATCACCTTTTGTTGGTGTAAGCTTCAAATGAGTGTCCATAGGTACTTTAAGAGGATTTGTAGTCATCATATTGAACTCTTTCAAAAAGATCCAAAGTATACTTTTTCTGTGAGAGAAAAAATCCAGCTGCAGTTCTGCTTATTTCAATTCCCAGAAAATATGTCACTTCTCCAAGATCCTTCATGTGAAATACAGTAGATAGATAGGTTTTCAGCTTGTTCATCTCGGTTGAAGAGTTGCCAGTGATAAGCAAATCATCTACATAGATGAGTACAAGTGTTATAGTCTTTCCAGAAGTTTTAGTAAACAGACTATAGTCTGTTTTGGATTGAACAAATCCCAATGACTCTAGGACATAAGACAGCTTGAGAAACCATTGCCTTGATGCCTGTTTCAGGCCATACAAGGACTTAAGAAGCTTGCACACCAGTTCTGGATTCTTTGACAAATTTGTTGCAGTGTCAGAATCAATTCTATCTCCATGTGAATGGTACCCCTGTGGCAGTTTCATGTAGATTTCTTCATCCAAGTCACCATGTAAGAATGCGTTTGTTACATCCATTTGAATTGTATCCCGATCTTCAATTGCTGCAACAGCCAAGAGTGTCCTTACTGTGGTTAATTTTGCAACAGGTGCAAACGTTTCTGCATAATCAATGCCATAGGTCTGTTTGTTTCCAAGGGCAACTAATCTGGACTTATGCCTCTCAACAGATCCATCAGGATTATACTTGGTTTTATAAACCCATTTGCACCCTATTGCTTTTTTATCAGGAGGGAGAGTTGTGATTTCCCAAGTCTGGTTTGCCTCCAGAGCATCCAATTCATTGTTCATAGCTTTTATCCAGTGCTCTTCCTTAACCGCTTGCTTAAAATGTACTGGATCCTCCCTTTTTTCCATTGAAGCCAAGAAGCAGCTAAAGGATGTATTCACTTCAACATCTGTAGTAGGATTTATTGCTTTGACTAAATGTGCATAAGCATTTAGCCACTGTGGTTTTGTCTGAATTCTTGTTGATCTCCTCAACACAGGTGAACTAGCAGGTGTGTTCTCAGACTGTTCATTATGATCTTCAGTCTGATCAAGATCCATCACCAATTCATCAGTATCAAATGCTCCAGTTGAGTGTTCAGTATGCATTAGTGCTGGTACAGGAGCCATGTATGGTGACTTATCTTGCATATTCATTGGAAAGACATCTTCGACAAACTTTGCATCTCTAGTGACAAATATCTCCTTTGTCAGCAAATTAATCATCTTGTGACCCTTTTTAGTGGAGGGATATCCCAAGAAAATACAAGGAACTCCCCTCACATCAAACTTGTCAGTAGAGTTTGATGGATTCGCAGCAAAAGCCAAACACCCAAAGACCTTCAAGTGACCATAATCTGCTGCTTTCTTATACAAAAGCTCATATGGAATTTTGTCACCAAGAGCAGAAGTAGGTAATCTATTCAACAAATGAACAGCTGTCATGAAAAATTCTCCCCAATATGAAAGATTTAGTCCAGATTGAAATTTTAAGCACCTTGCAATTTCCAGAACAGACCTATGCTTCCTTTTTACTCTGGAATTCTGTTGAGGTCTGTAGGCTACAGAGGTTTGATGAACAATTCCCAACTTACTATATAGCTGATTACAAGCTGAAGTATTGAACTCTAAAGCATTGTCAGATCTTGTTAGGTCCCGGAGATCGTAGAGGGGGGGTGAATACGATTCCCAAATAAAAAATTATGACTTTTAATTATTTTTGGGACAACATAAAAATTAATTTGGCTCAAACCCAGTTACTGTTCATGGTCTTCTCCAAGCATATAACTCCATTAAAGTAACCAAGACCAAGAACAGAAAATCACCCAAAACACACAACACAACAAGATTCACAAATATAAATTTATATTTATGAAGTGGGGGCAATGCTACAAACAAGTTCAAGAACATAAGCTCAAGAACACAACAAAGAAATGATTCTTGGCTCCTCTAAAAATATTAAAGTCTATGGACTTAGGAGGCAAGAATCAACCCTATCTTCTATACAAGATTTAACAAGTGTTTACACTAGAAAGATAGAGGAGTGGTGTAACAAAGAAAATCATGGCTACAAGTATTTTCAAGAACAGATCTAGCCATGGGGGAGAGAAAAATAATTTTCTCTCTCTCCCCTCTTTTTTTTTCCTTGCGGCTGCACACCTTGCTTGTTGAAAGAGAAGACTTGCTTTTCTCTTTTATCAATTTGAAAAGCATTTCTTTTTCCTTTTTCCTTTTTCTTTTCTTGCTCCACCAAACCCTAATGCAAAGTCATGTGCCAAGCATGCCTTTGGAAATATTTAATTCAAAAGTAATATTTAATATTTATATAAAATATAAATAAAGAATATCTTTATTTATAAAATATATAAATAATTAAATAAATAATTTATTTAATTAAATTAAATAAGTACTTTATTTAATTAAATTAAATAAATACTTTATTTAATTAAATTAAATATTTCCATTCCACTCTTCAATTTTTGTAGACTTCCTCAACCAAATACATGGCCCCGTATACGTGACTCCACCACGTCCAAGTATTTGGCCTTCAATTATGTGAAGCTTTAGTAAAGGTCCAATCAGGTTGTGCCACTAATTCTTCGTACATTTAATTCTCGTTCCTTAAACATTGAATACTGTATTTCGACCTGTATCTCGATCTTCCAATACAGCTCCAATGCATATTCTGGAACTTTGGCACTTCAACACTAATTTACCTCCTGTGTTGATCCTTCACATGACTTAAGAAGATCAACAACTTTAGAATGATTAAAACCATATTAACTGACGAGAGCTTGCCTCCAATGTCCTGACACTTGATGCAACGGTCTGGTTCATAAGTGACTAGTCTTGATAGGGGCTCTTGATTCCGAATATGATTCCACACTCTTCTATTTAAACCTTACTGCAGCTTCGATTGTGGTACAATAAAATCTTCTGAGACTAAGACAATCTTCTGTAACTTCCACATCCTTGAGTAGATGTTACCATCCTTTATTCTCCACTGAGGCCTGAACATATTAATGAACTTCTTCCAGTGAGCTTCAAGTCTGTAGATGATCCTTTGATATTTTGTCTTAACTGAACTCTGTGTTCCAAGATTCCTGTGCACCTGTATATTATTACATGTCCTGTTCTATTGTTGAGTTATCGTCAACCATTACATAGGGATTACATTTAGCATTTCTAGTACACATGAAAGTGCAGTGAGTTACTTCCCTTCACTCCTATCTCTCCTTTCAATCTCCCCTTTCAATCTCCCCCTATTTGGTTGATATGGAATAACAATCAAATACTATTTCCAAACACTCTCCCCCAATAGCAATTAAATAAAATCAACTACTAGAGGATAACTCAACTAACATACAAGAAACAATGAAAGTACTGGATATGAAAATAATATACAAAAAGTTCTGGAAAGATATAATCAGTTTAATCCAGATTTCCTGAGTTGCTGAAAATGAATGATGAATTTCTGAATTTCATTTTCCTTGAGCTTTCTCTACTTCGTTGTTCTTCAAAGATGGGGTTCTTTCAATAAAGAATAAAATCATTAGTAGAGACTCCTTAACAACCATTCCGGTTCATCTTGCAATTTGAACTAGAACATACAGCTCTCTATGTTCCCCATAAGAGGTCAACTCATTCTCCCCTTAAGGTTGTTCTCTCTTGGAATGAAAGTCACTTCTTCTTTTTCTTCAGGATGTTCTATTTCCAGGAGATATATTTTTCTTTCTTCCCTGTACTGCTCCACTGACTTCATCTATCACTGAAACAAGAAATAGAACATACTTGGACACTTTTCAAATGCCCCTTGAAAATCTCCCTCAACATTCTTCTTTACCTAGAAAACTTCTACTTAGCAAAAACTCCCCCTGAGTTGATGCTCTTTAAAGAAATCCTCATTTTCATTCATTGATCGTGCTAGAAAGAATTCTTCTGCCGAACCTCTCCTAAGAATGTTCCAAGTACAGATCTTCAAACAAACAGAGCAAAATCCCTTAGATATCTTTTCAGAATAAGATATAGCATTTTAAAATCAAGATGTTAAGATTCTCCATAACTTCTCCCATTTGACAAAAAGTAACTTCTGCACTTCAGATGAGAAGACAGTTAAATCTACAACACCTTTAGGAATTAGGCTCCAACATATTACTAAGATTTCTCCCCCTTAGTAATTTCTCCTTCTCAGCTCTTGCATCACTAAGCTTTAAATGTTATCTAATTCTCCCCCTTAGTTCTTGCAAGATCCAATCCAATCTTGTGTCATTAGATGTCCTCTATTTAACCTCCACAAGATATGTTCCAAGTTTCTTCAAATTATCAATCTATATTTCTTAATACCAAACTATATTTCTTGTTTCTTGTATCACCAAATTCTCCCCCTTAGTTGAGAATAGCCTCTAAGACAATAAAAGTATCATCTACATCCAATCGAATAAGGAACTCTCCCCCTTTGAGATTGAGAACAACACGGATTAATACACCCAAAGGTAATAGCTTGGACATTCCCACTAAGCTTCAGCTAGACTCCTCTTTGGCTTGTCTTCCAGAAAAGAATCTCTTCAACATTTTAGAGCAGGAAAATATAGTTACAGGATTCAGACATATTAGCAAGGTTAGTGTTTGGTCTATGGTTTCCTCACATCTACTACGTTCTGTTGGTGTTTGCACTTTCAAGCGTAAGTGCTCCACTCATTTCTCTCCCTACTTCTCACTCAAGTGTATCACTCTCTCACTTCACTCAAGTGTTTCTCTCCCTTACTTGCTCTCATTCCATTTATAGCAATTTGTACCTGCAAGTAAATCCATGCTAGTCTCACCAAGATATTATGGATTGTTGACTATAGCATGTTGTCGATCACTGAAGATCTCTAGGTTCTGAGATGTAATCTCAGACAGAGTTTCAGTTAGGTCGTCACCCAACTCACCATGAGCAAATCCATGCACACGTGGCTCGTTGTCGGGGAATAACCCTTCCGAAATTTGAATCTCCTCCATTCCAGGAGTGACTGAAATTCCAAAACCCTGATCCTCAAAAGACTCATCAAATTGGTAAACCAACTGAATCATAGTCAATGAGTTGTTGCTCAGCTACTTTTAGCATCAACAAACTCCCCATATGCAAATCCATGCACTGGATCGTTGAATGTGATATGCGTTTAAGCTTTGAGCATTCCATGTGTTCCAGAATTTGAATTTCTGGGAGAGTAGACGTGTACAAACATCTCTCTCAATCACCTGTGAAGATGAATTAACTCACTATTTTCAGTCATGGAAAGCTGTTAGTGATTGCCTTGCAACATCAACAGATTGCTCTGCGGATGTGAAATCCCGATAGGGAACTAGGACTATTTCTCCTAGGAGGATTGACAAGGATTCTAATATATGGCAAGAAATCCAAGTGTACCTCAATTGCCTGTGAAGGCGGCTCAACAACTTCATTCACCATGAATGGTAAACAAAGAAGTTTAGGGGTTCCACCTATACCTCACAAAGTGCACTCCTTGCAATGTGTTAAAAAAAAATTTAGTCCTTTAGGCTTACCATCAGCGTGAATGCTTTTGGTGTACTTGACTCATTACAAGGTGCTCTGGCTGACGAGCGAATCTTCAATGGAATCACCCTGTTGATAGAGTTCATCCAGAAACAGTTGAATTGCCTTTTCAGCTCTGCATCCTTTTGAGAGAATACAGACGAGCTACAGTTACCTCAGTTTGTATGCTACTTTACTTCTCGAGAGGTAGAGCTGTGGGTGCACTTCCGACACATCCTTATTTGCTGCAACTAATGCAGTTTCTCCCTTAACAACCGCTAACTTACATAAGTTCCTTATATCACCAATGGTTGAAAGTTTGAATTAGAATGACGGTGTTTGGTACTAAGGTCTTGGTTAGAAATTGATGGATTAATCAACGTCACGACCTTCCCCTATAGCCACTGAGGCTAAGCCATTTCGGCTAAACAGAAAGAGTTAATCAGAATTTTGACAAAGAGTTTAACAAATTTCCAAAAGTGTTCTTTTGAATTTTTCTTAGAAAAATGTCCAATTGAAATTCACCTCTTTTAACAAAAACATTTTGATTAATAACTCAAATCCATTTCATCTTGCTCACTGTATGTTTTTTTCAGAAATTGTTTTGCAATTCATTCTTATCAAATAGATGACTATGATTTCCGATATATACTTAGGTATTATATACATCATACTCGTCTATATGATATTATCTCCGACGTAAAGCATAGATCATTTATGACAAAAGGAGATCGAATGAATGCTTTAGTCATACAGTCCAAGGTACTAATTTTTAAGACAACAACCATTGTTCAGATATTACGAGTCAATGTGAAACAGACACCGACAAGAATTTTGAAAAACGAGTTGCCAATGGTTGCTACCCTAAAAAAAAATTAAAACAATTTACTCAAATAAAATAGCCTGATACCGTGCAACCTAAGTTACAAGTTATCAAGTAACTTTACTTAAACAAATCGTGGAGAGCAAACATTTTGCATTACAAAATATTTAGAGAGAGAGGATATATGATTTTGAAATAGAAAGATAATCCTCAAGAAACTTTTCAAGGAGAATTTTGAAAAAGTCTTTTCGTTGCTTTTCATTCTCTGGAAATGAATGCTTGTTTAGATAAAACATTTTTCATAAGAAATAGACAAGAAATTTCTTTATGCATTCAAGTTCTAAATAATGAAACGCACATATTAATACTAATGAATTATCAAGGGTATGAATTCCAACTACATGGTCTTAACCAAGCAATGACTACCAAAACGGATGGAATTCATATCTAAGAGTGACAAAACATTCATAAGTACTAACATCATTCAATCATTTTGTAATAAAACGCATCTTACTACAAAACAATTAAGCACATAAGACACTTACATTTTGCTTGAAAATTACCACTGGTCGCTTGAGACAAACACATAATGCAATACCATAGATCATGATAATTCTAAAGCATAAAATATAAGCATCCGCCAAACACTGAATATACATTGACCGAATAACAGCATTTAACTTCTTACACTACATCTCAACAATTATCACATAAGCATATTAAAAATGCTCATGACAATCATAATGTATGTAAGCTCGAGGTACTAGTTGCATCAAAGATCAAAGTCCTTTAAATATTCATACTAAAACTTATGATCTTTGACAACCCCTCGCGATGTAGTAAATCACTTTCAATATTAGTGTTTTTGAAATATTTTTTTTTTTTTTTTTTTTTTTTACTTAGTGCAGAAATTCTAAGTGATATCACTAACATCAAAAGAATGACAACTAAAATTAATGGATTTTCTATAAGACATGATGCTTCACTTAAACTACATATTAAGTGATTCCATTAATAATAGCATTAATCAATCAGAAGTAAATAAAATTACGACTAACTACCATTAACTGATATAAGTCAATAACCTTACATACAACTAATTAAAACATATAAATACTTATGCTGAAACATTTAACATATAGCATTAATAACATATGACAGCACAAAGTACGATGTCCTAGATATAAATAACTTCACAAGTCCTAAAAATATTTAGAATTCAATACTTGTGAAGTCATTTAAGAATTCCTTGCAGGTGGGATTTCCAACAAATATGCACATAAGAATAACATCCCAATTTCACTAACTAACTTAGACAAAATGAATTCATTAAGTTGTTTAGCAAATATCTGCAATTTATTCAACTATGGACAACTCTCGAAGAAAATGATACCTTATGTCCATGCGTTGATTTCAACAAGTGGTGTAGACAGAATCCAACAGAGTTGTTGGAGTTGAAGTAGTTCCCTTGTCCATAAGTTTCAGCACACCATCCACAAGCTGCTTTAGGTTCATCCTTTGAAGTAGCTTTGTATGTCGAATGCTTCCCCTTATTTTAACAAAGATCCAACTTCTTCCACGAAATTTGACAGCATCTAGAAATTACTTCCCTGTCTTTCTGACAACCTGCATCACTATATCTATAAAGCCAATTAAATCTAGTATCCTCAGGGCACTAAATTAATGGTGATCCCCCTCAAGATACTTAAACAATTCATATTGTGGCTACAAGATGAGATTCTCTAGTATCCGCTTGTAAAATTTCACATGGGCATAACATAGAGAATAAAATATATGGTCTAATGCACATGAATAAGTAATGAGCTGGTCATACCTCTAAAGCTTGTCACTTCGGTTCATATACCTAATTTGCCCTGATCAAGCATAGCGGTTTGTTGGCAAGAAGTTTTGGCAGGTCTAGAATCTTCTAAGTTGCGCATCTTCAAAAGATCCTTGACTTACTTTAATTGCCATCATTCTTTTGAATTACTTAAAATCCAAAAAGAACTGCAACTACAAGTTTTCGTTAGTAGACCCATATATAATATAATCATGGTATAAAGTTCTGGATATACATTGACTATACAAAGAGATGCTACATTGTTAGGTTTCTAATGGTCATGTAAGGTCCTGGGAGGTCCTAATTTATCACATAGATATAATCTCGGGTCCCGGGTAAACACAAGCCAAACATTAACCAGAGCCTAAAGAAAATAGACATCTAAATAGCATGAACACTCTATATACATTGCATTTAGATAAGTCAATACTAGACTAGAGTGACATACCTTAGTCAATGAAGCTTTACTGGTGTATGATCGTTGAATAAACAATTACTCCCTTTTTGAGTCCGAGAGATCGAACGTTGACTCCTTTTGAGATCGAACGTTTACTCCATTTGGACAGGAATAACCCTCCAGTTACCAGTTGACATTGATCTTCGAAGCAATGCCTTGCTCATCCAGATGGAAACTGCATTACCTTCAACACCCAAATATTTCCTTGTAGAAATTGGTCTTGGCGGCAGCTTCACCAAACTCAGCACACTAGAAACCAACAGTCTTGATACTAGCAGAGTAGAACCTTCAGAATTTTTGAACTACCCTTCAGCTTCTGTATTACTACCAAGTCTTCATGTGGATTGATTCCTTGTGCTAAGTGTATCTGCCTCTGTTTCAATTTAGTTAGTCCCTTGATTCGAACCCTAACTAATTTCTTAGGATCAAACTCCAACGAACTCAACTCAATCTTGATTAGTTAGTGCATCTTTAGTCTTCATTGAATTCACTCAGAAACACCAATGAAACACTCTCATTCAAGCACGACACTATTAATCACTACTCTACTTCCCAGATTCATTAAGAACTGACTCTAGGAAATGTTGTTACACAAAACCCTTTGTCATGACAGAAATGTCCTTAATGTTTCCTTGGATTTTCCAGTGGGTAGATTAGTCTTCTTTCAATTTAGTTGAGATCATCTTGCATTGAATTTAAACTGGCAAATTCATTTCCAATATGCAATCACTCAATATGGATCACTCAGTGCTCCTAAGAATCTTTAACTCTTACCCAATGAGCACTGCTAGCCTCAGAACCATTAAACTCGACTAGGTGATCCAACTTGCTAATGCTCCCCCTGCGATGTTGCTTGCAACTTTTCTTCATCTAGTGTCATCTGATCTCGAGCCCTAAACAGGATGTCAACCTTTAGGAATTCAGAGCTAAAACCAAATGAATGCTAGGGAGCTTGATGATGATGATGTTCACTGCATCTAAGACCTCCTCAATTCAATCACAAACTCTTTATAAGTTCTTAACTCCAAATGAGATAACCCTCTATCACACCATGTGACTTTAGGCATGATTAATCTTACTTGATGTCTTCTCTTTATAATTGTTGATTAGACTTGTTATATTAACTGATTCAGCCGTAGTAGATAGGAAACCTTAAGTCTATCCATTATCCTTGTAATTCCACTCAAGTTCTGGATTTTCCTATCAACTCCTCCATTTGGTCATGAAGTCCGGAAACAGAACGTTACTATAGAATACTCCTTTCAGTGCATACAAACCATAGAACTTCATTCGTCAATCAAATTCTATTACCTGCCCTCAAAGTGTTCTTACAACAATCTGTCTAATCCTTTTAGTGTGATTAATCATTGAGATGCTTCATCTAAAGAATGCATGAACAACCATCAAACTTAACCAGGGTAGTCTTTGACTTGACTTCCCTAAACTGACATACTTCACTAATGTCCTTCTTTAAAAGAATTTCACTAGAAGTAGTCCTTTCTCACCAACTTCATCTTTACCATCGAATCCATTGTCTTGATAAACCAAGTATTTGTTGATAAACCAAGTGTGAGAGCATCACTTGTTGTTGCGGCTAACTCCATTCTGACAAAATTCAACGAATAGTTGACTTCATCATAAGCTTTACATTTCGTGTCAGCAACAACCTCACTTCCAGCTTAGTGAGCTTCCATTTCTCTTGATCCTGATCAACACTGTTCAACCTCGAACTGATACCAGGAAACCCTTCGCAAATAATTCCCTAGGTCTTCCTTAATGTTGTGCTTCAGATCATTCAAGAAAAATAGGTATCCTTGCTTAACCATTTGAATACCAGAGCAAAAGTAGTTATATGCCTTGAACATGAAAATGTCATAGATATATAACTTATACCTGTAGAGAGATACTCTGCATTCACAAATGATTAAGACACGTGGTCCTCAATTTAATTGAGTCCAATAGGGTTAGAGATATTTATAAACATAGTTAACAACAGAGCATTTAAGTTTAACATGCTCATTCTTATTTGACTGATCACTCCTCATCTCTATCAGCCTTAACTAGTAGTTTTGGCTATGAGCTCAGTGATTCCAACCTACCATAAGATGGACTAGCAGTCTGTAAGAATCATGTCTTACAAATATGTAGAAATAGAAGAATCAATCACTCAAATTATTAAGCCTCCTAAATCACCTTTGTTGTTCACTAATCATTATGTCACCTCTAATTACCTAAGTCAGTTTAGATTTAAACATTTAATCCATGGTTTATTATACTGACCCATAGGTAATTCCCAAAATAAAAATGAACTCTTCTTAATAAGCACATGATCAGATATAGCATTTAACACAACTATGCGAGTATAAGCAGATTATAGACAATGTAAACATCAAGGCACTTGGCATGGAACACATACTCTTTCTGGTAAATGCACCCTTACAATTACCTAAGACTCTATATGCTGACATGATCAATTGTCGTGAAGCAAGTATTAAATCACATAAGATTTAATCATGAAGTCAAATACGAATAAATAAGCAACACTAACAGACTAACATAAGTTATCTAATTCACATAGAAATCAAAGTGAGACATGCATTACATCAAGCTTACAACATAATGCAGTTCAGCACTTAATACTTCTATAATTGAATCAAACAAAGATAGACTAGTTAGAGTGTATACCTGAACGATGCTTAACATTCCATCTCCAGTGATAATCAATTGAACCCAGTCAATTTCCATTCCACTGACACTCATGGAAGTATCCTTGCATTTGACTTCAACAGTTCCTGCTTCAACCCAAACTGATGCCTGACTGTTCTGCTTAAAAACCCCGACATAGAATGTCTCATGTTCTGCTTGAAAAGATCACTCTTCTTTGTGTGTTTGTAGCAATAACCCCAGATTATCATAAGCCAGTGATAATCAACCTTATGTGTTTCTGCCACTGATGTCCTTTTAACCAAATATTCAGGTGTTTTGGTTCTTGACAGATAAACTGAATTCCTTTTCAAAATCCTAAATTCTTCAGACATTGATTCAAAAACCACTGATCGAAGACTCTTCCCTAACCGAACTAATCCCTTTCAATAACCAAATGATCCACTGAGTAGACCGATGTATAAAAACATCTCCAATGGTAAAATCAGAAACCAGCTCCATTAGAATGTTCTTCAGCCAATTCGTTTGTCCTCAACGAACGAAGAAACAACTCCTGTTGTTTTGTTTAATGAAACATTTTGTTTAAACAAGAGTTAAGCTATGTAGCCATGTGTCATGTTGAAACAGTCCTTCAAGTAGAACTTCTATATAGGAATTTTCTACATAGACTCTATCTCGAAGTTCAAGTAGAAATTCTACATAGGAATTTCTACATAGACTATCTCGAAATTTTGACTTAGCCAAAATTTCAGCAGTTAACAAAATTTCTACTAAGTCGAACTTCAAGTCGAACTTCAAGTCGAACTTCAAGTCGGACCTCAAGTCGAACCTCAAGTCGAACCTCAAGTCGAACCTCAAGTCGAACCTCAAGTCGAACTCCAAGTCGAACTCTATCTCGAAATTTTGACTTAGCCAAAATTTCAGCAGTTAACAAAATTTCTACATAGGAATTTCTACTTAGCCATCTCGAAATTCCTATCTCGAAATTTTGACTTAGCCAAAATTTCCACCTCCAGAATTTCTACTTGGCTCTAAGTAGAAACTTATCTAGAATTTCTAGATAGCTTCCCTCCTTGAGTACTTAGAAAATATTTCCACCTCCAGAATTTCTACTTGGCTCTAAGTAGAAACTTATCTAGAATTTCTAGATAGCTTCCCTCCTTGAGTACTTAAAAAATATTTCCACCTCCAGAATTTCTACTTGGCTCTAAGTAGAAACTTATCTAGAATTTCTAGATAGGAATTTCTACATAGGTTCCCTAGTAAGTACTTAGAAAAATTCTGGGCTTCAACGATTAACAAAACACCTACTGCTTCCTGGATGCCCAGTGAACAAAAATAATTTTTATTTTCATACCCTCTTTAATCTCAAAAAAATGGATCCAATCGATTTGTATGTCAACCGAAAAGCTCTGATACCAATTGTTAGGTCCCGGAGATCGTAGAGGGGGGGTGAATACGATTCCCAAATAAAAAATTATGACTTTTAATTATTTTTGGGACAACATAAAAATTAATTTGGCTCAAACCCAGTTACTGTTCATGGTCTTCTCCAAGCATATAACTCCATTAAAGTAACCAAGACCAAGAACAGAAAATCACCCAAAACACACAACACAACAAGATTCACAAATATAAATTTATATTTATGAAGTGGGGGCAATGCTACAAACAAGTTCAAGAACATAAGCTCAAGAACACAACAAAGAAATGATTCTTGGCTCCTCTAAAAATATTAAAGTCTATGGACTTAGGAGGCAAGAATCAACCCTATCTTCTATACAAGATTTAACAAGTGTTTACACTAGAAAGATAGAGGAGTGGTGTAACAAAGAAAATCATGGCTACAAGTATTTTCAAGAACAGATCTAGCCATGGGGGAGAGAAAAATAATTTTCTCTCTTTTTTTTTTTTTTTTTTTTTTTTTCACAAATATAAATTTATATTTATGAAGTGGGGGCAATGCTACAAACAAGTTCAAGAACATAAGCTCAAGAACACAACAAAGAAATGATTCTTGGCTCCTCTAAAAATATTAAAGTCTATGGACTTAGGAGGCAAGAATCAACCCTATCTTCTATACAAGATTTAACAAGTGTTTACACTAGAAAGATAGAGGAGTGGTGTAACAAAGAAAATCATGGCTACAAGTATTTTCAAGAACAGATCTAGCCATGGGGGAGAGAAAAATAATTTTCTCTCTCTCCCCTCTTTTTTTCTCCTTGCGGCTGCACACCTTGCTTGTTGAAAGAGAAGACTTGCTTTTCTCTTTTATCAATTTGAAAAGCATTTCTTTTTCCTTTTTCCTTTTTCTTTTCTTGCTCCACCAAACCCTAATGCAAAGTCATGTGCCAAGCATGCCTTTGGAAATATTTAATTCAAAAGTAATATTTAATATTTATATAAAATATAAATAAAGAATATCTTTATTTATAAAATATATAAATAATTAAATAAATAATTTATTTAATTAAATTAAATAAGTACTTTATTTAATTAAATTAAATAAATACTTTATTTAATTAAATTAAATATTTCCATTCCACTCTTCAATTTTTGTAGACTTCCTCAACCAAATACATGGCCCCGTATACGTGACTCCACCACGTCCAAGTATTTGGCCTTCAATTATGTGAAGCTTTAGTAAAGGTCCAATCAGGTTGTGCCACTAATTCTTCGTACATTTAATTCTCGTTCCTTAAACATTGAATACTGTATTTCGACCTGTATCTCGATCTTCCAATACAGCTCCAATGCATATTCTGGAACTTTGGCACTTCAACACTAATTTACCTCCTGTGTTGATCCTTCACATGACTTAAGAAGATCAACAACTTTAGAATGATTAAAACCATATTAACTGACGAGAGCTTGCCTCCAATGTCCTGACACTTGATGCAACGGTCTGGTTCATAAGTGACTAGTCTTGATAGGGGCTCTTGATTCCGAATATGATTCCACACTCTTCTATTTAAACCTTACTGCAGCTTCGATTGTGGTACAATAAAATCTTCTGAGACTAAGACAATCTTCTGTAACTTCCACATCCTTGAGTAGATGTTACCATCCTTTATTCTCCACTGAGGCCTGAACATATTAATGAACTTCTTCCAGTGAGCTTCAAGTCTGTAGATGATCCTTTGATATTTTGTCTTAACTGAACTCTGTGTTCCAAGATTCCTGTGCACCTGTATATTATTACATGTCCTGTTCTATTGTTGAGTTATCGTCAACCATTACATAGGGATTACATTTAGCATTTCTAGTACACATGAAAGTGCAGTGAGTTACTTCCCTTCACTCCTATCTCTCCTTTCAATCTCCCCTTTCAATCTCCCCCTATTTGGTTGATATGGAATAACAATCAAATACTATTTCCAAACACTCTCCCCCAATAGCAATTAAATAAAATCAACTACTAGAGGATAACTCAACTAACATACAAGAAACAATGAAAGTACTGGATATGAAAATAATATACAAAAAGTTCTGGAAAGATATAATTAGTTTAATCCAGATTTCCTGAGTTGCTGAAAATGAATGATGAATTTCTGAATTTCATTTTCCTTGAGCTTTCTCTACTTCGTTGTTCTTCAAAGATGGGGTTCTTTCAATAAAGAATAAAATCATTAGTAGAGACTCCTTAACAATCATTCCGGATCATCTTGCAATTTGAACTAGAACATACAGCTCTCTATGTTCCCCATAAGAGGTCAACTCATTCTCCCCTTAAGGTTGTTCTCTCTTGGAATGAAAGTCACTTCTTCTTTTTCTTCAGGATGTTCTATTTCCAGGAGATATATTTTTCTTTCTTCCCTGTACTGCTCCACTGACTTCATCTATCACTGAAACAAGAAATAGAACATACTTGGACACTTTTCAAATGCCCCTTGAAAATCTCCCTCAACATTCTTCTTTACCTAGAAAACTTCTACTTAGCAAAAACTCCCCCTGAGTTGATGCTCTTTAAAGAAATCCTCATTTTCATTCATTGATCGTGCTAGAAAGAATTCTTCTGCCGAACCTCTCCTAAGAATGTTCCAAGTACAGATCTTCAAACAAACAGAGCAAAATCCCTTAGATATCTTTTCAGAATAAGATATAGCATTTTAAAATCAAGATGTTAAGATTCTCCATAACTTCTCCCATTTGACAAAAAGTAACTTCTGCACTTCAGATGAAAAGACAGTTAAATCTACAACACCTTTTGGAATTAGGCTCCAACATATTACTAAGATTTCTCCCCCTTAGTAATTTCTCCTTCTCAGCTCTTGCATCACTAAGCTTTAAATGTTATCTAATTCTCCCCCTTAGTTCTTGCAAGATCCAATCCAATCTTGTGTCATTAGATGTCCTCTATTTAACCTCCACAAGATATGTTCCAAGTTTCTTCAAATTCTCCCCTGGTATCAATCTATATTTCTTAATACCAAACTATATTTCTTGTTTCTTGTATCACCAAATTCTCCCCCTTAGTTGAGAATAGCCTCTAAGACAATAAAAGTATCATCTACATCCAATCGAATAAGGAACTCTCCTTATATTAGCATGAAAATGATTGCTAATAAAACTGATAAATGACTCCAAGACAGACAAATACTCAGACTTATTCTGTATTAAATATAACCAAGTGAATCTAGTGTGATCATCCACCATGGTTAAAAAATATTTGAATTTTCCTCTAGTAGGGACTTTGTAAGGACCCCAAGTGTCAATATGTAGCAAATCAAATGCAGACTTAGCATGAGAGTCACTAAGGCTGTAGGGCAATTTCACAAACTTAGACATTGGACAGGTGAGACATACCTGTTTGGTAGAGTTCAGTTTCCCTTTCAGAAAAGGAATAGCATTAATCTTTGCTCTAGGAGCATGTCCCAATCTGTGATGCCAGACTCCATATGATTCAGCTGTTGATAGATTGCAATTATTTGACACCTTAGATGTATTCTTCACAGAGGACAAATTTTGCTGCAAATAGTAAAGTCCATTATGAACTGTTCCTCTGGCTTTGATCTCTTTAGTGCAAGGATCCCTTATAGTGCAGCTCTGAGGTTGAAACTGAATCTCATAGTTGTGATCAGCTGTAAGTCTATGAATTGACAACAAATTATGTTGAAAAGCTGGAACATAAAGAACATTATGCAGCATCAATCCATTCTGCAACAATGCATCTCCAACATGAGTAATCACAGAGGTACCTCCAGTTGGCAGTTTAATAATAAGATTTGGAGGTGCTGGTTTGACATTCACAAGCTCATCCAGATTTGCTGTCATATGGTCACTAGCACCTGAATCAACAATCCAAGCTGATGTTCCTTTCATGCTCATGTGACAAGTCACCATACCAGAGAAATGTTGCTCCAGTTCCTCATCACTTTCAGTTGAGCCTTTTATAGACTGCAGAGCACTTGAGGGTAGAAATTTTAACAAATATTCTACCTGTTTGGAGGTAAACACAACATTTGATTGATCACCACCATCAGATTTCTCATGAACAATTGCAGCATTGGCCATTCTGGAGCTTTCACCCTTGCTTCCTTGCCATTTAGGTTTAGACAGAGACTTCTTTGATTTATGATGCCACTTGGGGTAACCCAAAAAAGTCCAGCATTTGTCTTTGCTGTGACCTTTAACACCACAAGCAGTACAACTACCAATCTTTGTAACATCTGCAAAATGACCTTTACTATACATGGCTGAAACATCAAGATCATCAAGAGTAAGCAAAACATCTCGTTGTGCCTCCTCTTGTTGAATGGCAGCATAAGCCATAGCAACAGTAGGAAGAGGTACTTGCATCAACAGTTGGCTTCTCACAGGAGTATACACATCGTCTAAACCATTCAAAAACTGGAACAGTTTAGCTTCAGCTTTTTGAGTTTCTATAGTTGTCAGCAAGGCCTTTACATCATTAGCAGTAGTAGTTACACTTGGTAGTATATTCATAGAGTCAATTTCTTCCCAAAGACTAATTAAAACAGTGTAATATTCAGTTATTCTCTGTTTGTTCTGTCTCAATCCAAACAACTCTTTATTGAGCTTATATTTTCTAGATCCATTACTTAACAGGAACCTAGACTCTAGTTGTTTCCAGATCTCATGAGCAGTATTGATGAAGAGAATAGATTTTCTAATATTATCACAGACATTATTATGCAGCCAAGAGATTACCAGATCATTGCAGGTATCCCATTAAACACCTTGAGTCTCATCTGTGGCACTCCTTTCTACAGTTCCGTTTACAAACCCCAGCTTCCTTTTAGATGAAAGTTGAATCTCAAAACTTCTCCTCCAAGCTCTATAGTCACCTCCCCCTTGCAGCTTTACCACATTGATAGAGGTTGGACCATCTGAAGGATGTAAGAAAATTGGGTTTTGCATAGGTAAATCGACCACCAGTACCACCAGTACTATTACTCATTTTGGTGATATAAAGTGTTTGTAAACTTTCTCTAAAAAATGACTCTACTAAATCTAGTGCAATATTAGCTCTGATACCATAAAGACTAATAGACAAAGATAATGATTGCATAAATCAAGATAAGCAGAGAGAAAGACAACACATGGAATATTTCTGGAATTCTGTTATCATCAAATTCAATGGTTCCAATCATACAGGTACTCATTATATGACTGAACCTAGTACTAACAATAACGTAAAGACAACATGGTCCTCCATACATTACTTTAAATAAAACAGACATAAAGGGTAGAAAAGAGATAGCATGAGAGGTGGTCCAAATAGTGCCAAATGTTGACAATCTAGCTGTAGCATTAGGCTTGCACATTCTTTCCTCAGCTTTGCACACACTAGCATAAAGATGGACACACTCTTTTATTGACACATCAGATTCCATGCTGCATTAGTACACTTATAAGTTATAACCAGGGCTCCATTACTTTTTTTGGCACGACAATGAATTGTGGTTACATTTCTCGTAGAATTGGACATGTCCTTAACAACATGAACCCACGGGGTTGCGATCTGGAGTGCAACTCAAGAGTACGATAAAGAATATAATAGGCACTTGCGGAACATGTGCAACTCTATGAAATCCTTTAAGTATCTACTATATCATAAATCCTGTTGCCAAATTCCATGTCTTTTTACACCCCTAACCCTTAAAGTTGTAATAAAATTACTTACAAATGCCATCAAGTCATAAGCAAATCCTATTATTGACAAATAATGACAAATCCCATATTCTTTGCAGACCAAAACGACAAATAAGGAAAGAGACCCACCCATGTGTCTGTACAGCCGAAAGATTTCAGTGAAGAAGAAACAAACAACACTGAAAGATTTCAAATCATAGTTTCGATTCAAAATTTAAATTTTGAATCATTCCTCTCCCCTCTCTCTCTCTCTCTCATCTCATTCCATGGTGCGTGCTTTCTATGTTTTCCTCCCCATTCTGTTTTAAATTCTTAAATCTATATGTCATCCAGTGTTTGATATTATGTCTAAATGAGTTTTTATATATTGAAATGGGTCTTCATATATGTTATCTCTCTCAATTAATCTCATATATTTCTCTTTTTATGTTAAAATCATTTGATAATCTAGAAAATTGTTTTGCAGGCTGTATGTGAGGTATTATTTCAGAAATATGGGGTACGTACAATATTTACCATCTTTATCTTGAATGATTCTGCACAATTATGTTTTCTGTATGTTTTTTTTGCACTATTGCATTGCTGTGGTTTGTTTGTAGTCTAACTGTTTGATTTAATTTTTGTGAGAAATTTGGGTTGATTAAATAAATATATTGATTTGATGTCCCTTAAACATATATATGTGTATATAAGTTTTATTTGAACTTCAATTTATATGTGGCTTTTTGTTGATTTTATGATTTATTTGTTGATAGAGCTTGGAAGATGAGTAGTTAGAAAAATGTTTTTACGGGTTAACAACTTTGCAGTGTTGGCATAGTCTATTACATGGTCGTTTTCAGGTAATTTTGTAATCATGTTTCTCTTCTCTCTTTTACCATCTATTTTAAACAATATTTGTAGGTTGTTTAAATTGTTTCTGCCTTCTATTGTAGATTGAGTTGTGTCGTAATCCTGATTTGATTAAGAAATGAAAAAAGGTATCTAAAAAAAGTTTAGGAGGCTAAAAAACGAGACAAGTCGTTTGATCTATCAACTGTGCTGGAAGTAAAGTTCTTGAGTATTGTTGAAGAGTTTCCAGAGGCATGATTTTAACGCGGTTTGGTTTTTAACGTGGTATGATTTTAAAATTTGAGTTTTCAGTTATAAATTTATTAAATATGTAAATGCATGATCTTGAGATACTAGACTTGTGAGGTTAGACCTTTCTCAGATTAGCATTTAAGTTGAGTGTTTAGTCCTGTGGTGTTTCAAGTGTTAGTGATGCGACTTTTAGACTTTTTACACCCATTCTAATCTCAGTATTGCATTTTCTTCCTCATTATTTTGCAAAAGCATGCAGAAAATATGTCTTTTATGATTGTTTATAAAACCTGTGTTACTTTATATTTGTTAGATATGGCAGGTGTGTGCCCTGTTTGTCTAACAGAGTCTTTTACTGGGACTCTAGGACCTAGAGAACTTTGTGGTTCTGTAGACCTGATAAAGCAATGCAAACTCTGGCCTCATCATGAGTTTTTTTTTTGCAAAAGGGCACTGCCTGTAGAGATACAGAGACTCGATATTTACACAATGTTGCTAAGGGATCAAAAATTGAGAAAGGAGAAGGGATGGAACTGGATCAACTCCTGCAGAATGCATCTACTGTGGAGAAGAGACATCCGGACTTGCATCCATTTTACATGGGTATTCTCAGGGAAGCCTTGGAGATGAAGGAAACAACACATGATGACCTGTCATATGTAAGAATCATCTAACTAATCTTTGTGTTATGGTTACAAATTGGTAAGTCACGATCATGCAGCAGGTTCCAAGTTGGAGGTGGACTTGCAACCAGTGCAAAAATTTTCAGCTATGCGATAAGTAAGTATTTAACCTAACTTTTTCCATATTGTCTCTGTTGACTTGCTGTATTAGTAAAAATATTTTTGAGTTTTTAAAATGTTCCGTTGGTCTTCCATCTTGGCAATATTTTATTGCCAGATGAAAGAAATGGAAATTCACCGTCTTGGAGTCTTCTTAATTTGATAAATTGACATAAACATTATGAAGAATTACTTATGCATGCAATGTAATATCTGCAAAGTAAACTAGGCACTTTTCCCGTCCCACATTGGGCTGGTAGATGTTTATAAGCTTGCAATAGCCACGTCAATCCCCTATATAATAAATCCAGTTGCCAAAAGTGATGGCTTTTTACACCCCCTACCCCAAGACTTCTATCTTAATTACATAAACTGCCATTCAATATTTCAAAATCTATTTACTCTCTTACATGACAGCACATGCATATTTGTTTTTTAATGCACGTATTTCATGTAAAGACATAACAGAGAGCTGAGCAGACAGTGTACAGCAACTTGCCCACATTACATTCATACACACAAGAGTGTTTCATTCAAATTTCAAATTCACTCTTTTTACTTCTCTCTTATCTTTTTCTCAATTCAAAATCACTGCTAAAAGGTTTCTATCAACTCTTATCTCTACTCTTCTCTTGCTTATATATCAAATCAATATTTTCGAATTGTATTTGTATTCTTAAATTTTGTAATTTTGTTGCAGGTTTCTTAACGAAAGGAAAGTAATTTTGTCAATGGTTGAGGTGCAGATCATGTGTTTGATCAAAGTCATAAGAGAATATTTAATTATTTTTATGTTTAAACCTTTCATAAAGATTATGTTTTACATTAATTTTGTACAAATACGTTGTGCGACATATTCTTTGGCATTTGAAATGTGTTTGGGTTGCTGGATTAGTAAATTTTCAGTTGTGATTTTGTGTTGAAATTTGTGAATATTTAATTGCAATTTGTGAATTTTGTGTTCATCATTATGTTATAGTTATGATTGTGTTCATCATTATGTTATAGTTATGACTGTTATTGTTATGTCCTGTGTTGTGTTCGACGAAAGGCCATAGTATCCAGAAAATGCAATTTTATTTTGAAGTTGTTTGCGGGTGGTGTTATACACATCTTTGACAGTGTATGTGTGCTTGGTGTTTTCCAGTTTGGCAACGCTGATGGAAAGCTCACCACTCCTGGTGTCCTGGTCTTCTGGAAATTTTAGTCAAGAAAGGTATTACCTACGATGGTACAGATGGCTTTGTCTCGATCTTTAATCGGAATGCATCTCCTCGGTATAATATATGGAATGGAGAGTTTCAATGGTCTTCCTACTCCGATCTCGTTCCGGAGGAAGCACGGTGTTAAACGAGGTCAGTGAAGCATACCTTCCATCCAGTACTATGTTTGCACGGAGATGTTGAGTAAGACCATCTTCCCTCTGCTTGACGGATTGCCTGAAAGAGATATTAAGGCTCGCCAACTGTTTTATTGTATGACTGTTAGAGCTGGAAAATCTGAAGAACAGGTGATTCAGG
The DNA here is from genome assembly GCA_037693485.1 of Kitagawia praeruptora. Taxonomy (NCBI): domain Eukaryota; kingdom Viridiplantae; phylum Streptophyta; class Magnoliopsida; order Apiales; family Apiaceae; genus Kitagawia; species Kitagawia praeruptora. The sequence continues at coordinate 23,290,776 of CM075347.1, forward strand.
GAAACCAGATATTGCAAATGTTGGGTCAACCTTCTTATGAATCTTACATCTCGATGAATGAAAGTGACGTGAATGAGGTTATTGCAAATGTTTGAATTTTATGTATTAAGATTGTCTTAGTGAGATTCAAAAAAAGATTATGTTAGCTAATGTAATTATAGTTTGCATTATCTACTTTGCAGATGTCGTATGCTTTTAATACTCTGGTGGTTGATTAAACGTTTCTATGGAGTTAGCAGAAAAGCGATAAATGTTGCATTCTGTCTAAAATTTGGAAGATAATAGGTAAACATAAAAATAGGATTATATGTTTGACGTCATGTTATCTACTTTTTGTCTCTCTAAACTTTATAAAGATCAAGTGATTTTGTTTCATATTTTCATGTTTATCTAATTTTTATTATTGATATCTTCGCACCATTCTGGAGTTTTATCTAATCAAGTTATTCATTTTGGTTCTAGGAACATGTTCTTGGTAGACAAAAAAGCACCATTTTGAAGGAAATTCAATGTTCTAACATTTAATTGCATTGGTGCATTGATGGTGATTAAAAGTCAAGGAGGGCTTTGAGGGCATTGAAAGGGTTGGTGAAACTTCAAGCTCTGGTCAGGGGACACATTGTGAGAAAGTAAGATCAGCCATCAAGCTCTCTCACCTAAATCACCCAGTAAGATCATTTCAGTTCCCACCAAAACATTTTAATTTGAATTCTATTCGAAAGTTTCATTTCCAGGGTGATCCTCATAGTTAAAGCTCTATATAACTTTTCCAGAAAGAAATGATTTGTCATGTTCTTTAGCATATGTGGTCCTTTTTAATAAACAACCTATGTTACCCGGACTAGGCTAAAAGTGTCCAACATGGATACGTGTCCGAGTGTCGGACTCGGCAATATTTTGAAAATTTTACATGTTTATGGATACGTGTCCGAGTGTCGGAGTGTCCATACCCATGTCCGAGTGTCGAGTGTCCGACACGGGTACTCGAGAGAAAATGAAGGGTTGATAATTGCATATTTTTGCATATTTTTATTACCTATTTATTGCTTGAACTCGTATTTTAATAATTTATTTTGTTGCATTTCAGGAAATTCGTGAATAAATAAAGAAATGGCAAAATAAAGAAATAAAGTGCAAGGAAGGGAAAAAGAGGAAGAAAAAGGACCAAAAAGAAAAAGAGGAAAAAGAATTAGGAGTTTGGTGGAAAGGGAATCTTGGAGGACACATGGAAGGTGAAGATCATCCCAACACACTTAAAAAGTGTATGGCCAAGATCAAGTCTACCAAAGCTTAATGGGGAAGGAATCTTTTAAAGGCTAGGATTACACCACCACACAAACCAAATGTAGGGCCAAGATTTACCCACACCCCCCCCCCCTAAACCCTAATTCCCATCCTATAAATACCCCCTCATTTCCCTTGTAAAAAAGATGGAGGTAATGTAGAGTAGATATTAGGAGTAGGTAGTAGTGTAGTTTTAGGGTAGATTTAATTTCTTGTTTTAGTTTCAAATTTTGTAAACACTCTCTTTTATTTCAATCATTTCCTTTAAATTCTTGTCTTGCACTCTCTTATTTTGTCGCCTTGTTTCGTTATTTTCGTAAATCCCGTTGCTAACCACTTGGGGTTGAGAGTAACGAAACTTTAATTTCGTGTTCGTAGTTATAATTTAAGTTTTAATTCGTAGTTTTGCCCCTTTAAAAATCAATTTTATTGTGGGCACTTTTATTTTAAATCATCATTTTAGTGTAAGCAGAATTTTAATTTCGTAATTAATTTTCCTGTTTTCGTATTTTAATTTTCGAAAAATAAATAAATAAATAAATATTTCTATTTACTTTCGGTACTTGTTTTTCTGCTAATTACTATTTTAATTCGAAGCCCTTTTAGTCCTCTGTAACAAAACCTTCGCTCTCTTCCCTGTATCTTACAAAACAATCAAACCCATATCGTTCTTTTGTTTCCTCTCTTCTTCTCTTTCCCTACAAACACACCCCTTTCTTTCTTCTTGCTTAATTTCTTATTTTCTATTCCTTAATTGCTTTTCTTCTTCGAATAAGCACATAATACTCAGCTCACTCTTTCATCTCTCGTTTACTTTCCGTCACATTCATTTTAATTTTTGTTTCGATAGTTTGAATCAAGTCTTGTTTTGAGTACTAAGTTCACGATTCGCATTTAATTGTTTTCCTGTTGGTTGTTTCGAGTTGATGAGCTTGTTTGATTTGGTTTGCTGGAGTTTGTTTCGGTTTCACTGCCTAAGTTTTGATTTCTGTTTATGGTTGTCGCTGGCTTTGTGGTTTATTTGTCGCTATTTGTCGCCCGAGTTTTTCCCCTGTTTTCAAGTTTTGTTGCTTTAGTTTCTGGAGTCCGAGTTTGTGTTTGCGAGTTCTGTCAAGTCGATATCTGCAATTTTACAATTTTTGTTCGGTTGAGTTGTAATGCTGAGTTTTGTTCTACCGAGTCATTCGTTTCTTTCCTGCATTCTGTTTAAGTGGCTAAGTCTGTTTGTGGGTTGAGTCTGCGAATGGGTTCAAGTTGAAGTTGTGTTGCTATTGGTTAGTTGGTTTTGCTGCTGGGACGAATTGTTTTTATGTTAAATCTGTAGTAACCTTTTGTTTTCACAGTCATTACCGAGTTGATTCTTTGTTCTGAGAATCGAAGTCTTGCTGCGGTTTGTTTGAGTTTGTGTCGAGTATAGTTGTTTAGACAAGTCTTTGAATCCAGTTCGTTGTATTGCTGAGTTTCCCGAGTTTAAATCACTGAGTTCGCGTTGCTGAGTTTCGTTCGAATTAGTGCATTATTGATCGTTTTTTTTTCTTTCTGTTTGTTTCTGTTTCGAATGATTTTGAGTTCCTTGTTTTACTATTTTGCTGGTTAGTCGAGTTAGTCGAGTAGTTGTTTTGAATGATTTTGTTTGTATTAAAATGTTCCGTAAGTAAATTCGGTTTTAATTCGAATTTGAAATCTTTAATTTTTGTTCTTTTATTTTTAAATTACTTAGTTTAAAATTAGAATAATTGAATTTTCTTTTAATTAGATTAAATTTTCTTTTAGGAATTAATTAGTGATCAAATTTTTCAAAACCCAAAATTGTTCTAGTCCGATTAAATTGAAAATTGAGACTTGCGAAAAATATTAGTCCCTGAGGAACGAATCACAAATTTTACAACGAAACGAATTGTGCGCTTGCGATTCAATTATTTAAACCTTCATATTTTCAGCACAACAAGTTTTTGGCGCCGCTGCCGGGAACTAATTATTTTTCGCGCCTTAATTTTTAGTTTTTCGGATTAGTTTTATTTCTTGTCCTATTTTTGTTTCGTTCTTTTTAGGAAAGCTTGAGATTTCGGAACTCTTTTCAACGGAGCGTGGAAAAATTGGAATATTTTGGAAAGCTTGCTTCGGTAACCGTATCTCACTCTTTTCGGCCTTTTTATTTTTTTAGAAAATCAAAAAAAAATCAAAAAAATCAAAAATCACAAAAAAAAAATACAAAAAAAATTGAAAAATCAAAAATCCAAAAAAATTAGTTGTAAATTGCATCATGCATTCATCACGTAGGTGCACATCATGCTAGATTTTATTTTTTGTTTTTAATTTTTCGTACCTATTAATTGTGGTGATCGCTGGAGGATCCAAAGGTACGTTAAATTTCTTCTTTTCTTTAGTTAGAGCACGTAGTTAAGCATCCATAAATGTTTATAATTTTTTTATTTCATTGTTTGTTGCATCATTTGTAAATAAATCTTAAGGGCAAAACCCACTTGCAACATGGGGGAAGGGATTTAATCACTCTTTCCTTGGCCCACAACAATTAATTTTCAACATTTTGCACCCCTTAGCCTTTTAATAAAATTAATTAGACATTTGCCCCTAGGATTTCGCGCTCAATTAGGAAGGTACCTAAAAATAAACGTAATTAAGACTTATTCACGACCTTCAGTGTCTAAGGTTCGCCTGGCTGTTAAGATTCGGTGTCTAGTGACGAGTTTGGCCTCTTGGCAATGCCTGCTCTAATCTGGCCGAATCGGTCTGAATAATTCTTAATTTACGGAATTTTTAGTGTGTCTTAATGGTTAGGAGCAAGGTCTAGTTACTTTATTAGGGAACCTAGGTTTAGAATTTTTCTTTTAATTTTACACCCTTTCTTTTTGTGTGTTTCATTTTCGCACTTACTTGCTACGTGGTTTTATACTTGATCAATCTTTACCATGTCCGTAGCATTTAGGGAGCGTTATTACCAAGGTTTGGATTTTGACAAGGAGATAGCATATAATACGATGTGGTGTGAGTCAACTAGGGAACCTAGTGTATATAACGAGTCGTCTAGTACTTTTAATGATTTGCATTATAGTGAAAACAATATTGCAATCGATTTTGAATTAGATGCTCTTACTAAACGACTCGAAACTTTATAAACCCTTAGTGACCCTTCACACACGTCTTGGCACCCAAATTTCAACTCTCCGAGTCTCGATTTTCAACATGGCCCCGACTCTCAATAAGTCAACGCCATGTTTCAACCAACCTTTCGAAATGACCATTTTACATCGTCTTCTAATTCCGGTTGGAGAGATTATCCCGATCTCTCATGGAACCACGGTCATAGCTATCAAACTCCGCATCCACATTTTCAAGAATCGAACTCTTATCTAATTCCAAGTCAAGTTCCTTATTCGAGTTCAATTCAAACACCCGCCCACCCACCCGAATTTCATGATTCGAGTAGGCAACTTGACACCTTAGAAAAGAGTATCGAGGCTTTATTGATTTCTCAAGCAAACTTCATGCAAACCAGAACTTCTGATAGGCAAATTTTAAACTCTAATGCTCAAGCCTTATCTAAGTTAGAATGTCAATTGAATCAATTAGCCACCATGTGCGAGCGTGAGACAATAACCACCCCGAATCCACCCGAGGTCAACCCTGGATTTCTTATCACTCAAAGACCTATCGATACTTTCGATGATATCATTTCTCCTAGGTCTAATGTTCAAGTTGACACTCCTTTCGGTGGTGATTCACACGAAGAAGATTCTAATGCTGACATCATTCTTTCTCTAGGTCAAACGAAGAATCCCGATGATTCTGAGTTTGTGGCTTCACCTAGACAACCATCATCTTCTTCTAGTGAACTTTTCCTTTCATCTTCCAAACCTCTTCCCGAAACACCTAAAGAACTTCATACTCAACCAATAGGAGCTAATCTAGTTAAGGAGGTTGTTTCAAGGTCAAATTTGGACGATCATGAGATTGAGTCTCTTCATAAACAAGATTTTCAATTGCATTACGAGACCAATCGAGAGCTTCACGACTCTTTTAAAGATTTAACCTCGGAAGAAGTGTTTGGAGAGATGAATAATATTTGTTCCAAATGGGAAACCCAACATAAGGATAGTTCTTGTGATCCTAATTCTGTTGGTAAAACATTTTTCGAAGAGCCACCCCCACCTGTTTCTATTTCTTCATTTTCCACTCGTGCTCCATCTTTCATCGAAACTCATAATATTCATGACCAGCATCTTATCGTATTTAATTTGCTTAAACAACAAAAAGAAGCATCTTCGTGGTCTATGGATGAAGTTAGGAATATGAGTTTTATTCTTACGCCTAATCGGATCGTTCGAGTGGTCTATGCTATTTTGTGGGTGAGTTTCTGAAATATGTTGGTTGTATAACAACAATAGTTTTTCCAAGAGCAGGTATTGGTTAGTAAATATTTGTTTTGTGCCTCCCCTCGTGTAAGATAGGTATGGGGGAGGATTTGTGTGCATGTGTGTGTTGTTTTTCTTTCGTAGTTTTTTTTAGAAATTTTCAGTCTCCGTCATCCCTTATCAGGTATTTCCTCAACTTTCTCCCTTCTCATCTCTCTTTTCTCTTGCATTTTCATACATTGAGGACAATGCATGATCTAGGTATGGGGGGTTTTTTAGTGTAAATATATAAATTTGAAAAATCCAAAAAATTAAAAAATCAAAAAAATCAAAAAGAGTTCTTTTTCTAGTTTTGTTAATTGATTGCTAGTTGCTTGATGCACCCTTGCATGCTATGATAATCTTATGACCCATTAGCTTTTGTTGAGAAGTGATTTGTTAAAGTTCTTGTTCACACACTTACACTAGCAAGGTGAAGCTAGTAGACTTATTTGAATTGTGTATGAAATTAGAAGGTCATGATTAGGTGTAAGATGATTTGGTCTTTATGCTTTGAGTACAAGTAGGTGCATTGAGGAAACCATTTCTTGAGATTGATTATGTTTTACTACACCAAGTGAGATTTTGAGCCTATATGCACATCTTTTGCATCTATATTCGTTTGCTTGAGTGTCCACTTGTCATTTGCATTGCTAGCCCTTGTTTGAGTTCCTCTTGGAATGTATGACATTAATTGATGACAAAATGATAAAGGCACTTAGGAATAACCTATATTTCCAAAAATATCCACACCATGCTTACGTGATCAATTAGTTAACCCTTTGAGCTTAATCATATTCTTTCGGTGACACACCACATTACTCGCCTAAGACCTATTTCTTGTTTAGCCTTACGTATTCTTGATCCCAATTTGTCAAAGGCTAGTAGGAACTTGGTGGAGCAATAAGGTGTGTAAAAAGGGTTTTACTTTTGTTCATAACTTTTGAGGAAATATTTGTTGCTACCTTGCTAGTCGATTTTCAAATCAAATCTAAAGGAGGATTATTGTTACATTTATTTTAGCTCTAAATAAAGAAAAAATATTGAGAAAAAAAAAATGAATGAAAAAAAGAAAAAAATGAAAAAAAGAAAAAAAAGAAAAAAAAATAATAATAATACATATGAGAGCATACTTATGTTTTTTGTAATCCTCCTTCATTACGACTATTCAAGGCTTTTTGTTGAAAACTGAAAATGAATTATGGGTTGGGAAAGAAGTTTGGTGTTGTGTATGATATTCATGGTGACTACTAGCTTTTGACACTTCACCTTATTTTGGCCTTTCTTGACATACCTTGTCCCTAGCCCCATTACAACCCTAATAAAGACCTTTTGATTGTCATTATTAATGTATGTTGTGATTTAAGTTGGGATGATACCAAGTGTCAAGCATGCATTTGATTTAGTTGGAATTGAGTGATACACTCACCCTTGTTCTGGAGTGAATATTCTTTTGTGAGTGAAAGGTGAGGTATTGCTTGTTTGTTTTTTGCATAAGAAATCTCAAGTTTTGACTCTGAGGTGTGCTCTTGTAGACTTAGCATGATTACCAATAATTTTTGCATTTGACATGAACTTAGAATCACTCTTGCATGTTCTTTGAGTAGATTATGTGAATCCTTGCACTTTGCACACAAGGACTTTGCAAATTCATTTTGATTCTTAAGTTGATGTGTCCTGAGAGGACATGTATGTATGGTATGCATTGCCATGTGATCTTTTACACAAACTAGATAGAATTTTGTGGGTACATTCACTATAGGCCCTCACGAGACCTTACTCGTCCACTAGGGCTGCCTAGGGGTTTAAAGGGCTTGTTGCATATGCCAAATGCAACCGTCACACCTACGAAAAGGAGTATAGGACTTTGCATCTAGATTTTATTTTTGTTCTTGTTTTACTCGAGGACGAGCAAAAGATAGGTATGGGGGCATTTGATAATTGCATATTTTTATTACCTATTTATTGCTTGAACTCGTATTTTAATAATTTATTTTGTTGCATTTCAGGAAATTCGTGAATAAATAAAGAAATGGCAAAATAAAGAAATAAAGTGCAAGGAAGGGAAAAAGGACCAAAAAGAAAAAGAGGAAAAAGAATTAGGAGTTTGGTGGAAAGGGAATCTTGGAGGACACATGGAAGGTGAAGATCATCCCAACACACTTAAAAAGTGTATGGCCAAGATCAAGTCTACCAAAACTTAATGGGGAAGGAATCTTTTAAAGGCTAGGATTACACCACCACACAAACCAAATGTAGGTCCAAGATTTACCCACACCCCCCCCCCCTAAACCCTAATTCCCATCCTATAAATACCCCCTCATTTCCCTTGTAAAAAAGATGGAGGTAATGTAGAGTAGATATTAGGAGTAGGTAGTAGTGTAGTTTTAGGGTAGATTTAATTTCTTGTTTTAGTTTCAAATTTTGTAAACACTCTCTTTTATTTCAATCATTTCCTTTAAATTCTTGTCTTGCACTCTCTTATTTTGTCGCCTTGTTTCGTTATTTTCGTAAATCCCGTTGCTAACCACTTGGGGTTGAGAGTAACGAAACTTTAATTTCGTGTTCGTAGTTATAATTTAAGTTTTAATTCGTAGTTTTGCCCCTTTAAAAATCAATTTTATTGTGGGCACTTTTATTTTAAATCATCATTTTAGTGTAAGCAGAATTTTAATTTCGTAATTAATTTTCCTGTTTTCGTATTTTAATTTTCGAAAAATAAATAAATAAATAAATATTTCTATTTACTTTCGGTACTTGTTTTTCTGCTAATTACTATTTTAATTAGAAGCCCTTTTAGTCCTCTGTAACAAAACCTTCGCTCTCTTCCCTGTATCTTACAAAACAATCAAACCCATATCGTTCTTTTGTTTCCTCTCTTCTTCTCTTTCCCTACAAACACACCCCTTTCTTTCTTCTTGCTTAATTTCTTGTTTTCTATTCATTAATTGCTTTTCTTCTTCGAATAAGCACACAATACTCAGCTCACTCTTTCATCTCTCGTTTACTTTCCGTCACATTCATTTTAATTTTTGTTTCGATAGTTTGAATCAAGTCTTGTTTTGAGTACTAAGTTCACGATTCGCATTTAATTGTTTTCCTGTTGGTTGTTTCGAGTTGATGAGCTTGTTTGATTTGGTTTGCTGGAGTTTGTTTCGGTTTCACTGTCCAAGTTTTGATTTCTGTTTATGGTTGTCGCTGGCTTTGTGGTTTGTTTGTCGCTATTTGTCGCCCGAGTTTTTCCCCTATTTTCAAGTTTTGTTGCTTTAGTTTCTGGAGTCCGAGTTTGTGTTTGCGAGTTCTGTCAAGTCGATATCTGCAATTTTACAATTTTTGTTCGGTTGAGTTGCAAGAGTAATTACTGTAATATTTGTTTTACTGCAATTAATGAAAATTATAATTATTGGCAAATGGCAATTAAGTTTTCTATTCAATCTCTAGGGCCCTGCAACTCCAATCTTTACGCAAACAATGTCCTACCAGAAGAGACAAGCTCTTGGTAAGTTTGTGCAAACATTATAACTTTTTTATATTGACCTGTTAGGCGTAATGGCTTATGTATGTACTTTGTCTTTTAAAACGACCATGTGCATAATTAGATCAAATTTGTTGCAATGACATACTTTGATTACAGTGTAAGCAGAGATTACAGTGTTTGGATTCATGCTAGATCGGGCATCACTTCGGACCATTTTTGTAATTCAGTTGTCCCTTACTCTCTGGTTGCTGAGCAAGACTATTGGATCTTCTCCTATATGCAACACTAATTTAGAATGAGTAGTCCTTGGAAGACATTGTAGTAGGTAGGTTTATTCCGATTTATGTGTTTGTATAGTACCGTTTTTTAAAATTATTTTTTAATCATTAAATTAAAATATCGTTGACATAAAAATTATTCCTATGAAATATAATTCTATTGAAAATATAGTAGGTTATTTTAATTAATATACATGCGTATAAAATTTCATTCAAACTAAAAATATTCTATCTTTCTAATATAAATTATGAAATATTATTCTATCTTTCTAATATAAATTATGAAATATTATTCTATTTAAATATAGTAGGTTATTTTAATTAGAGAAAAATGTTCCTAAAGTTAACTTTAGGAGAATTTATTGTATGGAATTGAACATATATATGTGTCGAACATATATACCATATCGTCGTTCTAAGTTTTTTAAAGACGCAACGAAAATTTTAAGTATAAAGTCAACGACGTATAATATTTAATTGATATTCAATTTTGTATTGAATATAGCACAACGACTCAAAATAATAAAATATTAAAAATAATGAAGCCGAAGCGTAGCGGGCCACATACTAGTAACTTATATCTATGGATCCTGAAAATAGTCCATCGAAAAAGCCCATTTTTCTTGTAGTATAAATACTTGATCATCGGAACATAATTTTTGATTTTTATCGAAAGCGGGACTAAATTAATAGGCACAAGGAAAACAACAAACTAATTTAAATACAGTATGGGCAGGGAAAAATGTTTAGTAGAGGCAACCATATTAGTCAGCTACTATTTTTCTTAAATCTTATCAAGTTTTTGTGAATTTGAAGTTCTTGATCTGGCAGACGATATTTGATTGTCATGCACTTAGTCATTACACCAAACCCGATCCTTATCGTTCGTGAAGAAGTAACAAATTCGTTGGTCACCAACAAAATGACCTAAATTAAAAGAACCTTATGGGCAGAGGATAAATGCTTGGCAGCAGCAAATCATATAGCAGAGGCAGCTGCCTCTGGCCCAGTAGGAGCTTCTATGCTTTTTAGAATCCTTTGCAGTATCGCAATTCTCACCCAAGAAGCATGACACAAATGGTGAATGCCAACTCAGTTTCTTATCGTTGCTGCTATGCCTCTTCATTATCTCGCCAGTATCTAGTTCTTAAACTACTACTGTATATGTATGGACGGATACTTATAATACATGTTGGTTGTTAAGCACTTAGGGTCCGTTTGGATTGGGGGTTGAGAAGGGTTGGGTTGGGTTGGGTCGGGTTCAAATTTAAAAATTCATTTTTGAGAAAATTTTAAAAGTAAATGGTTGGATTTTTGATTTAATATGTATTACTATTTTAATTTTTTCGTAGACTACTAAAACCCAACACTTTACTTTTAAAATTTTCTCAAAAAACGAATTTTCAAATTTGAACCCGACCCAACCCAACCATTCTCAACCCCCAATCCAAACGGACCTTTAAACTTATATGACCTTTTTATTTCTTGAGGAGCAAGCTAGCTCAAACACCGTTGTTTTTGAATATTCGACACGCCATGACCTAATTTCCTGTCGAGTAGAGAAATTGTAACGTGTGTTTTTTCCTTTTCTTTTCTATCAAGTCAGTCTGAAATTATTATAAAATTCTTTTTCAACTTTCACTTGGTAACCAATTATTTTTTATGGTTTTAGACCCAAGTAAATTATGTAGTTGCTTGTTAATTCATTTAAAAATGTTTAACTTCAAATTAAAAAAAAAAAAAAAAAAAAAAGAGTAACTGCAGCACCATTATGAGAACTTATGGAATTGTTGAACAGGAAATTGTCGTACAAATAATTGATAGCAAATGATAGTGAAGATTTTAATTTATTTTAGAAAATAAATTTCAACACAAACCTAAAAACGAAAAGTGAGAGATCCAGTAGTACAAGAATGAACTTAAACGGTTGTTGTGCTGAAACAAAGTGCATATATACTTCAGTTAGGAATCTGTATAACCAGAGACAGAACCTTTGTTGTTGCAAAAAGAGGATTGGAAGTTCTTGATCTCGCATTCAAGAAAGGGGATGCTTGATTATCATTGCGTCAAACACAACATTTATTATCCTTGCTAAGAAGGAACGAATTCATTTGTCACAACAAAAGAAAAGGGGGGAACTAAACTAAACGAACTTTGTGGGCAGAGGAAAAGTGCTTGGCAGCAGCAACCATACTAGCCTCTGGCCCTGTAGGAGCTGCTACTTTTTTAGAGTCCTCCACATGGTCGCATTTCTCACCCAACAAGCAAGACACGAATGGTGAGTACCAACTCATTTTCTTATCTTTCCTGCTATTTGTCTCCATGGTATATATGATAATCTAACCAATATCTAGTATTTAAACTACTACTCTGTATTAGGTATTGAATGAAAGGAGAGCTATAAGCTGATAGACTTGCTTAAGGAGAGCTACGCCTTCGTATGTTATATGTATGTTGATTGTTGAATGGAAGTATCCACTAATGTATAGCTTATATAGGTTTTTCATTTCTTGGTGATCAAGCTCACACAGTTGGTTTTGAATATTCGATGTGTTTTTCTTTTTCTTTTCTATCAAGCATGAATTTGACCATGAGATAATAATTGTTACCATACCATAATATATAACATTATTTGACTCTTTCTGCAAGTATATTACAATACTTGATTGATCAAATACTACTCGGACTAACCGACGACTAAATGTTGTAATACTTCACGAGTTATACATGAATACACGTTAGTATTCTCTAAAATGTTTTATTAAATATAGATTTTGTGAATATAGCTAGGTCTCAATAACTCAACTACGATTCTTATTAAAAAGTCAATTATCTAACATCTTTATTCTAATAAATAAACTGATAATTGGTAATATACGATATACAATAACTGAGTTATTGTTCTTGTTATAATTTATAATTATTATTAATTTCCTCCAATATCTTGATTATTTGAGTTTAAAAATACCTTCTACCATTTTTCATGAAGAAAAAAAATACCGTGTCCAATTTACATATGCATATATATGAAATATGGATGATTCGAAAAGGGCAATCTACATGTTCTGAATAGCAACTGATGTCTAATTCATGACAACATTGATTTGAATTCTTTTCCGATTCGGCCTTCATCTTCTTAGATCATAATTCCCAGATTTCTCGTTCTTTCCAGTGATTTTGTTATCGAAGTGGTCCGAGTTATCGGGTTCTTGTGTCTAGATCTAAGGATTTTGGGGTCTATCTTCGTTATTTTGCGCAGTTGTAAGTTTGGTTTTGATGTCTCATCGTTTGTATGAGTTTTGGTATTTTCTCACCGTTTTGTGTAAGTTTTGTGTTTTTCTCACCGACGATTGTGTGAGTATGATGATTGATTTAGCGATAAAAGTTTTTAGGGGATTGCATTCTTGGTCGATAGCTCAAACTGGTTATGGCGGAAGGGGAAGTGACGAAGTTTCTGTAAATACCATCAACAATTCACTTGATGCCGTATGGATTAATATCTTTGTATTTTGTTTGTTCGACTCGACTATTTATGTAGATGTCGTAAGGCTTTTTATTATTGAATTTTCTCATTGCTAAAAAAAAAAAAAACATGAGTCTTATATATCTTGAGTCCCTTAACTCTTTTTTCATTTAATGATAAAACATAAATTTAGGTTTAATTTCCTTCCATATCTTATTTTTTCTAAAGAAATAATTAAACACATCACAGAGTTAATGATTCATTTCATGAAACAAATTTATACGTTTATACATCATATGTAAGATGATAATATTGCGATTTGAGATGAACGGGCCAGGTGAAATCTCAAGTAAAATGTCATGCACAATAACTAATAATTAATTAGTAATATTATACGTGACCTTATAAGTTAATTGGCATTGCCAAATCTATACTCTATATTAATGTGCAAAACCATGTTTTAATGGTACATAATAGTATCAAAGTACCAAAGTACCAAATTTGGTTATCACTTAACTCGGGATTCGATCCCTTCGAACTACATAATTAGACAAGATTTATTATTTAATTTAATTTCACCCCATGTTCGATTTCCTATACGGAATTCGATTAAGGGGTTTGACGGTTATCACTTAACTCGAGGTTCGATTCTTTCCAACTACATAATTATACAAGATTTATTATTTAGTTTATTCTTTAATTTCATCGCGTGTTCGATTTCCTATAAGGGGTTCAATTCCTGACATAATCATAAAGATTTATTTACTTTAATTTTTTTAACTTTATCTCAGATTCGATTCTTTATAACTACATAATTAAATAGTGTATTAATATTAATTTTTTAATCTCAACTCGTGTTCAATCTATGCCCGTGCTTCGCACGGGTTATGAGCTAGTTAATGACTAACATGAATTTTGTGTTAGTACTTAGAGCCTGTTTGGCAAACATGACTTAAAGCTAAAAAAGGCTTTAAGTCATTTTTGCCCCGTTTGTGTAACGTGGCTTTAAGCCGGCTTTAAGTTAAAAAACTGCTTTAAGCCATAAGTTACATTTAGGTACTTTTGACTTATGACTTATGACTTATGGAGCTTTTTTTTTTTTTTTTTTTTCACAATTCTTGTAAAACTTAAATATCATGAATTTAAAATTTTTTTAAGTCAAATATCACTTTAAGTCAAAATTATTAAATTCCCATTTAACTTTAAGTAAAATTACCCAAACACATTCATTCAACTTAAAGTAAACAAATTTACTTTCTCCTTTAAGTTAAAAACACCTCCTTTAAGTCAAAAGTAACTTATTTTAAGTAATGCCAAACACCCTCTTAGTAGTAGTGTTGGAGTCACGTATATATAGCCGACAACACTTTAATCGGATCATACATGTATTATAATTTGCAGTTGTTTATTCCTTAAAGTGGTAGCATAATATTTTTCATTTGCGAAGCATATTTTTCCATTCTATTTAATCGTTTAGATTAAAATTTTTGTGAATTTGAAATTCTCGATCTCGTAGACTAGCAAGTGGGCAAGCCGATATTTAATCATCACTTAGTCATTACAGTAACAAATTCGTTGGTCGCCAGTATCTAGGTTTTAAACTACTTACCACAATAGAACCTCCATAAATGAATATTCGATAAACGAATAACCTCATCAAATTAATAATTTTTTCCGGTCCCGATATAATAAAGATAGTATATTTTTTACCTTGATAAATGAATAATCTCGATTAATGAATAAAATTTTCCAGTCCCAAACGTATTCATTTATCGAGGTTTAACTGTACTTGCATATGTAATTAGGATCGAAATATATGACCTTTTTATTTATTTCAGGATCAAGCTCAAAGCACCATTATTTTTTAATATTCAACATGCCGTGACCTAATTTCCTGTCGAATAGAGAAATTGTACCGAGTGTTTTTTTTCTTTTCTTTTCTATCAAGTCTGAAATTGACTAGCTATAAAATTCTTTTTCAGCTTTCACTTGGTCACCAATTATTTTTTTTATGGTTTTAGACCCAAGTAACTTGTGTACTTGCTTGTTAATTCATCTAAAAATGTTTTGCTTCAAACTAAAATCATTAAAAAAAGGGAACAACAACTGCAGCACCACTGAGAAATTTATGGAATTGTTGAACGGGAATTTGTCGTACGAAAAAATGAAAGTAAATGAATAGTGAAGATTTTGATTTATTTTTGAAATGAGAGTTTCGTATCTTTACTAATTACTACCTTTCATCTCAATGATCAATAGGTTGCTCCAATATGTGATTTTAATTTACTGTATATGTTTCCTATGAAATGAATGTGCATGTGTGTGTGTTGCAGTATTGCTTGATGAGGACTGAGGAGTTATGAGTAAATGTTATACTTCCTCCGTCTCAAAATATTTTTTCTGTTTATTTTGAACACGTTTGTCAATACATATTTTTAATCGTTTATATTTTTAATTTTATATTATTATTAATTATAAAAACTTTACTGTATTAAAATACTAACAAATACGAATTCAACAAGATTACTCATGATTATATTTGATCTTATAAATTAGGTGTAAATTAGTAGTCAATCGCTTATAATAAACAGCGTTCAAAGTCAAAATTAAAAATTTTTTGTGAGACGGAGGGAGTATATATGTAGAGAATGATTGTGCAAAGGAGACCTTTTATAAGTGGTTCATTTCTTGGTGATCAAGCTCAGACACTGTCGTAGTGTTGAATATTCAATATGCTAGGATATTTCCTGCGTTCCTGTCTTCAACCACGTGCCCTTTTCTTTTTATTACTCCCTCCGTCCCTCTCATTTTTTTACAGTTATTATTTTGGGCCGTCCCTCTCATTTCTTTACATTACCAAAAATAGTAAATTTCCTCTACTATTACACCCACTACTTTCCCCCACTATCTCATATTTAATTATAAAAAACACTATTACACACACTACTTTCCTCCATTATCTCAAATCTATTATTAAATATTGATAGGTCCCACCACTTTACCCACTTTTCATCTAACTTTACTCATTTTTTAAAAATTATCTTGGTCTCCGTGCAAATTACCAATGTAAACATCCAACGGTAGGGAGTATCTTTTTCATCAAGTATGATTTTTGACCATTAAAAACAATTAGCATGAGGTTTCACCTTTGTTTGGACTCCAAGGCCATGTTTGTTTCAATGGATTATAATCCCCAAATTATTACCTTATAAATCATAAACGTAAGGGATTATAATCCCATGAATTCACATTTTGATCATTGTTTTAGTTCACTCCCATGGGATTATAATACCATGTGAAAGAAGGTATTATAATCCCATATAAATGAATAAAAAAGATGATAGCAATATACTTCCATTGGATTATAATCCTTTAAATTTAAGAAAGATAGTGTAATTTTCCAAGAATTATAATCCCCTAAAACAAACATGGCCCAAGAGTCTCCAAGCTAGCTATTGGGCATATAACACGGCACCAAGCCGAGTTAATGACGTATCTATGCACTATAATATGCATGGTTTTTTCTACGTTGATTAAGAGGGTGTTTGGCTAACGGGACTTTAAGCCCAAATTAGCTTTAAGTCAAAAATAGGGTGTTTGGCAAATGAAGCTTTAAGCCGGCTTTAAGTTAAAAAATTGCTTTAAGTTATAAGTTCCATTTAGGTACTTATGACTTATGACTTATGAGATTTTTTTTTTCTTTTTTCACAAATCTTGTAAAGTTTAAATATTATGAATTTTAAATTTTTTTAAGTCAAATTTCACTTTAAGTCAAAATTATTAAACCCCAATTTAACTTTAAGTAAAATTACCCAAACACTTTCATTCAACTTAAAGTAAACAACTTCACTTTTTTCTTTAAGTTAAAAACACCTCCATTAAGTCAAAAGTAACTTATTTTAAGTAATCCCAAACATCCTCTAAATTATATGATGATTCATACTTCCTTCGTCCCTTGTTTGACTTTCATGGAGATTAATAAAATTCTATTTAACTTGTTAGGTGGTAACATGTGGTTGGTTGAATGTGAAAGTGAGTGTATGAAAATGGGTAAAAAAGGAAAATAGTGGGGTAATAGTATTTATTTAATAAAAAAGAGTTATAAAATAGAGAAGTAGTAGGTGTAATAGTGAAAAGTACCAGTAGTGTTCAAAAATAGTAAGTTTAGTAGATTCATTATTTTTAGAACGTCCCAAAAAGAAATGAGTGTCATACAAAATGGGACGGAAGGAATATATTTTTTTAAGGTTGAATAGAATAAGTAGTCATATACTTTAGTTACTTCGCGGCCTTTGAGAAAACGGTAAACTCCTTTATTTTTATGAGATTCTATATCTTTGTCATACACGAGAATGTTTTTTGAAGAAACATACACGAAAATGTTAAAAATATAATATAAAAATTTAGTTGATCCACCTTTCATTTAACATATTAAAATGGAAAAAGAGTTTCTACCTGACATTGTAGGAAATTTTTCTACAGCATCACTTTAAATTAAATTTGGACCATAAATTAATCTAATTCAACGGTCCCGCTAGGGGTACCACACACAAATCGACAAATCGAATGCACCCTCACACACAATCCCACCTAATTTCCTCCATTTTTAATTTGATTTTTCCCGTCAATTAGTGAATTTTTTTCCGAAATCTGATTATACTGTATTTTTCCCCATCTCTCAACGATCTCAACGATCAGTTTACTATCATATGTGCAGCAAAATCGTGATTTTAAGGCGATACTGTAGAAAAGTTTCCTACAATGTCAGATAGAAACTCTTTTCCCTATTAAAATTTTAGAATAACTAGTTGACGGAAGATTCATGCTTGATTCCATTCATTTCAATATTTTCAATAATTAATGTAAACATAAAGGCAAATTATGTTCCAAAAATAAAGTCCGTGATCTGTTCTTCAATCTATAAATGTGTTTTCAAGTGAAATAAAATGTTAAAATATACAGATATTTAAACATATCATCAAATATGCTAGAATATACGAATTCATCAATTGAAGACCTGCTTGTGCTATTATGGAATGAATAACTGAGTCGGATATTTAAACGTGTATGAAATTGTTTACATGAAAATGAAATTGCAACTCAAAGATTATTGGTGTACCCTAACAACAAAGCATATTTTTAGTTTTTATTTGCTTAAGATTTTATTTGCAGTGAACTTATAACGGATACATGAATTAAACTCAAAGTTGTTATAACATAATCTTGCTTTTAATACACGACTTAAAGCTTGATTGCTACATGACGGATGCTACTGTCTGGATCTTGCGAACATACAAGCTAAAGTCTAAAGATACATGTTTGTTACAACCTCATATGGAGGGCGTGTACGTGTTCAGCCGTGCACAGGACATGATCAAATTGTTATCGGCAGTTTCAAGATCGAACTGCTACATGCATGCATGTATATATTCAGTCTAAAAAAACACAAATCTGTCTTCAGAAGTTTGAACTCGTGATATAACGATAGCAAGCATCAACTTCTTTGTCCGAAAAGATGGAACAAAAGTGTTTATGCAAGGAAAAAGGGAGAAAAGGACTAAATTAGACGAACTTTGTGCGCAGATGAAAAATGTTTAGCAGCGGCAATCATAGTAGCCTCTGGTCCCGTGGGAGCTGGTGATTTTCTCGAATCCTTCATCTTTTTGTATTTTTCATCCCGGAAGAAGTGTGACACAATTGATGAGTACCAACTGAGTTTCTTATAATCTTTACTACCTTTCATCTCTATGGTATATTAATAATTGCTTGCTCCAATATGTGATTTTACTATAGATGTGTGTGTGTGTGTGTGTTGCTTGATGAGGAGTTATGTATGTGTTATTTTTAGTTAGTGAGTATCCAGAGTAAACATTATATAAGTGGTTCATTTCTTGGTGATCAAGCTCAAACACTGTAGTGTTGATGACTATTCAATATGCTAGGATACTTCCTGTCTTGTACATATGTTTCAACCACGTTTCCTTTTTCTTTTTCTTTTTTTTCTTTCTCATCAAGTATGAATTTTGACCATGAAAATTAATCAACCTGAGCTTTCACCTTTGTTTAATTAACATCTCTGTTATTTACAGAAATATTTGTAGAAAAACACGGTTTCTGATAATTTGTTAAAAAGTTGCATGAGTGATGTATGTAGGACAACTACGGTGTTTCTTTTTTCTGGTGATGACAAAGCTTAGAGCTCATTACTACAGACCAAACAAAACATCGGCCCATTAAACCCTGGCTTTTGTGTTGTCAGAAAAGCCCAATTCTCTTTAATGTTGCACTGCCACAAAACAGTATGCAAAGGCAGAAGAGCACTATACCCAGTTTGTTTTACATTTCAAATTGTTGTGACTATATCACTTTTTAAAACGGTTCCGAAATTGAAACCCCGACACTAAAAAATGATCGTAAATTTGAGCATACACCAAGGCAGGTGTTCGATGTTACCGGACTCATTTTTTAGATGAGTAATGTAGGGAACCAAAAAAATGTCTGCCAAAAATTATACAAAATGATTTGATTAACACATGTCACGTTTTAATTTATGAACGTAAATACATACATGCAAGATGTCATAATTTAATTAGAAAATTTATCAATTAAACGAAAACACATAACATTCAAGCCTGTGTTATGGGTCAAAAGTACTAGTGATAATTAAATTGAATATCAGAACTCTAAAATTGTACAACCCTTTGGGTCTCGTTGAATTTACGGAATGTATATGAGGTTCCAAAACGTGCTTCCCATTGGAAATATATGCATTTCAATTTTCACTTTACAATTATATTTTTAGTGAACTTGAATGTCCGTGAAAAGTAGAAACTCATGTGACAATTAACACAAAGAAAGTAAAATTTCTAGAAAGTCACAAGTTAAGAATATACAGTGTATGTTTGGCGTATCTTAAAATGAGTTGGTTATGACTTATAAGCACTTATGTCATATAAGTGATAAGTAGAGCAGAGATTAGAGTGTTTGGTAAATCAGGATTTATAATCAGTAGACTGTTTGGGTAAATCAAAACTTATGGACTTATAAGTTATAAGTTTAGTTAAAACTTATTTTGGCAAACACCCCCATAAGAACTTATGGGCTTATAAGCCATAAGTTGGAAGCGAAATGGGATCCCAAACAGGCCCATAGTACTCCCTCCGTCCCAATGGGATGTTAACATTTGCTTTTTGCACGAAAACCAAGATAGTTGGTATAATATTATTAAAATAAATGAACTAGTTGGTGTAATAGTGATTTTATTGTTAAAATAAGTTAAGTAGTGGGTGTAATAGTGATTTTATAGTTAAAATAAATTAAGTAGTGGGTGTAATAATGTAAAGTATTGTTAAAATATATGAAGTAGTGGGTGTAATAGTGTTAAAATTTACTATTTTAGGAAATGTTAACAATCTATTGGGACGTCCCAAAATTGAAAGTGTTAACAATCTATTGGGAGAGAGGTAGTACCATAAAATTGCAAAGACACCATAGGTAGACACCATAGGTAATTATTAAATATATATATACTTATGTATATAAATAATTAAATATAAATTATATAATTTGCTTAATTGGTCCGCATTAAAATCCGCTTAAGCCCCCGCCTAGCCGTTTAAACGCTCGAAGGTCATCTCACCACTTAGAACCGCTTAGCGCTTTTTAGAACCCTGAGTAGTACCCATGCTTAATCCCACTTTGAGACTTAAGGCAACTCAGAAGTGAGCTAAATACTTATTTATATACTAATAATCACATAATCTTATTATATATGAGGTTCCAAAACGTGCTTCCCATTGGAAATATATGCATTTCAATTTTCACTTTACAATTATATTTTTAGTGAACTTGAATGTCCGTGAAAAGTAGAAACTCATGTGACAATTAACACAAAGAAAGTAAAATTTCTAAAAAGTCAAAGTCACAAGTTAAGAATATATAGTACTATTCTTAACTTATAAGTAGATACCCCAAACATATTGTATGTTTGGGGTATTTTAAAATAAGTAGCTTATGACTTATAAGCACTTATGTCATATAAGTGATGAGTAGAGCAGTCAGTAGAGTGCACAGTAATATGGGTTCCCAAACAGCACCATACACTTATTACTGTGAGCTTATGGCTTATAAGCCCATAAGCACTTATAGGGGGTGTTTGCCAAAATAAGTTTTAGCTCAACTTATAACTTATAAATCCATAAGTTGAATGTTAAGAATGCCTAACTTTCAACTTATAACTTATAACTTATTCTCGATATACGCAATATATAATATCCTTCAAATCTTCAAAACCATATATCTCTTGATCCATTCATTAGAAAATTGATATGTATATATATCAAATTTTCCTATTCATCGAGATATATCCATTGATATCCATTGTTATATAAAAAAAACAATATTTTGAAAATTATAAAAAAAAAAAAAGTTAACTTATAAGTTCTGATTTACCCAAACAGTCTACTGATTATAAGTTCTTATTTACCAAACACTGGACCTGTTTGGGAACTCATTTTGTAGCTGACTTATGCCTTATAATTTGATAAGTCCTTATGGGGGGTGTTTGCCAAAATAAGTTTTGGCTCAACTTATAACTTATAATCTCATAAGTTGAAAGTTAGGAAATCCTAACATTCAACTTATGCTTATAACTTATTTCTCGATATACACAATATATAGTGGGTGTTTGGGGTATCTTAAAAAATGTAGCTTATGACTTATAAGCACTTATGTCATATAAGTGATAAGTAGAGCATAACTTATAAGTCAGTAAAGTGTTTGGTAAATCAGAACTTATAATCAGTAAACTGTTTGGGTAAATCTGAACTTAAAAGTTAACTTTTTTCTATAATTTTCAAAATATTTGTTTTTTATATTTAACAATGGATGTCAATGAATAGATCTCGATGAGTAGAGAAATTTGAGATATACATATCAATTTTCTAATGAATGGATCGAGAGATATATGATTTTGAAGATTTGAAGGATATTATATATTGCGTATATCGAGAAATAAGTTATAAGCATAAGTTGAATGTTAGGATTACCTAACATTCAACTTATGGGATTATAAGTTATAAGTTGAGCCAAAACTTATTTTGGCAAACACCCCCCATAAGTGCTTATGGCCTTATAAGGCATAAGTTAACAGTAAAACGGGTTCCCAAACAGGCCCATAATATCCTTTAAATCTTCAAAACCATATATTTCTCGATCCATTCATTAGAAAATTGATATGTATATCTCAAATTTCTCTACTTATAGAGATCTATTCATTGACATCCATTGTTATATATAAAAAAACAAATATTTTGAAAATTATAGAAAAAAGTTAACTTATAAGTTCTGATTTACCAAATCTTTTACTGACTTATAAGTTATGCTCTACTTATCACTTATATGACATAAGTGTTTATAAGTCATAGGCTACTTTTTTTAAGATACCCCAAACACCCACACTCTACTGACTGCTCTACTTATCACTTATATAACATAAATGCTTATAAGACATAAGCTACTTATTTTAAGATACCCCAAACATACACAATATACTCTCTCGTTTTATAGATGTAACAATAAAAAAAAGGGGTCTGGTCCCTGGCAAACGCATGCCAGGGACGGGTTAGTTGGCATACGGCTTTTAAGCCGTTGGATCGTTGATCCAACGGTTCTGATTTAAAAAAAAAATTCGCACCGTACCGCATAAACTTTATGCGGTACGGGCAAATTACCAAAATATCCTTACTGTTCACGTACCGCAAAAACTTTATGCGGTACGGTGAACAGTAGATTTTTTATATGAAAACAGGGGGCATTTTGGTAATTACTCCGTACCGCATAAAGTTTATGCGGTACGGTACAATTTTTTTTAAATAACAGCCGTTTGATCAACCATCCAACAACTGAAAAGCTGTATGTTAAATAAGAGGTCCCTGGCATACGTTTGCCGGGGACCGGGAGCCTAAAAAAAAAACTGAACCTTGAGAGATGGGCGGTAAACATGATTAAAACTTGAAAATATTCAAAGTCATTTCTACAACACCAATGTGTCGTGTGATCATTTGGACCATATGGAGTATGGACACTTTGGTCACAAAAAGAAAAAGACTGCACTGTTTTCTAGAAAATGTATGTATTAATGTATTATGCTTATGCATGGTCGCATGGACCCAATTTATAAATTAAATTATGACATATATAAAAAGATAATATGGTTATGATAGCGTCAGATATTCTAATTTAATTTCAATTTTTTTTTATATGTCTCCAGGATGTCTGATAAGCCGGTTTGTACTTTTATGTCATAGGAGTAGTTTTGTGAGATACAAATTTCAACTTATCGAATCTTCATTTATATATATAATGAGCTAAAATATGTTACGAAACTTATTTTACGAGATCAACCGGAAATTTCAACTTATCAAATCTTCATTTATATATATAATGAGCTAAAACATGTTACGAAACTTATTTTATGTGATCAGTTGGAAATTTCAACTTATCGAATCTTCATTTATATATATAATGAGCTAAAACATGTTACGAAACTTATTTTACGATATCAGTTGGAAATTTCAACTTATCGAATCTTCATTTATATATGTAATGAGCTAAAACATGTTACGAAACTTATTTTATGAGATCAGTTGGAAATTTCAACTTATCGAATCTTCAATTAAGTATATATTTGTCGAAAGTAGATGCTGAACGCAGGAGCCAATGGTTTGTGCGACAATTCCATGGGCTCAGCTACTCGTTCGACTAGTGAAGTTGATATAATTTAGGATTCTGAATTTTTCAGATTGGATGACTGTAGTATGATTGCTACTTGCAATAATAATACACACCCATATCTGGGTGCGTCAATACGGGTAGCTCCATTTCAATCTTTAAAGTTTCCGCTTTCATTTTCAACTTTCTTTGCATGGAGGAATATGCAAGTGCGAAGTACAAAATTAATATTTTATACTTAAAAACAAATTAAGGTATTTCCAACTTTCTAGCATTTTATATTAGAACAAATATTATTGAACAGAAATAAAAATGTATCAAGGTATTTTCTAAATAACATTGTAATATATCGGGCGAAATAGATAGTGACATAGTTTAAGGGTCAAGTTGGTCATTAAACTGGGCCTAAAATATCAAGTTAGTCATCAAACTGAAAACGGTCTCAAATAGGTCATTAAAGTCAATTATATGTACATTCTGTTAAATGACTTATTTTTCCCAGACAGAAAATACTAATATTGATGCCTATTTTTTGAATTTTATGATCAACAATCTATATGATAGGGTAGCATATTCATTTTAGACGATAAAATACAGGAAATCAACATTAATATTAGTATTTTTCGTCCGGAAAAAGTAAGTTATTTAACATAGCGTACATATAACTGACTTTAATGATCTGTTTGATACCGTTTTCAATTTGGTGACCAACTTGATACTTTAGGCCCACTTTTTTTTCGTTATTTTTGTTTAAGTATATTTTTACCAGGTATCCGGGCCAGCTTATGCGCACCACGATTACTTTAGACCCATTTTAATGACCAACTTGATAATTAACCCCATAGTTTAATTTTGCAGTATTCGTTCCATTAACTACATATCAAAAAAATCACCTAAATTACTCATAATAATCAATTATATTGATACTTAAATTTATACTTATGGGGCTGCAAACTGATCTTGAATATCCGGTATCTCGGTTTATATCCGGCTCGAAAAATATGAAATATGTCTCAGATTTGTTTTATAAATGATACGAATCTGATGGGAATTTTGAGCCCGGATAAAAAATATCCCGAATCTGAGAACTACCCTACCTGCCCATATCCAGTATCATATTATTTTTATAAAACGAGTCATACCCGAACCAGTTTCATATCCATAATACCCGAACCAGGCTCATATCCATAAAACTGAATATTATTCAGTTTGTTGATTATCAAAAAACTAAAATACACTAGCAACTAAAATACTATGCAACTGGAGTGAAAGTTGTTATTCAAACTTTAACAATTAACAGACTAATACAAATAAAAACGATTAAATGATTATTTATATAGTTCAAATAAAAATGATACTAATATTGCTCGATCATATTTGACTCGTATTTGATGGATCACAAACTACCCGCTTAAAAAAAGAAAATATGATACCGGCTCATATTCGGTTTGGATCCGGACCTCAATACTCGGGATCGGATCTTATCCGAATTAAACGATACCGATCCCAAATATGAACACGATAAAAGATCCGAGACTTGAGTAAGGGTATACCGAGTATCACCCGGATCATTTTTCACCCCTACTTATGGATGCAAGTGCATTTATATTTTTTTAAAATAAATAAATTTGTATGCATTACAATAAGTATTTATTCTTAATAAATACAAAAATTGAACCTAAAATCAAATTTGAAACAATAAAAAATAAATTATAACCATTTTAATTATCTCATATTTTTTAATTTAAAATAATTCTTCTACGAACGTGGTGTTGTAGGAAATGACCGAGGGGCACGAGGGTGGATAATTTTACTATTTTTTTTTTTGATAGTTTAGGGTGGATAATATTGACATGTCAGATAATATGGAATCCAAATTGCAAGTGTCCAGATGCGGACTACCCACCTTATCACGTGTGATCCATGTCTTGGAGTTGACAATGCACATCTATCAATATATACCCTCTACTAATTACCTGCATTTTCTGTTCCTGTGAAATTAATTTATTGCAAAAATAATGTCAAAAAATAAAAATCTTAAAAGATTTTATTAAAAAATAATTTTTTTTATTTCACTTTACTTTAATAATTACTCCTACACCTCAAACAATCCTTTTCTTTGAAAACTGCCTCATATTACCTTCTTGTCGCAATTAAATTTTTACTTATCACATTCTTTTAATTTAACTAGCTTATAAATGCACGGGTATTTGTACTATGTTATAAAATTTATTTAATATTACAATTATGTTTTTATATAATCATTATTTTTAATAATTTTAATTTGGTATAATTTAATATACTCATGTTTATGGATTATACTAATGTTTTCTTATCAATATCAATCAATATCAATATCAATATCAATATAATACTAATGTCTGCTAGTATTGCATTTCGAAAATTTACTACTATTACCCTTCAATTTTTTTATCTTCTTTATTTTTTTGATACCCTTTTTTGTCATTATACAACCCAATTACTACTATTACCCTTCATTTTATTTATCTTCTTTATTTTTTTGATACCCCTTTTTGTCATTACACAACCCAATTTAGATTTGATCGACCCATTAGTATTGTATTTCGAAATTACTATGTTACATATAATTTAGGACCGATTCAAGATACACCATCAGACTCGACCTTCTCCGTCATCAATCACTCAAGCTAAGTACGACTTTTTATTATGTTTATGATTTAATTGGATATATATTATATCTTACTACCAATTAATCGGAGCCGCAAAAGATAAGAATGGTGTGAGCTTTTCTTCATCATTCTGAACTTGATAATTTAAAGGTATGTTTGCAAATGATTGTGATGCTCAGTGCTTGGATGAATTGGGTATTGATTATATTTTCTAATTGCATATACGAGTATATTTTCTAATCGATTATATTTACTTGCTGGTACAATACGAGTTGCTCAGTTACATCTATTGTAATATGTAATTATGATATCCTTAGAAATTTCATAAATATATACTGGGATCAGGTTAGGAACTATGTTCATATTGATTTGTTGAGGTTTTGTCTTTTTGCTAATGTAGTCGTTTGTCACTGGAAATGGTCGGATGGTCGGGAGGGAAATTCACTTGCTCCGCACTCTCCTTCTTCATTAAAATATGATAATGTATTGTTTGGTTTACTGTATGCGATAATAATGTTTTGTGATAAAGCTTATTAATTTTTTGATGAATGTAGAGCACAAACATCGATTTGGGGATGTAGTTTATAGTCGTAAAAAACCAAAATCTCTGATTCAGAACTCTGTCGTGACTAATTGCAAGAATGCAGATCTCAATATTTTACAAACCAGCATCACTTCAAATGGTACCTTAATTTTATGCAACTCAATGTTATTTTTTATTTCAAGTTATATTGATTTCACCATTTAACATGATAATACCTTGCTTAAGTTAACTACAACATTCACTTTTACGCATTACAAGTCTTAGCTGTAGTCAGAAATTAGTATTATGAAATGCAAGTTGAACTTATAATGAATGGTATGTAAGTTGCTTGATCCTTATTGTGTGTATTCCTACATTTTGAGATACTTGCAATGTCTTCATTTATATATGATATGACCATATATGCCTATGGAAGTGACTTACGACATCAGCCAGTACAGTTATGCCATTTTTTCCTTATCCACTAATTACTTAATGATTATTCTTATTGCTGTCAGGACCTCCCCAGTCTTATATTAAGCAAACAAATCATTAGATTAATACTCAAGCAAGCAAGTGGGCATCTTCTTCAGACATGTAAAACCTTATGACTGTCCATTATAGTTTCTTGAAGTTCACATTTTACATGCAATCTCTTTACTGTTTTTTTTATTGATTTATAATGATAATGAAAGTTCTACCAAAGTATCTAGGCGAAAAAAGCTTAAACTTTAAGTGATATTAATGGTTAAGTGATGTTAAGCTTAAACTTTACATAAGCAAAGTGTTAGTGGGAAAAATAATTAAGAAGAGGATAGGGAGATATTTATTATCTACTTTTACCACGAAGAAACCTTAAAACACTTGGTAAAATTTAGTCATCTTATTTATCAAAAGAAAAAAAACTGAGTCAACTCGAGCATCTGTAAATGCAACACCTATGCATCTGTTTCTACTCTACCTGTGAAAGGTTCTATTTTAAAGGTATTATCCTTGTGGGGTTTCCGACTAAGAATGCTCAACCTGCTGAATTTCTATTATTGTTTAGATTGATTATGGCTTTGTGGAAGAGTTCGAGGCTATAATTAAGTTCTCAAGTCTTAAGTCTTGACTCCTGCATTAAAGCTCCTTTCCTGGAAACTCGCTCAGAAAACAGCAGGAACTTTGAACAAGAATATGAGATGTGAAAATTGAAATTAAAAACAAACCTAAGGATTTCATTTTTTTCCTCCTAAAACTAAACTCTGTGGTGCATAAAGATGATGAGAACAACGATAGTATTGCTTTATATTTTTTTAAGGTTTTTATTCTTTAGGAATGGTGAATTACGGAAAATACAGTACTACCACACTTGTGTCCGACAAAAACTTGAACCCTGAGTTCTCAACCTTTTATCAAGAACTAAGAGGGAAGATTTTTGGCAATTAATCAGTATTTCTCTTTTATATTAATTATTAAGTATAGTATATGTTTGATTTAGATGTAATCAATCGGCTTCTTTAATTTGATTGGCTAGAGTCGTGACATCACTAAATATAAAATTATTATGGGTTTGGTGTCCAGTTGTACTTTGGTGGAGAAGAGGAAATTGATGCTGATCAACACTGGTACCTGCAAATTTATGTGAATACCTAAATTTAGATACAAGTAAATTAGTGGTCTCTGGTAAAATAGTTAATAAATACAATAATCAATATAATCTTAATGTGGTAAAGTAGTTACCAGACATTAGGATACTAAATACAATAAGCTGATTAGTCAAAGAACATTGTCCTCAAGACCTCTTCTTTTAGGGTGCTGCATAATTATAAGAAACATTCTTTAAACATCTGTACTCTAAATTAGCCTTACATTGAGTTGCTAGCATGTGTCAAAGGTGTATTTTTTGGTAAATATTGGATGTATTGTTTTGTTTCTGTACTTGCAAACTCATTGGCATATGATATGTAAACTGGAAGATGATTTTGCTACATTATGTTGATAGCATATAGGTGTTTATATCGTAATCTATTTAATCTATTTTGGATAGACTTTTTAGTCCTTTTACTTTTTGATCGGGTTAATGGATATCCATGTTTTAATTCATATTCTGATGGGTCAACCCATACAACAAATACACATAACGGTCTCTATTACTCTAATTTACAAACAAAGATAATGTCATACATGGATGCAGACTTTCCTTATATTCAACAATCATCCTGTAATCTATGCACAATATTTGCATATACAATCAATTATACAGTCAATTACTTCCTTATGGATCTCTGTATATATTCGATTAAACTATCTTTCTCCCCTTCTTTCACAGTTTGGGTTCAGCATCTCAGGTATGAGGTTTCGATTGAACAATTAAACGGGACAATTATCGGCAAGCAGACAGTTCGTCTATCTTGGGGTCGCAATCCTGGGATCAAGCAGGTAGTTGTCTGTTGTTTTATTGATCAACTGTTAGTATACATCTTCGACCATCATTAACAATTTAATAGCACATCGAACACCATATGTGTGTGTATGAATTGTTTAGTACTGACTATATCTCTCTCACCCTATCTGGAAATTTAATAGCACATCTAACACCATCTATGTGTGTGTGTGTGAATTGTTTAGTATTGACCGTACCTCTCTCACCCTATCTGGCCCCGCAGGGGCTGTGCAAATAAACACTCGGTAGGCATTCAAGATTTCAGAGCTCTCCAACTACAGCCTACAGGTAAGCAAACACTTGCTTTGCTTTCTTTATGTAAAAATCCTCTATGTATATTTATTTATTTATTTATTTATTTATTGCTAGATTATCTGAGACAATAAGTTAATTTTGAATTCACTGCTCTGGTAGTATACTACAGACATATGATTGTTGCTACTGTTTTAGGTTTTTTCTGTTTTTTGGTTTCTCTTATGTTTTATAACTCTACACATGTTGATATGTTTATCCATATCTATGAATGTTTCTTACTCTCGGGATTTGAAATTGCACGATTTTCAGGCTTTTATGATATTGCTTTCTCTTTTGGTTATGTTTATTGTAAGATTTGGATCACTTTTATTATATTCAACAATCAGCCTGTAATCTATGCACGATTCAAGTCGATTTGAGTCAAAGTGGAATTGAGATTGGCATAGTTTACAGGTACAGACCAGAGAAGCGT
The DNA here is from genome assembly GCA_037693485.1 of Kitagawia praeruptora. Lineage (NCBI taxonomy): Eukaryota > Viridiplantae > Streptophyta > Magnoliopsida > Apiales > Apiaceae > Kitagawia > Kitagawia praeruptora. Next base: position 23,320,748 of record CM075347.1, read on the forward strand.
GAGCCAAGTTTACATGGGTAACTTTTGATAGGAAAATCTACTTATATAAAGAACTTAGTCAACTGGTCTATAACATGTTATTGCAATTTTATATAATATTTTCATCAAATATTAGAATCTTTATCGTCTCAAGGTTTATGAAACTGTGCCTCAAGGCATTAAGCAATATTTGTGGTGTCATCACAAGCACCTGAATGACAACAAAAAGGAGTTAGCAAATTACGCAAATTACATGCCAGGCATAAAATATATGGTAAAAAGAGATTTCAGTACACTAAAATGAAGAGCTCTTTATGTGGTCTACCATAAAGCCATGTACACACGACACACTGTCCTCTCATGGCTTTAACTTCATCTTTAACCTGGCATTTTGCTAGGGAATCCCAAATTTTCAGGTCATCATTCACCCGGAAGGGATCTAGGTTGTCCCTAATTTTGTTTTAAAGAATCATCATCATGGTAACTTATATTAGCAAACACATCAAGCTGAAAGTTGACAATTTAATCTCTAGATTTAAGCTCATGCTTCTTCAAAAAGTATGATAACATGCAACATATAGTCATGTACCTTAATGATACTTCAAAAAGGAATGGAGTCTGCGGAACAACAGAGAAATGAGAACGAAGGTCTCTTAACGAAATATTAGCTATATTTATTCCATCAACCAAAATACGACCTCCAGTAAGTTGGTTAAGGCGAAATAACACATTTAAAATGCTAGATTTTCCAGCACCTGTTCTGCCAACAATTCCAGTCTGATCAATAAAACAAAATGAGGTGTTATCCTTGAGAGAAGAACTAATAATTTGAAGTCCCAAAGAAGGACTAATTTAATTGATGTGTGTAGGAATTCAGGGTAAAGAGTATTATTACTGGGAACAGAGAAAAGAAAAAAAAGAGCATTATATAGATACATTTATGACCAGACCTGTGTCCCCCCAGCAAAAGTACAAGTAATATCACATAATGCAGCAGGTAAAGAAGGCATATACTGAAGAGTCACATTCAGAAATTCAATGTTCCCATGCAACGGCCAATCTTTATCCAGAAGCTGGCACCCATGTAGTTCCTCTTGAGCTATATCCATATACTAGGCCAAAAGGAATCAACATAATTTGTCAATGCAAAAAAAACCAAGATATTAACTTCATTCTCCAATACCTGAAGAACCCTCTCCACTGAAATGTAGGAGTAAAAGTGATAAGACATTAATTGTTTCTTAACTAAATTTCTTTTACTAAAACTTGCTTTCATTTCTAATTTTATCAGAAATTTTCTTCGTATCTATAGAAAACCTTGATAGCTGTGATGACAAAGGCAACATTAATGAAATGATGTTAGTAATTCTTTATTTTTTGTACTATTGTAGGCAAGAAATTCATCAAGCGGGAAATCAACCACATCTGATGCACCTGCAAGCACGGTGAGTGCAGAACCTATTGTCATGCAGAACCTATTATATATACAAATAAGATATAATTAAATATTTTTTATAATTATTCGTGCAATGGTTGTCTGCATTCTGTTTTAGATGATAATAGAGAGCACTGCATTATAATTTATACGGGTAGGCAAATTTGTAAAACATTCTGTTTCGGTATATATTGGGTTTTGGGATAGAACAGTGTCAAGTTTTATTTAGATTTCAGAATGATTCTTTAGTTAAAAGGGCTAATCCACTATTTAATTTTTTTTTCAGTTTTTAAAAACGCCTGCTATGTTTATGATAATTGGAATGCAGCAAAATCACAGGACCCAAGTTCTACAAAAGTGTCTAGAATCGCAATAGGAAACACGGTAATAATGCTCATTTTTGTTTTAGCTGGCCAAGGTTCTACTCTGTAAGTACTGTTCATTTCACATTAGTGTATTACAATTAAAATATAACTTCTTAGGTTGCCAACTACTCTTAACACGAAATATATCAATCGCATGATAGTTTTATTGTGGCTTGAACCCTTAACTTTAGAAAACGACGTAAAAGTCAGTTTTTAAGTTTTCATATATTTAAAAAATAAGCTTATAATCATTCTGGTGGTGCAGGCAAGCATATGTCTTTGCAATATTTTCAGCTGTATTTGTTTATGCTAATATTTCGGGATTTGATCCAAGAAAAGGTAGTTTTGCTATTCATAAAAAGTGCATTTGATTGATGTACACAATGTCCTACATATTCTATTATTAAGTTTATTATTTTGTGTACTTCATAATTTGAATACTTGATATTCTACACCATATTTAACTTTCTTTTGCTATATAATTTTTTGGATCAATTTTTACCGTGCAAGTTATTTTGCTGCCTGTTCTAAAAGAGTGTTTTTACTTACATTTCTTCCCTGGTTTTGTTTTTCTTGACCATACTGATACAGGTATCATGGAAATGGTGGCGTACTCCACGTTCAATCTTTTTCAAATCGGAATATCTCATCTCCCTCTTCTTTGCTGCTTCATGCATAACAGTTTTTACTAATCTCTTGGCACTTCCTAGCATTAAAGTAACAGAATCACTGTAAGTACCACCAATTTTTCATCCATTCTCGAATATATACATGCTTGAGTAGCAGTGAATCCTATATATAATTTCTAAATTTATTTTTGCACTGAACTGAATAAATTTGATGACAACCTGTAATTTGGAGATTAGTAAGTTACCAATATGAGTTGGAAAGAATAATAAGTTAAGATATGTGCTGTCACTGGTCTAAACTTTATGAGTATGAACATACAGCAGCAAGTCAATTTCATACTTGAGGAAAAAGGGTAGTGTCTAGAATAAAATATATTACGGTGTTTTTGAACTATATCAACTGCTTCTAGGTTACTAAGATGCTCCCATAGACCATCTGATGCAAATATAATGAACTGATCATGAGGCTGCAACTGGTGCACCGATATTGATGGATCAGAGCTCAGAGTTTAGAATAAGGAGTTGCTATAAAGACTATCATGATCAGTGGAAGAGTATTATGTCAGGTTGAGAATTCAGTTCCTGAAAGGGTATTAAATAACTTGATTTTTCTCATGTGAAGAGGTGTGCAATTACTGTTCCTGTTAGTTAGGGCCAAAAGAAATAAAAAATGTAAGTTAAGGGGCTCCATAATTCAATTCAAGTTGGAGGGCTAAATAAATTTTTTGATTGCATGCCTCAACATTTTATGAAATTCTGCATATCTGGTTTAATCAATATAAGTTTAATCGTGATGTATAATGTTTATGTTTTTGAAGGCTACTCTTAACATTGGAGGGAACACTATTAATGCTCAATCTATTGAGCATTTTATACTGAGAAACCAAACCTCCTCACTGAGAAAAGAGGTAACAAGAATCAGTGTTTTGATAACATTGCAGACTTGCATTTGTATCATGTATATTATCATCTAGGTCTAGAGTAATTTTAAACTCATAAACATAACACACATTTGCACATTTGAACATAGATTTTCCAAAAGGATGATAAAGAAGCAATTGTCTGCGAACTCTATGGACTGGAATCCTCTGACCCTAATGTCACATTTGCGCTGTGTTGTGGAACCCGTTCCTCTCCAGCAGTAAGTTACAGAAATGATAATACAAGTGAAGCATTCAGATTTTTTCTTAGTTTACAAGCTAGAAGATGTAATAAACTTTGCTTAAATAACTTCTGATCAATTTCTTTTATAGGTGAAAATCTATACAAGTGATGTTATAGCTGATGTTCGCACTTATTCACGCAAGAGAACGTGGTCAACAAGTAATATATGGTAAATAGGATTCGTTCCCACAGAGACTCAAATTGTTCGTTTCGTTCACTTATACACCAGCTTATGATATACACTCACTGCCAAGACAATCACAATTTTAGTTTTTGATTTACTAATGATTAATTGCCAACTAAGGAAATTACGAGAAAATAACTTAACTATTAATTTATAAAAAACAAACATGGGATTTCAATTTCATTAACCACTTCATCTAGAATCTTATGCCCTTTAACCTAGTATGTGACAGAGTTGATTACTGATTAGATGCACTAAACTGATACACACCAACTTTCGTTGTGCATATACCATCCTACTGATCATCCACAATTGATAGAAGTCAAGTAGTCACCAAATATGTGTAGTTCCTATATGTCTATAGCAATTGAACACACACCGGTTAAAAATCAAGCATCCATAAAACCACATAGTCAGTGCAAGACGGTTAGAATTACACCACAAATTAATACATGTTCTACACATGCAAAAACCTATGCTAGCATGAATTGTTCTAAACCCTAGATCCACTTTCGCATTCACCAGGATCAAACACACAATTACAGGTGTTCGCGACTCACCTATAACGAATAAGCATAATCATACTAGGAAATCAATTCAATCCATCACACACCAAGGCATAAATAACACTTAATTACTAGAATCCATAGAAAAATCCATTAAAATCCCATGATAACGATTTAGCCCATAATCGACCTCATCGCCCTCATGGGTTCAAGTGTAAACATGATCGAAAAAGAGTTACGATAAACTAAACAAGAGTAATTAAAGAGTATACGAAAACAACCGAGCATTCAACGCAATAGGAGATTATAAATATGAATGAAACTAAAAAGACTCCAAAAGCTTGATGCCTCCCCAATGGTTCTTCTCCCTCGAATAATACTCCACCCACACTGATGATAATAGATCCCCCTTTTTTTTAGGTTCCTAACGATACTCCAATAGTCTCAGGAAAAAGCCCCAAATAAAATAGGCCCAATACAAAATGACCCGGAAATAACGAACCCAAAATAATCCAAACAATAAATCCCAGCGCAACTGCCCTTGTTGGAGCACCCCTGCGCTCTCTTTCTTCTGGACTGCCTACACGCATAGCGCCATTGCGCATGACTTCCGTGCAGATGCGCCTGCTCGCGCGCTGATGCGCGTTTCAACACTGCGCCACTGCGCTCTCCCTCGCGCTATTGCGCCTGACTGCCCCTGGAAATCACCTTGTTACGCGCTCTAGCCCCCAACTGCGCGCTGCTGCGCTTGGCATCTCCAGGACAGCTTACATTACTTCTACTGCATGACTTGTTGCCCCCACTCCAAATTTAATAACCCACCATTTACTCGATTTAGCTCCAAAATGCCTTCAACGACACCACCTACACACAATTTACATAAAAACGTATAAAATGACAACGAAACTCGAGAACTTGCAAACGATTAAAGTCCAAACGGAAGGCAATTAGTGGATATAAAATCCACTTATCAAACCCCCAAACTTAAACCGTTGCTTGTCCTCAAGCAATGCAAACTCAACCTAAAATGATACATGAATGCAACTAAAAATTAAATGGCATGATAATGCGAACATGTCCTAATGCAATGATCCCACAAAAGCTACCAAAACCGACTCAACAAGCAAACGCCTCAAAGAATGCAACAACTCCAAACAGAGCTCGACTAAAGCCCCGTATACTAACAATACATGCTCGGAAACGTGGTGTGTGCATTTCTCACTAGATATACTCTTGAAACTAGATAAAAGTCATAACTCATCCTTCGCCAAAACAATCACATGTTTATAAACAGAATGAACTTTAGACACTCCATGACTCAAGGACACCGCCATCATCATTTAAGGTAGACAAGAATTCATGCTTTACTATACAAAAATAATACAAGACACCACACACACATGCTTATTGACCGTGCAATGGGTGAGACCCCTAAAGGCTTATACAATAATACCCATTTAGCGAGCTTTAGGTTAGCGGATCCCAAACCTCAAGGGCCTTAGGTCACTAGGCGCATTGCCCCCATTGAACTTACTTGCTCGAGTATTAAAGAGCTCACCCTGATCATTTTGCATAAAACAATTAAACTATTTACATGACTTTTTTTTTCTTCTTTTCATATATTTATCTCTCTTTTTTTTCCTTTTTTTTATTTTTATTATGCAATCTGGAATGAGCCTTTCTCATTTCCAACCCTAGACTACTCATATAAAAATGAGCCGGCTACTAGCCATTTGACACCTAGCAATAATTATTTCGACGCAACACGACACTTAGCATGAAATCCCTGTTTTCCCCCAAACTTATACTTAAGTGCTCCTACGCCATCAAGGGAATAACGAAAATTCAAGATATAAATAAGTGATTAAATCTCAACAGCCAAACAAGGTATGACTCGATCTAACCCAAGAGCAAACAGTGAGACCGTGAAAAGATTGTGTTCCCGACACACGCAAGTCCATTTCATAAGTACTTAAATCAACCCTCTATTCATTGTCATCACACCCAAATTAACGTCGACCTATCGAGCCAGAACAGACACTCAAGTGGAATCATGTGATATGCATGAACAACATGATAATACACTCCTAAATAAACTATATGGCATGGCATCCTAAATGCAATCTAAATGGCAAAAATTCTAATATGACTAACATGAATATGCAACTATATGCAATGCAATGACATGAATATGCAACTATATGCAATGCAATGACTCTTGATACCCTAAAATCACCCCCAAACTTAAAAATTGCAATGCCCTTATTGAAGGTAAAATTAAAGGGTACAAGAGATACTCCCCTACTCGCCGGCATCTCCACCCTTCTCGGGTGGTGTGTCTGGTGGTGGATAGACGTGGTACGCTCCGAAAATGGGCCATGTGACCTGCACACCCTGCTGCATGTACACTCCATCCAACGACTGTGTCAAATCGGTGGCAAATCGGTGAATCATGTCATGTGTAGTATCATACCGCCTCATCAACCGTCGGAACTGAGCATCACTGAATACCACATTCCCCTGTCCCGTCTAGCTCGTCTGCGCATGAGAAGGTCCCGCTCTGGCTCGGTCTGGCTGTGGAGGTACCTGCTCAACCGGTGGCGGATCACCATCTCCCTCAAAAATCTCAACATACCCAAGACCCCTAGGGTGAGGAATACCACCCGGCCACTCCGCCATCTTCTTAATCGCCGAATGATTAATAGAACCCCTCGGCCTGCACAGCGTCTCATCATTATGCCAACGAACACCCACATGAACACACAACTCAGCAATAATGACAGCATGTGGAATCCCGCCTGTCGTGCCACCCCGCAAGAACTTCAAGATATTCTGATAGACTAGTTCACCAAGATCAATATACTTCCCGTTCAGAATACCCCACAAAATGATGGCACGATCAACAGTAACATCAGTAACATGGAAAGTTGGCATTACGCGTGCACACATAAACAAGAACCAAGCTCGAGCATACCTAGTCAATGCAGCTGCAGGAAACGTACTCGGCGTGGTCGAACCTGCCTTGTACTTCCAAACGGTACCCGGGATACACATCCCTGCTATGATAGCATCTAGGTCAACATCATCCCTGGTTTTCTACGCCCAATCCTCAGCATCTCTAGGCTTCGGCGATTGAGACAAAACGCGCCGGATAGACCCCGGCTTATAAGCCACTGCTTGACCCCTAACCATAGTGATTCCATTCTTGTCATCCTTGGCATTGGCATAAAATTCCCTTACAATGCTTAAAGGAACTGCCACAGGCTTAGCACAAAACATCACCCAACCTAACTCCCTAACCATATCTCTCAACTCGCCATCCTCACCCGAAGGCTCGAAACCCCTCTCCTGAACAACGGCTTTCGTCAATAAAATTTCAAACTCATCTTGAGCCGCCTTAGAAACAAATTTATCCACATCATAATTCGCCTCCACCTCCTCCTCCGAACTACTACTACTCGCCACACGTAATCTCTTGGGAGCCATACCACTCTTTGAACAACACAATTTCAACAAATACCAACAAATCCAAAATATTTTTCCACACACAATATCCCATTTCCAACAATTCAATTCAAACTAAATAATTAAAATAGGAGAGAATGTTACCACTTGAATTGAAGATGAGCACCTTAAAAGCACTTCCCCAAACTTGAATTAGAGAAATCTTGAAGCTTTTATGGAGGTTGAATGATTTGGAATAAAGAGGGGATTTGTGTGTATAAGTGTATGTATAGGTGGGTATGTAGAGATTATTAGGTGGGTTAGGAGATGAGATGGGTTTGGAAGGATGTAAGTTGGAGGTGATTGAAAAGAGTTAGGGATAGGTTTTTGGGTAGAGAATTAGGGATAGGAATATGAAAGGTGGGTGTTTGGTTTCGGGAATGGTCTGTATTTGACTAACAAAATTTTTATTTTTATTTTTTTTATTTTTTTTTATTTTTTTTTTGTACAGGGAAAAAACGCTGCTGCGCTTTGGGAAGGCGCCATTACGCGAGTAATCTCCTGGAAGCAGTGCACGTTGGGCGCTGCTGCGCGGCTAAGGCGCTCCTGCGCGTTCTGGCCCCTGTTTTTTTTTTACTTTGCAATTTTTTTTATTTTTTTTTAACAGAAGAGAAATATGAATACCAAAGCGTGGGTTGCCTCCCACGAAGCGCTTCTTTTACGTCAGTAGCTTGACGTGACTTCCATGATTCACTCAGTAATTGCAAGAACCGCGGTTTCAGCCCCACGATTCGATACCTCACTAAAGTACGGTTTCAATCTCTGACCATTGACTTTGAATGACTGATCAGGTGATTTCTCAAAAATCTCAACCGCGCCATGCGGAAACACGGTTTTGACAACAAAGGGCCCTGACCATCTCGACTTAAGCTTTCCTGGAAACAGATGAAGGCGAGAATTAAATAACAACACGGGTTGGCCAGGAACAAATACCTTGTTGACTAAACGACGATCATGCCATCTTTTCACTTTTTCTTTGTAGAGTTTATTGTTCTCATAGGCTTGCAAGCGAAACTCGTCCATCTCATTCAGTTGCACCATTCTCTTCTCACCCGCGGCTTTAAGATCAAAATTTAGCTTCTTCAAAGCCCAATAAGCCTTGTGCTCCAATTCCGCCGGCAAATGACAAGCTTTCCCGTAGACAAGCTGATATGGTGACATACCCAAAGGTGTTTTATATGCCGTTCGATAAGCCCAGGCGGCTTCATCGAGTTTCAGAGACCAATCCTTTCTTGAAGGACTCACCACCTTTTCTAGAATACGCTTGATTTCACGATTAGATGTAATAACCCGAATTTTCAGAAAATGATTTTATTATTATTTTAAGAATATTAATGTTTTTCCTAAAATGAGGAGGAAATTTTTTATTTTATTTTATTGTTCATTATTCCTGTTCAAGGAATTTCAAAAGCGAATTATTTAATTATTGTCTGGTTTAGTATAATTATGAACTTTATTATGTGATTATTGTTGGAAGGTGGAATGTATGTGAAGTTGTGTTTATGTGTTTATATGATGATTTGTGTGAGCTGTGAAGGCTGATGTATTTTATTTATATTTTTGAGGATTTAAATATATTTAAATCATGCATTTTGATCCTCTGTTAATTTTATAAAATTATCGGAGGAATTAAAAATCATGAAATCTTTTGTAATATCATCTTTATAATATTATTTAGTTTTTAAAATGGTTGGGTGAATTAATTTGGATGTTTCGGTATTTTAAAATGATTTTAAGAGTTTTAGTGCAATTAAAGGATCAAAACTTGCAAAATTCATATTTAATTCATTTTTGATCCGAAAAATATTTCGAAAATATGTGCATGCTCATAATTTTATATTCTTTATTTTAAAAATGAAAAGTTTAAATTTTCGAATATTTTATTTAAGTATGATTTATAGATTTATAAGTAGTGTTTTAATTGGGGCTAGAATGAATTATTAGTGGTAGTAATATAAGTTTGGGCCTAAGCCCATTAAGCAATAAAAACACAGCAGTCGAGAGTCAGTCGGGGAGAGAGATTAATTGGGGGAGAAATTAGGGATTTGGGAAGAAATCAAATTGGGGGTTTTTGATTGTGGTGTTAATTGGTGTGTATATATATATGTATATGCGTGTATATGTGTGTGAGGTCGTGTGTGTGTTGTAGAGGAACAGCCACACGGCAGAGGAGCTGGCGAGTCTGGTCTGCGCAAGTAAGAGGGAGAGAGAGAGAGATGGCAGGAGAGAGAAGAGAGAGAGATGGGGGAGATGATTTTCCGACAAATCGGACCGGAATCCGGAATGGTATAATCTCGTGTCTTATCTATTTAATTTTTCGTATTTAATTAGTTGTAAATTTCGAGGTAATTGTTTTGGATTCTTGTAGTTTAAATTCGGAAAGTATATAAATTATTGTGATTGTGGTAATTTAATTGTGATTTAATTATGAAGTAGTTGTAATTTAATTAGTTTAAATTGCAATATCATTGTTGTATTTCCGTGATTAATTCGGAGAATATAATTATTTAGTATCGAGGTGGTTAAGTATAATTGTGGCATGTATTTCGAGTTGGAAATATGTTTTGATGATTATTGGTGGTTAAGTATTATGAGTTTGATTAAGTATTCGGATTTAGTAATTATTAATTTTCGAATTGTTAGTTGTTAATTGTAAGTATTAATTGTCGTATAAAATGTGGAATTTATGTGAAGTACTAAGTTGTAAATGTTTATGTGCTATGTGTAGTAAGTGGAGTCCTAGTATTTGTGGAACGTTATAATTGTAAACTACTTGGTATTAGTTGTGGTCATTAGTGGGTAATTATCAGTTGTCGTATAATTTGTGGAGGTTATATGAGTTGCTAGTTGCATACGGTGTCGGAAATGCTTATGTGCTAAATGGTAAGTATGGGAATACGTGATACATGTTAAATGTTAGAATTTTATAATGATTAGAATTGTGCTAGGGGTTATGAGAAGATCACAAGTTTTTAAATGTCAATATTTAAAGGACTTGTGTAATTCTTTTCGACTAATCCCTAGGGCTTACGAATATCCATGATTAGCTATCACGAGTATAATTATTATACTTGAGTGATGTGATCATTGATATAGCGTAAGTAATAGTTAGTGCTAGGGGTTGTTCCCTAGGGCTTACGAACATCAATGATTGGTTGTCACGTGTATCATTAAAATGCGTGAGAAATACGATCATTGGTGTAGCGTAAGTAGTAGTGTTAATTATTATGTGCTAGGTGCCGCATGTCTGGGCGGGTACTTTTCATTATTTGTTTACTTTTATGTTGTTGCAATTGAGGCAACTTGATTTTCCTTGGATTGGTTGAATTGAAAAACAGGGTTGAATTGCTTTGGAGGGGCTGTGCCCATAGTCCGATAAACGAATACTACATGCCGAAATTTTCTAAAAATCCCCTGCATTTTAATTTATTTAACTTATTTGATTTCAAGGGTTTAAAGGTATGATTTGGGTGTTAACTATTTATGTGTATATGTGTTAAGTGAATTAATTCGAGGGTAATTGTTGTCTCGAGGATTTATGTGCTAAGTGATTTAATTCAAGGATTTATGTGTTTCGGGGATTAAATGCGTTTTGAGGATTATTTATAAACTTAATTTTGTCATAGAATGACACTAGTATTATAATTGTATATGTTAAGTGAAGTTGACTAAATGTCTTATGTGCATTAAGTGGTATTAGTGTAGTCAACTATAGGGAGGACATCCATAGTTTGACTTTATGTGACTTAGTGGTAATTCCAAGTGGTGTCTGCTCGAGATACGAGGTAGGACTGACACGTACTCGTAACAATTACAGTACCGTTAGGGCGTGATCAAGTGGAGCAACGTGTATCAAAAAGGAAGGATCGAGGTGTCGTGTAAGTTCATGGAACTACTTGGGCGAAACACCAAGGATTTATTCGCGGTGTTCCGTTTGGTGCTAAGGACCAGAGGCAAGTTTATTTATACATACTCTATCGTTCAGAGTATATTTATTTTGAAATATATGAAATATGTGGAATAAGACTTCACTCCATATTTGCGAGATTTCTTTTATCTTTATCTTGATAAATTGTTTACTTTTAAGTAAAATGGTTTGACTGGAAATATATGTGATATGGAGAGAGTAATATATTATAAAGAGTAAAGTGATATGGGAAGGAATGATATCAGTTGTTATTTATGGTTATTTTAATGATATTATGGTATCAGTTATCTAAAGTTATTTTATAATATTACAGTTATGTGTAAATTGAGGATATTTGAGTTCTAAACAGTTTCAGACTTTATTAATAAATATTTTGTTATATAAGGGGACAAGGGTGGATATTTATAGATTTTCTTAAAAAAAGAAAGTATGTAAAGTATTTTAGTTGGTGTAATTTAAATGTATGGATACATGAATGGAAAAGTGGAAGGGGTTATCTTGAAATGTATATTTTTGAAAACCCGGACAAAGTTTTTAGAAAGAATTTCGCAATAATTAACCTAATGGCAACATCACCAACAAACTAGTGTTTATTTAATTAGTAGATACCTCTTGAAGTATCTACTGATTAAATAAACCTTATTCGTCGAATTAAATTTATTTAATTAGATGAATATTATTTTTAAAACGTTTTCTTACAATCGCTTTGTTCCGGAATAATAAAAATATTTCGATGGTTATAGAGGAGACATTTTTGGTTAAAAATGTCTGGAATGAAAATGATAAATGTTATTTTAATGGTTATTTAATTCAATGAATATTAATTATAATATTCATTTAAAAGGGATTATTGAATAGTTATTCTTTAGATATTCTAAGTGTTCTAAGGGTGATTAAATATTGTTAAAAGGTTATTTAAGGAATTTCATAGTGAAATGAATGTATGTCTTGAATTGATATACCTGTATATATGTTTTCAAATGATTATAATACGGATATGAAAATGGAAAGGTGAAATGTGAAATGGAAATGGAAATGGAAATGATATACGGAAATGGAAATGTGAAATGGTGTTGATAAATGGAATAATGATTTTATAAAAAGGGGGATTAGCAATAAACTTGCATAAAAGGCTGTGTCAGGGCTGTGTGCGACATAGTCTAGCATTCATGATTCGGCACGAAGATGCCAAGGGAGGATGTTAGCAGGTGGCCTTCCTCCAGGGAGGATGTTAGCAGGTGGCCTTCCTCCAGGGATGATGTTAGCAGGTGGCCTTCATTCCTTCTACCGGTAGTAAAAAGGGACGGGTACGGAGGACGACTGATCATCGTGCCTCACGTATTCGGCAACAGTGAAAACCCCCAAAATTATTGAATAAAGAATCGACGATAAAGTCAGATTGGTATACTGAAAAAGGAAAATAGTATGAAATGATGGAATTGTTTTACAGTAAGAAGAGAAACTGATTTTATATTACTTTTATACACAATTGTGGTATAAAAGGAAATGGAAAGATTATATTGAGAGCTTGATTTTAAATGTTATATTACCTTGAGATATTATACTAAGATGATGTAGTGATTATTAACTTGTTATAGAAGAGAACTAATATTATATTATCAATAAGTAAGTGATTTCATATTGAATAACCAGCAAGCTTATGTTGGTGTATTACTGCGCAAACAAGATGTGGCTATTTAATTCTATTTAATTACCTTGTAACGACATCGTTTATATTATATTGGTACATTGTTCAGTTGATATTATTTTCAAACATTATACTTTCCCTATAGAATTTCGTGGTTATAAAGGTTTCAAGAATGATATTAAGTATCAGTTGAATGTTGGAAACCCATGTATATGATGGGATATTTTGTTAAACTCTAGTAATAACTTGCTGAGCAATCCTTTCGCTCATACTTGCTTGTTTTCAAATATTAACTTTTCAGTGGAAGGTAGCCGGACGAGGTTATCTGCATGGCTTAGATGAAGCGGGCAGCGTGCCCTTATGAAGACGATATGATCTAGAAAGTTTATATCTGGAATAAGTTATATGTAAGTATATTGATGTGTAATATATATGTTACTTTGCGCAAAATAGTATTAGTTACTGGTGTACTTCTCAACGAAGTTATACTAGTAGTAAGGAGTTGATTCTTGTTTCTAGCCCTATAACCTAAAAGATGCTTGGTGGTTGGGGTCTCAAATGTTGTAATTTAATTATTAATGGCTACAGATGGTTTAATGTGGTTAAACAGTTGATTTGTTATTAAGGTTTCCGTGTGACGACCAAATCCCTGACCCCGGATTTGGGGGCGTTACATTAGATACTTCAGCTTGGCCATTGGTCTGAGGGTGGTAAGCTGTAGCTACCCGATGATTGATATTGTATCTGGCCATAAGATTAGTGAACTTACGATTGCAAAAATGAGTGCCTTCATCACTGATAATGACTCGAGGAGTACCAAATCTGGTGAAGATGTTCTTCTGAAGGAAATTAAGCACGACTTGGGCATTATTTGTCGGAAGTGATTTGACCTCAACCCATTTAGAGACGTAATCAACGGCTAGTAAGATATATTGATTGTTGCATGAGGAGATAAACGGTCCCATGAAGTTGATTCCCCAAACATCGAAAATTTCCACTTCCAACATTACATTAAGGGGCATCTCATCCCTCCTCGATATGTTACCAACACGCTGACAACGGTCACACCTTAAGACGTACTGATGAGCATCCTTAAAAAGAGAAGGCCAATAGAACCCCGCTTGAAGAATTCGAGTAGCAGTCTTTTCACCTCCATAGTGGCCCCCATATGTCGTGGCGTGATAATCCCTCAGAATAGCCTCTGTTTCACTATACGGCACACATCTTCTAATAATCTGATCAGCTCCCTGTTTAAACAGATATGGTTCGTCCCAACGATACCATTTAACCTCATGCAAGAACTTCTTCCTTTTTGCATAAGAAAGTTCGGATGGAATCACTTGACTCACCAGAAAGTTCACAATGTCTGCGTACCATGGCTCCTCTTCTTGCACCCTAAACAATTGCTCATCCGAGAAGAATTCATTAATGATGGTACCGTCTCGAGAGGATTTACCAGAGTCCTCCAGACGAGAAAGATGGTCAGCTACTTGATTCTCTGTCCCTTTTCTGTCCTTAATCTCCACATCAAATTCTTGTAACAGAAGTACCCAACGAATTAAATGAGGTTTGGAGTCCTTTTTAGAGAGCAGATATCTAATAGCCACATGATCCGTGTACACCAATACCTTTGTACCGAGCAAGTAAGAACGAAATTTTTCAAAACCATAGACTATGGCCAACAACTCCTTTTCAGTAGTAGTATAGTTCAACTGAGCCTCATTAAGAGTCTTGCTTGCATAATAGATCACATGAAACACTTTCTCTTTCTTTTGACCAAGAACGGCCCCCACTGCATAATCGCTAGCGTCGCACATCATAGCGAAAGGTTCACTCCAATCAGGAGCAATGATCACTGGTGCTGACACCAATTTCTTTTTCAGAGTCTCGAAAGCGGACAAACATTCTTCGTCAAATTTAAAAGGAACGTCCATTTCCAAGAGCTTACACAACGGTTTGGAGATTTTTGAGAAGTCTTTGATAAAACGCCTGTAGAAACCTACGTGACCAAGGAAACTGCGAATCCCTCTCACTGAATTAGGTGGTGGAAGATTTTCAATTGTTTCTATTTTTGCTCTGTCCACCTCTAAACCTCTCCGTGACACCTTGTGCCCAAGGATAGTTCCCTCTTGCACCATGAAATGGCATTTCTCCCAGTTAAGCACTAGATTAGTCTCCACACATCTTTTCAGAACCGCACCCAGATTTTGCAAACATTCATCGAAAGAGAGACCGACTACAGAAAAGTCATCCATGAAAACTACTACGGTCTTACCAATCATGTCTGAAAAGATAGCCATCATACACCTTTGAAACAGGTGCACCACACAAACCAAAAGAGACTCGCCGAAAAGCAAATGTACCGAATGGACATGTGAATGTCGTCTTCTCCTGATCCTCAGGAGCAATACAGATTTGATTATACCCAGAATATCCATCCAGTAGACAATAGTACTCATGACCTGCAAGTCTGTCCAGCATCTGATCGATAAAGGGCAAAGGAAAATGATCCTTCCTGGTGGCCTTGTTCAATTTCCGGTAGTCCATACAGATTCTCCAACCAGTGACTGTGCGAGTGGAGATAAGTTCATTCTTCTTATTGGTGATTACCGTCATGCCACCTTTCTTCGGCACACATTGAACTGGGCTTACCCATGAACTATCAGAAATGGGATAGATAATCCCTGCATCCAACCACTTGATAATTTCTTTCTTCACAACTTCTTTCATGATTGGATTTAGACGTCTCTGATGTTCCACTGTTGGTTTACTCCCTTCTTCTAGTGGAATTTTATGTTGACAATAAGCCGGACTAATCCCCTTGATGTCTGCTATGGTGCATCCAATAGTTGATTTGAATTCTCTAAGAACTCTCAAGAGCTTGTCTTCCTCAGAATCTGACAAGTTAGCAGCAATAATCACAGGTAAAGTAGATGACTCACCAAGAGAGGCATACCTTAAGTGATCAGGTAGTGGCTTGAGCTCTAGAGTTGGAGCTTCTTCAATGGATGGTTTCAACCGCTGATGTGACCCCTTCAATTCAGATAAACCTAAAGATTCCACTGGTCTCTCAAATTTCCTTTGCCATGGAGTAGCATCAAGAAATAGCAGTTGTTCATCTATCTCATCTTCTTCCAATAAAGAATCACCAATCAGTGCTTTTTCCAATGTGTCATTCATGAGCAGATGCTCAATTTTTGCTTGCACTGCCGACTCAACCAAGTCTATCTTCAAACACTGCTCTTCTTCAGTTGGAAACTTCATAGCCTTAAAAATATTGAAGGTGACATTTTGATCATGCACCCTCATGGTGAGTTCCCCTTTCTGCACGTCAATCAAGGTCTGACCCGTGGCCAAGAATGGTCTCCCAAGAATGATAAGGATATTCTTATCTTCTTCAAAATCAAGTATGACGAAATCCGCTGGAAAGATGAGTTTGTCCACTTTCACCAGAACATCTTCTACAATTCCTCGAGGGTAGGTAATTGAGCGATCAGCTAACTGGAGTGACATGTTTGTAGGCTTAGGCTCCGGAAGACCAAGTTGCGAGAAAACCGAATAGGGCATGAGGTTGATGCTTGCCCCTAAATCACACAAACACTTGTCAAAAGACACATTACCAATGATGCACGGTATGGTAAAACTCCCCGGATCCTTCAGCTTAGGTGGCAACTTTTGTTGCAAGACAGCACTGCACTCCTCCGTCAAAGCGACGGTCTCTAACTCCTCGAGTTTCAATTTCCTCGAAAGTATACCCTTCATGAACTTGGCATAACTTGGCATTTGTTCCAGGGCTTCAGCAAATGGTAGATTTATGTGCAACTTCTTGAACACTTCCAAGAACTTTGCAAATTGCTTATCAAACTTCTGTTTCTGAAGCCTTTTAGGAAATGGCGGAGGCGGATAAACTACTTTGCTAGCTTCCGTACTCTCTGAACTTGTTTTCCCAGCTGACTTCTCCTTTTCTTCCTCACCTGATGCCTTCTGAATGCCCGGAAGAGCAGAATTTGAAGACCGGACAGACCCCTCAGGCACGCCCGCACCCAAATCACTGTTCACAGCATTTTCAAGTTCTTCGTTAAGCTGATTTTTGACCTCCAGATCGTCTGTAACCTTTCCAGAACGCAACGTAACATCATGAATCTGTTCCTTGACCTCCTTTTTACCCGGATTTGCTTCCGTGTCACTAGGTAATTGCCCTTGAGGTCTGTTCAAAAGAGCATTGGCCAGCTAGCCAATTTGGTTTTCAAGAGTTTTCAGAGATACTGTTTGACTCTTGCACATCATTCGCAATTCTTCCATTTCTGACTTCTCATTCGATTGCACATGACTTCCTGGTTGTTGTTGATGAAATCCAGGTGGATTGTATGGTGGCCTTTGGGCATAGGGTTATTGATAACCCGAATTGTTGAACTGCTTTGAACCATACTGCTGACCCTGAGATGGTTGTTGCATAGTATTCTGATTGTTGCTCCAACTGAAGTTAGGATGATTCCTATTGTTGGGGTGATATGTGTTAGGAGCAGGTTGTGAAGGCCTCTGATAATTGCTGACAAAATGTGCCGACTCGCTAGAAATTGCACATTGATTAGTGTCATGAGCCCCCGCACACAATTCACAAACCATGGCGACTTGTTGAACCCCTACCTTAGCCAATGAATCCACTTTCATGGTTAGAGCCTGTAGCTGAGCTGCTATAGCTGTTGTGGCATCCATTTCAAGTAAACCTGCAACCTTACCTTGTGGAATACGCTGTGTCGGATTCTGATACTCGTTTGCAGCCATCATTTCAATCAAGTCATAGGCCTCTGAAAGGCAGAGTGTGTAAACTTGTAACACTATAACTAATGTAACTCAATTAAAGGAAAAGATACTTAACCTGAAGACAATCAAGAACAAGAAGTCACAAGGAATCAACACTAAATGAAGACAAGGTAATTGATACAATTGAACATGTTAACTATGATCAAGCCAAGAAGAAATCATTGAGAGAAGTTCAAGTCAAAGTTGTTCATGCCTCAGTGATTTGAGAAATCGAGAATCAAGATCATAACTATCAGTATCAATAAGACCAATTGATTTCAAGTGAACAAGAAGGAAAGCGAACATTGGAAAGCCATGTTACTAAGTGAATATGGTAATTTATTCAAGAAGCAGAAACACTATCAAGACTAGTCACTTATGAACCAGACCAGTGCATCAAGTGTCAGGACATTGATAGCAAGTTTATGTCAGTAATAAAGATCCATGTTCAAGAGCTTGCTGAAGAATAAAGAAGACATGAAGATATCACAAGCTCAAGATGTGCATTGAAGTTTCAAGTTGAAGATCAGAATATTTTCTAAGTACTAAATATTCTAGATGACCAAGTAGAATATTTCTAAGTAGAAGTTCTACTTAGAAATTCGAGATGGCTAAGTAGAAATTCTCAAGTAGAAGTTCTACTTAGAGTGCAGCTTCAACATGACACATGGCATCTTCTGATTGGTAGATTTCCAAGCTTTCAAGATAAGGCAAGATTTATGTGGACATCATTGGGCCACGTATATCTTAGTCTTTGAAGACTACAGGACATAGATTACATGTAGTATAAATAGAAGTACTTGTGTAATGTTTTATTTTGGGGAAGAGAGCAATAGTTGAAGAAAACACAAGAAAAAGAGAGAGAGTGCATTCACAGAGCTTAGTATCATTCACTTCTCTCTGAACTTCTGTTATACTTTGTAATGAATGTTGTAGCAACCATTTCAAGTTATATATAAGAAATATATTCCTTGAATCTGCGTGTTCATTTATTGCATCGTATTTATTGCTTCTCATATTCGAAAAGTTGTATTCACCCCCCCTCTACAACACATTTGGACCTAACAATTGGTATCAGAGCGGATGTTTAACATACAAAACATAGATCCTTGTGTTTGGTAGAAGAATCGTGAGTTTTCATTTTCTAGATCTACTTTTCATTTTCTCGAAAAGTGTGCTTTAATTCGTTGGTAGTGAAAACTCATTCGAAAAATTATTTAAATACTCCAGGTGTGATTATTTAGCTTGTGGGTATTTTAATTAATTTTTGTGAATTAATCTGGGTTCATTGATATTTGGTGTTCTTGAGTGTTCATCATCTGTTCTTATCAAAGAAGACAACCCAACAACTTTTTGATCTCCTTTTCAAACAGATAAATAGTAAAAGAATAAAAAGGTGTTTTTGGACTTTTGATTTGCATTATTCACGGCCGAAAGTGTAACAAGACATACTCAGTACCTAGCACGTGGGTTAGGTGGGTTAGGTGAGTAAAGCATCAAAGTCAAAAAGGTGTTAAAAAGATAATATTGTTTATTCAATATTAAAGTAATCTGCAGAAAATTTATTCTAAGGACAAAAGTTCTACATAGAATTTCTACTTGAGATTTTCTACATAGAATTTCGACTTGGATAATTTCTACTTGGTGAAGTTCGACTTGAGCAAAATTTCTACTTAGAGAAATTTCGACTTAGGCAAAAGTTCTACATATATATACTACATAGCCTAGTCTTGGGTACTTAGAAACTTTTAGTGACCAGAATTGAAATGGCTCCTAAAAATGCTTTCAAGATCCCAATGTTCAACCGAGATCACTATGAAGAATGGGTTTTCAGAATGAGACTCTATTTAGAGACTGTTAACCCTGAATATCTGGAAGTCCTTGACAAGGGTAAATTTGTTCCAATGGTGGTTATTCCTGCACATACGGAAGGAGGGGTGGTTATAGCACCTCGGTCTGAGCCCAAAAAGGCAGCGGACTTTTCGGATGCTGACAAGGAACAAATAGCTTGTGATACTGCCGTACGACAAACCTTGATGGAATCTCTTGATCATGAAATGTTCAACATAGTCAAAGGTCTGACTATAATGAAGAAGATTTGGGACAAGATAGAAGTTGTCATGGAAGGATCTGCAGAGGTTAGAAGTAACAAGACACTCATACTCAAGATGGAGTATGACATCTTTAGAATACGAAAAGGAGAAGGCATAACGGAAGTCTATCTACGATTCAGTCAGTTGGTATTGGATTTGAATCTGAGAGGTGTAACTCTCCCCATGGTTGAGACCAATACGAGATATCTGAGGAACCAGCCAAAGAGCATTGAACATAGGGTCTACGCAATCAGAGAAACCAGAGATTTGCATACAACTTCTCTGGAAGAATATTATGGAATATTAAAGACCTATGAGCTGGAAACGCTTCAAGATCAAGCATGGGAAAATGATTCAAAGGGAAAAGAAACTGCATCAGGATTAGTTGTTGATGAGGAAGAGTCTAAGAAGGCAATGGTTGCAGCAAAGCCTAAATCATCACTTGCACCACATCAAGTTGATAATGATGACGAGTGCACATCTAATAGTGATGATGACTACTACACCCAAGAAGAGACTGAATTGATAGCTAGATATGAGATTGAGATGGAAGATCGCCAGGAAGCACAACCAGGATTAAGAGCTAAGGCTATTAAACAACAAGGGAAGAAAGGCATAAAAGAGGTTAAGGCTGAACGGATAAAGAAAGCATGTTATCACTGCAAATCTACTGAACATCTTTCTTATGCATGTAAAGCTAACATAAATGTTCTTGCTACACATGCCATGCCTACCACACATACAATGAATAATCTGCATCAGAATCATGCACAATGTGGTCAACCTAATTGTATGCCATGCACTTTTAACATCATGCAAACTTTTGTGAATTTAATGAATGCATCTAGCCAGTCATGCTCAAATACTGCTGCTAGTTCAAACATAAAAAAGAAGCATGTGAGAGCCAAGACTGTCAGTCCTCCTAAAGTTAGGAGTGACAAACCCTCTCCTAAGACTGACATATCTGTCAAGTCTGAGAAAGGAAAGGAGAGAGTCGAAAGCTCTAGTAATGTTACGAAAAGTGCATCTCATGTTGTTAAATCTGTTGATTCTCGATCTTATAGAAAAGCCGGGCCCAATCAAAGTTGGGTTCCGAAGAACGTCTAATCAATCTGTCATTGCAGGGCATTAAGCAGAATAGAAATAAAGTTATATGGGTGCTAGACAGTGGAGCATCGAGGCATATGACTGGAAACAAGTCCCTGCTTACAGAGTTGGTTATGAAAGCTGGCCCTTATGTTACCTTTGGAGATGACAGCATAGGTGTGACAAAGGGATATGGCAAACTGAAAACTGGCAATGTCATCATTGAAGATATTTCCTATGTTGAGGGATTAAAGCACAATTTGTTAAGTATCAGTCAATTCTGTGACAAAGGTTACGAAATTGTCTTCAACAAGAAAGGTGTATCAATCACTCACATCAAGGAAGGCTCACTGGCTTTGAGAGGAGTTCGAAAGGCAGATCTTTTTGTTGCAGACATGGATTCAGCAAATCAGAATGAAGTCACCTGTTTCTACAGCAAAGCTTCGGATGATGAAAGCTGGTTATGGCACAAAAAGTTATCTCACTTAAACTTCAAAACGATGAATGCTCTCGCGAGGCGAGAATTGGTGAGAGATCTACCTCAAATGGAGTTCGCTCCGAAAGGACTCTGTGAAGCTTGTGAAATGGGAAAGTCGAAGCGAGCATCGCATAAAAGCAAAGAAATTTCTAGTATTACTGAGCCTCTGCAACTTCTTCATATGGATTTGTTCGGCCCAGTGAATGTCCTATCTTTGTCTAGGAAAAGATATGCATTGGTAATCGTGGATGATTTTTCCAAGTATACATGGGTATTGTTCGCAATGACGAAAGACGAAGTACCTTTCCTAATCATTGATCACATCACTCAAATTGAGAATGTTTCAACACTTACTGTGAAGACGATTAGATCAGACAATGGCACTGAATTCAAAAACGCAGTGCTGAATGACTTCTCTGTATCTAAGGGAATACGTCGTCAGTATTCAGCCCCGAGAACTCCACAACAAAATGGAGTAGTTGAAAGGAAGAATAGAACATTGGTTGAAGCAGCAAGAACTTTGTTGTATTATTCGAAACTTCCTCTGTACTTCTGGGCAGAAGCAGTGAGTACCGTGTGTTACACTCAAAATCGATCCTTGATCATAAAAGATAAAGAAAAGACACCATGTGAGCTAATGAACGGCAGGAGACCAACAATCAAATACTTTCATGTCTTTGGAGCAAAATGCTATGTACTTATAGATGATGAAAATCTAGGCAAGTTTGCAGCAAAAGCTCGTGAAGGAATCTTTGTTGGTTATTCCACAGATGTGGTGGCAGCTTATAGGGTGTTCTTAGTGAATGATCGAAAAGTGACTGAAAGCTACAACGTCAGATTCGACGATACCAAACTCCCATCAATTTCAAGAGATTCTAGTGAACCTAAGTCCCTAAAATTTCAGAATCTGGACTTAGAAGAACTTGAAGATGAACCTGAGTTGGTTGTCCCATTAAATGTTTCAAGTGTACGTGAAGAACCTGAGTCTAGTGAACAAGCTAATTCTACAAGATCAGGAGAGACTTCTTCAGTACGAACCGACAACAACTCAGGGGGAGTAAATAGCAGCTCAAGGACTACTGTTCAAGGCTCGAGTCGAGTTGACTCTAGTTCTGTAGGAGCTGGCACTAACTCAGGGGGAGTTAGTGAAAATCATCAAAGTAGTCAGCACCACAACTCAGAAAGTCAAGCTGAATCATCAAGACAATTTCCAAGAGAACGGGTATGGAATAGAGACCATCCGTTTGAATTAATTATTGGTGATCCAGATGCTGGTGTGTCTACTAGAAGAACTGCAAGAGCTGACCTGGCTAATATTTGCTTATATTCTGGGTTCTTATCCAAGCTTGAACCTAAAGAAATAGAAGAAGCTCTTGGTGGTGCTGATTGGGTGATTGCAATGCAAGAGGAACTCAATCAGTTTGAAAGGCAGAAAGTTTGGAAACTGGTACCCCGACCAAAGAACAAATCAGTAATTGGAGCTAGGTGGGTATTCAGAAATAAAATGGATGAAAACGGACTTGTAACTCGAAACAAGGCTCGTTTGGTTGCAAAAGGTTATTCTCAGCGAGAAGGAATTGATTATGATGAGACCTATGCACCGGTTGCAAGACTTGAGGCAGTCAGGATGTTCTTGGCATTTGCAGCACATAAGAACTTCAAGGTTTTTCAGATGGATGTGAAAAGTGCCTTCCTGAACGGAGAGTTAGAAGAAGAGGTGTATCTGGAACAACCGCCGGGCTTCATTGATCCAGAACTTGTAGATTTTGTGTATCTTCTCTTCAAATCTGTCTATGGCCTCAGGCAATCCCCAAGATGTTGGTATGAAACCCTATCCTTATTCTTAATTGAAAGTGGTTTTACTAGGGGAGTAATTGACAAAACATTGTTCTATAAAAATGTGAAGAATGATTTAATACTTGTTCAAGTCTATGTGGACGATATTATCTTTGGGTCATCTAATGAGCGCTTGTGCGAGAAATTTGCTAAGCTAATGCAAGAGAAATACGAGATGAGCATGATGGGAGAGCTGTCCTTCTTCCTTGGATTACAGATCAGTCAGAGAAAAGATGGTATCTTTATCTGTCAATCCAAGTACGTCAGAGATTTACTCAAGAAGTACAATCTAGAAGATGCATCAGCAGCTAAGACTCCCATGGCTACAGCCACGAAGCTTGATGAAGACAAATCAGGTAAACCAGTTGACATCACAAGCTATCGAGGTATGATTGGCTCACTCCTCTATTTAACTGCAAGTAGACCCGATATAATGTTCGCAACTTGTTTATGTGCAAGATTCCAAGCGGATCCTAGAGAATCACATCTCATAGCCGTCAAAAGAATTTTTAGGTATCTCAAGGGCACACCAAATCTAGGGATTTGGTACCCAAGAGATACAGGTTTTAATCTAATTGGCTATACGGATTCAGACTATGCAGGTTGCAGGATTGATAGGAAAAGCACATCTGGTGCTTGTCAATTTCTTGGCAGAAGATTGGTGTCCTGGCAAAGTAAAAAGCAACATACAGTATCTACTTCTTCTGCTGAAGCTGAGTACATTGCTGCTGGAAGCTGTGTAGCTCAAATACTGTGGATGAGGAACCAATTGAAGGATTATGGCATGGAGCACAAGAAAATTCCAATTATGTGTGACAACACAAGTGCCATTGCCATAACCAACAATCCTGTAGATCACTCAAGAACCAAGCACATTGACATCAGGTATCACTTCATAAGAGAACATGTCGAGGAGGGGACTGTGGAACTACATTTTGTGCGCACAATGCAACAAATTGCAGATATATTCACCAAACCTCTTGATGAAGTAACATTCAATAGATTGGTTGGTGAATTGGGAATGCTTAACACAAGTTAGTAAAGCCTTCTATCTGTAAAATCCATATTTTATTGTGCAAGCTACTTAATCATTATGTTCTTAGACTTTAAAATGCCTAATTAATGATTGTTATAGGTTGCATATAGTGTTATTTGACATGAATTCATTGTGTTTTAAGTGTATTTAATAGTACAAATCTTTGAATTTATGCTTGTTAGATTGCATGATCATAGGGGGAGTTAAATTCATAATATTCTAAATTTTGCATGATTTTTAGATGAATTTACCTGTGTTTTTCATGTAATTAGAGGCCTTAGAATTATCAAGGAATGTTTTAATTATGTCATATATTAAAATCCTTGAATTGATATTTACATTAATTTGGCAATATTAAGTGTTGAGTTTTTCAAGAAGAATTGTCAAATTATTCTAAGTATCTTCAAAATTTCGAGTTAGTCTCTATCTCGAAACTCATCTCGAAATTCTACTTGGATTTCGATTTGAGCTTCCAGAGTGAAGTTTTGAAAATTCTAAGTCTGGGAAGAATTTCGAGTTAGTCTCTATCTCGAAATTCATCTCGAAATTCGACTTAAGATTCGAATTCGAGTTACCAGTGTGCCTATTTCTTTCTTCAAAATATTCCAGATAATGTCTATCTTACTAGGGATATTTTTTGAAAAGATCTAGTCTGAGAGAATAACTTCGAGTTAGTTAATAACTTCGAGTTAGTCTCTATCTCGAAACTCAACTCGAATTTCGACTTGATGTTCGAGATAGAGTTCTCAGTTGGATAAAGGGATTTTTCGAGTTAACTCCTAACTCGAAACTTATCTCGAATTTTGACTTGAAATTTTGAGATAGGTTTCCCTGGTGGTTTTGCTGCTTAATTGGTTCAAAAAGTGTTTGTTCGAGTTAACCTCTATCTCGAAATTCATCTCGAAGTTCGACTTGATAATTTTCGAGATAGAGTTCGACTTAAGAAGTTCGAGATAGAGTTCGACTTAAGTGTTCCCTGTATGGACTTAGTAATTTTCACTCTTTTTAACAGGGACATTTTTGTCATTTCACAATCATCTATATATACATCTCTAACTCGATGCATCATTCACTTTACCTAATTTCATTTTTAGAGCAGCCTCTTCACAAAAACAAGGCGATTTCACAATTTCTTACCATTAATCCGTGTTTTTGTGATTAAACTCATACATATCACGAATTACTGCCAATTTTTAGACTAGTATTATCTGTGTGTTATCATTAATCTTTGTGTCTGTGTTTTGTAACCATTCATATTCACGCTCATATACATACACACTAACATCAATTGTTTGTGTAACTGTTCAAAACACGATTTCCATATTCTCTATCTATATCCACACACGATTTCACTGGTATACACACACGAATATACATCTTCATTGAATATTCAGATTTAGTAATTGGCCACTGTTCATATCCCATAGTTTAATTTCTCAGATTGCTTTTGGTATTCTCGATAAATTGAAAGGGTTAAAACTGTGAATTTGTTAATTACTTGTTTATATCCCGTAGTTTGATTTCTCGAAGTGATTCTTGGTATTCACAAAAGAAATTAAAAGGGCTATAACTTTAGTTTCTTTAATTGATTGTTTTTCGACAATACATCACATCTCTTAAGGAAAAACATTTAATTAAAATGGCTCACCAATTTTCACTTGCTAAAAACAATTTTTATAATATTTCTACGGAAATTGGTGATCAAATCCCGCGCTTTAAGTTTTGGATACGATTTCTCAATTTGTACTCCAAAGCTAGCCATGCTTTTACTGCTAAACCTACATTAGTACATGATGCTTTACAGCAATTATGGACTAGTGCGGTTACTTTTGGGAGCAAAACAACCCCCTATGGTTTCAGGTTTACCTTAGCGGGTCAGGAATATGAGGTGACTGAAGAAATTGTCAACAGGGTTCTGGAATTCCGGATAAAAGATACTTATGATCCAGAACCTACAGCTGCAGAACGCCTCAGATTCTTTGAAGAAATAGGATGTTATACTCCGAATGGCCGGATCACTGGAAACATCCAAAAACAATTCTTTCATGTGGAATGGAATTACTTTTTCGAGGCTATCACAAAATGTTTTCGGGCACGCGAAAAAGATTTTCATCAAATTCCAATTCCCATGCAAACCTTTGGAATTGCCCTAGCAAGAGAACTGGATATAAATTATGGACGCATAGTTCTCTCTGAGATAGTGGCTGTAATGGGATCTCCTGCAAGCAGAGACCTCAACACAACAGATGTTGTCTGCTGGTTTCCTCGGTTCCTACAAATGCTGATTAATGATTTAATACCGAAGGATGCTCTTGCTGTTAGACAGGGATTTGCCAGAAGCCCAACATCTGCACTACTAGGGATGGGCACTAAGTCACTTTCAACAATTGCTAATCAGGATAAACATCACGGAAAACCGATGTCAATTCCTGATACCATACAAACGTGGCTTACATATGATGAAGGAGTTACCACTTTGGCGGAATCATCGCAAGTTTCATCATATGCTCAGAATCCGTCTGCTCATGATGAGGCATTTGAAGGGATTCCTGATGAGCAAAGCGATGACGAACAAGGTAATGAATCAGGTAATCTCTCTCTGCATACTACTCATTCCTCTTCCTATGTATCTGATTCCGGAACCCAAGAGACTGCTAGCCCGCAGGATCTATCCCAGGGTGAGAGCTATATTTCTGAGTCTGACAAACATTCTTATTCTCTTTCACCCCTGTCAACGGAAGTCAGAAAGCCAGCACATGTAGATGTAGGAAATGATGAGGAGAGTGACCCCGAAGAGCAGCCTCTTATTCGAAAGAAAGCCAAATTTTCTCATGCTGCTACTTCCAAACCCCAGTCAAACCCTAGTGTGTCACATGCAACCACTCCACCTCACGAGAGTGGTTCTCCCCTTGAACAATCTGCACATAGGGATTTTGGTGAGGATGATGTACCTTTTGAAGATACTGTTGCTTCAAAAGGACATGAAGTTTTAAAACCTTCACCGGTACGTACTGATGCTGCAAAGAGGATTGATGTGTCAAATTATACCTAACCGCAAGCGCACGGTATCAATTGTAGTAGATACTAGCAAATACGGGTCGAATCCTCAAGGAGACAGTTTCAATTTCAATTCAATTGCTATCAATTGTTTCTAGTCACAACGATTGTTTGAGAATTGTATTAACTACTAAAACAAATTTAACAAAGGTTTAAATCAATTAATTAAGGGATCTAGGGCAATTCAGGTTCACCATGTTTACACCAAACAAATCACAAAAGTATAGCTTTTCAATGGGATTAAGTAATTAAAGCAATGGTTAATCTTTCTCAAGCATTAACGCTCTCAGAATATCTAATGATGTTCTCACACTCACCTTCAATTCTGCTAATTGTATGTAAGCCTCTAGTAGTAAAATCTCTCGATCTATTACTCCTATTGCAATCGATTAATCCGTGATATTGCGCAATTACACAAATTAAGAATTATAACATATCAATCAGAATTACTCTTTACCCATCAATCTACTAATCAAATTACGCCCAAATCATGGTGCAAACATGGCTCCCCTTAATACCCTAGAATTAAACTACTCACTCATGGTAGAAGTAAAAACAATAATAATAATGAAAGAAGCCATAATAAACATGTAATAATAAAACAAGAGAATAAAGAATACCTCAAACTTTGTATTAACGAAGAACAATGGAGATCCAAATTAAACCAAGTGCTTACAAAGGAAGAGATGAAGAGAGAAAACCAAAACCCTAGCTTTTTGTAAAATATAAAATACGTATCTCCCTCTCCCCCTCTCTATCCCACGTTTTTATAATATATCCCCCAATAAAATCTGATCTCTTTCTTCTAATAAAAGTATTTTTAATATCCTAATCAATTTACAAAAAGATATCCATAATTGAATAGGATTTTCTTGTAAAATTCGTCACTAATTTTGCTCCTCTGTTTCTGGGCTCTTCCAGTTGGATTTTGCTTATTGGACCACCTCTGAATTAAAGATAATTCCCTAAGCTTCGCGTGGACAGTAATTTCGTCAAATTCTGACTTCTGGAACTCAAGATATGGCCAAAACAGTGCAGACAGCCCGTATAGCCCAATATTACGAATTTTCTCCTATTTTATCTCCAAAATAGCTCTTTTTGCTCCAAATCCTTCCAAGTTATGAATTCTTTATTTCCTACAATAAAACAATAAAATCTATTAAATAAAAATCCAAATCAATGCAAAACACAATAAATATGAGAATAAAATCATCTAAAATATATATAAAAATATACTCTATCAAACATCCCCACACTTAGCATTTGCACGTCCTCGGGCAAATAAGTGAAATAAAAACTAAGTCCTAACAAACATCACTTTCGTAGATGACACGATTGCATTGAGCATATGCAACAAGCCGTTAAACCCCTAGGCAGCCCTAGTAGGACGAGTGTTGTCTCGTGAGGGTTTATAGTGAATGTACCCACAAAATTCATCCAACCATGCAAAAGATCAATGCTAACACAACACCACACACACAAGTCCTCTCATGCCACATCAACTTAAGAATCAAAGTAAACATACGATGTCTTGGTGTCGAAAGTGCAAGTATTCACGTAGTCTACTCAACCAACATGCAGAAGGTCATAAAAATTCATGTCAAGTGTAAAAATCGTTGGTAATCATGCTAAGCCCACAAGAAATACATCTTTAAGTCTAAACCCGGGATCTCCTATGCCAAAACAAGTAATAACTCACCCTTCACTCAAAAACGAATATTCACTCAAGAACAAGGTTAAGTGTATCACTCAATTCCAACAAAATCATAAACACAACTTGACACTCGCAATCAATCTCACTCTCAACACAACATACATCACTGATGACAATCAAAAGGTCTTTATTCTGGTTGTAGCGTGGGCTAGGGACGAGGTATGTCAAGAAAAGCTAAAACAGGTTAATGTCAAAAGCTAGTACCCAACAATAATCATTGTTCAATTCCCTTTCTATTAAAACAAATACTTCCCCACACTTGGATTTTTCTAACCTTTACATAATAACTTGACTAGTCGAATGAAGAAGGATCATACAAACATAAGAATGCTCTCATATTTATTTTTTTTCTGTTTTTTTTTTCTTTTTTTTTTCTTTCTTTTTCTGTTTTTTTTTCTTTTTTTTTTCTGAGAGCTAAGGAATAAGCACAATGATCCATAGATATTATTATGAATTTCGACTAGCAAGCATCAACCCAAAATTAATATTCCCCAAAAGTATGATCATCAATAACCCCCCTTTTATGAACACCTTATTACTCCCTTAAGCACGATACTAGCCTTTGACCATTTAGGTTCAAATTCAATATAAGGCCAATAGAATAAAAAGGATAATGGCAAATAATGTGGTGTGTCACCGAAAGAATAGGATTAAGCTCAACGGGTTAACTAATTGATCATGTTTAAAAGGTGTGGAAATATGGGAAATACGAGGTTATACCTAAGTGCCTTTATCATCTCATCATCAAGTAATGTCATGCATTTCAAGAAAGATCTCAAGTAAGTGCTAGCAATGTAAACAACATGTGGACACTCAAGCAAACGAAAAATCATGCAAAAGATATGCATATAGGCTCAAAACTCACTTGGTGTGACAAAACATAATCAATCCCAGGTAACAAGACTCTCTAACGCACCTACTTGTACTCAAAGCATGAAAACCAAGTCATCTTGCACATATTCATGTCATTCTAATCACTTACAACATCCAATTAAGTCTACCAGCTTCAACTTGCTAGGGTAAGTGTGTGCACAAGAACAAAGCACGTCACTTCTCATACAAAAGCGTCAATAAACACAAGAATTCTACGCATGCATGGGTGTATCAAGCAAAATACAACAACTAATCAAATTGCATGGCCAGAATTATTTTTGGTATTTTTAATTTTTTAATTTTTTTTAAACAAGTAATACACTACGTTGAGAACACCTCCCCACACTTAAGCGGTTCATTGTCCCCAATGAACTAACGAACAAGTTACAAAACTACAACTAAAAACAAAATAAAACTACACTAAAAAGAAAAGAAAGAAAACTCCCCTGGAATCAAGGTGTCCTACTCAGCCTTGCTGTCACCCTCCTCGAATGAATCTGGTGGAGGATATTGCGCACGAGCTCCATAGACTGACCACCTTGCCTGAATACTACAAAACCCACAATTGACAAGAACACAAATTCGTAATAAAAATAAGATTAGAGAAAAAGATTTACCCAATACGAATCAAAGAGGTGAACTTGCAATTAATTCCTCTTTAGAATTGAATTTTTAGAGATTTAAAGAAAATAGAAGAGGAATTGGATGTATATGTATAGGTGGGTATATAATAATAATAATAATAATAGTAATAATAATAATAGTAATAATAATAATAGTAATGATAAATATAATAATAATAAGAATAATAAATAATAATAAGAATAATAAATAATAATAAAAATAATAATAATAATAATAATAATAATAATAATAATAATAATAATAATAATAATAATAATAATATACACAAATAATACAAAGAAAAGGTAAGAAATCCTCCCCCAAATGCAATAGCTGGAAGTGAAGAATTCGGAATGGTGTCCTGTGCTTAAATTCCTGGGCTCAGCTTCCTTATATTACTAGTTAATATCATGTACTAACACCAAAGTTGGTGTAGCACAGCTGGTTACAAGCGGCAACCAAAGTTTCGTGCAGCAGGTGGTCACAAGTTCAAATCCGTGCGGCAACAACATTTTCTTTTTAGTATTATGTAACAGCACACACATGCGGAGGCAAGCAGGTTGAGCGCGTGGGCGCGCAAATTGCTGGAGGAGCAGATGCGCAGGAGCAACCTGCGTATCAAGGGGGCAGGCTGCGCTAGATGCAGTAACGCAGGCGCAACCTGCGTTACATGGAAGCAAAGTGCGGGAGAGGCAGTAACGCAGGCGCAACCTGCGTTACACGGTTGCTGCCTGCGAAAAAAAACACTGTTCATATTTTTTTTTTTTTTTTTTTTTTTTTAAAGATACAACACTTTTTTTTTTCTCTTTTTTTTTTTCAACAAGGCTTGGGTTGCCTCCCAAGAAGCGCTTCTTTAACGTCAATAGCTTGACGTTACTTCCTCAACTCAAGGCGGTTTCAAAAGAATTACTGAACCATCCTCAACAGAAAGACCATTCCTACGAACGTTGACATCTCGGTTGCTTGCTTTCCACAAAGCTCTTCCATCAGACTTCAACTTGATTTTACTACCCAACGACCAAATCTTCTTCTTTTTCTTTTTCACACCCCTAGAGTGCTTCTTCGACTCAACCGGCTGAACAAAACTTTCTTCTTCCTTATCATTGGTTTTCCACCTTCGCAACACGTTATCATGCCCCTCTTCAAAAATCACTAGCTCATTATTGAAAAGGACATACTTCAAATGTGGTGGAAGTTTCCCAAGCTTAATACTCGAGAGATCTCGAACTGAAGAACTGTCAATGGAATCAATGTTGTGATCATTCAACTCAAGAATCAATGAATCGACTTCAGCATGTCCTTCTCCTTCTGTAGCTTCAAGCATGAGCACTGCTTCCAATGTATCATTCAATAGAATCTGAGGAGTATAATCTTGGACAATTTCATCTACAACATCAATACTGCAACAAGTATTCTCAAGCAAAGGGGATTTAAGAGCAGAGGTTAGAGTAAAATCAATTTTATCATCACCAACACTCAATGTGAGAGTCCCACTTTTAACATCAATAATAGCACCTGCAGTACAGAGAAATGGTCTACCTAGAATAATAGGTATTTGGCTGTCCTCTTCCATATCTAGAACTACAAAGTCTACAGGAATATAGAATTTTCCAACCCTAACAGGCACATCCTCTAAAATTCCAAGGGGATATTTTATCGAACGGTCTGCCATTTGCAAAGTCATCTGTGTACATTTTAATTCTCCCATATTTAGTTTTTGAAAAACCGAGAGAGGCATGACTGAGACACTAGCGCCTAAATCACATAAAGCTTTATCAATGAACAATGCACCTAAATGACACGGGATCGAAAAACTACCAGGATCTTTAAGCTTAGGTGGAGACTTATTCTGTAAAACAGCACTACACTCTTCAGTAAAAGCTACTGTCTCTACCTCACCAAAAGACCTTTTCTTAGTGAGAATATCCTTAAGAAACTTTGCATATGATGGAACTTGAGAAATTAAATCAGTGAAAGGAACTGTTACCTCAAGATTCTTGACAAGTGTCATGAACTTACCAAACTGCTGCTCCACCTTAGTTCTGTTCATCCTGCTAGGGAATGGGAGCTTTGGCACAAATGGTGGAGGAGTAACTGCAGTCTTCTCTTTGTCTTTTTTCTTGCTTTCTTCAATTCCATCTTTGTTTGTATCCTCAACAACTTTCTCTACCTTGTCTTCCTTAGAATT
The DNA here is from genome assembly GCA_037693485.1 of Kitagawia praeruptora. NCBI lineage: Eukaryota > Viridiplantae > Streptophyta > Magnoliopsida > Apiales > Apiaceae > Kitagawia > Kitagawia praeruptora. Next base: position 23,353,878 of record CM075347.1, read on the forward strand.
CTCTTCTTCTTTCTCATTAGGAACATCATCAGTAGGCATTGGAGGAGCATCATATGTACGACCACTCCTAAGAGCAATGGCATTCACATTTTCCTTTGGCGGAGTTGATTGTGCTGGTAGAGAGCCTTGTTGCCTTGTAGATGAAGAACTAGCCATTTGAGCAATCTGAGTTTCCAACATCTTGTTATGAATCTCCATCTGGTTCATCTTTGTTTGCATTTGTAGCAATATCTTCATCATATCACCTTGATTATCAGCCTGTGCAGCTTGATTAGCTTGAGGAGCATAATTCTGTTGAGGCCTTTGGAATCCAGGGGGATTCATAGGTCCTTGAGGAGGCCTATACTGCTGCTGTGGAGGAGGCTGGTACGACTGCTGATATTGCTGCTGATTAGGAACACTTGAATTCTGAGCATTATTGTTCCTATATGAGAAGTTCGGATGATCTTTCCAACCAGGATTGTAAGTGTTGGAGTATGGATTGTACTGCTGCCTCTGTTGGAAAACATTTGCTTGCTCCATCTGAAAATTTTGTGAATTTTGAGCATTGAATTGGCAATCATTACCATAGTGGCCTTGGATGCCACAGACTTCACAAACAGGATTATTCATAGGAGCCATGGATGACAATGCATTGATACTCATAGGTTGAGTAGAGGGCTGAGATGTCTTCAAAGAGTGGATCTCCTGAGTCAATGCAGCGAGTTGAGATGATAATAGAGAATAAGCATCCACTTCAAGTTTACCCCCTTTCTTGGTTGCTCTCGGATTACTGAAGTGATTGGCAGCCAAATTCGAAAGAAAAGCATATGCATCATCAACTCCTTTATCCAGAAATACACCACCTGCAGCGTTATCAACCATACCTTTTGTCTCAGGATCAAGACCATTGTAGAAACGTTTAAGAAGAAACCACTTCTCAAGACCATGGTGAGGGCATGCACGTTGATAATCCTTGAATCTGTCCCAAGCATCCCGTAGAGATTCACCATAATCTTGCTTAAAACCCATCATCTTGTCGATCAAATCGTCGGTTCTGTTAGGAGGGAAGAACTCAGTTAAGAAAGCTTGAGCAATTTTATCCCACTCGGTCAAGTCAATATCATTCAACCACTTTTGAGCTTTATCACGAAGAGAGAAACCGAACAACATGACTTTCAACTGGTCTGGAGTGACTCCCTGATGTTTAATTGTAGAACAGAGCTGTTGAAACCGTTGCAGATGAAGTGTAGGGTCTTCAGAGGCAAGCCCAGGAAATTGATTCTGTTGGATCATAGTGAGCAAAGCAGGCTTGATCTCGAAATTTGCTGCTTGAATTGCTGGCATAGCAAGGCCAGTAGGTACCCCACTCGGAGAGGGCTGTGAGTAATTCTTCAAAGATTTGGGAGGAAGGTCCGCCATCTCAATCTTTGGTTCAGATATCCTTTGCTGCTTCTTTTCCCTTTGTTGACTAAGAGGAGTTGTATCCTTTTTCGCTTGAACTACTTTCGTTTGAGACCTAGTCTTGGGCATCAACAACTAAACAAGGAAAAGCAGTAAGATCGGTCTCAATTGGAACAAGAGTTCCAAAGAGACAAGAGAAACAATATAAAACAATCAAACTAAAATAATAGAAACTAGGCGTCTCCCCGGCAGCGGCGCCAAAAACTTGATGTGTCAAATTATACCTAACCGCAAGCGCACGGTATCAATTGTAGTAGATACTAGCAAATACGGGTCGAATCCTCAAGGAGACAGTTTCAATTTCAATTCAATTGCTATCAATTGTTTCTAGTCACAACGATTGTTTGAGAATTGTATTAACTACTAAAACAAATTTAAAAAAGGTTTAAATCAATTAATTAAGGGATCTAGGGCAATTCAGGTTCACCATGTTTACACCAAACAAATCACAAAAGTATAGCTTTTCAATGGGATTAAGTAATTAAAGCAATGGTTAATCTTTCTCAAGCATTAACGCTCTCAGAATATCTAATGATGTTCTCACACTCACCTTCAATTCTGCTAATTGTATGTAAGCCTCTAGTAGTAAAATCTCTCGATCTATTACTCCTATTGCAATCGATTAATCCGTGATATTGCGCAATTACACAAATTAAGAATTATAACATATCAATCAGAATTACTCTTTACCCATCAATCTACTAATCAAATTACGCCCAAATCATGGTGCAAACATGGCTCCCCTTAATACCCTAGAATTAAACTACTCACTCATGGTAGAAGTAAAAACAATAATAATAATGAAAGAAGCCATAATAAACATGTAATAATAAAACAAGAGAATAAAGAATACCTCAAACTTTGTATTAACGAAGAACAATGGAGATCCAAATTAAACCAAGTGCTTACAAAGGAAGAGATGAAGAGAGAAAACCAAAACCCTAGCTTTTTGTAAAATATAAAATACGTATCTCCCTCTCCCCCTCTCTATCCCACGTTTTTATAATATATCCCCCAATAAAATCTGATCTCTTTCTTCTAATAAAAGTATTTTTAATATCCTACTCAATTTACAAAAAGATATCCATAATTGAATAGGATTTTCTTGTAAAATTCGTCACTAATTTTGCTCCTCTGTTTCTGGGCTCTTCCAGTTGGATTTTGCTTATTGGACCACCTCTGAATTAAAGATAATTCCCTAAGCTTCGCGTGGACAGTAATTTCGTCAAATTCTGACTTCTGGAACTCAAGATATGGCCAAAACAGTGCAGGCAGCCCGTATAGCCCAATATTACGAATTTTCTCCTATTTTATCTCCAAAATAGCTCTTTTTGCTCCAAATCCTTCCAAGTTATGAATTCTTTATTTCCTACAATAAAACAATAAAATCTATTAAATAAAAATCCAAATCAATGCAAAACACAATAAATATGAGAATAAAATCATCTAAAATATATATAAAAATATACTCTATCAAGGATCGGTTCTGATGTTGTACAAGAACCCTTTGCAGCCTCTCAGCCTGAGATTCCAACTCAGGAACCAACAGAAATTGATCCCATAACTGCCAATTATTTTGCTTATCCAGTTTCTGCAGGTACTGCTTCATACTTTGGATCAATCATTGAAGACATACACGAGCGTGAGATAGGGAGTGTGTGAGAGAGGTTAGGGAGAGAGGGACCTTCATTTTTAAGGCCCAAAACCGAGCGCCAAATACTAACAGAACGAGTATTAGAGCGAGGTCACCTAAACCAAACACCATCCCTTAACATTGAAAATCTTGATACACGTATGACTTCTATGGAAAATCAGATGAAGCAGTTCGGGCAGACGATGGGGCAGTTAGGGATTAACATTGGAAATAATCAAAGGGCTCTTGATGACTACGCAGCACGAATGGCAAGTCAAGCTACAGCGTTTGATGTTTTGACAAACAAGGTTAATGACTTGGGCCATGCTGGTGGTGTCTTGGGAAACACTCTGAATGAGAGGATGGGAGCAATGGAGACTACAATGGATACAATGGCTGTGGAGATCAGTAGAGTGATGTTCGCAATCAGAAGTTTTGTGCCCCCGGAGTGTTTTGAGCCGCAACAACCTCCCCACGATTCTAGTGCAGGTGGTACTAGTGGAGCGGGAGCCTATGGTTCTGGTTTTGGAGGTTCTTATGCAGCTGGTGGATCTGCAGATCAAGGTGGAGTTCAGGATAACTCACCTAAGGGGGAGAGTGGAAAGGAGACGAGACAACAGTCAGTTCATATCGAAGAAATTGAAGAACATGCTGATCTTGTAAAGGAAATAGAAATTGAGCCGTCTATTGATGAAGAGGCTCTGAGGAAGAGAAAGGGTAAGGCAATAATGGTTGAACAAGATGAACCATTCGTTGACCTGAGTCATCAGGAAACAGTACAGGAGGTACTTGACTCAGATGCTGATATGGAAGACGTACCTTTGGCACATGCTATAAAGAGATCTTTGAAGGAACAAGGAGGAGGTGCTGGGATGTCTTTCGGAATGCCTAAAGAAGTTTCTGTTGATGAGGAAACCCTTAAGTCTCAACAGTTAGCCTTGGAACAAGCTGAGTTCCTTAAAATGAAGATGATGCAAGAACGTGCTGCGTTTCTAGAAAAGAAAGTGGAGCTACAAGGGAAGCAGTACGATCATGAGCTTGCAAGGCTAGCTGATCCTCAAGTTGATCTGGACAAGAGAAGGATAGGGCAGAAGTGGGATGAAGCAAGGAAGATATTTATGGGATCCTGTGCAAAAGGAGTTCATAACAAGGAGGCAGATGATCTATTCTACAACCTGAATTTGCAGAATCCAATGGCTGCGGACTACATAAGTGCATTGAAGAGATTAATTTCTAAAGTCAGGGTTGGATATAATGCAACGCTTAAGGAGTGGCAGGTTATATTGTCTTTGGTAGAAGGAGTCCCAATGTCTTTCCTATATGTGGATGACCAATTCATAACGAGAAGATCTGCGTCAGAGTTGTTCTTGCTAGCAACAAAAATTCAATACTCTCAATCTGAGAAGCTAAGCATTCTGTATAGGGATCAGTTAATGCAGCTAGCAGAGGACAAGGGTCCAGAATTCTCAGCATATCCTAATGTTGTCCGGATGGTAGTTGACAGGAAAATGAAGAGGGTTAGCATGGAGGAAAAGGATTTAATGGAACTTTCAGTGGAATCTCTTAAAGCTGTCTGTAGACAAATGATGAGTAAGGGGTTCACTTCTGAGCTTAAAGAAAAATCAGTGAAGATCATTGAAAGAGTCATATTCAAGAAGAGCAATGAGGTGTGGAAGTGTGATATCATTGCTCCAAACCCTCTCGATAACGTGAAGATTGAGCCGGAGCTGATAGAGAAGAAATGGAATATTCTTCAAGCAATGAAGAATGTAGATGAAGCTCTGACTCTTCCTTCTGGAGCACTGGAACAAGGAGAGATAAGGGAGACAGTTGGCGTTCCAGGAAGAGATAGTGTATACTGGATACACGCTTTTGTTAATGATACAGCTGATGCTTTAGTATTCATAGATGCAGACCAGAATCAAACACTCTTGCATATGAGTAGAAAATGGCTGCTGCATACTCAAGATGCTGCATTTCTGGAGAGAGTACTATATGTGTTCAAATGGGGCGAAGTGGAAGATAAGTATGTGGAAGAAAAGCAGAGACTCATGAGTTACCTGTCTGAAGTAGTAGTGGAAAAGAAGCGAATGGAGAAAGATGCGGCTAATGTCCACAATACTAACCGTGTCAAGGGCTATCCCAAAATGATCTATTGTCAGTTTAAAGCTGATAAAGCTCATTGGAAACCTAAGCTTATAATGAAGAACTTTGAGGACATTCCAAAGATCAGGACTACTCAGGAGGTGGACAAACTCAGAAGGCTTTTCAAACATCCTCACCCAGAGCCCAAGAATCCTCTAGAAATGGAAGCTGTAAGTCTGTTGAATGCTAGGTGGGAGCAGCTTCACGATCCAGTGTACAAGAAAGAACAGCAGCAGAAGGAGAAGCGCAGAAGGCATAAAGAAGAGAAAGACCAAGCTGCTGAAGCTAGGAAGAGGAAACGGAATTAGGGTTAAAGGTCAGAGTGGTGTGAACTTGAAGTTGGAAAAACTTCATGTCTTTCGGTTGCTTTAACTCACTTGAGGAAAATTCACCTTAGAGTGAATCCAATAAGGTGATATAAGTTTGACTAAAAGATATGAAATAATCCAGGTGATAGGAATCATTCAAATGATCTTTAATTCGAGGTTCGAATTCTGTTTCTAGTTTGAGTTCTTTGTATTGTTTTCAAGTACTTTTCAATTGTATATTATTCAAGACTGTAATGTTAATTATCTTTTCTCGTCTCATTGTTTAGTTGAGTTATCCTTCATTAATTTGAATGTCATTGTTAGACAATCAAATAGGGGGAGATTGAAAGGCAGAGTGTGTAAACTTGTAACACTATAACTAATGTAACTCAATTAAAGGAAAAGATACTTAACCTAAAGACAATCAAGAACAAGAAGTCACAAGGAATCAACACTAAATGAAGACAAGGTAATTGATACAATTGAACATGTTAACTATGATCAAGCCAAGAAGAAATCATTGAGAGAAGTTCAAGTCAAAGTTGTTCATGCCTCAGTGATTTGAGAAATCGAGAATCAAGATCATAACTATCAGTATCAATAAGACCAATTGATTTCAAGTGAACAAGAAGGAAAGCGAACATTGGAAAGCCATGTTACTAAGTGAATATGGTAATTTATTCAAGAAGCAGAAACACTATCAAGACTAGTAACTTATGAACCAGACCAGTGCATCAAGTGTCAGGACATTGATAGCAAGTTTATGTCAGTAATAAAGATCCATGTTCAAGAGCTTGCTGAAGAATAAAGAAGACATGAAGATATCACAAGCTCAAGATGTGCATTGAAGTTTCAAGTTGAAGATCAGAATATTTTCTAAGTACTAAATATTCTAGATGACCAAGTAGAATATTTCTAAGTAGAAGTTCTACTTAGAAATTCGAGATGGCTAAGTAGAAATTCTCAAGTAGAAGTTCTACTTAGAGTGCAGCTTCAACATGACACATGGCATCTTCTGATTGGCAGATTTCCAAGCTTTCAAGATAAGGCAAGATTTATGTGGACATCATTGGGCCACGTATATCTTAGTCTTTGAAGACTACAGGACATAGATTACATGTAGTATAAATAGAAGTACTTGTGTAATGTTTTATTTTGGGGAAGAGAGCAATAGTTGAAGAAAACACAAGAAAAAGAGAGAGAGTGCATTCACAGAGCTTAGTATCATTCACTTCTCTCTGAACTTATGTTATACTTTGTAATGAATGTTGTAGCAACCATTTCAAGTTATATATAAGAAATATATTCCTTGAATCTGCGTGTTCATTTATTGCATCGTATTTATTGCTTCTCATATTCGAAAAGTTGTATTCACCCCCCCCCCCCCCTCTACAACACATTTGGACCTAACAGCCTCTTCATAACTTTTGGCCCATAGAGCTCCTCCAGATGCTGCATCGAGCATTGCTCGAGAATGACTTAACCCATTGTAAAAACTATTGATGACCATCCAATTTGGCATCCCATGATGAGGGCATTTCCGAAGCATTTCCTTGTACCTTTCCCAAGCTTCACACAGTGATTCACCAGAATGCTGACTAAATTGCGTAAGAGCATTCCTCATGGCAGTAGTCTTTGCCATAGGAAAGAATTTAGTCAAGAACTTTTGTGCCAGATCTTCCCATGTATTGATGGAACCTGCTGGAAGTGAATGCAACCAGCTTTTTGCTTTGTCTCTCAAAGAGAATGGGAACAACCTTAGCTTGACAACGTCTTCAGAAACTCCATTGGTTTTGAAGGTGTCACAGATCTCGATGAAATCTCTGATATGCATGTTGGGATCCTCAACAGGTGAACCCCCAAACTGGACTGAGTTCTGGACCATTTGGATCGTGCCCGGCTTAATCACAAAATTATTTGCAGCAATAGCCGGCCGCACAATACTCGACTGAATATCATTAATCTTGGGCTGAGAGTATTCCTTCAGCGCCTTGTTAGCTGCCATTTCTTCAGTAACTTCCAACTCTTCTTCAACTTCTTCCACTAATTCCTCTTCTTGCTTCTCTTCTTCCAGATTTTCTTCACGAACTTGAGATCGAGTACGCATACACGCTCAAGATAGTACCTGAGAAACCCAAAAGTAAATGAGTGAGAAAAATGTCTGAGTCAGTGAATTTAATCAAAATTGATGACAAGATCATAAACTAAACAAACAATGAACCGAGTCCCCGGCAGCGGCGCCAAAAACTTGTTCGCACTTATTCACGCAAGAGAACGTGGTCAACAAGTAATATATGGTAAATAGGATTCGTTCCCACAGAGACTCAAATTGTTCGTTTCGTTCACTTATACACCAGCTTATGATATACACTCACTGCCAAGACAATCACAATTTTGGTTTTTGATTTACTAATGATTAATTGCCAACTAAGGAAATTACGAGAAAATAACTTAACTATTAATTTATAATAAACAAACATGGGATTTCAATTTCATTAACCACTTCATCTAGAATCTTATGCCCTTTAACATAGTATGTGACAGAGTTGATTACTGATTAGATGCACTAAACTGATACACACCAACTTTCGTTGTGCATATATCATCCTACTGATCATCCACAATTGATGGAAGTCAAGTAGTCACCAAATATGTGTAGTTCCTATATGTCTATAGCAATTGAACACACACCGGTTAAAAATCAAGCATCCATAAAACCACATAGTCAGTGCAAGACGGTTAGAATTACACCACAAATTAATACATGTTCTACACATGCAAAAACCTATGCTAGCATGAATTGTTCTAAACCCTAGATCCACTTTCGCATTCACCAGGATCAAACACACAATTACAGGTGTTCGCGACTCACCTATAACGAATAAGCATAATCATACTAGGAAATCAATTCAATCCATCACACACCAAGGCATAAATAACACTTAATTACTAGAATCCATAGAAAAATCCATTAAAATCCCATGATAACGATTTAGCCCATAATCGACCTCATCGCCCTCATGGGTTCAAGTGTAAACATGATCGAAAAAGAGTTACGATAAACTAAACAAGAGTAATTAAAGAGTATACGAAAACAACCGAGCATTCAACGCAATAGGAGATTACAAATATGAATGAAACTAAAAAGACTCCAAAAGCTTGATGCCTCCCCAATGGTTCTTCTCCCTCGAATAATACTCCACCCACACTGATGATAATAGATCCCCCTTTTTTTTAGGTTCCTAACGATACTCCAATAGTCTCAGGAAAAAGCCCCAAATAAAATAGGCCCAATACAAAATGACCCGGAAATAACGAACCCAAAATAATCCAAACAATAAATCCTAGCGCAACTGCCCTTGTTGGAGCGCCCCTGCGCTCTCTTTCTTCTGGACTGCCTACACGCATAGCGCCATTGCGCATGACTTCCGCGCAGATGCGCCTGCTCGAGCGCTGATGCGCGTTTCAACACTGCGCCACTGTGCTCTCCCTCGCGCAATTGCGCCTGACTGCCCCTGGAAATCACCTTGTTACGCGCTCTAGCCCCCAACTGCGCGCTGCTGCGCTTGGCATCTCCTGGACAGCTTACATTACTTCTACTGCATGACTTGTTGCCCCCACTCCAAATTTAATAACCCACCATTTACTCGATTTAGCTCCAAAATGCCTTCAACGACACCACCTACACACAATTTACATAAAAACGTATAAAATGACAACGAAACTCGAGAACTTGCAAACGATTAAAGTCCAAACGGAAGGCAATTAGTGGATATAAAATCCACTTATCAGCTGAACTGGAAAAAACCAAGTTAGAATACCTGCAAGCTTCAATTGTTGTTACAAGTACCAAAAGGGTATTAATCCCTGAGCTACTAATTGGAAATATGCATGAACTAATTGGGCAAAATAGTAACAATAATAATATGGAATCATTAGTGGAATGGGTGTGTCACCAACTACCAGCATCAGGTTCACTGAGAAAATCAATGGTGGATTGTTTCAGTGGCCTTAGCAGTGGCAAGCTCTCTCGTGTTGTAGATAAGATACCTTACGAGTTTGAGTTTCAGTATTTGCTGTCCATGTAAAATCTGATTTTCCATACAAAATTATATAGTAAATGAGTACATATAGATAGTAGTAAGCCAAATAATTCTACACCTGTAAATGTAAAGGGTGATTTGTGTTCCATGTTTACAATGACTATATAGGTGTGATCCCCTGCATTTTTCGAATCTCTATTCGATAACAATAAATAGAGAGTTCGAACATAGAATATCTTTCTAAGAAAATAATCAAATTTGTAAAAATTTTGATATTATTGTTTTAATTAAATATGAAGCCGTGTACGAAGTACGGGCAAAATGCTAGTTATAAACAATGTAGACTGTTGTGCCCAAAATCTCCATGGACTAGATTTAGGCCCATTAATCAATAGGGTCCGATCCATACAAGCTAGAAGAATGATCCAGTACGAGTTATGAAGATCAAATAGAAGAAATGAATAAGGAAGTATGAGTATTAGGAGGTTCCCAATGGTCAGGAAGCTGAGTTGAGCACTCGAAGACCAGGTTCCTCCCAGCCGAGGAGTTCGAATTAGCATAACAACAGCCATAGAGATGATAAAAGCATATAAAGAATTATCCAGTCTAACTAGTTTGTTATTTGTGCAGGTACTAACACCAAAAGGGAGGTCCCTAAGTGATATGTCCCGAAATAAGGAGGTCCCTGAGAAACAGGCTCCTGAAATGTAGGTTCCTGAGCACCAGGTTCCTACGAGTTGCCAACAGAAAGTTCTAGAAGTCATCTAGAACAGATAAACGAATTGGTATCTGAGTATAATTCTAGGGCGCAGATGATCCTAGAATAACTCTAACCAATGAGAGAATCATAAGTGGGGTACGAACTCGAGTTCTACTCTACTTAGCCAAACTAGTTCGTGAAAGGCTCTAAAGGAACCTGAGTCCAACACGAACTAGATGACCGAATACAGCTATTCCAGTAAGAGACAGAATCATATTAGAACTACGTGAGCTTGATCCCTATAAATACAAGGGTACGTAGGCACCTCAGGGTACGACGCATTGAGTTCTCTAATTTTCTCTAAAGGCACCTGAGATTATTGGAGATACCCTCGAGTTCAGCTCAACCCCCACAAACATAACCCAAACCTAGTTCATAGAACAGTTGATCGCTAGCCTATACAACTACCTGTAGACCTCGTATAAGTTGATTATGAAATCCACTCATCAACATTGGCGCTAGAAGGAGGGGATAGTTAATATCTTAAGAGTGGAAAAGATGTCAGGCAACTCGGATAGCGAAGCAACCCGTTCTGAACGACAGATTCATGAGGGGAACACATCTCCTCCCAGAGCACCGAAGGTTACTAAAGCAGCCATGATGGAAATCTTAAAGACTGTGGGAGAACGTTTGTCGACTTTGGAGCAGGCTTCAAGCAAAAAGAAGAAAAAGAAGGCAAAGAAAGGTAAGAAGTCGAAGGTTACTCCGAAACAGTTGAATTTTGAAGAATCTAAGAATGGAGAAGAGGTTCCAGACGATGGTGGAGAACCGAAGCAAAATAATGGTGATGAAGAGCTAGAGAATCCTGAGAAGAGTAAAACTGTTAGCAAGGGCCGTACAGGATCCAAGGGAAAGAAGAAAACCAAGACTGGAGGTTCCTCACAGAAAAAGAAGAAAGATAAAGACCCATCTATCGAGATAATTGAAGAAGAAAGCACGGATTCAGATGAAGATACTGAAGAATCAAGCACTGCAGAGTCGCAAGAGGAAGAAGACACGAGTAAGAAGACAAAGGCGGAAGCTACTGGGGAGGTGACAGCAGAAGATGTCAAGAAAATTTTGGCTCAACTCAAGGATGAAAAGAATCTTGCTGTGAACCCTATAACAGCTTCTCCTTTCACCAAGAAGGTTCGAAAGTCGGCTCTGCCTAGGTCTTATAGGCCTTCGAGTGAGTTGAAATTCGATGGGACTACTGACCCCATTGAGTACCTTAGTCGTTTTGACACAGAGATGGATGTTTATCAAGTGAAGGAAGCCACCAGGTGCAGGTTACTGGCTGCAACTCTACAGGGCGGAGCCCATCAATGGTTCAAAAGGTTACCTGCAGATTCGATTGGTTCTTGGGCAAGTATGGGGAAGCTCTTTGTCACTCAATTTAGAGCATCTGTTGCATTCGCACCACCAACCAATACCTTAGCCAATATCAAGCAAAGACCTAGTGAAACGTTGACAGAATATTTCAAGAGGTTTAATGCGGAGGTTCCTAAAGTTAGGAAAGCATCTGAGGAAACAATAAAGAATTTCTTAATTGCTGGAGTCAAAGGAGGCTCAGATTTTTGGAAAGCACTGCAGGGAAAAGAACCAGAGACGTTGGCAGATTTTTATGCCCAGGCAGAACCCTTTCGTCTGGTGGAGGAGTCTCTAGCTGAATTAAGGAAGGATCCAGATTTTGTAAGGCAAAGTGGAAGCAAGAGGTCGAGACAAAGAAGCCCCAATGTGACAATAAAAAGGTGGTTAGTCGCACATCCCAGGTGAAGCCTGAAGCTGTGAATCCAACTAAACTTGTCATGAGTCAGGTACCGCCACCAGCTTCCTATAACAACAATAAACATGAGAGACCTGTCTATGAAACTTTCACCCCTTTGGTAGCTCCGATTGATCATATTTACGCAGTGAATGAGAAGTCCTCATGGTTTAAGAAGCCTTTCAGAATCGGTCCCCCAGGGAATAAGAATGAACGCCCATACTGTGACTTCCATGATAATAATGGGCATAATACTGCAGATTGTAGTCACCTCAGAGATCTAATTGAAACTCTAATCAGACAAGGGCAATTGAGTGAGTGGGTGGCTCAGGAAGGGAAAAAGTATAGAGATGAGAAGACTCAGAAGACACAGACACAGGAACCTGTCGTGATGGAAGGACCACCTAAGGCTGGGTGCATACGCACAATTATAGGAGGTCCCCACATTGGAGGAAGCAGCAGGAATGCCATGGAGAGGTATACCCGTGAGGCTAAAGAACGTCCTTTAACCAGTATTTACAATCTGTCACAGAGGTCCCCAAAGTTGTTCGAAGGAGAGGATGCAGATATTACTTTCACTGAAGAAGATGCTTCCTGGGTACATCATCCCCATACTGATGCTTTGGTTGTTGAGGCAGGAATTGGGTCTTATGAGGTTCATCGAGTGCTAGTTGATAATGGAAGCTCTGTAAACTTGCTATCTTACTCAGCTTTCAAGAAGATGCATTTTCTGGATAAAGATTTAACTCCAACAAACGATACCTTGTACGGATTCACTAATAATCAGGTTCCTATCAAAGGTAAGATTCGTTTGCCAGTAACTTTAGGTGATAAACCATGTTGCATTACACAGTTGGCAGAATTCATCGTTATAGATAAGAATATGAATTACAATGCTATTTTGGGAAGACCCGTTTTGAAGGAGATGAGGGTAATAACCTCCATTTACCACCTCACTATGAAGTTCCCGACACCAAATGGAGTTGGTATAGTTCGAGGATGTCAGTATGAGTCTAGAGAGTGTTACACCAAAGCTTTGCAACATGCTGCTAGAGCTGCTAAATTGCCTGAACCTATGGACGAGGTTCCTGACAATTTTCCAGGAAAGAACCCAGACAAAATAACGGTCGACCTGCGCGGTTCGCCTTTGGAAGGTTTTGTGTCAGCATCCTGTAGAGCTATAAGAATTGAAGAGATCATAGAAGAGGAACCTCATGCTGAGATTCCAGTTTTTCGGGGACCAGATACCCCGTACTTACTGATAGAAAGTGCACCCCCTACGGACAAGGATGGTGACGTGTGTATGGTAGAAGGATTGGATGAAGAAAAATCCCGAAAACTGAAACATAATGGAAGCAATGAAGACAGTCAGCCAGCATCAAAGAGAAGGAATGTCATGCACGAAGTGCAGAAACCGTCTACCGTCCAGGAACCTCAAGAGGACTCAACCACAGAGATGGAGGTAGACTTAGACCCTCGAATGCCAGAAACCATGGTTAAGGCTGGACCAGCTGGTGAAACTCTGGATGTGAAGATCAATGACAAAGATGGTACAAAGGTGTTGAAGATTGGAGCTCAACTCGATCCAGCCTTAAAGGAATCTCTCATTACCTTTTTGGGCAAGAACCTGGATGTGTTTGCATGGTGTCATGCAGATATGGAAGGGATAGATCCAAGGGTCATGTGTCATAAGTTGAATATTGATCCAGAAAAGAAAGGAGTGAGACAGAAGCGAAGACCAGTTAGTGGAGAAAGAGCTCAAGCATTGAAAGAAGAGGTGGACATGTTATTGGATGCAGGATTAGTTAAAGAATCTTTCTACCCAGTATGGTTGGCAAACCCTGTTTTGGTAAAGAAACCTAATGGGAAATGGAGAACCTGTGTAGACTTCACAGATCTCAACAAAGCATGCCCGAAGGACAGCTTCCCACTGCCACGGATTGATCAGTTAGTGGATGCAACAGCTGGACATGCCCTCCTCAGCTTCATGGATGCATATTCAGGTTACAATCAAATCCCTATGTATGAACCTGACCAAGAGCATACTTCTTTTAATACGGATAGAGGTCTTTATTGCTACGTATGCATGCCATTTGGATTGATTAATGCTGGAGCCACATACCAACGGTTAGTGAATATGATGTTTAAAGACCAAATTGGCCATACTATGGAAGTATATGTGGATGATATGCTAGTTAAGTCTAAGGAAGCTGTTGACCACGTAAAGCACTTAGAAGAAATGTTTGGAATCTTGCGGAAGTACAGAATGAAGCTGAACCCTCAAAAATGTGTGTTTGGGGTAGAATCAGGAAAGTTTCTGGGTTTCATGGTAAACCACAGGGGTATCGAAGCCAACCCAGCCAAGATTAAAGCATTGATTGATATGAGGTCACCGAGAACTGTGAGAGAGGTTCAGTCTCTTACAGGAAGAGTTGCAGCTTTGAATAGATTCATTTCGAAGTCCACAGATAAGTGTCAGGAGTTCTTTAAAGCTATAAAGAAAGGAAGCAAATTTGAGTGGACTGCAGAATGTGAGATAGCGTTTGGAAAGTTAAAGGAGCATTTGGGGAGTCCCCCACTGTTAGCCAAACCTGTGGATGGAGAAACATTGATACTTTATTTGGCTGTGTCAGAGTATTCCATTAGTGCAGTTCTGGTTCGAGAAGAGAATGGACAGCAGAGCCCAGTCTACTATGTCAGTAAAAGATTACTTGATGCAGAAACGAGGTACACAGGAATGGAGAAGCTAGTTTTCGCATTGATTCTGGCTTCCAGGAAGCTGCGACCTTATTTCCAAGCTCACAAGATTGAGGTAAGAACCTCATATCCACTTAAGCAAGTGATGCATAGGCCAGAAACTTCTGGAAGAATGTTAAAGTGGGTTGTGGAGCTAGGTCAGTTCGACATAGAATACAAGCCAAAGACAGCAATCAAAGCTCAAGCTTTAGCAGATTTCTTAATCGAGTTTCCACCTCATGTAGAGGTTACTGGCCAGGAGGGGCCAAAAGAGGTGGTAGAAAAACAAACAGACAATGACAACTGTGCACCTTGGTGGATACTATATGTAGATGGGGCTGCTAACAGTAGTGGAGCAGGTGCGGGCATAGAACTAATTAGTCCAGAAGGGCACCAACTCTATAGCTCAATTCATTTTGCTTTTAAAGCCACGAACAATGATGCAGAATATGAGGCATTGATTGCAGGTCTCAGGTTAGCCTTGGAGATGAAAGTAGAGAATATCAAGGTGTTTAGTGATTCGATGTTAGTAGTTTGGCAGATTCGTGGTGGTTTTCAGGCGAGAGGGCCAAGAACAGACTTATATTTGAGGTACTCCCAGGAGTTGATCGCAAGGTTCAAAGAGGTGAAGCTAGATCAAGTACCTCGAGGAAAGAATACCAAAGCGGATGCATTAGCCAAGCTAGGGTCACAGAGAGAATCCACGTTATTGGGGGTAATTCCACTTCAAATCCAGGAGCAACCTAGTGTTTTCAAGAAAGAGATAATGGACATTGAATTCCCAGTTGAAGATTCCTGGATGACCCCAATACATCGTTACCTGAACAAAGGGGAGCTACCTCCCAATCAAAGTGATATCAGGAAGCTGAGGTATCATGCAGCCAGGTATGTAATTTATGATGGAGTTCTGTATAAACGAGGATTCAATCAGCCTTTGCTCAAGTGTGTAGCTGGAGAACAATGCAAGTATATCCTCGAGGAGATTCATGAAGGAGTATGTGGAAATCACTCGGGAGGTAATTCTTTAGCCATGAAAGTCCTTCGACAAGGATATTATTGGCCAACCATCAAAGCAGATGCTACAAAGTTCGTGCAGGCATGCAGTAATTGTCAGAGGTTTGCCAATTTTGATAGTCGTCCGGTAGCACCTATTAAACCGATTGTTAGCCCTTGGCCATTCGCTGTTTGGGGAATAGACCTCATTGGAGAACTCCCGAAAGGAAAAGGAGAAGTGAAATACGCAGTGGTTGCAGTCGATTACTTTACAAAGTGGGCAGAAGCAGAACCACTTGCTAAGATTACAGCGTCAAAATTGACTGAATTTGTGTTTCGAGCCATTGTATGCAGGTTTGGCATTCCACAGAAACTGATTTCTGACAATGGGAAGCAGTTCGATAGTAGAGAGCTTAGAGGATTATGTGAGCAGTTTGGAATCCAAAAAGCATTTTCAGCAGTATATTATCCGCAGAGTAATGGACAGACTGAAGCAGTGAATAAGATTATCAAGCACACTTTGAAGACAAGGCTTGAAGATAAGAAAGGAAGCTGGCCAGAGGAGCTTCCTGGAGTCTTGTGGTCGTATAACAGCACGCCTAGAACTACAACTGGTGAGTCTCCTTTTTCCCTAACTTATGGTTGTGAAGCTATGGTACCTGTGGAAGTTGGAACAGGTTCCTTGAGAAGAAAGTATTTTGATCCCGAAAGCAATGAGGTCAATCATAGACTGTATTTGGACATGGTCGAAGAGTTGAGAGCAGATTCGCAAGTGAAGTTAGCAGCATATCAACAGAGAGTTCGAAGGTATTACAACAAAAAGGTGAAGGCAAGACCTTTTAAGGTTGGAGACCTAGTTTTGAGGAAAGTCATGCCAAATACCAGGGTTCTGGCGCATGGAGCCTTTGGAGCAAATTGGGAGGGACCTTACCAGATAAAGTCAGCAATTTGGGAAGGAACCTACCACTTGATGGATATGGATGGGAACCTCATTCCGAGAGCTTGGAATGCAGAACACCTCAAGAAGTATTATCAGTAATTCTTTTATGAATTTTTTCTTAGGAAAAGTAAGGCTCTTTCAGCCCACGAATAAAGGCAGCTTATTAGTTATAGCTGACCAGTATTTTGATTCCAGTATTTAATTATGCATGTACTCGGGGGGTACTTAATGTGAACCTCTCTACTTGCAAGACGATTTTTTTTTTAGTATTGAGCGATGTATAGCTCTACGTTGAATATTTTGAGTGCATTATTTGCAGCTATAGCTCCTTAATAGTTCTTTTACGTAACAATCATTACCCAAAAGAACTGGGGGGTAGTATTCCTACTTAGACAGTATTGTACATGCTATGATTTGATATTTCATATGTCAATTTGAAATATTAGAAACAGGTTACCTAGACTAACAGGTTCCTGTAGCATGGTGTTGTATTTTGCAGGTTACCTGAACTGACAGGTTCCTGTAGCATTGACAGTATGTGCGAAGTATGAATACGATTTGACAGAATATGTGGACTACGAATGATTGATATGAAAAGTCCCAGGTAGCTTCCTGGGCATTGAGCAAAGTCCCAGGTAGCTTCCTGGGCATTGAGCAAAGTCCCAGGTAGCTTCCTGGGCATTGAGCAAAGTCCCAGGTAGCTTCCTGGGCATTGAGCAAAGTCCCAGGTAGCTTCATGGGCATTGAGCAAAGTCCCAGGTAGCTTCCTGGGCATTGAGCAAAGCCTCAGGTAGCTTCCTGAGCAAATGTGATTGAAAAGCCTCAAGTTCCTTGAGCACGAGAATTAAAGTCCTGACAAAAGGCACCTAAAGGAACCTGTGTGAAGCCTAGACCGGCACACTTGTTCTTAAAGAGAAGCCTAATAAGCTCTCCCTCATGTGGAACCGCCTTTGGCACATGGGAAGAAGGGATAAAATCCTTAGCATTTACCTTCATAAGATGTCTAGCCTGACATATGAAGAAGAGGAATCTGTGTGGACTCCTAGAACGGCGCACAGGTTCCTAGAGTCGCCTCGAGGCACAAAGAGGAACCAACATGTCTCGAGGCATGTTGGGACCTAGAGAATAGGACTGGGAACCAAGCAGGTTACCTTTCCAAGAGAAAAAAGAACCAACATGCCTCGAGGCATGTTGGGACTTAGAGATTAGGATTGGGAGCCAGGCAGGCAACCTTTCCAAGAGATGACCCGAATTAAACAAGAGAAAGCTTTTACTAACGTTAACTGTTTTTTGTTTTATGTTTATTTTGCAGGATTAATACTCGAGGAACCTGGTCTTGATGAAGAAGAAATTATTAAAGAAGGCTACGGTTTAGATTATCAATACAAAATATAAACACAGAGGTTCCAGGTTTTACAATTCAGCTGTAGTTTGTTGCATTTATTTTGAGAATAAACAAGTGGAAATATGCATGTGTTCTGTTTCTTACAATGGGTTAGCCCACGTAAGCTTGACCATATGAATAAGGAAGCTGAATTATTCTCTAGTGCATAACAGCGAAGTATTTCATAAGGTTTTGAAGAAAAGTATGCAGCAAAAGCAAATATCATAAACCATAAAGAGAGTTATGGGTACAGAAACCCAGAAAACCAGCATAAAAGTTATTGGCACGAAGGCCATGGAAACCAAATTTAAAGTTACATCTTGCGAGGCGTTACGAGGAGCCCGCGACCTCATCAAAAGTTATCAAAAGTTTTTAAAAAAAGGATCTTGTTGAAACTATAAAGGAGGAACTTCATCAGAACCCTTGGTAGCAACAGGAGGAGTTGAAAGGATAGGTTGAACAATTTCAGGAGTAGGAACCTCTGCAGTCTCAAGGTTGGCACCTGGAGACCTCTCAACCGTTTTCACGGGAGGTACAGAGGTTGCAGCAGCAGCTTCATTCCCAAAATCTTTGATCATCCCTACTACGTCCTCGCCTAGGAGAGACCAGTTTAGCTCGGGCATTTTCTCCCACATGGACCTCATGTAGTCACGAACGCCTTCGTCATAACCTTCATCATACCTAGCTTTTTCCTGGATGAGCAGAGATGATTTGACAGTAACGGCTGCAGCATTTAAGGCATCAACTTGAGCTTTCAGTTCATTGACTTTCTCTAGCATGGATAATTTCTCATCCTGCAAACTCTTCACCTGTTCCTGAAGTTCATCCCTGCTATCCTTTAGTGAGGTTTCAACAGCTTTAGCCTTCCTTACCGCAGCAGTGGCAACATTCACACTCTCCTCTCTAGCAGCCAGCTCCTCTTTGAGTTTCGAGATCTCTCCTTGTAGCCTGAGGTCATATTGGATCTTCAAGGCAAAATCATCACAGAACCTAAGAGTAAAGAAGGCATTCTGGGCCGCAGAGAACCTCATAGCTTCCAGAGCTTCAGTAGAGTCCATTTTCGACCAGCCGGTAATAGTCTCAGCAGGAACATGAGTGTCAATCAAGTCCTTAAACTGGTTCTAGGCAGCGGTAGGATCAGCCTTCACAGCTTTGTTTTTCCTCATGGACCTGGTTTGGGAGCTCCTTGATAAGTCAAGTGTGGTCTGAGCCAATTTACGTTTTGAGGAACCCGATGGTTGAGTCTGGACAGATACAGGGGTTGGAACTTGGTTAATTGGAGTTGCAGCAAGCGGAACCTCCTTCATATTGTCATCTACCTTGAAAATTTCTTCCACATTTTTAGATCTTTTCACAAATGAAGGAACTTTTGGAGCCATGTCTGCATAAGCCAATAGATTAAGGTTAAAGGTATATATATGAAGTAAGCGAGTGAAATTGCACAAATATAGTTAATAAGAAAGGCATAACTATAAAGAAACTCCTACCAGAAGTCGAAGGAATAAAACCAAAAGCCATCAGGTTACCAGGGGTCATTAAGATCAGACAATCTCTAGTGGAGGCTGACAGTTTCAAAATCTCAGTTGCTCTTTCCAAGCAAATTCCCGTAAGGACGGTTTGCTTAGGGATATTGGGACGACGATTAAACTCATATCTAACGTAGGGGCAGTCATAGCAATAAAGAAACTGTTCCGGCCATTGTTCAAAGTTTTGGTTAACATTTTTTATGCACTGACCCTGGTGACAAGGCCAGGCTGAAAGGTAAAAACAGCCAGGATTTCTCCCAGTGTCTTTCAGTCTGAAGAAATAGCCCAATTCAGGGGCTGTCAAAGGAACTGTAAATTTGCTAGAATATAGTATAAAGGTGCTGATGGCTAACCGATAAGAATTAGGGGTGAGTTGCATTGGTGCTAATTCGTAAAAGTCAAGAACCTCCCGTAAGAAAGGATGAAGAGGCATGGAAACACCTACCCTCAAGAAAGCGGCAGATATGACAGCATGGGGGATACCTTGTTTTGGGATTTTCAAATCAAACCTGTGAGCTCTTTCACCAGGTTCTGGGATTGTTATCTTACAGACAGGGCGGTGACATTCCTCAAATAGTTTTTCCAGTTTAACTGAGGTCATGATGGAATCAGATTTTTCACAAAAAGGGACAATCTCTTGTTTGAATGGTTCTCTTTCTACAGATATCTCACTTTGAAAGTCGGGTTCTAGGAAGGACTCAGGTTCAAATTTGGGTTTTGATACCTCTTCATTGTCAGACCAGTCATCTCCTAAATCAATTAAGCTTAAAGGCCTTAAGGGGTCAATAGCATTTGGAGGTTTCATCAGAATGTCTTGAGGATCACTAGTGTCGGGAATCAAGACCCTAGACCTAGTTCTATTACTTACAGATGCGACAAAAACAGGTTTTACGGAAGAGAGGTGGTCAGAATGTGTTGAATCAGAAGACATCTGCAAGAAACAGACGAATAAAGGTCAGACTTTGGAATTCTTAAAGGGAAACCTGTGGTCTAGAGACGATTGAACTACTGTGACTATGTCAAATAAGTTCTTTAAGAAGTTATATGGAGGTTGAGTATTCAAAGAGATAAGTATGGACTATGACATGCATATGAAACGAATTGAGATAGAAAACAAGCAAAGGGTCAAAAGTTTTCAGTAAAACCATAGTGATGAAACCACAAATCGGCGATGGAATTACCAGTAAAGAAGGTATTATGAACGGTTGTGTGTGTGAGATGTGAAGACTATATACGAACATATATCATAAAAAGATGACGTGCAAGATTGAAGAAAGCAGATAGTTGAAAATCTAATCGAAGTTACGAGAGAGCGGAAAGAAAAGATCCAGAATCATACCTTAAATTGAAGAAAAACGGCGATGGAAGGGTTGGATCCAGTAGATAACCGTCGAACTTCTGCTCTTTTCTCTCCGAGGGTTTTAGAAAATATTTGGTAAAGGTAAAAATGAAGATGAAGTCATGCATGTGTTTATATAATCGAGGTAAATAGGAGGCAGCAGTGAACACGTGGCAGCAATCTACTGGGGCAGTAGTTAAAGGGATACACGCACCAGAGGCGTGTGAACCTTGGGAACTCATACATTAACTGCAGCTTTGGTAAGTGATAAGTTTAATTCGAATTTTGAATTATCTCCTGCTTACCAACCGTTATCTCTTCTTAAATTATTAAATTTAAGAAATGTGGAGTTGAGTGACAAGCGAGCATCAAGATGATTTCGAGAGCTGAAGTAAGAAGAAGAAAATAGCGAGATAACAGGTTCCTTAATACAAAGGAAGCTTACTCAAAATTATATCAAGCTGAAAATATTTTATGTCCTGTTTCCTATACCGAGTTAGCTCATATAGGCTTGGATATACAATGCTGAAGCAAGATATAGTTACCAGGATGGGTTAACATTAAACCTCTGATTGTAGAATTAGAATAGGTTCCTTTCACATTACATGATTTCAAGGAACCGGGGGGTACTTGTTGTGCCCAAAATCTCCATGGACTAGATTTAGGCCCATTAATCAATAGGGTCCGATCCATACAAGCTAGAAGAATGATCCAGTACGAGTTATGAAGATCAAATAGAAGAAATGAATAAGGAAGTATGAGTATTAGGAGGTTCCCAATGGTCAGGAAGCTGAGTTGAGCACTCGAAGACCAGGTTCCTCCCAGCCGAGGAGTTCGAATTAGCATAACAACAGCCATAGAGATGATAAAAGCATATAAAGAATTATCCAGTCTAACTAGTTTGTTATTTGTGCAGGTACTAACACCAAAAGGGAGGTCCCTAAGTGATATGTCCCGAAATAAGGAGGTCCCTGAGAAACAGGCTCCTGAAATGTAGGTTCCTGAGCACCAGGTTCCTACGAGTTGCCAACAGAAAGTTCTAGAAGTCATCTAGAACAGATAAACGAATTGGTATCTGAGTATAATTCTAGGGCGCAGATGATCCTAGAATAACTCTAACCAATGAGAGAATCATAAGTGGGGTACGAACTCGAGTTCTACTCTACTTAGCCAAACTAGTTCGTGAAAGGCTCTAAAGGAACCTGAGTCCAACACGAACTAGATGACCGAATACAGCTATTCCAGTAAGAGACAGAATCATATTAGAACTACGTGAGCTTGATCCCTATAAATACAAGGGTACGTAGGCACCTCAGGGTACGACGCATTGAGTTCTCTAATTTTCTCTAAAGGCACCTGAGATTATTGGAGATACCCTCGAGTTCAGCTCAACCCCCACAAACACAACCCAAACCTAGTTCATAGAACAGTTGATCGCTAGCCTATACATTTACCTGTAGACCTCGTATAAGTTGATTACGAAATCCACTCATCAACATAGACGATTTTTAATACATTTTTATTAATAATTGAAAAATATGGTGTGATAATTCGGGTATATATTAATGATTATACGATTGATCTTTTTAGGTGTTTATAAAAGGTAATATCTTCAACTAAAAGTAGATGTGAAAAAGACAATCGACTAATTACTATTATTTATATTATGTTATTATTTATTTTAGGTGTTATATTTTTCTTGAAAATTATGGTGTGATATTTTCGGATATATATTAGTGATTGTAAGATTTGTTTTAAATTAAAAAGGTAACGTGATTTAATTCGAAAGGAAATATTAATAATCGAAAAATATGATACGATTAATGTTTTTAGGTGTTTATAAAATGGTAATATCTTCAACTAAAAGTAAATGTGAAAAAGGCAATTGACTAATTACCATTAATTTTATTATGTTATTATTTATTTTAGGTGTTATATTTGATTGATCTTTTTAGGTGTTTGTAAAAGGTAATATATTCAACTAAAAGTAAATGTTAGAAAAGTCAATCGAATAATTACCATTAATTATATTATGTTATTATTTATTTTAGGTGTTATATTTTCCTTGACAATTATGGTGTGATATTTTCGAGCATATATTAATGATTGTAAGATTTGTTTTAAATTAAAAAGGTAACGTGTTTTAATTCGATAGAAAAATTAATGATCGGAAGATATGATAATATTAATGTTTTGAGGTGCTTATAATAGGTAATCTATTCAACTAAAAGTAAATGTGAAAAAGTCAATCGACTAATTACCATTAATTATGTATCTTCAACTAAAATTAAATGTGAAAAAGGCAATCAACTAATTACCATTAATTATATTATATCATTATTTATTTTAGGTGTATTTATTTTTTTGATAATTAAGGGTAAATATGTAAATTCACGAAGTACCAAAAAATATGTACCAAAAAACAGATACCAAAATTTTTAATTTTTGGGCTTTTATATAATAGTATAGATTAGTATTCTCTCCGTCTTTTTCAATTGTTTACATTTTGGATATCCGACATTTATTTAAGGCGTAATTTAAGGATAGTTAAATAACTTATTTTTAAAATATTTGTTGCTAATTCTTTTTGCTAACTAATACTGTATTTGTTGCTATTTTTGTTAAAGTAAAAGCCTTTAACCGAAGAAAATTACTACTGTAAATATAAGGTAATGACATAGTTAATTACAATGTTTATTAGTTTGTCAGTTACATAAATTCAGTAGTTGTGTTAGGTGTCCGCTGAATTTAACCCTTATCTCAACCCTCTTCTGACTTCTACCATCTTCCGAGTACATTACAATTAACTCAACTACTGTAAATAAGAATAATGACAACCGTTTTTAGGGACGTAGACAAAGATTTTATGTTGTATTTACCTCTAATAATGAACGTTCGTGAATTAAAATTAGTGCAATATATTTTCTGAAGATTATCATGACTTTAAATCGCTTAAATTCAAAAATATGAATGAGATATTGATTAAGAAAAATGTTAAAGATACAAAATTAGATTCAAAAATTGGTATAAAATGTTATATATCATATTTTAATAATTGATAACCGATGCTTGAGTAATTTGGTACCAATTTTATTGACCTCTTATTTGATGATTAAAATCTTGAACCTTAATTGGTTTTTCAAGTTTTTTTTGTACCATTTTTGGTGGTCATGATTGATTTATTCGATTTGTTGTACCATTTATGAGCGGTCGTCATTGATGACTTATATTTTGGGTGTTTTAAATATTAATCAGTTTTGACATACAGTAAAACCTCTATAAATTAATAATGTTGGGACCGAGATATTTTATTAATTTAGCGAGATATTATTATATCGATAAATTAATAATTTATTAATTTAAAGAGGTTTTACGTATGTCCTTTAAAATTTTCAAGTCCAATGTACTATTTACAATGTATATTAGTTAGAAATAAAAAATAAATTACAAAAATAAGTTCCAAGGCACATTCTATTAATTTACATTCACAAATGAATTGAATATGAGGATGATTCACTAGTTTTGGAACCGGTCCTCGGAAAGAAGCATTGCAAGCGAAAACAGCTCTTCACAACTTTTTCTTGAAATAGTTGAAGACAATCCCCAACTCATAAGTGCAATTAGAAGATTTAAAGATGAACTCAATATAGATTTGAAGTTTAACAAAAAATAAGTGAAAATAGATTCATTTTTTACTAGACAATCTTAGAATTTGGAATCTTTTAGTAATTATTAATTTATAGTATCGTTGGGACCAATATATATATACTGGGATTTCAAAAAAGTTATTATCTTATTATTTTATCGATTGGGGTCCAATTTTGTACTGGTCCCAAGTTGGGACTGGACAAATTATTAATTTTATCGAGGTTATTAATTTATCGAGTATTAATATATAGAGGTTTTACTGTACCTAATCAAAGGGTTCTCCTTGGATACTATTGTTGAATCATAAATGATCATAATAAAAAATGATCAAAACGCATAAATAACTTACTAACTCAAGAACCCTAATTAACATATTCAAACCCTAAGCAAGAATGAACATAATCAACTATAATTAAGCATAAGATCAAGAATCATACCTCTTACAAGCTTAAAAAAACAACCACAAATCTTCCACCAAGCAAAACTCTCACTTTCTCCACCAAAATTACTATTCACTCTTCTTCTCCAAGCTTCTTCCTTTCCAAACCACCACAAAATTAGCTAAACCTTCAATTCAAGCTTAACTCATTATGTATATATGTTTGCCCTTTAATTTCTAGTACCAAAACAAGCACACAAAACTCACAACTTTTCTCTCTTTTCTCTCTTTTCTACTTGCCAAAATTTCTTCTCTCTTTTTTTTTTCTTTTCTCTACTCCTTATCCACCACTTCCACCAATCTCAATTTTCTAGATTTCTCCACACTTTTCTTTTCTTTTATTCACTTATTTCTATTTTTTTTAAACTAATAAAATCTAATAATATTAAATCCATGAATAAATCCCAAAACTCCAAAATAAATTACTAGAATTTAACATAGTTAAACTCTAGTTCTCTCGAGTCTAAAATAATATTCTCATGCTCTAAAACTCATTCTCATAATTAAATCTCTAACTAAACTCATTTTTCTCAAAATTGAAATAATTGGAATCAATTCTCAAATTAATTCTCAATATTCTCAAAATTGCATCTAAATTCTAAAATACACTAATCCATCAAGATCTCATAGCCCCATATGCTCTCCATAATTTATAACCATATTTCGGGTACTCAAAATAATTACTATTAGTACTAATCGAACGAATTTCATAGATATCGTTCCCGATTTTCTCAAGATAAAAAAAACAAATTTCAAATTGATGTTTTAAAGTCTCGATGTTTAATTCCTCAATCTCATGGTCTCAATAATTTCTCCAAATATAAATGTGACTCATATTATAAAAGAAAACTTACAGAATACTGAGAGTCTTGGTTATTACATGTTAGGTTTAGAGAGAGTCGACTCTCATGTGTGTTACTGCTACTTTACAACTATTGTTGTTTTAATAAGGGTTATTGACCTTTTAGCCCTTCAAGTTTACAAACTTATACCCATAAAGCCCTAATGTTTAAACTCGTTCCTTTTTGCCACGCCAACTTCACAAATGTACCTCTCGGCCACTTTACCGCGTCAGACTCTGTATCGGCTTAAAACGTTACTCAACAACGGAGGTATAATAGATATTTCACTAATAATTTAATTTAGCAATTAAAATTAGCAATTAATTATAATAACAAAATTCATATTTCTTTTTACAAGATTATAAAAACATATGTTTTTACCCAACTTTCACCCAGAACAATTTAAACAAAATAAAAAGAAAAAAATGAAGAACATGTTGAATGTTTTTCCCCAACTGCAGAATCCGGCACCATCTATCCAGAATCTGGCCAAAGTCTAGATTCCGGCCGGTGGGTCAAAATCCGGCGACCACGAATCACGCATGGACACACTTGTTTCGCTGTTTTCTGGCAAGCAACTAACGCCTAACAACCGGACAACATATCACCACAACACGATCGAACAAGATCAAAACAAACCCATTTAATTCATATAATGTCTCTACACACTGTAAATATAAAAACACACACTGCACAATTTGTATCCCTCCTTTGATTTGTCTGTCTTCCACTTCCAATTCAAAATTAGCAATTAAATTCACCTTCAATTCACACTCCTTCAAACGCGACAACACCAATATCCTCCGTTCACCACCAATACCCACCAATATCCTTCAAACGCGACAACACCATCTCCTCCGCCTAGTCTCCTATCAGCCCTCCTCCATTTTCTCCTCTCCACCCACCACCGAACTCCTCCACCCTCCATCTCCCTTTTCTACAACAACCACCACTGCCCTCCGTTTCGTCCTA
This sequence comes from Kitagawia praeruptora, assembly GCA_037693485.1. Lineage (NCBI taxonomy): Eukaryota > Viridiplantae > Streptophyta > Magnoliopsida > Apiales > Apiaceae > Kitagawia > Kitagawia praeruptora. Next base: position 23,380,773 of record CM075347.1, read on the forward strand.
CACAGCCGCGAAAACACCACATCCCCTCAACCCACCTCCGTTTACCAACATCTCACCATCAAATCACCAAATCATCAAAATCACAAAACAATTACTAACTCATCAATGTTAATTCCTCACATAACCGACTTACCCAAAAACTCGACAATCAAAAAATAAACTCAGAAATTCACTTAAAGTACTCGTTAGACTCGTAAGACTCTCAAGAACACAGTTCTAATATTCAGTCACTGGATAATCGTTCAAAAAAATGAAATTCGATTCTAAAATATTTGCCAAAAACTAAAGTTACCGGGTGGTTGCAGTTATGGGTGGAAAAGAGGAAAGAAGAGGGCTTCGTGTAGGGCTATTAGGCTTAAGAAAAAACCAGCGTGGGGGTGGTGTTTTCAGGTGGCGGTGGTGAAGGTGGAGGGAGAGAGATTGGGAAAGAAAAAGGGGTGGAGGGAGAGAGACTAGGAAACAGGGGTGGGTTATGGAATTAATAGGAGAGAAAAGAATTTTTTTTCTTGTTTTAAAGATCTAATTTGTGGGATTATGAAATGTCTGTTCTATCCCTCAGTTCTGTAACGTTTTTTACCCGATATGTACTCTGACGCGGTAAAGTGGCCAAGAGGTACATTTGTGAAGTTAGCGTGGCAAAAAGGAACGAGTTTAAACATTAGGGCTTTATGGGTATAAGTGTGTAAACTTGAAGGGCCAAAAGGTTAGTAACCCTTTTAATAAACATAACTATAGGAATGATGATTCAAAGGTTAAATTTTGGATTTTTTTTCTTGAGATCACAATAAAACATGTAAATTAATAGAATTAGTTAAATTATTATTATTTAATATTGAATGCGATGAAATAGCTCACGTGTTAAGAATTTATCTTTTATCGTTCTAGTTTTTCGGTTCGATTGTCTCTCACTCCCGAAAATTTTGAAAACAGATATTCGTTTGTACAACATATAACTAATTATTAAAATAAAATAAAATTTACTTATTATTTTAATTTCTTACTTAAGTTTTTAATTAAGAATGTGTAAAATTAGATACTCAATATAAATATTCCGAGTTCAACTTTTCTAGATAAACAAAAATGTTGTTTGGTAAAGATAAATATTTTTTCCCTTTAAACCAGCATCTTGACTTGAGCCTTGGTCCCCAAAAAACACGGGAGGATCTTATTTTCTTTAACAACCGATAGTCCGATACAAATATCTCAGTACTGTCAACGTGAACGCATGTAATGTAGTACTATTAATGTACTTCGATTATTACCTGCCGTCTCGACTTCCTACATTCATATTCGGTTTGTATCCAGTAAATTGAAGTAGTAACCATCAAAATACTACTCCTTTGTCCCTCTCATTTCCTTACAGTTACTATTTTAGGATGTTCTTCTCATTTCTTTACATTCCAAAAATAGTAAATTTTTCCCATTATTACATCCATTATCTCATATATTTAACAATAAAAAACACTATTACACCCACTACTTTCCTCCACTATCTCAAATTTATAATTAAATATTAATAGGTTCCTCCCACCACTTTACCCACTTTTCATCTAACTTACTCATTTTTTTACACATTTTCTTGGTTTTCGTATCCATCCCCATATAAACAACCATGAGGAACGGAGGGAGCAGTTAACAAGAAAGATGAGGAGAGATAGTGACATGAACTATCATGTTGATTCATAAACTATACCTAAACTTCATAATTTATATGAGGAAAAGGAATATCAGATTTACCGGATATAAGTATTTTATTATATTCGATTAAACTACACCGTTTTGTTTTTTTTTTTATATCCAATCAATATCAAGAATAACTTAGAACTCATTTTGGTTCATTTTTTCTTTCACTTTTTTTCATTTCCAAGATTAACAATACGTTAATTTTAGAGTTTTGATAATCATCAAGAATACAAATCTAAAAAGATAATTCTTTATGAATCAATACTTATAATTAATGATTAAAAGTGGTAGTCACTTACTCACTTAGAGAGTTAGAGGTGATGAACGCTATTATCTAACAATAAAGAACATGTGCATGTATGTATGCGTAAATACATATGATAATGTATATACAGTAAAACCTCTATAAATTAATATAATTGGGATTAGAGAATTTTATTAATCTAGAGAAGTATTAATTAATCGATAAATTAATAATTATTAATTTATAGAGAATTTTTGACATCAAAAAAAAATTAATTTCCAATTATATACCAAATGAATTGTACAATTTATGTTTATACGTAATTCAATTAATTCAATATATATTGTTTACAAATTTAACGAGTATTTGTGAGATTCAAAGTAAATATTCGTGTATATTTAAATGATATCAAGGATAAAATAACATTTTTTTGAATCTTTTTAACGTAAGAAGCACCCAAGACATCAAAAACATTGATTATTAACTTTTTAATGCTTTACGAAAACACCACATTCGAATTTTTGGATGCAACAAAAATGGTTAAAGATGAGTTTCATATAGATTCCAATTTTAAGAAACCTAGAATCATATTTTACAAAAGGTTAATACATATATTTTTATGATTATAAAGAAATTATTAATTTATAATATTATTGGGACAATATATTTATATAGGGTTTTCAAAAATATTAGTATCTTATTATATTATGAAGAGAAAAAAGCCCCTGAGGTTACCTCAGGAGAATTACCTGAGGTTACAATGTAAATACATTGTGGCATTTTTGTAAATATTGAAATTTTTCTAAAAAAATCTTGTAATTACAAATATACCCTCGTGCATTAATATGGACAACCTTAGTTACCTCAGGTAATTTTTATGAGATAACCTCAGGAACTTGAAACCCTATTATGAAATTGGTCATTTTTTGAACTAGTCCAAATTGAAACCGGAAGAAATTATTAACTTAAAGAGATTATTAATTTATCGAGTATTAATTTAAAGAGGTTTTACTGTATATGTGATATAAATAATTTTTGCGTGGTATTCATAATAGGGCCTATTTGACAAACACTTATAAGTACGTAAGAATTTATCCTATATAGTCCCAAAATTTTTTATTTTTCTCTTTTCCTAAAATTTATTTAAATAAAATATCAAATTTTTAAAAATAAATATTCGAAGTTTATAATATAACCAAATGATGTAAACAAATGAATGATGCTCTTAAGTAGGGATAAAAAATCAATCTTATCCCACGGAAACTTAATTCAAAATCCATTTTTTTGAATATATTAAAATTGAATTTTTGGATTTGGAAATGAATTTAAATTTTACATTCATAATTTTTGTATTTAAATTTTTCGTTTATCGATTTAAAATCCAAAATGCAGTCCAAATCCGAAACCTGAAAAACACCGAATGTATATATATACATTATATTTTACATATAACTAGGTAACAAAGCCGCGCTACGCGCGATATGGAAATATTCTTAAAAATTGTACACATAACATTATTGTTTGTTAAATTTTATTATTTGAAAATTGATATGATTAAAAATTGTGTGAAATGTAATTAAATTTGAATGTTTGAAAATTAAAGAGAAAAGAATTAGGTGAAAAAAATATGTTTCAGTTAAACTCTTGAATATTAATAATACTCCCTCTGTCCCACTCATTTCTTTACATAAAAAAGTGTGTGTCTGACACGCATTTTAAGGTGCATTTTTAGGATAGTTCTATAACTTTTTTTTGATATTTTCTTTCTTGTATAAAAATAGGATTGTTCTATTTTTATACAAAAAAAAAATCAAAAATAAGTTATAGAACTATCCTTAAAATGCACATTAAAATCCGTATCGGAAACTGGTCCGCAAACGTAAAGAATTTGAAGGGACAGAGGGAGTAATAATTTTGAAGATATTGACGACACCTATTTTGTCGCATAAAAAATACTTTTGAAATCCAATATGACAGACATTTGAAAGTTTGAAATTGAATAAGTAAAAATAGCGTTTGTGAATTTTTTCATTATGAAATACGTGATTGCTTAATTTGTTAGTAAATTTGATTGTATGATAAAAACAAATTGAATGTAAATGTGATGAGATGTGTGATTATTGACTTCACTTGTCGATATATATTTGGTTTTATGATGAAAAAAGCAAAATTCAAATGCTTTTTTTTTATTTGCTTTTTTTTAGTCATGCTTCATGTTTTTTGGAGTGATCCGACACCCGTATCTCTACCTTTAATTAAACTTTCTGAGTATTTTATAAGAATTTTTATATTTGTAATATTAAAATTAAATTCATGGGCACACGTTCAAAGTGATACTCACATATTCTAATACTCTTTTATTAAATTTTATAATAAATATGTACGTATAATTATTTTTAAAGCCGATGCCCGTTTTGTAACACCCTTACTCGATGCTCAAAAAGTGAGAATTTGTTTAAAATAGCAAAAAACAACTCATTAAAGTCCTCTTACTTTTTCCCATATCAAACTACAATGTTAACATAATTCCTGTAATAAAAATTTGTAAATATTAAATATAGCTAATTAACGTTCTTAAACACCGTTTCCCGTCTCATAACAAACATGATTAATTAATTAGTAATAGTATAAGAATGTGTTTAGTTAAAATATTAATTTTTTTCAACACAAAATAATCAAACAACGAATGGGTAATTTTTTATTGATTTAATCGAAAAAAGGGTCGATCTGATTCAATTTAATCGAGTTGGTCACACCCGTGTGTAATTTGTTCATGTATAAAAGTAAATTATACGATATTAATTTATTTAAACTGTGGATGTTAATCGAAAAATATTTATACTTATGTATATTATCATGATTCTCACGATCATTGATTACGGATTTATCAAAAAGTTAAAATCGTATATTAATTATTGCCAAAAAAATTGTAATGATTTTGAATAAGGATTAGAAATGACACGAAAAAATAATTTTATTTTATTGTTTTACCTTAAAATAATGGTACTTTTATATAAATCCTTAATATTTTATAACAAAATAATAATGATATTAATGTTCTAATAAAATTGTTAGACTTTTATATTAAATATGAAATAAAGTGTATTTAATATATATTTAATAGGTATAATTAATGATTAATTAAATGCAAGAAAATTGTTTTAGTAAAAAAATCAAAAATTGACTGGTTTTTTAAGAATTTCCTAAAATGAAAAGATCTAAAACAATATACATGAATAAATAGTTTTTTTAAAAAAATACTTTAATTACATATCTAAAGTTTTGATTATCTTAAAAATAGCGACAACATAAAAAGTACCAATTACAATAGGAACATAATCTTTTTGATCAAAAGTTATAAATATTAAATATAATTTAATAACGTTTTTTAAAGCCAATACCCCTTTCAAATATACATGTCCAATAATAGTGTAAAAAATTATGTAATTAGAATGTTAATGTATGTCAACACAATACAATGAAATAACGGGTGTATAACTTTTAATAGATTTAATCTATCGATAGAAATGGGTGTGTTTATTTAATTTAATCAGTTTATCATAATTCATGTGTAATTTATTAATGTACAAAGGTAAAAACCTGTCTCTATTATTAGTATACAAATTTCAAATGTTAAGCGAAGATCTAAATATTTCTATAATTTATTACGATTTTCACAATCATTGATAATAAAGATTAGATTGTTTGAGAAATTAAGATCGTCTATGCTATAGTCATCTAAAAAAAATTGTAGTGAATGAGTGATCTTGAATACGGAATAAAAAAGGACTTAATGTATACAATTCTAAGTCGTTTTAGAAACTGATAGGTTTTTTAAGAATTTTCTAAATTAATTAATTTAAAACAATTTACATGAATTTTTAGTTGAAAAAAGACTCTCATTATATATCTAAAGTTTTGATAATCTTAAAAAAAATTATAAACATAAAAAATAGTAATTACAATACGAACGCAATCTTTACGATCAAAGGTTTTAAATATTAAATGTAACTCAATAACGTTTTTTAAAGTCGACACCCATATCAAAATATACATATTTAATAACAATGTAAAAATTATTTAATTAGAATATTAATTTGTGTCGAGACAATTTAATGAAACAAATGGTGTATAACTTTTTTATCGATTTAATTACCGATAAAAATGGTTGGGTTTATTTAATTTAACCGATTGGGTCATAATCAATGTGTAATTTAATCATGTGCAAAGGTAAAAATTTATATGTATTATTTGTATACAAATTTCAAATATTAAGCAAAGATCTATATACTTTTATAATTTATTACAATTTCCACAATCATTAATAATAAAGATTGTTTGAGAACTTAAGGTCGTCTGTGCTATAGTCGTCCGAAAAGAAATTGCAGAGAATCAGTGATCTTAAATAGGAAATAAAAAGGACAAAATGTAATCAATTTTAAGTCGTCATTTTACCTTAAAATAAATTTAAATATTTTTATTTAATTAATAATTATATATTGAAATAATAATTATAGTACACAAATAAAGTTTACTAATTTTCTTTACAAAGTTTACTAATTTTTAAATAAAAAAAGTGAAGTAAAATTAATATCTATTTAATAGGTGTAATTAATGACGAATTAAGATATCATCAAGAGCTATTTAATGCAAAACAAACAAAAGAATTTTAATAAAAAAATCAAAAATACGAAAATTCAAGAAAACTATCTTAAATGAATCTGGTAACTTTTTAATCTCCTGGCATTAGTGGTTTATATGCTACATATTGTAAAAGTTTGTCTGCTCTTCTTTCCCCTCCAAAATGGTAAAATAATTCTGTAGCTACGAAATTTGGTCTTTCAACTCTTTCCGCTTAAGAGGAAGAGAGCAAGTCCAAGAGACTAGTTAAATGAGTTCCTGAACTAAAATTTAAGGAATTTGAACTAATTGTGCCCCCCAACAATCTCCTAAATGGTTTGAGCAAGTCCTAAACTAAAATTTAAGAGCAATTCCATCAAGCTCCTAAAACTTTTGTTAAAAATAATATAATTAATGATCTTCTAAGTCATTTAAGATACAAAATTATTCATTTTGTCAAAAAAAAAAAAAAAGATACAAAATTATTCATCATCTCCAACAACATCTTTATACTACCTTCCAAGTTATTATTTATTATTAAATGTTACCCCGTATTACAATATTTAGAAAGAGAAATGAGATATATTAGTAGAAAGTAAAAAGTAAAAAGTAAAAAATAAGTGATGTATATTAATAGAAAATAGAGTAGGGAGAGGAGAGAGTCTTAAATATAGAAAGAATAGAAGGCCTCTTAAAATTTTGAGAAAATTAAGGGATTTGAACGAAATTATGTCCTCCAACACTCTCTTAAATAGTTTGAGCAAGTCCAACGGCCTCCTTGTGGATTTCTTATAAATATTTTAAAATATTAAAACAAGTCCAATAAACTACTTAGATGACCTCCTAAGATGAAATATAAGGAATGAGTAAAAAAAATTCCTCCAATAATTTTCTAGTTGCACCTTAAAAAGTTAAGACCTTCCCTATCTACCTTATCTTTAAGGTAGCTTGAACCTTCCCTTAATCATTTTAATGAATAAAACATTTACCTCTTTTCATTTGTCACTTTCTTTTAATGACATAAAAGTAGGTAGAATTCTAATTTAATATTATAATAATAATAATGATAAAATTTCATATAAGAATCATGACATATATCATTCCAACAATATCCTAGTGGTTCCCTAAAACACTACAAACCACTAATCATTCCCTATTTTTGAAGAATGTCTAGCAATCCCTAATTCCATTTTTATGAATTAAAAATTCACTTTTCTCCAATTTTGCACTTCTATTTTCTCTCTTACACTTAAATTTATTATTCTAATAATAGTAAGGAATGCCATTTATTATTCTAGGTAACAAATCCGCGCTACGCGCGGCACGAAAATATTTTTAAAAATTATACACATAACATTATTGTTTGTTAAATTTTATTATTTGAAAGTTAATATGATAAATTAAAAATTATGTGAAATGTAATTAAATTTGAATGTTTAAAAATTAAAGAGAAAAGAATTAGGTGAAAAAAAAACATGTTTTAGTTAAAGAGAAAAATGGGCCTGAGGATGACCTCGGGTAACTCCCCTGAGGTTATATCTATTTCCCATATAAGTTTAATGGCATTTTTGTAAATACTAATGACTCATCCTGAATTTACAAATCTACCCTCATGCATTCATATTAAAAAAACTTATAACCTCAGGTAGCACCATAAGGTCAACCTCAGGTACATGTTACTCTTCAGTTAAATTCTTGAATATTAATAATAATAATAATAATTTTGAACATATTGACGAACCTATTTTGTCGCATAAAAAATGTTTTTGAAATCCAATATTGACAAACATTTGCAAAGTTTGACATTGAATAAGTAAAAATAACATTTGTGAATCTTTTCTATTGTCGATGACATCATAAAAGACGTGATTGCTTAATTTATTATTAAATTATTTGTTAGTAAAATTGATTGTATGAAAAGAATTAGAATGTAAATGTGATGAGAGGTGTGATTGATTTCACTTGTCGATATATTTGGTTTTATGACGAAAAAAGCAGAATTCAAATGCATATTGTAAGTCATGCTTCATGTTTTTTTGGAATGAACCGACACCCGTATCTCTACATTTAATTAATTTTTCAGAGCATTTTATAAGAACTGTTTTGTTTGTAACATTAAAATTAAATTCATGGACACATCAAAGTGATACTCACATATTCTAATATTCTTTTATTAAATTTTATAATAAATTTGTACATATAATTATTTTTAAAGCCGATGCTCGTTTTATAACACCCTTACTTAATGCTCAAAAAGTGAGAATTTGTTTAAAATAGCGAAAATCAACTCCTTAAACACCTTTTACCTTTTTCCATACCAAACTACAATGTCAACATGATTCCTATAATAAAAATTTGTAAATATTAAATATAACTAATTAACGATTTTAAACACCGTCTCCCATCTCATAACATAAATGCATGATTAATTGATTAGTAATAGTATAAGAATGTGTTTAATTAGAATATTAATTTTTCTAACACAAAATAATCAAACAACGAATGGGTAATTTTTTTATGGGAAAATAAATTGATAGGTCCCTGAACTATTCCGGTTTTTTAGTTCAGGTCCCTGAATAAAAGATTCCCCATTTCGGGTCCTTTAACTTTTCAAATATTTAGTTCAAGTCCTTCCGGCAGAATCTCCGGCAACTAAATTCCGGCCAACACAAATTGTAAATAAAACTTTGATTTTCTTATATCAAATCGAAGCTTAAGCTTCCATGAACTCATTGAAATCAACCAAATCACTAACCAATTCCTTGACGGCCGGAAAAATCAAATAATGGTGACGAAAATGCGTGATTTCAGGAAAAATCAAGGAATTGGATAGTGGTTTGGTTGATTTCAATAAGTTCCTTAAAGCTTAAGCTTCGATTTGATATAAGAAAATCAAAGTTTTATTTACAATTTGTGTTGGCCGGAATTTAGTTGCCGGAGATTCTGTCGGAGATTCTGCCGGAAGGACTTGAACTAAATATTTGAAAAGTTAAAGGACTTGAACTAAATATTTGAAAAGTTAAAGGACCCGAAATGGGGAATCTTTTGTTCAGGGACCTGAACTAAAAAACCGAAATAGTTCAGGGACCTATCAATTGATTTTCCCCTCTATTGATTTAATTGACGAAAAAATGGTCCACTTGATTCAATTTAATCGAGTTGGTCATACCCCGTGTATAATTTGTTCAGGTATAAATGTAAATTCTACGATATTAATTTTATTTAAATTGTGGATGTTAATCGAAAAATATATATACTTATGTATCTTATCAAGATTCTCACGATCATTGATTACGAATTTATCGAAAAGTTAAAATCGTCTATTAATTATTGCCAAAAAATTTGCAATGATTTTGAATAAGGATTATAAACGACCATAAAAATTATTTTATTTTATTGTTTTACCTTAAAATAATGGTATTTTTATATAAATCATTAATATTTTATAACAAAATAATAATAATAATGTTCTAATAAAATTTAAATTTTTATATTAAATATGAAATAAAGTGTATTTAATATATATTTAATAGGTATAATTAATTATTAATTAAATGCAAGAAAATTATTTTAATAAAAAATAAAAATGTGAAAATTCAAGAAAAATATTTTGAAGCTTCTGAGTGCAAGTCTCTCCAGTTTCCTGCTATTATAATAAATTTTCATATAAAAGTACTGTAATAGATAAAATCAATTCTATTATTCTTAAAATTGATTGGTCTCTTATGAATTTTCTATTAAAAATTAATTTAAAAATAATTTACATGAATTATTAATTGGAAAAATATTTTCATTATATAAATCTAAAATTTTAATAATCTTAAAAACATCACAAACATATAAAAATAAAAATTACAATATGAAATTAATATTTACAATCAAAAGTTACAAATATTGAGTACAACTTAATAACGTTTTTTGAAACCGACACCCATCTCATAATATACATGTTCAATAATAGTTTAAGAATTTATTTAATTTGAATATTAATTTATTTTGACACAATATAATGAAACAATGGGCATGTAATTTTTTTTATCAATTTAATCTTCTGATAAAATAGTTGAGTTTGTTCAATTTAATTAGTTTGGTCATAACTCATGTGTGTATGCGCATGATTTGTTTACAAATTTCAGATATTAAGTAAAGATCCATGTACTTCCATAATTTACTACGATTCCACAATCATTGATAATAAAGATTATTTGAGAAGTTGGTTAATAATGTTTTTTAAAACCGACAGCCCTCTCATAATATACATATTCAATAATAGTATAAGAATTGGTTTAATTACAATAAAAAATTATTTCAACACAATATAACGAAACAATGGGTGTATAGCATTTTTATCAATTTTATCATAAATGATTGGATTTGTTAAATTTAATCGATTTGATCATAACTCATGTATTATTTATTCATGTGCAAAATTGAAAATCTATCTGTATTGTTTGTATACAATTCCAGATATTAAATAAATATCTTGTACTTCCATAATTTATTACGATTTTCACAATTATTGATAATAAAAACTGCATGAAAAGTTAAGGTCGTGTACCCTATAATCATCAGAAAAAAATTATAGTGATCTTGAATAGGGAATAAAAAATAACGCAATATAAACAATTGTTACTGTCACCAAATGTAATTCTCCTATCAAAAGAAGATTTTCAAGGTATTTGTAACTAAAGATTCAGAAACATCACACATCCCTTTATTAAATTAAATTAAGGAGCATTTCAAAAAAGAATACAGTGTCAGTGAGAAGGAAAGAGTAACCATGTTTTGGTCAATTATAACAAATTAAAAAGTATACAAATTTCACATTTTTCATTATATTTATTTCGGGCAGGTAAAAAATTTGCATAGACATGGGTCATATCATCATGACTATCTTATTAACTTCACAATTCAATCATCATTTTCGACTCGAAAAGATTAGATTAAAAGCCCCCATAACCCTCAATGAATTTACTCAAACCGAACGATCTCGAAAAAAAGGACACACCAGAGGGGGGAAGGGGGAAATGACTTACTGAAGAGTAGGAACAATTCCAGACGGGTGCTTGGAAAGATCCACTGGTTAGTGATCTACTAAGATCTCCAATCAAATTAATTTTTTATTTTTTAAAATTTGGTAATATTATTAAATTATATATATCTTGACATCTGTACGGATCTCCAGAACTCAGAATCGTTCGTGAACAGCTCGAGATCGGCTTGAGCTCGAGATCGGCTCGAGTTGTTCGTGAACAGCTCGCGTGCGGCTCGAGCTCGCGCGGCACGAAAATATTTTTAAAAATTATACACATAACATTATTATTTGTTAAATTTTATTATTTGAAAGTTAATGTGATAAATTAAAAATTATGTGAAATGTAATTAAATTTGAATGTTTAAAAATTAAAAAGATAAAAGAATTAGGTGAAAAAAAACATGTTTCAGTTAAATCCTTGAATATTAATAATAACATTAATAATTTTGAAGATATTGACGAACCTATTTTGTCGCATAAAAAATGCTTTTGAAATCCAATACTGACAAACATTTGCAAAGTTTGACGTTGAATAAGTAAAAATAACACTTGTGAATCTTTTCTATATATTGTCGATGACATCATAAAAGACGTGATTGCTTAATTTGTTATTAAATTATTTGTTAGTAAAATTGATTGTACGATGAAAAGAATTAGAATGTAAATGTGATGAGAGGTGTGATTGATTTCACTTGTCGATATATTTGGTTTTATGACGAAAAAAGCAAAATTCAAATGCATATTAAGTCATGGGAGTGATCCGACACCCGTATCTCTAAATTTAATTAATTTTTCAGAGCATTTTATAAGAACTGTTTTGTTTGTAACATTAAAATTAAATTCATGGACACATCAAAGTGATACTCACATATTCTAATATTCTTTTTTTAAATTTTAATTTATTAAAATTAAATTCATTGACACATCAAAGTGATGCTCGTTTTATAACACCCTTACGTAATTCTCAAAAAGTGAGAATTTGTTTAAAATAGCAAAAAACAACTCCTTAAACACCTTTAACTTTTTTCCATACAAAAGTACAATGTCAACATAATTCCTATAATAAAAATTTGTAAATATTAAATATAACTAATTAACGATTTTAAACACTGTCTCCCATCTCATAACATACATGCATGATTAATTGATTAGTAATAGTACAAGAATGTGTTTAATTAGAATATTAATTTTTCCAACACAAAATAATCAAACAACGAATGGGTAATTTTTTTATTGATTTAATTGATGAAAAAAAGGATCCACTTGATTCAATTTAATCGAGTTGGTCACACCACGTGTATAATTTGTTCAGGTATAAATGTAAATTCTACGATATTACTTTTATTTAAATTGTGGATGTTAATCGAAAAAAATATATACTTATGTATCTTATCATGATTCTCACGATCATTGATTACGAATTTATCGAAAAGTTAAAATCGTCTATTAATTATTGCCAAAAAATTTGCAATGATTTTGAATAAGGATTAGAAATGACGATAAAAATTATTTTATTTTATTGTTTTACCTTAAAATAATGGTATTTTTATATAAATCATTAATATTTTATAACAAAATAATAATAATAATAATAATAATAATAATAATGTTCTAATAAAATTGTTAAACTTTTATATTAAATATGAAATAAAATGTATTTAATATATATTTAATAGGTATAATTAATTATTAATTAAATGCAAGAAAATTATTTTAAGAAAAAATAAAAATGTGAAAATTCAAGAAAAATATTTTGAAGCTTCTGAGTGCAAGTCTCTCCAGTTTCCTGCTATTATAATAAATTTTTATATAAAAGTACTGTAATAGATAAATTAATTTCTGTTATTCTTAAAAATTGATTGGTCTCTTATGAATTTTCTATTAAAAATAATTTACATGAATTATTAATTGGAAAAATATTTTTATTATATATATCTAAAATTTTGATAATCTTAAAAACATCACAAACATATAAAAATAGAAATTACAATATGAACGTAATATTTACAACCAAAAGTTACAAATATTGAATACAACTTAATAACATTTTTTAAAACCGACACCCCTCTCATAATATACATGTTCAATAATAGTTTAAGAATTTATTTAATTTGAATATTAATTTATTTTGACACAATACAATTAAAACAATGGGCATATAATTTTTTTATCAATTTAATCTTCCGATAAAATGGTTGAGTTTGTTCAATTTAATAAGTTTGGTCATAACTCATGTGTGTATGCACATGATTTGTTTACAAATTTCAGATATTAAGTAAAGATTAATGTACTTCCATAATTTACTACGATTCCACAATCATTGATAATAAAGATTATTTGAGAAGTTGGTTAATAATGTTTTTTAAAACCGGCAGCCCTCTCATAATAACATATTCAATAATAGTATAAGAATTTGTTTAATTACAATAAAAAATTATTTCAACACAATATAACGAAACAATGGGTGTATAGCTTTTTTATCAATTTTATCTTCCGATAAATGACTGAATTTGTTAAATTTAATCAATTTGATCATAACTCATGTATTATTTATTCATGTGCAAAATTAGAAATCTATCTGTACTGTTTGTATACAATTCCAGATATTAAATAAATATCTTGTACTTCCATTATTTATTGCGATTTTCACAATTATTGATAATAAAAATTGCTTGAGAAGTTAAGGTCGTGTACCCTATAATCATCTGAAAAGAAATTATAGTGATCTTGAAGAGGGAATAAAAAATAACGCAATATAAACAATTGTTATTCGTCATTTTAACTAAAAATAAACATAACTATATATAATTAATATTTAATATTGAAAAAATAACTATAATGTTCGACTAAAGTTTGCTAATTTTTAAACAAATTAAATAGAGTAAATTTAATATATGTTTAATAGGTGTAATTAATGACTAATTAAAATGTCATTAATAGTTATTTAATGCAAAAAAATGAATTTTAATAAAAAAAAATTAAAAAAAAAGAAAATTCAAGAAAAATACCTTGAACTGTTCTGGTGCATTTCCGATCTCCAGGCATTATAATATATATAGATCAATTTTATCTTCCGATAAATGACTGGATTTGTTAAATTTAATCGATTTGATCATAACTCATGTATTATTTATTCATGTGCAAAATTGAAAATCTATCTGCACTATTTGTATACAATTCCAAATATTAAATAAATATCTTGTACTTCCATAATTTATTACGATTTTCACAATTATTGATAATAAAAATTGCTTGAGAAGTTAAGGTCGTGTACCCTATAATCATCCGAAAAGAAATTATAATGATCTTGAATAGGGAATAAAAAATAATGCAATATAAATAATTGTTATTCGTCGTTTTAACTAAAAATAAACATAACCATATATAATTAATATTTAATATTGAAAAAATAACTATAATGTTCAACTAAAGTTTGCTAATTTTTAAACAAATTAAGTAAAGTAAATTTAATATATGTTTAATAGGTGTAATTAATGACTAATTAAAATGTCATTAATAGCTATTTAATGCAAGAAAAGAATTTTAATAAAAAAAATCAAAAAAATGAAAATTCAAGAAAAATACCTTGAACTGTTCTGGTGCATTTTCGATCTCCAGGGATTATAATATACTAGCTTAAAACCCGTGCGATGCACGGATTTTTTTTTAATATTATATGATTTTTTTCATTAATTTGAATTAAATTTTTTAAAACATGAATTTTGGAGACTTAAATTTTTAAATGAGATGATTTGATAATAATTATATAAATGTTATCTAGGATATTTCTAGAAAATAAGGGATTTTTGTTAGAAAATATAGAAAAGATGATGTGTTTTAGTTGAAAAGACAATCGGTTAATTATTAGTAATTATTAAATTATTATTTTATTTTATTAAAAAAAATTCTTGATATAATTCGAAAAAGAGAGGACTTAGTTAGAGAAAATTAAAAAGATAACATGTCTTAAGTGAAAAAAGTAATTGATTAGTTTTTAGTAACTATAATTTAATTACGTTATTTTACAAATTACAATTGCTCGTAATTTTTTTATAAAAATGATAAATTAATGATTGTCCGTGATATATCCTTTATTATCATACCTTACCACACGTCAGTCAACCAATCACAATCAAGGAATTATTTTAGGACCAATCAGATCTAATTCCTAAAATTTAGACCTTTCCTTATTTACAATCTCACCCTACCTCTTTAACCATGGTTAGTTAACACTTTTAATTTAAATACACTAATAATTTTATTAAACATATCCATAAATACCTATTTTTTATATCAAAAAATATTTACTATAAAATCACAATTTTAATTTTAAATCAATCACGATATACCACTATATATTTAAAATTAAATTTCATAATTAATCATTCATTAATCAACCACTCTTTTAGTATAAAGTCAGTCACAATCATATTATCATACATTATAAATTGATTTTTATAACATATATTGTACAATTATAATCGATATTAAATAAATATAATTTAACTTAACTAAAAATCTGAATAATCGGATTTTAAATAACTTGGATAAAATCCATACCTTCAAAATTTTGATTGTTTTTATTAGCTCAAAATTCAAAATTTGTTAATAAAATTAATTAATAAATGCATACAAGTCAACACTACAAAATCAGATTTGAACAAATTTTAAATAGCTTGGATAAAATCCATATCTTCAAAAACTCGATTTTTTAAAAGGTTTAAAAATATATTTATTCACAATTTGTTAATTAAATAATTAATAAATTCATATAAACGAACACTACAGATATTTTAATTATTTTAATTATTAAATATACGCTATAAGAGTATTATTATTGGTTGGTGAATAAATTACCAATTAAAAAATTAAATTATTTTAGAGGCAGTCACAATTTACTTCTAAACTTAAAATTAATCAATCATATACAAAAAATTTATTATTTACCATGCTTATTCTAATTTACTAATCGCGGTTAAATTAAATTTAAATATAAAAATATCTTGATTTAACTTCGCATATCACATGATTTTTAATTTTAAAAATTTCTACTAACCGTAAATATTATTTTCTATAAATCCGCATAACAATATATTACATAGGGTTATTTATCTTTTAAATATGAATTATTTTTTAACATCCTTTATTATAATAAAGGATACCCGAATCTAACATATATTAGTTAACCAATCACAAGATTGTGAATTATTTTAACATCATTCAGAATCTATTAAATTTAAATCAATTAAACTTAATGTAACACGTTTCTCTATTGGATCTAGATTCTACGTTTCAGCCAAGACCAAACTCAAATCAAGTTACATTAATTAACAATTAATTTTTATTTTTTCATATCAATTAACTAAACATAATAACTACTAATTTTTATTTCAACGGGTAACAAATAAACAATTTATATAAACTAAAATTCTTACAAACTAAAATATATAATTATTACATCAATTTAAACATTACAGGAAATTCAAGGCGCTTATTCCCTATTTCCCATCAGACTTAGCCAACTTTGATAAACTAAGTGTATGCATCAATTCTTCTCATGCCTAAATCATATCAATTTCGGTTAATGTACAACTTTATTTTTTTATTATTATATGGCATTCTATACTTGGACAGATTATCTTTTTATTTTGATTGTATATATGTATTATATGTGTCGTGTTTTAATTGTCCAATAAATTCAACAGAAAAATGTTTCTGACAAAAAAAAATAGAAATCGATTTAGGTTATCATCATCTCCAGTCCGGATTCTCTCAGAGTTACTTCCCATTAGAATATTCAATAGCAAACTTCAATAATTCAGCGACTTATTAAATTGTAGGCATCAATCCTTATCACATTACACTGATTTGTTTACATTATTAGGTGTGCCTATAGATAAATATTTTTTTACAGTGTTGGGTTGTCAATTTTATTCAGTGATTACTTAACAATTTTATTCTAAATACAATAATTATTTAATTTAAAAATTTATACATTAATACATGAATCTATTATATTTATAATAGATATTTTGATATCTCAAACTTTCAATTTAAAATCATAAGGTACAATTAAAATCTTGAATTAAAAATTATTAACAACATAAAATTATTTACCACACTATTCTAAATACACATTCAAAATTTAAGTTATGTAAAGTATTAAATAATTCAGTCATAAAAAATGCTAATCAACCAATTAAAATATTAGAATGAATTTTAAACCAATCATCCTTTAACATTTTAATTATGAAATTTTTTGACTATGCAATAATTAATGGGAAAAATTTTGACCTGACAATGTATTTAAATTATTCAAACTATTAAATATACTTTTAAATAGTACTTTACATTATTTAGTGTATAAATTATCAATCAAAAAATAAAAAATATTACGGAGTCAATGAAAATATTGTTATTGAATATTTCCATAATTAATTGGTCAATTTAGCACAAATTTTCTTATAAATTACTATTTAATTATTGATAATTAATTTATCAATAAAATAAAAGGACATATGTCATACACAAAAATAATTAAACCTGTAAAATCATCAATAAAAGGGCATACAACATCTACAAAAATAATTAAAATTGAACAAACACATGCTAAATTATATCAGTAATTTCCTTTATCCAATCATTGAATAGATCTTCAATTATGGTACATCTCTAGCTTATGTCACTAAATTATATAGTCTTTTCGGCGAGATAATCTAACAATTTGTTATAAACGTGAGGAATATGTATATCTGATTTGTCATAACGTATTCAAACAACCGACCAGAACTGTGATTCTATACTATCAAAATCAATGAACTAATATAACAAACTCTAATATATGGGTAGACAAAATCCACAAACTGGATATTAGGCTCTCAATAAAGAGAGATATTTAGAAAAAGCCAAAGTAAAATCAAGGAAAAGAAAATAAGGTTTATTAGGCTCTCAATAAAGAGAGATATTTAGAAAAAGCCAAAGTAAAATCAAGGAAAAGAAAATAAGGCTTATCATTTACAAGGAGTTAGTAAAAAATCTAATATTTTGGTAGATCAAATCCACCAACGGACAACGGGGTACTAGACTCTCAATGATATTTTTATTCAAAAATAAAAGAAAAATCAATATAATTTTTTTAAAAAAAAACTTAAAAAACTAATATCGGCTCCTAAACTTTAGTTTAGCATCTTTTGGGAAAGGTGGAGAGAGAGAGCAGCAGCTACGGTTTTTGTTATAAAAATTATTAATAATGATAAATAAAAAGGTTTATACACTTAAAATTATATATTGTTTTTATTAAAAGTGTGCCTTTTTAAATTTTGTATTCTTGAATTAAAGTAATAGTATCAATTCCTATATCTTAACCTAAGAGTATATATTGAATTTGCTTGGTTGGTTGACTATATTTTTTTATATCAACGAAGCATAAAAAATGGTTAAGAAAACTAAATAACTTCTTAGAAAGATTCTACACAAAGAAAGATATTTGTTAATGAGAAATAAGAAAAAAATAAAAAGGAGGGTTACATTTTGTTTGGGAGACTTTACACCAAGCATGCTACTCTTAATTAGTTTTGTTTTGTAACATCTCAATGTTATTCTAAGACATATAATTATATATTTACATAACTCGGATACATAGTAATATTTCATATAATTGTAAAATTGTTTCTATTCGCGTATTTCATTTCATTTTGTGTACACAAAAAAATTTGTGTAATTTAGTGTCATTTTGTGTTCTAATTTCGGGTACACGATTTAATATCATGTCATTTTCATTCAAGATCCTAAAGTACATGACATGAATGTACAAAATGATTTGTTAGGACTACATAAGCTATTTCTTCTTATATACGTAGAAAAATATACTCACTGTTAAAGGAATTTCATGTTATTTAACTCAAAATCTGAATTACAAGGACATTGTTATATATATAACAATGTGATTATGTGTTTATATATTACACACTTGATTTCAATTTTATGGACAGTAGCTTATTTTCAGAAGTTAGTTAAATTAAAAAAAAAAAAAAGATAGGTGATACTCATTTTCATATGTCTTATTTTAAGAATAAAAGAAAACTAAAATTTATTATTCCATGTTTGACTAGAAAAGAATAAAAAAAAACCAAAATACAAACTTCCAAACTGAAAATGCACATTTTAAGTTGTCTTTACAAATAAGCTAAGCGCAATAACCGTAAAATCTAACAATTATATGTTACTCTAATAGCGCGATATATTGAATTTGTTTGGTTAGTTGATACTTTTTTTTATAGTAAATCAATTCATTAATAAAAAGACATATAATTTGTAAAAATGATATTGAACAATCACATAGCAAACTAGATTAGATGAAAGTTTTATTGTTATAACTATGTTCGTTACATATATTTTGTACAATAGATATCATTTCTCATATCGCTGAAACATGCAACCTTTTTTTGATAGACAGTCTAATGATTTATTAGAGTCGTGAGGATTAATTTTCTACACATGTTTAATATGTAATCGAAAAATTAACCACGACCATACAAATTTTTTCAATAAATTAATATAACAAATATTTTAAGGAATCCATATTTAATAAATATACCGATTCTCAGAATATGGGTGAAAATTTTGTTAACATGATACGTAGAAATATTCTCTAACAAAGAGACAAATAAAATGAAAGCTAAATTTAAAAAAAAACAATAAAGAGGGATTTTGAACTTTTCAACGGGGGTTATATTTGTTTTGATGATTGATTCATAATATTAATTAATTGGTATGAATTCACGGATAAGTAATTTTTATACTTACGTTAATTAAAATTCCAATAAAATTATATATTTTTAAATAAAAATTAAAATAATATATTTATATTAATTTATTAATACAATTTATCGACCGGTGCGTAGCACGGGTAGAACGCTAGTTTCTATAAAAGAGGGATTTTAGTTAGAAAATATACAAAATATGATACGTTTTAGCTGAAAAAGGTAATCGGTTAATTTTTAGTATTATATTATTATTATTTTATTGTATTAAATAGAATCGCTCGTGATATAATCGGAAAATGAGAGATTTTAGTCAGAGAAAATGGAAAAGGTAACATGAAAATTAAAAATGTGACATATTTTATGTGAAAAAGGTACTTAATTAATTTAAAGCAATTGTAATTTAATTATGTTATTTTACTAAAAAAATTGATCGTAGTATTTTTAGAAAATGAGAAATTAATGATGCCATATATATAGGAAAAAAAGAAAATTTAATTAGAAAATATGATAAGTTTTAGCTGAAAAGGTAATCGGTTAATTATTAGTATTGTAATATTATTATTTTATTTTTATAAAATAGAAACGCCCGTGATATAATTGGAAAAAGAGAGTTCTTAGTTAAAGAAAAGAAAAAAGGTAACGTGTTTTGGCTAATCAATTTTCTTTTTCAGGTTAAACATATTACCTTTTCTATTTTTCAATAACTAAATAATTTTCTTTTCAGGTAAAATACAATATCTTTAACATTTTATCTAACTAAAATTTCTCCTTTTTTTAAAAATATTACGGGCAATTTTGTTTAATAAAATAACATTATTATATTATAATTGTTATTAACTAATCAATTACCTTTTTCGGCCAAAAACACGTTACCTTTTCTCTAACTAAAATCTTTCTTTTTCCAATTATATCATGGACGATTACCTTTTTCAGCCAAAACACGTTACCTTTTTTCTTTTCTCTTACTAAAATCTCTCTTTTCCCAATTATATCACGGGTGTTTCTATTTATAAAATAAAATAATAATATTATAATCAATATCAATATCAATATCAATATATTCTTAATGTCTGCTAGTATTACATTTTAAAAATTACTGTTTTTACCCTTCATTTTTTTAATCTTCTTTATTTCTTTCATGCCCTTTTTTGTCATTACACAGGAAAATTACAGCTTTTATCCTTTATGTTTTTAATCTTCTTTATTTCTTTGATGTCCCTTTTTGTCATTACACAATATTTGGAGCGACCCAATTTAGATTGGATCGACCCAAATCTCTTTTATTAATCAATTTCCTTTTTCAGGATAAACATATTATCTTTTCTATTTTTCAATAACTAAATAATTTACTTCTTTGGTAAAATACAATATCTTCTACATTTTATCTAACTAAAATTTCTCCATTTTTTAAAACTACGATCAATTTTGTATAATAAAATAACATAATTATATTATAATTAGTATTAAATAATTAATTACCTTTTTGAGCCAAAATACGTTACCTTTTCTCTTTTCTCTAACTAAAATCTCTCTTTTTCCAATTGTATCATGGACGGTTACCTTTTTCAAACACGTTACCTTTTTTCCCTTCTATTACGAAAATCTCTCTTTTTCCAATTATATCACGGGCGATTCGATTTAATAAAAAAAAAATAATAATATTATAGTACTAATAATTAACTGATTACCTTTTCAACTAAAACGTATCATCTTTTATATTTTTTCTAATTAAATTCCTTTTTTTCTAGAAATTTCAGGGGCAACATTAATTTCTCATTTTCTAAAAACTATGAGCAATTTTATTTAGTAAAATAACAGAATTAAATTATAATTACTATAAACTAATCAATTACCTTTTTCACATAAATTATGTCATCTTTTTAATTTTCACGTTACCTTTCTATTTTTTAAAACTAAAATCTCTCTTTTTCTGATTTTATCACGGGCGGTTCTGTTTAATACAATAAACTAATAATATTATAATATTCATAATTAACCGATTGCATTTTTTATCTAAAACGTATCAATTTCTATTTAATGAAATAAAATAATAATTATATAAAAACTAATAATTAGCCGATTACCATTTTCAAGTAAAACCTATAATTTTTTTTATATTTTCTAACTAAAATCGCTCATTTTCTAGAAATATCACGGATAACATTTATATAATTATTATCAAATCTCATATAAAAATTTAAGCCTCCCAACTTTATATTTTAAAAAAATTAACTTAAATTAATGAAAAATTCATATAATATTAAAAAAATTCGTGCATCACACGGGTTTTAAGCTTGTATAATAAAAATTCGTATACAACGAATAATATCCGTTAGATTTTTAGTTAAAAATTAGAACTGTTATATACTTATATAAAGGAGAAACGAGTGGAGGTAAAGTGGTGCCGGTCAAATAGCTCGGTTCTATTTTGTTAAATTTCTCAAAATTTTGAATTAATAATTCAATTTCTATTTAATGAAATAAAATAATAATTATATAAAAACTAATAATTAGCCGATTACCATTTTCAAGTAAAACCTATAATTTTTTTTATATTTTCTAACTAAAATCGCTCATTTTCTAGAAATATCACGGATAACATTTATATAATTATTATCAAATCTCATATAAAAATTTAAGCCTCCCAACTTTATATTTTAAAAAAATTAACTTAAATTAATGAAAAATTCATATAATATTAAAAAAATTCGTGCATCACACGGGTTTTAAGCTTGTATAATAAAAATTCGTATACAACGAATAATATCCGTTAGATTTTTAGTTAAAAATTAGAACAGTTATATACTTATATAAAGGAGAAACGAGTGGAGGTAAAGTGGTGCCGGTCAAATAGCTCGGTTCTATTTTGTTAAATTTCTCAAAATTTTGAATTAATAATTCAAATGATTAAAAAAAATCTCAATTCCATTTTAAAACTTTACTAATAGAGGAAACTAAATATATAGTTTCATTATTTTTTACCTATAAAATTTTTACTAATGAAGTAAAGTAAATATCTAAATTGCATTTTAAATTTTTACTAATCGAGGAAACTAAATATACAATTTCAATATCCTTCCTTTAAAATTTCATTTTAAAACATTGAAAGTTTGGTCGGTCGGTTAGTTGGTTGGTCGGTCGGTCGGTACCTATTGTTTTTACTTAATTACCCTTACTTAATTATAAATAAAATTTCTCCTAATAACTAATCAATTTATGTTTTCAAGTAAAACATATTAAAATAATCAATTTCCTTCTAAAATACGTTACATTTTCTATTTTTTTAGCTAAAATCTTTTTTTTTCCAATTAAATGACGCCTTTACTTAATTATAAATAAACAATTTCCCAATAACTAATCAATTTTTTTTTCAAGTTATTAAAATAATCAATTTTTTTTTTTAAAATGTTACCTTTTCTATTTCCTTTAGCTAAAATCTATAGTTTTCCAGTTATATGGCGCCGGTCGGTTGGTTGGTCGGTACCTATTGTTTTTACTTAATTACCCTTACTTAAATATAAATAAAATTTCTCCTAATAACTAATCAATTTCTGTTTTCAAGTAAAACATATTAAAATAATCAATTTCTCTAAATTGCATTTTAAATTTTTACTAATCGAGAAAACTAAATATACAACTCAATTGCATTTTAAATTTTATTAATAGTGGAAATTAAATATCACTAACAAAATATAATAAAAATTTGTATGCAACGAATAATATCCGTTAGATTTTTAGTTAAAAATTTGAACTATTATATAAATATATAAAGGAGATCCGAGGGGATTTAAACCTCTACTATTATCCTTCATTTTTTTATTAATAATATAATTAATGATAATTAGCCGATTGCCTTTTTCAATTAAAAGATGTTTACTTATAATTGATATGATATTACCTTTTATAAATACCTAAAATATCATATCTTCCAATCAATAATTTTTTTCTCTCTAATCAGCATTTGGAGTGATCCAATTGGATCAACCCAAATCTAAACCTCTACTATTATCCTTCATTTTTTATTAATAATATAATTAATGATAATTAGCTGATTGTCTTTTTCAATTAAAAGATGTTTACTTATAATTGATGATATTACATTTTATAAATACCTAAAATATCATATCTTCCGATCAATAATTTTTTTCTATTAATTAAAACACGTTGACTTTTAATTTAAAACATAATATTGCAATAATTAATACATACCCAAAAATATGACTTCATATCTTCTAACCACTAACAAAATATAACAAAAATTCGTATACAACGGATAATATCTGTTAGATTTTTAGTTAAAAATTAGAACTTTTAGATTCAATGATTAAATATATTACATGATTAAATTTATTTACTAATTGCATACCCAAAAATATGACATCATATCTTCTAACCACTAACAAAATATAATAAAAATTCGTATACAACGAATAATATCCGTTAGAATTTTATTTAAAATTAGAACTGTTAGATCTAATGATTAAATATGTTACATGATTAAATTTATTTACTAAAATTTCTAGGTTCGAATTCTGTCAACGATACTATTATCCTTCATTTTCTTAATCTTCTTTATTTCTTTGATGCCCCTTTTTACCATTACACAACATTTGGAGCGACCAAAATTAGATTGGATCGACCCAAATCTAAACATATATTATTTTTTGTCATTACACAACATTTGGAGTAACCCAATTGGATCGACCCAAATCTAAACCTCTACTATAGTATTATCCTTTATTTATTTTTTTTATCTTTCTTTATTTCTTTGATTCTCCGTTTTGTCATTATTCAAATCTATCTCTGTCATTTTTCACCTTGAAATCCATTCCGCTCAAATCTTCACACTGCTGGATTTTGATGCATGTTTGCACTTTTCAGATTTGAAAGCTGGGTTTTTCACCAAATTAACATCTCAACCCCCTGAAGTAGGGTTAAGGTATGTGTACTAGACCTCTGTACGGGTCATATATGTTTGGTTCAAGTTTTCAGTTTGGCCATAAGAGTTAAGTTTTTATTGATTTCAAAATATTAAAAATTAGACAGGATAATATTTTTTTGGTTTTGATTTTGGTTTAGAATTTAAGAATTAAAGTTTTAATGAATTACCCGATGTTATAATAATATACAGGACACCAGAAAGGTACCTTTAAAATATTTGCTTGGCCTTTCAATTTTTTATTTTACATGTCGTAATAACAAAGGTAGTTGGAAAGATTACCAGTTAATAACATTGACACAGTATGAACCATGTTATTTGTAAATAATCTTGGGACTCAGTTTGATACTTATAGACATTATTTTGTTTTCAAGCAAGTTTATGTTCTTTATGAATTTGTTCAACTTAATGTTCATGGGGTAGACATGCTACGTACCAGAAGGTCTTATGGAATAGCATACATTTTATCGGATGTCTCCGAAGGGACTATGGAATAGCATACTTAGAAGCTTAGACCCACGTCACAAGCCTCACCCTCTGGGTCAGGTAACATTGCTCTTATTTATGGTCTAAATATCTTCTTTACTCGCGTTCAATTTCACTTCATATATGATCTCATATTTAGCACTTTCACTTGAGCTCCGTATTAAAATATAAAAGCACTAACTTTTCCCTTTTTCAGTTTAGTTGGCTTTTTGAGAGAGAATAAGTAATGGAAAATGTGATTGTTATAATTTGTAATCATACATTATTTGAAGATAAAAGTGAATATGTGAGCTTCTTGCGGAGACCTGTGTTTTTGGTAAACAGTATTATCCTTCATTTTTTTAATCTTCTTTATTTATTTAATGCCCCTTTTTGTCATTACACAGCATTTGGAGCAACCCAATTTAGATTGGAACAAAAAATTCTAATATGATATTGTACTTATTTTCAGTAACGTTGTAGTACTACGATTGTACCTCCAGCAAAATAAGTAGTTTAAAAATATATTCAAATTCAAATTATTATATTCATTTCAATAAGAACATACTTTTAATATAATAAAGTCAGCCATGGTGAAAG
The DNA here is from genome assembly GCA_037693485.1 of Kitagawia praeruptora. NCBI lineage: Eukaryota > Viridiplantae > Streptophyta > Magnoliopsida > Apiales > Apiaceae > Kitagawia > Kitagawia praeruptora. The sequence continues at coordinate 23,407,124 of CM075347.1, forward strand.
ACCTTAATTTGAACATAAACAATAAATCTACTAGAATATTTATCTGATATTTTGGCTTGCTTATTTAATTGTATAATTTACTTATTTTTAATAAAAGAATCTATATTAATAATATATATACACTGTTTTTTCATACATGAATTTACTAATACAGTTTAATGGTCACGCTCTGGTGAGAATGAGAACAGTGGGAACACACATATTCAGTACATTTCAAGCTATTTTAAAGGGCCCCGCTAGGGGTATCTTCACAAAAAAAAGTCATAAAATTCTACCCTCTATCCATTCATAAAAAAATTAACAAAAAAAATTAAAATGAGAACAGTGAGAACACACATATTCGCTACATTTCAAACTATTTTAAAGGGCCCCGCTAGGGGCATCTTCACATAAAAGTCTTATAATTCTACCCTCTATCCATTCATAAAAAAATTTAACAAAAAAAATAATTAAAAATTGCTTGAAATGTGATCTCATTGTTCTCCAACATTTACACATTATATTAACTATGAGGTCTCATAGTTAATATAACATGTTCTTGATATTATATGAGGTTTAATGTTTTGGAGCCATTTAATGTTTTGGAGTCATTGGGGGTGAAGGAATTATCATTTCCGCATTTGAATAATGAAGACAATTTATTATTGTTTTCAATTAGAGAACAATATATGTAAAAATATTTATTATTTTTATTGCAGATTTTGATGGATTAAATAAATTTTCAACATTGTTAAAATAGAATTTTATGCTACTTTTTTATATAAATTTTAGCATATCATTATTTTATTAAATACTTATATAATTGTATATAATATCTTGCTAAGAATTGATTATTTATATAATTGCATACAATATCTTTTTAAAAATCAATCAAATTTGTTAAATTTTTGGTATTGTCAATTTAAATTAAGTAAGATGTTTTAAGAAATCAATCAAATTTGTTAAATTTTTGGTATTATCATTTTAAATTAAATAAGAAGCCGTGTACGAAGTACGGGCAAAATGCTAGTACTAATAATAACCGATTACCTTTTCAGATAAAACATATCATCTTTTCTATTTTTTCTAATTAGATTCCTTTTTTTTAGAAATATCACGGGAAATATTATTTCTCATTTTCTAAAAACACAATGAGCAATTGTATTTAGTAAAGTAACATAATTAAATTATAATTACTATAAATTAATCAATTACCTTTTTTACATAAATCATGTCACCTTTTTAATTTTCACGTTACTATTCTATTTTCTCTAACTAAAATCTTTATTTTTCCAAATATATCACGGGCGGTTCTATTTAATACAATAAATTGATAATATTATAATATTAATAATTAATTTATTACCTTTTTTGGCTCCGTCCGTGATATAATTGGAAAAAGAGATATTTTAGTTAGAGAAAAGATTACATGTTTTGGCTTAAAAAGGTAATTGATTAATTAATAGTGATTATAATATAATTATGTTATTTAATTAAACAAAATTGCTCGTGGTGTTTTTAAATAAGAAGAAATTTTAGTTAGATCAAATGTAAAAGATATTATATTTTACCTGAAAAAGGAAATTATTTAGTTATTAAAATATAAAAAATGTAATATGTTTAACCTGAAAAGGAAATTGATTGGTAAAAAAGAAATTTAGTTAGATAATATATAAAAGATATTATATTTTACTTGGAAAAGAAATTTATTTGGTTATTGAAAAATGAAAAAGGAAATTATTTAGTTATTAAAAATAGAAGGTAATATAGGTAACCTGAAAAAGGAAATTGATTGCCCGTGATATATCTAGAAAAAAAAAGGAAATTTAATTAGAAAAGAAGATAAGTTTTAGTTGAAAGGTAATCGGTTAATTATTTGTATTGTTATTTTATTTTTATAAAATAGAAATGCCCGTGATATAATTGGAAAAAGAGAGTTATTAGTTAAAGAAAAAAAAAGGTAACGTGTTTTGGCTGAAAATGGTAATCGTCCGTGATATAATTGGAAAAAAGATATTTTAGTTAGAGAAAAGATATCATGTTTTGGCTGAAAAAGGTAATTGATTAATTAATAGTAATTATAATATAATTATGTTATTTAATTAAACAAAATTGCTCGTAGTTTTTTAAATAAGGAGAAATTTTAGTCAGATCAAATGTAAAAGATATTGTATTTTACCTAAAAAAAAGGAAATTATTTAGTTATTAAACAATAGAAAAGGTAATATGTTTAACCTGAAAAAAGAAATTGATTAGTAAAGGAGAAGTTTTAGTTATATAATATATAAAAGATATTATATTTTACTTAAAAAAGGAAACTATTTAGTTATTAAAAAATAGAAGTTAATATGGTTAAACTGAAAAAGGAAATTGATTAGTAAATGAGAAATTTTAGTTAAATAAAATTTAAAAGATATTGGATTTTACTTGAAAAAAGAAATTATTTAGTTATTGAAAAATAGAGAAAAAAAATTATATGTTTAACTTAAAAAAGGAAATTGATTAATTAGTAAGATGGATTTTATATGTAATTGATTAAGGGTAAATAAGTAAAATCAACAGGTACTATACCGACCAACCGACCGACCAACCAAACTTTTAATATTTCAGCTTTTATATAATAGTATAGATATAGATATAGATTATATATATAATACACTAACACAAGATAAAATTGTGAGAATTTTTAATGCACTTGAAATGTCCAATTTACCCCTCATCTCTTGAAATTACTAATTTATCCCTCTATTCTCAATTTTTTGAAAAAATTGTGGTTAATGGGAATTGATCTTGGATCTCCATGTTAATCCACAAATCTCTCTACCACTACACCACTCAATCACATATGTTCAAAATCATAAACATTATAGATGGATGTGTGTGTTGTTTGAGTTAAATAAACATCTACTATTATTTTAATTATTGCGACACATTAACAATTTTTTGTCATGATTTTACTTTTTCATTTATTGATTTGAACTATAATACATTATATCAAAATATCAATTATTGATACATAATATATGGTTTGGTTATATTATAAAATTGTAATAACAATAATAATCAACATAATAATAATAAAAAAATTACTATATAACTATTATTCACTTAAACAACCTAAGCACTCATCTATACGTGTTTTCAATAATACACATGATATCTGTGTGTGTACCGCTTAAGCGGGGCAATATTTAACTTTATATAAAGAAAAAATATGAAATGCATAATGTATTTTTTATGAAAAATATATATTAAATATAAGATCGATTCAATAATTAAAGTACTTTATTACTGATTTGAAAGCACCAAATTACCCCTAAGTTCTTATCTATATATAGAAAGTATTATTTTCAATGGTAATCGAACTTCGATCACCGAGTTAAATGGTGCATCTTCATATCATTAGACCACGCATTCACATGTATTTTAAATCATACACACAATATGTATGTGTGTGATATTGATGAAATATTATTAATTAAATATTACTGGATTTTAAATGAGCTATGGACTCTTTAATGGTTATCATTTATCGATTACAGAATTACAAAAAATACACAATTGAGTTATAAAATGATATTATAATTAATATGATGGATATTATCTAACAATATATTTGAGAAAAAAAAATTGAGGTGTTAACGTAAAATGAAATTTGTATATTACTAAACAAGATGCAATAATTAGTAGTGAAACTATTCGGATCGTAAAAATATTTGGCTTTAAATATATGAATCCTACAAATAACACATTACCTTTTACATACAAATTAACCACTGTTCAATTTGAAATATGACATTTTCTAAAAAAAAAAGGATCATATATTATATATTATTTATGGATGTAATTCAATGAAAGTCAGACGGACACCGGAAGAGAGATAAAGGCAAAGAATGCTTAAAATGAAGAAATTAGAATAAAACATATAAAAGAGCTAGAAATGCAGTTTTAAGAAGTAAAAACGCAAGACCTGAGAAGCATTTTAGAAGATTTACGAAGTTTTAGATTAGAATTAAGACTGAAACCTACACTCTCAGAATACCATCTTGAAGAGTATTAAGTTTCTACCTTGAATACTATTGGAGATCTAGCTAAATGAATGCATCATTTTTAAGAAAGTTTGGGATTGTAGGTGCTCTGAAAAATAGTCTTAATTAGACAACACCCATAGAACACTCAAATTATATTCTACGAACCACAACAAAATTAAAAACTTACATGATTGCTATCAATACTACTCTTATTAGTTTCCAAAGTACAAACTTGAACATATTTAAGTAAGTATACAAAAATCAACAAGAAAAATTCTATGAAAATCAATTACATATTTCAAACGATATTGATCATGAATAGTTTAATTAAAAAAATACAATTTAAACTAGCGGCCCGTGCCTCGCACGGGTTTTAATGCTAGTATATATAGATATATTTTACATTATAACATACAGTATATTTTAATAATTAAACCTACCACTCACTTACCTTGTTGTGTACTAACTCGAGAAAGAAGAAAATCACTGATAATGAGATAGATTTGTCATTAGAGTACCTTTTCAATTTCGTGCCTAACATAGAATCGTAATTACAGCATCAAAGATTTGTCACCTTCCACGACAATAAAACATATCACGATTTAATTTATTCGTATATAGATTCTTTCTCTAAAACTAAAATATAAATTGAATTGCTATTTTTTGGTGTTCGAATTTCGAATTTCGGATGTTATTCAAATTCAAAAAGATTTTGGATTTTAAATTTCGGATATATCCAAACCTGATCCAAAATCCATTAAATCGAATTCAAATTTTAAATTTCAAATATTATTCGAGTTTGAATTGAGTTTGGATTTAATGAAAATTTGGATTAATATTTTCAAATCAAAATCTGACCTGATTGTCATCCTTACTCCCAAATCCTAACACATGAATACGACTAATATCTAATTTTTTAATTAATAAAACTTATATTTAAATAGTTAAATGCAACTTGTAATAATATATATAATATCTTGCGTGATAAAAATGAAAATATGTACTCCCTCCGTCTCTTAATTTTCTTCTCGTTTGGGGAAAAACACGGGTTTTAAGAAAAAATGGTTTTTAAAGAATAGTGGGTGAAATAATGGGTATTGAATATTGTTTTTAAGGGTTAGTGGGTGGAATAGTGGGTACTTAATATTATTTTAAGGAATAGTGGATGGAGTAGTGGGTATTGAATATAGTTATTTTATGGTCTAAAATAGAAATGGTAAGAGTTTTTTAAATGTCCGGATAAGGAAAGTGAGAAGAGTTTTAAGGGACAGAGGGAGTATAATTTTAAAATAATCATGATAAAAAACAAACATGTTGTACGATATTGTACAGAAAGCAGTGATTTCCGTTAAGCAGGATATACTTGTTAACTTCCATGTAGGAGTGTACACAATTCGGGTTGGATGAAAGAATTTTTTAACACAACCCAATTTAATCAATTTGAAAAATTTTCAACCCAATTCATTAAAATTAAATTTATAATCCAACCCAATCCAATCCAATCGGGTTGGATCGGTTTGGACGAGTTATGAATAAATATTAAAAAAATGCATAAAAAATGTTATCATTTTTGTGGTTGCTGAAAGAATGAAAAGTTTGGCATATGTTTAATACATTTCAGCATAACATGATTGCGATGATTGCTGAAAAAAATTTTGTGATTGTAACTTTTAAAGTTTTTGAATTTTTTAAAAGAATTTGGAAGATTATAAACAAGAATACGATGATTGCAGATTCAGCATATGTATTTAAAAGAGTTGGTTTTACTACTCCCTCTGTCCCAACCAATTGTTTACACTTTCCTTTTTGGGACGTCCCAACCAATTCTTTACGTTTCCTAAAATAGTAAGTTTTAACACTATTACACCCACTACTTCACTTATTTTAATAATACTTTACATTATTACACCCACTACTTCACTTATTTTAACAATAAAATCACTATTACACCCACTACTTCACTTATTTTAACCATAAAATCACTATTACACCCACTACTTCACTTATTTTAATTGGATATCTTGGTCTCCGTGCTAAAAGCAAACGTAAACAAACACTTGGGACGGAGGGAGTACCATTTAACGAGTACTTGCAATGTAATTTGTTACCCATATATCTATGTACACTTGTATAATTAATTGTTTTCTCCTACTAAGTACTGTAACTACCAAACTTATAAAAAATTTGTTTTAATTTCAAATAAAATCAATTCTTAATTTTTTTTTAAAACTTTTTAGACTTATATCTGTTCTAACAAATCTCGGGAATAATTTTAAATAAAATCAATTCCTAATTTAAAATAATAAAAACCACACAATAGAAGAAAGAGAGTGTCACCGATCCCCAAGACACAAAAGCAAAGTCAAAAAACGGACCGACTTCCCAAAAATAAAAAAAACTCTATCTCAAGGCCCCACTACATCATCAACTTGTGTGCACCTGCAACACAGCTAATAAAAACCCCAAATAAAGAAAACAGCCCACAGATCGGCACAGAAACTGTAGAAACGGCTCGGCCCATTCGGTGCCACAACCTGTTAAACGCTGACCCGCCCCACGTCAATACTCCCTATCACTTTATTCCACGTCACCCCTTTAATCTCTCTCATCCAACGGTCCAGATCTTATATCTCTCGTCATATTACCCGCTATATTTACCCCCATTCTAGACTCTTCTAAACACTACAGATAACCAATAATCAAAATAATATATATACATACAACCAGGTCTGTGTCTATAGATTAACCAGGGTTAGGTTGTTATCTAACCAGGTGAAGAAGACGTTACAGTACTGAATATATATAGGCACAGTTTATGAAAGAACTGGATTAATATTATCTGTACTAGTAGTGGAATCACAAGCGTTGATTGTTTGATTGAATAGGACTTTGAATTTGATAGCAGATTTGGTGTAGAGACGGTGTTGTTTGTTTTGTATTTGCGTGAAGAAGTAAGTGATTGTGTTATCTCTTCAGATCTGGCTGTCTGGTGAGTTTTTCGCATTCGATTTTTCGAGTTTATCTATGTGTGATTTTTCGTAATTAGATTAGAGAGTGATGAAGAATTTAGCAGCTCAAATCTGATATATATAAACATGTATGTATGTATTGGCTACATTTGTGATTGAATGAATGAAGGAGTATTCATGTATTTGACTATGTGAGTGTGTGTGTGTGTGTGTGTGTTAGAAGTTTGTTATTATTGTGTGTTATTATGTTCAATGAATGAGGGAATGTGTATGTTGAGTGTTAATTAAGTTAATTCATGTTTGTATGTATAATTGTAGGTCGGTTTGGCTAAATCTGAATTAATTAGATGCTAATGTGGAGATACCTTTCCTTGATCTCTCTTTGTGAGGCATTTATAATTTTAATTTATTACCTTTAATTTATTACTATTAATTTTGATACCTAGAGTGCATTTCTTACATTATGGATCATGGTGAAGTGTACCTAGACTAGATCCTAGGTAGGTCCAAATGCATGAATACGTTTATATGTTACTTAATATATTATCCGAAGATGTTATAAATATGTGTATAGACTTGGTTGTTAGTTATATATATATATATATGTATCTTGATGTATAACTGTGTTTGTGGTTCATTTTTGGCAGATTGTGGTGTGGTGTGATATATATCCTCAGATCAGATGGCTTTCGAGGTGTAGATCTCGGATTACTGTTTAAAATATTGCGGTGTGATTGATCGTTGCTGATTTGATTGATGTTCGTTTCTGGATTGGGTTTTTTTGTTCAAGTGCCTTCGGCTTCTGAGTTTGGCGCTCTTTTGGGAGTGAGGAAGGTCTCTTCCGTCGCCATCTGGGTTGCCGACTGTAAGAACAATCAGTTTTCTCGGTTATTTCATGTCGCCTAACTCCGACAGCCCTGTTCAAACACAGATGGCGGTGGCAGTTATGAGCAGTCCACTTGGTAGGGATTACCAGAGAAACAATAAAATGATGGAAGGGAAGCCTACTGGTACAAGGCGTGTTTTTGTGCAGACTGACACAGGATGTGTGTTGGGGATGGAATTGAATCGTAGTGACAATGCACATACTGTAAAGAGGAGATTGCAGATTTACCTCAACGTTCCAGTTGAGGAGAGCTCACTGACATATGGTGACAGGGTTCTTGATAATGACCTAAGTGCTATTCGAAATGATTCCCCTCTCCTCCTTACAAGAAATTTGATCCATAGGAGTTCGTCAACTCCTTGTCTTTCTCCTCGTGGGAGCGATCTCCAACAGAGAGATCAAAGTGGTCCGATTGAGATATTGGGTCACTCAAAAGCCTTTGTCAAGACAAAACAACTTGTCAAAGATATTGTTAAGGGGATGAAGATTGGGGTTGAACCACTTCCTGTTCATGGCGGACTTGGAGGTGCATACTACTTTAGAAACAAAAGAGGTGAGAGTGTTGTTATTGTTAAGCCTACAGATGAAGAACCTTTTGCTCCAAATAATCCGAAAGGTTTTGTTGGTAAAGCTTTAGGGCAACCAGGCCTGAAACGTTCGATTCGTGTTGGCGAAACAGGGTTCAGAGAAGTTGCTGCTTATCTACTTGATTATGGTCATTTTGCTAATGTTCCTCCCACTGCACTTGTGAAGATCACTCACCCAATCTTCAATGTGAATAATGGGGTTAATGCCAAAAAAACTCAAAGCAAGCAGCCTGTGAGCAAGATTGCTTCCTTTCAACAGTTTATCCCCCATGATTTTGATGCCAGTGATCATGGGACGTCGAGTTATCCTGTTGCTTCTGTGCATCGTATTGGGATATTAGATATTAGGATTTTGAACACTGATAGACATGCTGGGAACCTACTTGTGAGGAAGCTTGATAGCGGTGGGGGGTTTGGTCAGGTAGAACTCATTCCAATTGATCATGGTCTTTGCTTGCCAGAGAGCTTGGAGGATCCATATTTCGAGTGGATCCATTGGCCTCAGGCTTCAATTCCATTTTCGGATGATGAACTAGAGTATATCCAAAAACTAGACCCTTTTAAGGATTGTGAAATGCTGCGAGAGGAACTTCCAATGATTCGGGTGGCTTGTCTCCGGGTTTTGGTTCTCTGCACTATTTTTCTCAAGGAAGCTGCGAGCTTTGGTCTTTGCCTAGCTGAGATAGGGGAGATGATAAGTAGAGAGTTTCGTCGCGGCGAAGAGGAGCCAAGTGAGCTTGAGATTGTGTGCATGGAGGCAAGAAGGCTGATGGCTGAGAGGGAGGTTATATCCCCTAGGAGTCACCCAGAAGATGATGGTATTCAGTTTGATATTGACTGTGAAGATGTGGGATTTGACTTCTCTGAGGAAGTATTGACTAGATCTTCTTTCCATTTCGGGGGAGGTGGCTCTAATGGGCGGAATCCACTGTCTATACTTGAGGAAAGCATTGAGGAGGTGGAGGAAGAGGAGGAAGAAGTTGAAGGCATAGTTGAAGATAAGAAACCCATGAAATTTGCAAGCCCTGCAAAGAAACCTAACATTACCAAACTATCTATGTCACTCAAGAAAACTAGTTTAGACGGGAGCATGAAGTTCCAAAAGTTCTCAGCTAGCAGGCCAGAATATGGTTATAACACAAACTCATCAGCTGGACATAGAAGCGCCGATGAGCAGCTCCCTGCCAGTGCTAGCTTCGTGAAATTTTCGGACATGCGTGAGGATGAGTGGGCTTTGTTTCTGGAGAAGTTCCAGGAGTTGCTGTATTCTGCATTTGCTCAACGGAAGTCTGTGACCCTTGGACAGAAGCAGAGACAGAGGCTTGGTACCTCATGCCAGTTTTGAGATTGAGGTTTAACTATATGTTGCCGGTAGACAAGACTGGAATAAGACTGCAGACTTTGAGAAGTATTTTTGAATTAGGTTTGCTTGCTTATTTACGGTTATCCACCGATGTTGATGTAGCTGGGACATGGGAAGCAGTGAGAAAAAATCATTGTAAATATTTTTTCAAAGGCAGCTGAGTGGAAGGCTGGACTAGATGTAGTAATTTTTTTTTTCTTTTAACTTTCACTCTCGGACTTGTTTGATAAATAATTTGTAGAATGCAATCAAAAAAGAATAAAAAGTTTGTAGATATTGAATTATGATGCTTCTTGACTCTTTATTTTTCTGCTTGAGAATTTTATATATTGGATTAGCGAGAATAGTGAAGTCTATACTATACTTGGTAGTTTGAAATTTGTATGGTAGTTTTTTTATTTAATTGTATATGTAGTGTTCATTAAGGGATGGTGCAGCATATAGCTATAGCAGAGTAAATTGGTTGAGTTGGGTGATGATTCACGGAAATCTGACAACCAATCGTCTGAAAGCATATATGCCAGGTTAGTAATATTGATTCTTTAGTTGGTTGTTTGTCTCACTTAGTGTTTAAACTGCTTAGATCTGATATATTATGGGGCAAGTTTGAGTTGTCAAACAAACGGATTGTGCTGCTTTTCATAGATCGATTTTGATGTTCATCCTTTTACATATCTCAAATTGCATTCATACGAAACCCCACTGTGATTCCTTGGTTTTGTATCATTGATCCTTTTTTCCCAATCAATCTGCACAGTCCGTTTCTTTTCGTTTCTGAATGTATGCAAGAAAGAAGAGTTGTTTTCTGATTATCAAGTTCTGATATGTGTAGTCGACTTTCGTATTGCAATTTTAGATGTGTAGTTGTATTCTTATATGTTTCTTATAGATATGCTACTGATGTTGGCTAATTTCTAGACCTCAGTCCTGGTAGCAATTCTTGGCATGACTTGGTTCCTGATCTCTTGGTTCCTTTTTCCTAGACCTTTAAGGTTTGCATAACCCATACAAATCATTAACAGAAATACAACTAAAAAGAACTTTACAGAACATTACTTAGGTACCTGAGATATTTGTTTTTGGTTACGTGATGAATAATTGTGTTTCCAAAACAGCTGGCTACCTATATACTCATTGCTTTCAGTTATTAAAAAAATAATAGCAGCTGCCTCCTGTCCATTTCCAACACTAATTTTACATTTTTATTCCTTATCTTATCACTTGTAAGTGACATAAAAATATCTGAACTTTAGTGATATGCTTTCTTTATTTTAATTATGAGGACATATGACTCCTTTTCTTCAATGTGTTATGTCATGTTTGTTACGATTATTTACAATTTGGTTTATTATATATGGGGTTTAGGGGTTATAATGATTGTTTCTGCATTCATGAGTTAGTTTTATTCTTGTTTGTTTGGTCTCTTGAATCTTATTTCCGAAAACAATTTCTCTTTATATATAAGAAAACAAGATTAAAGTTATATTTTTTATGAATTTCATGAATCTCTCTGGAATCTGTTAAATGTTAATGAAACCATGTAGGAGTGTTGTGCTCCCGGTACGACTTTTTCTCACAAGAACAAGTAGGATGCGAAAAAAGTGTTATTAATATCACAAAGAGTCAGAGACTATTTACTAGTAGATTGATTTAGTCGACTGATGATAGAGAAGTGATTGTGAAATTTGAATAATTAAGCTAAGCATATTAATTATAGAGGTTAGGTGAAAGAGTTCATCAGAAATCTCTTTCAAACAGGTGATAGAACTGCTGATTTGTTGTTGACTAGAAAAATTCAACATTCTGTAATATCAAAGGGTAATTGTATCTGTTTTGGATGGGGATGAACGTGGCGATCTAATCCTTATTTGTACTTTCAGTTTGGTTTAAACCCAAGTTGTTCTTGGTAGGGTTTATCTCATGACTTGATTACTAAGTGAGTACAACACAAATAATATCAAGTGGGGTGGGGGATCATTTGTACACTTGCTTTCCAAAATATACTGCCCTGGGCTATATTTTTATGCTCTGTTTTATACATGACCTTCTTTCCTTATTATTAATCCAGTTATTCTGGACTATTATTTTTTGAAATACTAAAATCGCTGAATTTCAAATAATTACCCATATCTACATTTAAGTTTTAAATCCCGCCCTCGAAAGAAAGGGAAACCTAAAACATGAACCCAACTCTCATGTTCTTACGTGGAATGGCTCTCTGCCAAAGCCAAGGGATGTATCGTACTCTATGTTAAAGTAGTGAAATTTATGATAATATATGTTCAGTAAAGAATTAGCCTACCAACCTACCTACATATTTCTAAAAAACAAAAGCTCAAGTTTTTTTTTTTTTTTTTTTTTTGCTAAACAAAGCTCAAGTTGTGTGTGTAAGTGTATATTTAATATACCAGTATAACGGTACATATTAGGAAGGGGAGTAAAGATTAATATTAAGAAGATAATTCAGTATGTAGTCGAAATACAGATTTTGTTTTTCTATTATGGTGGTGAAATATATATAAGTATAAGTTTTATTGCGCAAGTACTACAATTTTCTAATTAATATTTAGATAAAATATTATAAACCGAAAAAAAAATAGGTGTCTGGTGAATACCAAGAAAAAATAATTTATGAAAGAGGTCTAAATGCTTCAGTGGAGGTGACCAGGATTTTTGCAATCTTGCCTCCTAACCACCCAGGTGGATTCATCTCCATCTTGTGCTAGCATTATGGGGCACCCATTATAATTGTAGCTCTACATCCTACTGCACACTTGGGTCCTCATTAATCATATTATTTGTGAGCAATGAGGAGCAAGTTGTTCTACATAGCGTGTCTTCAAAGGCTAGTGGCATAACTTAGTTGTTCGTTGTTCAATATATTTAAGAAACTATTTGATAGCTAAATGCCTATATTCAAGGAAAAAAAGAAGTCTTAAAACTTCCCCTATATTTTCTAAATATATGTTATTAAGATTCTGAATAAGTAATTTTGGTTGTTTTTTTATCTTTATTCTGTTGCTCATCATAATTTTGCCTGCTCAACTAAGTGCTTGGTTCTTGAAACCCTTAGAATTAGTTGAAACAAAAAGAGGCAAATGTTCATTCATAACACACCTTAATAAGTTTTTTATATCAGTAAAACTAGTGCATTGAGTTGGAGAAGTTTAATCTCAAGATGAAAGTTGGGACAGATAACATGACTCGTAACTGAAACCACTAACTTTGTTTCCTAGAATCAGGGAATCCATGTATTTTATAGAAAGTTAAAGCCCAAACATATTATTCCTTATGCTGTGGATTTGAGGCTCATGGAATTTCCGAATGTCATGTTCTTGAAGTTAGGAAACTACATCAGGCTCTAGTTTCTCTTGTAACCCGAATCTCGAAATGTTCCACTCTGAAGTAGGATTTTGAGCAAGTAAGATATTCTTGGACCTTACCCCAGCTCTTAAAATTAGAGAGGCCATTTCCGTGGAGGTCTATGGACCAAAATATGTAAGGTTGAAGACCACCTGTGGCTGAACTAGGGGAGCAATTATTTTGATAATACTTTCTTGTACTGTTAGGAGTATAGCTATATTAGTTTGATTTCATTGCTGACTATTAACATGATAACATCTGATCAGAGTGCTTAGACATTGATGCAGATTAGTAAGAGAACATGTCATACGGTTATTAAGTTGTAAAATTGCTGTTGATAATTATCATAAATGAATTTAGGTGCTGCACAATTCAAGCTTCTTAACCCCTGTAGCATCACACTTGTAATTAGTTGTAAGTAAAATATTTGATGATCTTCTGCTGCATATTTGATTATCTTGCTACTGAACAATCCAAGCTTCTCGGTCCCCATAGCAGCATTTGATGCAAACAGAATATATATTGCCTAAATATAAATTATTACTAACTTCACCAATACAGTTAGTAATATATACTCCTTGGTATTTATATTGTTAGACATGTCTCCATGGTCTTTCTGCATGACTCACACAATCTGCAAACCTAAAGCAATCAACAAGATGGTCAATGGTCATCCCTGCAGCTTGCATGAACGAGTACACAATCACAGGTCCAACAAATCGAAAGCCTCTCTTCAGTAAGTCCTTGCTAATGGCTTCAGCTTTTGGTGACCTCAGAGGTACGTTTCTTGGATATCTGAATCTGTTAATGACCGGTTTGTAATCCATGTATCCCCAGATATAGCCACTGAAAGATCCATACTCCTTACCAATCTGGATCAGTCAAATATAGGATTTAATGAAATGAAGTAGGTTAACAATGTAAGTTAGTGATCATGCGCTGGAATAGATAAATATTTTTAACTCAGTGTTCATCCTCTATTAATAAATTACATAATCCACATAGTCGATTACAGATGCTTCGCAAACTTTTTTTTTACTAAAAAACTATAGTAAGACTTGCCTGTAGTATGCATTTGGCATTGTCTATGATACATCTTACTCTGCTTTCTGCTAACATAATGGCTTTGTTGGCGGATATTTCCATGATCTCTTTCTCTCCCATTTTGGCAACAGTCACGGGATCAAATCCAGCGAAAGCTTCTCTGTATTATTAGTTCCCCAAGAAACTTTAATCCCAAATGTACAGTTGAAATTTTCATAAAGTCTAGCTGTAATAAAAAGCCTAAACTTTTACCTGAATATTTCTTTTCTCTTCAGAATTTCAGTCCAGTTAAAATCCATTAGCATGCCAGACATTGCAAGAAGTTCGAATAGTTGACTGTCACACAATTTACCAGTTATAATGAACTATCTGTTGTACTTTATAGTTGGCAGAGAAACTAAAAAATAAAGCACTAGATTTTAGTGACGTACTTGTCATCATATACTGGAAGTCCCCAGCGCTCATCATGAAATTGTACATAGACTTTATCTGTTGGAGAAAATAGTTACTGAATTTTCAATACAACATTTATGTTTGTATAGTAGATCAAAATTGCAGTATTGTCTTGAAAGTAAATGTCTAAGAATTTAGGTAAACTAAATTAATGTGTAATAAACAATGTTCTCCTGAAATTTGATGTGTCATTACTGTGGTTGAATTTGAAAAGAAAGGTGAGGATCCTGTTATTATTTCTAGGATATAAAATGTTTATCAAAAAGTCCAAAGCATATGGTAAAACATAAAAGATAACATAATTCAAAGAGCGAGCTATGCTAATATGCATCTCTCTGCAAAATCACAAAACTGATCATGGACTGAAACTTACCACTATTTGCTGTAATCCAGTTACACCTGTTCCAGCCAGCTGTATTGGGACCTGGACTTGGTTTTTGCATGTATCTAGCCACAGTTGAAAACTCTCTTTTTTCACGTGGAGCGATCAGGCGAATCGCAGCAGCAATTTTCTGTTTCAGGGTTGAAGAAGAATATGTGGAATCGCTCGAGTTCTGAGATGATGACAATGACAGAGATGACAAAGATAGAGGTGATGTACTCTCATTGTAAAACCTATCCGGATACACTTTCTTCAGGTGTTTGGATAACAAGTTGTAGTTTGGCTTCTGATCATCTTTTTCTTTGAAAGAGCCATTCTTCTCCCTGACAAGCCTTTTAACATCTTCTTTAGACATTGCTAGGTTCTGGTTAAGAAGAATATACAACAAAAGCCCTAGCTTTAAATTATTCACCTATAAAAGATACAATTATATGCAATTTATAGCGGTTGTAATGTGGATTTGGAAGTGCACAATGTTAGAGCTGGTTGGTACAATGCAAATTTCATTGCTGGGAACTTAGGTCATTGGTTTTAAAGTTGAACTGATTAGTATAGTGAGAGTGACAGTTGTTGATATATTCAAGAGTATTTCAATGAACAACTATGTTCAAAATACATGATTAAGAGGAAAAGTATACATTAAATTGTAAGTATACATTAGATTATAAATATAAAATACCTTATGGTTGGAGAATATAATTGCATGGCATTCAAGGGTTGGGTCTTGTTTATATAAACTAACACATAACCAATAGTTTATAAAAAGATGTAGGAATCTGTAACAGATAAATCATTGAGTGTCTTCTTATTATATACAAATTTCTTGATAATCAAGGCTAGAGGGTCATCTGGAATCTTTCTTATGTAATGACTGCTCGGATAACCTTGTTTGTCTATAAATATGTCAAATTATATCAGTGGTCCTTGGCAAAATTATGTATTGTGCAGACAGAATACACCATGAACATTTCAAGGTTTAGCAAGAATAGACCGCAGAACTTTTTATATATTCTAGGGAATTATATACACTTTCTTGATTTTTTTTAAGTAATACATCTGTAGTTGTACTGTTTGTCTCAAAATGGGACCATTGTCAAAACTTAATCCCCACTCATAAAAATGGTCTTTTCCAGAGATTGAGGCAAACCTGTTGCCTGCACAGATTAAGATATCCCATCCTTTCTTCTTCATCAACCCTGTTTTTCTTGATCGTATTACTATTTTTCAAGTCATGGAGTTTACGCGTAACACCTTCAAAATTTGGCTGGACTTTGGCGACCAAGTATATCTTCGATTTGCAAAATAGCAGTTGAATTTCTAATTTATGGATCAAGGGTGGCCAGAATATTTTCAAACGGCAAGAACTGCCGTCGTTAAAACAACTAACAGTTTTGTAAATGACAATAAAAGGGCTCATCAGTGTAAAATTTGAAAGGATATGGATTCATTGAACCTCTATAGTTCTGTGAGAACTTGAGCTGTGTGGCCTGTTTTGACGTTATATTAACAAGCTGACAGTACAGACTGCAATGTTCAAATGCAGTAATTTACACACAGCTCGTTATAGTTTTACTGTCTTTGAGATTTTCCCCCACAGTAATTTACACATGTTCAAATTAATAGAAAACGGGAGCAGCTTTTTGTAATACGATACATCAAAAATGCTATATATATTTATTCCTTCTCTTTACTCACTGTAATGTCCTTGAAGAAACCACTAGAAAATGTTCGATGCATCAAAAATGAATATGCTAACAAAGTAGAATACTCGAATCATCAAAAATGCCTTATCCTTAATCATCAACTGATTTGCTTAGGGCAGTAGCAGGTAGAACAATTTGTATATACATCTCGTTTAAATATACAAATATTTTATATGCAAGCTTTATCAGGTGAACAATCGACCTGATAATGGGGCCAAGTTAAAATAGATAGACTGCGTGTTCCATTAACAAATCAACTTTCTGCTACTTTTGCTTTCCATTGGATCATGTCCCGCTCTCTCAAATTATATTACATGATGTCCCTTCAGCTACCAGGGAAATCTTTTCGATGTTGTGTGCCTTACTAAATTACTGTGTAAGCTCTGGCTTGCTTATTCTCTATAGCTGTGCAACGAAACAGAAAGAATTGATTTTTATTTCAAAACAAAAAGGATAAAAGTATAATTGTGAGACATTTAGACACTGCAGAAAATTGATTATTCTACAACTCGGTTGACATCTCATTGTTGTATATTAGTTTAAATTAAAATTTTCCACTTCATGCAGATTGGTATAATGTCTGTCATCAGGCTACCTATGTACAATATCTCATAGTACCTTGTGAATTATAGTAGGCTGAGTCATAAAGGGGCAAAATCAATCTTCATGTTCCATTTCATCTTCCGAATCTGTACAGTAAGGAAATGGGATAAATGAAATGGCCCAAATAAATTACAATTACCAAAGGAAATCTAAAATGCGAGGAACTAATATCTTATATCTGCACAATAGGTGCTCAACGGAGATTTTTACTAATGCAAGGAACTAATTACCAACGGAAAAAGGATACATGAAAATGATAGCCCAGTTAAAAAACGATTACCACAGGAAGCCTATGATGCGAGGAACCATTACTTCGACTATGTACAGTAGGTGTTCACTAGATGCTCCACAGATATTTTTACTAATGTAAGGAAACTATTAACAAAGGAACCAGTACAGTAGATGTTTGTTTAACAGAGATATTTACCAAATATGATTTTTAGACTGGTTTTGGGAATTGGGGGGGTGGGGGGGGGGGGGGTGGGGGGGGGGGGGGGTGCATTCTTACCTAAAAGAAGTATGATAACTAGCAAAAACAAGTGAGGGGGGGGGGGGGGAGATGATGTTTCTTCTTAGATCACTGTAAGTCAAAATTTAATCCATAAGTTCAGCTACTCTACCAGCAAGCTTACATATTAAAACCACATGAGCAATCAAATATACAGATCAATACCTAAAGAACAAAGGTAAACTGCAGAAGAAATTGGATATTTGGATGAGTACAAGGTCATGCCACCAGGCTATGGTTGAATCAAATTCACATGCATTAAATGTAAGTAACGACTTTTGAATTTGATACACAGGCATCCTCTTGACAACATACAAAATATCTCAAATCACAATTTTTTACTTACCAGATCGGACATCCTCACTAAGTTGGCCTTTTGCTTGGATTTGTTTAACAAGCATTCTAAACATTAACACCCACCAATATACGTGAAGAACGAGCAAGGAGAAGAGAAGAGTATTGAAAACGTAATAGTAGGCAACTCTGTACTTCTCTTTGTCCAAAACCTTGAGAAGTTCATAACTGCCACAAGAAGGTCAAACAACATTGTTCATTGCGATTTTAATCTTTTGAACATAATAGCTGATAGATAAAAAAAGACTGGGTCAGAAAGACATGACAAATCACAAAGTCATATGATAGTTTCAAATCATATACCTAAATCTAATAAACTATCAACAACCCTAACACTCAAGTAATGAAATACATAGGTAGAGATTCAGACCATGACAAAAGTTGCCAATTAAAATTGCTTCATTTACTGTACTTCTTATAGTATATCTTATCTAACCTCTAAGATTCTGATGTTAACAGAGCAAAGCAATTAATTAGACGATGAGCAAAGCAATAAGAAGGAAATCTCACCTTGTACTCCTTAGGATCCAAAAGGGGTAGTAAATAAGGCGAAGCAAAATCCATGATAAGACAAACAGGATAAATGAAAAGCTGGCAAGTCTCTCTGCTCCTCCATATTTAGACATCTTTCCAACTTCAAGAAATACATCACTAGCATCATGAAGAGCCAGAATAACAGAGCCCACTCGAATGAATCTGAAACAATTAACATAACCCACAAAGCAATCAAATTTAACTCCATTTCATACCAGGATATTAATATCAATTTAATCGTTCACATAATGCTTTTTTGAGCATGTTTTGAGCTAAAATAAAACTAGAACTTAAACATTATGTGTACAAGCAAACCTTAATATGTACGACGAAATGATGAGAATAGCAGTTGCTAAATGATGGCCCATGGATACCCCAAAATCAGCACGCCTCGTTTCCCAGAATATCAAAGCAAATATGGAGTATGTATAGAATCCACCAGCATACATATATAATCCTTTTAGTTTTAACCTGTATTTTAAGAATGACACGACTCACTTGTGGAAATTGAAATGCTTGATAAATATGAATGTGTGTGTGTGTGTGTTAATCAAGTCGAATAGAGTAGCCTATAGTCGCTGATGGGTGTGAACAGTAAATTGAAATTCTTACTTCGTTTTCTGCTCTGGCCAAGCTTGATTTCCAGGGCCTGACCAAAATTTGGTAGTGTCAGTGAACCAAGGCTCATTATAGGTTACAGAAAGAGCCAGAATCTCTGCTGAAAGAAAATAAAGACATTTCCAAGCTGATTCCTTGAACTTTCGTATCTTCTTTTTCCTGTCATTTGTCTCAAGATCTAGCTTCTGATGTTCATTTCCAAATATCAACCATCTCCCCGCTTTCTGCAACATATTTATTTTCACTTCGTTTTTTTAACAGCAACCACTTACATAAACAAGTTTATACCCTGCTTTTGAGATATGCACACTTTCTTTCCAAGTGCCTTTCCAATACGAAAAAAGGAATAATGTTCTACAAGTCCTTAAATATGTATTAAATCCTCTCTAAACCTCAAGTTGCTCTACTCGACCTATGATCAGTAACCTAAACTTGATTTCTCCCTTTATCCAACAAAAAAATTTAATTCAGTGCTTTAGGAGCATAAATTTACTCTCAGGACAAGGCAAAATGTCTTCAGGATTTGATAATGTGCGAACCAGTTAACTGTAACATGTAACAGAAACCTCTCTTATTTCATAGCTCTCAGACCTATTCTTTTTTTCTTTTTTTGCTAAGTAGCTCTCAGACCTATTCTATCCATTAGATGTTAAACTACCACAGTTTCCTTGTCTCTGCATTTAGCCACTTAAATGGTTACAAGATTGATTTCATTACGCAGCAATTATAAAGTCTTTTTAAGACCATACAGACAGTTCACTATGAATTATAGAGTATGCAGGGATACGTGCACTCTGCTTGTCCAACCGATCACAACTTAACATGAACAATCGCCATGATCTACCATTGCACCGCACCACCAATAAACAATCTTTTCTAAATTGAGCTTGTAAGGCATCATTAGACATGTCAATGTCTCATATGCATATTTTTATTCACCCTACTCATAGATTAGTACAACTTACAAGAACAACAAAATTCCAAATTTACCAAAAACCCAAGATGCAACTACCTATATCTACTACAATTCTACAAACATACTAATTCAAACATTAAACAACAACAAAACCTTAACCAAACTAATCCAAGAACCATAAAAAAAAACTAAAAATGAACACAAACACATCAAATGTTGACTTAAGTACATACCTCAAACACAAATCTGTCAAGAAAGAACCTAACTGAAGGAAAAAACACTGCAAACAAAGGCAGAACAGCCAAATCTTGATACTCAGGGTATGATTCTTTTTCCCAATCAACCAAACCAGACAAATCAACAAAACCCATTATAAATATCAATATTATATACTATAAAAATTGTTTAAACTCAAGTGGGCTAGCAAAATATGTGCAGACAAGTTTGAACTAAGCAAGATTAGATCAAGTCAACCACCATATATCTATTTAGGACATAGATCTTTTTTAAGACAAAAGTAACACACATCTATGTTTGTGTTCAGTAAACAGTAGAAATCAAGATTCAGGTCTTTATAAAAAAAGATTAAAGGTTGGTTATAAGAAGACTTCTTCTTGAAGTACAAATAGAGTCCACTAGTGTGTGCCAAATGTACAAGTAATTATGAATTCTTTCGATATAATTTTTACATTTTTCTTGCCTTTTAAAACACTTCTAAATTTTATATAGAGTCAAAATCAATGAAGAAGTGGCAGAAATGATTAATAAATATTTGAAGTAAAAAATATGAAACTTTTTGTTGAAGTGTAGATTAAATCGACCATGTTCTTAATTTATTCAGGGTAAACATATATAAAAAAATAATTATAAGAAGTGCTAATTGGTTTTTCCAAAGATGAACAGTAATTATAATTGAGTTTCTTTTTAAGTTAATGAAATTAGTTTTAAATTTATAGGAAAGAAAATAATTCCTTGTCTTCTTCGTTCTTGAAACATATATTTGTTGATAATACATATATAGACCTAATTATTAAAAAAAACAATTCTAATATAAATCTAATAATTTAAAAATAATTTGTCAATTATAACTCCATATTTACACTAAAATATTAATAATTTTTACATCTAACTAATTTGAACTCATTTATATTGAAAAAATATGTTTTGTACTAAAAATATGAATATTGTTTTAGTAAAATTAAATTACAAAAGCAATGATTTTTATAAAAGTATCACTTAGAATTATATTGAAATTGCTTTAAACATTTAATTTTATAATAACAAATCATATTTTTTTGAAGTCGGACGAGATAAGACAAAAACTTGGGCTTCAAAGTGAAGATGTGTATATATTATTATATTGTAATATTGCGTTGAAACTCAATCTGTACTCTTGTTGTGCTGTCCACTTCGGTTCTTTAATCTGCTGATACCCCATTTGTGTTACAAAATAGAGTTTCTAGAGCATAAGTATTTTATGTTTTTGATGTCCGGATTTTTAACGATTGGAAATTGTTTCTTACTATGAGGACTTAAATTTTCATATATGGGTCTAAGTAATTTTCTTAGTGAAACCCATAGAGAAATGGAATTGAAGTTAAAAGCTTGAAAGACCTTGTAAAAAGAGAATGTGTATTTGTCCTACATTGAAATAAATAAAGGGGTTGTTGGTTTTATAAAGAATCGCACACATGGGTAATGTACAACTACTAAGGTGTATGATGGTGCATGTGTTACTGTGCGCGCGCGTTGCCGCCGCCCGCCCCGCCACGTCTCGGGTCGTGTCGGCTCGGTCGAAGTCCTGATGAAATCCTGAAGGTACTACCAGATCCTGATGCTTGATCAAATACTGATGGACCTCAAGTCTTGACGGTACCAGATCCTGATGATCAAATACTGATGGACGGACATCAGTTCCTGATGTTGAGTCCTGAACAGAATTTGATAATATATTCGTATAATTAAAATAAAAACTGATATGTGTGGATAAAATATAACGTAACTGTTACTATTTATTTAATATGAATTCAGCTGTTACAGCCGTTTAGATTATATTAAATCGACCGTTTCATTCTTATTAAATGGAATGGGAGTTACAATATTAATTGGGTGGCATCAGTTACGTTTTGGCCTCTCCTATAAATAGAGAGCTAAGCTGCTGGGTTTTATATACCACACCCTACATTCTCTTCTCCTCTCTACACTCTCTATATTCCCTTCCTGTCGTAGCTTCGCTTGTGGGTTTTTTCCGGCGACTGAGGTGCTAGTCGAAGTTGAGCTTTCTGATTACTGTGATCATTTAGCTCGGAGCTGTTTTATCCTGGGAGAGGTGTTGCAAGCATCCCAACATAGTGTAAGTGGGGGCAATTATCTCTTCAAGAGCAGTCAGGTTTTTTTTCGAGCAAATCCTGACGACTCAGCTGTTCTCTTATTTGTTTGATATACTGCTTTAGCTATGGCTACTGGTATGTCTTCTGTCCTTCCTTCGTTTTTACAGTTACTGACATGCATGCTTTTGACCTTCGTGTTTTATTTCGTTAATTGTTTGCTTGGCATTGGCTTGTAAAATACGATATATAATTGCCTCTATGTTGCTGTATTAGTGAATATCTCCAACATTCTTGAAGAGATAATTCGTTATATAGTATTTAGCATAATGGTTAACGAGAGTGAAATTCCTGCTAGTGGTAGTTCGGTTGCATCTGCTGGGGTCATAGATTGGACCACTTACAGTTTTCCACAACCCGTTGAATTAACTGGCTTGCCGGAGAAATTCAATGGGGGCGTTGGCTTTTCTCGTTGGCAGAAAAGGATGAAGTTGTGGTTGACTGTAAAGGGTTTGTGGCCTGTTGTGGAATATGAGAAGCCGGTTGTGGATCAAGAGAAGGCTGAATCAGTTAAGGGTTTTGCGAAGTGGGCCGAGAAGGATGGGGTGGCTAGGGTGGCCATTTTGGCTACTCTCACGAACACATTGTTTGATGTGTACTCCTCTGATGCCTACACCACAAAACTCTTATGGGAGAAGCTGGACCAGACACATAATACTGACTCACAAGGTCTGTAAAAGTATTCTGTGGCTAGGTTCCTTGATTTCAAGCTGGTGGACAATAAGTCCATGACTGAACAAGTGCATGAATTCGAGATGATAATGCATGCTTTGAAGGAGTCTGAATGGACCTCCCCGAAAAGTTTAAGGTGATGAGTGTGATTGAAAAGCTCCCAAAGTCTTGGGAAGAGTTCTCTCTCTCCCTGAAAAGACAGAAAGGAAAGATCACCTGGACCAACCTTATGCTGGACATCTCGGTGCAAGAACAACACAAGTCCAAACAGAGACATGTGATGCCAACTGAGCACGGAAGTTCGACGGTGAATGTAGCTACTGTAGGACAGAAAAGGAAGGCTGTCTCTAAGAAGGGTAATAGTTATAAGCCTAAGAATGACAAGGATAAGGCCAAGAAACCAAAGGCAAACAAACCATGTTGGTCTTGTGGGCAGGTTGGGCACTGGAGTAAGGACTGCCCTACAAAGAAGGCAAAGAAAGCCGAGGCGGTAGCTCAAGCGAATGTTGTGCTTGGAACCTCAAGTGGGCTTGTAGCGAACATGGTTGTCGGTGAGGCTTTGGCTTCTGAAACCAACGTGGACCAGTATGTTACCTACAACCCTGTACTATTTTCCACTTATCTGTCAAATGAATGGTTGATTGATATTGGAGCTAATGTGCATATTTGTGTTGACATTAGTTTATTTGTATCTTATCAACAGAGTCATAGCTTGACAGTGACGATGGGGAACGCAAGTGCCGCTCAAGTACATGGAGTAGGAAACGTGGACCTGAAGTTTCCTTCGGGTCGTATTCTATCCCTGACGAGAGTGCATCATGTTCCCGACATGCGTAGAAATATAATAAGTGGCAGCTGTTTAGTATCTAATGGTTTTGAAGTCTCTCTCAAATGTAATAAAGTAGTTCTTATTCATACTGGTACATTTTTTGGCAAGGGTTACTTGTCTAATGGTTTATTTGTAATAAATGTTGAGCCCGTTTTGGGTGCTTTGAATAAAATTACTCCTGTTAACTGTGTTGAATCTTCAACTTTATGGCATGCTAGACTTGGTCACTTAAATTTTGGTGCTCTTAAAATTATGATGAACTTAGAGTTGATTCCAAAACACACTATAGATAAGAATTCTAAATGTCAAGTATGTGTGTATGCTAAACAAATAAGGAAACCTTTTCATAATATTGTTAGGGATTCAGACTTGTTAGATTTAGTACACACTGATATTTGTGAATTTGGTGGTGTATTGACTAAGGACCAGTTTAGATACTTCATTACCTTTATAGATGATAGTAGTAGATACTGTTATGTTTATTTACTGAGACATAAGGATGAAGCACTTAGTAAATTCATTATATATAAAACTGAAGTAGAAAAACAAACTAGTAAGGTACTTAAACGGTTGAGATCTGATAGAGGTGGTGAGTATACGAGTAACACTTTTAATGAATTTTGTGCAAGCAATGGAATAGTTCATGAAGTTACCCCTGAAGGAATTTACGGACGAGCGGAAGCGCGATATAACAATTATTTCCGTAAAAACCATATATCGTACATATAGAAAAGCATATAAAAATGAATAAACCGGAGGAATCGAAACCTTACCTTGAAAATTCGAAGATGGTGTCTAGATGGTTGCTAGCAGTTGCTTCTCAGAGTGTGAAGCACTCTACCGGTATCCACCAAGAATAATCTTCGATGAAGCTTTTTATAAAACAAGCTTTTATAAAAATGGTGTCTTGTTCTTTTGAGAGAGAGAGATGAAGAAGAAGAGAGGTGGCAACTAGGTTTTCACAAAACCACTTTTGCATACTAAACACCTCTCATCTCTTTCTATTTATAGGGCACAAGTAGGTTTTAGTATAATTAATATATCAATATATATTAATATATAAATCCCACACTTTATCTTATAAAATAATAATTAAAACTATTTTAATCATTATTTATTTTTCTGAACTCTTTAGAAAATAACTTGCTCTCTCAAAATACCTTCATCAATAAATTAATCTTTTTATGGTGTGACCCTGTAGGTTCAATATTAAGCCGGTAGTAGAAATAAATAATAATAAACTTTTTATTTATTATTTATATGAATTCTAAAATTCATTAAATATAATTAACTGATTAATTATATTTATTCTACATCGTGAGTGATGCTTCTCAACATATCGCGACTATCCGGATAACATGAATTCACTGCTTAGAATACCAAGAACCTGTCAGTGACTAGTTACCGTACAATCAATTCCTTCTACCCTACAATATCCCGATTAAATACAAGGCATGGAACTCGTGTCAAGCCTATCAAATTTAATCATATGATTTCTTATTCATAATGCAAAGTTCATATTAATGCAAATTAGAAATTCCTTTCTAATTTCATACACTCTGGCCAGAGATTCCAGAACTCGCATACTAAGAATAACATAGGATATTCACTTCCTTACTGGAAGGGGTAGATCCTTTATTGACCGTTAACTATCTTCATACACAAATCCCTATGCCCAGAATAGACCTAATGGATGTCCTTGAGACTAAGGACTAAACCAAAGCACAGTTCATTATATACAAGATTACCCTAACGATCTCAAGTCTAAGGACACTTGTACAACTATCACTCAGTGAACAACTATCGACACGTGAGTAAACTCCATTAGTTGTTCAACTTATCGAGTCATGTTCAGTGAACTTATTCCCTAATAAGCACATACATACTAGCTATAGTGTCGCCACACAAATGCCTATGAGAACAGACATCCTCCTAAAAGGAGCAAGCATAGTATGTACCAATCTTTACGGATTTACTAACTTCCAATTAGTTATCCTATGATCAGGAACTGTTTAGGTCTAGAGTTATCATCTTCTAGATCTCACTATTATAATCTCATTATAATTCTAGAAGCTTTACTTTAAACCATGGAATATCTTATTTAAAACACTTTAAATAGATAAAGCCCGTAATAAAAAACAAACAAGTCTTTTATTAATATTAATGCAATCAAATAAGAGTACAAGAAAGTTCTTCCTAAATCATCATACATGATTGGATTTTAGGACAAACTCTTTCAATCTCCCACTTGCACTAAAGCCAATCATTCTAGTATCTAATACTCATTCACTCATTATGACGATCGAAGTGAATCTTAGATTGCGGCTTAGTGAGTGGGTCTGCTATGTTGTTATGTGTGTCAACTCTCTCAATGTTGACATCTCTACTTTCAATGATCTCCCTATCAAAAGAAAGCGCCACAAAACAGTTTTGCAGCGTCACTTGCATCTATAAACTCTGCTTCCGCTGTTGAGTCAGCCGTTGTAGGCTGTTTGGAACTCTTCCAACTAATCGCTCCACCCTTCAAGGTAAACACGTACCCTAACATGGATTTGCTATCATCACTTTCTGATTGAAAACTAGAGTAGGTATAACCCTTCTATTTTTCAACTCAGATCCACAAAAAACAAGAAAAATATCCTTAGTCCTTCGCAAGTACTTAAGGATGTTCTTCACTTCTTTCCAGTGGTCTTCACCTGGATCCGACTGATATCTGCTTGTCAAATTAATTGAATGAGCAATATCATGCCTAGTACATAACATCGCGTACATGATAGATCCTATTGCTGAAGCATAAGGAATCTTACTCATACGCTCTCTTTCCTCAGGTGTCTTAGGAGACATCTTCTCGGAAAGGGATACTCCATGGCTCATCGGTATGAGACCTATCGTGGAGTTTTCATGCTAAACCTTTTAAGCACTTTCTCTATGTATGTACCTTGGGTAAGACCTATAATTCTTCTCGATCTATCTCTATAGATCTTTATACCGAGAATCTAGGATGTCTTTCCCAAGTCCTTCATAGTGAAGTTCTTCGATAGCCACACTTTGACTGATTGTAGCATCGGTATATCATTTCCTATAAGAAGTATGTCATCCACATACAACACAAGAAATGTTACCGCGCTCCCACTAACCTTCTTGTAAACACATGGTTCATCTATGTTTTTGATAAAATCAAACTCTTTGATTGTCTCATCAAAATGGATGTTCCATCTACGAGAAGCTTGCTTCAATCCATACATGGATCGTAAGCAAAATCCGAATTGATTTGAGTAGGGCTACATGCAAAAAGTTTCATCAAAGTCAATCCTTTGCCTTTGTCTGAATCATTTTGCCATGAGCCTAGCCTTGTAGGTCTCCACCTAGCCATCTACTCCAATCTTTCTCTTGTATACCCATTTGCACCCAATAGGCTTCACATCCTCTGGTGCTTCAACCAAGGTCCATACTTGGTTGGCATACATAGAATCCATTTCGGATTTCATGGCACTCTGCCATTTCTCAGAGTCAACATTATGCCACATAAGGTTGTTTAGTTTGAACAGGAGTTTCCTCTTGAACCGTAGTAGTTTGTGTTTCTTGAACTTCTTTAAGTTCAATCTTGCTCCCACTGTTCCCTTCAAGGATAAACTATTTTTCTAAGAAGGTAGCATGTCTGGAGAGAAACACCCTATGATCGGTGTAAAAGTAATACCCTAAAATCTCTTTAGGATATCCCACAAACCTATATTTTACGGATCGAGATTCCAGATTATCGTGGTCAACTTTCTTGACATAAGCTGGACATCCCCAAATCTTAACGTGTTTAAGACTCGATTTCCTTTCTTTCCATATCTCATATGGAGTTTGAGGAACAGATTTGGAAAGCACCTTATTCAGTAAATATGCTGAGGTTTCCAATTCATAACCCTAAAGTGATACTGGAAGATCTGCATAGCTCATCGTGGATCGAACCATGTCTAACAAAGTTCAATTTCTCCTTTCAGATACTCCACTCAACTATGGAGTGTCCGGATGAGTCCACTGGGAGACTATACTATTTTCTTTGAGATAATCTAGAAACACACCACTCAAGTATTCATCTCCTCGATCTGATCGAAGAGCTCTAATACCATGTTTGGTTTATTTCTCTACTTCATAACTGTATTCTTTGAACTTTTCAAAGGCTTCAGATTTGTATTTCATCAAATACATATATCTAAATCTAGATCAATTATCTATGAAAGTCACGAAGTATTAAAATCCTGCCATGGCTTGCGTAGACATTTGTCCACATACATCTATGTGTACCAATACCAGCAACTCTCTAGCGCTCTCTCCATGTCCACTAAATGGAGATTTGGTCACTTTACCAAATAGACAAGACATGCATGTAGGATATGATTCAAAATCAAAGGGTTCCAGTAACCTTCCCTTATGTAATGTCCGAAGTCTATTTTCACTAATATGACCAAGTCTGTAGTGCCATAAGTAGGTAGGATTTTCATCATCCTTTTTTTTCTTTTATTATTATGTTCAATATAAAGTAAAACATATTCTATGTCACATACATACAGACCGTTATTTAAAGTTCCACTACCATAAAGAACATTATCTCTGAGGATTGGATGTTTAATATTCTGAATAATAAAAGAAAATCCATCCAAGTCTAACATTGGAATAGAAATAATATTCCTCACATTCGAGGGAACAAAATAACAATTATTTAAAATAATAGTCTTGCCCGTAGGCATATGTAAATCAAATGACCCTACAGCTACGGCAGCAACTCTTGCTCCATTACCCATAGAATCATCTCCTCTTCCTAAGAGCCCTACTTCTCCTTAGTTCTTGCAACGAATTGCAAATGTGAGAACCAAGGCGGTATCTAATACCTAAGTAGAAGTTCGATTTAGTGACATGTTTACTTCAATCATGAACATACCTGAACCAGAAGCGGCAGTCTCACTACCCTTCTTCTTATTCAACTCTGCAAGGTAAACCTTGCAGTTCCTCTTCCAGTGCCTCGTCTTGTTACATTGAAAACAAACAGCATATCCCAGCTTCTTAGCCCTTGAGAACTTTTCTCAAGCTTCGAAGCCAGTCAACATAGTTGGGATCAGTCAATATGTGAGCATCTAGTATGCTACGGAGTGATTGTGCAGAAGACCTAGTGTATATATCTATATATATTAAGTCTGCAAATGATATACACATAACAACACTTAGCAAATATTCAATTTCATTATTAAAACACTATATGAATCGGGTCTTTATTCATAAGTGGCTCCCACTAGTTTATCTAATTTATACAACCCCCTAAGTGAATAAATAAGCATTCGTAATGCTAGTGGGAATAGGGATCCTACATTCCATCACACAACCTCGGCTGTAGCACGAAACGCCATGTGATGTTCAATAGGCAGACAACTCTTGTCAATTACATCTTATGTTATTCCCTAATAAAACTTTAGCCTCTTGAATAATTGAGTCACGGCTGTAGCACGACAAACTCAATATTCTAAGTCAAGTCTAACCCAACATTTCGTACAATTGAATCAGTCTCCAACAGCCCACGGCTGTAGCACGTAACGACAATTAGATTCTAATTCATTGTACACATCTCTATGTAATAGACAAGTATTTCTAATTTCGAAATCAAAGCCCTCGGCTGTAGCACGAAACGACAATGATTTAAAAATAAGAACTACTTTCTACCATGTTGGAAGGCTATGACCGACACAAGCCCGTTGTGTCATTGGCCAATTACTACTTGATATTTATAAAAGAGGTTTTTTGTTTAAGGTCACGAAACATTTTCATATAAACCTATAAGTCTAACGTGTTTTAAGTTTAATAGATAATCTAAATCTATAACAAAAACACGAAAAATCTCAATATTATTAGTCAAGTCAAATCCAACATTTTGTACAATTAAATTAGATTCCAATAGCCCACGGCTGTAGCACGTAACGACCACTAAAATCTAATTTTGTACACATCTAATGTAACAGACAAGTATTTTCATATTGATCGGTAACAAAGTCCTCGGCTGTAGCACGAAACGACAATGCACCGAAAACAAGAAATACTTTCTGTCATGTTGGAAGACCATAACCGACACAAAACTTTTTGTGCCCATGGCGGATTACAACTTGACATATATAATACATAGATCTCATCTTCTTTGTTATTAACCAATAATTAAAACTCTTTTAATTATTAATTCTATTTCTAAACTCTTTAGAAAATTAATCTCTCCCTTAATATAATTTCATAAATTAAATAAATAATTAATAATATTAAGATCACATCTTAATTATTTTATAATAAATTAAATCTCATTTAATCAATTAATAAAATTGCTAACTAATTATTATTTCATAAATAAATAATTATCAGCCATTATTAATTAACTAATATTATTTAACAATCATAATCATATTATAAAGAGATTCTTTTCTTCAATTAAATATTTCAAATCAATAATCGATAATCAGATGATTCCCAGATCGGGGGGAGCATTGTCAAGAGGCGTCACTTAATACCCCTTTCTTACAGATCGAAATCCATTTTTGACAGAATCATCCTTTCTCTCAATATTGAAAATTCATATTTAATTACGTGTTTCATAAACACAAGAATCTCATGATTGTATTCATAATATAAATATTAAGGCAAGAAACGATTCCTATTCTAGAGCACGCCTTATATTGATTTAAGTTCACCTAGATCTATCATCGCATGGTAAACTTAGGCATATATCTCATATATAAACATAAATAAATAAGTAAGCATGCAAGCAATATCATGTCACACATTGATATAATGATGTATGGATTTATTATAGCATTTAAAAGCAATTTAAAACAATTAAAATATGCTTTAAAACACTTCCGGTAATATAAATATTTCAAAAATATTATATAAAAAATATTTGACCACTCCATTAGATTCGTCTCGGAAAAACGAATCCAACGATATATTGCACGCCCAAAACGGAGTTACGAAACTCCCAGAAAATCAAATTTAATGTGGGCAGAAGGGCTGTAACGCATTTACGGAATGCGTTACAACTATTTAATTCAATTAAATTCTGCAACGCATGCCGCTCATGCGCGACAACCCTGTCACGCATTTCACAAATGCGTGACAACCCTTCCCCGCGCACTGAACAACTTTCAGTTTTTTTTTTTTTTTTTTTGTTTCCTATCTGACCGTTGCAGTCTTGTCTCTTTATCAGCCGAAACCAAAAAAAAAAAACGCCCGATGCTTTTATAACTGTTGCCACACTAACTCCACATTTAGTAATAATAACTTTTATTATTAATATTATAATTTTAATATTAATAAATTAATTAACAATTAATCAATTAATTAATATAAAATTACAGGAATGTGATTTCTCAAATAAGGCAGTAGCAAAAAATTACCAGGTAGTTATGGGGCCTTGTGCAATTTTAATTTCATATTATTCATATGCATGATTATTTTATGAATTTTAATTAAAACAATTTTAAAAAATTCATAACAAATAATCTACACATCACAAAATTATGAAAAAATATCTAGATGATCCATAACACTTATAGAATCCAGATCCATGGTCAAAACTTCATGCAAATATTATTTTGAATTAATTCATAATTAAATCCAAATAAAATTGCAAAAATCATAATAAATCCATACATGCATAAAAAAATCTGAAATTTTTTATATGAATCTCTATATGCAAGAACCTGGCTCTGATGCCATTGAAGGAATTTACGGACGAGCGGAAGCGCGATATAACAATTATTTCCGTAAAAACCATATATCGTACATATAGAAAAGCATATAAAAATGAATAAACCGGAGGAATCGAAACCTTACCTTGAAAATTCAAAGATGGTGTCTAGATGGTTGCTAGCAGTTGCTTCTCAGAGTGTGAAGCACTCTACCGGTATCCACCAAGAATAATCTTCGATGAAGCTTTTTATAAAACAAGCTTTTATAAAAATGATGTCTTGTTCTTTTGAGAGAGAGAGATGAAGAAGAAGAGAGGTGGCAACTAGGTTTTCACAAAACCACTTTTGCATACTAAACACCTCTCATCTCTTTCTATTTATAGGGCACAAGTAGGTTTTAGTATAATTAATATATCAATATATATTAATATATAAATCCCACACTTTATCTTATAAAATAATAATTAAAACTATTTTAATCATTATTTATTTTTCTGAACTCTTTAGAAAATAACTTGCTCTCTCAAAATACCTTCATCAATAAATTAATCTTTTTATGGTGTGACCCTGTAGGTTCAATATTAAGCCGGTAGTAGAAATAAATAATAATAAACTTTTTATTTATTATTTATATGAATTCTAAAATTCATTAAATATAATTAACTGATTAATTATATTTATTCTACATCGTGAGTGATGCTTCTCAACATATCGCGACTATCCGGATAACATGAATTCACTGCTTAGAATACCAAGAACCTGTCAGTGACTAGTTACCGTACAATCAATTCCTTCTACCCTACAATATCCCGATTAAATACAAGGCATGGAACTCGTGTCAAGCCTATCAAATTTAATCATATGATTTCTTATTCATAATGCAAAGTTCATATTAATGCAAATTAGAAATTCCTTTCTAATTTCATACACTCTGGCCAGAGATTCCAGAACTCGCATACTAAGAATAACATAGGATATTCACTTCCTTACTGGAAGGGGTAGATCCTTTATTGACCGTTAACTATCTCCATACACAAATCCCTATGCCCAGAATAGACCTAATGGATGTCCTTGAGACTAAGGACTAAACCAAAGCACAGTTCATTATATACAAGATTACTCTAACGATCTCAAGTCTAAGGACACTTGTACAACTATCACTCAGTGAACAACTATTGACACGTGAGTAAACTCCATTAGTTGTTCAACTTATCGAGTCATGTTCAGTGAACTTATTCCCTAATAAGCACATACATACTAGCTATAGTGTCGCCACACAAATGCCTATGAGAACAGACATCCTCCTAAAAGGAGCAAGCATAGTATGTACCAATCTTTACGGATTCACTAACTTCCAATTAGTTATCCTATGATCAGGAACTGTTTAGGTCTAGAGTTATCATCTTCTAGATCTCACTATTATAATCTCATTATAATTCTAGAAGCTTTACTTTAAACCATGGAATATCTTATTTAAAACACTTTAAATAGATAAAGCCCGTAATAAAAAACAAACAAGTCTTTTATTAATATTAATGCAATCAAATAAGAGTACAAGAAAGTTCTTCCTAAATCATCATACATGATTGGATTTTAGGACAAACTCTTTCAACCCCACCATACACATCTGAGTCTAATGGGGTTGCTGAGCGAAAGAACAGAACATTTAAAGATATGATTAATAGTATGCTTATTAATTCTGGGTTGCCTAAATACATGTGGGGAGAAACTCTGAATACGGCTTGCCATATTCTGAATAGAGTCCCTCTGAAACACATGGATAAGACACCCTATGAGTTATGGAAGAGTAAGAAGACTAGTCTTAAGTATCTTCGTGTGTGGGGGTGCCTTGCTAAGGTACTTGTCCATGAACACAAGAGAAAGAAACTAGGTCCAAAGACTGTTGACTGTATCTTTCTGGGCTATCTTGAAACCACTACAGCTATGAGATTTTTAGTGTTAAAATCTGACATAGATGGTATAGTGGCAAACATGATAGTTGAGTTTCGTGATGCTACTTTCTTTGAGGATGTTTACCCTATGAAGACTGGTATGCCTCAAGATACTTCTAATGAAGATCCTACTCACACATCAAGTTCTATTTCTGATCATGTGGAAAAGATGACAAATATGGGGGCGGAACCTAGTAGTAGCTCTACTCCTAAGGAGGTAGAGGAACCACGAAGGAGTAAGCGTGCAAAGGTAGTCAAGGATTTTGGAAGTGATTTTATCACTTACAATGTCGAGGACGAACCTTTAACTTTCCGACAAGCTATGGAGTCTTCAGAGTCTAGGCACTGGAAGGGCGTTGTAAAGAGTGAAATTGACTCTATTGTTTCTAACGAAACATGGGAGTTAGTTGATCTCCCTCCTGGGTGTTCTACTATCGGGTGCAGATGGATCTTTAAAAGGAAGTTGAACCCTGACGGCTCAATAGATAAGTACAAAGCTAGACTGGTAGCTAAGGGTTTTAAGCAAAAGGAGGGCATTGATTACTTTGACACATACTTTCCAATAGCTAGAATGACAACAATCCGAATGCTTGTAGCATTGGCTTCCGTACATGGTCTTATCATCCATCAAATGGATGTAAAGACAGCTTTTCTTCATGGTGAACTTGAAGAAGAGATTTCTATGGATCAGCCTGAGGGATTTGTTGCATCTGGTAACGAAAGGAAAGTATGTAAGTTGATCAAATCCATCTATGGCTTGAAACAAGCTCCTAGGGATTGGCATAAAAAGTTTGATGAAACTATAGTGCTGTTCAGTTATGATATTAATGATAGTGACAAGTGTGTCTACACTAAAGTTAAAGGTAGTGAGTGTGTCATCTTGTGCCTATATGTAGATGACATATTACTGTTTAGAACCAATATTGAGATTATTAACGAGACAAAAGCTTTCTTGAAAAGGCATTTTGAAATGAAGGATATGGGTGAGGCTAATGTGATTCTTGGTCTCAAGCTGTCTCAATCAGCTGAGGGAATAACTTTATCACAGTCTCATTATATAGAGAAATCTATACTTGAGAAATATGGTTATTCACAGTGTAGATTCGCTAGTACACCCTATGATCCTAAAGTTGCCCTTGTTAAGAATACTTCAGGAGTACCTGTGTCTCAATTAAGGTATTCTCAGATTATAGGGAGTTTTCAGTATCTTGCTAACTGTACTAGACCAGATATTTCATACTCTGTGTCTAAGTTGGCTAGATATACAAGCTATCCAAACAGAACTCATTGGGATGCTCTTGATAGAGTACTTAGATATCTGAAAGGCACAATGTACCTTAATTTACACTATAGGAGATTTCCTGGTGTGCTTGAGGGGTACAGTGATGCAAGTTGGATAGCTAAGAAGTCTGGTTCCAATGGAGTGACTGGATACGTGTTCACCTTAGCAGGGGGAGCAATATCCTGGAAGTCGACCAAACAGACTATAGTAACTCGGTCTACTTTTGAGGCTGAGTTGTGTGCGCTTGATGCCACGGGGACGGAGGCTGAATGGTTACACGGACTTATGTCCGCGATACCTATAGTAAGCAGACCGCTTCCTGCGTTTGCTATTCATTGTGATAGTAAAACAACTATCGACAAGATTAGCAGTAAAAAGTATAATGCTAAAACAAAGAGGCACATCCAAGTTAGACTAAAGTCTATTAGGGGTTTAGTGTCTGATAGGATTATTGCTGTAGAGTTCATAGGAACTCAGAATAATATAGCTGATCCTTTAACTAAAGGACTGGAACCTGCAGTGGTCTTAAGTCGAGGTTGGGGATGGGGCTGTCAACCCATCATAGTTCATCATCAGTGGGAACCCAATACACATGAGAGGAGATCCCTTGAAGTGTATTCAATGTGGTAATAACAAGTTGTAAGGATGAATTGGTAGTACCTTTGCTACATAGATGATACTGTTTGTATCTGAGTCTATCCCCTGTACACCTAGAAGGTACTGACACTGCTAGTAAGCAAGAGTTATTATAGCTCTGAATGGGGTCAAGTCATTCGACGAGATGATAGCAGTACATCTTTGGAGATGCCCAGCTAAGCGAATGTAAATGCGTGGTCGCAATTAGAGGAAAGGGTTATTCCTTGAAGCATTCGACGAACAGGATCGAGACATGACCATTAATGTCTTAAAGCCGTAGATTGGCACCATAGCCTTTGACTTGTCGTCGTCTATGGAACATGATTACATCAAACGGATTAAGATTCAAGGTGAAACATTCCATCTGAATCCGGTAGTCATCGAAGTAGGGGACTTAGGAGGATTCAAACCCGGAAGGGTACCGACTCTGAAAAACAAGTCATGATGAAAAACCTGAAGCATTTCTGTATGGATTTGTGGGGGATTGTTAGAAAATTGAGTTTTTAGAGCATAAGTAATTTATGTTCTTGATGTTAAATCCGGATTTTTAATGATTGGAAATTGTTCCTTGCTATGAGGACTTAAATTTTCATATATGGGTCTAAGTAATTTTCTTAGTGAAACCCATAGAGAAATGGAGTTGAAGTTAGTAGCTTGAAAGAGCTTGTAAAAAGAGAATGTGTATTTGTCCCACATTGAAATAAATAAAGGGGGTTGTTGGCTTTATATAGAATCACACACATGGGTAGTGTACAACTACTAAGGTGTATGATGGTGCATGGTGTTACTGTGTGCTCCACGCGCACACACGCGCGCGCGCCGCCGCCGCCCGCCCCGCCTCGCCATGCCACGTCACGTCTCTACTCGGGTCGTGTCGGCTCGGTCGAAGGGCGATTTGGGCGAATGTCTCGGCGTCTCGCGTACGCGAAGCGACCTGGGCGAGGGATTTTATTTCTGTGTTTAAATATATTTTAATTAGAATAAATATATATATCGATTGGGATCAGTACTTGGACAGTAACTGGTCAGACATCTAATACTGATGGGCCAAGTCCTGATGAAATCCTGAAGGTACTACCAGATTCTGATGCTTGATCAAATACTGATGGACCTCAAGTCCTGACGGTACCAGATCCTGATGATCAAATACTGATGGACGGACATCAGTTCCTGATGTTGAGTCCTGAACAGAATTTGATAATATATATATTCGTATAATTAAAATAAAAACTGATATGTGTGGATAAAATATAACGTAACTGTTACGATTTATTTAATATGAATTCAGTTGTTACAGCCGTTTAGATTATATTAAATCGACCGTTTCATTCTTATTAAATGGAATGAGAGTTACAATATTAATTGGGTGGCATCAGTTACATTTTGGCCTCTCCTATAAATAAAGAGCTAAGCTGCTGGGTTTTATATACCACACCCTACATTCTCTTCTCCTCTCTACACTCTCTATATTCCCTTCCTGTCGTAGCTTCGCTTGTGGGTTTTTTTCGGCGACTGAGGTGCTAGTCGAAGTTGAGCTTTCTGATTACTGTGATCATTAAGATCGGAGCTGTTTTATCCTGGGAGAGGTGCTGCAAGCATCCCAACACAGTGTAAGTGGGGGCAATTATCTCTTCAAGAGCAGTCAGGTTTTTTTTTTCGAGCAAATCTTGACGACTCAGCTGTTCTCTTATTTGTTTGATATACTGCTTTAGCTATGACTACTGGTATGTCTTCTGTCCTTCCTTCGTTTTTACAGTTACTGACATGCATGCTTTTGACCTTCGTGTTTTGTTTCGTTAATTGTTTGCTTGGCCTTGGCTTGTTAATTACGATATATAATTGCCTCTATGTTATTATATTAGTGAATATCTCCAACAATTTGCCCCCCAAAAATATAAAATTATAAGGAAAAGATAATTAAAACAACATACTTGATACGGAGTAATTTATTTTTGTGATCTATAATAATAACTATTTTTATGATAGTTTGTATGATGTAAAAATTATGTCAAAGTATTATTATAAATTAATTCATTTAAAATTTAGGTTATAGAAATTTGGTTTTACAACAAAATTATTTTCTTGTGTTATTAAGGTATATGATTCTAGTTCTATCACGATGTTAAGGATAAATTATACAATTTTTTTATAATGATATTATCTTTTTATATAATGTTAACGAAAGAAAATTAGAGATAAAAAATTTATGTTGTGTTCAAAGATTATTGATTTTACTAAATTATTTAAAAATTACATATATATTTAATTTATTAGATAGTGCCATCTTTATTATAATGTTATTCTCATTCCCCAATTACAATTTCCAAACTTTCACGTAGTCTCAATTTCCAAATGTAAAATATTTTAATCCTCGATTTCCATCTTGAATGAGAAATAAGGAACCTCGGAGAAAATTGGAAATATAAATCATTTTTTCCAAATAAAAATGTTATATATATTATATAATATATTTTTTTAAAAGATATTTATTTGATAAATCATGATAAGTAGTTTATGTTTTAAATGTAAATAGCTTGTAGTCCGTGCAAAAGTACAGGGCGGGAATTGAACCTTAAACCTCTGCATATTATAACTTTTAGTATTGTTGTATCCAATGATGATCTATTTAAGTCGAAGATTCAACGATTGTGAATGAGGGATAACCAAGACAAAAAATGAGGGGATAATTAAATTACAAATTATACCCCATTTCGCTTATTATAATGAGTTGTGTTAGGTACCCCGAATTGGGTCCCAAAAAAATCCCCAATGATTTGGCATGAATGAGTTGGCAGTATGAATGGTTTTAATTGGTGAGATTGATGTGACCCTGACGGTCCATTAAAGTTATAGCCAATTAGAAAGTGACACATGTAATTTGAAAAAAAAAGAGGATCCAATTCAAGAAACCAAGCATTTTCCTATTATAATATAATATAGATAGTATAGATGGTATAGATATTGTTGTGGAATAAAAACGAGGGTTTGATATTGCGGCTAGGTTTCGCGTGTATTTAATGATAGGGTTGGTGAGCTTCGAGCTTTAATGGCTGTTCTTGCGTTTCGAGACTGAACGGTCCTCACAAGATGCCTACGTATCTCTGTATTGTTAGAGAATCAAGCCAACGTAGTTCTGAGAATGAGGGGTCAGACCCTTTATATAGGCTGAGAAGCCCTAAAATCGTAGTAGGGTTAGGTGACTTGGTGGACAAGTCACCGCCTTGAGGAAGGTTCTAGACTCCTTCCTTGTAGGAGTCAATTTCCATGTTGGAATATGTATCTTGGAGGCTAAGTCAAGCAGGAGTAATATCCTCTTTTGACTCTTATTTGCTGAGCTGTTTTTCTACCCTTAATATTAGTACGAAATTAATATTATAGGTAGGGGTTGGGCCCACCCGGTAGGCCCCACGTTTGGACCATTTCGGGTCTAATTAATGCCACATTAAATGTGTCTTTTATGGCTTACTTTTAACCCATATCATTTGCCCCCCAACTTCTAGGAAAACTGATCAGGTTTTCCTTGAAGTTATAACGGCCTTATTCGAGACTCGGGTCAGGGTTTATTACTCTTGAGCGAGCATTTTCAACAATATCATCTTGATGTAAAGCGTGGAGCGACCGACGCATTTACGACGATGTTGAACGACACTAAACGGTGTTAAACGGCACTTAACAGCGCTATTCAGCCTTAAACAATGTCTAAACAGTGTTAAACAATGTTAAATGGCATAGAAACGACACTAATGGCACTAATCAGCGCTAAACGGTGCTAATAGACACTAAATAGTGCTTAAACGGCACTAATCTGTGCTAAGTTTCCATTTTTCTTAACTTATTAAGTCAGAAAAACAAAAACAAGAAAAAACGAAATTTTGCAAACCCGAATCGATCATCGCTATCGGTCGGCCGGGTAAAACCCGTACCGGTGACCACTTCCGGTCTGCTGAAGGGCTCCCCGGAGGCCGGTCTTCCGGGCTTCCGGTCGGCCGAAAATTTCCCGCACCGGTGACCACTCCCGGTCTGCTGAAGGGCTCCCCGGAGGCCGGTCTTCCGGGCTTCCGGTCGGCCGAAAATTTCCCGCACCGGTGACCACTCCCGGTCGGCCGAAGGGCTCCCCGGAGGCCGGTCGGCCGGGCTTCCGGTCGGCTGGAAATTTTTCCATTTTTTTTTTTTAAAAAATGGAACCGGCTTCGTCACTATCAGTGATTTTGTTTTCGCATACCGATATCGATCATCGATATGGAATCATATTGGCCATTCATGGCTCCAGTTACTTACTTTCGCATACCGATATCGATCATCGATATGGAATCATATTGGCCATTCATGGCTAGAGTTACCTATTTTCGCATAGCGATATCGATCATCGATATGGAATCAATGTTGGCCATTCATGGCTAGAGTTACCTATTTTCGCATATCGATATCGATCATCGATATGGAATCAATGTTGGCCATTCATGGCTAGAGTTACTTATTTTCGCATACCGATATCAATCATCGATATGGAATCAATGTTGGCCATTCATGGCTAGAGTTACTTACTTTCGCATACCGATATCGATCATCGATATGGAATCAATGTTGGCCATTCATGGCTAGATTTGAGGTTTTATATAGTACCTTAATTCTCGATATTGAACCTCGACACCAATATTCGTACTTGATTTTCAAACTTGAATATCGATCTTGATCATCGAAGTGGAAAAAACAAAAATGTGAAAACCCGACTCGACCACCACTATCAGTCGGCCGAGTCAAAAACCCGTACCGACAGTCGACGTCGGTCGGCCATCACACGCACGGGAAGCCAGTCGGCCAGGAGGTCAGTCGGCCATGTTGAAAACCCACACCGACGACTGATGTCAGTCGGCCAGAGCTCCCTTGTAGGCCTCAGTCGGCTGCTTTGCGGTCGGCTAGGGCGTCTTGCACTACCAGTGATTTTGATTTTCGCATACCGACATCAATATATCAATATGGAATCTTAACATCAATATCGACTTTCACTACTTGAAAATCAATAACTTGGTCATTCATGACTTTTATTTAAGGTTTCCCCTAATTTCTTGATTAGCTTCAATCTCCTTTTAAGAGTTTCATGCTTGCCTGATCTTAAATGGAAATCACTTCAAATCTTTCAATCACCATGTTGGAATGTTAATTCAATGGCTCATTCTTGAATTATTATTGAATTTCTTGATCCGAGGTTGGCTTTAGTAGCTTTGTTGGCCTTCAATGGCTTTATACTCTGCCTCGTTATTGGTTGTCGAAAAATATTCAACTTCAATGCACATTCAATCGCGAAGCCATCAGGGCTCTGTAGGATTATACCAGCACCACTTGATTTTGTTTTTGATACCCTATCAAAATAGAGCACCCAATGTTTCTTCTAAACTTTATAAGTTCTCTCCCTCTTGGGGTGTCTCATCTTGCCCTTACTGGGGTGTTGTGCCTTCCTGCCCCCCGACTTCTTGGTTGTCAATGGTATATTCAACTGAGAAGTCAACGAGTACTTGTGCTTTAATTGCAATTCAAGGATTGTACGCGATATCAAATTATCTGAGTTCTATCGCCCACTTAGCTAGGCTTCAGTTGCTGGTCCGTCAGGATTTCAATCTTATGTGCCTGGAAGTACGATCGTAGCTTCCTCGAGGCTGTTACCAATGCCAAAGCAAACTTCTCAATGGGAGAGTAAACTTCTCAGCTCCATGCAACATCTTGCTCATATAGTAGATAGGCTTCTGAACCTTGTTATCCTTTCGAATGAGGATGGCACTCAATGCTTGTTCAGATATTTCAATGTTGGCATTCTGGATTGAGGGTCCAAAGTTTCAGATTGGTTTTCAAGCTTTGACTTGAAGTTTCAACCTTTGGATCTTATCTGGAGGTTCATGACCCCTTCAAGTTTGGCCTTCATAGCTATCCCATGGCCTTCATGGCTAATAACTCGTGTTCCTTAACCTGGGATTCGAGGTTGACGTTTACATGTTCAACGTTGGTGTTCATATGTCGACTATTAAGTATTCACGACCTTTCTTTTGGATTGATGTCAAACTAAAGGTCTTTAGGATCCCTTACTTGACTTCATGTCTTTCACGACTTGTCTCGAGTCTTAGTTCTGATTTCAGGGTTTTCAAACCTATCTTTGCTTCTTGTTTTTTATCCGGGGTCCTTCAAGGACTTAAACTCTTAGTAACTCTCAACCTTTCAGGGTTTTTATTTATGCGTTTGTTTGTTTCCATTCGTGTATTTTTTTATTTTCGGTACTTGGTCATCTTTGACTTACACACATCAGGTGTTAGGTACATAAATAAAATCACATAATCAATGAATGGAAAACAAACTTGCATTAATAACTTGAGATGGGTTCAACCCTTACATAGAATAGTACTGTCCTACTCGGAGCAACATGCTCTGCGATGGTTTCATCGAACCTTATTTCTACTTTTACTAGATAAAATATGAAGCTAAAAACTACTAGGATAATTTGAACCCATCGGGGCTTTGCAAGACTGGGCTTGCACCACTTGATTTTGTTTTTGATGTTCCAATAAAATAGAGCACTCACTACTCCTTCTGGTCACCTCATTCTTATTCTGAAGTTCACTTACTGCTTGGGGTACAATCTCCTGCCCCCCGATTTCTTGGTTGCCAATGATGCATTCAACCACGAAGTCAGTTGACGCCTTAACCTTAATGGCTGTCCGAGGTTTATGTGTGATGTTCTCTGCTGGCCTTTCTTGATGTTCCTTATCACTACAAACGTCCATGTCTTCAATCGGAAGGACCTGCCCCCCGACTCCATCAGGCCTTAACGCGGCTACATAACAGCTCCTAGCCATTTTCTGGTCACCTTTTTGTTCTCCTACACCATTCCTGGTTGGAAACTTGATCTTCATGTGATAGGTTGAGGCCACAGCCTTAAAAGCATGGAGTCCAGTCCTCCCGAGGATGGCATTGTAGGTGGAAGACGCTTTGATAACCAAAAAGTTCAGCATCTGAGTGGCCTCTGTTGGCTTCTGTCCGATGGTGACGGGCAACTGAATAGTTCCCTCAACTTTAGACTCTACTCCGCTGAATCCATATATAGGCATGTTAGATAGGATCAACTGAGAGTCGTTGTATCCCATTTTCACGAATGCATGATAGAACAAAATGTCCACTGAAGCTCCATTGTCTATCAAGACTCGCTTCACCTTTGAATTCCCAATCATGGGTGTTATGACCAGCGGGTCATCGTGAGGGAACTTCACCCCTTCAAGGTCTGAATCATCAAATTTGATTGTTACTTCGGTTTTTGCACGCTTTGGTGTCTCTCCGACAATATGCATCACTTCTCGGGCATAAGCCTTCCGAGAGTTCCTAGTCGTCCCGGCCGCAGTCGGGCCTCCTGAGATCATGTTGATCACTGGCCCTCGGGGCTGTGGGGTGCGATCCCGATCGTCGTCGTTCCTATCATACTCTCTTCTCTGATTACCACGATCTTCACCCTTAGTGAAGTGGCCCAACTTCCCTTTACGGATCAAGAACTCGATCTCATCTTTGAGTTGCTTACAATCATCAGTGTCATGCCCTACATCCTTGTGGAATCTGCAATACTGATTTTTGTTTCTCTTTGTGGGATCACCCCTGAGTGGCTTCGGCCATCGGAAATCCTTATCCTTCTCAATGTCCAATAGGATTCGACTCCTGGGAGTGTTCAACCTTGCATACTCAGTGAACCTTGGTCCTTGGTTCTTCTTAGGGGCAGAGTCGGAGTCCTCACTAGTTCGGGGATACTTGTCCCTAGCACCATATTCCTGGTCATCATACTCCTGGTCATCATACTCCTGGTCTTGCTTTCGCTTCTTGGAGTTCCCGTTGCCTCCATTGCCCAACGTGGCTTCCTTCTTCATGCTATCCTCAGCCTTAATGTACTTATCAGCCCTTCGTTGGAGCTCATCCATGTTCTCAGGTGGGTGCTTTGCCAATGACCTTTTAAAGTAAAGATCAGTGGTGCCGTGCTCCAGGGCTACCATGGCCACCTTGTTCTCTAAATCAGTAATATTTAATGTCTCCTTGGTGAATCTCTTAAGATAATCTCTCAGATTCTCATTCTTCCCTTGTACCACATACATGAGGGATGCAGAACTTTTCTCATGAACTCTCCCGCTGATAAATTGACTAACAAAAGCAGCACTTAACTCCTTAAAGGAGCCAATTGAGTTTGCAGGAAGTCGGCTATACCATCTTTGAGCCATGCCCGACAAGGTTTGTGGGAACGCCCTACACTTCAAGGCTTCACTTGCAGGCTGTAGTAATAGTGCGTTCGAGAACGTCCTAACATGATTTGCGGGATCACCCGTTCCATCGTAAGCCTTAATTGTCGGCATCTTGAACTTCCTTGATATGTGGGCATTCATCACCTCCTCGGTGAATGGGGGCGTGGGATCATCCGGATCCCCAAGTGGCATCAGATCCTTGGGGTTGCTTTTAGGGGTTTCCACCCTTGTAGTCCTTCCAGTTGGGACGGTAGCCCTTCTTTGCCTTCTTGGAGGCCTTTCCAGATCTATGAAAGGAATCGGTCCTGACGTGGGAGGTGGCAAAGTCTGATTTGATCTGGCTTGCTCCCTGGCCATATCTTCCTTTAATCTTAAGATCTCTGCTTCATAAGCCTTAATCCTCTCAGCAGCTGTTGAAGGGAGTCCATCATGAGTAGTTCGAGTTCTCCCCATAGGTTCTTTACTTGCACGTCGCCTCCTTGGAGCTTCATCACGCTCGTAATCATCGTCAGAAGATGATTCATCCGTATAAGGACCAGAAAAATCGCGATAATCTCGATCTCGAATATACAGGGCATGACCACTTGGTCCAACTCCGTAGTTAGGCATCCCGTACATTGGACTGGTACTTACGGGGAGATCCGTAGTGTGGATCTAAACCCCTCGTGTAGGGTTGTTGGGGTCTACACTCAAGGAGGAAATCCCCACCTGGCGGGGGTTAGTCCCTGGAATTGTGTGGACGATCGGA
The DNA here is from genome assembly GCA_037693485.1 of Kitagawia praeruptora. NCBI lineage: Eukaryota > Viridiplantae > Streptophyta > Magnoliopsida > Apiales > Apiaceae > Kitagawia > Kitagawia praeruptora. Next base: position 23,451,893 of record CM075347.1, read on the forward strand.
GGTAGCGTACTCTCAATATGGGTAGTCGTCCCTAGGGGTTGAGAAACTTGATACGGAACAATAGTCCCGGATGTCAGAGGTACTTGCTCAGATGTCGGAAGTACTTGTTCAGTAAGGGGCGGAGCAGAGCTAAGAGGTAGAGCCTCGGTAGTGATTGGCTCGGTGGTGCTCGGTGGTGTTCTTCGTGTATTTACCATGGTTGATGTCTTCTTCCCACAGACGGCACCAAATGTTGTGGAATAAAAACGAGGGTTTGATATTGCGGCTAGGTTTCGCGTGTATTTAATGATAGGGTTGGTGAGCTTCGAGCTTTAATGGCTGTTCTTGCGTTTCGAGACTGAACGGTCCTCACAAGATGCCTACGTATCTCTGTATTGTTAGAGAATCAAGCCAACGTAGTTCTGAGAATGAGGGGTCAGACCCTTTATATAGGCTGAGAAGCCCTAAAATCGTAGTAGGGTTAGGTGACTTGGTGGACAAGTCACCGCCTTGAGGAAGGTTCTAGACTCCTTCCTTGTAGGAGTCAATATCCATGTTGGAATATGTATCTTGGAGGCTAAGTCAAGCAGGAGTAATATCCTCTTTTGACTCTTATTTGCTGAGCTGTTTTTCTACCCTTAATATTAGTACGAAATTAATATTATAGGTAGGGGTTGGGCCCACCCGGTAGGCCCCACGTTTGGACCATTTCGGGTCTAATTAATGCCACATTAAATGTGTCTTTTAGGGCTTACTTTTAACCCATATCAGATATCATATTTTATATACGTATTCCTTTTGACTTGTATTTTTTAAAAAAATAAATATTTTAATTAAATTACAATGTATTATGAAAATTTTAAATTAGTGATATGAATTAAAAAACTAAAATCATAATAATACATACATATTATATGTATCTTTTTTTTTTTTTTGCCAAATTTAGAACGGATTTCATTAATATTTTGAAAAAGATCCAATCGGGACAAACCCCCAACTGTTCATGCAACCTGGTTGAAAAATAAACAAACAAACTAAATAATTAACCGTTTTGTTTCCGGATTGCTTAACTAATTGAATACAAATATTCTTAAAATTAAAAATAAAGATAACAATTTCCCGAGCAATCCAACTTGCATTTCCCTTGAAAACAGTAGCTTCACAATTCTTAAATGATTTATTTTTGTATGTATTTTTATTAAATATGGGTCGTGCCCCCATCACCCAAATTTTTATACCATTCTTCATTTTTCGTTCAAACTTGAAAATTTTTCTAAATTCCTGATTCTAAAAGGACGAAGATCGGATAGTTATCAAGTTGATTTCTAAACTGGAACTAAAAAATCAATTTAATTATTAAATTAAAAACATTTTCAAACATGTCATTAAAGTTTTACGAGTACAATTATTAAATAACTTATTTTTTTGAACAAAAATACTAATATTAATATTTATTTCCTTGAATTTAATATCTAAAATGAATATATTATTATATCATATAAATTGCAAATCTAAAATTAAATAATCAATATTAATATTAGTAATTTTCGTCCAATAAAAAAGTTAATTAATAGAATATATTACTGTACACATAACTAACTTTAATAATTTGTTGGATGAAGGATATATGTACCAATTTTTAAAATCCTCCGACAAGAATATCGACACGCGTTTGGGACGGCCAAAAATATCAATTAATAATCTATTTTGAGGAGAATGGGTAACACATGTTATGCATTTTCTAAAAAAAGTACTCCCTCCGTCCCAGCCAGTTCTTTACATGGCGGCTGGGCACGGAGGTCAAGGATAGTGGGTGTAATATTGTTAAAATAAATGAATTAGTGGGTGTAATAGTGATTTTATTGTTAAAATAAGTGAGGTAGTGGGTGTAATAGTGATTTTATTGTTAAAATAAGTTAAGTAATGAGTGAAATAGTGTAAAGTATTGTTAAAATAAGTGAAGTAGTGGGTGTAATAGTGTTAAAACTTACTATTTTGGGTAATGTAAAGAAATGATGGGACGGCCCAAAAAGGAAATTGTAAAGAAATGGATGGGACAGAGGGAGTAGTTGTATCTATATGGATGGGTAATAGGTTATTACGCATTTTCTATCAGGATAATAGCAATTAACTTTTTTTTGCTAAATATATATTTAAAAACACTATTAAAAAATGTATAATTAAATGGTAAATTCAATTTCCATTCTTTAATGAGTCCGGCGACCTGATTTTTAAAAAATCAAAGATGCCCTGATTTTTTAAAAATTAGGATAAATTAGAATTTTTGGTATAGGATTTAGGGTTGTAAACAACACTAAACAATCCTAAACAACACTAAACCCTAAGTCCGTATAAGTTTATTCGTCATTCCAAATAATTCTACAACTCAAAATGGAAAAGTTGAAACCTAAAGGGAATATAGATAAATTTAAAAAATTTAATTAAAAAATTGAATATTTTAACTAGTCCGGCGGCCTGATTTTTAAAAAATTGGATCAGCCCCGATTTTTTAAAAATAAGAATAAATTAGGGTTTTGAGTCTAGAGTTTAGGATCCCTAAACCCTAACCCTAAGTCTGTATACGGTTTATTCGTTTTTCTGAATATTTTTAAAACCCAAAATGGAAAAGTTGAATCCCAAATGTTAATCGTTTAATCCTTAAGGAAATATAGATAAATTTAAAAACTTTAATTAAAAATTTTGAAAATTTTGAAGCCTAAATAGTGGAACCCGTTGAATCTCAAATGAAACTATTTAACTTAAATATTAAGTTATTATGTATTTGTCACACGGGTAAGTTTTTTTTTTGGTATGTATTTGAAGAATACGTAATACGGTAATAGGTGGTTAGTTTGTTTTTTTAGTTATGTACTAGCATAATAACCCTCATCTTCTAGCAATCGATATAAATTCGTGCATTTTTATGATTTAAAGGATATTTTTTTAGTACAATTGCACATTTTCTGTTCATACATATTATAATATCACTACTTTAATTTATGGATCATTTTATTTATGCAAAAATCATGTGAGCACTAAAAAGAGGATGTTTTATAGCATATAAATATATTGTAGAGACTATATCATAATTTCTTTTAGAGCAATGATAAAAAGGCATACCATCAATATACTCATCACATGCAATGATAAAAAGGCATACCATCAATATGAATAATACTCATCACATAATATTTTTCAAATAAAATCAGTACACTCCTTAATATGTATTTCTTTAAATATCTCGCTAAGATATAATTCACTCTATTTCCTTCTGTTCGAGTAAACTTCTTAATTAACTTATTTTCTTAGATAATATTGTCAACACAGAAAGATCTTCACCAACATTATTCAGATTTTCAATATTCTAAAAGGAGTAACCTTTTAAAACAACATTTATTAAATTAAAAAATCTAACAAATTGAAGGGTTTCAACAATCGACATAGCTTCCAAGATTTTTGGAAAATATCGTCTCTTTAATTTCATTGAAAACTTAGAAATAAACTCAACTCAACGTTTTTTCTTTCTTTCAGAAAGCAGGTTTCGTCACAGTTAGTTTTGTATGAAAAAGGTAGAAGTAATTACCTGATTTGATTCGAAAATAAGTTTAAACTAATACAAATCTTGTCATAAACCTCAAAATATTGCTTTAAAAGATCAATAACTATACCCACATTATTCTTAGATTTTGAAATTTGTTTCACGATTTTGGTAATCTTTCTATCATTAAAATGTAAGAATAGCAGTCATAAATAAAGTATTAAAAAATTTAGAATCATTCTATCATAATAAGATTGTCGTTATAATCAAAAGTAATTAAAAATTTATATGTCTCGCATACAAAATCAAAGAACTTGGCATAGTTTATAAAAGTTCAAAAAAATAGGTGTGTTTCTTTTTAACTTTCCTTAAAACTTTCCATCCACATAATTCAAATTCTAAAGTGAAATTGTTCAATATTTTATCAAAATTAGTCTATTTCTAGTAAAACAAATCCAGTAAACACATGTTAGGGAAGAATTAATTTCTTGATTTCATCATTTTCTCTTCAAATATAAACTTGAGAATCTAGTTTAAGTGTCAGTCACACAAGGATGACATATTTATTCGTATATCATTTATATTTTGAAATTCTCGGTACCACAAGAAACGGAAAATTTATCTATGCAATGATGAAAGCAGTTGAGGTGATTTATAATCAATATGCGAAAAACATTACATATTCTAAACTTTTATCTTTTTAGGCATACAATTTGAAAATACTCGAAGTGTATAATATAATTGATAGATCCTAATATTTTGTGTACTTGAATGCTATGCAAAATCCTATGTTCTAAAATATCGATTTTTATTAAATTGACATTGGATTTTAATCCAATCCTATTTTTATACAATTATCACAACTTTGGAATATTTATTATTCAACCCAAGTTTCTATGAGTGTATTATCTCACATTTTAATCGATCTAAATATAAAGTAATCCTAATATTTGATATATAATTTATGATCCTACTTTTGAAGAAAGTTCTTTTTAACTTGACTATTTGATTTATTTAATTTATTTGTACTATATATTATTTTTCAAAACTTATCTTTTATTTATAAATGTATAATTCGATAAATATCATAGATGTCAATTAAACATGTTATCAATTCATGTTATTTGACATTGATTATTGTCTAATTTTAAAATAATTTTAACTGTGATTTTATTAATATTTTTAAAAAATTAATAAATAAATAGGTAAATTATTTGTAATATCTAATTTATGTCATATAAATTTATATACCATGTTTTATGTATTAAATATCTAACTAATTCAAATCAAGTATAAGAAAGAAAACACTATTATGTAAAGATATAAAATATATATTTCAGTTAACATTATACGTAAGAAACATTTATTTAAGTAAAAGAAAGATAAATGTACATCACATGATATTGTTATCAAAATTAGATATCAAAAATTTATAAAATTCGTTGTATACATAATCATATATGATTTTTTTTGATAATGAAAATAAAAAATTTTGTAAACAATATAAGTTATCATTAACATATTTACTCAAAAGCAAATTAATAGGAAAAAAAGAAAAAGGGAGAGACGAGGTTTATGTAATATGTTTTTTAGTTTCAAACTCAAAAACCTATCTATCTCAATGGTTATAAGGGCGAGTTTATTCGGAGAGGATATGGGTTCAATTCATTAGAAGAACATAATATACTTAATTTTTTTTCTTTGAATAAGAAAACAGTGGCATCTTATGTAATTTTCTAATATCTAAGGACAAAATTGTAATTTCACAAGGGATTTATTGGTTATAACATCCCTATGTTCTCCTATTATATATAGAAATGGATGGATTGGTTATAACATCCCTATGTTCTCCTATTATATATAGAAATGGATGGATTTACAAGATGCATAAGAGCATCTCCATGTAGAGCCCTTAGGTAAAAATTAAGATAAATTACCTTAAATAATAATTATAGAGATTTTGTAAAATTTTGTCCACTCCAATGTGACAAAACTCTTAGGTAAAAATTTAGACAATCACAGTTGGTTGACTATATTTGTTGAACCATTAGCAACCTGTAGTAAAACTCCACATCATCAATTACCATATTTAAATAATATATTCTATTTTTAACAACTTAAAATAATAACAACATACCTTTTTTAAAATATAGCCAACCAATATAGTCAATTCCATCGGAGTAAAACACGTTACAGTTTCAGCAAATTTTACATAATCGATATTTAGCCAATCACTTTTACAAAACACCGTTGGAGATGCTCTAATAGCCCATAAAAATCTTGTCTTTTTTTTTTTTAATACGTATTTGAGAAATGCATGGATAGTTTTGGCACCCCTTTCACCAACTGCTATTTCGGTAAAAATTTAATAAATGCGTGGCAAAAATATCGATCTTTCTAATTTGTTTGAAAATATAGATCTTTCTAATTTGTTTGAAACAGTTTTCAATTGGTGCACTTGACCTATTTAATAATTTATCCAACGAATACGATCTATTTAATAATTTATCCAACGAATACGATCTCTATTTAATAATTTACTCAATGAATATCATAAGCAGAACCCAACGGAGTGGATGAAATTTCCCTCAGTAATCTTTATTGGACATCACCATGGTTCTAAAAATCCCCGATTTAGCCAATTAATCCCCGATTAATCTTCTATAAGGTATCCAACCGATTCGATTTTTGAAATCCGATTAATCCTATGAATTTATTCAAAATGATATGTTTAATTGTAAATTAGACTAATATATTAAATATTATTATAATATCCGATTAATACTCCGATTAATCCTTCCAATTAATCCCCGATTATCCGATTAATCTTAAATCGGTAACTCAACCGATTTATACCGATTACCGATTTTTACAACCATGGACATCACTATTACTTTATTATTTATTTGTGAGAAAACTTGGTATGAGGTTGCTTTGAGGTTTGAGGTTGTGCTTAAGAAGCAAGGCTAAAAGATTTTGTTCCAATAAAACAAGTAATCTGGCATGGGTAATTTTGTAAATGTAATTATTTTATAATAAAATGACAAAAAAACAACCTCGTTCGTAGTAACGGGTTAAAGTCACTGACAGCTTGGAAACTGTATGTGCTTAGCTTATACATATCTCGTTAATTATTCAGTCAGAGAAAGAGGGAGAGAGAGAGAGAGAGAGAGTGAGAGAGAGAGAGAGTGGCGATGAGAAGGTGTTTGAGAAGACTGATTGCCCAAGGAGGAGGAGGAGGATTTGTAAGCAACCAACTGGAATTAAAACCATCACACTATGCAGCTGCTACACATGTAGTATATTCTAATTCTTCTCCAACTAGTAGCTTCAATTCCTTTTCTTCGCACCGTTGGATACATTCTTCAGGTACCCCTTTATTTCTTCGCTTATTTTATTACAATATATTCAATCTTTATGCATTCTTGATTTGTTAATAAACAAAAAATGTACTCCTATCTTTTTACAACAACATGAGTGCCCTAGTCAAATTCAGCTTTCGGGACCTAATGCATACATACACTAAATGTTTACTAATTTATTTTACAGAGAGATTTAAAAATTTTGGGCCCTTTGGGGGCTCTAGGTGAAAAATTTGCTCGTCTATAGTCGGGATCAAATCCAACAAAGTTATCGGTTATTTTTTCTGGTTAGATTTCAAGATTTTCGTGTTAAATTTTTAACTTATGAAAACTTTGACAGGAAACCCGACAAGTATATGCAACAACAGAGTGGAGGAAGTTGGAGGATCTCATACCCGAAAGTGGAGGTATCCAGAGGATGATCATCTTATAGGCATCAAAGTAGGAGAGAAGGTTAATTTATCTCAACTTCTGTTTACGGAAACCAGGGATTACCTCATCAAATGCAATGACGGACGACAAGTATGTTTGTCCCTTCAATGATTAATATTGCCTCGTATGCTTAATTCGTTGAATTTATATTGTCTTGCTGAAGTTAGTACGATAACTGTCACGTAACCAGTATGTAACATAAGAGTCAATTTAGTCAAAATTAATTTCCCTGTGATCCTAGAATGATTAGCTAGAAAGTATTTATGTTCCGTCCAAGTCATAATCTTTAACAATCCAGTTTTTATACCTCAGTTACTCGTGGTGCAAGTCATTCCGAACTAGGATTACAGCTTATGAATGGGAAAACTAATGTTATGTTTGGTTGTGGAGAAATGAATGGAATGAAAGAAACTACAAGGAAATAATGGTGGCAGGAGGGGGTTTTTTTAAAAAAAAATTAATTGATTGCAATTTTTTTTATTTACTTACAAAACAATATAGTTCAAACTTGATCCCATTTCCTCCAATTTCATTCATCCCAACCAAAAACAAAACATAAGTTATCGGTCATTATTAGTGGCACTCTGCTTAGGGATTATGAGATAAAAATGGGAGAAAGTTAGTGTGAGATTCTAAGTGTTAGTTCTAACTTTGAAGGGATGAGAGAGGAGGAAAGGGGAGGGGGCAGACGGGTTTGGGGGGGGGGGGGTAGTTCTAGTTTTATATTATCAGTGCTTGATGTAATAATGCATTAATCGACTATTTTTAAAGTAAAGTACTACTATTCAACACATTTTATACGTGACTTACACAGGACTCCAAAATGGCTTTTAGCTCTACTGGTGTCCTTGGTACATGTTTAAAAGTGACAGGGTCAACTATCCCTGCCGACAATTAATAATGTTGCAGTGAATTATCCGTTTTGGGTGTAGTTCTCCCTGAGTGGGATTATGTAAATTTGTGGTATGTCTGACCCGGAGCTTTGGTTTCACCTTCATGAGGCTCTAGTTAGAATACCTCTTGTGCTTCTTCACTTCTTATAAAGTCTTGTGGTTCTATGTGAGAGTGGTACCTTTGTTCATGGTTCACTGCTCCCTTGAGAATATAAAACTAATAACCCAAATGTCTATGATCTTCTATTGAACTGTTCTAATTTATTACAGTTGAACCTCCTTCTAAAGTTGTATGTCCTAGTGACGGGTGTCTGAGTCTCCCTCCTACAAAAAGATTAAAACTGCAAGCTTGTACATACTTAATATAACTTGGGAGAAACTATTCCTACTATTCTACACAAGCTGCCTCTACGATAAGTTTGTTAGTGGTATACATAGCCAAAGACGTGCATAACTCGATGTTTCCTTATCTGGTGCTTCTTTGTGGAGTGCTCTTATTCTATTTTGAGGGTATCCGGGCTTCTAAGTTTGACGATTATGTACATATTTTAAGACACATGTGTCAACTACTCTGTTACAAAAACCAATTCTCATCAATTGTTGGATGATTGGATGATGTCTTCCCTCTCGCTATATATATATATATATATATATATATATATATATATATATATATATATATATATATATATATATATATATATATATTTCAGGTGAAGGCTGAAGAGCTGGCAGGCAAGGTGGTGGTTATATATTTTGATTCAGGTTTGGACATGGATATGGACTTTTTGACATATTTGATGGACATATACAGAAAATTACAGCATAACAGTGGTTTTGAAGTCGTGTTTGTGAATGTTGATGATGCTGTTGATAGCTTCAGCAGCGAAATGTCACTCGCTCCTAGTCAAGGTGAACCAGAGCAGCATTTTGAAGAAGTATTTTCTCGCATGCCATGGACGGCCATCCCATTATCAGATATAACAACCAGAAAACGTTTGAAAAGGAGATTTGGTGTCCCGGAAAGATTATATATAGGAACACCGGTCGTTGTTGGTCCAACTGGATTGGTGTTGCAATCCCATGCTTATTTAATTTTTCGTAATTATGGAGCTCAGGGTTACCCATTCACTGATGAAAGGTTAGGTATCCTAGAGTCTGAAGATGATGCTGCTATTAGACAGCCCTCCTTGAAAGCCCTCCTGGCATCCCCTGAACGTGATTACCTCATCTCAAACAAAGGGGAAAAGGTATGGATATACATTTAATGGCTTTATGTAGTAATTTATAACGGCAATAATTTAACAGATTTATGATTTTATAAAAATATTTTCCTAATAATATGAGATGTACTTTTTAGAAATCTATTAAATTTTAATGATCATATCAATAATACAATTCTGCTTTGACATGCCAGGTACCTATTCAAGCTCTTGAAGATATGGTGGTAGCCCTTTATTTTTATAATGAAGAGCATCCTTACCATGTGGAATTCACACTAGAACTTAAGGGGATTTATGAAGAGTTGGCGAAGAATAATAAAAAATTTGAGGTCGTGCTTATATATATTAGTGACACACCAAGCATTGAAGATGAAGACTTGTTCTGGAAATTATTCAAAACTATGCCTTGGTTAGCGCTCCCAATTGGAGACTCAAATTATAGGAAGTTGGAACGGATTTTTTTCTTTCCCTGGGATCGTGATCTTCATATGAATGATATGAAGCTTGTAGTTTTTGGTCCTCATATGGAATTTATTGAACCGTTTGGCGCTGAAATCGTGAAGGAATTTAAAATTCCAGCATACCCCTTCTCTCGCAAGAAAGTTGCCATGTTAGCAGCCGAAGAAGCAAAGGATTTGAAGCTGGAGATGCTATGGGATCCGAGCAGTGTTTTTGGTGGAAATCATGGGTCCCGGGTGAGTTCTTTTGATGTCCGGATTCTTGTTGGAATCTATATTTAGTTCTCTGTTTCTAGATAAGGAAAAAAATATCATTCTTGACCCTGCAATAGAAGGTTATTTAAAGTTGCAAATTACACATCAATATATCGTAACACTTTACAGTCCAGCACTTTCAGTATCAAGTATTACATGTGTTGCATTGGTTCCAGCTTAACCGACTTTTAAGTGGTGTGCCACTCTTTACAGGTGTCATTCTCCCAACTTGTTGGAAAGAGAGTCATAATTTTTTTTGACAAGGGCAAGCTTCGGAAACAGGAAGCTGAGTTCCTAAAGACCTTGAAAGATAAATATAAACAGATGAAGGGCACGGATGATGAGTTTGAAGTGATCCACATCACGGCGTTGTCTACTAAAACTGGGCATGTTGCAGATCTGCCTTGGTTGGTGCAGCCACGTGGTCGAGATGACAACATATTCACATTGTTTGGTTTCTACGTTTCGTTGATTGCTTTCGATCGAAACGGATTACTTGCGAGGAAAGCAGTCTGTCCTACTTTTGAGGATACAAATTTTCCTTTTTATGCTGGTGGTTTAGAAAAGGAAGCTTTGTCTCAGGCTGTTAATTTGTTTGGGTGGGACCGGTATCGATACGGGTTCCCCGGGATGATCTTCTCGTACATGTAAAAAGCATGACAAAAGTGTTTAGTTATTATGAACCCACAGTGCTCGTAAACATCTGAAATACGAGGATACAAGTATAAGATGGATGGCATAGTAGTTGCCTTTCTCTCTAGGAAAAATGATTTAGGTGATGTATTACAGATTTGGTTAATCGAGGTTCAAGTTTTTGTTTAGTTTTAGGATAACTTAAAAATTATAGTTACTTTATGATTTATATATTTGATTCTTAAGAATTGCTGGTTCTATTTATAACATTTTCATGGTATTTGCTTAGCTTGTATTTGCTTGCTTCTGTTAAAAACTTTTGGTCCCCATGCATGTTTGCAAGTAGAAACATTGTCCAGGCAACTAACTGATTTGGGTAACGCTGTCGATATAAAGAAAGCTATTAGTATGTGTTTATATTAAAATAAGCAGGAATTTGGATTCACTCACATTCATGCTTACACTACTAAAAAGTTTAATCGATCTTTCAACTTGTTATCAACGAAAGGATCAGAGGGTGGTGAATGGTGCATAATACATGTATATTTGTATAATCATGGCAGTCAAATGATCATTCGACATCAATTTTGACCGATACTGGAAAAAGGATTTTTCCATTTCTTTTCTAAAACTTAAAATGTACTCCCTCCGTCCGGTGGAATTATTATCATTTGTTTTTTGCACGGAAACCAAGATAGTGGGTGTAATATTGTTAAAATAAATGAAGTAGTGGGTGTAATAGTGATTTTATTGTTAAAATAAGTGAAGTAGTGGGTGTAATAGTGTAAAGCGTTGAAAAAGTGGAATGAAGTATTGGATGTAATAATGTATTTTATTGTTAAAATTTACTATTTTTAGTAATGTAAAGAAATGGAAGGGACGACCAAAATAGAAAGTGTAAAGAAATGAAAAGGACGGAGGGAGTAGTAAGTACTATTAACAGCTGAGTGAATGTACCAAAATACATGGAACTACGACGTATGTACCAACAACATGGCAGCACTGAAAACGTTCATGAATCTTGACCGATATTACAGAACATACCAACAACATATTATCAACAGTATTAGACGATTACTATATCTCTATTTTCTGAAAGGGTAGAATATGCTGAGCTGCGAAGCCAAGAGAGTAATTGTGCAAACTCAAATCGTACAAGTCTTGATCATCTCTGCAATGAAAAGTTCATACCAGTCAATCATGGAGTCCAGTAAACAAGATATGAATCCAATAGTACTGGGACATTAAATCAGCGACGCGATGCGTAGAATTCACATTACAAGCACATAGATCATACAAAGCATTGAGATCTAAACCTATTAATACGTTAGACCCCTCGTCAACTTGACTGCTGCAAAATTTGCCTCAGTAATTCTGTAGATTAGATATATATATAGCTTACTGCATAAGCTTTAGGTTAAATTTTAGTTGATACTAATAGTTTTAGGATTCCTACACATATTAGTCAAGTGAACAGTCAAACCAAGAGACATAATACAGTCAAACCAGTGGACAGCTCAAATTTTACAGGGAAGGATAAATGCAGCAAGTATACTTCAACAACAAAAGAAAGATCCTATTGCATAAGAGGGGCTTTATTTCCCTCCACATATCTCAACATTGAAACAAAAGTAAATCAAAACTATCCATCAGACTAACTTAGGAACTTTTGCAGCTTGCACAAGTTGCTGCTGATTTCTAATAAACGAAATGTATTGGAACCACCTAGTAACGGACTACGAGTTAATAGGCGACAACGGTTCATTCAGAATTCTGTTTATAACCATCACAACCAAATTCAGAAAGGAAAAGTTGCAGAAGCTTCAGAAAATTTTATATCTAAGAGACACAGAAATAAGTTCAGAGCACAGCTAACAAAGCAAAGAAAAAGGAGCACAGACAAAGCAAAGAAAAAGCTAAAAAAACCATACCTTATGTAATTTTGAGAGGTGGGGGAACCCGGACCACAATGTGTTTTTCCTTGTAAAGCACTGGAGGATGGTCAGTTAAAACCAGAGGTTTTTCAAACTTGTTGCGGTCCTCAAGATATGCGATTACTAAACCACTGAGGTGTTTATTCTCATGCACAATCCGCACCTGAGCTGAGATATGCTCACTCAATACTTTTTGGACATCCTCGATTGGATAAACCTTTCCCATGTCGAAGTTTTGTTCGATGACAGGAACCAAATCTTTTAAACCTCCTGCCATGAACGGGCGCGCACACTCCACAGAATCCAGGAAATACCTGTTAAACTATGAAGCATGGGTGCGGGTGCGGGGGTGCGCGATACGGGGATTCGGCAATTCACCAAAATCAAAAAAATGGGGATACGAGGGGATACGGGAAAAAAAATTTAAAATATAAAAATAATATATATATATTAAATAAAAGGAAGAGTAGCACTCAATTAAACCAAATAGTCAAAAATGCAGAAAAAATATGAACACTAAACAATGTAGAAAAGCTACTAGATAAAACATTGAATTTTCACATTTCATGTAAATTGTAATAAAAATGCTTAATCACTTAACTAACATATATAAGTGATAATAAATGAATCTATAACAATATGATTATAATTAAAAAGCAAAAAAAAGGAGTTAAAATGACCAATTATGCCCCTGCCGCACCCCCCTGCCGCACCCCCAAGTATCCCTTGACAGAAAAGCGGGGATACGCCACGTGGCGCACTCCGTACGCACCCCCGCGCACCCCCGCACCCCCGAAGTGTGGGATACGCGATTCTTCACCTAAGTGAAGAATCCCTGCTACATAGCTGTTAAACATATCAGGCAGTAACAAATAGATAGGCAACACCATTTCAGAATGTTTTAGTTGTATCAATTATGCAGTTGTAGAATTGTAGATTTACATAAGTTGCCTTGTTTTTATCTCAAGATCTGTTTCATTGTTTTTATCTTTTGTTTTATTCAGTGTTAATCTGTATATATGTAAATGTTATTACCAATCTGGACATGTACTCTATAATCAATGAATAAAATACAACTCTAGGACATCTCTGTCCCTTTATTAATACCTTGGTTTATAGCAACCATGGGCAGTTAGTGCATGCTTTACAAATTCCTTACTCCAGAAGTCCTTGGATCTTCCCTTTTCACTTCGCCAAAAGGCTCGCAACTGAGCTCTTTGATCAGCGTCAAGTGTGTTCCAGTCCTTCAAGAAACAGAATTTCAGATACATACAAACATAAAGAATAAAAAAAAGATCCGTAGGAGACATCATACCCTTCTAGCATAGAAACGGTCATCGCGATGGGCCCTTTGTCGTTAAGAAGGCTTACTAGGCCTTGGTCATCCCAATAACCCATCCACATCCCGTGTATCAATGCTATGATTGGATTCTGTCGGATGAACAAACTTAGCTGACCAACTATGGCTGCAAAACAAAATGAAAAGGCATTAATAACAGTTATCTCTTGCAGATTGAAAAAGTTTTAGCACTGATAGAATTACGATAGTTCGGTTCTGTCTTCTGGATGTCAGCAGTTCGATACTCCTGACTAGTTGGAGGGACAGATGTTATAGTCCTAGGTAGTGCCACCACAGGGACCAAGGATCGAAGTGATCGAAGGATTGGAGAAAAAGTACTGCGACATGTTCGAACAAGTGCATGAGCCATCTGCGACATATATAGTAGATGTAAGTGAAATTAATGATACAAACTGTAAATACATGCTAGAAAGTCAATTATTTACATACAAAACAATCTGAAATATTAGATGTACATTTCCTCATCAATGAAATTCAACACAATTCTACCTATGTTGATGAGCTTTTCGTCGTTATTAAGCATTCAAGCACACAACGCGTGCACACACACACAATTCATTTTACAGACACAGCACCATTTTGGACAGTAATTGGTGGAAGTTCCACCCATCTAATCCTGCGATGGCTGTTGATTTTAGACAACAGTTGGCCTGAGAGAGTAGTCATTTCTACGATACTATCTCTTGTGAATATAAATAAGGTGAGCACTACAAAATTTGTCAGACTATCAGGAGTACGAGAATAGTATTGAAAATTACTGAACACAAGATTCAGCGTAGATACAGTCGATTCAGTAATACATATTCGCACACAAGCTTCTTCAAAATTCACTCTCTAAAAATTTTGTTGCCTAACTAACCATCTCTATAAATTGTGTAGCCTAACCTACTGATTTTAGTGTCTTCTATAGTACGAATAACTACAGAACACTAACATATACACAATATACTGCAATTCAACAGCACAAAAGCTCATCAAAGCAGACTGAACACAAATAACAGCGTAATACATCTGCATACACTCAATGAACTCATCTTGATTTATTATCTCTACAAACTACACAGCAACAAAGACGTAATTTACTGATTTCCGTGTCTTGATCTATAGTACGAATAACTACAGGACATTAACTTATAAAAACAATATGAACATTTGCAGAGTCCCACAGATACACGGAAATTCAACCTAAATCTGTCATGTTTCACTGATTTTCAGCGCACACACAAGAACAAACTCGCAAATCAAACACAAATCGCAGCTTGCACTGAAATTCAACCTAAATCTGTCATGTTTCACCGATTTTCAGCGCACACACAAGAACAAACTCGCAAATCAAACAAAAATCGCAGCGTTAATATAATCGATGTGCACACTCAATGAAATCTATTTGATTCATTATCTCTACAAATTGTACAGTAACAAAGCCGTAATATGCTGATTTCGGTGTCTTATATAGTCCGAATTACTTCAAGACATCAGCAAAATCTATACATAATAAAATTCAGCCTAAATAGATGATGTTTCTCCGATTTTTAGCGCGCGCACGAACACACACCACGAAACACGCACAATTTGAACACAAATCACAACGAAAATTCAATCGATTCAGTAATGCACATAAGCACGCATTCAATAAACTCTAAAGACCTAATATACTGATCGTAACGTCTTCGATACTACAAATGACTAAAAGACATCAACATATATACAATATCTACATATCTATATATGCAGAGCACAAAAACACAATGAGTTCAACCTAAAACGATCAAGTTTCTTCGATTTCAATCTTAAACAAAGAACAAACGCACATATGCATACACGCACATATACTTGCACACATACATTGTTTATCAACGCATAATCAACACAATTACAGCGTGAATTAGACACAAGCAAACAATTAAATCGATCGAAATGATCAAATAGTTGCGATGAAATAAAAATTCGATGTCGAGAAATTATCGAAAACGTACCTGAAAAGCTGAGTATTTTGACGCCAGAAGTGAATGAAATGGCTTGGCTGGTGGTTTTATAGAGGCAGCTCATGACGGTGACGATGCCGTTAGGAGGGAAAAAAGTGGTTTGAATATGGGAGAATGTTTTAGCAGACCGCCGTTACTCTGCACACTAAGAGTTTGTTAAATTTCCGTTGGCTCGTTAAGTTTATTTACTATGCTATTGCTAGTAAATTATTCAGGTAAATAAATTAGTTAAAATTTATTTACAGTAAATTATTTACTTATCTAGTTGATTATTTAGGTAATTAGATATTTAGAGTTAACAACACACAATTAGTTTTAAAAAAAATAAAAAACAACGCACAATTATTGAAACTATTAGCACATTCATAATTAAACAAATGCCGGAAAAAGGTTAATATATTGTGTTCATGGTATTGTAATGTATTTCGAAACGTTTTGATGTAAAATAGAATTGTTGAATTCATTTTTCCGTTTACTTATTCTTTTTGTTAATGAAACATTTTAAAAACTTGATTTAATTCTTTGAGAGTAGAGGGTAAAACAATTTTTTTTTAGAAAAGCTAGTTAGAGTTTCCAAAACAATTTCCAAAGTCGTTAGTGAATGTTGAGTTGTTATAATTGGTTATCATTTTATAAATGAAATGGATTCATGGTGCATTAATATGAACCTCACGAATAAAAGTAAATGGTAAAATGTGTTCAATATGTTGTAAGGTGGGTGCTTACTATTTACTTAATTATTTTTGTGTACATTTTATTGCAAAATGTGTACCACTCCCTCCGAAAATAAACGGTGTCAACTTAAATTTCTTTTTATTTTTGCATAAGTTTTTAAAATTTGGTAACTATATATTTTTATTAGATCTTGCAAAGCTCGTACTGTAAAGCAGAAATTAAATAATATGTATTTCAAATTTTGTCAAAGACAAACTGAACTTTGTCTGTAGTTAAAACAAATCTGAAAGTGCAAAAACAGAAAGGAAAAAAAAAATCACCAAGCCTGCAACATCAAAGGTAGAAAATTGTTTCAAAGTAGTTTTCTATCCATGCAGTGACACACAGCTTATGGTCATAGAATGGATATGAATTTGGAGCCTGTAAAATGTAAAGCTTACATATTAAAAGGAAGTACAGGTACAGAATTCCATGTCACTAATAATTGCCAGCGAACAAGCTCATCCAATTGATCAACACAAAAGCAGAAAAGAAAAATAAACACACAGCAGATCTTACTGATCTTCACATGAACAAGATAACTTCAGAGTCTGGACAATGTCAACAAGCCTACATATAACAATGCTGAAAAGCTACTATCACATAGCGATACAGGGTCAAATAAAACTGTCTCACTCATCCATGAAACATTATTAAGTAGAGCACAACTGGTGGAAGCATTTTGATATTAGTTCTTTAAGTGCTTGGCAATCTTGAACCATTCGGTGTGGAAGTCCCCTGGCATATCAGTTCTCTGGTAGGTATGAGCACCAAAGTAATCTCTTTGAGCTTGAACCAAGTTAGCAGGCAGCCTTTCCCTCCTGTATGTGTCAAAGTAAGCAAGACTAGAAGACATACCAGGAGTGCTAACACCAGAGTTGATAGCAACACAAACGACTCTTCGCCAAGCTGCTTGTCGCTCTATCATCTCCTTTGCAAACTCTGGATCCACAAGAAGGCTTGCAAGGTCTGCATTTCTATCGTAAGCTTGCTTAATTCGGTCCAAAAATATGGCACGGATGATGCAACCACCCTTCCATATCCTAGCAAGCTCCCCGAGGGTTAATCCCCATCCCATCTCAATACTCTTGGCACGGATCAAATTCATACCCTGAGCATAACTACATATTTTAGATGCATAAAGTGCTTGTCTGACATCATCAATCAGCTTCTTCTTATCCACAGTTTGGTCAGTAAGGATGTCACCTACTCCACCTGCTTTGAAGACTTCTGCAGCTGCAACCCTTTCATCCTTCAACCCACTGAGGAATCTCGAATCCAGAGAGGAGGCGATAGTTGGAGCAGCAATAGACAGGTCAGCAGCTTGCTGAACCGTCCATTTACCTGTACCCTTCATGCCTGTTTTATCAAGAACTTTGTCCACCAAATATCCATCTGCCTTGTCATCCTTAATTCCGAAAATATCAGCTGTAATCTCTATCAAGAAGCTCTGAAGTTCACCCTTGTTCCACTCTGTGAAAACCTGGTGCAGTTCCTCATTAGAGAGCTTTCCAACCGATTTTAATACATCATAAGCTTCTGAGATCAACTGCATATCACCATACTCGATCCCATTGTGAACCATCTTCACAAAATTGCCGGATCCTCCTTCGCCGATGTATGTCACACAAGGGCCACTGTCAGGAACTTGAGCAGCCACCTTTAAAAGAATATCTTCTATATTTTTGTAAGCCTCGAAGGATCCTCCGGGCATCATAGATGGCCCATTCCGAGCACCCTCTTCACCACCTGAAACTCCCATTCCAAGATACAGTAGACCTTTTTCAGCCATAGCTTTCTCTCTCCTCTCGGTATTCTCATACCACTCGTTACCACCATCAATAATACAATCTCCTTTCTCCAAGTACACAGACAGAGTTTTGATGGTCTGGTCAACTGGTGCACCAGCCTTAACAAGCATAATTACAACACGGGGTTTCTGGATCGAATTCACAAATGCCTCAGGATCATGGAAGCCATATAAAGGAAGATTTCCCTCCTTTTTGGCACGCTCGACAGTCTCATCCACTTTTGAAGTGGTTCGATTGTAAACAGAAATAGGAAACCCTTTCTCAGCGATGTTGAGGGCAAGATTTTGACCCATGACAGCAAGGCCAGCGAGACCGATTCTTGTTGGTGGAGGAGTCATTTTGCCTAAATATAAACCTCATCAGTTAACTACATTTGCACTTTCACAAATCAAATAACAGTAGAGATGAAATGTCCTACATATCTTATGCAAAAAATAGAGCTACACATTAACATTAAAATTTACACAGTTCAAACAAGTCAGAAAAAGGCATATAGTTGAAATTCAACAGAAACAACATAAACCCAATATTTTCGTTAAGTTTTTTTTTATATATAGGAACTGAAGATGCAATTCAAATTACATGATTAGGCCATTATAATATAGTGATCTACTGTCTACAAAGATCAAGAAAAGGAATTGGGATTATTACTACCCACCCCACCCACCTAACAATGCTTCACATTTGGAGATCTTCCAATTTAATTTTACCACAAATTAAATTATAAGTTTACTCACATGGGTAAATCTGTAATAATGAACAATGACAAATACTTGAAAGAATTGTGAAAAAGCAAAAAACTTTTTAATTAAATTTTTAAATATATAAGTAGCAACCACATATTACCAAAATCCCATTCTTAATAAATTTCAAACAATGAAATGCAGGTGAAACACATGTATGTGTGTGTGTTATCAGTGAAAAAAAGAATAAAGGCTATAATTTTTCATTTTTTTTATATACTATAGGAACTTGAGAACCAATTTAAAGTTCAGGATTAGTCGCTTACAGCAATCAAGAAAAGGAACCGCGATTATTACTACCCACCCCACCAACCTCAAAAATCAATGAAATTTGGAAATCTTCCCAATTGATTTTACGGACAAAATTAAGTTTCAATTTGAAAGATTCAGATCATACACAAATCACAATTACACATATGTGCAAATATGTATTAGCTTAATAATGACATATTCTTCAAGAAATGTGAAAACGCAAACAACTTTGTGACCAAACTTTTGAATGTATCAGTAACAACCACATATAAATTCTATGCTTAATCAAACTGTAAACAATGAAATGCAGGCGTGTTGTTTGTGCATCATCAATGATCAAGAAAAGGAACCAGGATTATTACCACCAATCCCCACCCACCTAAAATGATCAAAATTTGGAGATCATCCAATACAAATTCACTAAAATTTAAGCTTCAATTTAAAAAATTTAGATCAGACACAACTTCACATATGGGCTAATTTGCAATAGCTTAATAATGACATATATTTCAAGAAATGTGAAAAAGCAAACAACTTTGTAATCAAATTTGCAATAAGAAAAAGCCAAGAACTTTGTGATCAAATTAGTGCATAAATCATCCAAGCCACCACATAAAGTCCTAAGCTCAATCAAACTACACTACATCATTAGCACATCCACACACACACACATAAATTAATCAAGAAGAGAGGACTTACTGTAAAATTAAGAATAAATGGCTTGAAATAAAAAGAAAGAAAGATAATTAACAAGTGGGTTAATGAGAGATGACAATCAAGAATGGGTTCATCATAGATACATACATGCTCTGTATATATACAAAGATACAAAGATATTAGGTAGGGAGAGTTGTGTAATACTTACAGTTAAGAGTTGAGATCTGAGGAAAGAGGGTTGATAGTTTCACACGTTGTACGTTCTGTTCTGGTCTCTGGGTCAGTTTTGGCTGCCTGTTTCACAAC
Source organism: Kitagawia praeruptora (assembly GCA_037693485.1). Lineage (NCBI taxonomy): Eukaryota > Viridiplantae > Streptophyta > Magnoliopsida > Apiales > Apiaceae > Kitagawia > Kitagawia praeruptora. Next base: position 23,472,428 of record CM075347.1, read on the forward strand.
TTCCCTTTGATCACAGATTATTGGTTTTATATATCACATTTATATTCCCGCATATTCCCATTTCAGTTTTTTTTTCTTTTGGTTTTTTTTTATAACCCGATGAAAACTCGTGCCAAGCACGGGTCGAGATAATTTATTAAAATTTATTTTTTTTAATTAAATTTTTATAAAATTTATTTTATTTATCATTAAAAATACTTTGAAAAATGATAAAATTATAAAAGAAAACTACGATATTCATGCAACTCAGTAGTTTATAGTAAAAGAATTGTAATTACATCAGAATTCCAATAATTCTATGAGACACGAATCTAGAAGAAATTACCATTAAAACATGATTTCACTTACTAATAAGAAATCATGATAAGGGTCCAAGAAAATTTAATTAAATTTATCATTAATTTATAATAAAAATTACGTTATTTACAAATAATTTGTTTATTAATAAAGGCCTTTTTACATATTATTTATTTAAGTTTATTTAAGAAAATCGAAAAAAAACTAAATGATTCCAATATATACGTTAAAATGTACATGATTATAATAAATACGTTATTTCTGAACTGAATAAGGTTATAATAAAAAATTATAAATATAGTAGTATTAACAATTTATTATTTTATTAAATAATTATACATTATCCTCGAAGAAATAGGAATCTTAGGACTGGAACCAAATTTTGGTACCGAAGTACCATTAAAAATGTATTTCGTTTGTTATAGATAAGCATGTCACCTATGTATTCATAGTCTTTTTTTTGATTAAGTTGTGATAAAAGAATTATAATTGTAATATAATTTTTTTATTTATTTTATAAAATGGCATAGAGTTCTAGGAGAAATAGTAGTTTTGGGGGGGAATTAAAATATGGTGCGAACCAAATTTGGTACAAAGTAGTACATTAAAAAGGGGTTATGTTATTAATAAATGTTATAGATATATATATTTTATTTATTATTTATTTAAGATTATATTTTAAACAATCAAGAAAACATAACATACATGATTCTGGTTCTAATAGATACGCTATTTGTACAATTCAGTAAGATTATAGTAAAAAAATTATAATTATAACAAAATTCCAAACAATTTTTTTAAAAAATAATATGCATTTTAGGGGAGTAGGAATATGTGATGAAACCAAAATAAGGGTGAAACAAAATTTATTATGAAAGTACCATTAAATATGGATTTATTAATAAATATTATAGATTCATTAGTGTTTTATAAAATTTTACATGATCAGGCTACGTATTCATAAAAATTTCAAAAAAATTTACAAAAATTATTAGTGTTACAGGGATTTATTAATAATGATTAGGGATTCATTAGTGTTTTATTATGATTAGTGTTTTACAAAAATTTATATCAAGTAACCCTAGATTGTATATCATATTTGTTGGTGTTTTACCCTCTATTTGTTGGTGGTTTTTGATCGTTGGTTTTTTCAAGTAAAAAAATTATAAACAATATAATTATAATTATCATAAGAATTCTATTTTTAATTCTTTTCAAAGGAAATAGTGTTCTAGGGGAAATATGATTCTATTAAAAAATTACAAATAAACAAATTATTATAATTATAATAGGATTTCTATTTTTTTAAAAACAACATAGAATTCTAGGGAAATATGATTTTAGGGGTGAAACCAAAATATAGTGCGAACCAAAAAAGAAGTGAATTTTTATTCTATTTTAAAAAAAACAACATAGAATTCTAGGGAAATATGATTTTAGGGGTGAAACGAAAATATAGTGCGAACCAAAAAAAGGGTGAAACCAAAATATAGTGCGAACCAAATTTTAGGTACCATTAAAAGAGGGTTTCACTTATTAATAATGGTTATAAATTCGATGTTTAGGTCAGTTTTTGCTCAGTAGAATTATTTGTATATTCATATATGTTAACTCATTTTATTTGGGTTTTGGTCAATAATAACATAAAAACATATATCATATAACAAGAATATCCTAAAGTATGGTTGCCATAAATATCAGCTTATTACGCATTTCACATATGAATAATAATATTAAGTATTTGATATTGGGGTAACTAACATAAAATTTGCCGCGTGGAGAATGGGTAATAGGATTATTCATTTTCTAAATGTGTAATAGACTCCCTAACAAGGCTTATTACCCATATGAAAAATGCGTACTATATATAAAATCTATTACCCTTTTCTTAAATGCGTAATACACTGGTATTTATAGCCAATCCTAGCATTTTGTGATATTATTGTCACTTTTACTCAATTTTGTGGTATTTATGTCATTCTTTCCATTTATTTCTGTATTTTTCAATGGACTCGAATATATGATCTTGGATAATAAGAGCATTCAACCATGAAAATCACCTAGCTAAAAGTGTGTCAAACATGTCTTAAATAAAAATTATAGATATTGTGTAAAAAAAAATTATCTACAATGGGACATTACTGTTATCTAAAATTTTAGATAATCCTCTAAAATCCTATCATATTGGCTATTGTTATGCCCGAATCTCGGCATAGATCTTAAACAGGCTCAAATGATTATACAAGGGGTCCACCTCTCCTAATGGGCTCAAATATCTATCAATGGGCCCAAATATTGAAGAAGGATCAACAAGGCATGAGGCCGATTAAGGATCGCCTCACTTCTATCTCATAAATCTCTTGAAGACACTATCACCCAAGGGGTCTCACGCTAGGCCTACAAGGGGTCTCACGCTAGCCCGGCCTAGAAGTCAACGAGGCCTAGAGGTGGCCTAGAGGTCTAGCGAGGCCTAGAGGAGGCCTAGAGGTGGCCTAGAGGTCTAGCGAGGCCTAGAGGAGGCCTAGAAGTCAGCGAGGCCTAGAGGTGGCCTAGAGGCCTAGCGAGGCCTAGAGGAGGCCTAGAGGTCTAGCGAGGCCTAGAGGAGGTCTAGAAGTTAGCGAGGCCTAGAGGTGGCCTAGAGGTCTAGCGAGGCCTAGAGGAGGCCTAGAAGTTAGCGAGGCCTAGAGGTGGCCTAGAGGTCAGCGAGGCCTAGAGGAGGCCTAGAAGTCAGCGAGGCCTAGAGGTGGTCTAGGGGTCCAGCGAGGCCTAGAGGTCCAGCGAGGCCTAGGGGTCCAACGAGGCCTAGAATATTCTTATGAAGGCTCATAGCTAGGCCCAGCGAGGTCAAATGAGTAAAATATATCAACCCAAGGAGACGACTAGTGGATTTGGGCCAAGCCGAGCCCGTAGAAACCCTAGCCCGTCTAGATAACTTCTTCTCTAAGAGAACTACGTATGGCTTGATCCCTATAAATAGGGTACGTAGGCATCTTGTAAAGTATGAGAAACAGTTCACCACTGAATTTCAATAGACAAGAGCAGCCACAAACAAACACCAATTTCCTCCCGTGTTCTTCGTGTTCTTAGCAAAATATCCGTATTTTGCTCCGTGATTCCAGCAAACCTCCAAATATTGTTATACAATATTCTCCCTATAACATTTGGCGCTAGAAGGAGGGGTAGTCATTGAATTGGGAGAACAATGATTAATTCGAACAAGAAGATGAACGGAGGGCACAACAACGGGGTGACCCCGGGGTAGCATATGACACCCAAATGCGACCCCTAGCGCTGCGAGGCCACACCTAGCGCTACGAGGCCACACCTAGCGCTGCGAGGCCACACCTAGCGTTGCGAGGCCACACCTAGCACTGCGAGGCCACACCTAACGCTGAGAGGCCACACCTAGCGTAGCGAGGCTGAGTTCGAGAAAGATAAGCGACGTCACTAGGTGCGAGGCCAAGGCAAGGATCAAGATTCTAAGTGACCCCCATCTCCCCGTCGAGATCGTGTGCGATCCCATCATTATGACGACAGACCCCCATCTCCTCGTCGAGATCGTGTGCGGTCCCATCGTCGCGATGACAGACCCCCATCTCCTCGTTGAGATCGTGAGGCCCCCTATATGATGTAGCTAACGAGGCCCCCTCTTATGTGACTAATGAGACCCCTATATGGAGTGACTATTGAGATCTTGAGATGCCTCTTAATGAGATACTTCTACATGAGATGCTTCTTCTTGGTGAAATACCTCTATGTCGAGGAAAGGGGGGACGCCCCCGATCCTTGAGGAGAGGGGGGACGCCCCCGACCCTTGCCGACAATGAGGAGGCCCTCGACTACCTCAACATACTGGGGAGAGCAAGCAACAAATAACGAGGCTGAGTACGAGGCTCTCAACATTGGCCTCGAGCCCGCATTAGAGATGAAGGAGAAGAAGCCAATCAAAAAAAAAAAGGTCGAACTCGTTATATGCGAATGCGAGGCGATTATATGGATTATGTGAGGCAAAGGACGATTACTTCATGTTCATATGCGAGGTAAAAAAAAATCAACGAAGCGGCAACATGAACTCTTTGATGTGCGAGGCCAACAATAAAAAAGAGGAAGAAAGGGCGAGGCCCAGGTGTAAAAAGAAAAGCAAAGTGAATCAAGTGACTACTTACGGGAAAGAACTTGGTCAATATCCAGGAGGTTGAACATGTGAGTCCCGTGGAGCCACTACAAGCTTTGCTATCACAAAAGATTAAATAAGGTGCATGAAGGAGTTATTCAAATACTAGACTGAAAATTATACGGGTCTGCACATTGATTAAAAAAAAACAGGAACTAACGAGCTCGGAGTAGACAACAATTGTGGGGTCCGCATGTAAAAAATCTACAGGAAAGGCGGGCATGCAGCATGGTTATTCGCAAGTCAATGCCACGGGTATAAACTTAATGCGAGGAGGATTCGCTTCGTTAAAACAGAAAAAGTAGCTCGAGAAGCAATAAGCAGGAGATCACAATTTGGCGAGCAGGAACGAAACATGTCAGCATGGAACACTAAAGCTTGACAGAAGAAGCGAAGTAAAGTAAAAGGCGAGGTGAGGTCGCATTCATTTGGTTGCAATGTCACGAAAGCAAATGTTGTAGGGCCCGTGATATCTGCTGATGGAGTAATAAAGAAAGCAATACGAGGAGGATGTCAGGCCAACCAACTGCAAAAACATCAATTTTCCTATTTCTGAAAAGTTGAATATGAAGGTTATTAGATGAGGTTCCTGAAAGCAAGCAAAACAAGGCGAGGACATGCTTATGTAAAGAAAGATTGACAGACGAGAAGCCAATTTTATAGAATAAAAGGAAGAGACTGCGAGGTGATGATATGATGTAGCTGGATAAAAAAAATATATGGTACAGCTATGCTATGCGGAGTGAATGAAGTCCATCACGAATTGAAAATAAAGAGTACATGCGTGGACATGTAGCTGCTTAAAGGGTGAAGGCCTATTAGCATGCTGGGGCCACAGAGGAGTTTATATTTCAAAACCAGAAAATAATGAATGGCAAAATGCATGTGCAACTTACAAGTCAAGTGGGATCGGCGTGAATAAAAAATTGAAGTGCCATATTATGTTTATGAATATAGAAGATTCAGAGAAAACATTGCAAAAATGAGAGCAAATCACGACATCATCAAAAAAAAAAAAATTGGTGAAGTGATGCGAAGCGGAAGAGGATGAAAAGCTGTTGCAAGGAGGCTGTGTTCATTATATTAGTAAAGGATGAAGTCGAGAAAGGAGCTCGTGTTGTAAAAAAAAAAAAAGAAAAGAATTTACAAAAAATTCAAAAGACTACGATGAGAAGTGCCAGGGGCTCGTGCAACGACTAGAAAAAAATAGATGTGGCTCGTGTAAAATAAATGCAACGAAGTGAAGACAATTGATGTCCAAGGCTTCGAAGTGGAGATGGAACACAACTGACTTCAGGAAAAAGTAAAAAATAGATATATCAAGTTTCTATACATGACTCAAGAGGCTTAATAGGTGGCGGGGTTCATTTAATGATTGAATAAAATTGGATTTATAATCCAAGATTGGCATGTACGTGAAAAATGGATGGAAAGTTGCTAACATGGCCCGCAGGTGGTTCAAAAAAAAATGGAAGACAATACATGACTTCAAATTCAAGCTCATGCATGAAAAAATTCTTGGTTCGAGTACGAGGCCGCAAAAAAAAAATATTAGAAGCAATATTTGTGGGGTCGTGGAAATTTACAACCTGCACAATAAAAATCAAAAGCTGCCAAGCAAGGAACCTCCCAGAAATTTCAAAATGTTTTCGAGGATATTATGAAGAAAAAGAAAAAAAAAATTATTAGCAAGGAGCAAGCTCGGAGAAGAGTCCTCTCATCATATTTCAAAAAAGACTTGAAGACATAAGTGGAAGACACGACTTTACTTGATTCCACATCGCATTCATAATGGCAATATGGAATCGGGGGGTAGTTGTTATGCCCGAATCTCGGCATAGATCTTAAACAGGCTCAAATGATTATACAAGGGGTCCACCTCTCCTAATGGGCTCAAATATCTATCAATGGGCCCAAATATTGAAGAAGGATCAACAAGGCATGAGGCCGATTAAGGATCGCCTCACTTCTATCTCATAAATCTCTTGAAGACACTATCACCCAAGGGGTCTCACGCTAGGCCTACAAGGGGTCTCACGCTAGCCCGACCTAGAAGTCAACGAGGCCTAGAGGTGGCCTAGAGGTCTAGCGAGGCCTAGAGGTGGCCTAGAGGTGGCCTAGAGGTGGCCTAGAGGTCTAGCGAGGCCTAGAGGAGGCCTAGAGGTGGCCTAGAGGCCTAGCGAGGCCTAGAGGTGGCCTAGAGGTCTAGCGAGGCCTAGAGGAGGCCTAGAAGTTAGCGAGGCCTAGAGGTGGCCTAGAGGTCTAGCGAGGCCTAGAAGTTAGCGAGGCCTAGAGGTGGCCTAGAGGTCAGCGAGGCCTAGAGGAGGCCTAGAAGTCAGCGAGGCCTAGAGGTGGCCTAGGGGTCCAGCGAGGCCTAGAGGTCCAGCGAGGCCTAGGGGTCCAACGAGGCCTAGAATATTCTTATGAAGGCTCATAGCTAGGCCCAGCGAGGTCAAATGAGTAAAATATATCAACCCAAGGAGACGACTATTGGATTTGGGCCAAGCCGAGCCCGTAGAAACCCTACCCCGTCTAGATAACTTCTTCTCTAAGAGAACTACGTATGGCTTGATCCCTATAAATAGGGTACGTAGGCATCTTGTAAAGTATGAGAAACAGTTCACCACTGAATTTCAATAGACAAGAGCAGCCACAAACAAACACCAATTTCCTCCCGTGTTCTTCGTGTTCTTAGCAAAATATCCGTATTTTGCTCCGTGATTCCAGCAAACCTCCAAATATTGTTATACAATATTCTCCCTATAACAATATTTGGAGGTTTGCTGGAATCACGGAGCAAAATACGGATATTTTGCTAAGAACACGAAGAACACGGGAGGAAATTGGTGTTTGTTTGTGGCTGCTCTTGTCTATTGAAATTCAGTGGTGAACTGTTTCTCATACTTTACAAGATGCCTACGTACCCTATTTATAGGGATCAAGCCATACGTAGTTCTCTTAGAGAAGAAGTTATCTAGACGGGGTAGGGTTTCTACGGGCTCGGCTTGGCCCAAATCCAATAGTCGTCTCCTTGGGTTGATATATTTTACTCATTTGACCTCGCTGGGCCTAGCTATGAGCCTTCATAAGAATATTCTAGGCCTCGTTGGACCCCTAGGCCTCGCTGGACCTCTAGGCCTCGCCGGACCCCTAGGCCACCTCTAGGCCTCGCTGACTTCTAGGCCTCCTTTAGGCCTCGCTGACCTCTAGGCCACCTCTAGGCCTCGCTAACTTCTAGGCCTCGCTAGACCTCTAGGCCTCGCTAACTTCTAGGCCTCCTCTAGGCCTCGCTAGACCTCTAGGCCACCTCTAGGCCTCCTCTAGGCCTCGCTAGGCCTCTAGGCCACCTCTAGGCCTCGCTGACTTCTAGGCCTCCTCTAGGCCTCGCTAGACCTCTAGGCCACCTCTAGGCCTCCTCTAGGCCTCGCTAGACCTCTAGGCCACCTCTAGGCCTCGTTGACTTCTAGGCCGGGCTAGCGTGAGACCCCTTGTAGGCCTAGCGTGAGACCCCTTGGGTGATAGTGTCTTCAAGAGATTTATGAGATAGAAGTGAGGCGATCCTTAATCGGCCTCATGCCTTGTTGATCCTTCTTCAATATTTGGGCCCATTGATAGATATTTGAGCCCATTAGGAGAGGTGGACCCCTTGTATAATCATTTGAGCCTGTTTAAGATCTATGCCGAGATTCGGGCATAACAGCTATATTTGTTGAACCTCTAGAGTAGTAAAACTCCACGTCATCAATATTACCATATTAAAATAATATATTCTATTTTTAACAATTTGAAATAATAATAACTTGCTATTTTTAAAATATAACTAATCATTATAGCCAACTCAATTGGAGTATAATAACACCTTACAGATTCAATAAATTTTACATAATCACTATTTTATATCATTTTAGCCATCCATTTTAGCGAATACCATTGAAGATGCTCTAAATCCCAAAATCACGATTCTAATCAATTTAAATATTTGTGATGGGTTCCATTTCCGCATTTTATAAACAAAAGTAATTAAATTCAAAAATCGATTTTACACAATTACATTTTTAAACTTTGATTAATCGACTGATTTTCAAATACTCTCACTTAACTTTTGAGAACTTGCTTAAATTCGAGTCTATTGATTTTCGATTTTCGAATATGTATTTGACCGACTTAATCGAATTTTGAAAAACTGCTTTTATTATAATTTGTATTTAAGATATTAGTATTCTTTATTTATTAAAAAGGATATTAACAATAGTAAACTGTTCAGTTTAGATTTTTAAAATTTAAAATTATCATAATCATTTAGTCCAGAATGTATAAAATTGTAACAAAGTATTATGAAATTCAACGAGATTCATCCCTTTATAAAATCGAATACTTTGTAGGATTTACATTGAAAATTCTAATTTTATTATTTTTCTCAAGCAGCCCACCGATGACCTGGTCCCATTTTCACATTCTCTTTTTAAAAGTCTTTATGTTTGGGTTGTTGACTTGGTGGCCTTGTGGAGAAGGTTAGGTGTTATAATATTTTATTATTATCTAAGATTTGCTAATCGCATGACAAATCTGTAATTAATCTCTATTTTTATATTATTTCTAAGATATGTAATCTTGGAAGTTTATTCTAAGCAACAGGAAGCAGCTTCAATCTTTCTTGAATATATTTATTCAATTCAACACAAATTGACCAATACCTGATATTTACAATTCATCCAACCGTTTTGGCAATGTCACAAAAGTTCAAATATTTGTTCGATCGTACTGAGACTTAAATTTTCGGCGATAAAGATTTAAATTTTCGACAAAAAAGTTATGGCTACACTTGGGTAATGAAAACAATAAAATCTGACTTGCAAAGTAAATCTACATTAGTTATTTGGCTTCGAAAACTCTAGCATTTTTCTAAAAATATTTAAATTAAATTTAAAAAATTCATGTCATGATTATATGCAAGGCGAAACAACGAAACATGCACAGATAATTAAATTCAACATTCTGGAAGCACAGCTGGACTTTGGGTCTTTGGCTGCCAGCCCCAGGGTGTGAATAAAGTAATTGGAACATTTCTTGCGAAAATTAAAAGTCAAACATCTAGAAGGACGAATTAAATATTTAAAACTAATAAGCATGTAAGCTAAATATATACTGTAGTTATATACCATTGCAAGCTGCATTTGCTCAATTCTGCTGAGCAAATGGGCTACCAGCCTACCACAATGGTAACCATTTGTAGCAGACTCAATTCGGATCAAGAATTGCTGCAATTTAGATCAGAGTTTGAATATGAACTAAATACGTTTGATACGTAATTGGAAGAAGGAAAACATCAAATTCGGAAACTTTTGCATTAGTACAGACTACGGAGAGATTCTCAGCATTCTTACAACATAATAATTCTCATTTCTTAAGTCCATAATATCCTACTAATTCCTATGCCTGCTGTTTATGCATATCATGAGTAATATGAAAGTCAGACGCACATTCAACATCTAATGTCTAAGTCGTTTGATTAAACACCTTCGTCCACAAAGATAGACTATATTTGATCGCGACTTTGTACTGTAGTTCCCTTGTATCATGCCATTTACGGTGCCATGGAAAAAGCAGGAGATAATTGCAAGGATAGAAGTCGATGACGCAGCCTTTTATTTTTTTTAAAAAATCTACATTACTACATTGCACCTGCAAAAGACCAAATATTGCATATTACATAAACTAATTTCATTTATCCTCGCACCCTCTAGAACTCATACTCTACAGCTCAGCATAAACAACATCAAGCAATTCGTAATATATACTAGTATGAAACCTGATAGATGTACTGAAACAACAGATAAAATGCCTTTGTGCAGTCTTACAAAACATAGTAACCATTCATTCAACTTTTGTGTGGTAGGTGGGTGTGAGGGGTGAGCAAAAAACCGAAACGAAACCGAAACCGAATCGAAACCGGCCAAAACCGAACCGAAAAAACCGAAACCGAAATTGAACCGACGGTTGCGGTTTTTAATTTTTAAAAACCGAGACTTTCGGTTCCGGTTCCGGTTATAGGTTAAAACCGAACCGGCTAAAACCGAACCAAACCGATTATTAAAATAAATAAATATATGATTTATATAAATTTATATAATTTATATGTATTCTTAAAATTAATAAATATATTATATCTTGAATTATAATTAAGCTTTAAAACGGTATCAAATGAGAAACCTAAAAGCGTAAATACAGTAAATTTTTTTAGCAGATGGTTATAATTTATAAATTTACCAACGTGGTAAGATTGAGTAGCAGATGGTTTTTTTACTAATCAAGTTCCTCTCTAGCTGATCAGTGGCACCTAGTACGTGTTGTCCATAGATATCTGTTGTGCTGCAATTTTCTTTTGACAGTTGTTTTGCCCTTATGTTTTATTTCTCAAGTTTGGATTTGTTTTTTGTGTTCATCTTTCCACTGCTACATTTAGTTGGCAAAGTTTACATTTATAATACTTTTCTCCGACTAATCAAACTACAAATGTCATACAGCTTGAACTACAGTATGAGCTGAAACAAATGTTGCCAGTCATGAATGCTTTTAATTTTTTCGTTCGGTTTTATAACCGAAACCGAACCGTTAAAAACCGAACCGAGCTTTTTAAAACCGAAACCGACGGTTTGGTTACAGTTGCGGTTTTCAATTTTTAAAACCGAAGACATGCGATTTCGGATTCGGTTTCGGGGCAAAACCGACCCGAACCGAACCGTGCTCTCCCCTAGGTGTGGGGAGGTTTTACAATTCAATAATTCACATACACAAACAAATTATTCATAAGTTTTGCTTTCAAGATCTTATTTTCTAAACTTGTCAACTGAATCAACTAATTGACTGATCTGCAGGACAATAGGGAAATTCCTCCTGCAAATGTCACCTCAACTCTACACATAACCATTCAATCAAAGATGTTTAAAGTCATAATCTATATCACTGGACCGGTCCAGCCATATTACACCCATGCAATGCCTCACAATAGTTTTTGTGAGCAGTTTAGCACTAGTTATATTGGTTGCGTTGACAACATATAAGGTTTCATTTTTAGGATAACCACATCCTATATCCTTAAGCTCAGACTAACACCATTTTCCCAGTCAGTGATACAAAGACCGTGAGCTGATTTGAATCTAGAGGGTAATACTAATAATTGTGCTTCACATGAATGATTAATGTATGATATTAGATGCAATTCAGAGTTCATTTTCAAAGTTCACCTCCAAACTAGTGTGGCTTGTTTTCAAAGAGTACTCTCGGATTGTATTTCAATTTATAGTCGATTTGAAACACTATCTTTTTTTCTTACTAACATATGGAAATTCTACTCCCATGCTTTTTGTCATACCAGGGGCGACCTAAAGGGTAACGACGGTGTGTCACAGCATGCCAAAAACAAGTTTACCCATGACAACACAGGCCTAAATCTTATCAATTCCATGAAATGGCCATCAGGATTGACCTTATCATCACAAACTGTCCAAGAAAGCAACTTTCAAATTTTACAGAAACCTCACAAATTACCAAACCATAACAAACATTGAAATCAAACAAAATTAATCAAAACCCACTAGCAATCATAAACACAAAAATAAAAAATAAACAACTTTTAAATTTTGCCAAAACCTCACAAATCACCATATAAGAAACATTGAAATCAAAACTAACCAAAACCCATAAACAATCATACACACTTAATCCAAACAGAATCAATTTTCATCCATTCAATCAAAAAACGAAGAATTTGTGAAAGAACAAGGGATTTACCTAGAAATTAATAATGGGTAGTCAAGAAAGATCCTTGGCATTCTGAAAGAAAGCAGCAGAGCAAAGTATAGAAGTGATAAATGCAAAGAGGCCCAAACCAATCATCAAAGAAATCCCAGCTACTATCAAGTCCATTACACATGCTAAGCTCACTCCCATCAAAACCATCATAGCTTATACTCTCTCTTGTGATCAATGCTTATACTTGTACTTATAATTTATTTCCACAGCAAATCCTTGAACAATTTTAATATTCTTGTGTGTATAACAGTGTATGTATAATTGTGTATAAATTATGATGATGGCAAGGAAGATAAGTGACAATTTTTTCTTGGGAAAGATGAAAAACAAAATCACGGGAAGCACAAGTCTGACCCAACTGTCACCATGGGCTTATTATGGCGTCAGTGGTTTTTTTATTTTTGTTTTCATTATTTTTGCGATGCACCTTTTTTCTTCTAAAAATCGGTGATTAATCTCGATTAATCCCTGTTTCATGAGTTATCGTACTGATTAATAATCCGATTATCTGATTAATCATTTCGATTAATCCCCAAATACACGATTAATCCCCGATTAATCCCTGGACAGGCGCCTCTACCAATTAAGTCCGATTCTCGCTTTTTACAACACTGTGCACACTTGGTTTGATACAATGATCCTATTTTTAGTGCACGTTTGGCAATTCTGACAAAGAACTTATAAGTTACTTATTTCAGAAAAAAATTTGTATTTATATAATTTTTTTTTAAAAAAGTGTGCATCGGGAATTTAATATTCGTTATCTTGCAAAAATAAGTTACTTATTTAAAAAAAAAAGTACATATTTCCTAACTTTTTTCCACAATAAATAACTTATTTCTGAAAAATAAGATTTCCCAAACGGGCACTTAGTTTTACCATGTTATTTACTTATTTTGTGTAGACCGAGAAAAAAAATTATTTCTAGTTTTCGAAGATTTACTTTCTTCCGGCTATTTTTTGAACGGGATATATCGGATACGTTTAGTTAGGTTAGAGGTAGATTCGTGTCAAGAGGTCACCGGAAATTAAAAAAAGACTACAGAAAAGGTGAGTGGAGAAATGAGGTTATGTATTCCAGTAATCTGGTCTGTTATATTGATCCATTAAATAAGAGCTGAATAAAATTCATTAGAAGTATCAAGATACCAACTGATAGTTGCTCATTAGATGCCAAGAGTGATATGGACAAATTTAGTAAAATATATACACTCGCATTTCTGTGTCCTGTTCTTGCAGAATTTTTAATATTTGGTCCACTTTCACAGGCTTATCTATCCTCCTAGGAAAATGCATAACAATAACTCAGTGTGTGTCTGTGTCTGTGTGCTTGAGTGCACATTCTGCATCATTCTCAATCTTGCTACATTTGCAAATTCGAATCTTAGAACTATGAAATGAGAATTAGTGATACATTGGAGGACTTTGTATCCTTTAACCATCTATCATTCTATTTACACTCGTTACCATTGATAGAGTATAGCTATCAAAGTGCAAAAAACATTTCCCAGTCCAGCCATTTTTCCCTGCTTACTTCATAATTATCGCGGGATTTCAGTGATCTGGGACGTAGAACCTGTTTAGCCAATGCTTTCGCTGATCAGCTCATAACAGATTAAAATCTAAGTGTACCTCTGGCTTGATTTTTCATGGCAAAGTTATTGTAGGTGGTGGAAAAATTATTAATCAGTGGTTTGAAAGCCTTTGAAACTTTACGAGTGACACTATAGGCCAAGCGGCCCCATACCTGCATAAGAAAAAAATTACAGTTTAATCTTACTGAGTTAAATTGTACAAATATGAGCTGTTGAAAATGAATCTGAATTATTAGGAGGCGTTAAAGTAAGGTCACCACTCACCAGGGGTGGGCATGGGTCTTCTCCTGCTGGGGGCTAGATCACCCAAAGAGGGCATTGGTCTTCTCCTGCTGCTGGGGGCTAGATCACCCAAATCGGGCATGGGTCTTCTCCTGCTGCTGGGGGCAAGATCACCCAAATCGGGCATGGGTCTTCTCCTGCTGGGGGCTGGATCACCCAAATCGGGCATTGGTCTTCTCCTTCTTCTGGGGGCTGGCTCATCGATGTATATGACAACAGCATCAGACGTTAAAAAGGTCTTTGCAACTGATGCTGCATGCTCTATGCAACATCTAACTACCTGCAGTAGTTATTGAGTAGGACCTAGTTAAATCACTAAAATGCAGGTTTATAGCATCTCCTCTAAAAAGTGGCCTAATTAATGTACAAACAGGTATGTTTAGGAACAGTTTCTGCAACCTGGTCACAATAACAATTAAGCATAGAATCTACAAATAATTTATGATTAAGCTCACAGTTAAAGCATAACCTGGATAACTGATTCTACTTGATGATTCTCAATTTCCTAAGCCAAAATCAATCTACTATTTCTTTGCAACATTAGTTTTACAAATAAAAAACTCCTCGGTGTTAAAGATTCTCTTGTCTTGCTACACTAGGAATTATCATCTGATTTCACCTCCAACACCGGTATTATGTTTGATAATGCGATAGCAGCACAAAAACTAAAGTATGGCTTTAAAAATACCTTTGACGGATCAAGAATTCCAGCAGCCATCAAATCCTCATATTGGTCTTTCGCAGCATTATATCCATATCTTGTATCAGCGACAGACAGAACCTGTATGCAAATGGTTAACAATATAATCACACCAAATTTTTAGTTCATTAAGTGAGACTATTATCTAGGCTTTCCATTAATCTATTGAATATTTCACAATATATGTGTGTACCTTCTCTATAACAACGTTTCCATTCACTCCCGCATTTTTGGCTATCTGTCTTGCTGGATAACTCAAAGCTCTTTTAAATATTTCGGCTCCTATCTTAAGTTTCAATTGCATTAGTCAATGAACAAACTAACATGCCAGTCTGCTTGACATGGCAAGTCTTTGAACAACCGATTCAGATCACTGGAAAGAGAAAAGAAGATCCAGAAGGATACAGGAGATTATACCTTCTGCTCTTCATTGTCCAAAGTATTCTTAATTTCATCCACTTTTAAAGATAGCCTTAAAAAACAACAGCCTCCACCAACTACAACTCCCTCATCAACTGCTGCCTAAGATTCCATAATAGAGAAACTTCATTACTAGCGATATAAAACAAATAGAACCTTCACCACTGCATGCATAAAATGAGAACCTTGGTTGCATTAACGGCATCTTCAATCCTCAGTTGTTTATCCTTTTGCTCAACCTGTGTTTGTGCACCTACCTATAGTTGTATTAAACATAAGAACCATCAGTATTATTTTAGCTGTAAACTTCCAATCAAATACAAGTTTACCTGAATAATTGCTATTCCTCCTGATAATCTAGCAATCCTTTCAATCAGTATCTTCTTTTGAAAGTTTTCATTCGTATTCTGCATATAAATCATTTATTAGTCTTACAAGAAGCCAAGCCATGTATCTAATGTCAATCTGAGTATGAACCCTTAAAAGGAATGAAAGCTGGAAAAAAACCTCTACAAACATACATATTTTTGTTTTATCAAACTGATAAAGGGACTTATTTGATATTTTTCACGACAGAGTGCACAACCACTATCTGAGGTTGGAGAGACAGATCAAAGTAAAAAATAATCTTAAGAGAAAACACATTGTACACTGCAAATAATATAATTAATGCAGATTTAAACATTTGAAATCAGTATTTACCTTAACAAGGTTTTCGATCTGTGAGACTCTCTTCTTAACAGTGGCTTGAGTGCTGCCATCAGTAACAATCAATGTAGAATCTTTGGTGATTACTACCTTTGTTGCAGTCCCCAACATCTCCTTTTGTGCCTTTTCAAGGGTTAAACCCATCTCATCTCTGATCACCGTCCCTAAAAATTACATTATTGGACATTTTCTTGGACGTTGTATATAACCTTCTACTTCTTGATAAAAGGATAGTATATAAATTTTAAGACAGTATGAAACAAATGAGGAGATAAAATTATTGATTTATTAATTACTCATAAAATTATTGTTTATCTTATGTTCATGCAGACTTGAAGTCTGAGGTTGGTGAAATACGGTCATTATACTTTGCAACGATGAGGAGTATTGGTTTTAATATAGAGGGGCCTTAATTTTACTACATAAGCTATGAAAACAAGAAATGCCTGCATTGTTCACTACGTAACTAACAGGGCACCACTTTTTGTTGAAAAAAGTCACATTTGGTACAAAGTTTAGCATGTGACTTTGCTATTGATGTACTAATATTGATATATTAAATATGTTTTTACTACCTCCGGTTAATATAGCGATATCATCTAAGTAGTGGCTCTTTCGCTCGCCAAATGCTGGAGCTTTAATGGCAGCTGCCTTCAGCACTCCCTTGAGTTTGTTTCTTATTACTGGAGCCAGAGCTTCCTGCTCAATGCCCTCTGCAACTATCAGAATTGGGTACTCCTCCTTTACTGAGTTGTCCAATATTTTCAACATCTCCTTTGGGTTTTTGATGATTTTGTCTACCAAAAGTAACTGCAATTAAAGAAATCTGCATCAGCTTAATTACTCCATAAAGCAGCATACAAGAGCCGTAACAAGAGTAATAGCCTGACCTTGCAGTTCTGGAGTTCAACAACCATTCTTCGTCTATCAGTGACAAAGTACGGAGACAAGAATCCGCGATCAAACTGCATGCCTTCTACAATCCGCAAGGTATTATCAGCAGAATTCCCTTTCTCAATTGTGATAACCCCTCTCTTTCCCACTTGTTTAACAGCTTCAGAAATCATCTTTCCGACTTCGGGATCATTACCTGCACTGACCGAGGCAACATCTGCAATTTCATGATCCTCAACCTGCAAGTATGAGAAGTTTGGCAGTTGTTAACTTGTTATCAGCCAACAGAGAGTAAATCTGTCATCTACTTCAATTGTGAAAATGGGAATTTGATGTCTTCACTACGAGAATCTTATTCTTTGAAATCAGAAAGTTCCCCTCAAATATTTTGGGATATTAGTAGTGGAAACATTGTCTACCTCTCTTGACATTGATTTAAGCTCAGAAACAAGGGCTAAAGAAGTTTTCTCGATTCCACGTGATATCTGAATTGGGTTCATCCCAGCGGCAATAACCTAGAGGTAGCTAAAAGTTAAAGAATGAACAGAGAAATTTAATTTGATGACAGTCTCAAACTTCAATTTGATGGTAAAAAGCGTTTAAAAATGGTCAGTGGAAATTTCGTTATTGATCTTATATATGTAGAGTTCTACTTCGCACCTTCACGCCCTCTGCAATCAGACCATGAGCAAGCAAAACAGATGTGGTTGATCCATCACCTGCAAGGTCATTTGTTTTTGCACCAGCTTGCCTCACTAACTTTACACCAACATTCTCCAGATGATCCTCTAGCACAATCTAAATGACAAGAGATCTATCATAATATCATTGAAGATACAATGCTTGACCAGATAACAAACAACCCTCTCCAAACAATTTACTTTTACCACATTATTGAAGAACCGACTTTAAATATTTAATAACCCCATTATTCACATTTCATGCAACTGAACACAACAGAAATATCTATTACTAATTGTTAGACAAACACCAGAAAACCTGAATAAGTAAGTTCTGAGGTTTTGAGAACCTTAGTACTAAGTTATGCTAAGCTGTTCTATTACACTACAGTACGTTTTCCCAATCCGTAACCTTTTCCACCTTGATGATACGTGAGTTTTGAGTACTAGGTACAACCTTTTATCAGTACGTTCTTTTAAATCCGGAGCAAGTACTTTACATTGGAAGTCAAATTTAACACTAGCAAATCAAGAAACTGTAGGGATGTCAATGTTCATGAAGAAATTAAGACCAACTATAAGTAATATCAAGAATTACAACAATAGAATGTTGTAATTCTTTGTTGGTCTATTACAATGTAAAGGTCAATTTCAAATTTAAATTTTACATATAATAGAATGTTGCATTTTATTTATTTTTTGTGATATTTAGGGAAGGTAGAGAGACCTGTTTAAGAACAGTTTCACCATCATTAACAATCTTGGGAGGTCCATACTTGTTTTGCAAAACCACATTCCTTCCTTTAGGGCCCAGTGTCACTCCCACCAGCTTTGCCACAAGCTCCACCCCTGCCTACAATAATCAAAAGTGCCCATTAACATTATGTCCCAACTATGTCTTTATATACTTAAAGGGCTTGGTACCTTACAGATGATTGTTGTAGCATACTTCACGCGAATAATAAGTGCACTACTACAACAATCATCTGTCATGGACCTGGAATCATACTTATGTAGTTTTATCACATATAACTATGTGCATATATGTATATGTATGTATAGGATAATGGAAAAGTGACCAGAAGCTTCTTTGTAGCAGCTCCATCATGGTTGAAGAAAAGTTCTTTAGCCATTGCTCTGGTTTTAAAGAAAGAATGATGAGGTTTTCTTGAAGTAAAAGGTTGCATTTTGTAAGAAACTGAAGGTAAAGGATTGACAAAACATGACATATATGATATGTTTTGATTCATTGAAGTAACAAGAACTTCAGGTACTGTAATGAAATGGGTTGAAATGGATAAGAAGAGAGTGAGTGTTTCTCCTTGTCAACTGAAAAAATCCAGTATTACTGACTTCTTTTTTATGGTCTGTTGTAAAAATTGGTAATCGGTATAAATTGGTTGAGGTGCCGATTTAGGATTAATCGGGTAATGGGATTAATCGGATATTATAATAATATTTAATATATTAACCTAATTTATAGGTAAACATATCATTTTAAATAAATTCATAGGATTAATCGGATTTCAAAAATCGAATCGGTTGTTTACCATACAGAGGATTAATCGGGGATTTTTAGAACTATGAAAATTAGGCCAAAAAATCAGTTGAATGCCAAGTTTAAATTCCACAAATTTTAAATTATTACATACAACCAAATGAAAATAATTTAAATCACCGACTGATATTGATTTTTTATTAACAATCAATAATCATAATTAGTTTGTGGATTATTGATATTAGTTTGTTTTTAAATGTTATGATTTGATAATAATTATATAAATATTGTCCGTGATATTTCTAGAAAATGAGTAATTTTAGTTAGAAAAGATGATATATTTTAGTTAAAAAAATTAATCGGTTAATTATTAATAATTGTAATATAATTATTTTATTTTTTAAATAAAATTGCTCATAGTGTGTTTAGAAAAGGAGAAAGTTTAGTTATATAAAATATAAAAGATATTGTGTCTGACAAAAGGGAAATAGATTAATTATTAGGAAGGATTTTATTTATAATTAAGTAAGAATAGTTAAGTAAAAATAAGAACTACCGTATCAACCGATCAAACTTTTAATTTCTAATATTTTGTATTTAATAATGTTATATAAATATTCACAAACACCCACAAATAGAAAATAGTAATAGAATTCATATCTATTATAAAAGAAAACATACAAAATTTTAAAGTTTCAACAATGCCCAACTTTATTTCGTCTTGAAATGTAGGCAAAATATTTTATCTTATATTCGACCAGGCGTTTGGATAGTAGTTAGAGCATGTCAATCGTTGTGCTAAAATAGATGGAGCTATTGCTATAATATAGCACCAAAAAGTAGGGGTGAGCATCGGGTGGTTTGGACGGTTTAGGACCGCCAAACCAACCAAGAGAGAATTACCAAAATGCCTATTTTTCACAAGTTTTTGTCCAAAATACTATTTTGAAAAAAAAAGGTCCGAAATACCGACGGGATACGGAGAATCGTCCTCCGTATTAGCATAATACGGAACACCGTGTTCCGTATTATGCATGATACGGAACACCATCTTCCGTGTTAGCATGATACGGAACACGGTGTTCCGCAACACCCCATGATACGGAACATGGTGTTCCGCAACACCTCATGATACGGAACACGGTGTTCCGCAACACCCCATGATACGGAACACGGTGTTCCGCAACACCCCTCATATCACGGTAGACGGTGTAGCGTTTTCAGTCAGTAAAAAGGGCCAACATGGCTCCCATATGAATATTTTGGGCCATCACCCACCAACCAAACCATAAATTTCGGGTTTTTAATTTTTCAAACCATAACCAAACCAAAAACCATAACATTTAAAAAAAACCAACCTAATTATAACGGTTTAATTTGGTCGGTTTCGATTTAAAACCATTATTAAATAATAAAAAAGAGGTAACAACATGTGTGAACCAATAGTATAGTAGCATAAAGTTTCATCAAAGCAAACCAATAGTAGCATAAAGTTTCATTAAAGCAGTTATAAAATAAATTACAAAATCTTCAAATATTTCCAAAGGATCATACAATAAGGGGTCATTTGGCAAATCTGAATAATATCTTTCTCAATGATTAAAATTTCTGAATGAATAGTTATCTGAATTCTGAAAGAATAAAATTGTTTGGTAAAAAGTTTATTAAAATATCTGAATAATACTGATTTATTTTTTTACCCTTAGAAGTGGGTAATCTATACTCTTTATTAATGTGTAAAACCATGTTTTAATGGTACACTAGTACCATAGTACTAAAATACCAAATTTGGTTATCACTAAATTCGGGTTTCGATTCCTTACAACTACATAATTATACAAGATTTATTTACTTAATTTTTTTCTAGCTTCACCTTGGGTTCGATTTCTTAAAACTACATAATTATAAAAATTTATTTACTTTAATTTTTTTAGTTTTATCTCGGGTCCGATTCTCTATACTATATAATTAAATAGTGTATTAATATTAATATTTTAATTTCGATTGGTGTTCAATATGTGTGTCCGTGCTTCACACAGATCTCAGCTAGTATATTTAACAAATCATTTTAGTGCTCTATTCGAATGATATCCTTTTATGTTTGATGAAATAAAACTTTTAATCCTATTAATTCTTTTAAAAAATATTTCATAAAATCTTCATTTACAAGGTAAAACATAGAAATATAGTGTAAAGAGTTTGTTAAAAAATCTAAAACTATATTTAAATATTAGTGTAATATATCTATAATTAATTATTATGACAATAAAGATAATAACAACAAAAAATATATAATTACGATTATTTAATGTAGTCGTTATAAGCTTTCCTGGAAAGTAACGTGCAAAGTCCGGTAACAAAAATATCTTAATCATTGAGCCAGGTTTTACAATCTTACCGATTAAGACATTATTAACGATTCAGAAGATATAAAAGTAGAGCCAAACAATATTAATTATCTTAACCATTAAAATAAGCTTCATTAAGTAGTATTAAGAAGTAAACAAATGAGGCCTAAGTTCACAAAAGTCTTAGTTAAAAAAAAGAAGTCTAAAGCATTGGATATCGAATGTAATAAAATTAATATTAAAACTATATATAATATATATATATATATATAATATTTATATATTATTTGATCTTAATGGTCGGGTTGGTTAAATCTGGTGGAAAAATTAGTAAAACCAAACCCAACCCAAAATTTTCGGGTTTTAAAAATTTAAAACCATAACCAACCCAAATCGAAAAAAAACCTAAACTTTCGGTTTGGTCGGGTTGGTTTGGTCGGTTTAACCGGTTTTCGGAAAACCGTGCTCACCGCTACCAAAAAGTGGTTTTTGGTGCTAAAATAACAACATGATTCCAATTATTTGTGCTATATCTTGTTTCATATATAACTTTTTCGGGTGTTTGTGCTAAAAAGATCATGAAGCAAAGATCATGAAGCAAAGCAAATGTAGAAATGATTTCCCTCTTTTTTATATTCCCCACTCACTTTTTACCTTTTTGGAATGTTTAAAAATATAGCACAATGCTATAATTTGTGTTATATATAGCACAAATTATAGTATTATGCTATTTTAACACAAACTATAGAACACCATTAAATTTCAATATTTTGTATTTTGTACTATAATATAATTATAGCACATGATTGACTTTGCTCTTAGAAAATTTCGAACGAAGGATACAAGAATGAGGTTATATGAGAATGATAATAATAAGGTTGAGCATAGTTATCCTAAATCCAATTAAATTGGTCAATCCAAATTGTCTAAATCTAAATTTTCAGTTTCTAACAGTTTGGTTTGGGTTTTGGTAATTAAGAGCATCTCCAATGGTAAAATAATCTATGTGTCATCTATATGATATTTATGTGGTACATTTTAGATATTAGGTAAAAATTCAATACTTCAACCATTATTTCTTAGCAAAAAAATATAGATAATTAAAATTGGTCTAGCTACATTTGTAAAAGCTCTAAATCTATTAGGTATAATTTTAGATAATATAATTATACATAATAATATAATTATACATAATATCATTGGAGTAAACCTATAACCTCTTATCTATAATTTTAGATAATTATCAATATATTATATTATAACTAACAAATATACATAACACCCTTGGAGATGCTCCGAAAAATCAAAATTTTTTGGTTTGGATTGGATTCTCATTTGTAAACAATCATTAATACATATATATATTTTACTAATAATATTTTAATTATCTAATTTAAATATTTAATGTTGATCATTATTGTAGTTATTTTACACTTTTGAAATTATTGTCTATCTTTTCTCAATTCTTATTATATTCACTCTTCCTTAGTAATCAATACTTTAGTAATCAATACTTTATTTTTTTTTCTTCTAAATAAAATCATTTCACTCTTTTTTGAAAATGAAATGAATATTTTTTTTCATAACAACAAATAAGGGTATCATCTAGAATTATTCATATTACATATCTATACTATTATATAAAAGCCGAAATATTAAAAATTTGGTCGGTTGGTCGGTACGGTATGTGCCCTTACTCAATTACATGTCTACTAACTAATCAATTTTTTTTTTCAGGTTAAATATATTATCTTTTGTATTTTTCAAGAACTAAATAATTTCCTTTTTGAGGTAAAATACAATATCTTTTATATTTTATCTAACTAAAATTTCTCCTTGATGAGTCAATTTTCTTTTTCAGGTTAAACATATTACCTTTTCTATTTTTCAACAAATAAATAATTTTACTTTTTCAGGTAAATCAGAATATCTTTTACATTTTATCTAATTAAAATTTCTCCCTTTTAAAAACACTACGAGCAATTTTGTTTAATAAAATAACAAAATTATATTATAATTACTATTAACTAATCAATTACTTTTTTCAGTCAAAACACGTTAGTTTTTCTCTTTTCTTTAACTAAAATCTTTCTTTTTCCAATTATATCAAGAAGATTACCTTTTTCAGCCTAAACACATTATCTTTTTTATTTTCTCCTACTAAAACCTACTTTTTTCCAATTACATCACGGACGTTTTTATTTAATAAAAATAAAATTATAATATTATAATACTAATAATTAACCAATTACCTTTTCAACTAAAATATATCATATCTTCTACTCCCTCTGTTTTTTTTCAGTTCTTTACATTTGCTTTTTGCACGGAAACCAAGATAGTGGATGTAATATTGTTAAAATAAATGAAGTAGTGGGTGTAATAGTAATTTTATTGTTAAAATAAGTGAAGTAGTGGGTGTAATAGTGTAAAGGATTGAAAAGGTGGAGTGAAGTAGTGGATGTAATAATGTATTTTATTGTTAAAAGTTACTATTTTTAGTAATGTAAAGAAATGGAATGGACGACCCAAAATAGAAAGTGTAAAGAAATGAAATGGACGGAGGGAGTATTTTTTTTCTAATTAAATTTTCTTTTTTTTTAGAAATAAAACGGACAACATTAATTTCTCATTTTATAAAAACTATGAGCAATTTTATTTAGTAAAATAACATAATTAAATTATAATTACTAAAAACTAATCAATTACTTTTTTCACATAAATCATGTCATCTTCACGTTAGTTTTCTATTTTCTCTAACTAAAATCTCTCTTTTTCCAATTATATCACGGGTAGTTCTATTTACTAAAATAAACTAATAACATTATAATATTATTAATTAACCGATTACCTTTTTCAGGTAAAACGTATCATTTTTTCTATATTTTCTAACTAAAATCCATCTTTTAACAGAAATATCACGGACAATATTAATTTCTCCTTTTCTAAAAACATTACGAGAAACTGTATTTAATAAAATAACGTAATTAAATTATAATTGTTATAAACTAATCAATTACCTTTTCACCTAGAACATATTACCTTTTTAATTTTCTCTAACTAAATTCTCTATTTTTCTAATCATATCACGAGATTCTATTTAACAAAATGAATTAATAATTTTATAATTATTAATAATAAATCGATTACCCTTTTTAACTAAAACTTATCATCTTTTCTATATTTTTAAACTAAAATCCCTCATTTTCTAGAGATATCACGAATAACATTTATATAATTATTATCAAATTTATTTAAATCAATGAAATTTTTTATATAATATTATTAAAATCCGTGCATCGCACGGGTTTTAGGCTAGTTTGTACAAATTTCATTTTTATTTTTTATGTAAGTATATTTAACATATTAGATATTTGTACAAATTTCATTTTTTTTATGTAAATTTTTTGTTAAATGATAAATAAGGGTAGAACATATAGTATTTTAGTTTAAAGAGAATATAGATTATTTTTAAAAAATTATTTTGGTATTAAACTGAACCGAACCAATCCGTTCAGAATCGATTTTTATAACATTCGGTTTGGATTCAGTTTGAGATTTTCCAAAACCCAAACTTTCGATTTGATTTGGTTTGCATCTCCAAAACCGTTCAAACGGAACCTCTAGAAAATAATATGGAATCTCTAGAGATAGAGAGGGTATAATTTAACCATCCAAAACCAATGATGTAACATACATCAAACTCAGACACATGAGATTGAGAGGGTATAATTTAATCATCCAAAACCATGCAACATACATCAAACTCTACACATGACTACATGAGATTGAGACCTCATTAATCATGAATCAAACGCCTTCTCGAATTCAAATCTTCGAATATATAAGAAATAATGATACTAAACTAGGGTGATAGCAGGGCTTTCTTTAATAATTTTAAACATGTTTTTCATAAAATTTGAATTCTCACCTGCTGGTATTCCAGACCAAGGAGCCCTTGTAAGTCTCAAGTTGATTAGTTTTTTCCCTAGAGATATTGCAAATTTTAAAGGCATCTTAAAATGCACCATTTGTATCTGCTGAGAATGTGAAAGGAACTTGCACTAAGCAGACAACAGCTGAAGCAGTCTCTATGCTTTCGCTGTTTTCCCCTTCTTTCAAATAATAGTTTACTAGTTGCTCGAAAATTAGAAATCAGATAGTATAATGCTTCTGGCGTAGCATTGGCCACTAATTGCCCCCACCAAAATTTGTCCCAGTATTGTCTGTACTATTAATCTATTATGTTCAAGAACAGGATTTCTGGGACCTTCACCCTAAGGATTCGATCAAATTTATCCACAAGTTTCTGTGTGCGACGAATTTGAAGAAATTATTACAATAGGTCGATAACATCTCTTCGAAGTTGGCCCATTTTCATTTAAACATGAAGTACACAAAACAGGCTTAAGAAATTTTCCCACCACCAAGTAAAAACTGCATTGGACGTATGAAAGAACATTGTTCGGAAGAGTATAACTTAGAACACACTAAAAGATGCATTATCAACAACCTTGTGTTCCGATCGTTGCCATGCATAAATTTTTTGTGATGTACTGCAATTTAATTTTTCGGTAACTAGAACCATTTTAAGAATCATAATTATGGTTTCGTTACCACATGAACGTGTTGCTAATATTTGAGACGACTGTCAGTGTACTGCAATGTACGTATGGTGGGTAGGCTACTGATACATGCGGCAAGAAACTGGTGTTTTTAAGTATTGCATGAATTCTTTATTAATACGAATGTAACAAATCATGCCTTGCTACTTAAAGATGATACATATATGATTCATGATTCAATAATAGTAGAACAAAGATCATTGCATAAAGTAGCCCACCATCAGAATTAACATCTATACTTTTTATTTTTCAATTATAAATTTGTGATGATATAATTTATCACTGGGAATTACTGATGGACTGGTCAGAAGAAGATTCTGCTTTGAAATGAGCTTCCTCCAGATCCTTCAAACTATTATAAGTAGTCGAAAGTTGTGCATCAGTTAACATTTGTTTAAGGCCAGAATTCTCTTCTTTGAGCTTTGCATTTTCGTCGACTACCTTGTCATGGCTCTCTGACAAGTGGTTTAACTTGTCAATCAGACTGTAATTTTCATTTCTCAAGCGAACGACTTGTGACCACAGCTCATCAAGATGCTTCTGCTTCCTCATCCTTGATCGTCGTGCAGATTCTCTGTTGGAAATCATTCTTCTTTTCTTTCTCTCGTCGATGATCATCATGTTGTTGTGAAGCTGATCATCTCCTTCGTCTGATGTCGAGTTAGTGCTGACACAAGATGAGAAGTCATGAACAGGGAAATTGGCTTGAAAGTTTGGCATGCTGTTTAAGAAGGTATTGTATTGGAGCACTGATGACATGTTATCTTCTTGAATCGATGTTCCGAAACTATTGACAAAAGGGGATGGATGGTCTTGATTTAGGGACTGGATTTCCGCGTATTCGGATGGGAAAATCATGGTTAATTAATTGATGAATATATTGTAGATGCAAATGCTGAAGTTGTAGTTGTGTTTAGCAGATAATGTGGATTTCGATTAGATGAGAAGTGGAGGGGTTTTATATAGGAAAGGAAGTCAAGAAAAGTAGTGGCAAAATTAGCTAAGAACAGCAATAGTAATAGCACTTCAAAATGTGTATGATGTAGGCATACAATGATTGGTCACGTTCCTGTATAATTGTTGTAGTGGATATGTAATTACATTTTCCTTTTGGATTCAATAATAACACGTATATGTGTGCATATTCTACTTGATGCATGGACAATCAAGCGTAATAATATTGTATATAGAGTACTTTAAATTTGTAACAATGTTTTGTTCTTGCGAGCCGAACAACAAACACATTGAATTGATTTACATTAATGATAAAATAGTCGCGCAAATTCTCTTCTCATTCAATGGTGGAGCCGTGGAGGCAGGCGGATGGCCTTGAGAGAATATTTTATCAATTAATATTCACATACTCGTCTAACAGCAGAACAACGAACATAATTGGGTCGATTTACACTAATTCCGAACGTGTGCTTGGCGTATTCGGAAATGACTCCCAAGTGTGTCATGCAATAGAAATTTCAGTACCATTTTTACAGTCATTTGGTCGACTGAATAACAGTGCAAGTGCATTCCACTCTTGGTTTCAGGGGACCTTTGCTTCAACTAGTTGTGCAGCTAGAGTTTACTTGTTCGAATTCCCCTCGTCTTCTTATCTTGATCGCATTCGTTTCTTTAGTACTTGAAAGTTTTTCTCATCAATTGGTTTTCCATAAGTTGTCTATGTACATTGCGAAACACCTGCACTGTTTTTCTCTTACGTGCTGCATGCATTCAAAATTTCGTAGTCAGTGTCATAAAAGGCTACTCATTCTTCCTCTGGAATCACAATAATTCATAACCGAGACTGGACCAAATATGTAATACATAATGCTATGTTACATAAGCTATCTGCAGTGTCTCTTTCGAAACCTGCAGTACGTAACCGCAGCTTCTCATATATATCTCTATCTCTTTATCTTTCTCTCGTTAAATAATTGAACGATATCTTCAAATTATTTAACAATCATGTCCTCTTTTCGAATATATTTAAAGTAGAGATTCGTGCCTGGTAGATTCTTATTCGCCAACCTTTTCTGATATCGACTACATTGTCAAGGATCTGGACCTGGACCTGCGTATTGTAAATTGCAGAGTACCAATTATTAAGGACATCATACCATAAATTTTGTCTAAAAACATTATATGTATCCATCCATAAAAAGAAGCCAACTAAAAATAAAAATGAGAAAGACCTTTCATAGGTGCACTACTGATGAAAATGATACGCATTTTCCTTCTTTCTTTTACAACTGTAGAAGTGTCATCTACTATTCTCACGCACATATAGAGGGTGTTTGGGATTGCTTAAAATAAGTTACTTTTGATTTAATGGGGGTATTTTTAACTTAAAGGAGAAAGTAAAGTTGTTTACTTTAAGTTGAATGAAAGTGTTTGGGTAATTTTACTTAAAGTTAAATGGGGTTTTAATAATTTTGACTTAAAGTGAAATTTGACTTAAAAAATTTTAAATTCATGATATTTAAGCTTTACAAGAATTGTGGAAAAAAAAAAATTCAATAAGTCATAAGTCATAAGTCAAAAGTACCTAAATGTAACTTCTGACTTAAAGCAGTTTTTTAACTTAAAACCGGTATAGCCAAACGGAGCAAAAGGCACTTAAAGCCCTGTGGACTTAAAATAAGTCATTGCCAAACGGGCTGCTATATACATTTATGTGAGTGTGTTAATTTCTAATGTACCAAGTGTAATCTAAGGGGTCCGGATCCTCTGTCCCCTTAATTATTTATTAAAATGGGTCTCGCAAGGCACTTTTTTTTGTAAATCTAAGGGATCCGGATCCTCTATCCCCTTAATTGTTTATTAAAATGGGTCTCGTAGGACACTCTTTTTGTATTAGAAAAAGGAGGGGACATAAAAAGGAAGAGAACAGAAGATCCCAACTCTAATCTAAGTAAGGCTGACCCTAAAGTTTAGGGAATACATTAAGGATTCGAAAATTTTGGGTTACTTGAGTGTCGGTATTTAGGCACAGATTTTATCCACCTATAGGCAAGACCATCCGCAAATATACGCATTATTAAGAACAGTGTCATCAATGTGGGTACACCTGTGTGCGCGTAGGTCTCGTGCACATAATGCGAGAGTTTTTGAAAATATAGGTGGTGAGAGAGATGATCCGACTGGGAACCGCATACAAAAGATGACGGCGTTGTCAAAGTACGGAAAGAAACCTGATTGAACATCTATGATATACAGTAGGGCTATCGGCAGACGAAACCATATATATTGGACGGACTAAATTTTTAGGTCATTGAAACCAAATTTTCTGTTCATCGGAAATTTCCAAATTATAATTTTTTTTTGTAAAAATAGAAGATTAAATAAAGATTTTTATAATAAATAGGGGACTAAATGAAGATTTTTGTAAATAAAAATGAGAATCAATTGAAGATTTTTGTAAAAAGTAAGGGGATTAAATAATTTTTTTTATAAAAATGGGAGGACTAATTGAAATTTTTTGAATTATATATATATGAAATACCGTCTCTGGCTATCCGATTAGTTCCGTTATAAGTAACCAAGTAAATCTTCTAACTCTATTTTCAGGCCAATTATATTATAGAATCATGACGACAATCAATAATATCTTCTCACCTTTTGATTCAGTAGTACTATCTTCCTCGTTTTCTTTATAAGATGTCGAGAATTTAAAAGTTGTTAAAAATAAAATGAATATATACGTATTACGTGTGTATAAATAAAAAAATAAAAGAAATGTTGAGTACTCAAATCTTAACTTATATAATAAAAGAAGTCAGAGTTTAAATCTTGTCGTAAACACGATAACCATAGTCACATTACACCTAAGAGGTCACGAAGGGAGAGTTACTAGTGTGTCTTTAAGATGCTCGGAGGGACAAAATACCTTTAGAATAAATCCATAATATTTAATTTAACAAACTAATCACTAAACAATGTTTTACTGGATTTAATATAACAAAAACCTGGACGTATGTAACATTATTGATTAACACTATTTTATGGGACCTCTTTATGTCATATTTCCAGCCATCAACTAGTAATTCTTGCGAGCTTTTTTTGAATTTGGAATCATCACTTGCGTTCACTCTAACGTGTGTTTTGTCACCACTTTAATTTCTCTCCCTCAAAAAGCCAATTACATTTCTTTTTTAAATTTTCTCCATTATAAAGTTCCGATCATATTTCTTGTCAACCATGATTAGGTAATCCAGTGTTGATATGATCATAGTTCCTCCCATTATAAATAATTGTATCTTCATGAAAGTTTAACTTATTCTCATCAAGATGTATGATGTATAAATTACGATAACTTTTGATGCTATGCATACAATTTTTTTTTTAATTTTTTTTAATGTGCAAACATGGGAACCATATATCTTCTTATATCTGCATTATAAGCTAAGGAATACAATTTTTTTAAATGGTATACCAACTGCAAATGGTGTCGGTTTTAATGTTAAGTTCGATCATAAAATCATTTTAGACGATCATAAATATTAAAAATATTTTGGTCTAAGAAAAAAATTATCTTAAACCTTAAATCCACCGATGGTATAAACAACATTACCTTCGTTTTTATCTGTTATTTTTGTAGTGTTTGAACACCATTTTCGCCAACAACATGTTGGTGCAGTGGGTTGAACCCTTGTCTCCTTTGTAGGAGGTCAAGGGTTCGACCCCTGGGTGTGTGTGAGTTTAGTTTGTATTAGTTTCCTTTCTTTGTATTTGCATTTGTATTTGCATTTGTATTTGGCCGGGGGTCCTTCGGAACTATTCTGGAAAAAAGAACTACTCAAGTTCCTTCTATTAAGTGTAGAAAATTAAACAGGAAAATGCTAGGTTTTTCAAATTGGATCCCAATTTTTTTTCCAATTACATAAATCATTTTCTGATTGACTATAATTTTAATGGACCCACCAGGATCACATCAATCTTATGAATTAAAATCGTTTATACTGTCAATTCATTCATACCACATCATTCAAAATTTTTTTTGGGAATTAATTCAAGATAACTAGCACTACTGATCTTAAACATAATATAACGATTAAAAGATGACAAAATTAGACACCGTTTTTAAAGATATTCTGTGTAGACACATTTTAATATGTTTAGATTAGAGAACGAGTAAGATGAAAGGTTAGTGCACATGTGACATAAATTTACCCATAATCCAATATAACTCGGTCTTAATGGCAAGGGAGGCGCTTACTTAAAAAGTATTAAGATTTGTCTTATGTTAAATACTATTTTAATAGTTAACTAATTATAATCTATGGTGTGTGTATTTAACTTATATATGTTTTTTTGCTAAGTAATGGTGTGTTTAGTTTGTTAATACCACACCTCATACATATGCTAGTGGATGACTACTTTCTAATTAAGTTAACTAAAATCTTCTTTAGTTAATCCATTTTCAAAGTGGATAACAAAGTTATTCAATCGTGTTTTATGTATGCCGACGGGATTAGTAATGCCATTAATCAATAGTGTTACTCATCTTCTATAATCAATTGTTAAAAACTTATCTAATTCAGACTCCCAGCTTTGCTGTTAAAGCGATTGCAAGTGGTAATTTAAATATTTTAGAAGCTGATGAGGTGGTTGAGTGTTGCAAGCTTTATCTTGCAAGTTTGCATAGATGTTCGGTTGTTTTTATTCTGAAAATTGTTAACAAGAGGTAGCACATAAAGTTGCTCGAATCCCCTGTTTAGTTAATTCCCATAATTTGTTTACTTTTCTTTATACCTAATTGTTGAAGGTTTTTTCCAATGATCTTTTATTCTGAATGAATGCGCGCTGTTTATTTTCAAAAAAAAAAAACTTATCTAATTATTATCCCACTCTCGGAAACTGAGTTCAAAGCCAATATGCTCGGGTCTCTAGCAATTTGAATTTAGAACATAATACAGTCACATAAAAACAAATTAAATTATACTTACTAATTAATTCACAATGACGTCATGTGAACTTCGTTAATGAGAAATGTGAAATAAAACTTTACCAAGAATGTATCAAATAATACGAGATTCTTCCATTCAAGTGCTTCAGCTAGGAAGAAATCTAATCACATTACTCATTTGGTTGATAGTAATGGTGACTGCGTTGAAGACATTACTGGTATGTGTAACATAGTCCATGATTATTTTTCAAACCTGTTTGCAGGCGATGTCGTAGAAGGTGAGGCAGACAGTTATGTAAGTCCAAGACGAGTCACAGATGATGAGAACCTGATGCTGTGTAGTGAGCTTCAATTTGATGAGTTTTCAGAAGCTATAAAGCAGACGCACCCCGACAAGTCTTCGGGGCCGGATGGATTAAATCCAGCTTTTTATCAGGCTTTTTGGAGTGTGATGGGTCGAGAAGTTTTTGAATGTTGTAAGAAATGGTTGGACAATGTTTCTTTTCCATACGACCTCAATAGCACCAATGTGGTTTTGATTCCGAAGAAGGAAAATGCTGATACTATGAGAGATCTTCGTCCAATTGCGTTGTGTAATGTGCTGTATAAGATCGTTGCAAAGGTATTGGCAAATCGAATCAAGAAGGTTTTGCCTAATATTATCTCGGAAAATCAGTCGGCATTTGTGCAAGGACGCAGTATCACGGATAATGTGTTGGTGGCTTTTGAACTCATACACCATCTTCGGCTTAAAAACAGAGGAAATGAAGGTGAAATTGCTCTTAAATTAGACATAAGCAAGGCTTATGATAGAGTAAGCTGGAGATATCTTGAGCATAGACTTCGTAGTATGAATTTTTCTGGAAAATGGATTGATTGGATGCTTTTGTGTGTAAAAACAGTGACCTACCAGTTCTGTATCAATGGCTCTTTGGTTGGCCCTGTTGTCCCAAAGCGAGGCCTCCGCCAGGGGGATCCACTATCCCCGTATCTCTTCTTACTTTGTGTTGAAGGTATTTCGAATGACCTTGATTTTGCTGTGAATAATGGTAGTGTTCATGGTAGTCGAATTGCTCCTACTGCCCCCTCTATTTCCCACTTACTGTTTGCAGACGATAGCTTCTTGTTTTTTCGAGGGACTGCAGAGGAAGCTCATGCGATTAAATCAATTTTAGTGAATTACGAACGATGCTCAGGGCAGTCAGTTAACTATCAGAAGTCCGGAATATTTTTTAGTGCCAATATTCGAGAACAGCAGAGACGGGAGCTTTCCAACATTCTTGGTGTTCATAATAGTATAGAGGGGTCGAATTATCTGGGACTCCCTTCGTTAGTGGGAAAATCGAAAACAAGGGTTTTTGGTTATTTGAAGGAAAGAGCTAGTAAACGGATACAAGGTTGGTACAAGAAACCGGTTTCTCGTGCGGGGAAAGCAGTCCTTATCAAAAACGTTGCTCAAGCAATACCAGCTTACACAATGTCTTGCTTCCTTATGCCGAAGTCTTTATGTCAGGAGCTTGAGATCATGTTTAACAAATACTGGTGGCGTTCGAGCGGGGACAATGGCAAGGGCATCAATTGGTTGGCATGGGATGCTATGACAGGTTCGAAAGCTTCTGGTGGTCTGGGGTTCAGAAACCTCTATGGTTTCAACATTGCTCTTCTGGGGAAACAGTGCTGGAACATGATGAACAACCCAAGTTCATTGGTTGCTCGAGTCTACAAGGCTCGATATTTTCTGAATTCAAGTATGTTTGACGCTCAGAAAGGCCGTAATTCGAGTTATATTTGGCAAGGTTTGGTTACTGCCATGCAAGCACTTCGATCAGGCTTTAGATGGGTAGTTGGAAACGGGGAAAGTATCTATGCAACAAGGGACCAATGGTTGAGGGGGAAAGAAGACTTCTGTGTTGTGAATGATCACAGATATGCTGGCAGGACAGATAAGGTTTCATCTTATATTGACGCTGGTACAAAGAGTTGGAGAATCCCTCAAGTTTTTGAGAACTTTTTGCTTGAAGATGCGAGAGCTATTATCTCTATTCCTCTTCCTCAACGTGACACTGAGGATCGTGTTGTGTGGGCTGGTTCGAGCACAGGGATTTACACTGCCAAAGAGGGCTACAGACTTTGGCTCAGTCTTCAAAATAATGCATACAATGTTACTCCTTCTAATGGATGGAAGAAATTATGGTCATTATTCATTCCTCATAAAATCAAGATTTTCATTTGGAGATTATGTAGGAATACAATTCCTACTCGATGGCGGCTTAGATTCAAAGGAGTTCGAGTGACAAGTACGTGTCCCATGTGTAATTCAGATGTTGAGCACCTACTACATCTCTTTTTTGACTGTCCCTTCGCAAACCAGTGTTGGCAGCATGCTGGAATGGTTTTGGACACAAGCCAGATTGAAGACGGCCCATCTTGGATTCTTGACACACTGTCTAGTGGCAAAATGGAGGATAGTATGAAAGTTTGCACGATTCTGTGGGGCATTTGGATGTGGAGAAACAAGCGAGTCTGGGAAGGAAAATCTGTTTCAGCAGCTATCGCTATGGACAACAGTTTCAATCACGTCTCTGAGTGGAGATCAGCTCGTGCTAAGTTTAAGAACATCTCTAATATCCATCCTCAGCATACTCCAAAATATCCTACGAAGTGGAAACCTCCAGTGACTGGTGTGTTGAAGATTAATGTGGACGCTTCTTTCCGTTCTGCTTCTGAGAATGTCTCAGTGGGAATGGTTATAAGAGATAGCAACGGAGTGTTTGTAGCAGGAAGAACTATGTGCATGCCCCCTACGTCCACTGTGTTTGAAGCAGAAGCGATTGGGGTTAGGGAAGCTCTGTCATGGGTAAAGTCGAAGGGTTTGGTTGGGCAGAGATTGGAGCTGGAGACAGATTCGATGCTGGTGGTTCTGGGTATCAGACGGAATGTGGGGAATTTGTTAGAAGTGGGAGAAGTGATCGATCAGTGCAACATCCTCCTGAGGGAACTAGTTAACACTTCTATTCACTTCGTTAGGAATCATGCTAATAGGGTTGCTCATGAATGTGCTCGATTACCCTGTTTAGTTAATTGCCATAATGAGTTCTTGTCTCTCCCTTCTTGTTTGGAAGAGGCTGTACTAAGAGATTCTTCTTTTTAATGAAATTTCCTTTCTTTCAAAAAAAAAATGTTAAGTTCACAAAAGAATACAAACTTAGATAGTCGGAATGAATGTTAAATAAAACTTTATGAAGAGTGTTAATTTCAAAAATAAAAATCATTTGATATAATTAATAAATTGTGTTCAGTGTGACCATTAGACCATTAGATCATATCTATTGAATATATTATATATTACAATAATAAATTTTGTATGTTTATACATTATATACATCACATTTTTGGTCATTCACAATTTCTTTATTTGAGATATACAACTTTTTTTTAAAAAAAATTCATGATAAAAATAAACTAATTTTGCAAATCAAATACATCGCATTGCAATTTTAGTATTTGTTGCTATAATCTTAGTTCTATAAAAAATTAAAAATCTA
The DNA here is from genome assembly GCA_037693485.1 of Kitagawia praeruptora. NCBI lineage: Eukaryota > Viridiplantae > Streptophyta > Magnoliopsida > Apiales > Apiaceae > Kitagawia > Kitagawia praeruptora. The sequence continues at coordinate 23,507,902 of CM075347.1, forward strand.
TTATATTGTACTATGATTTTTTTTATAATTAAAATTTTTCATTAGAAAGGTTGGAGGCACTTCATGAACCGAATCAAGAAGCCCAACCTGCCTTACATCCCAACTAATGGGCCAGAAGATACAACGAATCCCCTCAGGGAAAAAAGACAAGCAGCTTAGATGCAGAAAGAAACTAGCCTAGGAGAAACAGCAGTCAACAAAAGGCTGTTAAAAGAAAAACAAAGTGACACAAGATGAGAGGGCAGGTGATTCAAGCCACACAGCCTCCATTGTCTGATTGAAAGTCTGGGACTTCCTCTGATGCCTGCCTGGCAACAATAACACCCACTGGAGCAAAGCCTCGGACAAATCCCTGTTCATCAGTTGGGATTGGGGAAATAAGTAGCTGAGGTATAGGGGGACCAAATCCCATATCAAGGTCCAGTTTCTCTTGAAGGCGGCCAAAAGGTTGGTGGATCATATGTATGGAATCCCAGTTGTTGAGTCCTATCGCGGCAAGGTAGTGTGCCGATCTGTTCGTCGACTCTGCAATGTATTTGATACCATTATCCCATTCAGGATTGTAGCCTAGGAGCTTCTTAATTTGCTCTACGATCCAGAGGCAGGTCCTGTCCCCTCTACCATCTCGGCGAGAGATCTCAAAGTAAGGATTGAAGTTGTCTGTTTCCAAAACGATGTGTTCATAGTTAGCTAGTCGTGCCTGGTTGAGACCTAAGTGGAGAGCCCAAAGTTGTGTGGCCAAAGGGGAGAGACCGCGCAAAGTGCCAGTAAAGCCTCTTAGCATGTGTCCACGATAGTCCCTGATAATTATCCCCACTCCGTTGTTGTTACCGTTAATCTGTCTGGAGGTTTGGATCACATGAACGTTCACCTTGTACTGCCCTCGAAGAGGAGCAGTCTAGGAGTAGTAGGCCATTGTAGGGAAGATGTGTGTAATGGGGGGGAGAGAACTATGGAGGGATTATAAGTATGAGTGTGGTGGAAAAGTGAGGCAAATGGAGGAGGTGTTATATAGGCCAAGATGAGAAATAAGATGTAGCGGGCAAGAGAATGTACTGGTAAGTAATGTCCAATACGTGCAGATTGTAGAACATGTCTCCTAATAGTACTAAAAGGAAAAGGTAAGGTATGGCTTGGGTGATTAGAAAGAAAACAAGGTACTAAAAGTAAGAAAAGGGTATGGTTGCCGGGGATTGTAGCAGTCTAGAGCCGTGTGTCCAGTATTACAAGATGGGAAAAAGAATAGAGAGAGAAGTACAAGATGGGCCTAGAGAAGCTAAGTGAGAAAATTGTGGAGTTTGACTCCTGATTAGGTCCAACCCAAAATCATGTTGGGTTTATGTGCACCCTGTTTGGCCAAAAAATCAGCCCCATTATTATACAAACGGTTAATATGTACAACCTTAACGTGTGTACATCTAGCCAGATCATCAGGTGACATAAATGGGATAGAACTAATATTACCAACTCGAAATTTTTGGACATTAATGTAGAGGCTGCGGGAATCTGTATGGATGATGATGTTAAGATTGTGAGGGATCGATGTTTCAATTTCTTTTAAGAGAATGAGAAGGGCCTTCGTTTCTGCCTCGAGAGGACTGGTAGCATTAGTAGGACCACTGAATAGAAACAAGTTGTCATTGAACCTGTTTTTTATATAACCTCCTATTCCTGCTATGTTGATGCCATTAGCACACGTCCAAGAACCATCCACAAAACCAAAGTAGTCCCAATTTGTTGTGAGTTCCTGATGTAGATGTTTGTGGATAGTTTTAATTGCTCTAATTGGGTTCATAATCCAATCGCGTTCACCATTATTATGTAGTATGCCACTTGCAGTACACCATATTAAAGATCTATGCATAATCAAGTACTCTAGTTGTTGGTAATTACTGCTTTTATTGTTGAAGATTACTTCATTGCGCTGTAACCAAATAGTCCACAACATGGATGAGAGAGCAGTTTGCCAGTGAATCTTATACGTGGTATGATTCGCTGCATTGTAGGCTTTCCAAAGCCAATCATCATCCGAGCCAGTTAAATCCAGTGTCATCCACCACTTATCTAAAAAGTTCCAGCAATGAGATGCCGTAGTGCAATCCTTAAATAGGTGGTAAGTGTCCTCCGCGTTTGCCTTGCAAATCATGCACTGGGAAGAGATGTTAAGTGTGACCAATCTAGTAGCTAGGAATTGTTTAGTTGGGAGGATATTACAACATAGCTTCCAGAGGAAAGTCTTAATCTTGGGGGGAACCTTAAGTGTCCAGATGAATGACCAACGAAAATTAGAGGTATATCTTACTGATTCTAGATCATGATACATATCTGCTGTCTTGAATGCCTTCTTAGTGCTACGCCATAGGAGAATATCATCACCCAGGGATTGTTGAAAATCCTGAAGTATTTGATAAACTTCCAGGGCATCAATATTTTCATGATGTCTGAGTGGTCTACACCAAAGTCCCTGCGGCATATGTGTTGTTTGTTCCCAGATAACAACTAGGTCACTAATGTAGATATGCTTGTGTTTATAGACTCTGTATAACCTAGGGAAGATTATGGCAAGAGGATCATCTTTAATCCAGGTGTCTTCCCAGAAGTAAACACGTGTACCATTGCGGGCCTTCCAGACGAAATTATTTGGGTCAAAAAGGGCAGTAGTACGACTGTGATTATTGAGATATTGTAAGTTCGAAATAAGGAGAGATTTGGGCTGACCATTGTGTATCCTCGTCCATTCGTTGATGTTGTTACCGTATTTGTTTTTGAGTAGTGTTAGCCACTGAGAGTGTTTGTTCTCTTTAATACGCCACCAATTTTTAGCAAGCATAGCAAGATTCCTATTGCCCAAGTTTGTTACTCCAAGCCCTCCACTGGCTTTGTTCAGTGTCACTGTTTTCCAATTTGTAAGATGGAGTTTGTTCGTACCCCAGAGAAAGCTCCTACGAATGACATCGACTTTATGTTTGACTCCAGCTGGCATGACAAAGAAATTGAACCAATAGATTGGGAGGCTGTCTAAGGTAGCTTGTAAAAGTACTAGTTTGGCTGCCATATTGAGATGTGAAGCTGCCCAGTTATTAAGATTGTTTTCGAATTTATTGATTAAAGGGGCCCAGAGTGACTGATTATTATGTGAGAGTCCTAAAGGCACTCCTAGATAGTGCAGTGGCCAGGCTCCAATCTTGCAACCAAGTGTCTCTCCCCACTGATTTTGTATATCAGGAGGGTAATGTAGTGCTAGTAGTTCGCTTTTATGGAAGTTGATTTTAAGTCCAGAGAGGAACTGAAAATAGAGTAATATCCTTTTGATGGCAGAGATAGAGTCATCGTCGCCATTAATGAAGAGTAATGTGTCATCAGCAAAATTGTAGGTGTGTAAATGTGAGATCATTATTGCCTATACTGATACCTTTGAATTTACCTAGAATGTTTGCTCTGTTGATCATATGATGAAGAATTTGTCCTACTATATTAAATAGAAGAGGAGAAAGGGGGTCACCTTGTCGCAGACCACAGAATGGTGAGAATTCATTAGTCGGAGAGCCATTAACAAGGACCGCTATACGAATTGTTTGGAAGATGGCCTTGATCCACATGATCCAGTTATCTCCAAAATTCATGTGTCTAAGTGTGTCTAGAAGGAAGTCCCAATTGACGGTGTCAAAGGCTTTTTCGAAATCTAACTTGAGAATGACACCTTTGGTTTTGTGGGTCTTCATGGAGTGTATTATTTTCGAAGTAATTAAAATCCCGTCTGAGATGTTACGACCTTGCATAAATCCTGTCTGCTCTTCTGATATGATATGTGGAAGAGCATGTTTGAGCGATATATGGAAGAGCATGTTTGAGGCGATTGGCTAGTATTTTGAGCATAATCTTCATGATGCTGTTAATAAGACTGATCGGGCGATAGTCCATAGGAGTTGTGGGGGAAGTTTTTGTTGGGAATGAGAGCTATAAAGGAAGAGTTTAAACCTTCCGGGATATTACCATTTTTACTATGATGTAACTAATATAATATTTCAGTGATATATGTCCACAATTGTAGATATGTTCAACGATCGTAGATCGTAGTTTGAATAGAGTAAAATTTGATTTAAATTATTTTATTAAATGTTTGTTCAATTTTATTTATTTAAAAAAAAATTGTAAAATTTATTATTAATAAATTACTTATCCATAAAAAAATATACTAACATTTAGGAGTGTAAACATCTACTCCCCCGTCCCTCTTTAGTTGGTATATTTGCAAAAAATACACATATTAAAAAAGAATTAATTATGTAATTTGTTTCCATGTTTGCCCTTAATCTTAACATTAAATGATGACTTATAAGTATGTGCATTAAATATAAAGTCAAACATTGGTTTTAGAAATAAGGGGTAGATATGGAAAAATTGGTAAAAATATGTATTGGAACAAGGAATGTGACAACTATTTAGGGACAAATTTTTTTTGCAAATGTGCAAACTAAAAAGGGACGGAGGGAGGAGGGAGTATTATCTATTATCCAAAGAGCAACTAGGGTTTATGAGCCATTTTATTCCATGGTTGCTAAATGCAAATCAAGTTTACTCAATACAGACTAGTATATTACTAATATATCCTTAATCTGTATTAAATGGATGACATCTAATAAATGTTAATAAATGATTCAGGGTGAACCAAATAGATGTTTTATTGATTTCATGTTACATGTAATACATCAGAATACAAATTATATATATCATACAGACTAGTGTTATTATAATTTTTATTTTTGAAAAGTATTAATTCATTTATGAGTAATTATAAGATGTTGTACTTAAAAGTTTAAAAATAAATTTACGTGTTTTAAAATATAAATTATATATGTTATGTTATTAAGAATTATTATTTTTAAATAGATTAATACAATTATGAGTCATTATTAAAAATTAAATTTTTATATTTTAAAATTCAAACTACATATATCATTTTAGTATTTTAGAAACTAATTTTTAAATTTAAAAATTCAAATAGATTATTACAATTATGATTCATTATAAGATGCAGTACTTATTTTAATATTCTGGAAACAAACTTTTATATTTTAAAATTCAAATTATATATATCATGTTATTAATAATTTTTATTTTAAATGAGTAATTACATATATTAAACACATGACAAAGAACATTTAATATTAAACACACAATAAAAAACATTAATAATTATCAAATGTATTATATATACTTGACTAAATTACATATTTTAAATGAAATATGAATGAAATATGATTTTGATAAAATAAGATATGAATGATGAGAAATAAGTTAAATGTATATTATTAATAAATACAATGTACAAGATATGAATGATGAGAAATAAATGTGCACAGAAAAATAAAGTAAATGTATAGTGCACAGAAAACTAGGTATACAATGCACATAAAACTAGTTTATACGAAGTAGAAAGTACAGTAAAGTACTCCCTCCGTCCCAAAATACATGTCCCTTTTCTAAAACAAATTTGTCCCAAATTACATGTTTTCTCCTTTCAATGCAAATTTAAGTGTAGTTTTACAAAACTATCCCTACATTTATTGTATAAAAAATTTGACTTTTTTAAACTTAACTCTATTCTCATTTTCCAATGTATTAAATAAGGATATTAGTTGGAAAAATTTATTCAACTAACTTTATCTTAATATGTGCATTTTTTAGAAAAGGGACATGTAAATTGGGACGGAGGGAGTAACTTTTGCAAATTGCATTGAGTAATTTGATTTGCATTTAGCAACACTCTTTTATTCTTATTGAATTTATTAAATGTCCTTTATTACCATGTATTAATGACTTATATATTTAATATGCATGCATTAATTGCATCTAATTTTTTTGTCAAATAATTGCATCTAATTTAATATGCATGTATTAATTAATCTTTAATTATTACATATAATTATTACTACTTTATTATTTAATATTAATAATTTATAACTATAAATTAATTACACATATTATATTACTATAATTTTACACTTAACCAGATTTAAGATAAGATAGTAACATTTAAAATTTATTATTTTGAGTGGGTATATTTAATGAACCGATACATTTTTGAAAAAACATTATTAATGTACAAAAATTTGAACAGGAAACGTACAAAACATATTTCATTTTAATGGTGCAAAAGTTTACAATAAGAAAGTGAATTGCGGATTGCGGGGGATGGAGTTCTCGATTATATTTATTTCATATGAATATAACAAATATTAAATTTTCATGTTTATAAAAAAAATATTTAATACAAATTAAAAGATTATTTATTTCACGATACATTCGTCGAGATCAACGATCATATAATTCATCTACATTTTAAACATCAAAATCTCGGAGAGAGCTAGTTTGACTATAATTATTTAAGTTCTTATCCAGATAGCATCAATAATTAGGTTTAGTCGCCCAAAAAGAGAACGAGCTTTTATTAACTTTCATCCTTTGGCCTTTCATATAAAGGAACTACTACGTTCAAAAAGAAAATAAGCATCCATCTTCCACAGGAATTAGCTGCACGCTAATGCCTTAATCGTAGAAAAAAAATGGAGGGCCAACGAAAAGACAATTAAAAGTTACCACTAATCTATCTGATTAAAGATTAGTAGATTCGTTCCCATACGCAGATATAAATAAATGAATTAAGATGCATGCAGTTCATGTACGGAAACGAGATCGTATCTTGTAAATTACTATATACGGAGTAATATTTAATTTTGTAAGCAAAATGTTGCAAGGTATGACACCGCAGCATGAAAATTTGATTATAAAAATGGACGAATCATTCATGTTGATTTCTTAACAAATTGAAGCCTTTAGTTTATCATTTTATTTCCCTATAAAGAAAGATGGAGTAATGACTTGTAAGGACCTGATCAAAAACTTAAGAGACGTGCCACAGTTACTAAATAACCAATCATCTAATGATACACATTCAAACGTAATCGTCTATATATCTCGGAGAGAGAGATATGTTGTTAGAACTCAATATATTCGGTTACCAATCCCTTTGCAATTGTTATTACAAGGATATTTATAGAGTTTTAATGGGTAAAGTTATCAATATATTCATTTTAAAGTTGGAGATGTCAATGAAGCTCTTGAGCTTCATGGAGTCTTTTGGTGTTACTTTGTTTATATTTTGACGTAAACTTTACCTTTCCATCATTTTGAAGTTGGAAATGTCGACGAAACTCTTGAGCTTCATGGAGTTGTTTGGCGATACTTTGTTTGTATTTTGGAGTAAACTTTAACTTTTCACCATTTTGAAATTGGAGATGTTGACGAAACTCTTGAGCTTCATGGAGTCTTTTGGCGTAAACTTTACATTTTCATCATTTTGAAATTGGAGATGTCGACGAAGCTCTTGAGCTTTATGGAGTCTTTTGACGTTACTTTGTTTGTATTTTGGCGTAAACTTTACCTTTTCATCATTTTGAAGTTGGAGATGTCGATGAAGCTTTAGTGCTTCTTCTTTTGGCGATTTTGCGATTTGTTTGAGCTCTTTCGAGCTCTTTTTACCTTTTCGTTGTTTCTTGGCCAATTGCAACATAGGTGTTGCTTGTATATATTTTTCCAATCATGTATGGAGATCTCTGTTGAGATTACCTTGGAGTTTCGATTGGAGATCGACCGAGTCGCTTTGGAAATGAATTTTGCTTTTCTCGAATTTTTATTGGATAAACGACTTTAGATGACCTTGTAGGTCATAGAAGGGAGCTATGTGCGCATTTTGTACGCTAGAAGTTTAAAATATGGATAGCAATTTTTGATAAGTAAAATGTAACATAACACATTGTGAACGAAATACGAAAATTTAAGATTTTGACTTTAACTTGAACCTTCATTCATAATAAACTTAAAACAAATGTCGACTTTAAACACAACTCATTCACATGCGGAACGAATCATGAAAGCAACTTGATTACACAAAAGCTTAGAGATTTACTTCGTACCTTAACTTAAATAACTTAAAGAGACAAGCGATGCAAACTGGAGACTTTTATTGGTATAATTTCTTAAGATGGATAGGGATACCTGATATGCGAATGACCTGCTTGATGTATGTGAGGTCCCATCTTCATTTTTTAGTTGAACTGGCGATCTTGCTTGTGTTCTTCGCACGCCTCGGTATCCTCAATCACCTCGACGATATCCCATTGAGAGTTCTGTTCAAGTAGCCTATTCATCCTAGCCCTTGGAGATCTAGAAGACTGTATGCTTCCCACAGCCTCCTGAAGAGTTAGTCTATGTTCAAACAACTGTATAGCTGCTTGAAGTGATTGAGGTTCCTTTTCAAAGTATTTTTCGAGCACTGCATTGTGTTTAGACCTATCAATTCCTGCCACCAGGTATGTCATCGCTAAGTTTTCCACTAAATCTGGGATTTGAATCATCTCTGCTCGAAAACGCGTTAAGTACTCCCGAAGGCTTTCATTTGATCTTTGGCGAATATTCACGAGAGAGGCCGTTAACTTTTTTGCTTTTTTATTAGTAGAGAATCTTGACATGAACTTTTCTTTTAAGTGAATCCACGATTTTATAGACCTTGCTGGTAAGTTGTTGAACCACATGAGGGTTGTGCCCTTTAAACACGTCGGGAAGAACTGACACTTCACCACCTCAGTGTGCCCAGAGAAAGACATTCTTCCATCAAAGAGGTTAACAAAGTCATAGGGGTCCGTGAACCCATTGAACTGGTCCATTGGCGGTACCTTAAGATCCCTGTTTACCTTAGCCTTTTCAATACTCTTGATTAACGGACTCTCCGAAGAGACCTCAGTCTCTCCCGAGTGTGACTTGATGAACTCCTTGAACCGCATTATATCTTTCGCTGATAAGCTAGCCGTGCTTGATTCTTCTGCCTCATAATCCTCATCAGCATCCTCAGCGCACTCGTGTTCTTCATTTCTGGTTTTGCGTTTCCTCGATGAGGACGAATCAGAGGACACCTCCGACTTAGAATACTTACTTCCCATAGATGTCCTCCATGAGGACTCATAAGTGTGACGCCCCCAAATCTGAGGTCAGAGATTCAGGTCGTCACATCACCATCTAACCATATCATACCTGTATTAACTTTACAACTCAAGAATACATCCATCCAGACCTCAATCTTACGCAAATACAAGTTAGAGCCTCGGAAACGATAATCAAAAGTAAAACTAAATATTATAATTCATCTATACAATCCAGAATCTTACGCACTTCCACTTATATAACTACACTTGAAGACAAGTCTTATTATTACAGTTAAAAACCTATCAGACTTACTCTGCAGTATTTTTCACGAACTAAATCATCTCAGGGGTAATTCTTCTACTCCTCTTCTGCTGGTGCGGAGTTAACCGACCCAATTCTTCTCTTTCTGAAAAGTTTTTATAAAGCAAGAATGAGCTACATAATGCTCAGCAAGTTCACCATTTTGAAAAATAATATTGTGGTTTATTTCGAAAACGTTCCCAACTGTCTGGGTATATAATTCGGATTTCAGAACATAATTCGAGAATATATATGTCTGGGTTTGAATAAAACATTTATAATTACTAAGGACCTTTAAGAATAACGTATGAATCCTTTATAAGGTTCCCGTTTCAATATATCTCAAGTTTTGAAAATATATACATATGAGTAAATCATCTTCGGCATAACACTCTACGGTTAACATACTGTACAGGGAATACATTATTGCAAAACCTCTTTCCTTCCATTAGCTTAGAAGGTTTCTCATTCAAAAACATTTCATTCTTTGAAATAATTGCAAGAGTGCACTAACACGTGCCAATCTTTATAGAAAATCTTGCAGTTCTAGTTACTGCACGATGTCAATATTTTTCTTATCAAAAACCACACTATCGGCAACTTGGCACTTAGGCCAAAGAAGCAGTGTTTGAGTATTTTTCCAAAGTGGAGGATGAGACTTAAAGAAAACATGAAACCTGACAGGGATTGACGATGATCAGTCGCCACATCCAAGTCCAATAATCCGCGGGTCTTCTCTACCGGTAGAAGGATAGAAACTACATCCGTAACTATCCCCGGGTGAAAACTACATCCGTAATCACCCTCGATGAAAACTACATCCGTAATCATCCTTCGGCAACACCTGGGCCGGAATAATAATTGATGGACCGCCTGGCTCACGGCCGCTTACACATCCCGGGAATCGTTCGTCAACGATTCCCACACCTGCCAGAGTCCCCTTTTTCTTTTTCTTTCAAAACTTGTTTTGATTGAAAATCGAGTAGTTGAGGTCCGACATCAGTCGACCGATAATTCTTGAAAAACGTGCAAGGGAGTAAAACCTGACCGGGGGTTTTCGAAAACATTTTAAGTTCGAAAGAGTTCGAGTTTAAAAGCGATAGACGTATCTTGGATTAGTTTTATTTAAAAATAATAAATAATTAATGAATAGTAATTTAGGATTTAATAAGAATTAATAAATTAATTATTTAATTAAATTAATCTTCTAATCCAAGATAAATATTTTCGAGTATTTTTAATAATCGTATAAATAATAATTACTTAAGTATACGACACTTCCCGAACGCTTCTTCGGGTTTTCGCAATTTAATCACAATAATATACCGCTCCCCGGTCAATAGTATATTTGGACTGCTACGACCTCTATTGCTAGAGTCGTTGTCCGAAGAACATCTTTCTATCTAAGTTCAAGGGTATAAACACATTTACATATATCTCAATCTCGACATAAAGTCTTGTCAAAACATAGAACATAACACGTATAGAGTCTACAAACACAACAGTGGAAACTATATATAGGAGTTTTTCAAAGTAAACTTGCCTTGGTGCGGTTGGGGTGGTCGGCTTGCGGAGTGGAATGGAAATCTATACATAATCAATATTCGCACGTTAGTGCCTTAACAACGTTACTTAATCATAAGGTTTTGAAAATCGTAAAACCAACTTAACGACTCCACTTGTGACCACTAACCCTCTCATATGACCATGTCGTCACATTATCACTTTCGTTACCCATTCGACTCAAATCTATTCCTCGAACTCGAAACTCAAGTGAATATTCTTAAAACTACTTTAAACTAATCCCCTAAGTGGTTTTTCACTTGCGCACACCTCTAAGGCCATATGTATTAGGCCTTCGGGAGACAAATTTAAGGGGCTCAAAAGTCCACTGCAAGGAAGTACATACTCCCAGACTTTTTACTCAGCATACTTCTTTGTTTAATCTTTCAAGAACTCAACTTATACATCATATCTACCATTAAAATCATCAAGGCTCATCTCTATAACATACATGGGGTCACATACTCTAAGCACAAGCTTTAAAACCACATCAACCACATATAACCTCAAGATTTTCATCATCCATAACTCATATAACCAAGATAGGCATTAATACTCCTAGATCTAACATTAAAAATCATAAACACTTCATGACTAAGAGGGGTTTGGAGTTTTATACCTTCTTGAGTAGCTAAAGACCTTGGGTGAGCTTTACAACCACTAAGAACACTTGGATGAGCCTTTAAAGACCTTAATCCTTCAAGATCTAAAGGATAAACAAGTTTGGTTAATATTCACCCAACCTTCAACAATTTATAACTCAAAATCTAGTGGATGGATGGAGTTGAAATTAGTACCATACCTCTATAATGATGCAAGGAGGCTATGTGATTTTTGCTAGAGCTTGAAGATGATGGAAAGATGAAGAGAAGAACTCTCTTCTCCTCTCTTCTATGGCTCGGCCGAGAGCTTCTACAAGGGGGGGGGGGAGAGAGTTTGTTTTGTGTTTTGTTTGAAAAGAAATAAAATGAGATGAGTGATATGAATTATTGTGGGGGTTAGATAAGGTTCACATGTTGTCAAGCTAGGGGTCTAGGTTGTCTCCCCATGCCCTATTGTCCCCTAGGTTGCAACACCCATCACACATGTCACTATTCACTTCTACTTTATGCTTTTCTAGTTTCTTTTCCTAACTATCTAGTTACATGACAATTGCAAGCAATATCCTTTCCTTGTATTATTATTCCTCCACCAATGGTTATCACTTAGTCCTTAATTCATATCGTATCATAATTAATTCCTCGTAATAATATTTTGTCGCGTAGAGATTTCACTTGTAATTCTTTAAGAACTTAATTGGGTAAATCCTTTAAATATCCACAACTCCTTGTCATAATCTATTGAAATCTCCTAATACTCTAATAATCCTCATGTCCCAAGTTTTTATAACTCTTAATAGCAGTAGTCCTCTTGCCTTCAACAATTTTCCCTTTTTCTTACACAGTGAATATGATAACATAAATTTCTCAGATAATCATTTCCATTAAACAACATGGGTGACTCAAAAGGTCCCAAATTCGTAATATCATATGATATTATATTCTTAAAAATATTACAAAAATCAGGGTTCTTACAGCCTCCCCTCCTTAAAAGGATTCCGTCCCGGAATCAGGTTGAAAACAGTTGGGGGTACTTTTCACGCATCGCGCTAGTTCCCACGTTGATTCCTCGACGTTCTGGTTCCTCCACAAAACTCTCACTAGCTTGACAATCTTGTTTCTCAGCACCTGTTCCTTTCTATCCATGATTTCCACGGGTTGTTCCACACAGGTCAAATCTGGTTGCAGGTCCACTTGGTCGTACTCTATCACATGCCGATAGTCGGTGTGGTAGGGTCGTAACATAGACACATGAAATACATTATAAATTTGCTGCAAGCTTGGGGGCAAGGCTAACTCGTAGGCTAACTTCCCAATACTCCTCAAAATCTCAGAAGGTCCAATAAACCTCAGACTTAGCTTCCCTTTCTTACCAAACGGCATCAATCCTTTCCAGGGGGATACCTTTAGCATCACGAAGTCTCCCACCTCATACTCCTTTGATACCTCATAAAATTTGACCATTCGAAATAATGGGTTTCGTAAAAAAAAAACTAACGACTTATACATACACTCATTTGCACCATAAAAACGTAATATCAATTCGAAATCTTCATTTAATAATTCGTACATATCGTGGTTGCAAAAATTTCTCATCCACCCATAAAATGACTATTCATCCATGTTTCAAATATTCACGAAAATTAGGGTCATTATAGTCTTCTCTCTTTAAAAGGATTCTACCTTAAGAACCTAAGGAAAATAGTTGTGGATACACTTCCAACTTTACCCTTTCTAACTCTCAGGTTGACGCTTCAACCCTTTTGTTCTCTCACCTTGGTCTCACCAATGATTTATGTTGTTTCTTAACGCATGCTCTCCTCGACCTGTATTCCTTATCGGTTGTCCTATGAATGAAAATTTCTATCCCACTACTTATACGTTCCTCCTCTACCTTGTTCATAGTATTCGTGTTGAGTCTTTGTATCGTTGGCCCGTGAATACTTTGTGGTCGTGTTTTATAATCTGAGACAACGGCAATACGCAAGGTATTCCTCATATTCCTTGGCTTGATTAGCACGCGTGTGTTGCCTCCCGTCAGCCGTTACCACTTGCTATGGATACTGTATAGTCTTCGGAATACGTCGAACCAGTTCAGCTACTATATCCCTCGTTCATTGACTTCTTCGTAACGCAAGAAAAGCGAAACTTCTTCTTTCGCAGTACGCTTCACAAGAGACGTCCTTACGTTCGCATGGTGACGATCGAGATAACAACATTCATTTCATGGATAAGTTTTTATTCTCGACTTCCCCGTGAAATCTAAGGCACGTCACTAAATATAAATTCGATCGTCTGGATAATTCTTCTTCCCTATCCGTCAACCACAGATCAAATTAGTACATACGCTCAATCTCTTCGTTAAATATACTTGGAAGCACCTTCAATATTCGTAGTTTAACCTTAAGTCTTTATCTGACGTAATCGCTGCAGAAGTTTTATATTGCACCATCATCTCTTCCGTATATAAATCGATAATCTTCTAAATGGAAAGTCTTTCGTAGGTAAATCACTTGGTTCAACAATTATAAATCAACTAGGGCCATCTCTTGGCTCAGTCTTTGGCGACCTACTTATGAAATTCATTATAATTCTGTCCACGTTCAAGATTTTTTACAGGCGGAATTAATCCACTAGATCTCTATCATTCTGCTTTTGACATGTCGCGTTTGTACTTAATAGTTTTCCAATACCATTCTTCATATCCGTTTGCCAAACATTCTCTTAATTCTCTATACTTCTTTGTCCTTCCCCATAATTTAGTCATTTTCCTCTAACATTATTCTTTATTGCGTATACTATATTTTCTTGGTCAATACTGACTGAATTCCAATTTCGAATCATCCCTTCTATAGGTATCGGCCACCCCACTGGCCTTTCCTGGGTAATAACAAATTTCTCCATTATACTCCCTGCTCCCTTTCATCACCTTCTCTTTCTTATGTTTAGTTCTAATATGAAGATATACTTATGGCACTTGTGGAAAAATTTCACACTTTTCTCATAAAGTTAATGTCTCAGTTTTATGCGTGAACGCCATCATGACTAATCCCAGACTCACGGTTAGTATATCCTATCCCGTAACTTTTATGTTGTTTAGAAGTATAGGCTATCAACCCCTTTCTGCTGCATCAGCACACCTCTTAAACTATTGAAAGATGCATCATCGTGACCCTCAAAGTCCTCTTCTTATCATAAAGTATAGCTAACAACGAGGTTGTTACTAATCGCCAGTGTTCTAAAACTCGGCTGAGGTGGCCGCCTAGGCGGCGCCTAGGCGCTAGGCGCCATCAAAACGCCCCGAGGCGGGCCTAGGCGGGTAAAAAAACATTTTTTTAGAAAATCGGTTAAAGTCGGGGTTAGGCGGTCTAGGCGGTCCGAGGCGGGTTGAGGCGGGCTGAGGCGGTCAATAATAAAAATTGCTGAAAAAGTGAAAAATCGACAAAAAATGGCAAAAAATTGGCAAAAATCGTTGAAAAAGTCAAAAATTGACAAAAATATTTGGGAAATTGATATCTACTTGGTTAAGAACTTAAGATTGTTTTTATTCGGGCAATAAAAAATTGATATATGATATATTTTGTAATTATAATATTATATAAATATAAATATTAAAAATAATATTTAAATACAACCGATTAATGCTCCGATTAATCCGTCCGATTAATCCCCGCCTACCCGATTAATCCCTAGGCGGTACCTCAACCGCCTAGCTCCGCCTAGCAATTTCTGGAACACTGCTAATCGCTCATATCATTATTAAAACTTTATTTATTAACCCACAAGGGCTTCTGACTTACTAGTGAATCCACATGATACTACCAAAATTTATAATGTTTATATTAGTGTGAAATGCCGACTTTGGTGCAGTACAGAGATCGATCTTGAGTTGGTGAAACCTTCTCTTCAACCTTATCTTTGAAAAACAACTACACATTTTAACTAGTCAACAATTCCTCCATTTCCGATAAGGGTATCAGTTCTCGATGGTATATGTAAGATGTCATACGCTCGTCCTCTTTCACAACTGGTGCCAATCGGCCTGAGGCCTGCATGTTGCTGTGATTCCCAATAAACTTGATTAGGTGGTAATCTCGAAGGATCATTGGGATATATCCATGCATCCATTTGCTATTAGGGCCTTTTAAACTTTATGTCTCTCTATGTGCATCAATCCCTTTAAGTTAAGTAAAGCTTCACATTCTTGCCACAATCTTTCTTCCTTTCTTGTCCATCTCACTTCCATGTTAGTTTCCTCTAAGGATATGTCTTACATCGCAATCGATTTTCATTTCTTGGATCAGGAAAAGGCTTGGTAACTCCAGAATTCATTAATATAACATCCTGACGATGGTTGGTAGGGGCGTGCTCCCAACCACCTCATCATTTCTTATAACCTTCCTCACACTAATATTAAAGGTCCTTGTGGTATGCCCCGACATGTTATTCCTACTTTAAATAATCACTCGGCATAATACTCTGGCTACACAATTACAACATTTGGTTTTTTGATCTCATATTGGTGCAACGGTTCACAATTGTACCTCCCGTTCACCTTAGAGTAATCACTTTTGAAAGGAATGGTTTCAAAATAACAAGGTCCAATAGATAATTTCAATAAGAATTCCACATTGGATGTTCCAAGAACGTTGATGGTTCCAAATACTAGGAGTCTCGATTTTCGGAGATGTAAGGATGGACAAAAAGAATACAACAAGGTTTATTCCTTCATGTCCTTATAATTTTGTAATGTGATGTCATAGAGAATGTTGCACGAGGGCAATGATTATTGGATACAAAAGTCATAAAGACGGTCTTTATACAATTCTTACATCTGGGGAATACTTTTCCTCTTAAAAAATAGAGGATCTAAAAAGTCCCATTGATAAAGGTCAACCGATCGAAAGAATTTCTACTATGTGACGATAAAAATGAAGCAGTTTATCATTCAAGTAATCTATGGTTTCAAATGAATCTTCATTATATGAATGAAAGAACAGAATATTCAAGTGACATAAAGTCTGATACAAAGATGGGTAGAATTCAAGTTGAGTGGACGACCTCACTAGGTCTCAATCAAGTCATTCGTCAACACTTTCATCATCATACTTTACCACATGCAAAATGCATTGCGGAATTGCTGAATGAATTAAATTGGGAGTTGGACCAGTGAAACAATAACTAGTCCTTTTCAAGAAACACTAGCAACTAGCTAGACAAAATTTGCTAGTTCGCCTGTTTGAGACATCACCACTAGATAGGACAATTAGCTAGGTGTTCTTCACAACATTACAATTTTGACTAGTTAGAACAATCAACTAGTCATTCATATTGACATATCGACTAGCCAGTTTCAATTGGCTAGAACGGAATTTCAACATCGTAGCCACTGAAGAAACTTTAGGCTACTCGGACAACGAATGGAAATAAGAAGTTATTAAGTTTGAAAAAAGAAAACTATAAAATATGAAGAGAATGTTCTAGGTATCGGAACAATCGATAACCTCTCATTAAATATTACTTATCAGTGAAACGGTCCACCCAAGGGTGCCTCCGTACACATGCTTTATCAGATCCTACAATAGAATTAAATTCGGAATACCAATATCAAACTGATATCCTTACTATGATTTCAATGTACGATGTACAATCTCATCTTGAATAGAAGAAAAGAATTCATGAGGGATGTCTGGACATTAGATCATCCATGTCCTCCGTAATTTGTTAAATATTTATGAGCTCAACTGAAGAGTGCAAGTATGAAAGAAGCAATCAAATATCAATTATTCGTTAAGTAATATTCGTTGATTAATTAAGGAAATATTTGTTGAACATTCCTTGGATAATTGAATGAAAGTGTAAATAGGCCTGAGCCGAACAAGATCATCATAAATTTTTTTTTGAATAGAATGTTCATGGATCAAATAAAATTACTTCGGATAAGTCCTCCTTTAGGGAAAATATATCACTGGTTGTTATTCCACAAGTTTGAAGTAGAAAGCTAGAAGGATTACCTGATATAAACTAATCGAGGTAACATGGTTAATGAAAAGTTTAAAATGAAGTAGTGCACCAGCCGGTAGTTACCAAAATAAGTTAATAATCATTCGTGCATCTCATTATCACCACTATGAGGGTAACTCCATCTCTTCATCTTCGTAATACAAGACACCAACTAGTGTGTCTCTCAATCATCATCTTAAAGTCATTTATCGAGTTGGGGTTTCACAAATATATCTGTCATTTCTGTGCTTTATCTTGAAGACCAAACTTCACATCATTTCAGGGACACCTGCTAAGTCCATAGGGTCCTACTTCATGCCTTCCGACATGAATCACAAGTGGCCAGTTCCCCCTGGGAACAGATCAAAGAGATCTCTCAGGGATCTCAGTGCAGTCCATAGGTTCAGTGGCGGGTGTGTGTATGTGAACATATACCAAAAATATTGAGGTCTACAATACATATATGCGTAGTCCCTGCTAACATCTCTATCAAAGGATCCCACTCTAGACCCGTTGGTCTTTTCTTTTGGTAGACTCTGAGATCACTGTATCGCTCGTTGCAACCATATTCAACTTCTCTTGAGTCCCTTTGTTAATCCCACTTGTTTGTTCTCTAAGTTGAACTACCATGCTCTAGCGTCCGAATCATGTATGGAATTATCTAGCACGCTCGTCTTATGATAACATTCTCGTATAACACATGTAAAATTCGCCATCAAGGGTAATGAAATCCACAACGACATAGTGACCAACTTTCAGGTAAACCCGTTACTTATCGAAAATCGGATCTTATAGCCAAAGTAAAAGACTTTCATTATTCCAAGTACTAAGTACCCTTAAATATGTAGGGAAGTCTAAACTTCTTGATTCTTAAAATGCCGCCTCCTAAACTGTGGAGGACTATGGGCCACAAAATTTATGCCAGCCTAGTCATCCGATTATATTGGCAATATCGCCTCTATCTCGGCTGCTCTTGAGATTTCGCTCTGCTTCCTATATCATTACCTATGATAGGTCATGTACGACTCTCAAGCCTCTATTCATCATTCTGGAGGTCTCTAAGGATTCTATCGCCCCTAGTATAATACCTCCAGTAAACACTCCAGTCCATTCTACTCACCGGTACCTCTTCCGGTAATCCGGTAGTAACCTTGCTATGATCTCTTACGTCATTCTCCTACTTAGACTTAACTCTTAACACTCTCGTTTCTGAGTACTGTAACTTATCTCTCTGATACCATTTCTGTGACGCCCCCAAATCTGAGGTCAGAGATTCAGGTCATCACATCACCATCTAACCATATCATACCTGTATTAACTTTACAACTCAACAATACATCCATCCAGACCTCAATCTTACGCAAATACAAGTTAGAGCCTCAGAAACGATAATCAAAAGTAACACTAAATATTATAATTCATCTATACAATCCAGAATCTTACGCACTTCCACTTATATAACTACACTTGAAGACAAGTCTTACTATTACAGTTGAAAACCTATCAGACTTACTCTACAGTATTTTTCACGAACTAAATCATCTCAGGGGTAATTCTTCTACTCCTCTTCTGCTGGTGCGGAGTTAACCGACCCAATTCTTCTCTTTCTGAAAAGTTTTTATAAAGCAAGAATGAGCTACATAATGCTCAGCAAGTTCACCATTTTGAAAAATAATATTGTGGTTTATTTCGAAAACGTTCCCAACTGTCTGGGTATATAATTCGGATTTCAGAACATAATTCGACAATATATATGTCTGGGTTTGAATAAAACATTTATACTTACTAAGGACCTTCAAGAATAACGTATGAATCCTTTATAAGGTTCCCGTTTCAATATATCTCAAGTTTTGAAAATATATACATATGAGTATATCATCTTCGGCATAACACTCTACGGTTAACATACTGTACAGGGAATACATTATTGCAAAACCTCTTTCCTTCCATTAGCTTAGAAGGTTTCTCATTCAAAAACATTTCATTCATTGAAATAATTGCAAGAGTGCACTAACACGTGCCAATCTTTATAGAAAATCTTGCAGTTCTAGTTACTACACGATGTCAATATTTTTCTTATAAAAAACCACACTATCGGCAACTTGGCACTTAGGCCCAAGAAGTAGTGTTTGAGTATTTTTCCAAAGTGGAGGATGGGACTTAAAGAAAACATGAAACCTGACAGGGATTGACGATGATCAGTCGCCACATCCAAGTCCAATAATCCGTGGGTCTTCTCTACCGGTAGAAGGATAGAAACTACATCCGTAACTATCCCTGGGTGAAAACTACATCCGTAATCACCCTCGATGAAAACTACATCCGTAATCATCCTTCGGCAACACCTGGGCCGGAATAATAATTGATGGACCGCCTGGCTCACGGCCGCTTACACATCCCGGGAATCGTTCGTCAACGATTCCCACACCTGCCAGAGTCCCCTTTTTCTTTTTCTTTCAAAACTTGTTTTGATTGAAAATCGAGTAGTTGAGGTCCGACATCAGTCGACCGATAATTCTTGAAAAACGTGCAAGGGAGTAAAACCTGACCGGGGGTTTTCGAAAACATTTTAAGTTCGAAAGAGTTCGAGTTTAAAAGCGATAGACGTATCTTGGATTAGTTTTATTTAAAAATAATAAATAATTAATGAATAGTAATTTAGGATTTAATAAGAATTAATAAATTAATTATTTAATTAAATTAATCTTCTAATCCATGATAAATATTTTCGAGTATTTTTAATAATCGTATAAATAATAATTACTTAAGTATACGACACTTCCCGAACGCTTCTTCGGGTTTTCGCAATTTAATCACAATAATATACCGCTCCCCGGTCAATAGTATATTTGGACTGCTACGACCTCTATTGCTAGAGTCGTTGTCCGAAGAACATCTTTCTATCTAAATTCAAGGGTATAAACACATTTACATATATCTCAATCTCGACATAAAGTCTTATCAAAACATAGAACATAACACGTATAGAGTCTACAAACACAACAGTGGAAACTATATATAGGAGTTTTGAAAAGTAAACTTGCCTTGGTGCGGTTGGGGTGGTCGGCTTGCGGAGTGGAATGGAAATCTATACATAATCAATATTCGCACGTTAGTGCCTTAACAACGCTACTTAATCATAAGGTTTTGAAAATCGTAAAACCAACTTAACGACTCCACTTGTGACCACTAACCCTCTCATATGACCATGTCGTCACATTATCACTTTCGTTACCCATTCGACTCAAATCTATTCCTCGAACTCGAAACTCAAGTGAATATTCTTAAAACTACTTTAAACTAATCCCCTAAGTGGTTTTTCACTTGCGCACATCTCGCTCTAACATTTTTATAAAATTGAAAAATTCGAGTTTTAATCAGATTCTTTTTGGGAAGCCTTCCTCACTGTAAGACCTAGCTAACCTCAATTTTTCACAATGTTTGCAGAAAGTTTGGGGGTCCAAAGACAGTTCACAAACAGACCATACAGTGCAGTCCGGATTTCAGAACCACTCCTCACTCTTCTGGTCATAACTCAAAATCTGTACATCACCTAGTTATGAACTTTATATTTCTGGAAACTACATTCAAATAACTTTCTAGCCATATGTATTAGATCTTCGGGAGACAAATTTAAGGGGCTCAAAAGTCCACTGCAAGGCAGTACATACTCCCAGACTTTTTACTCAGCATACTTCTTTGTTTAATCTTTCAAGAACTCAACTTATACATCATATCTACCATTAAAATCATCAAGGCTCATCTCTACAACATACATGGGTCACATACTCTAAGCACAAGCTTTAAAATCACATCAACCACATATAACCTCAAGATTTTCATCATCCATAACTCATATAACCAAGATAGGCATTAATACTCCTAGATCTAACATTAAAAATCATAAACACTTCATGACTAAGAGGGGTTTGGAGTTTTATACCTTCTTGAGTAGCTAAAGACCTTGGGTGAGCTTTACAACCACTAAGAACACTTGGATGAGCCTTTAAAGACCTTAATCCTTCAAGATCTAAAGGATAAACAAGTTTGGTTAATATTCACCCAACCTTCAACAATTTATAACTCAAAATCTAATGGATGAATGGAGTTGAAATTAGTACCATACCTCTATAATGATGCAAGGAGGCTATATGATTTTTGCTAGAGCTTGAAGATGATGGAAAGATGAAGAGAAGAACTCTCTTCTCCTCTCTTCTATGGCTCGGCCGAGAGCTTCTACAAGGGGGGGGGGGAGAGTTTGTTTTGTGTTTTGTTTGAAAAGAAATAAAATGAGATGAGTGATATGAATTATTGTGGGGGTTAGATAAGGTTCACATGTTGCCAAGCTAGGGGTCTAGGTTGTCTCCCCATGCCCTATTGTCCCCTAGGTTGCAACACCCATCACACATGTCACTATTCACTTCTACTTTATGGTTTTCTAGTTTCTTTTCTTAACTATCTAGTTACATGACAATTGCAAGCAATATCCTTTCCTTGTATTATTATTCCTCCACCAATGGTTATCACTTAGTCCTTAATTCATATCGTATCATAATTAATTCCTCGTAATAATATTTTGTCGCGTAGAGATTTCACTTGTAATTCTTTAAGAACTTAATTGGGTAAATCCTTTAAATATCCACAACTCCTTGTCATAATCTATTGAAATCTCCTAATACTCTAATAATCCTCATGTCCCAAGTTTTTATAACTCTTAATAGCAGTAGTCCTCTTGCCTTCAACAATTTTCCTTCCTCGTAATACATTATTGCAAAACCTCTTTCCTTCCATTAGCTTAGAAGGTTTCTCATTCAAAAACATTTCATTCTTTGAAATAATTGCAAGAGTGCACTAACACGTGCCAATCTTTATAGAAAATCTTGCAGTTCTAGTTACTGCACGATGTCAATATTTTTCTTATCAAAAACCACACTATCGGCAACTTGGCACTTAGGCCCAAGAAGCAGTGTTTGAGTATTTTTCCAAAGTGGAGGATGAGACTTAAAGAAAACATGAAACCTGACAGGGATTGACGATGATCAGTCGCCACATCCAAGTCCAATAATCCGCGGGTCTTCTCTACCGGTAGAAGGATAGAAACTACATCCGTAACTATCCCCGGGTGAAAACTACATCCGTAATCACCCTCGATGAAAACTACATCCGTAATCATCCTTCGGCAACACCTGGGCCGGAATAATAATTGATGGACCGCCTGGCTCACGGCCGCTTACACATCCCGGGAATCGTTCGTCAACGATTCCCACACCTGCCAGAGTCCCCTTTTTCTTTTTCTTTCAAAACTTGTTTTGATTGAAAATCGAGTAGTTGAGGTCCGACATCAGTCGACCGATAATTCTTGAAAAACGTGCAAGGGAGTAAAACCTGACCGGGGGTTTTCGAAAACATTTTAAGTTCGAAAGAGTTCGAGTTTAAAAGCGATAGACGTATCTTGGATTAGTTTTATTTAAAAATAATAAATAATTAATGAATAGTAATTTAGGATTTAATAAGAATTAATAAATTAATTATTTAATTAAATTAATCTTCTAATCCAAGATAAATATTTTCGAGTATTTTTAATAATCTTATAAATAATAATTACTTAAGTATACGACACTTCCCGAACGCTTCTTCGGGTTTTCGCAATTTAATCACAATAATATACCGCTCCCCGGTCAATAGTATATTTGGACTGCTACGACCTCTATTGCTAGAGTCGTTGTCCGAAGAACATCTTTCTATCTAAGTTCAAGGGTATAAACACATTTACATATATCTCAATCTCGACATAAAGTCTTGTCAAAACATAGAACATAACACGTATAGAGTCTACAAACACAACAGTGGAAACTATATATAGGAGTTTTGCAAAGTAAACTTGCCTTGGTGCGGTTGGGGTGGTCGGCTTGCGGAGTGGAATGGAAATCTATACATAATCAATATTCGCACGTTAGTGCCTTAACAACGCTACTTAATCATAAGGTTTTGAAAATCGTAAAACCAACTTAACGACTCCACTTGTGACCACTAACCCTCTCATATGACCATGTCGTCACATTATCACTTTCGTTACCCATTCGACTCAAATATATTCCTCGAACTCGAAACTCAAGTGAATATTCTTAAAACTACTTTAAACTAATCCCCTAAGTGGTTTTTCACTTGCGCACACCTCGCTCTAACATTTTTATAAAATTGAAAAATTCGAGTTTTAATCAGATTCTTTTTGGGCAGCCTTCCTCACTGTAAGACCTAGCTAACCTCAATTTTTCACAATGTTTGCAGAAAGTTTGGGGGTCCAAAGACAGTTCACAAACAGACCATACAGTGCAGTCCGGATTTCAGAACCACTCCTCACTCTTCTGGTCCTAACTCAAAATATATACATCACCTAGTTATGAAATTTATATTTCTGGAAAGTACATTCAAATACCTTTCTAGCCATATGTATTAGACCTTCGGGAGACAAATTTAAGGGGCTCAAAAGTCCACTGCAAGGCAGTACATACTCCCAGACTTTTTACTCAGCATACTTCTTTGTTTAATCTTTCAAGAACTCAACTTATACATCATATCTACCATTAAAATCATCAAGGCTCATCTCTACAACATACATGGGGTCACATACTCTAAGAACAAGCTTTAAAACCACATCAACCACATATAACCTCAAGATTTTCATCATCCATAACTCATATAACCAAGATAGGCATTAATACTCCTAGATCTAACATTAAAAATCATAAACACTTCATGACTAAGAGGGGTTTGGAGTTTTATACCTTCTTGAGTAGCTAAAGACCTTGGGTGAGCTTTACAACCACTAAGAACACTTGGATGAGCCTTTAAAGACCTTAATCCTTCAAGATCTAAAGGATAAACAAGTTTGGTTAATATTCACCCAACCTTCAACAATTTATAACTCAAAATCTAGTGGATGGATGGAGTTGAAATTAGTACCATACCTCTATAATGATGCAAGGAGGCTATGTGATTTTTGCTAGAGCTTGAAGATGATGGAAAGATGAAGAGAAGAACTCTCTTCTCCTCTCTTCTATGGCTCGGCCGAGAGCTTCTACAAGGGGGGGGGGAGAGAGTTTGTTTTGTGTTTTGTTTGAAAAGAAATAAAATGAGATGAGTGATATGAATTATTGTGGGGGTTAGATAAGGTTCACATGTTGTCAAGCTAGGGGTCTAGGTTGTCTCCCCATGCCCTATTGTCCCCTAGGTTGCAACACCCATCACACATGTCACTATTCACTTCTACTTTATGCTTTTCTAGTTTCTTTTCCTAACTATCTAGTTACATGACAATTGCAAGCAATATCCTTTCCTTGTATTATTATTCCTCCACCAATGGTTATCACTTAGTCCTTAATTCATATCGTATCATAATTAATTCCTCGTAATAATATTTTGTCGCGTAGAGATTTCACTTGTAATTCTTTAAGAACTTAATTGGGTAAATCCTTTAAATATCCACAACTCCTTGTCATAATCTATTGAAATCTCCTAATACTCTAATAATCCTCATGTCCCAAGTTTTTATAACTCTTAATAGCAGTAGTCCTCTTGCCTTCAACAATTTTCCCTTTTTCTTACACAGTGAATATGATAACATAAATTTCTCAGATAATCATTTCCATTAAACAACATGGGTGACTCAAAAGGTCCCAATATGATATTATATTCTTAAAAATATTACAAAAATCAGGGTTCTTACAATAAGTCTAAGTTTGATACTTTGTAGGAATATGACCCTCAGACACCTCACGGAGTTCCTTCTGCACTCTTGATACCTCATGGAGTTCTTTTTACAATCTGATTATATCCTTTTTGTGCTTTACTTTCTCAGCCAATATTTGCCTTTTTAAATCCAATCGGCGAAGCTCATCTTCGATGACAAAGTTATTCAATGCTCCGATCTGTTTCTCTTGAGAAGTGAGAGCTAATTATCGAGAATCCTTATTTGACTTGCGAGATCCATTTAACGGATCTGAGATGCTAGGTTTCGGAATAAACAACGCTTGTGGAGCCATCAAAACTTTAGGTTTTTCAACGCGCTTAACACTTTGAACATCGCGAGTGTTTGTGGTTGGTTGTTTACTCCTCCCTTGAGCTTCATCGGCCATTCTTCGTTTTAAATGGAGAATTGGGGTCGATTATGAAATATTGAAGCTCGATCTGTTGATTAGTTTGTGTTGATGGTTGGTAGCTGTTTAAAATTTTCTAGGGGGAGGTTAGAGCTCCTTCTAGCGCCATTGTTAGAACTCAATATATTCAGTTACCAATCCCTTTGCAAGTGTTATTACAAGGGTATTTATAGAGTTTTAATGGACCTTTCCTAACTAGGTGGGCCTGTGGCCCAACATATGTATAGAAGGTTTGTATAATCGAAGTGCGAGAGAGAGATAGGGAGAGAGAGAGAGAGATTGTATTATGAAAGTGCTCAAAACCTCATTCTCAAGCGTCATGTTTGAATTAATTCCTAACCCTAAAGAAAGGTAGATTTCTAATTATGTCAACGTCTTGCTTTTTGGTGCTTCCATTAACAACCTCATTGCCTTATGACGCTATATTCTTTTTAGAGCATGCATCAAACTTAATATAAGATTACAAAGGATCGACCGTCGATACATAATAATACATTTTTTAGTACACGACTTTTATGTTGTTATATAACAAGAAATACAAATGACAGTAAGGTAGACTAGGTAGTGTATGCTGATAGCCGATATTCTCGAGTTTTAATTTTATCAACAGATAATTTATTCGAAAATAATTTAAATTTTTTGAGATCTTTAACATTATTCGTTTACGATGCATGTTCAAACTGTATACAAATGATTAATGGTATAGTAATTGGTAATGAGCATGTTCAGTGCAAGATTGATAATGCTAATTGGCAAACAAGGTCTTGTGTACATCATAAAACGTACACCTCTACCCTACTTAACACTGCCGGCCATTTTTTTAATCCTCATAACATCTCATTCCATTTGGTGGGCGTTTTTTTCTTGAGTAAATTACAAAGAGATGGCTAAATTTTATCCCAATTTTCAAAATGTTGGCCGTGTTATCAGATTTTCAAAATGTTGGCCGATATTTCCCATTCACGTTTCAAAAAGGTGTCTCCCATTAAATTCCGTTAAGTATGTACCGTTAACTTTAAATAGTCCCACGTTTTCAAGGGTATTTTAGTAAAATTATTTATTATACATACAAAAAATCTGATAATAATCTCTCCCCTTTTCTCTCCTCTTTTCTCTCCCCTGCTTCTTCTTTCCACCACCACGGCACCACCCACTTCCCCTTATTTCGAACTGATTTTGAAGTTTAAATCAACGATTAAAGCTCATCTCTGCCTCTCTAACATTAATCATCCAAAAAGCCCGAATTTTGGTAATCTTCAATTCGTTTTTGAATTGGGTTTCAGTCGCGGCGGCGTTGGATGTTGGTCGGAGTAAAAAGGAAGAAGGGAGATGGGTTGGATGAAAGAGGAAATCAGTGAGTTGTTGGTGATGTAGGAGAGGAGAAAGGAGTGCAGTGGTGGGTGGAGTTGTAGGTTGAATTGAAGGGGAAGTAGAGATTGGTGTATCAAGAGAGATAGGGTGGTGAATGGCGGTGGCTGAAGAAAAGGGGCGGCTGTTGCGAGGTGGATTGTTAGTCGGAGTGGTGAAGGTGAACGGAGGTTGAGTGATGAGAGATGGGTTGGCTGCGGTGGTCTGGTGTTGTTGGGGAAAGATGTGTTTAATATGTACTTTACACATCTTTCAATTCACCACTCCGAATTAGACTCGCAATTCAGCAAAATTGGGAGAAGAAGAATTGGGATAGGAGAAAGAAACGCAGAAAAAAAGGAGAGGAATGGTTGGGTTTTGCTGGGTTTGTTCGATTGTTCGAAGAAAAAAATGAGAGAAAGGTTCGAAGAAAAGAAACAGGATGTGTGTATGTCAGTAATTTATTATTACATGATAGATTTGCAGGAAGGTTATTGTGAGTGAACTTAGCATTTTTTATTTTTTTAACTAATATATAATTAATTGGTGACAGGAGTTTACACTGTGTTGATGCAAATCCAATGGGTTCTGAAGTGGCCGAACGAGAAAGAAATGATGAAGCTGAGAAGTTCTCTATTCCAGACATTGGTTCTTTGGCAAATCTAAGAGAAAGATTTTGCATCCAGTGCCTTGAAATACTTGGAGTATATGTTGAGGTTCTTGGTCCTGTTCTGCATGAAAAAGGAGTCGATGTCTGTATTGCACTGCTGCAAAGAAGTTCTAGGTTCCCTGACGAACCAAATATTGTGCTGCTCTTGTCTGATGTCCTCAAATTGATCTCTGCTTTGGCTGCTCATAGAAAATTTGCTGCTCATAGGATATCTGTGTTTAACAGAAAGAAGAGAGGATAAAAAGAAACTAAGGTATAAAAACAGGGGATGAAAACAAGCATTCGAATGAAAAAAAAACACAGAAAACAAAAAACAGAAAATAATTACTGAAAATTAACTGTTGTATTTTATTGAAAACCCAAATTTACCCCTGCTCCGTTAGAGCTGTTAGGAGGGATTTTACGGGAGACATCTTTTTGAAAAGCGGAAGAAAATACCAGCCAATATTTTGAAAATCTGATAACACGGCCAACATTTTGAAAATTGGGGTAAAATTTAGCCACCACTTTGTACTTTACTCTTTTTTCTTTTACATAATTCTATATTTGTGGATACACCCAATTTGTTTTTATTATTACATTTTTTTCATAAAGCAGGTGCAGCCAAATTTATATTTCAATATGTTAAAAAGATTATTAATTCAGATTCACATGATTAATTAGTGTGAAGTAGGTTAGATCAATTTTTTTTATATTTATTTTTAATAAGGACTCATGAACAACTGTGGTCCGAGCTTCCTAGACGAGCCCATATAATTTGCCTACAGATCAAGACCGGGTAACAAAATAAATGTAATGTTATAGTGTGAGCGAGAGTCGAATCCAGAAATTTGGTACTTATCACGATTTAATGAATTTGCTGTTATTAATTTCTTTATATATATCAAAGGAAATGAAGCTTAATTATCCCTCACTCATTATGGAAAGATCTTATTATCATATAAATATACATGCATGGACGTTAATTACTTGCCGCAGCTACAATAACCATTTACACATTTGAAAGTTCTCCAACGGAAAAATGTGCAAGGCGCTCTGCAGTCTTCATTTGTCGCACACGTGATGTAACCTCCGCCGGTCTTTTTTATATTCGGTTCACCCATTTCGGTTGCTGTTTCTACCATCACTGAACCTGTTCATGTAATTAAAAATGAAAACATTGTAAGTTCACAATTGATAAACTCGAAAGTTCTATGAAAGATATATGATCCAAGTAATTATTTTCGCAAACGTAATTTCAATATCGAAATCGGCATACACTACACGAATAAACGTCATTTACGACCAACCAAAATGTGATTGTCAAGAATTGGTCGGAATTGTTGTAAAAATAAAAATATTTAAAGATTTGCTTGAAATAAAAAGTGGTTGAGGAAGAGATTAACCGGATACAAATAACAAGAGGATGAGTCAGAAAGCAACTTTTGATGAATCCATGCGTGTAATGTAGGTACTTAATTGTGATTATACAAATTAGTAGTAGATAACAAGACCTTCTTAGCTTATTTATATGTAGCTAAGTGCAGCTAATTAGGCTGTAATCATGAAGATATGCAGGAGCAAATCACGCTATTAATCAATGTATACATAATTATAGAATATATGCTGCATCAATGTAAGAACAAAACAAGGGATCAGAATCAAGTCAAACTAATTAACTTTAGGGAGTTACGAAAATCATACATATTAGAACAAAATTAATTCATGTCTCCAATAGAGAAACTTATGATGTTTCCTTTGATGTGTAACGTGTATATGCGTTGACATTCTATAATTAGTTTGAAGTACGAGTTGTGTACTTAAGTTGTTTGTTTCGTGGTGTTTCAGGTACTTAAGTTTGTATGCGAACATGCTTACAAGCTCGTTTGGAAGCAGTGGCGGAAGACCATCGTATAGAGAATTTAGAGAATAAGAAAGAGGAATTTGAAACTATAGTAGCAATGGCAGATGCAGCAGCAGCTAAGGCTTTGAAGGAGTATTCTCAGCCGAAGATCAATGATATCCAGTCGAGTATTATCAGGCCAGCCATCACGGCTAATAACTTTGAAATCAAGCCGGGCACTATTCAGATGCTACAGAATTCGGTTCAGTTTGGGGGTGCTCCTACGGAGGATCCTAACATGCATATTCGGGACTTTATCGAGATCTGTGATACTTTCAAGTTCAATGGTGTGTTGGATGATGCTATCAAGTTGAGGCTTTTCCCATTCTCTTTGAAGGATAAGGCCAAGGGCTGGTTACACTCTCTACAAACTGGTTCCATTACTACATGGGAGGATCTTGCTCAGAAGTTTCTCACTAAATTCTTCCCTATGGCGAAAACTGCAGCATTGAGGAACCAGCTAACTCAATTTCAGCAGCAATATGGAGAATCTTTGTGTGAGGCATGGGAGTGATACAAGGAGATGCTTCGTAGGTGTCCACATCATGGTATGCCTGACTGGATGGTTATCAATAGTTTCTACAATGGGTTGGGAGCACAATCTAGACCTATGCTAGATGCAGCATCAGGTGGAGCTCTATGGGCTAAGAGTTACGATGAAGCTTATGAACTTATTGAGACGATGGCTGCTAATGAATATCAGAATCCAATCCAGAGACTTTCTCAAGGCAAGGTAGCAGGTATTTTTGAGGTGGATGCAGCTTCAGCTATTGCAGCTCAGTTGAAGGCATTAACTATGAAGGTGGATTCTCTTGCAAATTATGGAGTTCAGCAGGTGGCTAGTGTTTGTGAGCTATGTGCGGGCGCACATGAGACGAATCAGTGTGCTATCTCTTCTGAATCAGCACAGTTCGTGAGTAATTTCCAGAAACATGCTGCACCAGTTCCGGCTACTTATCATCCTAGCAACAGGAATCACCCTAATTTTAGCTGGAGCAACAATCAAGGTGCTCAACAGCCATATGCTCAAAGGCAATCATATCAACCTCCTGGATTTCAACAGCCCGAGGCTCATGCGGGACAATCTTCTAATGAAAAATTAGAAATGGATGATTTGAGGATGATGATGATGAACCTGACAGCTTCTCAAAAGATCTTGGAAAATCAGATGGGACAAATAACAAGTGCCTTACTAAATATGCAACAAGGAACTCTTCCTAGCAATACAGAGGTGAATCCAGGCAAGAAGGAGGTCCATGAGCAGGTGAAAGCAGTTACTTTGAGATCAGGAAGGGTTACAACAGATCCTAAATCAGCAACTGAAGAAGATGAAGATGTTCAGAATCAGCAGGTTGAAAAATCTGTAGTGCCAGAAATTGAGAAATCTGATTTAGTGGCTGATCAGCTTGATGGTGAGAAGAGCAAGAGACCTGTTGAAACGTTTACTCCGGAGCAATCTTCAAAGAATAATCAGATCTATCCGCCTCCGCCATATCCTGGACGTTTGCAGAAAAGTCAAGAGAAACAGTTTCAGAAATTTATGGATGTTTTCAAGAAACTGTCCATTAATATTCCTTTTGTTGAAGCATTGGAGCAGATGCCGAGTTATGCAAGGTTCATGAAGGATATTTTGTCAAGGAAGAGGAGGTTAGAAGAATTTGAAACAGTGGCATTAACAGAGGAGTGCAGTGCGGTGTTGCAACAGAAATTGCCTCCTAAACTGAAAGATCCAGGAAGTTTCACTATTACATGCACTATTGGCAACCTTTCATTCAGCAAGTGTTTATGTGATTTGGGAGCTAGCATTAATCTTATGCCCTTGTCTATTTTCAAGCAACTTGGTCTACCGGAGCCAAAGCCAACTAACATCTCCTTGCAGTTGGCTGATAGGTCGATTACTTATCCGAGGGGTATAGTTGAGGATGTCTTGGTGAAGGTTGATAAGCTCATATTTCCTACTGATTTTGTTATCTTAGATTTCGAAGAAGACAAGAAGATTTCCATAATCTTGGGAAGACTTTTTCTAGCTACGGGTCGTACTTTGATTGATGTGCAAAAAAGAGAGCTTACAATGAGGGTACAAGATCAGAATGTCACCTTTAATGTGTTCAAGGCCATGAAATTTCCAACAGAGGATGAAGAGTGTTGCAGTGTGGAAATAGTTGATACGGGTCAGAGAAAGAAGTTTGATCAATTGTTGAGCGAGAAATCGGACACACACATGCTTAAGCATCCCATTAGTGATTCCATTGACGGTTCTTCAGTTCAAGATCTTTCGAGTGTAAAGCTTGGGAAACTTCCACCACATTTAAGGTATGTCCTTTTGAATAATGAGCTAGTTATTTTTGAGGAAGGGCATGATAACGTGTTGCGAAGGTGGAAAATTGATGATAAGGAAGAAGAAATTTTTGTTCAGCCGGTTGAGTCAGAAAAGCACTTTAGAGGTGTGAAGAAGAAAAAGAAGAAGATTAGGCCGTTGGGTAGTAAAATCAGGTTGAAATTTGATGGAAAAGATTTGTGGAAAACAAGCAACCCAGAGGTCAACGTTCGTGTGAATGGTCTTTCTGTTGAGGATGGTTCAGTTATTCTTTTAAAACCGCCATGAGTTGTAGAAGTAACGTCAAGCTATTGACGTTAAAGAAGCGCTTCGTGGGAGGCAACCCGCGCATTAGTATAGGAAAAAAAATTGAGTGTTGTATGCAAAAAAAAAAAAATCAAATTGCCAACAGAAACTGTCCCAGGCCGCATCGCAAGTTTGGAGGCCACAGCGCCAGTTGTCTTCTGGCCATGAATTGTGTTGGCGTGTGATTAGGAAAAAAAAAATACACGAAATAAAACTCTGTCGACAGGAGTTGTGAAAGGCTGCGACGCTATTCTACAAATGTGCCCAGGCGCGTGTAATCTACTCCCCGGCAAGGTTTTTTTGGCCACAATTGTTAAAAAAAGAGTGTGATCAGCAGAATATGGTTGAGGCTGCGGCGCGAGTTTCAAAGCTGTAGCGCGAGATGGTGTCTGTTCAGTACATATTTTTCACGTATATTTGTGTTACTAAAACATAATAATCTCGTACCTCTCTTCTATTTTTATAACCCCAATCCCTAATTCCTAATTCTAACCCAATATCAATTCTAAACCTCTCCAAAATCCATCTCCTATTCTAAATCTCTACCATGAATCCTTACATATTACCCTCTATATATACACCTATACACACAAATTTAATAACCCAATCCCTAAATTAAAATCTCTAAACCTCCACTCCAATTTCAAGTACAAGAAAGATTCAAGTTGGGGGCTTTTTCATTGCAAGTTCACATCTCCGGTTTGTATTTGAGGTATATTTCTTCCTTTATTTTGATATTACGAATTGTGTTCTTGCATTATTAGGGTTGTGTGTTCTTGATTATTTGGGGGTATTTTTCTACTATCCCTCGTATTTACTTCCATTCAATGCGGACATTGAATATTTTAAGTTTGGGGGTGGTTTGAGGGATAAGTAGTTGTTGTTATTTGTTCATATAGGATTTCATGCTTTGCATATTAGTAGTAGTAAATTATGCATTTATGTTCGTGTTATCTACGTTTGTTTCATATAGGACATTCTGTTTTTTTTTTAATTTTTGTATATCATGTGAGTTCATTATAGTTGCATTTTCATGGCATGCATATTTCATGATCCCTTAGGACGAGCTGATTCTGATTGGTAGGTAGATGTTTTAATTGAGTATGATGATGATGAGTAGAGGGCTGATTTATAGTTCCTAGGAATTGACTTACATGTTACGGGAACAAAACTTTTACACAGTCTCATTGTTTGCTTTTGGGCTAGGTTGAGGTTATGCTTGTTTGGATGTTTTGAGATTTAATCACTTGATTATATTTAGAATTTTCGTTATTCCCTTGATGGCGTAGGAGCACTAAAGTCTAAGTTTGGGGGAAACCAGGGATTTCATGCTAGTTGTTAATATTTGTTAAATAATGGCTAGGTGTCAAATGGCTAGTAGCCGGCTCATATTTATATGAGTAGTCTAGGGTTGGAAATGAGAAAGGCTCATTCCAGATTGCATAAAAAAAAGAGAAAAAAAAGTCAAAAGTCCAATTATTTAAATGCAAAATTAACCACGAGTGAGCTCTTTAATACTCGAGTAATTAAGTCTGAGGGGACTTAGTCCTAGTAACCTAAAGCCTTGTGGTTTGGGATTGCTGACCTAACACTCGCTACATGGGTATTATTGTATAAGCATTTTGGGGTCTCATTCATTGCACAGTTAAATAAGCATGCGTATTGTTTATGGTATTATATGTCGTAGTGTAGTAATAAAGCATGAATTCCTGGCTAACTTGAATGAGGATGGAGGTGTTTCTAAGTTATGAAGTGTCTACAGTCTATTCTATTTATAAACCTGTGATTGTCTTGGCGAAGAATAGGTATGATTTTTGACCTAGTGTTGGGAGTATTTCTGATGAGCATTGCACACACGCACGTTTCTGTTCATGTATTGTTAGTATACGGGGAATTAGTCGAGCTCTGCTTGGATTTATTTGCATTCTTTGAGATGTTTGCTTGTTAGTTGGTTTTGGTAAGTTTGAAGGGGATCGTTGCATTTTTCATATTAGTTGCATTCATGCATTACATTGCATTAGGTTAAATGGATTCGTCATGACGATGGGACCGCTCACAATCTCAATGAAGAGACGGGGGTCTGTCATCACGACGATAGGACCGCTCAAAATCTCAACGAAGAGATGAGGGTCACCTAGAACCTTGATCCTTGCCTTGGCCTCGCTACGCTAGGTGCGGCCTCGCAGTGCTAGGTGTCGCATTTGGGTGTCATATGCTACCCCGGGGTCTCCCCGTTGTTGTGCCCTCCGTTCATCTTCTTGTTCGAATTAGTCATCTTTCTCCCAATATGATGATGATAAGTGGATTTTATATCCACTTGAAACGTTCCATATCGACTTAAATTGATTGGCTTGGACTCAAGTTTCTTGTAGTTTTGATGTGTTTTGCTTAGTTGTGCAGATTTACAAGAATGTTGATTATGGTGGATGCTTCTGTCGTTTTTGGAGGATTAATTGATTAAAATTCGGATTTTCCGGGAAGGCTGCGCAGCTTACA
Organism: Kitagawia praeruptora; assembly: GCA_037693485.1. Taxonomy (NCBI): domain Eukaryota; kingdom Viridiplantae; phylum Streptophyta; class Magnoliopsida; order Apiales; family Apiaceae; genus Kitagawia; species Kitagawia praeruptora. The sequence goes on from CM075347.1 coordinate 23,542,523, forward strand.
CTGTTTTGGCCATATCTAGAGTTCTATAAGTTCCATTTTCAGTGATCTTACTGCCCACGCGAAGCTTGGGAGATTTTCTACAACATGGAACAGGTCTTACATGAGCAGGCTGCGCGTGGTGAGAGCAGACAGCACGACAAGCAGACTGTTGGAAGCAGTGAAATTATTGTTTTTCCCTTTTCAAGTTCTAATTGTATTTCGGGCAGTTTTTAGCACCTTGATTAAATTTTAATTGTAATAGAAGATAAATTCTTGCTGGGCAAGAAATATAGAGCATATATAAACACATCTAGCATTGTAATTTGGAGGATCAGTTTTATTATTGTAACGTAGCTTAGATCTGCAAGGGAGAAAAGGAGAGAAGGATTCAACGCTCGTGACAAGCAACGGATCTAGATCTACTTCATCTTTTGTGTTATTCTGGATTATAGATTTGTTTTCTTAACTCTTCGTTTTATTAATATTATTGCTTCTTTTATTTATATCTTGTTTATTATCATGTTTTCATCAAATCCCATGACGATGAACGGTTCAATTATGAGCTAATCGTTGTCATGGGATTCTAACGGAGTTATCTATGTAGCTTAGTAGTTTGATTGCTTTAAAGATTACGTGTGGTGAATTCTTGATATCCTCGTATGGTTGTGTTTCATGTATTTAGATGCGTCGCGAACATCTAACTTGTTAATCTCTTGCGAAACGAGAGTTGATCTTGAGATTTAGAACTTGCCATGCTAGCATAGGATAGGTTGATGTTTTAACATCATGATTTGTAGCATCAATAGAGATATTATGCTGCCCTATGTGATCTTAATAGATAACTTGTTCTTCAACCGTTATGTTTTCAAATCTTATAGAGATATAGGGTCTAAGCATAATTGGTGTCTATTCATCTTCTATCTCTTTTGTGGATGTATGTTTAGTTTGGTACTTGTATACTGAGAAGTAGCGTTTACTTATTTCGTGTTGTCTGATCAGATATCAAAACCATAACGTGCATTGATTAAAGGCGTCAACTCTAAGTGAAGTAGATAATGAAGTTAGAGTCCCATGTTTATTCTCATATAAGTAATTCGATTCAATTCTCGTTAGTTAATTTAATTCTTAGTTTAATATTTTGCATCTTAGTTAAATTAGATAATTAAACCCCAATTTGTTACTTTTTTTAGCAGTGAATTAAAACCATACATTGTTGCATAGGTACTAACTAAATTAAAAACCAGATCTCTGTGGGAACGAATTTGGACTTAACCTTATATATTACTTGTGACCACATGCGCTTGCGTGATTTTGTGTTAACAGATGACTTCCCCTCCTTCTAGCGCCAAATGTTATAGGGAGAATATTGTATAACAATATTTTGGAGGTTGCTGGATTTACGGAGCAAAATACGGATATTCTGCTAAGAACACGAGAACACGGAGGAGATTTGTAACTGTTTGTGGCTGATCTTGTCTATTGATATTCAGTGATGAACTGTTTCTCAAGTCTTTACAAGATGCCTACGTACCCTATTTATAGGGATCAAGCCATACGTAGTTCTCTTAGAGAAGAAGTTATCTAGACGGGCTAGGGTTTCTATGGGCTCGACTAGACCCATATCCACTAGACGTCTCTTTGGGCTTATATATTTACTCATGCGACCTCGCTCGGCCTAGCTATGAGCCTTCATAAGAGTATTCTAGGCCTCACTAGACCCCTAGGCCTCGCTGGACCCCTAGGCCTCGCTGGACCTCTAACTAGGCCTCGCTGGACCCCTAGGTCGGGCTAGCATGAGGCGCCTAGCGTGAGACCCCTTGCGTGATAGTGTCTTCAAGAGATTTATGAGATAGAGGTGAGGCGATCCCTAATCAAGCCTCATGCCTTGTTGTTGATCCTTCTTCAATATTTGGGCCCATTAAGAGATATTTAAGCCCATTATGAGAGGTGGACATATAGTGTAGTCCATTGAGCCTGTTTAGGATCTATGCCGAGATTCGGGCATAACACTAATCATGTACTAACATCCCACATCGATTAAAATAAGAGTGTTTGGGGCCTTTATAGATATAAGTCAATAACTAATGTATACCAATTTGCTAGCACTTTTGGACAGACCTGTGGTGGGTTGTTGGGTCCGGTATGCATTCGGTTGTGGGCTTGGATGTTATAAAATATACAAACCAAACGTTAAGATAAATAATACTCCCTCCGTCCCATGTAATTCTTTACATTTAAGGACTAATTTCCGGCACAGATTTTAAGGTGCATTTTAATGATAATTCTATAACTTATTTTTAATATTTTCTTTTTTTGTATAAAAATATGATTGTATAAAATGCGTGTCAGATACACAGTTTTTTATGTAAAGAAATGGGTGGAACGAAGGAAGTACTTGTTTTAAATTTTGGGACGGGGTCTATTAATTTAAAATTTTCGCATCGGAGCCGGCCCATTTTAAATGTTGCAAGGTACACCGCAGCATGAAAATTTGATTATAAAAATGGACGAATCATTCATGTTGATTTCTTAACAAATTGAAGCCTTTCGTTTATCATTTTATTTTCCCTATAAAGAAAGATGGAGTAATGACTTGTAAGGAGCTGATCAAAACCTAAATAACCAATCATCTAATGATACACATTCAAACGTAATCGTGTATCTCGGAGAGAGAGAGATATGTATAGAAGGTTTGTATAATGGAAGTGCGAGAGACAGATAGGGAGAGAGAGAGAGAGAGATTGTATTATGGAAGTGCTCAAAACCCCTTTCTCAAGCGTCATGTTTGAATTAATTCCTAACCCTAAAGAAAGGTAGATTTCTAATTATGTCAACGTCTTGCTTTCTGGTGCTTCCATTAACAACCTCATTGCCTTATGACGCTATATTCTTTTTAGAGCATGCATCAGACTTAATATAAGATTACAAAGGATCGACCGTCGATACATAATAATACCTTTTTTAGTACACGATTTTTATGTTGTATATAACAAGAAATACAAATGACAGTAAGGTAGACTAGGTAGTGTATGCTGACAGTCGATATTCTCGAGTTTTAATTTTATCAACAGATAATCTATTCGAAAATAATTTAAGTTTTTTGAGATCTTTAACATTATTCGTTTACGATGCATGTTCAAAGTGTATACAAATGATTAATGGTAATTGGTAATGAGCATGTTCAGTGCAAGATTGATAATGCTAATTGGCAAACAAGGTCTTGTGTACATCATAAAACGTACACCTCTACCCTACTTAACACTGCCGGCCATTTTTTAATCCTCATAAGTCATAACATCTCTTTCCATTTGGTGGGCGTTTTTTTTTTTTACACATAATTCTATATTTGTGGATATACCATGGTTCTAAAAATCCCCAATTTAGCCGATTAATCCCCGATTAATCCTCTGTAAGCTAACTAACCGATTCGCTTTTTGAAATCCGATTAATCCTTTGAATTTATTTAAAATGATATGTTTAATTGTAAATTAGACAAATATATTAAATATTATTATAATATCCGATTAATCTTTCCGATTAATCTTTCCAATTAATTCCCGATTACCCGATTAATCTTAAATCGGTACCTCAACCAATTTATACCGATTACCAATTTTTATAACCATGGGATACACCCAATTTTGTTTTATTATTACATTTTTTTCATAAAGCAGGTGGAGCCAAATTTATATTTCAATATGTTAAAAAGATTATTCAGATCCACATGATTAATTAGTGTGAAGTAGGTTAGATCACTTTTTTTTATATTTATTTTTAACATGAACTCATGAACAACTGTGGTCCGAGCTTCCTAGACGAGCCCATATAATTTGCCTACAGATCAAGGCCGGGTAACAAAATAAATGTAATGTTATAGTGTACAGCGAGATGTAATGTTATAGTGTGAGTGAGAGTCGAATACAGAAATTTGGTACGTTACGTATCACGATTTAATGAATTTGCTGTTATTAATTTCTTTATATATATCAAAGGAAACGAAGCTTAATTATCCCTCACTCATTATGGAAAGATCTTATTATCATATAAATATACATGCATGGACGTTAATTACTTGCCGCAGCTACAATAACCATTTACACATTTGAAAGTTCTCCAACGGAAAAATGTGCAAGGCGCTCTGCAGTCTTCATTTGTCGCACACGTGATGTAACCTCCGCCGGTCTTTTTTATATTCGGTTCACCCATTTCGGTTGCTGTTCCTACCATCACTGAACCTGTTCATGTAATTAAAAATGAAAACATTGTAAGTTCACAATTGATAAACTCGAAAGTTCTATGAAAGATATATGATCCAAGTAATTATTTTCGCAAACGTAATTTCAATATCGAAATCGGCATACACTACACGAATAAACGTCATTTACGACCAACCAAAATGTGATTGTCAAGAATTGGTCGGAATTGTTGTAAAAATAAAAATATTTAAAGATTTGCTTGAAATAAAAAGAGGTTGAGGAAGAGATTAACCGGATACAAATAACAAGAGGATGAGGCACAAAGCAACTTTTGTTGAATCCATGCGTGTAATGTTGGTACTTAATTGTGATTATACAAATTAGTCGTAGATAACAAACCTTCTTAGCTTATTTATATGTAGATAAGTGCAGCTAATTAGGCTGTAATCATGAAGATATGCAGGAGCAAATCACGCTATTAATCAATGTATACATAATTATAGAATATATGCTGCATCAATGTAAGAAGTAAGAACAAAACAGGGGATCAGAATCAAGTCAAACTAATTAACTTTAGGGAGTTACGAAAATCATACACATATTAGAGCAAAATTAATTCATGTCTCCAATAGAGTAACTTATGATGTTTCCTTTGATGTGTAACGTGTATATGTAGCACTACTCTTTTATTGGCGGACAAATCGCAACATGTTTTTTATAAAACAAAAAGATAATAATTTTGATAATAATTTTTCTTTGTTTTGTTTCACTTATTTGTACGTTTTTTTAGTAACACTTATTCTACCAAACTAGCTAGCTATCAGATCACGCCCTCAACTTAACTTTCCGATCGTACTCTCACATGTGAATTTAAAAAATTGGTGAATTATATTATCAAATTGCTTGTTGATTGAATAGTAATCAAAATGAATTCTAGTACCATCAAGAGAATGATTTTAAATAAATTGATTCGAATCATATATTCGTTTGTATTTGAGACAAAATAAGAGGCAATCTGAAACTTAATTACACTAGCCTAAAACCCGTGCGATGCACGGATTTTTTTTATATTATATTAAAAATTCATTAATTAAAATTAATTTTTTTAAAACATGAATTTTGAAGGCTTACTTTTTTATAAGATATGATTTGATAATTATTATATAATTGTTATTCGTGATATTTCTAGAAAAGGAGGGATTTAGTTAGAAAATATAGAAAAGATGATAGGTTTTAGTTAGAAAGAATAATCAATTAATTATTAATAATTATAAAATTATTACTTCATTTTATTAAATCGGATGTCTGTGGTATGATTAGAAAAATAGAGAATTTAGTTAGTGAAAATTAAAAAGATTATATGTTGTAGGTCAAAAAGGTAATTGATTAGTTTATAGTAATTATAATTGAATTACGTTATTTTACTAAATACAATTGCTCGTAATGTTTTTAGAAAATGAGAAAATAATATTGTCCGTGGTATTTCTATTATAAAGGTAATTTTAATTAGAAAATATAGAAAAAATGATACGTTTTAGCTGAAAAAGGTAATCGGTTAATTAAAAATATTATAATATTATTAGTTTATTTTTTATTAAATAGAACCGTCCGTGATGTAATTTAAAAAAAAATTAGTTAGAGAAAATAGAAAGGTAACGTGCATGATTTATGTGGAAAAAGTAATTGATTAGTTTATAGTAATTATAATTTAATTATGTTATTTTATGAAATAAAATTGTTCATAATTTTTAGAAAATGAGAAATTAACGCTAGAAAAAAAAAGGGAATGTAATTAGAAAAAATAGAAAAGATTATATATTTTAGCTGAAAAGATAATCGGTTAATTATTAGTATTATAATATTATTATTTTATTTGTATTAAATAGAAACGCCTGTAATATAATTAGAAAAATGGAGGTTTTAGTAAGAAGAAATAAAAAAGGTAACATGTTTTGCTGAAAAAAGTTAACCGCCCATGATATAATTGGAAAAAGAGAGATTTTAGTTAGAGAAAAGAGAAAAGGTAACGTGTTTTGACTGAAAAAGGTAATTGATTAGTTAATAATAATTATATATAATTATGTTATTTTTTAGCTGAAATAGTAATTGGTTAATTATTAGTATTATAATATTATTATTTTATTTGTATTAAATAGAAACGCCTGTAATATAATTAGAAAAATGGAGGTTTTAGTAAGAAGAAAGAAAAAAGGTAACGTGTTTTGCTGAAAAAGGTAACCATCCATAATATAATTGGAAAAAGAGAGATTTTAGTTAGAGAAAAGAGAAAAGGTAACGTGTTTTGACTGAAAAAGGTAATTGATTAGTTAATAGCAATTATATATAATTAAGTTATTTTTTTAAACAAAATTGCTCTTAGTATTTTTAAAATGGAGAAATTTTAGTTAGATAAAATGTAAAAGATATTATATTTTAAATGAAAAAGGAAATTATTTAGTTATTAAAAAATAGAAAAGGTTATATGTTTAAACTGAAAAATGAAATTGATTAATAAATGAGAAATTTTAATTAGATAAAATATAAAATATATTGTACTTTACTTGGAAAAGGAAATTATTTAGTTCTTGAAAATAGAAAAGATAATATGCGTAACCTGAAAAAGGAAATTGATTAGTTAATAGATCTATAATTGAGTAAGGGTAATTAGGTAAATTCAATAGGTACCGTTAACCAAACTTTTAATGTTTTGGATTTTATATAATAGTATATATTACATTGAAAACTATAACGGAATCAACAAAAAATGACTATTTACATTTCTATAAAGCTACACAGAAGAAATTACAATTTTAGTGGAAGGAGCAAGTTTAGTGACCCCTTGAACTCGAGTCAGCCAGAAGGTTGCTAAAAGATTACATGCACGCGTTTCGTCCACGGATTGTTTTACACTGTCGTGCTTGTATACCAGTTTACAAGAAAAGATGAATCATCTATGGACTATGGCCAAGGACCAAGGCAGGGGCTGGACCAACGCAGGGTCGGAACCAAGGAGGGCTAATTTAAGTTGAAGCCCCGGCTAAGATGAAAATTTTAATAAGAATTTTTATAAAACCACAACTTTTAGCAATAGTTCATTTTAGTCCCGGCTATTTTGTGATACTGGTTCCTTCACTGGACCAAGGTAAAAAGTTTCAAAGCTAAGGATGAAAAACTACTGAAAAAGCTAAGGATTTTTACAAAAATCGAAGTATGGAGGATGTATACTTCAACTGAATTTACTCTTTAACGGGGATCATTTTAACTCCTGCAGCTATTGGCATGCTCAAAAATCCAAAAAGTATGCTAGAAAACCACTGTACTAATGATGGGTGATAATTCCCACGGTTGATTAGAGGCTTCCGATCACTGTTCCGGAGTACTTCACCTGAGTTTGGGTATCTGCAAAACAATGCTTGCCCGGGGTGGTAGCCGTCAAGCACCTCCGGTGTAAGAATCAGTAATCGGAAATAATAATAATTAAGCTGGTAAGAATGTATCTAATGTGAAGGGAGAGAATATGTAGTGAACTTTTGTGTTATTAGAATTGTCCGTGCTTAATTGTCCTCTCTCTCACCTTATGTGCAGAATGGGGTATTTATAGGTCAAGCCTTCCGGCCACTGTAGGCCACTTGGTAGCCGCAAAAGCTACAGTGAGCCCCACTTGATAGCCGCAAAAGCTACAGTGAGCCCCACTTGGCAGCCGCAAAAGCTACAGTGATTGGTATGACCATTCCTGGCACGCCGCCATTCTACGACTTGCTTTGCACTGCTCAGAGTTTGTCTGCTACAACTTGATGTCCTTGTGTTCCCTTGAATAGTTTATTGTTCCCTGTCTTGTAGAGCAAGATATTTTGTACAAGAATATTCTCGTGACGATATTTATTTGTCAAGTTGAGTAATTTTAAGAAGCTAAATATCTTTATAACACGTGTTTGTGAGAGTGACAAATGCTGGCTGTAGGCGGGCACCTACTCGCGGGCGCGTGCCCGGCGAGTGGACCGTCTTTTACAGCGGGTACCTATCGTTGCCCCCCACTCCCTCTATGCGCTTTTTAAGCGGATGGGGGGAGGAGAGAAATCGAGAAGAGAAAAAATGGTAGATGTTTGAGTATGCTTTTTTTTAAGACATTTTTGCAATATGCTGCCCCCCAAGTGTTGGCGGACAACACTTAAAAGTTAGGAAAAATTTTGAACCGCTGCCCCCCAAGTGTTGCGGACAACACTTAGGAGTTAGGAAAAATTTTGAACCGCTGCCCCCTAAGTGTTGGCGGACAACACTTAGGAGTTAGGAAAAATTTTGAACCGCTGCCCCCCAAGTGTTGGCGGACAACACTTAGGAGTTAGAAAATATTTTGATGGCGTGCCGCCTATGCATTGGATGCTAGTGCTTGACGGGCCTGTAATTTGAAACGTTTTTGTTTTATATTCGTTACTGATGTGAAATAAATGCTTTTTCTGTTAATAAATGAGAATCGAAATAAATGAAAGAATAATATTTAATGCCAATAATATGTAAAATGATAAGTGATAGTGCGTATTAATGAGTGAAGTGATCTTTGGGTGGAAAGAGAATGTACTTTTTGCGATGTAATATGAGAAGCAAGGTGAGAAGTTATTACCCCGTGGGTGGTTGTGGCTTGTACCGAGGAAGTTATATTTTGCTTTTGACGTGGGCCAATCAGAGGCTGCCACGTTTTGGCCTGTAATTTTTCTCCCTTTTTTGACGCGCCTCACGTAATAAAAATGGGAGTTGAGCAGTTTCTTTTTATCTTTTCACTGTCTTCGTATTTTTTGCTTTGGATTTTTTCTTCCTTGTTCTTGGACTTACTGCTGCGTTTTTTCCGGTGATCGACGAGATTTCTGTCTTTTGAAGCCATTTATATCTCCTGCTTCAAGGTGAGATTCTTGCTCCTTCTTTGTATTTTCTTTTGTGATTTCTGTTTTCTATATAGTTGTGCCATGTATGTATCTTCATTTTTTGCAATATCTGTGCGAATAGATGGGTTTCGAGATGGGTTTGTGTTTACTTTTGTTAAATGGGAAGTGGGTTTTAGTGAGTTTTGTTTTGATTTGGTAGTTCGTAAAGGGAGTTCGATTTGTGTTTTGGTAAGTTTTTTACCATGATTCTTGGTTGTACATTGTTGTTCGTGATTCATGAGTTTGAATCTTGTGAATGTATGATGTAAGAGTATGTTTAAGTGACTGGGGGTCTGTATATATGTATGTATGTATTGGAAAAAGTGTATAAATTGCTTTATGATGCTAGGGTTTCGTTGTTTGTGGAGGAAAGTGGAATATGAATCGTTTTTCTTGTAGAATTTCTTAAAAAAGAAATATGTAAATTGTTGTAAATATCCACGTGTACCTTGTTATTTGTTGGCGGGTTTATCGTGGGCGGTATTGTGTCGTGACTTAGAATTTCTTTGTAGATGGGTGATGAATTTACTGATGCCGCTACCGGTGAGAAAAGAGCTTTGATTAACGGGTATGGTCGTTGGGCGGATCCCAATCAGTTAACATTTCCAGCTGTTCTGCAACGAAACCGCTACCAGTATTTTGAGAGCAGTGAGAGTTTGTTTCGGGTGACCAAAGTGCCTCCTACGCCTTTTTCAAATGCGGAAATGGACAAGGAGTTTGCCGAATTTTCCCATCTTCAGCATGATAGTACTTTCAAGGCTGATGAGTGGGCCGAGTATGTACCGAGGATGTTTAGGATCGAAGACGGTTATTTTTGGAGGCGTGAGAGGCCGGAGAGAGGTTGTACCACTGGTTTGACGACGGGTCTGTGTGCATACCCGTTAGTCACTTGAAGGCAGGGTTTCGTTTGCCTCCCCATAAATTTGTCATGGATTTGTTTCGTATTCATTTCCGGTGTCCGCTAGCCCAATTTACACCGAATTCTATCAGGGCTATAAATTGGTTTATAGCTAGTTGTGAGAGAAAGAGGAAGCAGCCTACGTTCAAGGCATTTTTTTGTTTATTTGATGTGAAAGCCAACCGTGCAAAGCCGTTCTACGAGCTGTAGTTTGTGAAGCCCAAGAGTCGTATTGGGAAGGCCTTGCGTGGTCATCGACCGTTTGTATTTCCCAAAGGTATGGCCGGATGGCAAGAGGAGTTTCTGGTAATTGGTGGTGGGGAGTTTGTTTGGCAGAGGAATTTCACGAAGATGGTCGAGTGTGCTTATAAAGTGAACCGTAGTCGGCTGAGCCGTAATGAAATTGACGTCCTTGTTACCCTTGTGATGGTACTGGGTGAAGTGTGGACAGAGAATAATTTTATTGATCCCGCTGACTTGAGGAGGAATTGTTGTAAGTTTTTCTTATACTTTGTCGATTTTTTGTTGTGTCTTGTGACTGACATTGCTGTTTATTTTTGTAGTGTTGGATCCTTTTAAACAGGAGCTAGATCTACACCCAATTCTGGGTTTGGGGGAGGCAAAGTTATATGCCGACTTCATGCTTATTGTGCCGCCAAGACCTAAACGGGTTCGGGCCGGGTAATTTGCTGTTGATAATATCCTAGATGCTTTTAATCTTTCTTGTAATGCTGAGGTTGGTGAAACCTCTGCCCCTGTTGCTGACCCTAAAACCGCCGTTGAAGAGCCCGTTTCTGAAGATGAATTTTCTGAGGATGACATAGATTCTGAAGCTGAGTCTTTGTCGGAGGATGGTTCTAATGCTGTGGTTGTGGGTGGAGAGGGTCAACCAATTGATGAGAGCATTGGCTCTGAGCAGGAGGAAAGAGAGAGCCCTTCAAAAGAAGGCAGTGGTGAGGATGATGTTACTGTTGATGTTGAAGATTCCGCTGAGGCTGATGTAAACGCGGAGGGCGATGCGCCCGCTGATACTGATGATATTGTTGAGACAGATGTGGCCGCTGATAGTGGTGCCAACAGTCCTGTTACCGTGGCTAGGCAATATGCCGCTAGCCTGCATGTGGATGAGAATGAGCCCGATATTCTTTCAAGGGAGTTTAGGGCTTCAATTCGCAGGATTGAGCGAGGGTCGGTTGCTGTGTCTGAAACGGCTACTGCTACTGGGAGCCGAATAGTTGTTGATCTGGATGCTGAGGAAACCATGTCGACCGCTCAAACGGCTGAGGTCGTAGTGGATACAAATGTTGCGGGCGTGTCGTGTGATGCTCCGCCCCAAAGGTCCAAACGGAAGGCTGTTGATGATGTTGGTCCTTCCAAATGGAGACGGATTGAGGCTACCAGGATGGGTGACTACGTTCATTCCAACCGGGCTATTGATGAGGCCGTTGGTACCACTCACTACGCCACATATGGCCTACGGCTACGCCCAAAAAAGTGTGATTATAGGGCAAAAAGTGTTGCTAAAAGAGCCTAAAACCACCTATGGCTACACTTTGACCAAATTTGGGAGTGTTACAAAATCGGCTGCTACAATAGGGGTCTATGCTAACACTTTTTCGATTTTTGGTAACATAGGAGAAAAGTGTAGGCTTAGACCCCTATGCCAACACCTTTCTGATCTGTGGCTACACCTTATATGATGTTGCTATAGATCTATGACTACGCCATTATCTCTGTAGTAACACTATTAAAAGTGTTGGTATAGACCTATGCCAACACCTCTTTAGTCCTATGCCTACACTTGTTTATTTAACATTTTATACTTTTTGCCAACACTTTGTTATTTTTACCAACACATAATGATTAACACTTTAGAGCCAATGACTACTTTTTTGCACGCTCTATACCAACATTTTAATAAAGAAAGGAAACATATATATGACATTGAAAAATAAAGTTTCTAATTCAAAATATTTGAAACATTCCAATACATAATGATTGTTCAAAAGCCATTCCAATACATAAAATCCCATCCAAAATAACTACATATAACAAAAATTGCTGAAATTACTTAGTATAGCGTAAAATGATCCGACCTTGTCATCTCCATGGTACACTACGGTTGATTTCAAGTTTCGAAAATGAAGATGTCTTGACCATGTGAGTTCCTGAAAATACAAGGGGAACATAGCACAATCAATCCTATGAATCAACATATCACAAAAATAAGAAATTTATACTCCCAGTAGCAGATAGTACACAAATATTATTAAATGCTAGTAATTATACTGAACTACTAAAAGACAGATGATAGTCGGTTGCATTAATACTAAAGTCTGATAATAGAAAAATTAAGGCAAAGAAAGAAGAAATTAACAGGAAGGATGAAACACAGAAGCATTGCTATCATTTTCTTGTTGCTATCATTTTCCTAATCAGAACTGAAAGACAAAATTGTCTAACACTTTACCAAAAACATCCATCACATTGAATGCTAATAACTACATGTAATTTGAGGATATACACATTGACTTTAATCGATTATAATTTATAACAATAAGACACCTACCAGGGCTACTATGGGATTTGCATAGTTTGCAAAATGAATTCTACTCTCAGCATTAGGGTCCTTGTAGAGTCGATCATGTGCCAATTGCATGAATCAAATTTGGTAACATATAGATAATGAGATGGAAAGTAGAGGGGCAATTATATATCAATAAAAGAACCTGCATGATGGCCATTTAGGTTTGAATGTGATCTGTCGCACTCATCATTGTTCAACAATTTCACAGATATATGAATGTGTGGTACCTCAACATTTTTCATAGAGGACTCATCCATGGAAAAACGCAGAGAGTGAATGATGCATTGTGCTTTTGACTTGGTCTTGACATGATCTGCAATATCATTCCAATTCTCACCGTAAAGTTCCATTGCCTCCGGAAGCAGTAGAGTTTCCTGGTCGGACCAATTTTCTCCAACAAGATCTTCATGATATTTACTAGAATCAAACCTTGAGAAATCTAGGCTTGAGTGACCAGCAATAAATCTCCCCTCATCAAAGCACTCCATGCTTAATAGTACTTCATCCTGTTAAAGAAAATGTTGGTCATCCATCAATAATAAGTAATTCAAAAATCTGATATACTAGTTTGATTCAAAAGAGATGGGAGTCAGATGCACACTTGTAAAAGTGTTATCTACCTCTCTCTCTCTCATTCACTTTTTCTTCATGACACTGTGGTGTGAGAAAGAAAAGTGCTACTGTGCCTTCTAAGGGAGATCAATCAATCTAATTGAAGTGAAACACAAGCCACACCAATGCTTCTTTCTTCTTTATTCTTTATCTAGCTAAATTTAATGAATCAAACAAACTTTTCCATAGTACCATGACAAACCAATTGCTGGATTCAATTTTCTAATTATTACTATTATTTGTTGAGTTCATCCAAATTTACAAATTTATATAATACAAGTATACAACCGAGTAGCTGTAGACTGTTTAGCAAAAAAATAGCTGTAGAGTGTAGACCAAGTTGTTACTACTTGATAGCGAGACTATTTTTTTAATGCCCCAACTGTTAAATGTTAGGACCAGGGTAACTTTTTACTTTTAACATAATTACTTGTATAAATTCAACCAATAGAAGAGGACAACATGTCTAAGAGGTGTACTATAATTTGTATTGCATTATCTGATTAAGAAATAATGTCAATGAACATCTTAATACTCTGCATTAAAAAGATTTTAATTAGCTTCGAGGCAAAACATATATGGTATTTTATACTGATACAAATTAAAAAACAAACTATCCTACAATACCCATAAACTAGCAATCTGACTCTATCCATTACACTATTTCTACCATATTCCTTAACTTTTACTGAGTTTCTAGCAGACAGCAGCTTAATGGTTAGTTCAAATTGTAAATCTGAGTTCAAGTTCAAATCCAAAACAGAGATCCAAGAAAAAATGTGCACATGTTATCTCCTATGTACGTGACAAGAAGCACATGCCAAAAGTGGAGAAATGGGATTACTTTAACCGATCTACCTTATAAGATACAAAATAGAGCTCTATGTGCAAACAAAATGGTCGTAACTAAAGAGTGCTTCTAAAAAGTCTGCATAACTAAAGAGTGAAGTAATTAAAGGCCTATCGAACACACAGTAGCAACAGAGAGATAAGAAAAATAATAAAACGAAAATGAATTGTAGATCACCTCTTTCCGTGATTGATAATAAATGACTGGAAGAGGTCGAGAACAGCAATTGCACCTGTTCTCAAATAACCGTTCTTGTACCAAATTGCTTGCATTGGCAAGAAATGCCAAGTTCTCCAATATCAACCACTATCAAAAAAAGGAAGGAAAAAAATAAATACAACTTTAATTAATTGAAATTATAGGTGCAAAAAGGAACTCTTTATTCAAGTTGATCACATGAACAAAGGTATACTCAAAGCCCTAGTGCCCATCCACACATGTCAAAGCTCAATTTTACACATTATCACTACAAGAAACATGCCACCATGGCGGCCTCTAAGTGCGGGTTTGTTTTTCCAGTCAACATAACCTTCCCATCTGTCTAGCTGGTGCTCCATTCCTACAACCAAAAAATTATACACCAAGAACAAATTTAGCTAAAGCAATACCAACATACTGCAGTACCAATATGTATGTACATACATAGATGAATATTAATACATATACACACACCACCACACTTGATTCTTGTTTCAAGAAAGGTGAAACACAAAGGAGAGGGACAAGAGATAAGGGTATGCACCATTATATTTTCTTTGGGAAGAAAAGTGATGAATGGTTGATAATTCAAAGCTTTTTGAGAAGAAAGGATATTATTTATAGAGAATGGTCCAGACTCGATCTTAGAGTACTAGACCTCTGTTTATAAATGGCACGAGAATAAACTCAAATATCAATTATAGTAAAAGATAAGGGGATAACATGTGCAAGAGAATAAGAGATATAAATCTTCAAATGAGTTAAATATAGATAGGATGACTTAAACATAAAAAGAATGATAACATAAGTAGATACATGATGCATATTAAGTTGACAAATTATAAAATGGACGATCCTACACACAATGAATGCTTATTTATTTATTCATTTATTAGAATTAGAAGGGTATACCTTTCGATCATTTCCGTATGCATGTCCATCCTGTGAAAAGCATGCCAGAATAATGTTTGCCAGGAAGGCTCCAATATTGAACCTCATTGGCCCATAGAAAGACCTGAGATGAATCATGAGTAACATGACAGAACCAATATGTATATCGCCATGTATAAGAGCTTGAGCTCTTTCGCAGAACCTGGAAAGCAAACACCGGTTAATAAAAAGACATTTCATATGTAAAGCTATCAGGCGCTGCACAAAGATCTACCACATGCCGAACCCCTACAGATAATTAATGTCAATTCCAAATAATACAACCTACAACATTATAATACCACAGTTCCATTTATAAAAAATATCATAAAAAATACACACAAGTCCTCATTCAAACATTTAATCAAACAGGTGGTGAACCAACATAAAAAATCCTTACTTTACTCAACAATTTTTATCCTACAATCTACAACATAATATATATTATTTATATAATCTATAACATCTACACAGCCTCTGAATCAAACCATATATATTATAACATCTACACGGCCTCTAAATCAATCCATATATTTTATAACATCTACACAACCTCTATACTATACAAAAAATTAAATATACAATTTAAACATGCAATCAAAATATGTAAGACCTGAACTAGTAATTGAAGAGACACTATCACCAAAGCCCTAATTGAACTCGTTATTGAAGAGAGGCTGTCACCGAAGCCCTAATTGAACTCATAATCGAACCGTATAGAATCCCTAATTGAATCCCTAATTTCTTGTGAAGAACCCATAGAGAGATAACTATTTTGCCCTAATTACCGTGAGAGAGAAAGAGAGGAGAGAGAGAGAGAGAGAGAGTTATGTGTGAGTGAGAGAGTGTTGTGAGAGAAATAGAGTTGTGAGCGAGAGAGAGTTGTGAGAGTTAGTATAGTAGATGTATTTTTTTGTGACCCGCGCAGTTCAAATTTTTGGACAAAAATTGAACCACGTATTATTTCAATAAAATTTGAACAATTAATTAGCCCGCCTTTTCTCATTATGTAATAGTAACATTTTTTTTAAAGAACAACGGCTACACTGAATTCGGTGTTACCATAGATACCGAATGATGTCTACGGTAACACTAATTTATACAAATGGTAACACTAGAAAAATGTGTAGGCGTAGACCAATTTTAAGGCATATATGGCTACACTTTTGCTCGTAACACTGAAAAAAGCATTGTTGAAGCCCATATGTGGCATAGTGACTTCTGATGATACTGAGAAAGAAGATGGTGAGGATGGTGGAGAGTCTTCTGAAGAGATCGTTTATTATACGAGTAGTGATGATGAAGTCGATGATGCGGAGGTTGGGGCAAGGCCCGGTTATGGCTTTCTGTTCAAATCGGGGCCTAACACCTTTACCGTTAATTCCATGACCGATGATGATCCGGTGATGATGAACGGGTTGAGTTGGGAACGGATGTGCCGCCTATCCAAAAAATATACCGCGCGAGTAAGTATTTTTGTAACAGTAATGTTTTTGACTCATTTATTGTGGTGTGTCCGCTACTAACTTGTTTATTTTTGCTTCTTGTGTAGAACCAATGCATGTATACGGGTCTGATGGCTCGAGGCAATCAATACCGTAGTAATAACTTGGCTTTGAAAGAGAAGGTGAACCAGCTAGAGGCGGAGGTGGCCGCTGAGAGGATGATGAAGGATAATGCTGCTAAAGCTCTACACGATATTGAGACGGAAAAGACTGATATCAAGGCAAGCTATGCGTATAGTTTAGATCTCCGGCGTTTACTGGCCGAGGATAAAATTGAGCTGATGGCTGATAAGGAGACTTTATCCGAAGAGATACGCAAGTTGAAAGTTTTGTTAAGGTCTGAGAAGGAGCGTGCTGAAGATGCTGAAGCTCATCTTAACTCTCGCCCTACCGAAGAGGATGCAGTAAGGAAATTCAGAAATAGTCCTTAGTTTGCCGAGATTGTGAAAGAGGAAGTCGCCAAGGTGCGCGTAGCGGTAACTAGGGAAGAGACAGCTGAACTTGTTGAGATAAGGCAAAGGGCCGCTGAGAATGTTGAAGAAATTGCCTGCTTGAAGAATGAAGCGTCCAAACTTAAGTCAAAGGCAAGGAAAGCCAAACGAAAAGTGAAGTCGCTAGAAGCCCGTGTTGGGGAAGTGTCTCGAGTAAGTGTTGGTTGCCAAGTTGATGCCGCTGTAAGTGATGTTGGGGTGCAAACCGCTGAAGAGGACATGACTGTTGATGAAGTTCCAGTTGTAGAAGCTGTTACTCCGCTGTCAGCCATTGCGGCTGTGTATGGTGAAGAAGAAGATGCAGGGGAAGAGGAGTCGTTGAGAGGCATGACAAGCCCGTTGAGTGCTTCTCATTGGTGATGATTTGCCTTGTGTAGATTTTTCTTTCATTCATTTAGAAATCACTCAGCGGGTCTGTCCATTGTGCGACTTGTAAACAGGTTGATGTAAACTCTGAAGTTTTTTGTGTTTTGGTGGAATATATTTTCGATTTTTGCAGAGAAATGTGTATTATTTTGTTGTCAAAGGAGAAGTAAATAGGCTTTTGGGAAATGTTACCTGGAAACCACACGTTTGACTGTGGAAATTTGTTTTGAGCATTTAATACTGCATGGGAATCATAGTCTTTTGACTGTGCATTTACTGCAGTCTGCATGGGGATGGAGAACTTTTGAATGGGTTTGTTTTAACCTTCTTTCACCCCCTATAAAAGGGAGGGTAATTTGCTTGATCCTGAGTATTCTTCTCTCCCACCTTTAGGAAAAATCTTTCTTTATAAACTGTAGCATGGATATCTCTGATATGAATGACTTCTTCACCCCTTTTTCATGGGGTCGCGAGCTCAGTATCTCGAAGGAGAGCGAGAGTGCTTAGAGGGCCTTAGCTAATGTGTACGAGGAGGAGGGTGATTTATACAATGTTGAAGAGTGCCGGAAGGTTGCTCGGAAGGTCGCCGCCGCTTGCGCTGCGAAGGAGGCGAAGGAGGCGCCAGAGACGGATGCAATTGACTTCCGTTTCCGGGCACCGAAGCAGGGTGAGAGTTCCGGCCAGAAGGATGCGGATGCTGAGAAGAAGGCTCCTCAAGCATGAAGGGTTTTTAGATGTAGGAATCTGAATCTTTGTAACCCGTTCTTGTAATAAAAATATTTTTCTAAATAAGATATTGCTTTCCCATCGCATCCGTTTGTATTTTCCTTTTGCTTTATATTGCACATATTGCCTTTGTACTTGCGTAGTTGTTTGTAGACCGTTTGTAATAGTTTGCCTTAGTGTCCTTGTTTTGCTAAATAGCTTTTGGTGAGACTTTATTGCTTCTATCCGCCGAGGAAGCTGACTTTTGTTGTGTGTCCGTTTATGGGACTTAGCTTTTATAGTTGACTGCGGCTACAGAGTAACTTGCTTTGCGCAGTACTTATCTTTTGTAGATAGATATTTGTCCGTGTAGGGGATTTTACTATTTATAGATTGATGCTTGCCCTTTTAGGGATTTTGATATTGTAGATGGTTGCTTGTCTGCTTAGGGACTTTGCTATTGTAGTAGGATGCTTGCCCGCTTAGGGACTTTGCTATTGTAGTAGGATGCTTGCCCACTTTAGGGACTTTGCTATTTTAGTAGGATGCTTGCCCGCTTAGGGACTTTGCTATTGTAGTAGGATATGCTTGCCCACTTTAGGGACTTTGCTATTGTAGTAGGATGCTTGCCCACTTTAGGGACTTTGCTATTGTAGTAGGATGCTTGCCCGTCTAAGGACTTTGCTATTGTAGTGGGATGCTTGCCCGCTTAGGGACTTTCCTATTATAGTATGATGCTTTCCCACTTTAGGGACTTTGCTATTGTAGTAGGATGCTTGCCCGTCTAGGGACTTTGCTATTGTAGTAGATTGTCTTTGTGCAAAAGATGTTTTATTAGAACATAGTACCATTGATTATAAACAAGAGAGAGTATAGACTTCATACCATCTACTGGTAATATTTTTTCAGCTTGTCTCCATGCCAAGTATTGTTGACCTCCGTGCCATCCAGGCGTGCTAGCTTGTAAGAACCCGACCTTAATACTTGAATGATTTTATAGGGACCCTCCCACTTTGGCATAAGTTTGCCAATGTGTCTAGGGTCGGACGCTTCAGTTGCCCGGTTAACCAAATCGCCCTGCACATAAGCTTTGACTCTAGCCCTTTTGCCAAAAAATTCTTTTGTTTTTTCTTTGTAGGCGGCCATTTTCTCGCCGGCGACCTCCCTTGCTTCATCTAGAAGGTCGAGGTTTGTTTTGAGTCCATGGTTATTTGCTTCTTCTTCAAAACTGATGGCACGGTAAGAGGGGGACCCTATCTCAATTGGGGCAAGGGCTTCGGTACCAAAAGTTAACTTGAAGGGGGATTCTCCCGTACTTGTCCTTGCTGATGTCCGGTAAGACCAAAGGACGTTAGGCAACTCATGTGGCCATTTTTTCTTGGAAGTAGTTAGCCTTTTTTCTAGGCCCCTAACAATGATGCGGTTGGTTACTTCGACTTGACCGTTGCGTTGAGGATGGCATACAGAAGCCTTTTTGTGTTTGATCCCATAATCAGATAGGAACTTTGTGAATTTTGATCCAACGAATTGTGTGCCGTTGTCGGATATGAGTACCACCGGAATCCCAAATCTTGTAATAACTTGCTCTGTGACAAATCAGATTGCATCATCTTGTGTGATGTTTCTAAGTGCCTTTGCTTCGGCCCACTTGGTCATGTAGTCAATAGCGACCATCACATATTGTAGGTCACCTTTGGCCTTGGGGAAAGGTCCCATGATATCGATGCCCCAAACTGCAAATGGTATGGGTGACAATATTGCTGCTGGAAGGGCTGGTGCTTTTCTGGACATGTTGCTGAACAACTGGCATTGGTGGCATTTCTTGGTGAATGTTTTGCATTTCTTATGCATTTTGGGCCAGTAATATCCTTGTTTGAGTATTTTATGTGCCAGTGCCTTCCCAGCCATGTGGTCGCCACAGATGCCTTCGTGGACTTCTCTCATACAATACAGAGCTTCCTCGTCATCGACACATTTGAGTATGGGAGAGTTAAAACTTCTTTTGTACAGGGTGCCTTCCTGGATAAAGTACTTTGTTGCTTGAGATTTGAGTACTTTAGCCTTTATGTTGTCGTCTGGCAAGGTACCGTTTTCCAAGTAGCGGGTTTAAGGAGTCATCCAGCTTTCTACTAGCGGGCTTATTTCCATAATGGGCAGGTCGTTTATACTGGGAGCCTGCAACTCTTCGAAATACACTGTGTCAGAATCCATCTGTTCCCCTTGTGTTAATTTGGATAGCATGTCCGCCATTGTGTTATCCGTCCTGTCTATCTGTTCCAGGATGTATTTTTCAAACTGGGAGAGCATTGCTTGTACCATCTCTTGGTATTTGCTAAGATTTGTATCTTTTGTAGAGTAATCTCCCGTCGTCTGGCGAACAACTAATTGTGAGTCGCTGTAGATGGTGATTTTCTTCACTTGTAAGTTTTTTGCCAATGTTAAGCCGGCCAAGAGCGCCTCGTACTCTGCTTGATTGTTTGTGGCTTTGAAATTTAGTTGTATTGCTTGCTTGACTTGGAAACCATCGGGGCTAGTAAGGATAAGACCCGCCCCACAACGAGTGTTTGTGGAGGAACCGTCTACATAAAGTTGCCAATTGCTGTCCGTCGTGGTAATGTCTTTTGTGGGAGTTTCTTTCTCTATTTCCGAAAATGAGCATTCGACTATAAAATCCGCTAGTGCTTGTGCTTTAATGGCGGTTCGTGGTTTGTATCTTAGGTCGAATTGACCGAGTTCTACGGCCCAATTGATCAACCTGCCAGATAGGTCCGGTTTGTGCAGTATTTTTCTTAGCGGTTGGTCCGTGATGACCCTGATTTGTCTGCCTTGGAAGTAATGTCTCAATTTTCTAGTTGCCATCAACAAAGCTAGAGCGAATTTTTGGACGTTTGGATAGCGGGTTTCTGCATCTTTGAGTACTTGGCTGACATAGTAGACTAGTTTTTGCTTGCCATTTTCTTCTTTGATGAGTATTGCCCCTACGGATTTATCGGTGGCAGATAAGTATAGTGATAGCGGTTCTGAAGGAGCCGTGACCGCAAGTAATGGATCAGTAGAAAGATAAGTTTTGAGGTCTTCGAAGGCTTTCTGGCATTCGTCTGTCCATGATATTGCCTTAGTTTTTGTTGCCCCTTTTAATGTGTCAAAAAATGGGAGACACCTATCTGCCAATTTAGCGATGAATCTTCTGAGAGAGGCCAGCCTTCCTGTCAACTTTTGTATGTCTTTCAAGGTTTTGGGCGATTGCATGTCGATTATAGCCTTTATTTTTTCGGGGTTGGCCTCGATGCCTCTGTGTGATACCATGAATCCAAGGAATTTTCCTGCGTCTAGTGCGAACGCGCATTTGTCTGGATTAAGTTTCATGTTGTGTTTTCTGAGAGTCGAGAAACATTCTTCCAAGTCTTGAAGGTGAGAAGCCGTTAAGAGAGACTTTACTATGAGATCATCCACATATACTTTCATATTTTAGCCCAACTGACCGCTAAAGATTTTATTCATGGTTTTTTGGAAGGTGGCACCGGCGTTGATTAGTCCGAACGACATGACTTTGTAGCAATATACCCCCCATATGTGTGACGAAAGCTGTCTATTCTCTATCTTCGGGG
Organism: Kitagawia praeruptora; assembly: GCA_037693485.1. Classification (NCBI taxonomy): domain Eukaryota; kingdom Viridiplantae; phylum Streptophyta; class Magnoliopsida; order Apiales; family Apiaceae; genus Kitagawia; species Kitagawia praeruptora. The sequence continues at coordinate 23,564,364 of CM075347.1, forward strand.
GTCATTTTGATTTGATTGTAGCCGGAGTAGGCATCCATGAAGCTTAACATCAAATGGCCCGCTGTTGCATCAATGAGTTGGTCTATCGAAGGGAGTGGATATGGATCCTTTGGGCATGCTGCATTTAAATCAGTGTAATCCACGCATATTCTCCATTTTCCGTTAGCTTTTTTCACTAGTACCACATTTGCAACCCACTTAGGGTAGGTGACTTCGCAAATTAAATCTGCGTCCAAGAGTTTGTCAATCTCAACATCGATTGCCTGCTGTCGCTCTGGCGCAAAGTTCCTTCTCTTTTGTATCTTTGGAGCTTTGTCTGGGTCCACATTTAACTTGTGAATTGCTACTGATTCATCTAAACCCGGCATATCCTTTGGGCTCCATGCGAAAACGTCGGCATATTGCCTGTTGTGGGAGGATTTTAGCACAACAGATTATGAGGCCTCGTGCTGGAATAGCGCCAATAAACAAGGAATCGTCCAACCACCCAGAAAGGCTCGTGGTTGATGATCAATGGCTAGCCGCCCGGGAAGGCACACGACTAGGGTTACCGAAGAACACGGGATGTGGTTCCTCGGAAGGATCGGACTGAATCTACGGAATGAGAGTTCAAGGACCAAATGTTGGCCAGCCAAGAACCCTAATTTGATTGTGTCACACAAGAGTGCTCGTGCTCTAGCTACTCAAGGAGTGTAAAGTGTCGAAGAAGATCCCGTAAACTGCCTACATACCACTATTTATAGTGGATCAAGCCCGAATGTAGTTCTTGAATGATATGATTATTTGTTCATGATGAGTTATCCTCTCTCCAGTGGGATAATGACTGTTATTTCTGATAATAATCGAGTATGATGTATAAAATCAGGTTACCAAGCAGTTTAGGTAACATAGAATGATTATCTCTTGTATTTATCATGATTTTGTATCATTTATCAAGTATATATGACATATATCCTCAAATAACTGAATGTTTATCTGTTTGAGAGTGTTTTTAGATGATATAAACGTATTCCTAAAAAATAGGAGGCGTGCCTTATCTGTATTGGCAGCCTAATCAGGCTTCCGGCGGAAGCTGGGGGTACCGCCCGGTAGCCTGGCTCCGGTACCCCCTCCGGTAACCCCTATCACGGGAGCTACTCTGGAAGCTCTACTGGATGACTGGTAATAGTTACAGGTTATCCTCAAGGGGATGCCTTGAGACCCTTAGCCATGTGTTCCCGTGTTGCAGCGTACATGGTAACCCCTAGGGCTACCGTAGGCCTCCGGAAACCTGACAGATTACTCATTCTCTTCATGAATCTGGACCCTAATCCTCTAGTGGGCCTAAATCTAACCCATGCGAGATTTTGGACACAACAACTACCCCCCGGTTCCCTGAAGTACTGTGTGCAAGGGGAACCTTATTATCCACGGGGTGCCGGTTGCTAAGAAAATTCATCTTTTTGCTATCTTGCTAAATCAACACCACATGTCAATACTGAAAACTCTTAATCATAGAGTTGGGACTAATTCTGATGTTTATAATTAGCAGCTCTCGTATTTGTGCTACAGAAGTTCGAATCAGAATAAAAGCAGAAGCTTCGTATTTTTACTCGTTTAAGGATAGATTAATCATTTTAATTTCTTGGAAATAAAATGATAACTATCGAGGAGGAAAAAATAGGCTAGGACTCTACCGCTTTTACACAGATAAACTGAAAAAATCAGCCATTTTCCAAGCAAAGGACGTTTCCCACTCCACCTCGTTTTCTGTGCCACATTCATTGACCAAGGGGATCACGCCTCTTATTCTCTATTCTCATATATCTATATTATTAACCTTTCACTTTTCTTTCTACCACTCATCATATTCTCTTCCAAGAACGCAAAGGTTTTCGAGATTTCCCCGACGAGGCTTCCGGCGAAGGCTACAGTGGTTTTACACTCTTCCTTTCGACTTTATCCAGGTATACTTCTGAATTTCTTAACCTGCCTGTATGCAATTTTTTGGTGATTATGCGTATGACTGCTACACACACACTGAACTCCGGACACATCATTACATGTCCTTGAATCGACAGTGGGTTCCGTATTCTAGGAGATGTTGCATGTCAATTATTTCGATTCATTTGAACCTTTTCATGTTCATCCATTGATTCTTGTTGTATTTTTCAACGGTTGGCCCTTCTTTGGAATAGATCTGTCCGTCTAGATCTTGATTTCTGGTTGCATGTGTAAATTCCTGTCTTTTGCGTGCACATCGAAGGGGTTTGAGGCGATTTGTACTCCGGTTCCCCCTTGGTTATTCTTTAGATGTTCATTACATGTTTGATATTTGCTTCTAATGAAATTTATTTACTTTGATCTGTCTTGTCAAGTAAATACTTCAAATTCGTTGTTTTGGCTAGCCTTTTAGGCATGCTCCCTTTATTTTTCTTGATTGGGTAACCTTAGCACAATCTCGTTGGGTTGATCTATTAGTGGCCACCCCCCGAGCCTTGGCTTACTTTTAATGCGAACCGGTAGCCCCTTCGTTCACAGGGTACTCCTAGGATAATTATTTGAGGCCTTTAATTTCTTCAACTTAAACTTCCTAATTCCAAATCTTTCACCTAACCTGCATCCTGTGGTTGCAGATGTCGTCTTCATCTGTATCTGGGGGTTCCTCATTGCAACCGGGAAACATGTCTCCCATCTCCGGGGAGCCCTCTGACACTTGGTCCACCCACATAAATGACTTGCTCATCTCTCAACCCATTTTACAGTCTAGACCGTCTGTTAGTTCAAGAACTCGCTCTCGGGTGGAAGTCATTGACCCTCTAGAGGCTGAGATCGTTAACCGGTACCCCAAACATTCTATGGAGGCTGGTTCGTCAATTCATGCTGAGGGGCATCCCGATAGAGTTGTTCTAAGCTCTAATACTGATGAGGAAGAGGGATCAACGGATACGTTCTCTGCCGATAAGGATTCGATAGGTGATAAGGAACAAATTGCAGTGGGGACGATAGTACAGGTGGAACGGAAGCTTCACGTTCCGGTAAGCTTCGTTCCCTCCTGCGAAGACATGGATTCCTCCATGAATGCAGATAGACTTGAAAGGTTACGGGAGCTATGCAATCCGGGATGCGATCTGGTGATTCCCAGTGGGGGTGAGAGGTGTCATAGATTTAACAACTTTGAGCCTGATCAATCCATACCAAACGCAGTGTTATCTGCATCTTTTTTCAAGTTAAGGTTTTCTCTGCCACTGCACCCATTTTTCATTGATGTATTAAACTTCTACGATATTGCTCCGATGCAGTTGTCTCCTAACTCTTTTAGGGTGGCGGCTTGCATGTATATTCTTTACGACCAAACCTTCTCTGTTCCCCTCACTGCTAGGGAGCTGGGATATTTCTATCAACTGAAAGATGTGGGAAGGAAGGTGGGTATTTTCTATCTTACTTCCTGGAACAATAGACAAGGTAAGTGTATAAAGGGAAACAAACGGGGGATGTATGACTGGCTAGAAATGTTTTTATATTGCTACGATTGTGAGGAGGTAAAAAAGGAATGGAACCTGACTCCGGGTAAGCATTCGGTATCCCCTCACACTACTGATAGCACCAGTCGAAACACCATCTTTTTTTTGATTCAACCTCCATTTTTCTCGTTGTATTGTTTAGGAATCCCAGCACAAACATCTCTGCAGGGGATTGAAGAAGAAAGGGCTAGGGAAATCATGAAGTTGGCAGGCTCGTTGAGAGACGGGGAAAGTTTGTTGATTCCAGAGACTCTGACGGGATTGGGGTTCTCGAGACATGTGGCTCCCCCATCTCCTGCTCACGAGATGGAGGTTGAGGATAAGTTGGAAAGAGAGACTAGGCCTCTAAGTACCAAGAAGCGTGGGAGGAAAGATGGGGCTTCCACTGGCTCCCCTTCCGGTACCATGGGCTGCCGTTCCTTATGCCTCCTATTTACACACACATTGCCACCCAATACGCCATATCTCTTTGTTCATAGATACTTACTGATATTAGCATTTCTATAGATTTTCTCATGTATATGCTTCGAAACTGTGTAGTACTTGTTGCATTTCTCTTACTCATGTTATCATATGCATCCATGGATCGGGCTCCGGTAACCCTACCGGTAACCTGATATTTCCTCATATAGTTATGTGTCACGGTTACTAACATCTCCAATGTTCCATCATTTCAGGTATGTCAGGATCTGTGCCATCCTTTATCAAACCATCTGATAAATATGAAGATTTATTTCCTGAAGACGATTTGCTCATGATGGAAACCCCTATTGCCGCTACTCCGATTTCCAGGGTCCTAGCTCCTGCACCCATCAAGGTTGAGCTTTCAGCTACTGAAAAACGCAGATTATCTCAAGCTTCCGATAGTTTCAAGACTACCCCAGAAACCCGATCCTCAAAGAGAGTTAGGATATCTCAGCAAGATGCGCCTGTAGGTGAAGTGGAGCAGTTCTATCAGATGTCTGGAGGTCAGATTCCCATGGAGACGATTGCTGGGTGGGTTAAACAGAAAACCTCTGATGCTGCGAGATCCATGCTGTTTTCAGCGGGCGAGAGCTTCTTTCATCAACTTAGGCTTTCCAATCAAATGGCCCTGGCTACCCGTGGCGATATGAGGCTCCGAGAGGAAATCAAGCAATTGAAGTTAGATATGCAAGCTGCGGAAGGTGAGAAGAAGCTGTCTGAGGCTGGTAAGAGGTTGAAGGGAGAGTTATCTGTGTTAGCCAAGGAAAAGGATAAGTTGGGCAAGTTGGTTGCCACTCAGGAAGAAGAGAAGGAGGAAAGGATGGTAGTCCATGCCTCCGAGATTAAAGAACTGAAGTTACAGGTGGATTCCCTGCAAGCATCGGTCAGAAGGCTCAAAGAGGCCCTTCCAGAAAGGTATAACTTGGGTTTCGCTAAGGGGGCTACCGATTACATGAGGTCTACTTGGCAAGTGATGCCTGACCTGAATTGGGCGCTTCTAGGTGAGGATGCCGTAAAGCAGGTGGAGAACTTCAAAGCAGAGGCTGCCAAGGCGATACCCAAGTCACCGATAACTCTGAAGGATACCACCGAAAATGTCCAAGATACCAAGGTGGAAGCTCCCGCAGGTGCGGTCGAGGTTACTCCAGGTGATGCCATCAAAAAGGTTGACCCTGTCGAGGATTCCCCTAGTTCTGAGGCTACCAAAGACCTTTCCTCTCCTCAGTGACTTTCTCTCCAGCCATTTCAAACTTTATTCTCGTTTGTTTGTGAACTTTTGGTTTTAACTTAGGGGGTGGGCTCCTATAACGCTCCACAGATGTAAGGATTTAGCTTTTTAACTCTGTTCGTCGTATGGCCTCGGGCCTGGTACTCTTGAATTTGCTTTCGTAATGCATGTTTGTTTTATTATCTGGTTTTTTATGTAGTAGGTATAATTGTCGCATCATTTCTGATTATGCAACGAGAACCAACTTAGACTTAATAATCCTTACTCATCGAACCCCCATAGTACTCATTCTCTAGGGTACCAATATGCTAAGTAAGAAAGGTACTACGATAACTTAAAACAGTGCATAACTAAACGCCACCATCGAATTCTATCCGGTAAAATGACTCTCCTCACTAATTCTAAAACAAGTTTGTACAAGTTCTCAGAGGATATATGTCATATATATGTTGATTAAATAGATATTAGATCATGAATCAAGAGAAGAACGATAGAATGGTATCGCAGTGTAGAAGAGTACAAGAGTAAATATGGCAACACATACCTGGAAAGGTGGCCATAGAACTGATAGACTACTTGTACCTTTGTCTGCTTGGTTGTCACTGTGGGTGTGGGGGTACCGTCCGGTATCCCTATAGCATTTGGAAGCCCGAAGGCAGGAACCTGACTCCGGGAGCCCCGTGGCCGGTAGCCCCTATCCGGTAGCCTGGGTACCGGAGGCTCAGCCTGGAAACCTTTGTTCCGGGAGTCCCAGCCATTTAATAAATCATGTGTGGTGATGCCATGTAGGCCAATCCTGCAAAGATGTCTTGCAATAAAGGGATCCAAGTGGGTAGACCAGGGTACCACACAAGCCCAAATGATGAAGGGAACCATGTATGCCGAACAGGGTTCCATACATGCCCTGATAACCAAGTAAGCCATGTGAACCACTCAAGGTTCTGTACATGTCTGGTAATGAAGGGATTCATGTGTGCCAATCAGGTTACCACACAAGCCCAAATGATGAAGGGAACCATGTATGCCGAACAGGGTTCCATACATGCCCTGATAACCAAGTAAGCCATGTGAACCACTCAAGGTTCTGTACATGTCTGGTAATGAAGGGATCCAAGTGTGCCAATCAGGTTACCACACAAGCCCAAATGATGAAGGGAACCATGTATGCCAAACAGGGTTCCATACATGCTCTGATAACCAAGTAAGCCATGTGAACCACTCAAGGTTCTGTACATGTCTGGTAATGAAGGGATTCATGTGTGCCAATCAGGTTACCACACAAGCCCAAATGATGAAGGGAACCATGTATGCCGAACAGGGTTCCATACATGCCCTGATAACCAAGTAAGCCATGTGAACCACTCAAGGTTCTGTACATGTCTGGTAATGAAGGGATTCATGTGTGACAATCAGGTTACCACACAAGCCCAAATGATGAAGGGAACCATGTATGCCGAACAGGGTTCCATACATGCCCTGATAACCAAGTAAGCCATGTGAACCACTCAAGGTTCTGTACATGTCTGGTAATGAAGGGATCCATGTATGCCAATCAGGTTACCACACAAGCCCAAATGATGAAGGGAACCATGTATGCCGAACAGGGTTCCATACATGCCCTGATAACCAAGTAAGCCATGTGAACCACTCAAGGTTCCGTACATGTCTGGAAATGGCAAAAATTTGAAATTCTGATAATTTCAACCTGTTAAGCTAAGAGGCGTATCCACTACTACCCCCCTAGTTCTGGATGGTAGCCTAGCTACCATGTAGAACTATGCTTGTGGGTCTTACATATCTTTCTGAACATATTTATAAGTGGTAAATGTAAAAGGAAACAATCAACTTCTACTTTTACTGAAAATCAAAGAGTACGAATACATCAAATTTCATCCAGACGGGGTGTGCATCCACTACCCCCCGGGCATCTATTGCAAATCATGAAATCCTAAGAACTGAAAGGGAAATGGTGCAACCACAACTAATAGGTTGCCTTTATTCATCCTAAGCCTGAAAGAGGCCTACGTTTGCTCTGAAAAGAGTCTTACTGATAGTACTTTTTTAGGTGCTCGGCATTCCAAGCACGGGGAATAGTGTTCCCATCCATGTCTTCAAGGTGGTAAGTGCCTTCCCAAAAGATAGACTTTATTTTGTAAGGCCCTTCCCAGTTTGCTCCAAAGGCTCCGTGCCCGGGAACCCGCATATTGGGCATCATTCTTCTCAATACTAGGTCGCCAACCTTGAGGGGTCGAGGGCGTACCTTGTTGTTATAGTATTTGCGGGTCCTCTGCTGGTAAGCCGCAAGTTTCAGCTGGGCGGTAGCCCGGTTCTCCTCTACCATGTCTAGGGCCAGCCTCTGATTTATTTCATTTGATTCTTGGCTGAAATTGTCCCTCCGGTAGGAACCTGTCCCTACTTCCACTGGGACCATAGCTTCACAGCCATAGGTTAGAACAAAGGGAGACTCTCCGGTTGTGGACCTAGGAGTGGTGTTGTAAGACCACAAGACCATTGGAAGCTCCTCTGGCCAATTTCCCTTTTTATCTTCCAACTTGGCTTTTAGAGTGTGCTTGATGATTTTATTCACAGCTTCCGTCTGCCCATTGCTTTGGGGGTGGCAAACGGCTGAAAAATCTTTCTTTATTTCCAAGTCCTCACATAGACTTCTCATTTCTCTACTATCAAATTGCTTGCCATTGTCTGAGATCAGCTTGTACGGTACCCCGTATCTACATATAATGGCTCGCTTAACAAATTCCTTCAGCTTACCAGCCGTGATGGTAGCTAGGGGTTCCGCCTCTGCCCACTTGGTAAAGTAGTCAACGGCTACCACGGCGTATTTCACACCACCTCTGCCTTTGGGAAGCTCCCCAATCAGGTCAATCCCCCGTATTGCAAAGGGCCAGGGGCTTCCAATGGGTCTTAGTTCCACAGCTGGGTTGTTATTGAAGTTAGCAAACCTTTGGCATTGATCACAAGCTTTAGCAAAGTCATAAGCATCAGTTTTCATGGTAGGCCAGTAATAGCCCTGTCGGAGAATCTTGTGGGCCAGGGAGGTACCCCCCGAGTGGTTGCCACAAATGCCTTCATGAATTTCCCTTAGGATGTATTCACATTCATTTCCAGATATGCACTTAAGTAGAGGTTGATTAAATCCCCTCTTGTATAGGATGCCATCATAGATCACATAACGGGCAGCTTTATATTTGAGTTTCCGAGCTTCATCTTTGTCTTCCGGAAGTGTCCCCTTGGTGATATATTCACGTATTGGGGTTGTCCATTGGCTTTCCATTGAAGAACCTATTTCCATAGTCTCCTCTCGATGGATACTCGGTTGGAGTTGCACTTCAAGGGGTATCACCCCTAACAGGACAGCTTCTTTTTGGGATCCCAACTTGGCAAGGGCATCAGCATTGGCATTTTCCACCCTTGGGATTTGATTTAGATTTAGCAATTTGAACCTACTGATAAGTTCTTGGGCATACCTCATGTAGAGTTCAGTGCGTGGGCCTCGACTCTGGAAGCTTCCTTTAATTTGCCACACAATCAGCATGGAGTCACTAAACACATTTAGGTATTCTACCTTCATTTCCAGAGCCAGTTTCAAGCCAGCAATCAGGGCCTCATACTCTGCATCATTGTTGGTAGCCCTGAAGCCAAAGTGTATGGCACTCTGAATTCGGTGTCCCTCTGGGCTTACCAACTCTATTCCTGCACCTCCCCCATTATTATTTACTGCACCATCAACATACAGGTTCCACCATAGTTGGGGGCTTTCGGCCTCCCCTTCGGTAACTGGGGATACCGGGGTACAATCTTCTCCGGTAACCTCAAAATCAGGAGGAAACTCCAGTAAGAAATCGGCCAGTGCTTGGCCTTTGATAGCAGTTCGGGGTTTGTAATCTATTTCAAACTGTCCTAGCTCGACAGCCCATTTCATCATTCTACCGGAGGCTTCCGGCTTGTGCATCACTTGCCTTAGCGGGAAGGATGTTCTAACTTCAATTTTATGGGCCTGAAAGTAAGGCCTTAGCTTCCTGGAAGCCAATATTAGAGCATATGCTAGCTTTTCCATGCTGGGATACCGGGTTTCCGCATCCAGCAGCCTTTTGCTCACATAGTATATCGGGTATTGTACTTGTTCTTCCTCCCGGATCAACACAGCACTTATAGAGTATTTAGAAACAGCTAAATATAAAATGAGTACCTCACCTTCCAAGGGTTTGGAGAGCAATGGTGGGCTTCCCAGCTGTTCTTTTAGTTTCTTGAAGGCTTCCTCACATTCCGGGGCCCATTCAAAGTTTTGACCCTTCTTGATAGCCTTGAAAAACTCCTTGCATTTGTCGGAAGACCGAGATACGAATCTATTTAGGGCTGCTACCCTTCCGGTAAGCCCTTGGACTTCTTTTACATTCCTTGGGGACCTTAGTTCCTGCTTTGATTTTGGCAGGGTTTGCCTCAATCCCTCTGTGGTTCACAATGAATCCAAGAAATTTTCCAGACTCCACCCCAAAAACACACTTTTGGGGATTCAGCTTCATCCGGTACTTCCTTAGGATATCAAACATCTCAGATAGGTGCAACACATGGTCGGCTGCCACCTTTGATTTGACCAACATATCATCAACATAGACTTCCATAGTCTTACCAATCTGTTCCTTAAACATCATGTTTACCAGCCTCTGATAGGTAGCCCCGGCATTCAATAGCCCAAACGGCATCCCCACATAACAGTACAATCCCCTATCAGTTATGAAGCTGGTATGCTCCTGGTCTGGTTCAAACATCGGTATCTGGTTATATCCGGAGTAGGCATCCATGAAACTTAGCAAAGCATGGCCTGCCGTGGCATCCACCAGTTGATCAATTCTGGGTAGCGGGAAGCTATCCTTAGGGCATGCCTTATTTAGATCAGTAAAGTCAACACATGTCCTCCATTTCCCATTAGGCTTCCGGACCAGTACTGGGTTTGCTAGCCATGTTGGATAGAAGGATTCTTTGATCAAACCAGCCTTCAATAACCGGTCTACTTCTTCCTGGAGGGCGGTAGCCCTTTCACCACTGACAGGCCTTCTCTTCTGCCGGATACCCCTTCTCTCAGGGTCAATGTTCAAGTGGTGGCACATGACTTTCGGGTCAATCCCCACCATGTCAGAATGACACCATGCAAACACATCAAGGTTGCTTTTAAGGAAAGCAGTCAACTTTTCTCTTGTATTTTGATCTAGCTGTTGCTCGATTTTCAAGATTTTACTAGGATCTTCAGCATCCACTAGTATGGGGATAGTATCCTCGGCAGCCCCTGCCTTTTCCAGGGTACCGGGCATCCTGGGATCAATGTCAATCTCAACCGGGAGTCCTCTCTCCGTTCCCTGGTTCTCATTCTCTAGCATTGCTCCGTCTAGATCATCATCTGAGGCACTTTTTACTATGCCTTCCAGCGAAATGTTATAAATTTCATCATTTTTTTCGGCAGCTTCCAACAACAAGCTTTGTGGTGGTACTACCCCCCGAAAATTAGGAACCTCTTCAGTAGGTTCATCTGGCAATTCCACTATCATGATGGCATTATACGATGCTCTTTCAAACTTCTGTGGCTCAAGCCCATGGCTTCTCATTAAGGCTTCTCCATCAGCCTTTTCTTCAACTTGAATAGGTTTGTCTACCTTCTCGGCAGCCTGCACAACTCTGTTATAGCATTCCCTTGACTCATGTTGACATCCTTTCACACACCCAATGCCATTTGGTGTAGGAAACTTCATTGAAAAGTGGTATATTGAGGTTACCACCCTCATATCTTTCAATACTGGTCTACCGAGAATTGCATTGTGGGATATGTCTTCATTTACCACCATGAATTCTGCCATTTGGGTGGCCTTGCAGGGATCCACACCCAATGTCAAGGGTAATTTGACCCTGCCCATGATTTGGACTGGGTTACCGGTAAACCCATATAGCTCATTATTGGTAGGCAGTAACTCTTTGTCCAAAAGTCCCAATTTCTGGAATGTGGTATATGCCAAGATATTTACTGAGCTTCCATTATCAACCAGCACTCTGTGCACATTCATTCCACCAATACTCACGGTTACCACCAAAGCATCATTATGAGGGTGGTGAACCCACTTGGCATCCTCCTCGGTAAAGGAAATATCAGCGGTTTCCCCTTTAAACAGCTTAGGGGGCCTTTGTGCAAGATGGAACACATTAGTTAGGGGTTTGTCCCTGGCTTCCCGGGCATACCTATCTCTGGCATTCCGACTGGCACCCCCCAAATAAGGGCCGCCAAAGATGGTATGGATGCTATTAGCTCGGGTAGTCCTTTCTTGGTTTCCAGGAGCCTTGTCCTTGTTATCTCTACCTTCTTTATATTTCCTAGCCTCTTGGGCTACAAATTCAGTCAGGTATCCACCTCTAATCAACTCTTCAATTTGATCTTTCAAGTGCCTGCAATCAGCAGTCTCGTGTCCATTCACTTCGTGGAATGCACAGTACTTTCCTTGATCTTTCACTCCTAGGGGCCCTGCCCGGTAGGGCCTCCGGAATAGCCCATTCTTCTCATTCACTTCGAGAATATGACTGATTGGGACAGTCAAAGGAGTATACTCTGAGTATTTCTGAAAATTCGCCTTTGGAGTGAGTTTGTCCCTGGCAGAAACTCTATCTTTAGTTGCATTAACAGCAATAGGGGTAGTCTTGTCATCATATCGGGGGGCTCCTAAGCCGGCAGTACTACTCCCGGAAGCCCTCTTGTTCGAATCCCTTTTAGGGCTGTAAGAACGATTTCTTTTGTTCCTGCTCCAACCTCGGGAACTGGAATCTTTGGACAATTTTGCCATGGATTCCTCAATCACTTTGTGGCGTTCTGCTTGTTGGTAAAATTCCGCCAGGGTTCCGGGCTCCTCAGTTTGCAATTCCTTCCAAAACTCGGTTCCAAGTCTTACCCCGGCTATCAGGAAGTTCTTCAGAGTTTCATCAGAGGCCTTCTTCACTTTTGGCACTTGCTCATTAAATCTTTTGAAATACTGTCTTAAAGACTCGTGAGTTTCTTGCTTGATATTAGCCAGAGTATTCACCGGTGGGGCATAGGCCACGGTAGCCCTGAATTGAGAGATAAACTGATCTCCCATCCTCCTCCAGGATTTGATAGACCCTTCGGCTAGCCTTTTGAACCATTGGTGGGCATTTCCAGTCAGTGTAGATGCCAATAGCCTACACCTTGCTAAGTCCTCCACCTGGTAGACATCCATTTCCGTATTAAAACGGCTCAAGTATTCAACTGGATCTGAGTTTCCATTGAATTTCAAGTCAGTATTCATCTTAAAGAACCTTGGCAAGGCTGTCTTTTTCACTTTCACAGAAAAGGGGGAACCGGTAGTGATACCGGACTTAAACTTTTTCTCCTCCTTGATCTTTTCCAAGGCTTTTTTCCAGTCAGACATCCTGAACTGTCCATTTTCACCATCTGAAAGCGTATCACTTTCAGAATCATCATCTTCATTGGCTGTCTTGCTTCTTCTAGGGACTGAACTTTGATGGGAGCCGGAATCCTGATCGGTACCCCCACCGGTAGGGACTCCGGTAGAGCGGGATCTCCTGTTTCTATGCCAAGAAGAGTGACTGCTTTGCCTATAATTCCTTCTGCCATCGGATCTGGATCTCCTGGAAATGCTTTTTGGGGGTACCGTTTGGGACCTCTCTCGGCGTTCTCGGGAACCCTGAGTTGTGGAACCCCCATTGCCATCTCTCCGATCTTTGCTTCCAGTGTGAATCAGTTTATGACGAAGGTCTTTGTTAGTCAGTTTTTTGCCAACTCGGTCAAAAACGCTCAGACTTCTGGTGGGTGAACCTTCGGCACCCTGGGTTTCCGGGACATCAGATTGGTCACCCTCATATTCTTCTTCCACAGGCTCTTCTGCGTCTTCTTCAGATGGGACATGATCAGTGTTGTCCTCAATATTGTCCTCAGACTCGAAGTTCAGCCTTGTCGGAGTCACATTCTTCTTTTTTGACTTCGACTTGCACTTCCTTTGCCATTTTTTCATTTTCTCGGAACCTTTTTCCAAGTTGTTGACTCTTTCATTCATCGTCTTCAGATAGTCCATGATGTCCTTGTTACTAACATCATCACCACCTTTGTTTCGCCCATTACCATCCTGAGATGGTGTTTTATCACTTTCAGAATTGTCACTCGCCATATCTCCTCCAAATGATGATTTTTGAGGCCCCTCCTTCGGGCGCCAATTGTTGTGGGAGGATTTTAGCACAACAGATTATGAGGCCTCGTGCTGGAATAGCGCCAATAAACAAGGAATCGTCCAACCACCCAGAAAGGCTCGTGGTTGATGATCAATGGCTAGCCGCCCGGGAAGGCACACGACTAGGGTTACCGAAGAACACGGGATGTGGTTCCTCGGAAGGATTGGACTGAATCTACGGAATGAGAGTTCAAGGACCAAATGTTGGCCAGCCAAGAACCCTAATTTGACTGTGTCACACAAGAGTGCTCGTGCTCTAGCTACTCAAGGAGTGTAAAGTGTCGAAGAAGATCCCGTAAACTGCCTACATACCACTATTTATAGTGGATCAAGCCCGAATGTAGTTCTTGAATGATATGATTGTTTGTTCATGATGAGTTATCCTCTCTCCAGTGGGATAATGACTGTTATTTCTGATAATAATCGAGTATGATGTATAAAATCAGGTTACCAAGCAGTTTAGGTAACATAGAATGATTATCTCTTGTATTTATCATGATTTTGTATCATTTATCAAGTATATATGACATATATCCTCAAATAACTGAATGTTTATCTGTTTGAGAGTGTTTTTAGTTGATATAAATGTATTCCTAAAAAATAGGAGGCGTGCCTTATCTGTATTGGCAGCCTAATCAGGCTTCCGGCGGAAGCTGGGGGTACCGCCCGGTAGCCTGGCTCCGGTACCCCCTCCGGTAACCCCTATCACGGGAGCTACTCTGGAAGCTCTACTGGATGACTGGTAATAGTTACAGGTTATCCTCAAGGGGATGCCTTGAGACCCTTAGCCATGTGTTCCCGTGCTGCAGCGTACATGTGTTAGGTCCAAATGTGTTGTAGAGGGGGGGTGAATACAACTTTTCGATTATGAGTAGCAATAAATACGATGCAATAAATGAACACACAGATTCAAGGAATATATTTCTTTTATATATAACTTGAAAAGGTTGCTACAACATTCATTACAAAGTATAACAGAAGTTGAGAGAGAAGTGAATGATTCTAAGCTCTGTGAATACTCTCTCTCTTTTTCTTGTGTTTTTCTCAATATTGCTCACTAACTAAAACATTACACAAGTGCTTCTATTTATACTACATGTAATCTATGACCTGTAGTCTTCAAAGACTAAGATGTACGTGGCCCAATGATGTCCACATAAATCTTGTCTTATCTTGAAAGCTTGGAAATCTGCCAATCAGAAGATGCCATGTGTCATGTTGAAGCTGCACTCTAAGTAGAACTTCTACTTGAGAATTTCTACTTAGCCATCTCGAAATTCTAAGTAGAATTTCTACTTGAGAATTTCGACTTAGCCATCTAGAACATTTCTTACTTAGAAAATATTCTGGTCTTCAACTTGAAACTTCAATGCACATCTTGAGCTTGTGATTTCTTCATATCTTCTTTGTTCTTCTACAAGCTCTTGAACATGGATCTTTATTACTGACATAAACTTGCTATCAATGTCCTGACACTTGATGCACTGGTCTGGTTCATAAGTGACTAGTCTTGATAGTGTTTCTGCTTCTTGAATAAATTACCATATTCACTTAGTAACTTGGCTTTCCAATATTTGCTTTCCTTCTTGTTCACTTGAAATCACTTGGTCTTGTTGATACTGATAGTTATGATCTTGAATCTCGAATTCTCAAATCACTGAGGCCTGAACAACTTTGACTTGAACTTCTCTCAATGATTTCTTCTTGGCTTGATCATAGTTAACATGTTCAATTGTATCAATTACCTTGTCTTCATTTAGTGTTGATTCCTTGTGACTTCTTGTTCTTGATTGTCTTCTGGTTAAGTATCTTTTCGTTTAATTGAGTTACATTAGTTATAGTGTTACAAGTTAATACACTCTGCCTTTCAATCTCCCCCAATTTGATTGTCTAACAATGACACTCAAATTAATGAAGGATAACTCAACTAAACAATGAGACGAGAAAAGATAATTAACATTACAGTCTTGAAAAATATACAATTACAAGTACATGAAAACAATACAAAGAACTTAAACTAGAAACAGAATTCGAACCTCGAATTAAAGATCATTTGAATGATTCCTATCACCTGGATTATTTCATATCTTTTAGTCAAACTTATATCACCTTATTGGATTCATTCTAAGATGAATTTTCCTCAAGTGAGTTAAAGCAACCGAAAGACATGAAGGTTTTCCAACTTCAAGTTCACACCACTCTGACCTTTAACCCTAATTCCGTTTCCTCTTCCTAGCTTCAGCAGCTTGCTCTTTTTCTTCTTTCTGCCTTCTGCGTTTCTCCTCCTGCTGCTTTTGTTTCTTATATACTGGATTATGAAGTTGCGTCCACCTAGCATTCAACAAACTTACTGCTTCCATCTCTAGAGGGTTCCTGGGTTCTGGGTAAGGATGTTTGAAAAGCCTTCTGAGTTTGTCCACCTCCTGAGTAGTTCTGATCTCTGGAATTTCCTCAAATTTCTTCATGATAAGCCGAGGTTTCCTATGAGTTTTATCAGATTTAAACTGACAGTAGATCATTTTGGGATAGCCTATGACACGGTTAGTATTGTGGACACTAGCCGCATCTCGCTCCAATCGCTTCATTTCCACTACTACATCAGATAGGTAACTCACGAGTCTCTGCTTTTCTGTCACATACTTAACTTCCACATCTTCCCATTTGAACACATATAACACTTTCTCTAGAAATGCAGCATCTTGAGTCTGCTTCAGCCAGTCTCTACTCATATGCAAGAGTGTTTGCTTCTGGTCTGCATCTATGAATACTAAGGCATCAGCTGCATTATCAGCAAAAGAATGTATCCAGTATACGCTGTCTCTTCCTGGAACACCAACTGCCTCCCTTATCTCTCCTTGTTCCAGTTCTCCAGTAGGAAGATTCAGAGCTTCATCAACGTTCTTCATTGCTTGAAGAATATTCCAATTCCTCTCTATCAGCTCTGGTTCAATCTTCACATTATCAAGAGGGTTCGGAGCAATGACATCACACTTCCACACCTCATTGCTCTTCTTTAGTATGACACTTTCAATGGTCTTCACTGAATTATCTTTAAGCACAGAAGCGAATCCCTTACCCATCATCTGCCTACAGACGGCCTTAAGAGATTCCACTGAAAGTTCCATTAATTCCTTTTCCTCCAGGCTCACCCTCTTCAACTTACTGTCAACCACCATCCGGACAACATTTGGATATGCTGAGAATTCTGGACCCTTGTCCTCTGCTAGCCGCATTAACTGATCCCTATACAGAATGCTTAGATTCTCAGACTGAGAGTATTGAATTTTTGTTGCTAGCAAGAACAACTCTGATGCAGATCTTCTCGTCATGAATTGGTCATCCACATACATGAAAGACATCGGGACTCCTTCTGTGAAAGACAAAATAACCTGCCACTCCTTTTGCGATGAATTGTATCCAACCCTGACTTTAGAAATTAATCTCTTTAAAGCATTTATGTAGTCAGCCGCCATTGGATTCTGCAAATTTAGTTGGTAGAACAGATCATCTGCTTCCTTGTTATGCTCTCCTTTTGTACATGGTCCCATCAATATCTTTCTTGCGTCATCCCACTTCTTCCCTATTCTTCTATTGTCCAGGTCAATTTGAGGATCAGCTAGCCTTGCAAGCTCATAATCGTACTGCTTTCCTTGTAGCTCTGCTTTCTTTTCCTGAAACGCAGCACGACCTTGCATTTGCTTCATTTTAAAGAACTCAGCTTGATCCAAGGCTAACTGTTGAGCTTCAAGGGTTTCCTCATCGACAGTAATTTCTTCAGGCAATCCGAAAGACATTCCAGCACCTCCACCTTGATCCTTCAATGATCTCTTTATAGCATGTTTCAACGGTGCGTCTTCCATATCGGAATCTGAGTCGAGTACCTCCTGTACTTTTTCTTGATGACTCAGATCAACGAATGGCTCATCTGGCTCAATCGCTATTGCCTTACCCTTTTTCCTTCTTAGAGCCTCTTCATCAATGGACGGCTCAACTTCCATTTCTTTTACAAGATCAGCATGTTCTTGAATTTCTTCGATTTGAACTCCCTGCTGTCTCGTCTCCTTTATACTCTCCCCCTTAGGTGAGTTATCCTGAACTCCACCCTGGTCTCCAGATCCACCAGCTGTATCAAAATCTTCAAACCCAGAACCATAGGGTCCTGCTCCACTAGCACCACCTGTACCAGCATCTGGGGGAGGTTGTTGCGGCGCGAAACATTCCGGGGGCACAAAACTTCTGATTGCGTACATAACTCTGCTTATTTCCACAGCCAGATTATCCATTGTAAACTCCATTGCTCCCATCCTGTCATTCAGGGTGTTTCCCAAGACACCAGCAGCATGGCCCATGTCATTTACTTGATTTTTCAAATCAGTAAAAGCTGAAGCTTGAAGTGCCATTCGTGCTGCGTAGTCGTCAAGTGCCCTTTGATTATCTCCAACATTCATCCCTAACTGCCCCATTGACTGCCCAAACTCCTTCATTTGATTTTCCATAGAAGACATACGAGATTCAAGATTTTCAGAACTAAGGGACGGTGTTTGGTTTAGGTGACCTCGCTCTAATACTCGTTCTGTTGGTATTTGGCGCTCGGTTTCGGGCCTTAAAAATGAAGGTCCCTCTCTCCCTAACCTCTCACACACACTCCCTGTCTCACGCTCGTGTATGTCTTCAATAATTGATCCAAAATATGAAGAAGTACCTGCAGAAACTTGATAAGAAATATAATTTGCAGTTATGGGATCAATTGCTGTTTGTTCCTGAGGTGGAATCTCAGGCTGAGAGGCTACAAAGTGTTCTTGTACAACATCAGAACCGATCCTCTTTGTAGCATCAGTACGTACCGGTGAAGGTACGGCTGAAGTTTTTAAAGCTTCATGTCCTCTTGAAGCAACAGTATCTTTAAGAGGTACAAAATCATCATCAAAATCAAAATCCCTATGTGCAGATTGTTCAAGGGGTGAACCACTCTCGTGAGGTGGAGTGGTTGCGTGTGACACTCTAGGGTTTGACTGAGATTTAGAAGTAGCAGCATGGGAAATTTTGGCTTTCTTGCGAATAAGAGGCTGCTCTTCGGGTTCACTCTCCTCATCATGTCCTACATTTACTTGTGCTGGCTGTTTGGATTCCGGTGACTGGGATGATATAGAATTAGAAATATAGCTCTCACCCTGGGATAGATCCTGCGGGCTAGCAGTCTCTTGGGTCTGGGAATCAGAAACATAGGAATGAGTAGAGTGTCGAGAGAGATTACCTGATTCATTACCTTGTTCGTCTCCGCTTTGTTCATCAGGAATCGCTTCAAATGCCTCAGCATGAGCAGACCGATTCTGAGCATGTGATGAAGCTTGTGAGAAGTCCATCAAGGTAGTAACTCCCTCATCATATGTAAGCCACATTTGTAAGGTTTCAGGAACAGACATCGGTTTTCCATGATGTTTATCCTGATTTTCAACTGTTGAAAGTGACTTAGTGCCCATCCCTAGCGGTGCAGATGATGAACCACTGGCAAAACTCCGTCTAACTGCAAGAGCATCCTTCGGTACTAAACCATTTATCAGCATCTGTAGGAACCGAGGAAACCAGCAGACAACATCTGTGGTGTTGAGATCTCTGCTCGCAGGAGATCCCATCACAGCCACTATCTCAGAGAGAACTATTCGTCCATAATTTATATCCAGCTCTCTTGCTAGGGCAATTCCGAGGTTTTGCATGGGAATGGAAATTTGATGGTAATCGCTTTCTCGTGCCCTAAAACATCTTGTGATGGCCTCGAAAAAGTAATTCCATTCCACATGAAGAAATTGTTTTTGGATGTTTCCAGTGATCCGGCCAGTCGGAGGATAACACCCTATCTCTTCAAAGAATTTGAGGCGATCTGCAGCTGTAGGTTCTGGATCATAAGCATCTTTAACAGGGAATCCAAGAACCTTGTTGACAATTTGTTCAGTCACCACATATTCCTGACCCGCTAAGGTAAACCTGAAACCAAAGGGGGTTGATTTGCTCCCAAAAGAAACCGCACTAGTCCATAATTGCTGTAAAGCATCATGCACTAGTGTAGGTTTAGCCGTAAAAGCAGTGCTAGCTTTGGAATACAAATTTAGAAATCGTATCCAAGACTTAAAGCGCGGGAGTTGATCACCAATTTCCGTAGAAATATTATAAAAATTGTTTTTGGCAAGTGAAAATTGGTGAGCCATTTTAATTAAAAGTTTTTCTTGAAAAAGATGTGAAATTTCAATTTTAATTTCTGAAAAACAATTAATTTATAATAAACAGTTTTATCCCTTTTAATTTAACAAGAACAGCAATAGTCCCTTTTTCAGAAAAATTAAACTACGGGATTAAAACAATGAATTTTAGAAGAAACCGTTAAATCCCTTTTAATTAATCAAGAACACAAAAGTTCTTTTTTTTTTTTGAGAAATCAAACTACGGGATGCAATTAACAGTTGATGGAAGGCAAATTTCAAGCCAATGATTAACTCTCCACTAACAGTGAAATACTTGTGTGAAAACGTGTATGAACAGATCTGTGTACTTTTGTGTGTATATACGTGTGTATATATCGATGAAGATGAACAGATACACAATCACAGAAAGTAATGATGACACACAAGTGATATCAGTCAAAAAAATGGGCATCAATTCGTTGTCCGTAAGAGATTTGTCACAAAAATCACGAATCAGTGATTGAATGTATGAAATCGCCTGTATATATGGTGCGGCTGTAAAACTCAAATTAGGTAAAAGTGAAAGAAAACATCGAGTTAAGGATGTATATATAGACATGACTGTGAAATGACTAACTTGTCCCTGTTAAAAATCATGAAAACTCTAAGTACACACAGGGAGAACTCTATCTCGAAGTCTATCTCGAAGTCTATCTCGAACTTTCTTAAGTCGAACTTCGAGATAGAGTTCGAGATAGCTGTAACTCGAAATTTTAGCACTTAGCAAAAATCAGCAATAAAATCTATCTCGAAATTCGAGATAAAGTTCGAGTTAGCAGTTAACTCGAAAAACTTAAACCACTTGAACCATTAATCTATCAAAGATCATGTAAACAGCACACTACCAACATTACTAGGGAAATCTATCTCGAAATTCAAGTAGAAATTCGAGATAGACTTCGAGTTAGGAGTTAACTCGAAATAAATCCCCTTGAACACAACTGAGAGCTCTATCTCGAACATCAAGTCGAAATTCGAGTTGATTTTCGAGATAGAGTCTAACCCGAAATTATTCAGTAACTCGAAATTTTCTCAGTTCTTTTCAAAAATATCTCCAAAAATGGAAACTTATCTCAACCTTCGAGATAAAGTTCGAGATAGAAATTATCTCGAATATTTTGAAGAAAATAAAGATAGGCACACTGGTAACTCTAAGTCGAACTCTAAGTCGAACTTCGAGTTGAATTTCGAGATAGAGTCTAACTCGAAATTCTTCCCAGACTTAGAATTTTCAAAACTTCCCTCAGAAAGCTCAAATCGAAATTCAACTAGAATTTCAAGATGAGTTTCGAGATAGTGACTAACTCGAAATTTTGAAGATACTTAGAATAATTTGACAATTTTTCTTTGAAAAACTCAACAATTAATTTTGTCAAATTAATATAAATATCAATTCAAGGATTTTAATATATGACATAATTAAAACATTCCTTGACAATTCTAATGCCTCTAATTACATGAAAAACACAGGTAAATTCATCTAAAAATCATGCAATATTTAGAATATTATGAATTTAACTCCCCCTATGTTCATGCAATCTAACAAGCATAAATTCACAGATTTGTGCTATAAAAGACACTTAAAACACACTGAATTCATGCAAAATCACACTATATGCATCCTATAATAATCATTAATTAGGCATTTTAAAGTCTAAACACATAATGATTAAATATCTTGCATATACCAACATAACCATGGATTTTACAGATAGAAGGCTTTACTAACTTGTGTTAAGCATTCCCAATTCACCAACCAACCTATTGAATGTTACTTCATCAAGAGGTTTGGTGAATATATCTGCAATTTGTTGCATTGTGGGCACAAAATGTAGCTCCACAGTCCCCTCCTCGACATGTTCTCTTATGAAGTGATACCTGATGTCGATGTGCTTTGTTCTTGAGTGATCTACAGGATTGTTGGTTATGGCAATGGCACTTGTGTTGTCACACATAATTGGAATTTTCTTGTGCTCCATGCCATAATCCTTCAATTGGTTCCTCATCCACAGTATTTGAGATACACAGCTTCCAGCAGCAATGTACTCAGCTTCAGCAGTAGAAGTAGATACTGTATGTTGCTTTTTACTTTGCCAGGACACCAATCTTCTGCCAAGAAATTGACAAGCACCAGATGTGCTTTTCCTATCAATCCTGCAACCTGCATAATCTGAATCCGTATAGCCAATTAGATTAAAACCTGTATCTCTTGGGTACCAAATTCCTAGATTTGGTGTGCCCTTGAGATACCTAAAAATTCTTTTGACGGCTATGAGATGTGATTCTCTAGGATCCGCTTGGAACCTTGCACATAAACAAGTCGCGAACATTATATCGGGTCTACTTGCAGTTAAATAGAGAAGTGAGCCAATCATACCTCGATAGCTTGTGATGTCAACTGGTTTACCTGTTTTGTCTTCATCAAGCTTCGTGGCTGTTGCCATAGGAGTCTTGGCTGCTGATGCATCTTCTAGATTGTACTTCTTGAGTAAATCTCTGACGTACTTGGATTGACAGATAAAGATACCATCTTTTCTCTGACTGATCTGTAATCCAAGGAAGAAGGACAGCTCTCCCATCATGCTCATCTCGTATTTGTCTTGCATTAGCTTAGCAAATTTCTCGCACAAGCGCTCATTCGATGACCCAAAGATAATATCGTCCACATATACTTGAACAAGTATTAGATCATTCTTCACATTCTTATAGAACAATGTTTTGTCAATTACTCCCCTAGTAAAACCACTTTCAATTAAGAATACCGATAGGGTTTCATACCAACATCTTGGGGATTGCCTGAGGCCATAGACAGATTTGAAGAGAAGATACACAAAATCTACAAGTTCTGGATCAATGAAGCCAGGCGGCTGTTCCAGATACACTTCTTCTTCTAATTCTCCGTTCAGGAAGGCACTTTTCACATCCATCTGGAAAACCTTGAAGTTCTTATGTGCTGCAAATGCCAAAAACATCCTGACTGCCTCAAGTCTTGCAACTGGTGCATAGGTCTCATCATAATCAATTCCTTCTCGCTGAGAATAACCTTTTGCAACCAAACGAGCCTTGTTTCGTGTTACAAGTCCGTTTTCATCCATTTTATTTCTGAATACCCACCTTGCTCCAATTACTGATTTGTTCTTTGGTCGGGGTACCAGTTTCCAAACTTTCTGCCTTTCAAACTGATTGAGTTCCTCTTGCATTGCAATCACCCAATCAGCATCACTAAGAGCTTCTTCTATTTCTTTAGGTTCAAGCTTGGATAAGAACCCAGAAAATAAGCAAATATTAGCCAGGTCAGCTCTTGCATTTCTTCTAGTAGAAACACCAGCATCTGGATCACCAATAATCAATTCAAACGGATGGTCTTTATTCCATACTCGTTCTCTTGGAAATTGTCTTGATGATTCAGCATGACTTTCTGAATTGTGGTGCTGACTACTTTGAATACTTTCACTAACTCCCCCTGAGTTAGTGCCAGCTCCTACAGAACTAGAGTCAACTCGATTCGAGCCTTGAACAGTAGTCCTTGAGCTGCTATTTACTCCCCCTGAGTTGTTGCCGGTCCGTACTGAAGAAGTCTCTCCTGATCTTGTAGAATTAGCTTGTTCACTAGACTCAGGTTCTTCACGTACACTTGGAACATTTAATGGGACAACCAACTCAGGTTCATCTTCAAGATCTTCTAAGTCCAGATTCTAAAATTTTAGGGACTCAGGTTCATTAGAATCTCTTGAAATTGATGAGAGTTTGGTATCGTCGAATCTGACGTTGTAGCTTTCAGTCACTTTTCGATCATTTACTAAGAACACCCTATAAGCTGCTACCACATCTGTGGAGTAACCAACAAAGATTCCTTCACGAGCTTTTGCTGCAAACTTACCTAGATTTTCATCATCTATAAGTACATAGCATTTTGCTCCAAATACATGAAAATATTTGATTGTTGGTCTTCTTCCGTTCATTAGCTCACATGGTGTCTTTTCTTTATCTTTTATGATCAAGGATCGATTTTGAGTGTAACACACGGTACTCACTGCTTCTGCCCAGAAATACAGAGGAAGTTTCGAATCACACAACAAAGTTCTTGCTGCTTCAACCAATGTTCTATTCTTCCTTTCAACTACTCCATTTTGTTGTGGAGTTCTCGGGGCTGAGTACTGACGACGTATTCCCTTAGATACACAGAAGTCATTTAGCACTGCATTTTTAAATTCAGTGCCATTGTCTGATCTAATCGTCTTCACAGTAAGTGTTGAAACATTCTCAATTTGAGTGATGTGATCAATGGTTAGGAAAGGTACTTCGTCTTTCGTCATTGCGAACAATACCCATGTATACTTGGAGAAGTCATCCACGATTACCAATGCATATCTTTTCCTAGACAAAGATAGGACATTCACTGGGCCAAACAAATCCATATGAAGAAGTTGCAGAGGCTCAGTGATACTTGAAATTTCTTTGCTTTTATGCGATGCTCGCTTCGACTTTCCCATTTCACAGGCTTCACAGAGTCCTTTCGGAGCGAACTCCATTTGAGGTAGATCTCTCACCAATTCTCGCCTCGCGAGAGCATTCATCGTTTTGAAGTTTAAGTGAGATAACTTTTTGTGCCATAACCAGCTTTCATCATCCGAAGCTTTGCTGTAGAAACAGGTAACTTGATTCTGATTTGCTGAATCCATGTCTGCAACAAAAAGATCTGCCTTTCGAACTCCTCTCAAAGCCAGTAAGCCTTCCTTGATGTGAGTGATTGATACACCTTTCTTGTTGAATACAATTTCGTAACCTTTGTCACAGAATTGACTGATACTCAACAAATTATGCTTTAATCCCTCAACATAGGAAATATCTTCAATGATGACATTGCCAGTTTTCAGTTTGCCATATCCCTTTGTCACACCTCTGCTGTCATCTCCAAAGGTAACATAAGGGCCAGCTTTCATAACCAATTCTGTAAGCAGGGACTTGTCTCCAGTCATATGCCTCGATGCTCCACTGTCTAGCACCCATATAACTTTATTTCTCTTTTGCTTAATGCCCTGCAATAACAGATTGATTAGACTTTCTTCGGAACCCAACTTTGATTGGGCCCGGCTTTTCGATAAGATTGATAATCAACAGATTTAACGACTGGAGATGCACTTTTCTTAACATAACTAGAACTTTCGACTTCCTCCTTTCCTTTCTCAGACTTGACATATTTATCAGTCCTAGGAGAAGGTTTGTCACTCCTAACTTTAGGAGGACTGACAGTCTTAGCTCTCCCAAACTTCTTTTTGATGTTTGAACTAGCAACAGTATTTGAGCATGACTGGCTAGATGCATTCATTAAATTCACAAAAGTTTGCATAACGTTAAAAGTGCATGGCATACAATTAGGTTGACCACACTGTGCATGATTCTGATGCAGATTATTCATTGTATGTGTGACAGGCATGGCATGTGTAGCAGTGCATGCATAAGAAAGATGTTCAGTAGATTTACAGTGATAACATGCTTTCTTTATTCGTTCAGCCTTAACCTCTTTTATGCCTTTCTTCCCTTGTTGTTTAACAGCCTTAGCTCCTATTCCTAGTCTAGATTCATCACTAGGAAAATTGATTTTAACTTGTTTAATAGGAGTTATAGGTTGTGCTTTCTGACGATCTTCCATCTCAATCTCATATCTAGCTATCAATTCAGTCTCTTCTTCTTCTATTCTAGGAACAAGGTGTTTGTAGATGGGTTTGACAGAAGGTTTAAAAATGCTAGGAATATCATTTTTAGGGTCACTGGAACTAGTGTCTATAGGTCTCTTCCCATCTTTCTTAGAAAGATTAGAATAATCAAGTCCTACACCTACTCCAGTTATCTTTTTAAACACATCATTATCTACATACACTTTACTAGCAGCTAGTTTGTAAGCTTCACATTTAGTTTCTAACTCAGCTAGTTTGTTCCTTAAACATGATTCTATTTCCTCCTTAAGGACGAGCTTGTGTTCCAAAGATTTAATAAAATCTCTTAGAGAAGTATCTACAGTGCAAGCAGCCTCTAACTCTTCCACTTTTGCCTCAAGCATTCTGCTTTTGGCGACAAGTGTTTTCTGTTCCTTTTGAGAAGTGTCTAGGCTTTTGCACAACATGTAGATCTCTTCGCTAAGAGCCCCGTTCTGTTCCTTATAATCATCAATAGACATTTCTACTTTAAGGGTTAGAACTGGTACCTCTGGTTCCTCTGATGTCTCAGCCATGAGCGCAAAGTTTGCTACATGAGTAACCTCTTCCTCATCTGAATCATCCCAAGCTCTTCCTTCTGTTACTACTAAAGCTCTTTTACCATGTTTTTCTTTCACCAGCGATTCATACTTGCTTTTGAGGGCTTCAAATGTCTCTTTTGGATAAGTTTGTTTAGGCTTTTTGCAGTCCGAGGCAAAGTGTCCAGGTTCTCCACAGTTATAGCATTTGAACTTCATTTTGAAATCCAAAGGAGATTTGTAGCTGGTACTCTTGCCTTTACCTTGGTAGCCTGACGAACTACCTCCACCCTTAGCAGCCCGATAATAAGATGAAGAATTTCTCTGTGGTCGGTTGCTCTTTCTGAATCTCATGTTGCTGAACTTCCTTGCCATGTATGCCACGACACTATCGTCCATGTTGTCCAGCTCTTCTTGGGTGAAGTAGTCATCATCACTGTTGGATGCGCACTCGTCATCATTATCAACTTGATGCGGTGCAGATGATGATTTAGGCTTTGCTGCAACCATTGCCTTCTTAGGCTCTTCCTCATCAGCAACTAATCCTGATGCAGTTTCTTTTCCCTTTGAATCATTGTCCCATGCTTGATCTTGAAGAGTCTCCAGCTCATAGGTCTTCAGAATTCCATAATATTCTTCCAGAGAAGTTGTATGCAAATCTCTGGTTTCTCTGATTGCGTAGACTCTATGTTCAATGCTCTTTGGCTGGTTCCTCAAATATCTTGTATTGGTTTCAACCATGGGGAGAGTAACACCTCTCAGATTCAAATCTAATACCAACTGACTGAATCGTAGATAGACATCTGTTATGCTCTCTCCTTTTCGTATTCTAAAGGTGTCATACTCCATCTTGAGTATAAGTGTCTTGTTGCTTCTAACCTCTGCAGATCCTTCCATGACAACTTCTATTTTGTCCCAAATCTTCTTTGCTGTATTCAAACCTTTGACTATGTTGAACATTTCATGATCAAGAGATTCCATCAAGGTTTGTCTTACTGCAGTATCATAAGCTATTTGCTCCTTGTCGGCATCCGTAAAGTCCGCTGCCTTTTTGGGCTCAGACCGAGCAGGTATAACCTCCTCTCCTTCCGTACGCTCAGGAATAGCTTTCATTGGAACGAATTTACCTTTTTCAAGGACTTCCAGATACTCAGGGTTAATACTCTCCAAGTAGAGTCTCATTCTGAAAACCCATTCTTCATAGTGATCTCGGTTGAACATTGGGATCTTGAAGGAATTTTTAGGAGCCATTTCAAATCTTGTCACTAAAAATTTCTAAGTACCCAAGACTAGGCTATGTAGAATATCTATGTAGAACTTCTGCCAAGTCGAAATTTCTCTAAGTAGAAATTTTTGCTCAAGTCGAAATTTCTCTTAAGTAGAAATTGTCCAAGTCGAAATTCACCAAGTAGAAATTGTCCAAGTCGAAATTCTATGTAGAAAATCTCAAGTAGAAATTCTATGTAGAACTTTTGTCCTTAGAATAATTTTCTTCTGCAGATTACTTTAATATTGAATAAACAATATCACCACTAAAACACCCTTTTTGACTTTTGATTACTTTACACACCGAAAGTGACTAACCCACCTGCTAAGCACTGAGTACACTTTCTTTTGCTTTCGGCTAAGAAATAATAATCAAATCAAAAGTACCAAAAACACCTTTTTGACTATAATTTCTTTGAAAAGGAAATTGAGAAGTTGCTGGGTTATATTCTTGATAAGAACAAATGATGAACACTCAAGAACACCAAATATTAATGAACCCAGATTAATTCACAAAAATTAATTAAAATACACCCAAGCCAAATAATCACACCTGGAGTATTTAAATAATTTTTCCCGGATGAGTTTTCACTGGAAACGAATTAAAGCTCACTTTTCGAAAAAATGAAAAGTAGATCTAGAAAATGAAAACTCACGATTCTTCCACTAAACACAAGGATCTATGTTTTGTATGTTAAACATCCGCTCTGATACCAATTGTTAGGTCCAAATGTGTTGTAGAGGGGGGGTGAATACAACTTTTCGATTATGAGTAGCAATAAATACGATGCAATAAATGAACACACAGATTCAAGGAATATATTTCTTTTATATATAACTTGAAAAGGTTGCTACAACATTCATTACAAAGTATAACAGAAGTTGAGAGAGAAGTGAATGATTCTAAGCTCTGTGAATACTCTCTCTCTTTTTCTTGTGTTTTTCTCAATATTGCTCACTAACTAAAACATTACACAAGTGCTTCTATTTATACTACATGTAATCTATGACCTGTAGTCTTCAAAGACTAAGATGTACGTGGCCCAATGATGTCCACATAAATCTTGTCTTATCTTGAAAGCTTGGAAATCTGCCAATCAGAAGATGCCATGTGTCATGTTGAAGCTGCACTCTAAGTAGAACTTCTACTTGAGAATTTCTACTTAGCCATCTCGAAATTCTAAGTAGAATTTCTACTTGAGAATTTCGACTTAGCCATCTAGAACATTTCTTACTTAGAAAATATTCTGGTCTTCAACTTGAAACTTCAATGCACATCTTGAGCTTGTGATTTCTTCATATCTTCTTTGTTCTTCTACAAGCTCTTGAACATGGATCTTTATTACTGACATAAACTTGCTATCAATGTCCTGACACTTGATGCACTGGTCTGGTTCATAAGTGACTAGTCTTGATAGTGTTTCTGCTTCTTGAATAAATTACCATATTCACTTAGTAACTTGGCTTTCCAATATTTGCTTTCCTTCTTGTTCACTTGAAATCACTTGGTCTTGTTGATACTGATAGTTATGATCTTGAATCTCGAATTCTCAAATCACTGAGGCCTGAACAACTTTGACTTGAACTTCTCTCAATGATTTCTTCTTGGCTTGATCATAGTTAACATGTTCAATTGTATCAATTACCTTGTCTTCATTTAGTGTTGATTCCTTGTGACTTCTTGTTCTTGATTGTCTTCTGGTTAAGTATCTTTTCGTTTAATTGAGTTACATTAGTTATAGTGTTACAAGTTAATACACTCTGCCTTTCAACATGGTAACCCCTAGGGCTACCGTAGGCCTCCGGAAACCTGACAGATTACTCATTCTCTTCATGGATCTGGACCCTAATCCTCTAGTGGGCCTAAATCTAACCCATGCAAGATTTTGGTCACAACATTGCCTTAAAAGGTCTGTGAGGCCGGCCTTAAAGATTGAGTCCAAACCCGCTCCTATACTTACGCTTTTGCTTGGGTCTCTAGGCACAATTTCTATTTTTTCCGTTTACACCGCGGGGCTGATTGGAGGTTTCTCTTCTCGTTTAAGACATTTTAAAAGGTTTGCATCTATCCGAGGTGGATCCTCCAATGCCGGGTCGTGTCCGTCTATGAAGTGTGCCTCTTTATTTCTTTTGTTGTGATTTTGCTGATGTTCAGCGTGCTTTTGCCTTTTCTCCCGCCTTCTTTTGTTTGCTTTCTCTCGGCGAAGATTGCTAGGTTCAGTTTTTCCCAAGGTGAGTGCTATGCCATAGCATCTCTTTGAAGTTTCTGAGTCTCCCTTGATTTCTCCATTTCTTTACATAAAAAAGTGCGTGTCTGACACGCATTTTAAGGTGCATTTTAAGGATAGTTCTATAACTTATTTTTGATATTTTCTTTTTTTGTATAAAAATAGAACAATCCTATTTTTATACAAAAAAAGAAAATATCAAAAATGAGTTATAAAACTATTTTTAAAATGCACCTTAAAATCCGTGTCGGAAACTGGTCCGCAAACGTAAAGAATCAAGAGGGACGGAGGGAATACAAAGGATCTACCGTCGATACATTGATAGGATACCCTTTACAAACAGCCGGAATTGCTATCCGGGCCTACGACAGTTACTGAATCCGGAGATATATCACCGTTATCTGGTCCGGATCCGTGAGGTTACTCCAGTACGAGGTAATAGAGCACATGGCATCTCAAGGCTCCTGTCACCATCAAAGGGTCCCAACTAAAAACGACAGCTAATGATTACCAATAATTGGCATAATACAAGAATGAGGAGGACACACTCTAAAAGGTGCCTGACACACTTTCCCACAATTATTCTCCTGGACAGGTGTTGTGCATCTGCGCGTCCCAGGTGTCCTACCTACCTAGGATTGAACGCTCATGATTAAAGGTACCAATCCCTAAACCCTAATCCTGGGCCTATAAATAGATCCAGAAAAGAAGGTTTAGGGGTTATATTCTCTTTTACACACACTCATATACACACACCCTCCATAAATAGATACTCTAGTTCTTATCTTTATCCTCCAACGCCGTCGCTTATTCTCACGCCGGAGGTGCCGCGGGTCCAAACCCACCTCCCGGCATTGTTTTGCAGAGTCCCAACCACCAGCTACACCGCTTTCCGGGCTTAAGGACGGCGGAGGAATCACCGGATCGGAATATAGAGTTATCATTGGCACTAGAAGGAGGGGCTTCCTTTGGTTTCGGTGCCACATGACTCGACGACATCAACAAGCTCTTTAAAAAAGAGTCCGAGATCGAGTTGTAAGATCTACAAAACCACTGTGAAACCTTTTGTAAAAATGTCTGCTATATGTGCGCGTATTCGAAGTTATTTAACTCCCCGAACCAAGATCTGTGATAAAGTTGCAATTTTTAGTTTCTAAACTTAGCTGAAATTTAGATCTGAATCGTCGGTTAAATACTCATATCTACCACCTTGTGATTTTATTTGAATATCGAGCCCATATTCAAGCTATCTTATATAAAGCACAGTTTAGATTTGTTATAATTGTTGCTTTGTGAATCATCTTGCTTTGAAAGTTCGAATCATGGTAAGGGGAAGCAAATCTACGCAAAGACCCAACACTCAGGCAAGGGATCATGATACAACCCCAGGACCGACCTTAGTTCCGGCTGAGGTACCTCCAGTCGTACAGAGAGCAGAGATCGGACCGGGCGATGCCCGAATTGACATTGAGGTCAATCAGTACAAATACACAGATGTGCCTCTAGCTGGAATGCACCTCCAAAATCTAACCCGGGAGGAATTGGCGGAAGCAATCCGGGCATTCCGAACAACTCGGGCACCCCCACCTCCCGAACCAGAGCAGGCAGAAAACTCCCAAGGCTCCCAACACTCTCATGGGTCCAGGATGTCTGTCTTTGACCGGCTTGGGAACAAAGACAAAGAAAAACAAGCAGCCAATAAAGCTCAGAGCAAAAGCCAGGAAGTTGAGAAACTCAAAAAGCTGGCCGATCTAAAGGAACAAATCAGACAGGAGGAAGAAGCAAAACTTGAACTCAAAATCCAGAAAAGGATACAGGAAGAAGAGGACCGGGTCTTCAGGAGGTCCGGATCTAAAAGAATTCTGAGAGAAGTTAGTCCGGAGGTAATCTCAGACGAAGACGAGCCCGAAGACAATTTGATGCAAATGATTCATGAGCTGCAAAAGAAAGTGGGGTAGGACTCCGGACTTGAAATTGAGGGGACTCTGACTCCATTCAGCCGATCTCTAGAAGCTATCCCCAGACAAAAGAACCTGAAGCATTCCAACTTCGACTCCTTCGATGGGCTGGGGGACCCAGAGGAGCATGTTAATTACTTTGAGCAGATTGCTCTCATCTACTACAACAATGACATAACCAAATGCAGGTTCTTTGCGTCAACCTTAAAAGGAGGGGCTCAGAGGTGGTTCAGTCGAATCCCTTCCCGAAGCATTCGCTCATGGAAAGAATTCCGTGAGTCCTTTTTAAAGAGGTTCAGAGCAAACCGGACTCATGAATTACACATGTGCCATCTGGAGACTATCCGTCAAAATGATAATGAATCACTCGCAGATTATATGAAACGATTCCAGGAAGCGATAAACAAAGTCTCGCGCTTGGATGAGCGAGAAGCTCTTAGCATCTTCCGGAGGAATCTGGACCCGGACCAAAATGAAAGATACGTCTATGAGTTGATTAATAAGGAACCTGAAAGTCTGGCTGCAGCATACTCCATGGCTGCACGATTTATCAAAGAAAGTGATGTTGTACAGGCAATGAGAATGACCCGCCAAGGGAACTCTTCACACCGAACTACCAGCGATGACCGCTCTCGGGCTGGTTATCAACCTGACAAGAGATTCAAGCTCAATAGACAAACCAATTATATCCAAAATTTGCAACCATCGGTCTTCGAAAGGATCTCAGAACCCGCTGCAGTAATTGTTAGTCCGGACTCCAAGCCCACCAAGCCACCCAAAGCTGAACCAAAGCCAGAGCCGGAGTGGACTCCGCTCAGCCGAACACGGGCTGATATTCTGAAGGAAGTCCGCGACAAACCATACTTTTATCCGCCCAAGCCGATGATCACGGCCCCGGAGAAACGTCCGGCACACAAGCAATGTGATTATCACGGGACTCATGGTCATACAACAGAAAACTGCTTGTCCCTTAAGTACTTCATCGAAGATCAAATCAAAAGAGGAAACATGGGGCAGTACATAGCTCGGAAGAACACGGAAAAGGAAACGGGAAAGAAACATGTGGTCAACGTGGTAATGGGGGGGTCCAACTCTCCTCCCCCAAGTCCGGACTCAAGCGGAGAGGTAATGATGGTCCAGTCTTTTCCCGAACAAGTGATTACTTTCAGCAATGCCGAATTTGAAGGAATTGATCCCAACCATAATGAAGCCTTGGTGGTTAGCCTAGACGTGGCGGAAAACGAGGTCAAAAGAATCCTGATTGATAATGGATCTTCGGCCAACATTATCTTCAAGCATACATTTGATAGAATGCAGCTGGCCAGCGTAAGAATGAATGAATGCAGAGAGGACCCTCTCTTTGGATTCGGAAACAACTTAGTGCCGATTCAAGGGACACTATACCTGCCTGTTCAGTTTGGAACCTTCCCAAAGCAAGTCACTCATATGATAAAGTTCTACGTCATCAATACCCCTTCTTCTTACAACATGATCCTTGGTCGTCCAGCGCTAACAAAACTCCGGGCAATAACCTCTACCCCTCATCTAAAGTTTAAATTTCCCACCCCCTCAGGAGTTGGGGAGGTCATAGGGGACTCCGAAACCGCTAGTCGTTATTACGGCCAGGCACTGGTCATGGCTGAAACTGACCCGGAGAACAAACGAAAAGCGTTCTTGTACCACAGGAACTTAAGCAGAAAGAAGCACAGAGCTTACTTCAAAAAGCAGTCCGGACATGAAGTCCAAAACATTGAAAGTATTGAAGCCCAGACAAAAGAAGAGCTGATTGCCAAAGCCAGGGATTATCTAGAAACAAACACCCAGGCCCGGGTTCAACAATTTATGGCGAAGAAAGACTTGGGTAAAGTCGAGTCGGTAGTCGAAATCGAGATGATCGAATTGGAAGAAGGTAACCCGGACCGAAAGATAAAGATAGGATCCGGATTGGACCCTACATTCAAGAAAAACCTGGTGCAAATCCTCAGGGACTATGCGGATGTCTTTGCCTGGAGTCCGGAGGAAATGCCTGGACTCGATGAATCGGTGGCCATGCACAGCCTGGATGTCAATCCTAACAGGAAGCCAGTAAAACAGAAAAGAAGGAACTTTACTCTGGATTGGCAAAAGGCGGTTGATGAAGAGGTGGAAAAACTCCTTAAGGCAGGAATAATTTGTGAGATAAAATATCCGGACTGGCTGGCCAACGTAGTTTTGGTTAAGAAACCCAACGACAAATGGAGAATGTGTGTCGACTATACAGATTTGAATGCCGCGTGCCCCAAAGATCCATATCCTCTTCCCAGCATAGATCAACTCATCGACGCTACTGCGGGGCATGTGATGTTTAGCTTCATGGACGCATTCTCCGGATACAACCAAATCAAGATGAATCTGGCCGACATAGCCAAAACCGCTTTCATAACTCACAGAGCGGTTTACGCATACAAGTATATGCCGTTCGGATTAATGAATGCCGGATCATCCTACCAAAGGGCAATGGTGGAGATTTTCAAAGATCAGCTGGGCCGAAACTTGGAGTCTTATGTGGATGATATGATAGCTAAGTCGAAAGCGGTGGAGGAACATGTTCCGGACTTACAGGAGTGTTTTGAAAATTTGAGGAAGCATGAGATGAAATTGAATCCGGAGAAGTGCACCTTCGGAGTAGTAGCTGGCAAATTTTTGGGATTCATGATCAGTCAAAGAGGAATCGAAGCCAATCCGGAAAAGATTAAGGCCATAATGGAGATTGAGCCGCCCCGAACTCAGAAAGAAATCCAGAAGCTGGCGGGCTCTTTAGCGGCTCTGAGACGATTCATCCCAAAGCTGGCCGAACGATGCTTGCCCTTCTTCGAGCTGCTTAAATGGGCGAGAAACAAAAGAGAAATTAACTGGAGTCCGAACTGCCAGAAAGCCTTCGACTCTATAAAGCAATTCCTGTCACCACCACCAATTCTATCTAAAGCTGAGTCAGGGGAAGCATTGTATCTTTACTTAGCTGCAGGACCACAGGCTGTGGGGGCAGCCCTGATCAGGGAACACGAAGGGCAACAGAAACCGGTATATTATGTCAGTCAAGTACTGAAAGATGCAGAGACCAGGTACCCGAACTTGGAAAAATTTGCTTTTGCTCTGGTAACAGCCTCAAGAAAGCTAAGGCATTATTTCCAAGGAAGAGAAATAAAAGTCGTAACTGACCAGCCTCTGAGAAGGATAATTCATAAGCCAGATGTGTCCGGCAGACTTGTAAATTAGGCTATCGAGTTAAGCCGGTTCCAACTCACGTTCGTACCGCGAACGGCAATCAAAGCTCAGGTGTTAGCTGATTTCATTGTGGAATGTTCTTTCCCTGAACTCCGAACTAGTCCCATGATTGTGGATCCGGGAAAAGAGGAAAATGATTCAGACCCGGAGGCTTGGTCTTTGTATGTTGACGGATCCTCAACAAACGAAATATCCGGGGCAGGGTTAGTTCTGAAAAGTTCTCATGGATTTCAGATACAGCAAGCCATAGCCTTCAAATTTCTAGCAACAAATAACCAGTCAGAATATGAGGCACTCTTAGCCGGACTCCGTTTGGCCAGATCCTTGAAAGTACAGAGCCTGAACGTTTATAGTGACTCCCAAATTGTGGTGAAGCAGACCAAGGGAGAATATATTGCCAAGGATCCAAGACTAGCTCAGTACCAGGCCCTGGTCAAAAGTTACCTGACGGTGATCCTAAAGTTTGAAATGATCCAGATAAATAGAGAAGAAAATACAGAGGCCGATGCTTTGTCAAAGCTAGTGCAGAACGAGGCCGAATTGGACAGCTCGGTTTACTTTGAGGAGATTGAGAAACCCACCATTGAAAATGTCGAAGTGATGGAAATAGATGATCAACATAATTGGATGACCTCTCTAATTTCATATTTGGATAAGGGAGAATTGCCCGATGACAAGAATAAGGCTCAGAGACTCAAGGCCAAAGCTGCTAAGTTTTTCCTAGAGGAAGGACAGCTCTATCGGAGAACGTTCTCCAGTCCGGTCCTGAAATGTATTGGTCCAGCCGAAGCAGAATACTGTCTACAAGAGGTTCATGAAGGGATTTGTGGAGATCATTTATCTGCAAAGGCCCTGGCTTACAAAATAATAAGGCAAGCCTATTACTGGCCAACAATTCACAAGGATGCGGTAGAGTTTGTCAAAAAATGCAAGAATTGTCAGTTGTTCAGCAATGTGCAAAGACAAAGTCCGGTTATGCCTTCATCAGTCTTGTCTCCGGTGCCTTTTGCTATCTGGGGTATCGACATTGTTGGTCCATTTCCTCGGGCTAAGGGAGATCTCAGGTATTTATTGGTAGCCATCGATTACATGACTAAGTGGGCAGAAGCCAAAGCCATGAGAACTATAAATCAGCAAGACTGCATCCGGTTTATGGATAACATAATGATGAGGTTTGGGCTTCCTCAAGTTTTGGTCTCAGATAATGGACCCCAATTTGTCGGTTCAGATTTTGAGAACTACCTAAAGGAAAGAGGCATCATACCTAAGAAGTCATCGGTGGCTTATCCCCAAGGTAATGGGCAAGTGGAAGTAACAAACCGAATTTTGCTAAGGGGGATAGAAAAGAGACTTCAAGAGTGCAAAAACAAGTGGGCCGAAGAACTTCCTAATGTGCTCTGGGCATACAGGACTAGTCCCCGAACAAGTACTGGGGAAACACCCTTCAAGCTGGATTATGGGACTGAAGCGATGCTCCCGATAGAAGTGGGTTCCCCCCTCTCACAGGGCTATTAACTTTGAAGAAATCGCAAATGAGGAAGGACTCCGAATCAATCTAGATCTGGTTGACGAGGTTAGGGATGAAGCAGTTGCGAGGATGGAAAAATATAAGGAGAAAACAAGAGAGTACTTTGGGAAAAAGGCAAGAGTCAAAAATTTTCAAGTCGGAGATCTAGTTTTGCGGGATACCGAGGCTTCGGACCCAACCAACACCGGAAAACTCAAGCCAAAATGGGAGGGTCCGTATAAAGTCAAAGAGGTGCTTCGCCCTGGAACATACAAGCTGGTCAATATGGATGAGTCCGAGGTTCCCAACACTTGGCATGGTCTCCGACTAAGGAAATTCTACCAGTAAAAAGAAGGTCAAGGCCCGAGTAATCAATCAAGGAGCTACCTCTAAGCCCAAAGTCTTCAACAGATAGATTAGCCTCTATAATGAAGCAAGAATAAGTTATTTGTAGTAGGGATGTTATGATTAATGAAAATAGGCCTTGCCTTGTGCTATTTATATTTCGTTATAAATTTATTGTATCACTCACGAACACAAGTCCCTGGTCCGGAGCCATAGGCAAAATTGGATCCAGGGCAAAAGCAGTATGCAACAACCACTCTAGTCCAGATTTGTTCCTACGAAACAACCCGGACTGGGGGCGAAAACGAAAAATTTCTCTAAGTAACCCAAAGCTATAAAGCTTTGTGGCTTAGCTAAAAAACAACCACTCTAGTCCAGATTTGTTCCTACGAAACAACCCGGACTGGGGGCGAAAACGAAAAATTTCTTTAAGTAACCCAAAGCTATAAAGCTTTGGGGCTTAGCTAAAAAACAAACACTCTAGTCCGGATTTGTTCCTACGAAACAACCCGGACTGGGGGCGAAAACGAAAAATTTCTCTAAGTAACCCAAAGCTATAAAGCTTTGAGCTTAGCTAAAAAACAACCACTCTAGTCCGGATTTGTTCCTAAGAAACAACCCGGACTGGGGGCGAAAACGAAAAATTTCTTTAAGTAACCCAAAGCTATAAAGCTTTGAGCTTAGCTAAAAAACAACCACTCTAGTCCGGATTTGTTCCTACGAAACAACCCGGACTGGGGGCGAAAACGAAAAATTTCTCTAAGTAACCCAAAGCTATAAAACTTTGAGCTTAGCTAAAAAACAACCACTCTAGTCCGGATTTGTTCCTATGAAACAACCCGGACTCGGGGCGAAAACGAAAAATTTCTCTAAGTAACCCAAAGCTATAAAGCTTCGAGCTTAGCTGAAAAAACAACCACTCTAGTCCGGATTTGTTCTATGAAACAACCCGGACTGGGGGCGAAAACAAAAAATTTCTCTAAGTAACCCAAAGCTATAAAGCTTCGAGCTTAGCTAAAAAAACAACCACTCTAGTCCGGATTTGTTCCTATGAAACAACCCGGACTGGGGGCGAAAATGAAAAATTTCTCTAAGTAACCCAAAGCTATAAAGCTTTGGGCTTAGCTAAAAAACAACCACTCTAGTTTGGATTTGTTCCTATGAAACAACCCGGACTGGGGCCGAAAACGAAAAATTTTCTCTAAGTAACCCAAAGCTATAAAGCTTCGGACTTAGCTAAAACACAACCACTCTAGTTAAAAAACCACTCTAGTTCGAACGTTTCACTATTACAGATTCCGAGCTAGAAGCAAACGGGATATAAATTAAGAAAAAACTACTGGGATACTATCGAAAGTATTCGAATCAAAACAATAAAATCATGCACAAAGATGCAACAAACTCAAAACGGGCGGCAGAAACAGAAGCAAATGTTGATGGCTATTTTTCAAGCCATTTTCATTAATCAGGGGGAAGGGGAGGTACAATTATTACCAAAATAAAGAACATAAAGAGATTATACTTAAACGGCGGCAGCACTAGAACCACCAGCACCTTCCCCGCCGTTGCCAGGCCCGCGGCGCCCCCTCCCAGCTTGATCACCAACCATCCTATGAAGAGCCAGAGCATCATCAATCCTTTTCAGGACAGCATCAATCTCGGCCAGGGTAGTGGGCCCGTCGAAAACAACGCCATCTACAATGATCTTGTTATTTTCATAGTCATAAACAAGATTTCTGGGATCCATGGACAGGCGAATACAAGGAACGAAAGAAAAGGAACTTTGGGAAGGCTTTGAGAGAAGGAGTAGGATACAGAAAATAAAGGTAAAGAAGGGGTATTTATAGAAAGGAAATAAGGGAGAGGTCAAGCGGTTCCAGTAATCAATGCATGGGAAACTGATAAAATATTAATGCTGGTCGACGGCGTCAGGACCAAGGAATTTGACCATAGAAGTCGCGACTTTCTCACAAGCATTCAGGTCAAATTCGACAAAAAAACGAGGTAAATACAGAAAACCAAGTGAGCAACATCTACCCCCACCACCATCCGGACCCCGTCCTTTTGAACAACTCCGGACAGAGAGGCAAGCTTTACCAAATTTCTCTAAGTTACTCAACATCGTCAAACGTTGAATTTAAGAGAAAAGGTGTAAAGATTTTGCCACCAGTCCAGACAAATTCCCTTGTAGCGAATCCGTGTTGGGGGCAAGTTTTAGAAGATTCTTCTAAGTTACACGAAACCTGTCCGAACTAGGAGCATCAACTATATATTCAGAGTTATGAAAGTTGAAGTAAAAATACAAAACGAATGGAACAAACAGAAGATTAAAAATATGCGTTGCAGAAAGGCTAGAATTCTACAAGGGACCGAACCATCCATATGATTCGAAACATCCCGGGACATATTCGACAACAAGCCAATTCAAAAGTTTAGAGTTAGAGAATATAACAGATACATTAACATGAAAGGGAGCAGAAAAACTAGGATGCAGGAGGGTCTTCGGCGGGTGGAGCTTGATTGGCGATCTCTCTGTGGGGAGAAGGGTCCCGAACATTCCCCTCATTTTCATACTCCTCATCATCGTCCGAACTAGAGTCGCCCTCAGAATAATATGGCTCTGGATCTTTCCCAGTAGCAATGAAGTATTGCTCCGCATCGATGAAGAGAGGTTGAAACTCATCCCAACCGGATGAGGGGTTCTTCTTCAACAGCTTGTGAGAAACAACCCAAGCACGACAAATTTTAGAGGCGGCTTTCTTACCCAGCTCTGTATAATACTCCTGAGAATGACGAAACTCATTCAGGATGGTAGCGGGTTCTTTATAGCTGGCAAGCTTCGCCCAGAGATCCTCGAGCTCCTTCTCGGCGGTCTGAGCCCGGGCTTCAGCATCATCAGCCTTTTTCTGAAGGGTGACGAGCTTCGCCTCGGACTCCTTGGCTTTCACTTGCAATTCTTCCACGCTTTTCTGCAGTTTGGAATTGGCGTGGTCCAGATCAAATATTGAATGTCTTTCTTCCTCGAGGCACAAACGGCAGCCCGGGCATCTTCAACAGTCTCCAACTCCTTATTGCCCACGGCGAACAACGCGCCCATCTCAGAACCCATCTACAAAGATAAGATAAGGGTGTTAGAAAAGAATACGTTAAGCGAGGACGAAACCTAAAAGGGCAAGAAAATCTACCTTCAACCAAGTGCTCATCATCTCTTTGAACAAGGGGTTAAACCCCAAGGCCTGATAGCGCGCCCATTCCTCCGCATTTGGTAGATCTGCGATAAAATGACTGCATTTTTCAACCTCAATTAATGGCTCTTTCCCCAGACGACTTGTCTGACTAGGACTGGAGATAGTACCAAAAGTCTTAGCAGCCTCCGGGGCAGAAGGAATAGAGCCCGGAACAGGAGTTCCAGATGGTTTCCCCCCGGTGAGATCCAAGACAACATTTCCAATATCTTCTCCCTGAGCCCGTTTTGGTCTTCTTTCAAGCTCAGTGGGCAATTCATCCTCAAACTCGGGGATGGCAGACTTACCTTCCAGATTGGCCCCGGACGCCAAGTGCTGCTCAGCACTCCCGTCCGTCTTGGAACATCCACCCTCGCCAACTGCCCCTTTCTTTTTCCCTTTCTTTGACCGCTGGTTCACCTTATGTATACCACCTATTCCTTGCATAGCCGTGGCCAGGCACGCCATCTCCGCATCCAGAGCCTTCATTCTCTCCTTATGGAAAGGACTATATTGAGGTAAACCTGAAAGGAAGACGGAGCTCAAAACAATCAGAATAAATGACAAAGGGGATACAAAATTCAAGATATAAATAATTACGCACTACTTACATCCAAAGGAATGTAATATTTCATGATCCATGAAGGAATGCCGAGTTGTTGAAACTCCTAAAGCCCTACAGAAGTCATGAACCTTCATCCGGGCATTGCCTTCTAACTCAAATTCCAGGAAGTCATGATGAGCCTTAACCCGGAACAGAGGCATATAATCTATGTCTTCGAATTGAAGAAGGGCCCACTCCTCATGCCAACCTTTGAGGGAGGACATCATGGTAACAGGCATAACCCCTCCCTTCATAAAACCACACCTTTGATAATTGAACCGTAGCTCATACAAGGGTACTAAGGTAGACTTGACCAAAGTAAAAATGTAATGGAAAAGCTTGAAGGTGGGAAGAAATCCTTTGACATTACAGCAACCAAGGAACCACATAATCCATTTGACGACGTTTGGGGTGAGTTGAAACAAGGGGATCTCATATTGAAATTTGCAGAGACACTTGATGAATTGGTGGCAGTGGGGGTTGTACCCGGATCTAAGGTGCTCCAGAGAAACTCCTACCAACCCATCCCCGGGCCTATGATATATCCGTTCGTGAGGTTCGGGCCACCTCCAAACAACTTTATCGTCTAGATGAAAGCAAGCCCTAAAGCACTCATCTAACTTATCAGTATTGGCAATGTCCAACAAAGGTGCCATGGGAGTGCTGGTTCCGGGGAGGTGTGACAATTCAACATCCATAGAACACTTGTCATAAAAGACAGGACCCCCAGGAGACATTTTGAACACCTCGGATAAATCCCTATAATAATACTCATCAGGAACGGAGCGATCCTTCTCAACAAAGAAAAATTGAACATCTCTCCAACGACCCTCAGATGTACTAAGGGTCTCCCTAGGGGGGAGTCGCAAGCTAGGGAGCTCGTCTAGAGTGGTTTTTGGAAGCTTCCTAGTTCTTTTGGTCATTATAGAAGAAGAAGAGGAACAAGGCCCGGACCCGGTAGAAGTCTCTAGATCCGAAGAAGAACTAGAAAGTACAAAT
Source organism: Kitagawia praeruptora (assembly GCA_037693485.1). Classification (NCBI taxonomy): domain Eukaryota; kingdom Viridiplantae; phylum Streptophyta; class Magnoliopsida; order Apiales; family Apiaceae; genus Kitagawia; species Kitagawia praeruptora. The sequence continues at coordinate 23,605,684 of CM075347.1, forward strand.
GAGGATCGGGGTCGTTTAGCCAATTGCTTCTTATAAACCATAAAACACCATACTACCCCAGATTCCCCAAAATACAACACACCCCCGAACCAAAAAAAAAAACTGTTGATGAGTGGATTTCGTAATCAACTTATGTGAGGTTTATAGGTAGTTGTTTAGGCTAGCGATCAACTGTTCTATGAAAAGGTTTGGGTTGTGTTTGTGGGGGTTGAGCTGAGCTCGAGGGTATCTCCAATAATCTCAGGTGCCTTTAGAGAAGATTAGAGAACTTAATGCCTCGTACCCTGAGGTGCCTACGTACCCTTGTATTTATAGGGATCAAGCTCACGTAGTTCTAATATGATTCTGTCTCTTACTGGAATAGCTGTATTCGGTCACCTAGTTCGTGTTGGACTCAGGTTCCTTTAGAGCCTTTCACGAACTAGTTTGGCTAAGTAGAGTAGAACTCGAGTTCGTACTCCACCTATGATTCTCTCATTGGTTAGAGTTATTCTAGGATCATCTGCGCCCTAGAATTATACTCAGATACCAATTTGTTTATCTGTTCTAGATGACTCCTAGAACTTTCTGTTGGCGACTCGTAGGAACCTGGTGCTCAGGAACCTACGTTTCAGGAGCCTGTTTCTCAGGGACCTCCTTATTTCGGGACATATCACTTAGGGACCTCCCTTTGGGTGTCAGTACCTGCACAAATAACAAACTAGTTAGATTGGATAACTCTTTATATGCTTTTGTCACCTCTATGGCTGTTGCTATGCTAACTCGAACTCTTCTGCTGGGAGGAACCTGGTCTTCGAGTGCTCAACTCAGCTTCCTGACCATTGGGAACCTCCTAATACTCATACTTCCTTATTCATTTCTTCTATTTGATCTTCATAATTCGTACTGGATCATTCCTCTAGCTTGTATGGATCGGACCCTATCGATTAATGGGCCTAAATCTAGCCCATGGAGATTTTGGGCACAACAAGTACCCCCCGGTTCCTTGAAATCATGTAAATGTGAAAGGAACCTATCCTAATTCTACAATCAAAAGTTCAATGCTAAACCATTCTAGTAACAATACTTCGCTTCAACATTTTATATCCAAGCCTACATGAGTTAACTCGGTGTAGGAAACAGGACATAAAATATTTTCAGCTTAATATAATCTTGAGTAAGCTTCCTTTGTATGAAGGAACCTGTTATCTTGCTATTTTCTTCTTCAGATAGCTGCTCTCGAAGTCAACTCGATGCTTGCATTCTGGAAATCTAATTCGTCACTCAACTCCGCGTCTCTTTAAATTTTATAATTTAAGAATCGATAGGAAGAGATAATGGTTGGCAGCTGGAGATAACTCAAAGTTCGAGTTAAACTTATCACTTCCCGAAGCTGTAGTTAATGCATGAGTTCCCAAGGTTCACACGCCTTTCACACATATACCTCTTCGTTTTTACCGCTCCACTAATGCTCTGACACGTGTGCGGAACTGTCTTGATTATATAAACACCCTTCTAACTCCAAGTCTAGTTTTTACCTTTACCAAATATCTTCCAAAACCCTTAGAGAGAGAAGAGGAAAAAGAAGTCCGACGGTCACTCACTCAATCCAAACTCTCCGTCGCCGCTTTCTTCTAATTAAGGTATGACTTGCTTTCTTTCTACTCTTTTGACTTCATTTCGTACTTGTCTGCACTTTTGTGTCTTGCATGTCGATGTTCTTCGTTTCTAATCTTTGTATGTATACATTTGTATCTATTCCATGCTTCTCACACAGTCTTTTTCTATACCTTGTTTGTTTGATCATCGATTTACGGTCTTGTGACCCTGACTTCTTCTGGGACTCAACATTGTTCATTCATATTCTGTACACCCATGTTTTCGATTTGTACTGTAGTCGATGTGAGTCGTTTTAATGGTGTGTAGCTTCTGTGTAATTCACTGATCACCCTGTGTCTCATAGTTATGTCTGTCCAAGAACTTTAGAACCACTATTTTCTCTTTTAGAAGACTCAAAACCTGATTTTTCTCCGTCTGTCTTTTGCAGATGTCCTCTGATTCTACACATTCTGACCACCTCTCTTCCGTAAAACCTGTTTTTGTCGCATCTGTAGGTAATAGAACTAGGTCTAGGGTCTTGATTCCCGACACTAGTGATCCTCAAGATATTCTGATGAAGCCTCCAAATGCTATCGATCCCTCAAGGCCTTTAAGCTTAATTGATTTAGGAGATGACTGGTCTGATAATGAAGAGGTATCAAAACCTGAATTTGAACCTGAGTCCTTCCTAGAACCCGACTTTCAAAGTGAGATATCTGTAGAAAGAGAACCATTCAAACAAGAGATTGTCCCTTTTTGTGAAAAATCTGATTCCATCATGACCTTAGTTAAACTGGAAAGACTATTCGAGGAATGTCACCGCCCTGTCTGTAAGATAACAGTCCCAGAACCTGGTGAGAGAGCTCACAGGTTTGATTTGAAAATCCCAAAACAAGGTATCCCCCATGCTGTCATATCTGCCGCTTTCCTGAGGGTAGGTGTTTCCATACCTCTTCATCCTTTCTTACGAGAGGTTCTTGACTTTTACCAATTAGCACCAATGCAACTCACCCCTAATTCTTATCGGTTAGCCATCAGCACTTTTATACTATATTCCAGCAAGTTTGCAGTTCCTTTGACAGCCCCTGAATTGGGCTATTTCTTCAGACTGAAAGACACTGGAAGAAATTCTGGTTGCTTTTACCTTTCAGCCTGGCCTTGTCACCAGGGTCAGTGCATAAAAAATGTTAAGCAAAACTTTGAACAATGGTCGGAACAGTTTCTTTACTGCTATGACTGCCCCTACGTTAGATATGAGTTTAATCGTCGTCCCAATATCCCTAAGCAAACCGTTCTTACGGGAGTCTGCTTGGAAAGAGCAACTGTGATTTTGAAATTATCAGCCTCCACTAGAGATTGTCTGGTCTTAATGACCCCTGATAACCTGACGACTTTAGGCTTTATTCCTTCAACTTCTGGTAGGAGTTTTTTATAGTGATGCCTTTCTTTATATTTGTGCAATTTCATTTGCTCACTTCATATATATACCTCTAACCTTAATCTTCTGACTTATGCAGACATGGCTCCAAAAGTTCCTTCATTTGTGAAAAGATCTAAAAATGTGGAAGAAATTTTCAAGGTTGAAGACAATGTAAAGGAAGTTCCGCTTAATGCAACTCCAATTAACCAAGTTCCAACCCCTGTATCTGTCCAGACTCAACCATCGGGTTCCTCAAAACGTAAATTGGCTCAGACCACACTTGACTTATCAGGGAGCTCTCAAACCAGATCCATGAGGAAAAACAAAGCTGTGAAGACTGAACCTACCGCTGCTCAGAACCAGTTTAAGGACTTGATTGACACTCATGTTCCTGCTGAGACTATTACCGGCTGGTCGAAAATGGACTCTACTGAAGCTCTGGAAGCTATGAGGTTCTCTGCGACCCAGAACGCCTTCTTTACTCTTAGGTTCTGTGATGATTTTGCCTTGAAGATCCAATATGACCTCAGGCTACAAGGGGAGATCTCGAAGCTCAAAGAGGTGCTGGCTGCTAAAGAGGAGAGTGTGAATGTTGCCACTGCTGCGGTAAGGAGGGCTAAAGCTGTTGAAACCTCATTGAAGAATAGCAAGGATGAACTTCAAGAACAGGTGAAGAGTTTGCAGGATGAGAAATTATCCATGCTAGAGAAAGTCAATGAACTGAAAGCTCAGGTTGATGCTCTAAATGCTGCAGCCGTGACTGTCAAATCATCTCTGCTCATCCAGGAAAAAGCTAGGTACGATGAAGGTTATGATGAAGGCGTTCGTGACTACATGAGGTCCATGTGGGAAAAAATGCCCGAGTTGAACTGGTCTCTCCTAGGCGAGGATGTAGTTGGGATGATTAAGGATTTTGAAAATGAAGCTGCTGTTGCAATTTCTGTACCTCCCGTGAAAACGGTTGAGAGGTCTCCGGGTGCCACCCTTGAGACTGCAGAGATTCCTGCTCCTGACGTTACTCCAACCACTCTTCCACCTTCCTCAGCCATCGAAGAATCTAATAAAGTATCTCCTGCTTAAAGTTTCATAAATTTTTTGAACTCTCCATAACTTTTCTTGAGGTTGCGGGCCCCTCGTAGTGCCTCGCGGGATGTAATTTAACTTGGTTTCAATGGCCTTCGTGCCTTTTACTTTTTGGTTTGCCTAGGGTCCTTGTGCCCTATAACTCTTTATGTTTCTAATGACTATTATCTACTTTTGCTATATCTCTTGCTCTTGCTTGCTCACGCCTAGTTTCTTAACTTGCATCTGTACTTAATACTACACACCTTTTTTTTTTAAAACTTCGTAGAATACTTTATCATCACGCATCTTAAAAATTAATTAGTGTCCATACTTATACACCCAAGCTTACGTGGGATAACCCGTTGTAAGAAACAGGATGCATCCATACTTTCACTTATAATTTTCTCAAAATAACATGTAACTAAATATAGCTTACTTGCAGACTTGGAACCCTTTTTTTTTGTTTATGCTTCGAGTACTATTTCCAAAACCATAATCTAAACCATAATCTTTCTTGATAACTTCTTAACTTTTCATTGCTGAATAGCTAGACCAGGTTCCTTATGAATAGCTGTTGATGATTACTAATCCTGCAAAGCAAACAATAAACGTAAAACAGAAACTAGTTAATGTTAGTAAAATTTCTCTTGCATAATTCGGGTCAACTCTTGGAAAGGTTGCCTGCTTGGCTCCCAATCCTAATCTCTAGGTCCCAACATGCCTCGAGGCGTGTTGGTTCCTTTTTTTTTTTCTTGGAAAGGTCACCTGCTTGGTTCCCAATCCTAAACTCTAGGTCCCAACATGCCTCGAGGCGTGTTGGTTCCTTTAGGGTGCCTTTTGTCAGGACTTTAGGTGCCTTTTGTCAGGACTTTAGGTGCCTTTTGTCAGGACTTTAGGTGCCTTTTGTCAGGACTTTAGGTGCCTTCTGTCAGGACTTTAATTCACGTGCTCAAGGAACTTGAGGCTTTTGGCAACAATGTCGTGCTCAGTCAACTGAGGCTTTTCAATCACATTTGCTCAGGAAGCTACCTGAAGCTTTTCTCGTGCCCAGGAAGCTACCTGGGACTTTTTCTCGATGCCCAGGAAGCTACCTGGGACTTTGCTCGATGCCCAGGAAGCTACCTGGGACTTTGCTCGATGCCCAGGAAGCTACCTGGGACTTTCCTCGATGCCCAGGAAGCTACCTGGGACTTTGCTCGATGCCCAGGAAGCTACCTGGGACTTTGCTCGATGCCCAGGAAGCTACCTGGGACTTTGCTCGATGCCCAGGAAGCTACCTGGGACTTTCCTCAATGCCCAGGAAGCTACCTGGGACTTTTCTCGATGCCCAGGAAGCTACCTGGGATTTTACACTTTTCTCAACAATCTGTCCACAAGCTAATTCTGATCAATCAATCGTAGTCTGCACATTCTGTCAATTCATATTCATACTTCACACATACTGTCAATGCTACAGGAACCTGTCAGCTTAGGTAACCTGCAAAATGCAACACAATACTACAGGAACCTGTTAATCTAGGTAACCTGTTTCAAAAATTTCAAATTGGCATATGAAATATCAAATAGCATGTGCAATACTGTCTAAGTAGGAATACTACCCCCCAGTTCTTTTGGGTAATGATTATTACGTAAAAGAACTATTAAGGAGCTATAGCTGCAAATAATGCACTCAAAATATTCAACGTAGAGCTATACATCGCTCAATACTAAAAAATTGTCTTGCAAGTAGAGAGGTTCACATTAAGTACCCCCCGAGTACATGCATAATTGAATACTGGAATCAAAATACTGGTCAGCTATAACTAATAAGCTGCCTTTATTCTTGGGCTGAAAGAGCCTTACTTTTCCTAAGAAAAACACATAAAAGAGTTACTGATAATACTTCTTGAGATGCTCTGCATTCCAAGCTCTCGGAATGAGGTTCCCATCCATATCCATCAAGTGGTAGGTTCCTCCCCAAATGGCTGACTTTATCTGGTAAGGCCCTTCCCAATTTGCTCCAAAAGCTCCATGTGCCAGAACCCTGGTATTTGGCATGACTTTCCTCAAAACTAGGTCTCCAACCTTGAAAGGTCTTGCCTTCACCTTTTTGTCGTAATACCTTCGAACTCTCTGTTGATATGCTGCTAACTTCACTTGTGAATCTGCTCTCAACTCTTCGACCATGTCCAAATACAGTCTATGATTGACCTCATTGCTCTCGGGATCAAAATACTTTCTTCTCAAGGAACCTGTTCCAACTTCCACAGGTACCATAGCTTCACAACCATAAGTGAGGGTAAAAGGAGACTCACCAGTTGTAGTTCTAGGCGTGGTATTATACGACCACAAGACTCCAGGAAGCTCCTCTGGCCAGCTTCCCTTCTTATCTTCAAGCCTTGTCTTCAAAGTGTGCTTGATAATCTTATTCACTGCTTCAGTCTGTCCATTACTCTGTGGATAATACACTGCTGAAAATGCTTTTTGGATTCCAAACTGCTCACACAATCCTCTAAGCTCTCTACTATCGAACTGCTTCCCATTGTCAGAAATCAGCTTCTGTGGAATGCCAAACCTGCATACAATAGCTCGAAACACAAATTCAGTCAATTTTGACGCTGTAATCTTAGCAAGTGGTTCTGCTTCTGCCCACTTTGTAAAGTAATCGACTGCGACCACTGCGTATTTCACTCCTCCTTTTCCTTTCGGGAGCTCACCAATGAGGTCTATTCCCCACACAGCGAATGGCCAAGGGCTAACAATCGGTTTGATAGGTGCTACCGGACGACTATCAAAATTGGCAAACCTCTGACAATTACTGCATGCCTGCACGAACTTTGTAGCATCTGCTTTTATGGTTGGCCAATAATATCCTTGTCGAAAGACTTTCATGGCTAAAGAATTACCCCCCGAGTGATTTCCACATACTCCTTCATGAATTTCCTCGAGGATATACTTGCATTGTTCTCCAGCTACACATTTGAGCAAAGGCTGATTGAATCCTCGTTTATACAGAACTCCATCATAAATTACATACTTGGCTGCCTGATACCTCAGCTTCCTGATATCACTTTGATTGGGAGGTAGCTCCCCTTTGTCCAGGTAACGATATATTGGGGTCATCCAGGAATCTTCAACTGGAAATTCAATGTCCATTACCTCTTCCTTGAAAACACTTGGTTGCTCCTGGATTTGAAGTGGAATTACTCCCAATAACGTGGATTCTCTCTGTGACCCTAGCTTGGCCAATGCATCCGCTTTGGTATTCTTTCCTCGAGGTACTTGATCCAGCTTCACCTCTCTGAACCTTGCGATCAGCTCCTGGGAGTATCTCAAATATAAGTCTGTTCTCGGCCCTCTCGCCTGAAAACCACCACGAATCTGCCAAACTACTAACATCGAATCACTAAACACCCTGATATTCTCTACTTTCATCTCCAAAGCCAATTTGAGGCCTGCAATCAATGCCTCATATTCTGCATCATTGTTCGTGGCTTTAAAAGCAAAATGAATCGAGCTATAGAGTTGGTGCCCTTCTGGACTAACTAGTTCTATGCCTGCACCTGCTCCACCACTGTTAGCAGCTCCATCTACATACAGTGTCCACCAAGGTGCACAGTTGTCATTGTCTGCCTGTTTTTCCACCACCTCTTTTGGCCCCTCTTGGCCAGTAACCTCTACATGAGGTGGAAACTCGATTAAGAAATCTGCTAAAGCTTGAGCTTTGATTGCTGTCTTTGGCTTATATTCTATGTCGAACTGACCTAGCTCCACAGCCCACTTTAACATTCTTCCAGAAGTTTCTGGCCTATGCATCACTTGCTTAAGTGGATATGAGGTTCTTACTTCAATCTTGTGAGCTTGGAAATAAGGTCGCAGCTTCCTGGAAGCCAGAATCAACGCGAAAACCAACTTCTCCATTCCTGTGTACCTCGTTTCTGCATCAAGTAACCTTTTACTAACATAGTAAACTGGGCTCTGCTGTCCATTCTCTTCTCGAACCAGAACTGCACTAATGGAATACTCTGACACAGCCAAATAAAGTATCAATGTTTCTCCATCCACAGGTTTGGCTAACAGTGGGGGGCTCCCCAAATGCTCCTTTAGCTTTCCAAACGCTATCTCACATTCTGCGGTCCACTCAAATTTGTTTCCTTTCTTTATAGCTTTAAAGAACTCCTGACACTTATCAGTGGACCTCGAAATGAATCTATTCAAGGCTGCAACTCTACCTGTAAGAGACTGAACCTCTCTCACAGTTCTCGGTGACCTCATATCAATCAACGCTTTAATCTTGTCTGGGTTGGCTTCGATACCCCTGTGGTTTACCATGAAACCTAGAAACTTTCCTGATTCTACCCCGAATACACATTTTTGTGGGTTCAGCTTCATTCTGTACTTCCGCAAGATTCCAAACATTTCTTCTAAGTGCTTCACATGGTCAACAGCTTCCTTGGACTTAACTAGCATATCATCCACATATACTTCCATAGTATGGCCAATTTGGTCTTTAAACATCATATTCACTAACCGTTGGTATGTGGCTCCAGCATTAATCAATCCAAATGGCATGCATACATAGCAATAAAGACCTCTATCCGTAATAAAAGAAGTATGCTCTTGGTCAGGTTCATACATAAGGATTTGATTGTAACCTGAATATGCATCCATGAAGCTAAGGAGGGCATGTCCAGCTGTTGCATCCACTAACTGATCAATCCGTGGCAGTGGGAAACTGTCCTTCGGGCATGCTTTGTTGAGATCTGTGAAGTCCACACAGGTTCTCCATTTTCCATTAGGTTTCTTTACCAAAACAGGATTTGCCAACCATACTGGGTAAAAAGATTCCTTAACTAATCCTGCATCTAATAATCTGTCGACCTCTTCTTTCAATGCCTGGGCTCTTTCTCCACTAACTGGTCTTCGCTTCTGTCTCACTCCTTTCTTTTCTGGATCAATATTCAACTTATGACACATGACCCTTGGATCTATCCCTTCCATATCTGCATGACACCATGCAAACACATCCAGGTTCTTGCCCAAAAAAGTAATGAGAGATTCCTTTAAGGCTGGATCGAGTTGAGCTCCAATCTTCAACACCTTTATACCATCTTTGTCATTGATCTTCACATCCAGAGTTTCACCAGCTGGTCCAGCCTTAACCATGGTTTCTGGCATTCGAGGATCTAAGTCTACCTCCATCTCTGTGGTTGAGTCCTCTTGAGGTTCCTGGACGGTAGACGGTTCCTGTACTTCGTGCATGACATTCCTTCTCTTTGATGCTGGCTGACTGTCTTCATTGCATCCATTATGTTTCAGTTTCCGGGATTTTTCTTCATCCAACCCTTCTACCATACACACATCACCATCCTTGTCCGTGGGGGGTGCACTTTCTATCAGTAAGTAGGGGGTATCTGGTCCCCGAAAAATGGGAATCTCATCATGAGGTTCCTCTTCTATGATCTCTTCAATTCTTATAGCTCTACAGGATGCTGACACAAAACCTTCCAAAGGTGAATTGCGCAGGTCGACCGTTATCTTGTCTGGGTTCTTTCCTGGAAAACTATCAGGAACCTCGTCCATAGGTTCTGGCAATTTAGCAGCTCTAGCAGCATGTTGCAAAGCTTTGGTGTAACACTCTCTAGACTCATACTGACATCCTCGAACTATACCAACTCCATTTGGTGTCGGGAACTTCATAGTGAGGTGGTAAATGGAGGTTATTACCCTCATCTCCTTCAAAATGGGTCTACCCAAAATAGCATTGTAATTCATATTCTCTTCTATAACGATGAATTCTGCCAACTGTGTAATGCAACATGGTTTATCACCTAAAGTTACTGGCAAACGAATCTTCCCTTTAATAGGAACCTGATTATTAGTGAATCCGTACAAGGTATCGTTTGTTGGAGTTAAATCTTTATCCAGAAAATGCATCTTCTTGAAAGCTGAATAAGATAGCAAGTTTACAGAGCTTCCATTATCAACTAACACTCGATGAACCTCATACGACCCAATTCCTGCCTCAACAACCAAAGCATCAGTATGGGGATGATGTACCCAGGAAGCATCTTCTTCAGTGAAAGTAATATCTGCATCCTCTCCTTCGAACAACTTTGGGGACCTCTGGGACAGATTGTAAATACTGGTCAAAGGACGTTCTTTAGCCTCACGGGTATACCTCTCCATGGCATTCCTGCTGCTTCCTCCAATGTGGGGACCTCCTATAATTGTGCGTATGCACCCAGCCTTAGGTGGTCCCTCCATCACGACAGGTTCCTGTGTCTGTGTCTTCTGAGTCTTCTCATCTCTATACTTCTTTCCTTCCTGAGCCACCCATTCACTCAATTGCCCTTGTCTGATTAGGGTTTCAATTAGATCTCTGAGGTGACGACAATCTGCAGTATTATGCCCATTATTATCATGGAAGTCACAGTAGGGGCGTTCATTCTTATTCCCTGGGGGACCGGTTCTGAAAGGCTTCTTAAACCATGAGGACTTCTCATTCACTGCGTAAATATGATCAATCGGAGCTACCAAAGGGGTGAAAGTCTCATAGACAGGTCTCTCATGTTTATTGTTGTTATAGGAAGCTGGTGGCGGTACCTGACTCATGACAGGTTTAGTAGGATTCACAGCTTCAGGCTTCACCTGGGATGTGCGACTAACCACCTTCTTATTGTCACGACCATTGGGGCTCCTTTGTCTCGACCTCTTGCTTCCACTTTGCCTTACAAAATCTGGATCCTTCCTTAACTCAGCTAGAGACTCCTCCACCAGACGAAAGGGTTCTGCCTGGGCATAAAAATCGGCCAATGTCTCTGGTTCTTTTCCTTGCAGTGCTTTCCAAAAATCCGAGCCTCCTTTGACTCCAGCAATTAAGAAGTTCTTTATTGTTTCCTCAGATGCTTTCCTAACTTTAGGAACCTCCGCATTAAACCTCTTGAAATATTCCGTCAACGTTTCACTAGGTCTTTGTTTGATATTGGCTAAGGTATTGGTTGGTGGTGCAAATGCAACAGATGCTATAAATTGAGTGACAAAGAGCTTCCCCATACTTGCCCAAGAACCAATCGAATCTGCAGGTAACCTTTTGAACCATTGATGGGCTCCGCCCTGTAGAGTCGCAGCCAGTAACCTGCACCTGGTGGCTTCCTTCACTTGATAAACATCCATCTCTGTGTCAAAACGACTAAGGTATTCAATGGGATCAGTAGTCCCATCGAATTTCAATTCATTCGAAGGCCTGTAAGACCTAGGCAGAGCCGACTTTCGAACCTTCTTGGTGAAAGGAGAAGCTGTTATAGGGTTCACAGCAAGATTCTTCTCGTCCTTGAGTTGAGCCAAAATTTTCTTGACATCCTCTGCTGTCACCTCCCCAGTAGCTTCCGCCTTTGTCTTCTTACTCATTCCTTCTTCCTCTTGCGACTCTGCTGCGCTTGATTCTTCAGTATCCTCACCTGAATCCGTGCTTTCTTCTTCAATTATCTCGACAGATGGGTCTTTATCTTTCTTCTTTTTCTTTGAGGAACCTCCAGTCTTGATTTTCTTCTTTTCCTTGGACCCTGTATGGCCCTTGCTACCAGGTTTACTCTTCTCAGGATTCTCCATATCTTCCTCACCATTATCTTGCTTCGGTTCTCCACCATCGTCTGGAACCTCCTCTCCATTCTCAGATTCTTCAAAATTCAACTGCTTCGGAGTAACCTTCGACTTCTTGCTTTTCCTTGCCTTCTTTTTCTTCTTTTTGCTTGAAGCCTGCTCCAAAGTCGACAAACGTTCTCCCACAGTCTTTAAGATTTCCATCATGGCTGCTTTAGTAACCTTCGGTGCTCTGGGAGGAGATGTGTTCCCCTCATGAATCTGTCGTTCAGAACCGGTTGCTTCGCTATCCGTGTTGCCTGACATCTTTTCCACTCTTAAGATATTAACTATCCCCTCCTTCTAGCGCCAATGTTGATGAGTGGATTTCGTAATCAACTTATGTGAGGTTTATAGGTAGTTGTTTAGGCTAGCGATCAACTGTTCTATGAAAAGGTTTGGGTTGTGTTTGTGGGGGTTGAGCTGAGCTCGAGGGTATCTCCAATAATCTCAGGTGCCTTTAGAGAAGATTAGAGAACTTAATGCCTCGTACCCTGAGGTGCCTACGTACCCTTGTATTTATAGGGATCAAGCTCACGTAGTTCTAATATGATTCTGTCTCTTACTGGAATAGCTGTATTCGGTCACCTAGTTCGTGTTGGACTCAGGTTCCTTTAGAGCCTTTCACGAACTAGTTTGGCTAAGTGGAGTAGAACTCGAGTTCGTACTCCACCTATGATTCTCTCATTGGTTAGAGTTATTCTAGGATCATCTGCGCCCTAGAATTATACTCAGATACCAATTTGTTTATCTGTTCTAGATGACTCCTAGAACTTTCTGTTGGCGACTCGTAGGAACCTGGTGCTCAGGAACCTACGTTTCAGGAGCCTGTTTCTCAGGGACCTCCTTATTTCGGGACATATCACTTAGGGACCTCCCTTTGGGTGTCAGTACCTGCACAAATAACAAACTAGTTAGATTGGATAACTCTTTATATGCTTTTGTCACCTCTATGGCTGTTGCTATGCTAACTCGAACTCTTCTGCTGGGAGGAACCTGGTCTTCGAGTGCTCAACTCAGCTTCCTGACCATTGGGAACCTCCTAATACTCATACTTCCTTATTCATTTCTTCTATTTGATCTTCATAATTCGTACTGGATCATTCCTCTAGCTTGTATGGATCGGACCCTATCGATTAATGGGCCTAAATCTAGCCCATGGAGATTTTGGGCACAACAAAAACAAAAAGAAAAACACAATTATCAGAAACACCAACACGAAACCAGAAATCAGAACAAAAGATCTACACAAATAGACACAAATACATGCATACACAAAACAAAATTTGAAACCCAGAAGCTTCAAAACCCGAAAATTTCAAATAAACTAAACAACCACCATAGTCCCAAAACCAGAGATTCAAAAACACAAAGCCTCAAACGACCCAAAAAGCAAAACAATCACTACAACCCTAAATCCCAACGAATACAGTAACATGGAAAGTAAGCAGTTACAGAGACAATGGCATATGAACAGTTGGGGAAAAAATAGCATCGAATTACTCCGCACAAAGTTCAAGTACAGGCAAGAAAAGCGAAGAAAAATAAGAAGAAAGAAACGCTTACAATGAGGAAGAAGACGTAGAAAAGCTCTCACCACCGATCAGCAACAAAGGTTTTGAAGAAAAAAGAAGAGCGGAAAAGACGTATGGTAAAAGTGAAAAGGGGGGAGAAATACAATTGAAATATACTTATAGAGAAACTAAAATGAGCGAATGGATGAGATGCTGCCACGTGGACGGCCAGGAAGAGCCTTGATTAAAACAAAAGAGGTTGTCAGAAAGAACAATCATGACTGCGCGTCTAACGAGGAAAATGGACAAGCTCTGGAAATTCGGAAATATGAAGAAATATCAAAAAATAGCTGAGAAACGTTTCGAATCCACCAGCCTACAGCCCCGGACCACGTGCTCTAGACGCAATCCGGGCCGGAGAGGCAAGAAATATGGAATTTTTCTTTTCATCTTCTCAAAACGACGAACATCGAAACTCAGACTACTACTCCCCCATCCAGAAAAATCTACATAGGGGAGTGGGGGGGCAAATGATAGGATACCCTTTACAAACAGTCGGAATTGCTATCCGGACCTACGACAGTTACTGAATCCGGAGATATGTCACCGTTATCTGGTCCGGATCCGTGAGGTTACTCCAGTACGAGGTAATAGAGCACGTGGCATCTCAAGGCTCCTGTCACCATCAAAGGGTCCCAACTAAAAACGACAGCTAATGATTACCAATAATTGGCATAATACAAGAATGAGGAGGACACACTCTAAAAGGTGCCTGACACACTTTCCCACAATTATTCTCCTGGACAGGTGTTGTGCATCTGCGCGTCCCAGGTGTCTTACCTACCTAGGATTGAACGCTCATGATTAAAGGTACCAATCCCTAAACCCTAATCCTGGGCCTATAAATAGACCCAGAAAAGAAGGTTTAGGGGTTACATTCTCTTTTACACACACTCATATACACACACCCTCCATAAATAGATACTCTAGTTCTTATCTTTTATCCTCCAACGCCGTCGCTTATTCTCACGCCGGAGGTGCCGCGGGTCCAAACCCACCTCCCGGCATTGTTTTGCAGAGTCCCAACCACCAGCAGGGAAGGACCTGGGGGGGTCCCTGGCCCCTCCTAGGTTGGGGTAATTTTTAAAAAAAAATTTTTTTTTTGAAAAATCTATGTTTGCCCTATTATTTACTTGTCCCTAACCCCTCCTAGATGGTTTATTTGTCTCTTTTATATTCATTTTTGTATGATTTAGTGAAAAATATCCATTTTTCGCATGATTTAGTAAAAAAATTTCATTTTTTACATGATTTAGTGGGGAAAAAATCCGCGCTTCGCGCGGTTCGAATTTTTTAAAAATTTTTGGACCCCCTCACATTATGCTCTAGGTCCGTCACTGACCACCAGCTACACCGCTTTCCGGGCTTGAGGACGGCGGAAGAATCACCGGATCGAAATATAGAGTTATCATACATAATAATACATTTTTTAGTACACGACTTTTATGTTGTGTATAACAAGAAATACAAATGACAGTAAGGTAGACTAGGTAGTGTATGCTGATAGTCGATATTCTCGAGTTTTAATTTTATCAACAGATAATCTATTCGAAAATAATTTAAATTTTTTGAGATCTTTAAGATTATTCGTTTACGATGCATGTTCAAAGTGTATACAAATGATTAATGGTAATTGGTAATGAGCATGTTCAGTGCAAGATTGATAGTAATGCTAATTGGCAAACAAGGTCTTGTGTACATCATAAAACACCTCTACCCTACTTAACACTGCCGGCCATTTCTTAATCCTAACATCTCATTCCATTTGGTGGGCGTTTTTTTCTTTTACATAATTCTATATTCGTGGATACACCCAATTTTGTTTTATTATTACATTTTTTTCATAAAGCAGGTGGAGCCAAATTTATATTTCAATATGTTAAAAAGATTATTAATTCAGATCCACATGATTAATTAGTGTGAAGTAGGTAGATCAATTTTTTTATATTTATTTTTAATGACTCATGAACAACTGTGGTCCGAGCTTCCTAGACGAGCCCATATAATTTGCCTACAGATCAAGGCCGAGTAACAAAATAAATGTAATGTTATAGTGTACAGCGAGATGTAATGTTACAGTGTGAGTGAGAGTCGAATCCAGAAATTTGGTACGTTACGTATCACGATTTAATGAATTTGCTGTTATTAATTTCTTTATATATATCAAAGGAAACGAAGCTTAATTATCCCTCACTCATTATGGAAAGATCTTATTATCATATAAATATATATGCATGGACGTTAATTAATTGCCGCAGCTACAATGACCATTTACACATTTGAAAGTTCTCCATCGGAAAAATGTGCAAGGCGCTCTGCAGTCTTCATTTGTCGCACACGTGATGTAACCTCCGCCGGGCTTTTTTATATTCGGTTCACCCATTTCGGTTGCTGTTCCTACCATCACTGAACCTGTTCATGTAATTAAAAATGAAAACATTGTAAGTTCACAATTGATAAACTCGAAAGTTCTATGAAAGATATATGTTCCAAGTAATTATTTTCGCAAACGTAATTTCAATATCGAAATCGGCATACACTACACGAATAAACGTCATTTACGACCAACCAAAATGTGATTGTCAAGAATTGGTCGGAATTGTTGTAAAAATAAAAATATTTAAAGATCTGCTTGAAATTAAAAGAGGTTGAGGAAGAGATTAACCGGATACAAATAACAAGAGGATGAGGCAGAAAGCAACTTTTGATGAATCCATGTGTGTAATGTAGGTACTTAATTGTGATTATACAAATTAGTAGTAGATAACAAGACCTTCTTAGCTTATTTATATGTAGCTAAGTGCAGCTAATTAGGCTGTAATCAAGAAGATATGCAGGAGCAAATCACGCTATTAATCAATGTACATAATTATAGAATATATGCTGCATCAATGTAAGAACAAAACAGGGGATCAGAATCAAGTCAAACTAATTAACTTTAGGGAGTTACGAAAATCATAGTAAATATTAGAACAAAATTAATTCATGTCTCCAATAGAGAAACTTATGATGTGTAACGTGTGTATATGTTAATAATAATTATGTTAATGATTTTCCAGCAATAACATGTTTATTTTCTTTTACTACAAGATTTTGGTCAGCCGGACAAATCGCAACATGTTTTTTATAAAACAAAAAGATAATAATTTTGATAAGAGTAAATTGCATTTTGCACCCCTTATCTTTGGGTGTTTTTTCAATTTGGTCTTACTTTATGAATCCTGGCACTTTGCATCCCATATTTAGGTTTCGCATTCACTTTGCACTTTTTCCGTTAACAAATTTTAACACCGTTAAGTTAGACTTTTTTTCAAAATTTGACCGGGGCATTTTCGGTATTTTAGAAAATTATTTTTCAAAAAATGAAAAAAAAATCAGAAAATTATATTTCAAAAATAAAAAATATTTCAAAAATGAAAATTGTATTTCAGAAAAAAATCAGAAAATAATAATTTCATTTTTAAAACACAAATTGGCAAAAAATATTTCAAAAATGTTGAAAAAAATGAAAAAAAAATCGTTTTCAACTTTTTTTAATTAAAAAAAATACATTCATTTTAAAAAAAATTATAATTTTTGAAAATTAAATATATTTTTTGAAAACAAGAAAAAATTAAAAAAAATATAATTTTCTGTTTTTTTTCATTTTTTCTGAAAAATAATTTTCTAAATACCGAAAATGCCCCTGTCAAATTTTAAAAAATAAATCAAACTTAACGGTGTAAAAATTTGTTAACGGAAAAAGTGCGAAGTGAATGTGAAACATGAAATATGGGATGCAAAGTGCCAGGGTTTATAAAGTAAGACCAAATTGAAAAAACACCCAAAGATAAGGGGTGCAAAATGCAATTTACTCTTTTGATAATAATTTTCTTTGTTTTGTTTCACATATGTGTACGTTTTTTTTATCAGATCACGCCCTAAACTTAACTTTCCGATCGTACTCTCACATGTGAATTTAAAAAATTGGTGAATTATATTATCAAATTGCTTGTTGATTGAATAGTAATCAAAATGAATTCTAGTACCATCAAGAGAATGATTTTAAATAAATTGATTCGAATCATATCCTCGTTTGTATTTGAGACAAAATAAGAGGCAATCTGAAACTTACTGAATTTACTCATTTGCTCTTTAACGGGGATCATTTTAACTCCTGCAGCTATTGGCATGCTCAAAAATCCAAAAAGTATGCTATAAAACCACTGTACTAATGATAGGGGGTAAGTGTTTGCAAATGTACCCAAGAACTCAACTATGATGATCTGAAATATGACGGTCACCACAAAAACATAGCTGTCCAGCATACCCTCAAAAACATTTACTTTGACCATGTCTCGGGAGCTTATCTCATTAAAATTAAACCTGCAATAGTTAAAGCAAATCATGACCTATTAAATAGTGCGAAGTAACCGATCACTGAGAGAACCAACTTTTAGCTAAACTTAACATCACCACACTATGGCAATCAGCTGAACCAGAAACAATAACATGTACATATGTAACATTTCCAGGTTCCCGATATCCATCACTAATAATTTGATAAACATTGTAAGTTAATGACAAACAACAAGAACTACCATATGGCAACACCAGAAATAATATGAAGTTACCTGACAGAACACAAATGAGTTGAAAATAAGTGTGTTACGTATCAATTCTGAATCAGGTCCAACAAGACCAAATGAATCATCTACTTTTGTCTGAAGAAACCAATTTACAATGATCTGATACAAAGATTGTCCAAAGATGTTCCTCCACATGACATTATTAATAAAATTTTCCTTCCTCTTGACTGGAGTTCTCTTCATTAGTTCATCTGTTGGAGGCTCAGTAGCTAGCGCAAGAGCTCCCAGTGTATCCATAATCATGTTAACCCACAAAAGCTGAACAGCGGTGTGGGGAGCACTCCCTGGATATGTTGAAGTACAATGGTTGTCACAATATTTGGTTTTTGTATATATCTGAACAAACTTTTAAGTTACTAGATTAGATTAATAGTTAACCAAAATGCATGAAATATACCCGTTAAACAGGCTGAAGAAAAGTTAACAAGCAGTGCCACCACATTAACTGTCAACTGAAACTGCACAAACTTCTGTATGTTTATGTAAACTGGTCGTCCCCATTTAGCGACAGTTACAATCGTTGAGAAATTATCATCCAGAATTATGACATCTGCACTCTCTTTGGCCACCTAAAGGCGGGGTAGGAGATCCGCATTTCATAACATTAATCAGTCATAGTTTCTCAAAGATGAGTAAATCAAATAATGTGTCATGTTATTTTTCCAAGATGTGTAGTGTGATTATTTAGCAGAAGATGCGTTCCCGTAAAATTCACGCTATCCTTAGTACCATACATAAGAAGGCTTTTCTGAGAAGATGTGGATCATTATAGTTTTTCCAATATTTGCCAACCTCAGTTCCCGCAATTCCCATTGCAAGTCCAATATCTGCTTCATGGAGTGCTGGCGCATCATTTGTTCCATCACCAGTAACTGCCACAACTTCATCAAATGTGGTCCTCAGGTGCTTAACCAGTGTATGCTTGTCTAAAGGGGAAGATCGTGCCATCACCTAAAAGGATACCCTAATATAAAATTTATTTGAAAAGTACAACTTAAATTTTGTAAGAAGTTGTAGTGATACCTGAATTTTGGGAACTAGTTCATGCAATTCCTCCAAATTCTTTTCACGAAAAACTGGCCCTTCTATTGCAATGCCATCCTCTGTTAGTATACCACATTCTTTAGCTATAGCTTTTGCAGTATTTATATTTCTCCAGTAACCATCCGAACATTCGCACCTGCTGAACGACAAAGTGCAACAGATTCTTTCACACCTGGGCGAACAGGATCTTTAATGCCCACAATTCCTATACAAGTATATCCAGAAGTTGGAATTGGATCACTGGGAGAAAACCCATTTTTCAGTTCAGCATAGCTGAGACAGAGAGTTCGCAGAGCTTCTCCAGCAAACTGCTCAATTGTTACTTTGAGAGGGTTTACCAATGTTTCATCCAGGGGTACAACCTCACCATCTGAATTGAGTACTTTGTCGCAGGTAGCCAAAACTATTTCAGAAGCTCCTTTTGTGTGAGCTCTTAGACCTCTTTCAGGAAGTTCGAGCACAACCCCCATACTTTTCTTTGTAGAGTTGAATGGCTCAACTTTTATCACTTTAGGAGCTTGGCGCTGTGCCTGAAAATCTCCACCAAGTGACAACGCTAACTCCAATAGAGCAGCATCAGTTGGTGTTCCTAGTATTTCACGTGCTCCTGTTTCATTAACTACAACTTCTCCCCCGTGTTGTTAAAAATGGATTGTAGTAGTATCTTCATTGTAGATGCTGAGATTTCGGATTTCAGACTTGTAGAGCTTCCTTCTTTACCCAAGTCCTTGACATTCATACATATGCATTTCTTGACAACAGTCATACGATTTGTTGTCAGCGTGCCAGTTTTGTCACTACATATAGTTGTTGCAGACCCCATGGACTCACAGGCTGCAAGATGACGGACTAGTGCCTTATCATTCATCATCTTCTGCATGGCAAACGCAAGGCTCAGTGTCACAGCCAGAGGCAACCCCTCGGGAACAGCAACAACGACAATAGTAACTGCTATCGCAAAATATTCCAACAGTGACAAAGCATCATCACCGGTCCAGCTCCAGTCAGTTTCTTGCACTTTACGAGTATACATTTTCTGCACAAGTACTGCAAAAGTCACGATAGCAAAAAAAAAAGGCCAATCTTACCAATAATGGTTGCTACGCCATTTAGTTTAACTTGAAGTGGAGTCTCATCATCCCCACCCTCACTAAGGGTTGCCATAAGTTTACCCCACTGAGTTCTCATTCCCACTGTGGTAACTAGCATCTTGCATGATCCATCCTGAACCTTAGTTCCAGACAACAAATAAGGATTATCATCGGTTACCATTATGGGCTCACTTTCTCCTGTCAGACTTGATTCATCAATAAGCATAGAATAACCCGACACGAAAAGGCCATCTGCAGGAACTTGGTCCCCTATAGCAAGATGTACAATATCACTAGGGAGTAGCTCATATATCGACATTTTGTGCCTATATCCATTCCTTGTGACTTGGATTGAGATTTTCTTCTTGTCTATATCTAAATCTCTGAACTGTAAAGATTGTCGATAATCACTAATATCTGTGACAAAGACCACTAACAAGATACTTGAAACAATTCCAAGACCATCCTGGGCCCCTGTTGGCCATTCTTCAGTTGCTACGCCAACAATCAAAGAAACAAAAGCGCATACTGCAAGGATCATAAGAGTCATGTCCTGGAGAGCTTCCCAAACAAAAACCAAGAAACCACGGGGTTCACTTTCAGTAAATTTATTGATTCCAAATAGGTCTTGTCTGCGGTTAAGTGAACCTTTATCCATAGGAAGCCCATTTGTGGTTGATGTGCAGAGTTTCTCCGCAATGCCAGATACTCTGCCATGAAATTTAAATTTTTTCATATCATGTCCCTCAACTATGGATCCTAACTCATCAGCACAAATCTGATAACCAGCTGCTCTAACATCATCAGGTACTTTGTGTTAGGCAGCCTACTAGGTTTATTTTCAAACTCATACCAAACTTCAACAACCCCCCTTCCCCCACCTACTACTAACTCCTATAAATACCCATATCCTCATTCCATATTTATTACACCATAATTCTCTCTTCTCTCTCTATAGCTGCTAGATAGTCCGTCTAGTAGGAAAGCCGGTTTAGCCCGCTTTCAGGAAGTGTCGGGATAGAAGGTCCTCGTGCCTAAACTATTCCTTAGGGTACTTGGGTCTGACTGCAGCCATCGGAGGTGGTCCCGCTGCAGAGGGTCTTTCTATCAGGTTGTGTGGCACTGTCCGGGTTGGAAGAGAGAGAGAAGGAAAGGTTGTCGGGAAACAGTGATAGGGAAGGTTTTGAGATAAACACTTCAGTGAGTTGGGGATATACATAATAGGTATTGTAGCGCTGAATTTTTGTATGAAATTCAAGGGGCCGGATACCCGGATATTGTAATCTCTTTTATCTAGTGTGAAGTTGTTGCTCTTGTGGATGTAGGCTGGGCCGAACCACGTTAAATCTCTTGTCTCTTTTACTGTATTGTTGGTTTGTTGCTTCATTACTATCACATATATTTGTGGGATCTAAGCACACATATTTACCAAATCGCTTCCGCATTCGCAGGGAATCAGGCAGATTCTTAACAGTTGGCATCAGAGCTAGTTGTGTCTAAATTATTGGTGCCGAAGGAAAGTCGTTAAGAAAAGTGGTTGTCTAATTTGGCGCCGTTTTGACGGAAGTGCTCCCATTGTTTCTTACACTTACCTGGCCAATTGATTTAGTTGTTTGGATTGGTTTGTGTGTGCAAACGGAGATCATGGCAAGTATTGGAGGATTCAAGGTGACTCCATACGATGGTAAAGGAAGTTTTACTCTTTGGTAGAGAAGGGTAAAGGATATCCTAACCCAACAGAAGCTAGCAAGGGCTTTGAAGGGGAAGGAGGGAAAACCAACAAAGATGAGTGATGTAAAATTGGAGGAAGAAGATAAGGCCCTTATTCTTCTTACTTCGCTTCTGGAGTCATTCGATCATTTGGTCACAACCATTTTGCACGGAAAGGACACGTTAAAAATGGAGGAGGTTCAGTCAGCACTTTTGTCAAATGCTGGAAGGAAGAACCAGGATGGTGACAAGGACGGAATGACAGTTTTGGCTTTGCGTAGTCAAAATAATAGAGGAAGGGGTGCTGTGAGAGGATTTACCAATAGCAGGGGTAAATCCAGATACAGTGAAAAGGGCATGCAGTGCTTTGGTTGCAAGGAGTGGGGTCATATTAGGCCGAATTGTCCGCTTAATAAGAAGGATCCAGATGCATCATTGGCTGTGGTTACTCTCGATTGTGAAGATGTTTGCACCGTCTTCAATCGAGGCACTAGTTCTCCAGGAGAATGGATATTAGACTCAGGGTCATCTTACCATGTATGTTCCGAGAGGGGGCATTTTGACAAATTCCAAAATACAAAGAATGAAACAGTTTCTTTGGCTGATGGATCTACTTCTGAGATCAAGGGGATTGGAATTGTGAAAATCAAAATGTTCGATGGAATAGTTCGCAGCTTGAACGGGGTAAGATATGTGCCTAAGCTGAGGAAGAATCTAATATCTATCGGTCGGTTAGCTTCAGAAGGCTACAGGTGCTCTGTAGTAGGGGGAGCTATGAATATCAAAAGAGGCCGTGTGGTTCGGATGAAGGGAGAGCTATGTGGGGGAATATATCGTCTGATTAGTACGTGGCCAGAACGTACTGGAACTTCGAAAATCTGGTTATCTCGTGCACGAGGGAAGAGTGACTTGAAGGATACTGCTGCGATTGTATTGCCTTCCAGTCTAGACGATGGTGCAAAGATTGCTGGGATGGATGCTTGGTCGAAGGGCTTCCACGACATCAACGAGTAGTTGGTGTGTTGCAGCTGCATATGGGTATCGATCAACACGAATCAAGTGAGCAATGAACCATGCAACAGATTGATTTATTTGATATGCAGTTGGGGAGTAAATGAAAGATCGATGGTCACACTTGTGTGTGTGATGGTCACACTTGCGTGTGTGATGGACTACATATGGGATTGGCCGACGTGAATCAAGTGAGTATGTGTATATACAACAGATTGCTTCACATGTATGTAGTTGGACAAATAGAGGTCAATGGTACACTTGTGCGTATAGCAAGTGGGCATTCGAGAATGAATATGCAAACTAGGGTATAGTTTGGAGTCTTGGACTCGAGGGGAATTTTGTCGTAGGGAATGATACGGATCGAGGAAAAGTTGGAGTTGTGCCAACAGAGTGCTAGTATGGAGTGCAAGTGATTAGTTGTGAGTTTGGAAATAGGGGGAGATTGTTAGGCAGCCTACTAGGTTTATTTTCAAACTCATACCAAACTTCAACAACCCCCCTTCCCCCACCTAATACTAACTCCTATAAATACCCATATCCTCATTCCATATTTCTTACACCATAATTCTCTCTTCTCTCTCTATAGCTGCTAGATAGTCCGTCTAGTAGGCCGGTTTAGCCCGCTTTCAGGAAGTGTCGGGATAGAAGGTCCTCGTGCCTAAACTATTCCTTAGGGTACTTGGGTCTGACTGCAGCCATCGGAGGTGGTCCCGCTGCAGAGGGTCTTTCTATCAGGTTGTGTGGCACTGTCCGGGTTGGAAGAGAGAGAGAAGGAAAGGTTGTCGGGAAACAGTGATAGGGAAGGTTTTGAGATAAACACTTCAGTGAGTTGGGGATATACATAATAGGTATTGTAGCGCTAAATTTTTGTATGAAATTCAAGGGGCCGGATACCCGGATATTGTAATCTCTTTTATCTAGTGTGAAGTTGTTGCTCTTGTGGATGTAGGCTGGGCCGAACCACGTTAAATCTCTTGTCTCTTTTACTGTATTGTTGGTTTGTTGCTTCATTACTATCACATATATTTGTGGGATCTAAGCACACATATTTACCAAATCGCTTCCGCATTCGCAGGGAATCGGGCAGATTCCTTACACTTTGTAGTCACTTGGTTTCGGCTCCATTACATTTCTGGTATAGGTTTGAACTGGGTTTACATTTATGGTACATTTTGTTCAAAGTTTTCATTTCTGGTATAGTTGAGAAAAGCTAATAGAAACCGCCACTTCTAGTGGCGTTTTCTGTTGAGTTTAAATTCAACAGAAAACGCCACTAGAAGTGGCGGTTTCTATTAGCCCTTCTTTCTCCTCCTTTTTCCAGCACTTGGGCATTTTTTTAAGTAGAAAATGTTGTTTCTAGTAGGCATTTTATATGATTTTGAAAATGTACTTGTGAATAAAGTTTTTTCATTTTTCTGATCCTTATTAAAAAATTAACTTCGTACTTTGGTACAACACGAAAATTTTCAAAAATTATTATGTCTATCTATGTTATTTTTTGATCCGAACATGGTAAGTTCACATCCAATTCCTAAACATTACTTCGTGGAGTCGTGTTGAGGGCCATAAAAAATTAATACATAACATGCGTAACTAAGTTTTTTTAAACCCGAAAATTACAAAAATTTCCGAAATACAAATTTTATTGAAATGAAACAAACAAAAGTACAAGAGATGAAGCACACTTAAATTAAAATGCAAACATAGAAATTGAAAAGCATAGATAAAATGAACAACAAGTTATTAAATTTGAATTAGGCCAACTGCCTAATTGTCTTTGCTACATTCCTTAATTTTCTGGAGGAAATTGATGTCCCCTTGCTTCATATTCTTCAACATACTTTGTCATTTCCGCCTCCTCAGCTGCAAACATGTCCTCCCGTTTTTGTTGAGTTTGAGCACGCAGCTCACGCATCAAAACGTTCCATTCCTCTCCCGAGATCTTCCCATCGTTAAAATCTTTATTTAGCTTTGCTGTACTATCAGAGAACTCATTCGCAATTTCATCATTGTACAAGTAAAAGTCATGGTGCTCCTCCTTAGTTTTGACCCAGTCTTTTCCCTTTCTCTCCTCCCTGCTCTTAAAAAATTTCATTTTTTTTATGAACAAGGACTGCTCACCAGACCGTATAATCGCAGCCCTCCCCTTCTCTTGCTCTGCTTCTTTCTTCTTCTGTCTGTCGTCATATGCCCTTGTTTCTGACACTTTCCCCTTCCCCTTCCTCCTATCCATTTGATGCAAGTGCCTTGAAAAAAAATTGGTTTAAAAGTTATTTGAGAGGAAAGCAGTAAGTTGTGTTTATGAATGACAAAGAAGAACGTATTTATAGAGGAATTTGTACATTCACGAGATTGTTACTGTACATTCACGAGATTGTTACTGTACATTCACGAAATTGTTGTAATTATGTTACTGTTGACGGGACCTCACAGCTTTTTACAGACTAGCATCCTTGTTTTTAATTCGACAAGAAATTTCAGTGATCTTTTTACAATGGGTTTTCAGGTCTGCAAAGATTCTTGTTGTTTTCTTGCTGTGCATTCACGGGAAGTTTGAAATAGCAATGGTAAAATGATAACACAGTGAAGGCAAGATGTGATCACTCAATCTTATCTTTCCAGTACTTTTTAGTGTTTGTTGCAGATTACTGTACATGCACGAGATTATTCACTATGTGAGTAGATGATGTGGTCCTGTGGACATAATGCAAGTGCTGGATAATAATGCATACAAATTTAAATTTCATGTTCCTGTGGGTTGTCAGTGGTAGCTGAAATAATGCAAGTGCTGGATAATAATGCAAGTGGAAAACAATAGTCCGTTTCACTATAAATATGTAACCAAAATATTTATCAACCAATCACAAAATGACTTATACTCCTGGTGATATTTTTAGAGCTATGGGTAGGAGTTGGGTGTGTGAAGATGAATTTGCTTACTCGTTGAACCCTAATCATCGTTACTCAACTCTGTTAGTAGCAACAATGCGGAGGGAGTGAGAATGGCGTGCACGAACTCTTGACATTTGTGTTGACCAATGTCGAGAGTATGGGCTACGAGTAGTAAAACAGCGCGCTAAATCCATGCCACGTAACACTCCTCGACAACTGGAAACCGCGCTATTTCGTGCACGAGAGGAGGAAAATCGAATGCGTTTGCGCGTATGACGATATAGCCTAGCAGAAGATGCGAGGATGTGTGCAGAGGACGGAGACATCCTACAAGCTAGACAATATCATCAGTGGAGCATAAGTCCTGAAAATCAATCGGACTGCGACATGTCCGACGAGGAGTAGACTATTGTAATTTTTTCATTGGAAGTGTGTTAATTTCTGCAATTGATATGATTTCATAATTGTTGGCATTTGTTATGTTTGAAACACAAAATCATATAGGCCTCTACATAAAAAAAACAACCATGTTTGAATAACTGAAATGAAATTGATAAGAAACACACAAATACAACTATTACGAGCCAAAGTACATGGAAAAATAAAATAAAATCACACAAAACAGTTAACACCAAATGAAATGTGGATAAACAAACTACACGCATTAAGTAAAATGGGGGCAGGCACTTGAAGACTTGATTTCATCAACCAGAAGGGTCCGGGGGACGTGGTGGACAAAGTCTGCTCCGTTTTATATGCCCTTCTTGCTTACACCGGCTACGCTTTATCCCCGATCTTGATTGGCCCATTTCAGTTCGAATTCTTACGGACTGTCCCCTTGTGCCACTCTTTTTCTTCACCTTCTTGTAGGCCGGATTTGGTATCAATTTTCCAAACAATTGCCACTCGTCGGATAAAACGTAGTTCCACAAGTCCGTGCTTGGCAATGGAAATATCAGGGGTTCCCATAACTTATGCAATTTCGACGAGTAGTGGTAAGGTCCAACCCACTGCTTCCAATCAATATTGTCCACTAAACAACCAGCCATTACATGAGAACAAGGCATATGGTGACATTTCCATTTTCCGCATGTGCAAGCTTTCTTACTTATGTCCACATTCTGCTGGTTTCCCCCCTTCGTGCAACCTTTCACCCGATAGCGTTGAGTGACGACTGTGAAAATGCCAAGTTGACGACTATGTGTTGTCACATGATGTGCTTTTGCCTTCTCCATATATCTTGTTATCATGTCATTCGTCCTTTGACAGAATTGTTGGCCGTCATGTAGGGCTTCAACGGCTTGGTTCCTTTGTGTGTTGACAATTCTAACATTTCTGTAGAATATGTACTCCATCATTGCTGTAACAGGAAGGAAACGAGCCATTCGTATGTTTCCATTATAGCCTTCCATGATGTTGGTAGTGGTTTGTCCGTAACGAGCACCGCCGTGATCATGACTGATGGTCCATAGCTCGGGAGAAACGTTACAAAGCCACTGTAAAGCAGCAGGTGATATCTCCCCTATTCTTTTCATGTAGGCATTGTGTTTTTTGACCTGCGGGGTACTTCCAGCTAACCACATCAAGCGTTTCAAGTCCCCCCCGGGATGCTTACTAGAGAAGTTACTTCTGTAATGGTGTAGACACCATCTATGTGTGACAACCCGGGTCAAATCCCGAGTCTTTTTTCGAAAATCAGGTCAAATCCCAATCACGAATCCGAAATAAGCCAAAGTAAACTGGCCCAAATGCAGCCAACTTGGGTAGTCCACAAGCCCACCACAGGCCCCCAAAAGATCATGATTTGTTGGTGCACTTAGTAGTAGTACTTTGTCTTATAAACTGAACAGAAGTCCCAAATCTCCTCGATGTGGGACTGGGGTGTTACAAACTCCCCCACTTAAACTCCTGACGTCCTCGTCAGGCCTGAACGGATATCCCATAGGTCCAAGATCGTTCCTCCCTAGCCATTGTGGGATAATACCGGCTGGCTTCGTGTCCCCACCTCCGGATCTCTGTCCATTGTGGGATAATACCACCAACCTTCGTGTCCCCACCTCCGGCAACTTGATGAATCAAGCTTTCGAGAGTCGTCTCTGATACCATATGTGACAACCCGGGTCAAATCCCGAGTCTTTTTTCGAAAATCAGGTCAAATCCCAATCACGAATCCGAAATAAGCCAAAGTAAACTGGCCCAAATGCAGCCAACTTGGGTAGTCCACAAGCCCACCACAGGCCCCCAAAAGATCATGATTTGTTGGTGCACTTAGTAGTAGTACTTTGCCTTATAAACTGAACTAAATCCCCAAATCTCCTCGATGTGGGACTGGGGTGTTACACTATGAATCCCATAAGGTGGTGCAAAGCCGTTGCCCGGATTCGATATTGCTGCGAGAATTCCACCGGCACGGTCTGATATTATGCAAACACCCTTCCTGTCCTTGCAAACGTGTTGACGCAGCAGTCCTAAAAACCAACCCCAGTTATCCTCAGACTCTTCCTCAACCAACGCATAACATACGGGGTATTGATGATTGTTGGAATCAACACCCATGGCAATGAGTAACTTCCCATTGTATTTGCCCTTTGGAAATGTACTATCGATGGAAAGTACAGGCCAGGCATGTTGCCAACCGTCCATGACTGCTTTAAGGCAAAAGAAAACACGCTTGCAAATGGATTGATGTGCTACTTTCTCATCTGGTACTGCTTGAATCACAAACGCACTTCCAGGGTTGGAATGGGCAATGGCCATGAAGAACTGTGGTAGTATGTCGTATGTTGTGCTCCACTTTCCGTATACATCCTCAACCGCCAACTGCTTCCCTCTCTATGCTTTCATGTATTTCACATTGTGGTTTAATTCTTTGGTGACCAAGCTCAAAACATTCTTTATTGGGAGATTTGGTGAGCCTACGACCTGTCAAACATTTAAAGGAAACACGTCATAACTCCAATGTTGATAAAAATTACTTATAATAAATTCGAAAATGAAAAACATACATGCGGTTTGACAATATCTCCAACCAATCTTGCAGTAATCTTCTTGTGGTCCTGCGTAGGATAATCACACAAGCATACGTGCTCTGTTTGGTGTCAAATTATGAGTGAATAAAAATTATTCTCGAGATCAATGTAATGACCACTTTCCCAATAATAATAAAATTATTATGTAGTGAATTTTTTTTTTCTAATTTAATTTGACAATAATTATTTGATACATAGTAATAAATTATTACCACTTGATCTACTTAGATTTTAATCTTTCTTTGGTATAATTAAATTTTAATGCACAAACCATCACCCATTTTATCATATATTTACTTTTCATGTAATAAATGCATTATATATGTGTTTTTTTGTCACACCATCATATGTGAGTTATTTAAAAATAATTTTTTAAATTTGAGACAAATGCACTTATAGTTAACATTTATTTGTTTTGTTTATGCAAAAAAAAACATATATTTGTTTTATTATTACTATCTGAGAGTGTAAAACACGAGCCAAGATTTTATAGAGAATTGAATCTGAAATTAAGATTAAAATATATAATAAAAAAAATTATTTAATGTGGTTTATTTAATGAAATTAATGAAATTTAATGAAATTTCATACCATTTATACAATTTAATGAAATTAAATGAAATTAAATCCAAACATTGAAAATTAGTTGTGGAAGTTAAATTAAATAAATAATTTGATGAAATAAAATTTATGCATATATATAGAAATTAGAGATATGTACGCTTTAATTTATAACTTATTCGTAAGTTACTTTATGCATATATATAGAATTTTAGATTACAATTGGGGGCATTGTAATAAATTTTAGATTAAAAATAAAAATAAATTTGCTCAACTATTGTAGATGTCAGACGTAGATGATGACATGTACGAGCCGGGTCCTATTGACGATTCCATTATATCCAGTCAGCATGAGCATGTATCTCAGCAGATTTGGGAGGGCCAGGTATAAACCAGTATTTGTTTTCTAGTTTATGCACACATATGTTTAGGTCTTTATGAATGTTGTGGTAATTAACCTGTCCTAAAAATGTTTTCAGGAGCCCGCACATCTACGACTTCGCACTAATTTCAAGTCATACTGGGATGCAGTAAAGCCCCCCAGGGCACTTCCGGAAGCCGTCTTGACAGCGGTTAGGGACGCTGGTTTGGAGGGAGTGTACCGCATTGGCTCTTTTAGACATGATGCAGGACTGATCACTGCTTTTGTTGAGCGATGGAGACCTGAGACACATACCTTCCATCTACCATTTGGTGAGGCCACTATCACTTTGGAGGATGTTCACTACATCTTAGGACTTCCTACCGTGGGACGTCCCGTGATTCATAGCTTCGGTAGTCCTACTAAGGCTCAGCTGCTAGTCATGGTCAATGATCTTTTGGGTGTTGTTCCTGGAGATAATGAGTGGCAGAAATCGGGTTTGAGGATTTCATGGCTGGTACAGCAGTTTGGTACATGTCATAGGCTAGACATTAGTTCTCCTGACTATCAAACGCAGCTGCTATTCAACACACGGGCACATTTGTTGCTTATCATTGGATCTTTATTCCCCATCCCAGCAGGGAACACGATCCAGTTCCACCTGTTACACTACGTGCATGATCCTGCCCAGGTGGGCACATACAGTTGGGGTAGTGCTGCACTGGGATACTTATACCACCACATGTGCTCTGCATCTACTCTGAAGAAGAAGCGGACAAAGAAAGAGATATGTGGATCGATGACACTACTACAGGTATACCTTCTTTTATATTTCTTGTTATAAGCATCCATGATTACCTTGCATGCAGACACATGACTTTTTTCCATCAGGTATGGATTTATGAGCATTTCCCCTTCTTGGCTCCTACGCTGAAGACACCGTGTCCTATCCTCTTTCCTTTAGCTTTGAGGTAATTGTTCTGTTTATTGATTTTATGAGCATTTGTCCATCAGCTATGTACTCTTGTGACAATTTGCTTATGATGTTCATAAATGTTTCAGGTGGAAGGTGCCTAAGAGCACTGTGCGATCCACATCACATAGGGCACGTCACGGTCGTTATGAGTTGGATGATATGCACATTGAGCAGATATGTTGGAGGCATTATAGGCACTTTCCCACCGTTGATCTTCCATCTATCATGGAGAGGAGGTTATGGTCCGCCCAGTGTCCCTTGATATTTAACACGATCACCGAGTGGTACTACCCTGACAGAGTGACTAGACAGTTTGGATTCGTACAGGATATACCGACTCGGTCACCTCACCGTATGCATGATTCGTCACACGAGTTTACTTTCTATGCTAATTTAGGCGATGATCTGATGGAGACACGGGACGTACGGATTCGGCAATGGCAGAACCGTGGGGCGGATGCACTATCACCTCCATTCTATGTGCCCGCCAGGCATAATGAGGCTGTAGATGGTTATGATGCTTGGTTCCAGAGTATTACCCGTCGACGTGTAGTCGATGTGAGCTAGTGGAGGCAGCAGGAAGGTTTCCAGGGGTCTCAGTACTTTCATGGTGGAGGTAGTACTTATCATCCAGCTAGGCCAGTTATGCCTGAGGTTAGCATATATCCACAGTTATGGGAGCCTTGGGATCCAGCTCCTTCTGAGGAATTTGGATCAGATATGGGGTATAGAGGTGCTTGGGATCACATGTTGGATGACAGTGGACGTCATTCTCCACACGCTTCTGGTAGTGCACATCATACTCCACCCCCTTTCCAGTCTCAGATGACATATGCAGGTGGTTCACAGTCTACTTCCCATATGGGTGGGTCTTCTGATGCCTTCCAGGACCACTCTTACATGACATTTCCAGGTGGCTCGCAGTCTGGTTCCCAGATGACGGGTGCATGGGATATGGGTGGGTCTTTTGGTGGATTTCAGGACCCTTCCCAGTTTGACTGGTCGCACATGACTTTTGGAGGTAGTTCGCAGATGACTTATGGAGGTCATTCGCAGTCACACCTACATACGCCCCAGGCTCAGGGGTTTGGAGAGTTTGCACCTGTACGTGCTTCATCCAGTAGCGAGGAAGAGCCTAACGAGGAGCCGCATCTTAGGCAACAACCACCAAGAAATGTGAAGGGCAAGGGGAGAAGGTGTCACACAGGTAGCCATGTGTTTTGGGAGGCGAGGAAGTGAGTCTTCACAATAAGTATTCGGCTTTATGTTTACTTTAATGTAATCGAATGTTTTCTAAGTTATTTGCTTAAACAATTGTCTGTATTTGGTTTAATGTGTTGCTCAAACAATTGTGTTTAATGCTTTAATTTATTTGGTTTAATTGTAATGCTTTAACATTGGTCTTAAAACGACTTAGTTCCATTAGTCAAAGAAAATTACATCAACGTAGTTCAACATGCTTAATAACCAACGTTACATGGAATAAATACTAATAAATTCCTGATGAAATTACACTACTTCCATAACGAAATAAGCATGATTACTAGTACAGCACAGACCAAAAGCTTCTTCAATGTCATGTTTTCCTTCTCCGACTTCTTCAACAAATTTTTTGTTACTTCAACCTCATTTTGAAGCAAACCAATTTCTTCGTCCACCATCCAAGCATTGTGCAGGTCATCATCCTTTCTATTCAGTCTTAGCTTCAACACTTTTATCACTTCTCTTGCTCTTTCGGTGTACGATGGATCAGCCCACTTAAAGAAGTTACATCTTCTTGTAGGATCCTAAAAACACATTAAACAAAAATCAATACATTTTGGCAACAACAAAATTTGCAAAAAGTGATGTTGTACATACCTTGTATTGGCTGCATCCGAAGAACCTCCTTCCTGGGTCAAGAGTACCTTCTTTCCATGCTTCTTGACAAGGAGCTGGTAGATTACAGTTACACCTTACAGTTCCATGTTCACCTAAGTAGTTGAAAGTGCTTGAACTATGTCTGTAAGGGTTTCTAACCGAAGATGAAGAGTTTCTTGAATTAGACATGATGAACTTTTTAGATACAGAGACATCACATGAAAACATTCCAATTTATAGCCAAATTATTGTGATTTCTTGAAGTGTAATAAATTTTAAAAAATACTTGACAGCTACCATTTCTGAAAAAGTTGGTTTGTCACTTCAAGACTGAAATGAAGTGTAGTATACGGACACAGCTACAAAAAATGAAAAAGTTGAATGGTCATTTCATTACTTTATCCTACAAAGCTGATTTCAATTTTCAGTACAAGCAGGATCAATAAAACATGAGAACCCCACCCTGAAAACCCTACTTGCAAGTGGGTTCTATATGTGTATATATATATATATTTGACCTTGCAGATAGGTTTAGTGCAAATTAATTTACCAACTACAAAAGAAATATGTCATCCTCTACAAATCACAATTGGTTGCTCGGAGAAAGAAATGATGACTACAGGCGTCTAAGACAAAGCGATCCAGTGGAATATTTTGCAGGCGTTCGTCGAGAATAAGCATATCGGCGTGAAGAATCGGAACGTTTGCGAAATGACCTAATTGCTATGGGTGCAAGGGTCCCTATTCGTCATTCCCTCGACATGTTTCCGCGTACTGGTGAATCATCGGGTTGGAATGATTATAAGCGTAAAGTCATTCGAGCTGTCAAACATATACGAATTGAGAACAACCGAATGTTGTTACGTAGAACTCGTCACTACATCTATCAACTTGCCAAAGACTCCGTTCGTGCAAGTGGGAGAGAGCTAACAGACGTTGAGGAACAACGTCTTCAACAAAATCCATGTTACATCTCTGATGATTACATGTCCGACGAAGAAATATAATTTAGTACTACTCAATTATTTAAGTTTTTACTTTTTCTATTATGTATTTGTAGTGTGCATTTTTCGATTATGTATTTGTACTGTGTATTATTCTATTATGATGGTGTTATATTGTGCAACAACACTACGTAATTAATTAAAACATCACATTCCATAACATCACACAACATAAAAACAAGAAATACAAATGAATATCCGTAGAGGACATTCTTTAGGGGAAACTAAAAACAACCACATTTAATCATAGCCGAAGAAATTAATCTTCATCTTCATTATCATCATCATCATCATCATCATCATCTTCCTCATCTTCTTGCACGGAGTCCTCGATCACATCCTTCTGCTCAATCCCATCCTCCTTCACGGAGTCCTCACCTTCATTCTCATTTTCATCAATTGATTCACACATATGGCGAGTTAGTTCTCTGACTCGTTGCATTTCCAATTTCTCAAAATCACGCGCAGCACGCTCCTCTAATGGTTTATGAAGCCAACGAATGTACCCACATCCGTTGCCTCCATTTGGACAATTGAGATAGCTCCTTCCCGCATTTCTTCCATAGGGCCATGTGCGTTCAACGCACAACTTATCACAAAAACAAAGATTCAAATCGGGAATGTTGGACATGTTGAATTGTGTGTGAAATGCTAAATTAGATTGCAGTGGATGGGTGAACAAGCCTCACCACTATGCCGTTTTATAGCTGGGAATCAAGGGATAAATTATTGATTGGTGTTCAAATAGCCCGTGACTCAACAGTACTGTCAAAATACAATTGAATGAACTACAAAATCATGTGAATGCACAGCACCAAACACTTAAATTTACCCTGCATTATTGAAAAAAATCACTCTGAGAAAGGACTGCATGCTTAGCCTGTACTGAAATAAAGCTGATTTCTGAAAAAGTAAAGCTTATTTCAGGCATAGTAAAATAAA
The DNA here is from genome assembly GCA_037693485.1 of Kitagawia praeruptora. Lineage (NCBI taxonomy): Eukaryota > Viridiplantae > Streptophyta > Magnoliopsida > Apiales > Apiaceae > Kitagawia > Kitagawia praeruptora. Next base: position 23,640,053 of record CM075347.1, read on the forward strand.
GCTGATTTATGAAAAAGTAAAGTTCATTGCAGGCATAGTAAAATAAAGCTGATTTCTTAAAAAGTAAAGTTGATTTCAGAAATTCCTAATTATTTTCATGCAGGCTACTAAATTTGAGTAGTCACGTCTTCTATTTCTTGTACGCAAAGTGCTGTAGTCACTTCACAATAACGCTTGTTTAAATTATTGAGGTCTTTTTTCATCAACAAAAAAGTTAAATAATAATCCGAAATTGGGTATAAAACCCAATTTGCTGCTTATTCAGAATCGCAACTTAGTAGTTTCTACTTAAATTTACTTTCTTCAAGACAATAGCATAAGATGGATAAGGGCAAAAAACCACAAACTACTAAAACCGAAATCAAACGAACCAGGAAAAACACAAAGTCATACGATGTGCAGGCTGAGGATGCTAAACTTGCAAAACATTTTGAATTTGCTGCACAACAAGTTAAATTTAAAATGGAAATGGAAGCTCGAGCTGCAAAGGAACGTGAAATTGTAATAGAAGCAGAAGCTGCAAAGGAACGTCAAATTGCAAGGGAAATTGAGGAAGCTGAGGACGAGAATTATGCTGTTGATCTCAGTGAATTTTAAGAAGTTGTATTGTGGTTCTCGTGTCAATGTATGCTTATTTTCTAATTTTCTGTTTTCAATTAAATCTAATTGTATGATGCTTCAATTTTCTGTTTTCAAATTGAAGTACTTGTATGATGTAGTATGTTTATTTAGAGTAATTAAATGTTTTCTAATATGTTTTTTATGCCCCTCAACGTAACTCCGCCAAGGTTTTTATTTAAGAATTTGATGTGAAGTTGCCATATTCGGATGAACATTTAACGTAATTACACAAATTACTTATGCCTAAATTTTGGTTTACGCAAAAGTATAACGTCAATACTTGAATATGGAACAAAAACAACGTAAGAAAAACATGTACAAGTATATTTTTTTTTCCCCTAAACATGCCTACTCGAAAGAATTTTCAACAATTTGATGTTGAGTTGCCATGTTCGGACTAAAAAAGAAGATAATTACACATAATAATTTTTGGAGATTTTCATATTATACCAAAGTACAACGTCAATACTTTAATATGGAAAATAAACAACGTAAAAAAAAACATGTACATGTATACTTTTTATTCCCCTAAACATGCCTACTCGAAAGATTTTTCAACAATTTCATGTTGAGTTGCCATGCTCGTCCCAAAAAATAAGATAGTTAGACATAATAATTTTTGGAGATTTTTGTATTATACCAAAGTAAAATGTCAATACTTGAATACGAAACAAAAATAATTAATAAATTCTATTGACAAATACTTTTTCTAAGCCATATAAAATAGCAACTACAAAGTTCATTTTGTGGTTACAAAATAATACTAAGTGCTGGAAAAAGTGGAAGGAAATAACTTCAATAGAAACCGCCAGTACAAGTGGTGTTTTCTGTTGAAATGAAATTCAACAGAAACCGCCACTTCTAGTGGCGTTTTCTATTAAAATTTCTAAACTATACCAGAAATGAAACTTTACGTTCAAGTGTACCAGAAATGAAAACTCAATTCTGTACTATACCAGAAAAGTAAGCAAGCCCATGAAACCCTGCAAATATTTACGGAGTATCAGTATGCTGAGCTGTCCTGCCCTTGAAACCAGAACTGCAACTCTAAGTTTTTCCTGTGGTATGCAAGAGAAACAGTCAGTATTGCTGTCTCATATTCAATTAAAGGATAATCCTGATGCAGATTAGGTAAACAGAAACTAGGCAAGTGAATACACATTATATTAGTATATTATTAGGGTTTTATATCATGTATTTATTTAGCTTATTTACGTTGTTTATATTGGGTTCTGTATTTTGCATAATTATGCGATAAATGTAAAAAAATGTCAAATTTGTAGATTTGCTCGTTGAAGTAATGCAGAATGCAGATCATAAGCAGAAAATACTAGTAAAATGTCATAAATGTCGAAAACACATGTTTTAGATCAAAGAATGGAGCAACAAAAACAAATTATCTTCAGTGACATATAAGAGTCAAAATTGGTTGTCGAAAGAGATTTAGTAGTATGTAAAGTTGCCCCCTCTTTCGTGGGAAAGTTTAATGTGTATGTCATGCTTATTTATAATGATGATCTGAAATGTTAAATATACGAGATTCTGGATAGGCATGAAAATAATGTAAGGAGGGGATGGACCTGATTGGTACGACGCATGGCAGCAGCTTCGTGACGCCTGGAAATATTGGCAGTGTGACGAAACCTTCTCTTTGGATTCTTCACCACACCACACACTTTTCTCCATCTCTGCAATGTTTCCGCTGATGAGTGCTTGGACTTCACTGCTTTAAAATTCTCATTTATATAGCTCTCCACCATCTTTCTAAATTCACATGCACCTTCAAACTAACAATCAATATACTCCCTCCGTCCCTTTTGATTCTTAACACTTTCTATTTTGGGATGTCCCAATAGATTGTTAACATTTCCTAAAATAGTAAGTTTTAACACTATTACACCCACTACTTCACTTATTTTAACAATACTTTACACTATTACATCCACTACTTAACTTATTTTAACTATAAAATCACTATTACACCCACTACTTCATTTATTTTAACAATATTACACCCACTATCTTGGTTTCCGTGCAAAAAGCAAACGTTAACATCCCATTGGGACGGAGGGAGTACATTACAAGATAGATTTTCACAGTTAGGAGTAAGGATAAAATTAATGAGATCCGAAATAAACCAAGAAATAGTGCATGGTCTGAGAAAGAGGAGGTGCTAGTCTGAACTAATCTAACAGTTGCATTCTCTTCTCCTATTTTGTTGGTGGTGAAGCCAGCAAATTGTACCAACTATTGGGCGGGGTCAATTTATTTATTAATACTTTTTAAAGATAATAATCATCAATTCATATAGGATGTAAAAAGTTATGTGGTGATTGATGATCAAAATGAATACTAGAACCATCAGAACAATGAACTTGAATGGAGCTTTTGGTTCTTCACATCTATAAAAAAAAAATCTACATTCTTTCGACATTGGAAATTACATAGCAGAAAAAACTGACATCGAAACTTAGAAATCACGTCAAACACCAAACGAGTACATATACAACATATATGTACACATTTCACTAGAGAGATACATTTGTAAATACAATTGTTGACTACTATCCTGATGAATCCTATTTTAAGAAAGTTACAGATATTCACATCTCCTAATCTAATCTCATCTCTGGAAAAAACATGCTTTCCAGATGATAAAGTGAACACTAAACCAAATCATACATGCCAAACCAACCAATAAATCAAATCATACAAATAAACACATGGACTGAGTTACATGATTCCCTGAATGGGAACAGTTGGCCATCATAAAACACTGAAGAAGACTGTTCTGCTGTCAAATATATATGCTGCTAATACCGACACCAACAGCACAAGAATTGTCATAAAGAAATACTTATGGCGAGGCTTCCCTGTTTGTACAACTCCCTCCTCGTCAGAACTCGAATCGGAATCATTGGCACCTTTTGAAGAAGTGGAAAGCTCGACTTCAGTTCCACAGGCAGGTGGATCATCTGATATTTCTTCAGTCTGATAACAAACATCCAAAACATATTTTATAAGATGAGACATGGATACTTAAGAATTAATATGGTCTAAAGTTCAGCACAGAGTATCAGATCACATCCTGGTAGGTGCTTGACATAACTAATACCAAAAAAATTCCAGCTCATTTGGAGCAATTAATCAGTTATTTACATTTGTTAGACTTTTCGATACAAATGAGAATGCTTGTATGATATATATGGAGCTTAAGTGCTCCTTAAATTTCTTGGCTAAAATCGACAAATCAGGAGGCTTAATGTATATTCTTGTGTCAGAAAGAACATGTAATTTTGTCATTATAAATTAAAAATTTAAAGACTGAGAACTCTCCAGGATATTTTATGTGGACTTGCGAGACACCCTTTTCTTTTCTTTTTTTATATGGAGAGACCTTAATAGCTGAAATATTGAAGATGTGAAATCAGATATATAAACAAAACAAATTATAAGTTCGGATTGTAATGTTAGCCAAAAAAAAAAAAAAGAGAGAGAGACTGCAGACCACAACAATCCAAAAATTAGCTACAAAAAACATTATGATTTATTGTCCTTTCTTTTATGTTTTCGTTATCCAAAGGCAGAAAGAGGAACTTGCCTGGGTATTTTCAGGTGAGGGTTGTGTCACAATATGAGCATTACTTTCATTGAGACTTGATAGGTTCTTATCATCAACTACTCCATTTTGTAGGCCTGCAGATCCATCGGTTGCATTTTGTAACTTAGCCATCAAAGTTCTGTTTTGCGATGATAAAGAATGCATCTGCAAGAAAATTATACTCAGTAATTTTTACAAACCTAAAAACAACAATACATTGATATCTTTATCAATCAAGCCAATACAAACAATCAACTTATGATGAGATCCTAAGATCGATCATTTGGAGGGGAGGGGGGGGTGAAAAAAGGTGATTGAGGGGATGCAAAGAATTGTGATGAAAGTGAACTACCTGCTTTTGAATGCGCATCCTTTCTGTTGCTAGCTGCATGACCATATCCATGATAAGACTGGTTTTAATATTAACGTCTTTTGCACTTGCTATCTTCTCAACTCTAGATTCCTCTAACAATGTCTCTAAGCTCTCAATTTTCCCCCTTAGAAAATCCAACTCTCTCTTCAGATCTAAGTTTGTTTCGGTTGATAAAATACATTGGTCCTCTGCATTTTCAGCTTTATTCTCGAATCGGGTGACCTTTTGTTTCAGTTCATCAATTAAAGTTTCCATATCCCAAATTGCAGAATACAACATGTTTTGCTGCTCCTGACTGGCTTCAGAGGACGCCCTTGCATGTTGTAATTGAAGCTCAAGGTCCCTTGACTGCTTCTCTAGTAAGCTCGCCTTCTTTGTGCTACTATCATTACTACCTTTTAGTAAACCTATCTCTTCTGTTAGCTCAAGGTTTGCCTCTGTTAACTGTGTATTCTTGGTTTCTGCAGCATCTGCCCTATTTTCTGCATCATAAATGTTTTCTTTTAAAGACTCAATTGTATAGTCCATTTCCTGAAGTTGCTTTGAATATGCCTTATTGGATTCTTTTGCTTTCTGCAGTTGTGACACAGATTCTCTCAGTTGTTCTTCGAGAATATTAACCTTTTCCCTTAACTTTACAACTTCAGTATCATTTGCCATATGATGTGGTTCACTGATGCTAAGCTTTTGTATAAGAACTTCTCTGGATTTCAACTGTTCCATGCAATCTTGAAGTTTAAGTTTCATCTCCTCTTCTCGTTGAATTGAACTATTGCGATTGAATTGTACAACTTGAAGTCGCCCAACCATTTCCTTAGAGATTCCCATTAGTACCTCTGCTGTATTTTCTGCCTCTATAAATCTACCCCAAACAACCTCCGCTGCTTCTTCCATGAAAAATGATACCTGCTCAGTTAAGTGTAGCTTTAATTTCAAATCTTCTTCATTTTGTTTTAGTGCTGTTAGTTTTTTCTCAAAATCAAGCTCTCGTGCAAGAGACTTTTCCAACATTCTTAGAACATGTCTCTGTTCAGCTGTTTGCATTTGTGGCCTCGCAACTGACCCTTGAAAATCATCTTGCGAACCTGTGTTACTGTTATATTTCCCTGTTACAAAGTAAATGCCAGGAAAAAAAATTAGCAACATAAAACTTCCCTGCTGACAGACTAATATTTTTCTTCATTGTCAATATCATTTGACTTACAGTCATTGGGATTGAATGCCAATGATGTCATCTGCAACTTGGTTAACTGCATCTTCATCTCTAAGGCATGCTCTTGTGATTGCTTCAAAGATTCTTCTGAATCGTACAATTTAACCTCCACTGCAGTGAACAATTCTCTTAAGTGTCCGCATGAAGATATTTTCAGCCGTGCATCAACCATTTGAAGTTGAAGAGTGCTCATGAAATTTTCCAGCGCTTTTACCTCTGAATCTAAAATACCAGATAACAGATCAAACGCCACTGCTTTCTCTATGCAATCCACAGATATATCATCTGTAGCCAGTGCTTCAAATTCATTTTCCCAAGCCCAAACATGCATCATAAGTGTGTCCAGATTAACCAATTTTTCAGAAGAGTATGCCAAGTCCAAGTCCACTCTTGTTAAAACTTCCATGGCACTTCCTATATCTAACATGTCTCTAGCATCGGATGAGATATCTTCATTCGGTACACTTTTCCCAGACTCCGAATCACCAATATCAACATAGAAATCTGCACCATCTTCCCCTACCATATTTATGTTGTGGGATTGCCAAACTACGAACCGTGAAAGTAAAAATGTTAAAATGGAAAAGATTCAAAAAGATAAAGCATAACCTTTACCCATAGACAAACTTAAGACATAGAAGACATAGAAAAGAAAAGGAACTTGCTTGTTTAATCTTCAATACAACTTGGTGCAAGGGTCTGAAAGTTTCATATTAGTTAAATGACATCTTAACGAAGCCCGGCAGAACCAAAATTTTAAACATACCAAGGCACGATTGTTTTGAAACATGCTAGCCTACAGCCCGAATGTTCTCATTTAATTAGCTCTCTTACACTGCAACTAACAAGATGGGTTGGAGTGAAATCTTCCCTTCTATGAAAGTGAGAAACCACAAAGATAAATCTAATTCCAACAGAAAACTCAGCAATTTCTGTAAAGGCCAGTTATATAGGTGATTTTTTTTAAATGGATGGGATCTGCAACCGAGCCAATCAAATGTACTCGTCTGAAGCCTTGGCATAAATTGACAAGTTACAGAGTAGATGAACTGTGAACTCAACCCTGTTACTAATCAAAACAATCTTCATCTACTTACTCATGAAATTGAGCTTCATATCAATACAGAGGTCGTTAATGTATTTCACTGGCCATGAGCATAGCTTGTTAATAGGACAATTACCTATACAAAGGTGCTTGACGCATGGTTTAGTGTCTACTTATTATTCACTAGGTCAGATGAACCCCCTGAAAACAGCCTCTTAATGAAAAAAAAAGGCAATGATGTGTACCCTGCATACACCGGGACCTTTTTAGACCCTGCGTCAACGGAGCCTTTCCTAAACCCTGCATACGAGGCCTTTCCCAAAACCCAGACATATACTATGCAAATTTGCACAATCCAAATTGATATGAAACGAAAACGAAAGCAAAGGGAATTAGAAGCTCGACTTCTGTTCACTTCAACATCAGTCATCAAGCTTCAAAATCCATAGATCCAAGGACGTATCTCCCTACAATTCCCACTACTAAACACCATAATCTTATCAAGTTAACACTAATCTTCCTACTCCACAAACCAATGAAAATTCACAACAAAAAATTGTCTTTGTGGCATAACAAACTAAGAAAGTTGCTAAATTTCCTGATAGAAAAACAAAGTCTAGCTAATCAAAATCCCTCTTGCAGAAGCATTAAACTTTACCAACTTCTAGTACTCACAAACCAACCACCAATTTATACAGAACAAAAATCACTAATTACAATATTACTACTACAATTCACCTAAACTCTATTTGATACATCAACCAAAAGACAAAAGATCAAATTTTTAACACAAATACACTATTACTACCACAATTCACCTAAACTATAATTGATACACCTACCAAAAGACAAAAAGATTAAATTTTTAAGCTTTCTAGTTTCTTACTGAACATTTCAACACTGACCCACAAATTATCTTGGCAAAAATCAAGTAAAAAACCAGACAAAAACATTAAATACCCATAAAAAAAACTCACCTGAATTTTCAAGATTTTCTTGAATTCTCACAAAACCCTGCAGAAAATCTTGATGGGCCTTCAAGAAATCAAGAGTCTCAATCAATTTAATCTTTTTTTAATGCCCATTATTAACTCATAATAATAAGAGAAGGTGAAGTTACAGAGTGTATTATAATTATTAAAGATAAATACAGATGAATTGTAACGTGTGTTAGAGGGTAGATGACACTTATGACAGACTGGAGAACAGTCAACCTGGAAAAGGTGGTACATAATACGTTTGTTGTATATTTACATGTGGGCCCGGATGTTCTTATCTAGTGCCATGTCAGCATTAATGGAAAAATCGGACGGTTGTGCTTGGTTTGATTGGGATATTTTAACTATGTGTGAAGTAGTAGTACAAAATTTACAATTGTGTTGATGCTGATTTGCATGTGGAAGTAAACAAATCTAGTTTAGTTACTATATTTGTTTTATGTACCTTAATCTTACATAAGCATTTTGGCTAAATTTGGGATTAAGGATGTATTGCTAAATTGGCTATGTACTTCAGAAAAATATTGTTTGGAAAATAAGTTGCCTATTTTCTTGGAGCTATTTAGTCTAAAAATGTGATATTTTGATTTTATGAATGTAATGTAAGTGTGACAATTAATTTTATCAAAACATAAAGGGTTTTGGCCAAGAATACCCAAAAACCTATATCACATAACAAGAATACTCCAAAGCACTGATGATGATCATAAATACTCGTCTATTACGCATTTCATATGAGAGTAATAGGGTTACGCATTTGATATTGGGGTAACTAGTATAAATTTTTCTTATATTACGCATTTGGAGAATGGGTAACAGGCGTTACCCATTTTCCAAATGCGTAATAGGCTCACCTGGCAAGTCTATTACCCTTTTCCAAATGCGTAATATGTATAAAATCTATTATCTCTCTCCCAAATGCGTAATAGATGGGTATTTACGGCCACCATCCGTAATTTGTGTTATTCTCGTCAATTTTATTAAAAAATGGGGTATTTATGTCATTATTCCAAACATAAAATTAGGACATTAAATATTTGTCCAATCGAATTTCGAACTTGAAATTTCAAATCGGAAAGTTCAGATTCAAGTAATTAAACATGTCAAAAACATGGCATAACAAATTTGAACTACTTAGTTGTTTTAAATGTAATTTAAGTGAAGCGATTAATTTTATCAATACATAAAATTATGACATAATTAAATAGTTATCAATCGAATTTTAAACTTGAAATTTCAAATCGGCGAGTTCAGGTTCAAGCAATTCGAATATAATGGAATATGATGGTATCGAGTTAGACTCAACTTACTTTTTAATTTATTAATTATAAAATATTCAATACACGAAAAAGATAGTGAAAAAACTCATAAACATTTTCAATTTCGAAATTTTAATTGTATCATAGTTCAAATTCAGGGATCTCAGAGCATCGCCACCTTACTCGTCGCTTGCTTGGCGGAACTTGTAGTTGTAGGTAGACCAGACAATTCGTTCGTTTCATATATTTTCGTGTACGCAATGTCAAATCCAAAACCAATCCGTTAAGGATTCGTTTCGTTTCGTTTCGTGTTCGTGTTCATTTCGTGTACGTTTCGTGAAATTTTTGAATAATAATAAAAATATTTAAATATTAATTTTTTATTAATCGAGTCTTAAATCAATATGTCATAAGGAATGAAGTGTGCTTAAAGTCTTGTGAAACTAAAATTTGAAACTATTTTGTATTTATCTTATGTAAAAATTATATATATAATATCGTTTTAAAATATGTATTCATATAATTTTAATAAAATTATTTAAATATTTATTTATTTCGTGTATTTTCGTTTCGTGTCGTGTACCCAAGGGTAAATCCAAAACCGACACTAAATTCATCCGTGTAATTTCGTGTTCGTGTACCGCAAAGGTCAACCCAAACCCGTAATTTTCGTGTCGTTTTCGTATCGTGTTTTTGAAAGGATATCTTCGATATATTATTTATTTTGGTATTTGTACGATTTAACATAAAATTTAATTACACTTAGTTATCCTCTCCACTAGGTCATTAATTTAATTGATTCCGTCAAAAGTCAAATTCTAGCAATATCTATTTTTAATTATAAGAGATATTCCATTATTGCGAAAAATTAAATTATATTTTTATGGAATATATCTCTACACCAAGGCAATAAGATCGAAAAGAAATATTGATATTCTATATTTTTTAGATCTCCGTTGCAAAAATTGATAAGGCGACAGGCTCGAACAAAGAATATTTGAGGATTAATATTCTTTAGAGAACTCGTGCTATATTTAAAAATGATCAGTTTTTATTCAAAATATTCCGCCTTAGCACTCAAAATACTTTTATACTCAAGAATATTAATATTCAGTAGAAGAATATTAATACTCATTGTTATCTCGTGCCAGAAATATTTAAAGTAATTTTTCTCCCATATCTCAAATTTATTCTATTTTCGGAGAAAATTATTTTAAATACTCAAAAATATTTCCTACACTCTCAATATATTTTATATATTAGGAAATATATTCTAAGTATTTATTTTAGTCAAAACATTGGTCAAAAGATCTATCTATTTCACGGAAAGACCAATCGTATTTTATTCGGAACCGAAAGCTGATTTAATCGTATTAAATCCAAATAAAATACTTCCACTTGCTAGAATGACTTGAAACTTGAGATGGATCACTTAAATGTTATTTTCTATGCATGGTAAAAGTTTCGTAATTTTCTGAGAATTTTGGTCCGGGCACGAAAATCGAGGCAGTGGGTCCACGTTTGACCACAGTTGACTAAGTCAACGTTGACCATAGTTGACCAAAACTTCCAGAATTTCATTTTATGATATTCCTAAATGCTCCATAATTTTAGAATTATTTATTGGGAATTTTCGTATTAAACGGGTATTTAATTAACGAAATATGTTACGTATTTATTCGTTAATTGATACGAGTCCGATACAATTAATTAGAGCTCAAAACTCAGCTGGGATATTTGTGTAGAATACCACTCCCACTTGCAAAGAAACACAATACCACTCCAAAGAAACACAAAACCACTTTCCACCTCATCAATCCAAGTGCTTTTAATCTCAACCACTCCTTTTACCTCCAATCTCAACCATTCCTTCCACCCAACTCCTCCTATAAATAAACCCCTTCCCCCAACCATTTTCTTCAAGCTAAAGAGCCAAATAATTGCTGGGATTTTTGAAGTGAAAGCTCTCTAAATATATCCAAACACTCTCTACACCCACTTCATCTCAAAAACCTTCTCTTTCTTATATATACTTAAATATATCCAAGGTTTTTGTTCCATCAAGCTTAGTTCATCCAACCAAGCTCTCTCCCACCAAGCAAGCTCCTCTACCACTACTATCCGGCCTCCCGAAGGGCTGCCCAAGTTCGACCATAAGCCAAAATCCGACCGAACCTCCGGCGAATTTTTCCGGCGATCTCCAAAAGTGGTAATTTTTAGCTTCATTATTCGAGTCTTAACCGACCATTTTTATATACATATAAGAGCTCTATACTTTCATCTTATCTTCTTTATTAAGCTCTTATATCGGATCTATTTTTGACGACGGTCAAATAAATACATCGAGCTTGATTTGATTCCCTTCTATCACCTTAGTGTTCCGGGGGAAAAGAATCTCAAAGCCTTAATTAAAACTTTAACGCACTTACTTTGGCCATTAATATTTTATTGTTGTGTGGTGTGTTTAATTACTCGTACGTGTGTGTTAATCTTAACGCGTAATAGCGTGGCGCAAGCCTTTTATATATTTTCCGCACTTTTTATTCTCGTCCTCACACTTGTGAGTGATTTTACTTTCCGCACTTTTTCTTCTCGTCCTCACACTTGTGAGTGATTTTATTTTCCGCACCTTTTTTCCTCGTCCTCACACTTGTGAGTGATTTTACTTTTCGCACTAATTTAACGCATAATAGCGGCCCTCGGTTTATCCTATAGATAAAACGAGCTACTTTTCTGCACGTGTGTGTTTTATCTGTGTGTGGTGTTTTATTTGTGTTGCGTTATATTTGTGTGTTCTATTTATTCGGCCAAATTAATATTAAAGTGCAAATTGTTAAAGTAATATTGTAACTCTCGTTTAAATATAAATCCGAATAGTCTAATCCAAGACTATATCGAATGAGAAGTTATTTATCAAAGATCCTTAAGCTATAAAGCGTTTACAAGGACTTGATTTATATATTACTTCGAAAATAGACGTATTTTCAATAAAGAAGTAGTTGTAAAAATACTTCGATCTTTACAAAAAGACGAACCAAAGTATACGATTATAAATCTTATAAGCCTACGAGGTTAAAGGTCGTAATCAACATTTACAAACTCCGAGATATATTTAAATCTCACTATACGGAGTATTGTATCAAAAGTATTCTTCGATCTCAAGTCATATCGAATAAAAGAATACACTTAAAGTCATAAGCATATAAAAGCTTATTGAACTTATTATAATTAATATTCGTGTAAGAATATTATAGTCACCTTAGGACATATTAGTCCAAAACCTCTCTTCATATTACGGTTTGTTTCGTAGATATTGTTTTCTAAGTTTTGCAGTGAGGTGAAGTTAAAGTGAGGTGATTCTCGTTCTAAGACCCAAGTCCTAGGCACTAGCGGGGAGTTAGTGGCCTTTGCACCGTGAAGAAGAGGAAAGACCCAAGACCTTTCATCTAAGATCCAAGACCGGCAAAAGCGAGGAATTCAAATACTACACCAAGGGTTCTACATCAACTTTGAAGAAGTAGCGGGGAGTTGCTGTCTAAGATAAGTTGTGTAGGTTTCACAACGACTTTGAGGGAGTAACGGGGAGTTACGGTCCAAGACAAGTCTTGTGGGTATTACATTTATTTTGAGGTAGTAGCGGGTAGTTACGTATCAAGATAAATATTTGTAAGGTTGTGTAAGGCTTCTCCGCCTACTATAAAGGAGTCTCTTTATAGTGGAAGAAATCTCGAGTCCGGAGAGGAGCTCGGGGACTGGAGTAGGGGTGAGCGAATCCATTAGGGGTTGCGCCATCGCGAACCAGGATAAAATCTCCTGTGTGGTATTTTCTTTCCTTGTCTTTTATTTCTGCACTTATAAACTGCATAAACGACTCAGTAAAGTTTTAAAAAGGGAAAATTATTTTAAAACGCCATAATAATTTTTAAATTGGTAATTAAGCTATTCAACCCCCCCTTCTAGCTTAATATAACCCTCTTACGGGACCTAACAATTGGCATCAGAGCGGTGCTTTTTAACGTGTTTGTTAAGTGATTTGCAGATTTACAGGCACAACAAAAAGTGATCCTAAATGGCGTATCTAAATACCATCGGTTGCGGTGAAGGCCTATCTAGCTCTCGCCCTCCTCTATTTGATGGCACCAACTTTGCAACGTGGAAAACGAGATTTCGCATCTATGCTAGATCTCAAGGAGTCAAAGTGTGGATGGCCGTAGAAGACGGAGTTGTTATTCCCACCGAGACAATTGAAGGTGTTATTGTTGAAAAGAAGGTTAGTGAATACACTCTCGCCGAGGAAAATATGATGAATATAGCCGCTAAAGCGGAAATGGTTCTCACAAGTGCACTTGCAGAAAAAGAATATAAAAGAGTGAATAATTGCAAGTCCGCACAAGAAATGTGGAACAAATTAGTGGTTACCTACGAAGGAACCGTTGATATAAAAGATTCTCGAATGGATACTTTAATCCACGAATACGAGAACTTTAAACTCCAAGAGGGAGAAAATATCATCGATATGGAAACAAGATTTACTCGTATAATCGATGAATTATCTCAACTCGGAAAGAGTTATTCTCGAAATGAGAAGAACCGAAGAGTTCTTAAATCTTTACCTCCTAGTTGGAAGGTTAAAGTGACAACTATAAAAGAAATGCATAATCTAAATGATTATGACATTGATAGTTTATTCGGGAATCTTCGTGCATACGAAGAAGACAATATTCCGGATAAGGTCATTCCTAAAGTGGAAGACAAAAAGAAAAATATTGCTTTAAAAGCTATATTAATTGATGAAAATGAAAACGACGAGGAGTTGAACGAAGAACTCCAAGATCTCGATGAAAGCGAAATTGCTTTACTAACGAGACAACTTCGTCGTGTGCTACAAAGCAAAGCTCAAAGATACGGAAAAGGCTTCCTTAAATCGAATAATCAACAAAGAGTTTTTAACTCTAAAGGAAGACCTAATTACTCCCAAAATTATAGTCCTAACTATAAAATTAATTTTCCAACAACGAGCTATAATAAAGGCAAAGGCACTCAAAATACAAATGCCTATAATAATGCCAACAACAATAATAATCCTCCTTACACTCCTCCAAAATATAAGGAACAAAATCCGGAGGAAACACAAGAAGTGTGTTTCGAGTGTAAACAACCGGGTCACTTCAAAAGAGAATGCCCTAAGCTCTCTAAAGGAAGGATTCTCGTGGCGGAAAACGGTTGGGATTTAAGTGAAGATGAAGAAGCTCCGGAAGCTAGTGAAGAAGTTGTCAACTTGTGCTTAATGGCTATCGGTGATGAAGCTACTTCAACGGGAACCTCCACTTCTCATCAAGAGGTAAGTTCTAATCTCAACTACATCTCAAATAAATTGCAATTAGATGAATCTAATTTGAATCTAGTTGATATGAGTAAGTATGATTTAATTGAGCTTGTAGTAGGTATCAACAATAAATATAAGGATGTTGATAAGAGATTCCATCTACTATGGTCCGAGAAAATGAAACTCGAAGAATTGTATCACAATCAAAGTAAAGAGTTCACTCGGATGATGGAAATACAAACTCAAAATGAGAATGAAATGACATTTTTAAATGGTCAAAATCATCTCTTAAAAGTTGAAGTAAACAACTTCAAAGACATCGCTCTCAATCTTGAAGTGGAAAATGTAGCATTAGTACTTCAAGTAGAAGAGTTAGAAAATAAGAAGTTGCAACTCAATGACAACATTAGTAACCTTAATGTTGATCTTTTGAACTTAAAGATTCAAAACGAATCAATGGCTCGAAATAATGCAACGTCTCAATCTCATGAAACCAATCTTGAAAAAGAGAATGAGCTATCAAAAATCTTTGAGTTAAAAGAAAAAGAATTACAACAAGAAACTCAAAGATTAAAAGAAGAAAATTTCAAGCTCATATCTCAAGTTATGGATCAAGCAAAATTCTTTAACAACAAGATTGATGCCTTAAAAGATGAAAACGAAAATCTTGAAACTATTGTTCAAAGATTTACTAAAGGCAATGAGATGTTAGACAGAATGGTACACACTCAAGTACCCCGTAACCGTAAAGGTTTGGGATATGATAGGAATGCTCCTCCTAGAGAAGTTGTTCAACCAAAAGTGCAACCTATAATAGCTCCTCCTAAACCACAATCTTTAAAATGTACTTATTGCAACAAAGATGGACATTCGGTCCTATATTGCAAATTCAAGAGTGGTGAATTTAAGGGGAAGCATGTATGGATTCGTAAAGGATCAAGACCATACAAGAAGGTTGAAAAACAAGTACCATTTAACAAAGTTGCTTATAATGGTCAAAAACAACAAAGGTTTCAACAACCTATTATGTCTCAAAATGGAAACACAATGCACTATAACAATGCTAGTAGGTATGCATCTAGAAATCAACATGCTCCAATTCGTAATTTCTATCCTCAAAATGCTCCCTACTTTGCAAATGCTAGAAATAATATGCATCGTGTTAATTCTAGACTTTATGATAATGCTAGATATCCACAACATCATGTTAGACATCGTGCACCTAGAAATATCTATATGCCTAACAATGATTATTCTATGCCTAGATTTTATCATGCAAACTCAAATATTATTTATGATGGACTAACCCCAGGACCCTCAAGACAAAAGGGTACCTATAAATTTAATTGATCTATTTTGTAGGTTTGTCTTGTCGCTAAACAAGACATATGGTACCTTGCTAGTGGATAATTTGAAACTAGCTCTAAGAGCTTGGTATGAAAGGTTGAGCAAGTTCCTATTAGAAAATAATTTTAAAAATGGGAATTGCCGATAAAACCTTATTTACAAGACAAGAAAAAGATGATATCTTGCTTGTACAAATATACGTAGATGACATCATCTTTGGTTCAACCAATGATGCACTATGTAAAGAATTCTCTCAAAATATGAGCAAAGAATTCGAAATGAGTATGATGGGTGAATTAAATTTCTTTTTAGGATTGCAAATAAAGCAATCGGATGAAGGCATACATATTTCACAATCGAAATATTGTAAAGAAATGCTAAAGAAATTTGAAATGGAAAATTCAAAACCCATATCTACTCTTATGTCGACTTCTGATAAATTAACAGAAGATCCCAACGGAATACCCGTTGACACTAAGAAATATCGAGGAATGATTGGTAGCTTGCTATATATTACCGCAAGTCGTCCCGATATTCAATATAGTGTTATGCGATAACACGAGCGCTATTGATCTTAGCAAAAATGCCGTGTTACATGCAAGATCGAAGCATATAGATGTGAGACATCATTTCTCACATGATCATGTCAATAAAGGCAATATATAAATGACTCATATCGAAACTGAGTATAATCTCGCAGACATATTCACGAAACCATTGAATTCCGAAAGATTCACTAAACTCCATTTGGATTTAGGAATGTTGGAAATTCCAAAATAATGGTTTATATTGATATATAAATATTATAAATATTTATATTTTTTTGTGAGAATATTTATCATTATTTATAGTCATCTCACGAAAAAGATATCTTTTCGGATAATCAAATCTCTAAAACCCAGATTCATCGATAATGATAACATATGAAACTTTATCGATCGGGTTTTATCGAGAACTTAATTTTTCTACGGATAAAGATAAAACGATTTGAGCAAATATTTATCGAAATTATTTTCGGAAATATTTTCGAGATACTAAATAAATGATATTTATCTCAAAATAAAGAATCAAAATATTAGTATATTTTCTAGTATTCATAGCATATTATTATATATCAATATATATTATTATTAGTTTTCAAAACTATTTTTAGAAAATAAAATATACTATTTTATTATTATTTTGGTTATTTTGACCCATTTAATTGTGTCAAACCGGACTCAGCTCAGTGAAACCCTACCCATCTGAAAGACCCTAGTTAATGTCATCCGTTCGATCTTAAGGATGGATTAATCTTGGCCATTCATTTTATAAATTATATATACTAAATAATATATACTATTCATTGTGTGTATAAGCAGCCGCGCGTGTATCTCATTCTCTCTCTCGAAACCTATCGGTTGTTCTTCGTGTTTTCCGACGAATTCATCATCTTTTTCGATGAAAAACCGATCAAACACTACTCTATACACTACACATCATCTTATCATCGATTTGATTCTCAGAAATCTCAAATCGAAACAAAAATCATATGGGTTGGGTACAGAAAAAGGGTTTTTGATATACAAGTCGTTATCGTATAAATCGATCTCGATTTACAAATCAAAATCAACATTTATATGTATATACACGACATATACACACACTCACAGTCTTCTCAAATTTTATCTTTTGTTTCAAACCCTAATTCGTTCTCGAGAGTTTTATGCAGGATTGATGAAGATTTGTTTTAATTGAATACCTAACGGTGTTCATTCCGGCTAAATCAAGACCAGCAAAGCCCTAGATCGTTCAACTCGGGACTCGACTCGGTGAGTTAAACTCGGTGTTCAACGATTTCAGGATAGGTAAGACCCCAAGAAGACGACGAGGCCTTGGGCTAAGGTGTTATTTCGATTAAACTCAGTAACTCGTATGTTCTCTGTGCAAACCTGTGTGATCTCTTATGTTCTCTCTGTGAAATCGTGAACTTTATTAAATCTCTCTATGATATCTAGAATCTTATTAACGATTTATGTGGTTATTTGAACATTCGGATGATTAACATGATACTTGATTAAAGTTGTGAGTCTATGCTAAATCTTCATGATTCGAATATGGTTGAGTTATTAGATATGTATTTCTGAAATGGAAATTCAATTAACATGCTTGATTGATTTTTCTTGATATATCGACTATATTGATGGGATTAATTTGATTTGAATATCTGTTGATTAAGTCTAATTAAAAGCACTTGCAATCCAAGAGATATGATATGTTAAAAATAGCTGTTAACACACTATGTATATGTGGACTGTGCCTTTTTGACTTGGCCAACCTAGTGTTCTAAGTGTGAGGAAACCTATTGATATATATATATTTGCAGTATGATACTGTCTATGTGTAATCTCTGTTGGGACTGTATGACTTTACCTAATTATACATCTTTGAAGTGCTTACTATTATGACTCATTCATATGTGATTCTGGTTACTAGTTTGGGAATTCGAACTAGGAATTCATAATATGCTGATATGTTGGGTAATGAACTTATAATTCACTTGGGATGGCCTATAAGCAAAGATTGTCATGTGTGACTTTGATAATTTGTTAAGGTGCTTAAGTGAATATTGAATTGATCAATTTTGCAGTGTGGATTAATTTGACAAGTTCAAATATATGCTGACCGAAAATTATATGTGATTCAAATATGATTAGCCATGATGGAAAATGATTAATGGTGGAAAATTCTGTGATAGTGTGACATAAATTTGTTGACTTGGTCAGCTTTATGCTCTGTTTGGCTATTGGTATAGATTAATTTGATGAATTTGAGTTTGTAATCCTGTTAAATAATTAAATTGTTTAATTGAAGGATTAACTTGGCCATATAGATAAAATTGATATAATTCAATGATGTGCATTAAGGATTCTGTTTCATTCTGGCCTATATTAGTTACAAAGTTTGAATACATGATTAATGACACTGTCTAAGCTGAAAATCTTAATTGGTTATGAGTTTATGATATAATTGTCTGATTAGATAACTTGGTAATCCAATTCACTTGGAATATCTAGTATAAAGAAATTACTCTAGAGTCTCTGTTTGTTAATTGGTATGGAAAATCAGATTGACTGTATTAATGATTGTTTATGATTGATTAACTGTCTATGCTTGAAATCCTTGATTACACTACAAAACCTGATTTGAACTCTGGGGGTTGTCTAGTAATTGAACTTTGCTGAGATTATATGTAACTGTTAAAACTTGAGAAATGTTAAGTGATTCATCTTGGTTCTATTGTTGGTGTGTCTGATCACTATGTACTGTTACATAATGATGAACTTGGCCTCTATATCCTGATGTGTAATATGATTATGACTTGGCTATTTAGTTCGAATAGTGTGAACTGATTATACTCTGTTAAGAATACTGTTGTGGATTGTAACTATATTCAGTCATGACACACACTCACACACTTGCCCTCACCCAAAGACTTGGCTAAGGATCCTCTTGAGAACCTCAGCATCTGGACACTGGGGTGATAACGGCCACTTAGATGACTAGGATTCATGTTTTGCATATAATTGATCTTCTATGATGGTTTGTAAATAGTATGGATTCTTTGATATATTGCATGCCTGTCAGGTGCAAAATCTTATTTATCTTATGTGACTTAATCAATATGTGATCTGTGCTCCTTAAATACAAGCATATCTAAATGGTCTGGTGTGCAGATAATCATTTGTAATATGATAGTACTTGGAATCTTCAATATATTCTTATTAGTATAAAAAGGGGCATCTTGGCATTAAATATGAAGTGACCACAGTGGACTTTAAGGGACACCAAGTTACTTTTGGAAATAGCCTTTTAGTAGAGTCAGCCATATGTTCCCTGGACTTGCATACTAATATCGTTATACATACCCTGCATCTGTCCCACTACTTGACATCAAAAGATTCTACACTGCATAGTACATGTATAATTGTGACATTTTGTGAGTATCTCTTTTTTACATTTACACACATGCCTGACACCACACACATATGTCTAATAAACAATATTACACACATTTCTGTCTACCTTGTGTCAACTGTCACTACATCACTCCATGTACTGAAGTACATCACAATATGTATAAAATATATATGTATATCTGCATGAATCCGCATGTATCTTGACACCTGCATATACATCCAGATTTGGTCTTAATAGATCATGATATAAGGAACAAAAGGCAGAAATCATATGACATATGCATCAACCAGTTTCTCTGTCAGTAGCATACAATCTTATATCCATACCTCCTCTCTAAGCATGCTCTGCAATTCATTTAAGGATCTCACTATAGATTGCATCATCATTTTTCAAACCTTTCGGATTTACAAAACCAATATATTCTTATATCATGCTTTTATGTGCTAGCTGTTTACATGCACTACCTGTTCTAACTTGAGCTCAGTGCCTATATCTATCGAAGCATGCCCTGCATCTCATTGAATACTTGAACTGTAGTATCACATAATTGCATCACCACTTTTTCAAATACTTTTGAGCTGTTAAATCATGAATGTATTCAAAATTGTCGTCATATGTGCTAACTGTTTATATATATATATATATATATATATATATATATATATATATATATATATATATATATATATATATATATATATATATATATATAAGTATGTATGCTTTGCTTCTAGTATTCTGCTTTTAAGTATATAAGATTGCATTGAACTCAATCTATCTCTCTGCACTTATTATATATATATTTGTCCTTATCTCTCTGCAAATCTGGTATGCCATACACTAAACATGAATTAGTTCAGTAGAGATGAGAAATACAGAAGAGATTTGAATTATATTTGCTGTTCTAATTGAATGCCTGCAATGATGTAATATCTTAGATATATGGACAGAAATATGATTCCTTTATCAACTGAAATCTTTAAATCTTATATGATCAGTGATAGGACAACTCTGCAATTTCATTTAATCCTTCAGTTTAGCATTATGGTACTTCTATTTACAAATCTTATCTAGTGTTATGAACTGATCTGCAATGTGCTTACATGGCTATCTAGTGTGTTATTGTTTGCTTCTAGTTAAACCTGCAGTCTGTCCTTTGGCTCCTTAATGATTCCAGCATGTTGTCTTTAATATGCTGTGTTTGTGTTGCTTGAGTATGCTGCAATTTCTCTATTTAAATATGTCTAAATTGCTTGCTTATTTTTGAAAAGTTGTGCTAGGATAATTATAAGATATGGTTCGTGAAATCTGTAAGATAGATTCCTTAAGAAAAATAAAAAGAGATATATATACTAGATTTGCAATGTCACAAAGTTCACATACATGATCCAAAATCTATATATCTATCTGTATTATGTGGACTGTCTAAATATGACTTTTTAATATTGCATATAAGTGAACTTGAGATCTTACTCTATGCTTTCCTGAATTCCTGTTATGCTACAAAGTTCACAGTTATGCTTGTGACATTATGATTCTATACTTGCAATTCTCAGAAAGCTAGCAAATACTACATAAGCTGTCTAGATATGATCTAGTTCTATGAACTGTTTAAATCTATCAATGGGAGGTGTTAATCAAATCTCAAGTATGTTACAACATATAATATAATACACTCAGATATTTGGACTACAGTTTATGATCATTTCTGTCGATGTGAGTTATCTAGAATTTGATTATGTTCTCTTTGATGATTTAGAAAAACCTGAGATACAGTGTGCATCTTTGACAAAGAATTTCTATTCAGATTTCTAGGTTAGCTATTTTACCTATGAAAATGGTTAATCTATGATAAGTGAGCATTACTGATTGACAGAAAGAATATTGAACAAATACTATGCACGATCGACTGATTCTCTTACTATAAACTATAGCATGGTTGTATTGTTCATTTGCAAATTATGATTGAAAGGACTGACCACTATAAGCTCACAACAGTCTTATATGGAAATACAGTTCCGAGAAGAATACCGTATATGCATTTAGTATGATTGTTTAGATTACAACTGAGAAAGATCATACTGGTTTCTCACGACTGATTGTATTCTGAACATTTTTCAAAGATATTGTACTATACGTTCATCAAAAACGTTATAGACTGAATGTTACTTGATAAGAGTGAATAATTTATTATTATCTCTGAGTTTTAATTTTTATGTATGAATCAAGATTGCCAAAATTATGAGCAACAAAGATCAACATAAAAAGAAAAGAAGAATTCGGAAATATATAAACCTTCTTGGTATTACATCGAAACAAGTTTGCAACTCATTTACAAAAATGAAAAGAATTTTTCGACGGTAAATGAAAGATTAAAAGACAGAAAGGGGAAGAGAAAGAAAATTCTGTAATATTTTAAGGGGAAGCAACAAAGGGAAGAAAAGAAAAATTGGTAATACACCAAGTTATAAAAGGGGAAGAGATAAGGAAGATAAAAATTATTTTGATTCGAAAATGAATCATATTTTTAAGGGAAGCACAAATTTTTGATAAATACATCAAAAATTACAAAAGCTAACATTAAATAAAGGAGAAATAAGGGAGAAGTCATTCGGTATTACACCAATTCAATTGGTCTTAACCGAAATATTCAGAAAGAGGAAGAGGAAATTTGGAATTTTTTGGTTATATACCAAACAAAAAGGGGAAGAGGAAATTAGGACACCCTAATTTAAAATTTTCAAAATTTCTTATATGAATTATGCCTAACAATATTTATTCATCTCATAAGCTGTTTTGCAGGAATCAATTAGTGGAAATAGATCGCGTGCTTCGAATCGAGTCTAAAATATTTTTAAACTCATGCATACACTAAGGGGAAGCACAAACGAGTAAATTTTTAAATTTTATGTTTTGTTTGACAAATACCAAAAAGGGGAAGATTGAAAGGATATCTTCGATATATTATTTATTTTGGTATTTGTACGATTTAACATAAAATTTAATTACACTTAGTTATCCTCTCCACTAGGTCATTAATTTAATTGATTCCGTCAAAAGTCAAAAGTCAAATTCTAGCAATATCTATTTTTAATTATAAGAGATATTCCATTATTGCGAAAAATTAAATTATATTTTTATGGAATATATCTCTACACCAAGGCAATAAGATCGAAAAGAAATATTGATATTCTATATTTTTTAGATCTCCGTTGCAAAAATTGATAAGGCGACAGGCTCGAACAAAGAATATTTGAGGATTAATATTCTTTAGAGAACTCGTGCTATATTTAAAAATAATCAGTTTTTATTCAAAATATTCCGCCTTAGCACTCAAAATACTTTTATACTCAAAAATATTAATATTCAGTGGAAGAATATTATACTCATTGTTATCTCGTGCCAGAAATATTTAAAGTAATTTTTCTCCCATATCTCAAATTTATTCTATTTTCGGAGAAAATTATTTTAAATACTCAAAAATATTTCCTACACTCTCAATATATTTTATATATTAGGAAATATATTCTAAGTATTTATTTTAGTCAAAACATTGGTCAAAAGATCTATCTATTTCACGGAAAGACCAATCGTATTTTATTCGGAACCGAAAGCTGATTTAATCGTATTAAATCCAAATAAAATACTTCCACTTGCTAGAATGACTTGAAACTTGAGATGGATCACTTAAATGTTATTTTCTATGCATGGTAAAAGTTTCGTAATTTTCTGAGAATTTTGGTCCGGGCACGAAAATCGAGGCAGTGGGTCCACGTTTGACCACAGTTGACTAAGTCAACGTTGACCATAGTTGACCAAAACTTCCAGAATTTCATTTTATGATATTCCTAAATGCTCCATAATTTTAGAATTATTTATTGGGAATTTTCGTATTAAACGGGTATTTAATTAACGAAATATGTTACGTATTTATTCGTTAATTGATACGAGTCCGATACAATTAATTAGAGCTCAAAACTCAGCTGGGATATTTGTGTAGAATACCACTCCCACTTGCAAAGAAACACAATACCACTCCAAAGAAACACAAAACCACTTTCCACCTCATCAATCCAAGTGCTTTTAATCTCAACCACTCCTTTTACCTCCAATCTCAACCATTCCTTCCACCCAACTCCTCCTATAAATAAACCCCTTCCCCCAACCATTTTCTTCAAGCTAAAGAGCCAAATAATTGCTGGGATTTTTGAAGTGAAAGCTCTCTAAATATATCCAAACACTCTCTACACCCACTTCATCTCAAAAACCTTCTCTTTCTTATATATACTTAAATATATCCAAGGTTTTTGTTCCATCAAGCTTAGTTCATCCAACCAAGCTCTCTCCCACCAAGCAAGCTCCTCTACCACTACTATCCGGCCTCCCGAAGGGCTGCCCAAGTTCGACCATAAGCCAAAATCCGGCCGAACCTCCGGCGAATTTTTCCGGCGAACTTTTTCCGGCGATCTCCAAAAGTGGTAATTTTTAGCTTCATTATTCGAGTCTTAACCGACCATTTTTATATACATATAAGATCTCTATACTTTCATCTTATCTTCTTTATTAAGCTCTTATATCGGATCTATTTTTGACGACGGTCAAATAAATACATCGAGCTTGATTTGATTCCCTTCTATCACCTTAGTGTTCCGGGGGAAAAGAATCTCAAAGCCTTAATTAAAACTTTAACGCACTTACTTTGGCCATTAATATTTTATTGTTGTGTGGTGTGTTTAATTACTCGTACGTGTGTGTTAATCTTAACGCGTAATAGCGTGGCGCAAGCCTTTTATATATTTTCCGCACTTTTTATTCTCGTCCTCACACTTGTGAGTGATTTTACTTTCCGCACTTTTTCTTCTCGTCCTCACACTTGTGAGTGATTTTATTTTCCGCACTTTTTTTCCTCGTCCTCACACTTGTGAGTGATTTTACTTTTCGCACTAATTTAACGCATAATAGCGACCCTCGGTTTATCCTATACATAAAACGAGCTACTTTTCTGCACGTGTGTGTTTTATCTGTGTGTGGTGTTTTATTTGTGTTGCGTTATATTTGTGTGTTCCATTTATTCGGCCAAATTAATATTAAAGTGCAAATTGTTAAAGTAATATTGTAACTCTCGTTTAAATATAAATCCGAATAGTCTAATCCAAGACTATATCGAATGAGAAGTTATTTATCAAAGATCCTTAAGCTATAAAGCGTTTACAAGGACTTGATTTATATATTACTTCGAAAATAGACGTATTTTCAATAAAGAAGTAGTTGTAAAAATACTTCGATCTTTACAAAAAGACGAACCAAAGTATACGATTATAAATCTTATAAGCCTACGAGGTTAAAGGTCGTAATCAACATTTACAAACTCCGAGATATATTTAAATCTCACTATACGGAGTATTGTATCAAAAGTATTCTTCGATCTCAAGTCATATCGAATAAAAGAATACACTTAAAGTCATAAGCATATAAAAGCTTATTGAACTTATTATAATTAATATTCGTGTAAGAATATTATAGTCACCTTAGGACATATTAGTCCAAAACCTCTCTTCATATTACGGTTTGTTTCGTAGATATTGTTTTCTAAGTTTTGCAGTGAGGTGAAGTTAAAGTGAGGTGATTCTCGTTCTAAGACCCAAGTCCTAGGCACTAGCGGGGAGTTAGTGGCCTTTGCACCGTGAAGAAGAGGAAAGACTCAAGACCTTTCATCTAAGATCCAAGACCGGCAAAAGCGAGGAATTCAAAGACTACACCAAGGGTTCTACATCAACTTTGAAGAAGTAGCGGGGAGTTGCTGTCTAAGATAAGTTGTGTAGGTTTCACAACGACTTTGAGGGAGTAACGGGGAGTTACGGTCCAAGACAAGTCTTGTGGGTATTACATTTATTTTGAGGTAGTAGCGGGTAGTTACGTATCAAGATAAATATTTGTAAGGTTGTGTAAGGCTTCTCCGCCTACTATAAAGGAGTCTCTTTATAGTGGAAGAAATCTCGAGTCCGGAGAGGAGCTCGGGGACTGGAGTAGGGGTGAGCGAATCCATTAGGGGTTGCGCCATCGCGAACCAGGATAAAATCTCCTGTGTGGTATTTTCTTTCCTTGTCTTTTATTTCTGCACTTATAAACTGCATAAACGACTCGGTAAAGTTTTAAAAAGGGAAAATTATTTTAAAACGCCATAATAATTTTTAAATTGGTAATTAAGCTATTCAACCCCCCCCCCTTCTAGCTTAATATAGCCCTCTTACGGGACCTAACAGTTTTCGTGTCATGTATGAAATTACCGGCTCTAGTAGTAGGTTGCCAAAATGTTGCATGTAATAATTAACAAAACATTTTTGGTTACCAACATATTAGGGTTGTAAAATTGTCAAGAAATTGTCTAATAAAATTGTCTATTTTGGACAATTTTTGGTAACATCCTCAAATGATAAAATATATATATATATAAATCATCTATACCTATTATAATTTAAAAATTATTTATATTACATGTTGAGTATTGAACACGGTAAAAGAATACAGAGGGGGGGGGGTGAATGGATTCTTGAACTTTTCTTGGATTGAGTCTGTGTAGCAGATAAGTGCCTGTGTGTGCAGAAATTAAGGTGCGGATAAATAAACAACACAAGACACAATATCACTTTAATCTAATGTATATTAGATAAAGGTTGCTACAATCTGTGAATACAAATGGTAGTATTCTCAGCTTCGTTTTTCTCAGAGAGATATAGCTTACAGTGTATGAAAAACTTGACTCACAAAGTTACTAAGTTATGAAGTGAGGCTGTGTCCTTATAGAACATGGATACAGCCTGCTTACTACAAATAAGGTAGCTAAAACACATTACTTTCTAGTCTGTCTATCCTTTTTGAGTAAGTGTCCAAACGGTTACAGATTTGACTTTGCAAAGCCTGTTTAGATCCACTTCTTTAGCTCCTTGTCTCTTCTATATCTCTCCAAGCTTCCTTGTAGGCTTTCCAGAGCACGTTACAGGTTGTGGTCCATAAAGTGCATTGGCTTGTTGAAGGTTTCTGACTTGTACAATTTCTTCAGTATTTTGTCTCCAAGAATGTATTCGAGAAGTGACTAAGTAAGTGATTCGAGAACTAGAATTGACTTGATCGATAACTCTGAGTTCTCGAATACTGTTATAGTGACATATCGAACCACTTCTCGAATAGCTCTTTTCCATCAGGATTCCTTGAGTTGTCGAATAGAGCATTTGACTTATCGAATCCTCGAGTTGTCGAATAGCTTTCTGAGTCTTTGAGATATCGAATGGAACTTTGACTTGTTGACTCTTTGAGAACTCGAATACCATCTTGACTTGTTGACTTCTTGAGTTCTCGAATAGAGTAGTAGACATATCGAATCCCTGAGATATCGAATGAGATATCGAACAGTGTATTCAGAGATATCGAATAGTGTCTTGAGATATCGAATCTCTGACTTCTCGAATGCTGAACTTCTCGAATAGACAAATATACTTCTCGAATTGGTACTTAGGCAAATTCTTCATTTCTTCAAATCCCAACTGTGATTATTTGGCAGTCTTTAACTCCTTGCTTGAGGCATGAACCATGGAACTTCTTTCAAGCATTATTCTAGACTTTATTTGTACAGTTACACAACTAGGATTTGATGCCTATTACAAGTACAATACAAACAGAAACTCTACAACTAGAGGTTCCCTCAGTTAAGAGGTCATGTAAGTAATGCAAAGCATTACAAACAATTAGGCTTGTTATTAGATGTATACAGGCATGCCTCTGTAACTAACAATCTCCCCCAAATTGTGAGTGAGACCCTTAGTCACAATTTCATGTCTGATAACAAGCCTAACATACATTAAAGATAAAACTTTTAAAAGTACAGGTATGTGATTTGATTGAACACATAAATGAAATTACAAGATAAATACTTCTTACAGTATGATGAGGTACTAGCCGTTTTCTTTTGATTGCATCTCCATTGCCTTGGCTTGTAGATCATCATATGCTTTCTGTTTCCTTTCTTTCTCCTTTCTTGCAATCTCATCTACTGCTCTCATGATTTCTGTCATAGCATCCAATTCTTCAATCATAATAGAGTTTTTGAAATCTTCAAGCACTGGCTTCAGAATGTTGGCAGGATAGTGACTAAGTAGGTTCATTCTTATATTGACATTGTCTCCATTTCTCCTCCTATACTTCACCACATAGGGATCAAACTGAACTCTACACAATCCCTTTGCCCTTAGCTTTTCTGTTTCAATCTCCAGTCTATCAATTTCTTTCTCCCTTTCTAACCATTTCTCATAGCAGCCCTTCCTTATCTTCTCAGCATATTCTTTCTTCATTTTCACAAAGTCAATCAATTCCAGCTTCCATACTTTCTCCACCTTGTCCTTAGAATCCAGCAATGCAATGATTCTTTCTATCTCATACAATTTACCCCAATGTTGACAACCCCCTTGTTTGAATTTCATTTCTTTCCCATCAATGTACTTGATTACAAGGTGGTCATCCACAATTGCAGCATAGCATATCTTTTGAGCTCTTAGAAATAGCAGTTGCTCTTCATCAAAGTCTTCATCAAGTGGCTGGAGCTTTAATCCTGGAAGGATTGTTAGGGCTCTAGATTTGGATAGCTTCACTCTCCTTGCAGCATGTTTAAATTTTATCCTCTTGACATGGTTGCTTGGCAGAAATCTTTGACCTTGGTTGGTAGACCATAGTAGTATTCCATTAGCAGATTGCTTTCTGAAACATACACATGGTTTCTTGACTTGAATCTTCTTCTTTTCTTGAGATGGTAAGACAGTTGCAGAAGCCATAGATGTAGATTTTGCTAGGTCACTACTAACAGTATTCACCCTAGACTTAGAGTCTTGTGTTGTGGTGAGATTACTGCTAGCATTGCCTAAGGCTTGCTGTCTTCCACTCTTTCTCACATATGTTTTACCCTGGTCATCATCATCCTTTTCATCCTTGTCCCCCTTTTTCTTCTTATCTTCATCACCCTTATCTCTCCTGTGATGTCTTCTCCTCCCATCACCTTTGTCTTCAGAATCATCATCCTTATTTCTCCTAGGTTGAGCCATCTCTGGAATTTCACCAGTTGCAATATAGGTTCTGAGGATATGCAGTGCCTCAATTTCTTCAGCATTTCTGGCTCCAACCTTCTTCTGTAATTGATCAATGATAGCAATGATCAGTCTGTGATTTCTGGAGGTGAGATCATGAGGAATGACCAATTGCTTGATATCTTCAATTCTGGTACCAGACTGATAAATAATTGTCCATGGCTTCTTGATCACTTCTGGTAGCCTTGTAGGTTGACCATTCCTCAAATCATCAAACAGACTCTTGCTGTTCTCATTTTTCTTCTTAATGATCTCAAGTATGGCATCTATCTCTGAGTGCTTTAGGTCTTGTAGAGTCTGGTATGTTAGATGCCATATCTTTAGTTTGGAAACCATCACTATCTCCTTGACCCATATATTGTTGACTTTCTTGGGGATGACAGTGATGTAGTCTATCTGCTTCTTCACCTCCCTCAGATAAAACTGAGTGTCACCAACCTGTTCCCTTATGGCTTTCAGAAACTCCAAGAAGGCTTTATCATGATAGTCATTGGAGTTAGCAAATTCTTGTAGCTTGGCCTCAGTAACAACTTTGACTTCTACAGGCTTGGCACTCTCAGATATAGAGATTGGAGGTTTGTCAGATGGCATACTCCCTGCAACCACTGTGGTAGTTATGGATTGCTTTTGTCCTCCAGGAGTAGTGATGTGCACAGTTGGTAAGGTGACAACTGGCAAGATAGATGGAGGCTCATCTACTTTGGCTTTTCCCTTGCCAGGCACATTTGCTAGAGACTTAGAAGCCCTTTGTTGACCACCCTCTTTGATTATTATGCCTTTCTCTCCCTTTGTCTCCCCCTTTGAATTTGAGTTCCTAGCCTTCTTCTCCCCCTTAGGCTTGTTGTCAGGCACAGAGGCTGTAGAAATGTCCTTTGGGAGTGAAGATTCATCAGGTAGAGGGAGACCCATATGCTTCATCATTGCAGCTAACATGGATTGTTGATGCAGAAGGACATCAGCTGTGGTGGATGCTTGAGTGTCCAACTGATCATTTAGCAATGCAACCTTTTCTGTGAGATGAGCATTGGTCTTGGTGAGAGTAGCTACCTCCTGCTCAAGAGTGTTGACCTTAGTGAATAACTCATTGGCCTTGAAGCCAGATAAAGATTGATCCTGCAGCCTCTTCACTTCATATTTAGACAATTCATGCACAGGGACATCAGTCACTAGTCTATCTCCATAAAGATTTTTGAACATTATCCTCAGCATGGCATTGGCATCTGTAGTCTGGTCAGATAGATTCTGAAATTGATGCCTCAGACCTGTGACAGCATCTTTTAGCACAGCCAGCCCATTGTCCACCTGAGTGCAGGTAGAGTTGCAGTGTTTGATGTCCTTGAACACACTGTCCAATTGAGGAAATTTAGCATCAAAGGCCCTCTTGACTTCTGCTACTGAAGTGGCTGTCTTATCACACACCCTGTTGACTTCAGTTTTGACTCCCTTGCCAAGATAGTGTGCAGCCTTGAGGAAACCCTTGTAGGAGTCATTTACAGCTTCATACACTTCACCAGGTGACAGGGATTTTGCATTGGAGCCCAGTGAAGTGATGTATTCCTCCCTGAGATACTGAAGTGCTTCATCGAGAGTAATATCATATTTTCCTTGCAACCAGGCATCTATGTTGCCATCTCTCTCAGCATCATCAATGATCTTTGACTTCTGCACTTCCACATCATCCCTATGGCATAACAGAATAGCCTCATAGTCTGGATTGGGCATGTCTGCAGTGAGAAGGTGCTGAGCAATCTTTGTGAACTCAGGAATCTGATCCACAATTAAGCTTTGAAGTGCTTCAACCGTCAATTGTTGTGGAACAGACCCTGATCCTGAAGCACTGTCATGTTGCACAGGCTTCAGCCATGTTGACATGAAGTCAGAGCTAGAGCTAGGCAAGCTAGTCTCCTCAGTTACAGATGCAACTTCTGTAACCGGATGGATTGACTCTACTACTGGTGTCACCACAGAAGTGGGATGAATTACACCAGCAGTTGACACAGGCACAGAGTCTCTAGTAAAAACTAGGGGAACCTCTGTGTTTGTGATGGTGTCATTAGGATATGCCTCAGCATGCATTCCCTCACCATCTAAATGTGGGTTCTGAGTGGTGAACAAAGTGTCATGCACTAAGTCACTTGAAATTATTGGCTCATCAAGCGAAAAGGATTCTTGATGATCAATACCTTGCATCTCAGTTGTCTGAGTTGCAGGTTCCAAAGAAATTTCAGAGTTAGATTCTGGAAGAGAAGTGTGTTTTAGAGTAGATTTTGGCAACTCCCCCTGAGAGATAGAGGGAGTTTCAAAAGTGATGTGCTCTCCACTCAGTGTTGTGCCAGCCTTATCCCTCCCATGTGCTGACTCTATACAAGAGGGTGCATTGGGGAGAATGCTTGATTCTATAGGTGCACCCTGTTGAGAGGATACACCTAGTGAGCTGTGTGCCCCTGATTTTACAACTTCAGCCATTTGTGTGACTGAAGAGGTGGTCTTAGTTTTCTTCTTCTTTGTTCTGTGTAAGGGTAACTCAGGTTCCTCACTTCCTAGACCTAATTCAACAGCTAATGCTGCTTCAGACAAGATATTTAAAGGTGCAGACATTACTTCCTTTCTCTTCTTTTTACTAACATCACCCTTTTGAGAGGATGATGCAGTTGGCTCAGTGAGAGGTAGAGTGTTTGGTTGAGAGGGTTGGTTAGCAGGCCCTGGGTTAGCATTTTGTTCTACTTGCTTGGGCTGTGCTAACTTAGATTTTGCATCAAATGTTGGCATGTTGTGGGGGTAAGTCCTAAACAAACTCTCCATATGGGGAGTTATGTTCAGTCTTACATCCACATCATTCCTAGTTTCCAAGTTACCAAAAATGAGTTTGGTCATGGACTTAGGATAGCCTATTTTATTTTTATCAATCCCAGGCAATTCAATCAATGAAGCATTTTTATAATTAAGTACAGATTGAATAAAGCGAGGGAAGAAAATATCAGTACCTCTCTTGGTTGTGTTCTTACCAAGTCTCCCATATAATTCTTGAAGTATGATTTGGCCAACATCTATCTTCTTTCCATAGGCCAAAGCATATCCAATTTGCTGCACAGGTGCACTGATTTGATCAAAGCTTGATTTCCTGGCAGTGAAGACTTGGAGAAGAGTTGCAAACACATAGCTCCACTCCTTTCTCAGATTCTTTCTGTTTAGCTTTCCAAGGTTAATCCCATCTGAGTAGTTTATGAACTCAAAGAATTCCTCCAACTCTGCGTTAGTGGCCATTCTGTCAAATGACTCTTGTTGTAGTCCTAGTGCTTGGTTCATGTCTGCAGTAGTGATAGTGATTTCCTTATCTTGAACCTTGCAGTAGATGACATAGGAAGTGATTGCGTTTTCCAGGGCTACAACCTCCACAATAGCAGTACTCCAGAATTGTTCCAGAATATCGAGATACAGAGTTGGGTTGGCAGAGAGTGCATCCTTGATATATGACTCAGCCATCCATTTCACAAAGCACTTGAAATTTGCATTGGGTGCTTCAACATCACTAGTGAGAGCGATGAAGTTGGTGTTGAACTTTACTGTTGCCATTTGTGTAGAAGAGAGAAAAGAAATTGAAGGTTGAAGAAGAAATTTGGCTTTTCGTAGCTAGGGTTTCAGGGGTTTAGAGAGTGTAGATGCTTGAGAAATCGAATGAAATGAATCGAATAGATGTGAGATTGTATAAGTATGAAGTACTTGAATTGTCGATTAGCAGACTGTTTTGTATCGACAAGTCAGGCATTCGAGAAGTAGAAAACAACTATTCGAGAAGTCAAGAATGGCTTAATCGATAACTCAAGCAGATAGAAACTCACAGCTGGCAGTTATCTAACTTAGAAATAATTCTAAATTAAATAAAATGTGTTTTTATGAGTGAATTAAATTTTTAGATAAAAATCCAAAATCGGTTAAAATTCAGCGAGAATTCAGCCTTTTCAAATGATTCGAGAACTCAAATATAGTGTTCGAGAACTCAATCATTCGAGAACTCAGTTACTATATTCGAGAAGTCTAGAATTCCTCTATTCGATATCTCAGAAAGACTCCATTCGAGAACTCAATTCCTCTATTCGATATCTCAGAAAGACTCTATTCGAGAACTCAAGAGTACTCTAATGAGACTTATTAGAGATGTCGAATAGTGAATCATTCGAGAAGTCTGACTTATCGAACTATACCCATCACTCATAAAAAATTTGATTTTCACTATCTTGTAAAAATTTACCAGACATATTCATTGAAGAATATCCTAGCAAATCAAATAGTGATTTTCTCAAAATTTCATAGAAATTTTAAGTTAATAAAAATATGATTTTCAACATATGCAACAGATTTGAAATATTTATAAATCATATTTCAGCCAACACTTACTTCAAAAATATTGAGGATTTAGATAAAGTAAGTGTTTACTGCTGCAACAATCTAGATGATGTATTCACTTAGCCAGAATCTGAAGAATTCAGCATTCCAATCTCACTTACCAACCTTGTGAAGGTGGCTTCATCTAATGGCTTAGTGAATATATCAGCTAGTTGTTTATCTGTAGAGACATAATGCAACTCAATGGTTCCATTAGTTGCATGTTCTCTTATGAAATGATATCTGATGTCAATGTGCTTTGTTCTAGAATGATTGACAGGATTGGCAACTATAGAGATTGCACTTGTGTTGTCACACATGATTGGAATTCTTTCCAACACAAGTCCATAATCTCTAAGTTGATTTCTAATCCAAAGCACTTGAACACAGCAACTTCCAGCAGCTATGTATTCAGCCTCAGCTGTAGAAGTTGACACAGATTGTTGCTTCTTGCTATACCAAGAAACTAACCTTTGTCCAAGAAACTGGCAGCTTCCTGAGGTGCTTTTCCTATCCACTCTGCATCCAGCATAATCAGCATCAGAGTAGCCAACCAGATTGAACCCTGTGTCCTTAGGGTACCATAATCCCAAGTTAGGAGTGCCCTTCAGATATCTAAAGATCCTTTTTATTGCAATCAAATGTGATTCCTTTGGATTTGATTGAAACCTTGCACACAAGCATGTAGCAAACATGATGTCTGGCCTACTTGCAGTGAGGTAGAGTAGAGAACCAACCATGCCTCTGTAGACTGAGATATCTACTCTCTTGCCTTTAGCATCTTCATCCAATTTAGTGGCAGTGGCCATGGGTGTCTTGGCAGGTGAACAATCTTCCAAGTCAAACTTCTTCAATAAATCCTTGATGTACTTGGTTTGACTGATAAAGATACCATCCTTCCTTTGACTGACTTGCAACCCTAGAAAGAATGTCAACTCTCCCATCATACTCATCTCATATCTGCTCTGCATGAGTTTAGAGAATTTCTCACACAGTTTCTCATTTGTAGAACCAAAAATGATATCATCCACATAGATTTGAACTAGGATCATATCATCACCATGCTTCTTGTAAAACAGTGTCTTGTCCAATGTGCCTCGAGCGAATTGATTTTCAAGAAGAAATTGTGATAGAGTATCATACCATGCTCTTGGAGCTTGCTTAAGTCCATACAGTGCCTTAAGCAATCTGTAGACAAATTCTGGGAAATGTGGATCCTCAAAGCCAGGTGGTTGTTGCACATAAACCTCTTCTTCCAACTCTCCATTTAGAAATGCACTCTTGACATCCATTTGATAAACTTTAAAGTTTGAATGAGCAGCAAATGCCAAGAATATTCTAATGGCTTCCAATCTAGCAACAGGGGCAAATGTCTCATCATAATCAATGCCTTCCTGTTGAGAGTATCCTTTTGCAACCAGCCTTGCTTTGTTTCTTATTATTACACCATCTTCATCCATCTTATTCTTCAGAACCCATTTTGTTCCAACAATGGTTCTATTCTTTGGTGCAGGCACAAGTTCCCATACTTTGTTCCTTTCAAATTGATTCAGCTCCTCTTGCATGGCAATAATCCAATCTGGATCCAACAATGCATCATCAAGTTTCTTAGGCTCAACTTGTGATAGAAAACATCCATAGAGGCACTCATTTTGAGTTGCTCTCCTAGTCCTTACTCCTGCATTAGGATCTCCAATGATTTGCTCTGCAGTGTGTGATCTATCCCATTTCCTTGAGTGTTCAGCCTGATTTCTCATCCTTGATGTTGCTTCATCATCCTCATCATGATCATCCTCATTTCCTCCCCCTGTGAAGTTGCCATTACTCACAGGTGTGTCTTGGATGCTTGTTCCTTCACTATTGATTGGCACAAATTCTTCTCTTGTATCATTATTCACTTGAGTTTGTTGAACTCGAGTTTCAACTCCAGTTTCAGTCTCTTCATCAGAATCATCTAGATTATCAAACTTCAATGGATCTTTGTCTTCATCATTGGCTTCTTCTAGTCCAGGTAGTTTGCTGTCATCAAATGTTACATCTGTGCTTTCCATAACTTTCTTTTGACTGATGACATAAACCTTGTATGCAATTCTTTCCATAGAATAGCCAAGAAAAATTCCTTCAAATGCTTTTGCATCAAACTTTCCAACATATTCAGAATTGTCCTTAAGTACAAAGCATTTGCTTCCAAAAGTATGAATATATTTCAGTGTAGGCTTCTTTCCAGTTATCAAGTTGTAAGGAGTCTTTCCAGTGTTTTTGTTGATGAGGGTTCTGTTCTGAATATAGCATGCAGTGCTCACAGCCTCAGCCCAAAAACATGTGGGCATTTTTGCATCAAGTAACATTGTTCTAGCAGCCTCAATTAGAGTTCTATTCTTTCTCTCAACAACTCCATTTTGTTGTGGAGTCCTTGGAGCTGAGAATTGCTGAGAAATGCCATTCTCTTTGCAGAATGCTTCAAGTGTGGCATTTCTGGACTCTGTTCCATTATCACTCCTCAATGCAATCACACTTGCATCGTTTGCCTTTGCTTCCTTGTCAACTTTCTTTATATGCTCAATGATTACTTGTGGAGCCTCATCTTTTGATGCCAGAAATTCTACCCATGTATACCTTGAAAAATCATCAACCATTACCAGGGCATACTTCTTTCTTCCAAGTGACATTATGTTAACAGGCCCAAACAAATCCATATGGATAAGTTGTAGTGGCTTGGTTACAGATGTCACTGTCTTTGACTTGTGGCTTGATCTCTTCATTTTTCCTTTTTGACAAGCCTCACACACTCCTTCTTGGAGGAATTCAAGTGTGGGCATGCCTCTCACTAACTCTCTTTTGACTAGAGAATTAATGGCCTTAAAGTTCAGGTGTGATAGTTTCTTGTGCCACAACCAACAATCTTCATTTGATGCTTTTGAGTAAAAGCAACAAATTTTGTCCTTGTTTGCAGAGTCCATATTGGCTACAAACAGGCTTCCCTTCCTTACTCCAGATAGAGCAAAATCACCAGTCTTCTTGTGGGTGATCAAACATTCATCTTTGTCAAAATTCACTTTGAATCCTCTATCAGTAAACTGACCAACACTTAACAGATTATGCTTGAGCCCCTTGACTAGTGCTACATCTTCAATGATGACATTTCCAACTTTCAGCTTGCCATATCCCAATGTGTTACCCATGCTGTCATCTCCAAAAGCAACCATTGGGCCAGCCTTTTCCTCATACTGTGATAGCAGGGCCATATCACCAGTCATATGATTTGAGCATCCACTGTCCAAAATCCACATGACCTTCTTCTCACTTTCTTTGCCCTGCAAACACAAAGGTATTACTTTTCCTTTGGTACCCAAACAAGTTTGGGTCCATGTGACTTAGAGACAGTTTTATCATAAACAACATGCTTGTTAACTTTCTTAGTGTCAGTCTTCTTGTCACTGTTGGAAGTCTTAGAACCTGAGGTTTCAGACTTAGGTGACAAAGGTACCTTCCTAGCTTTAGGAGGACTTGAAGACTTTGACCTTGTGTAGTGTGTGTGAGAATTGTGACTGATACAACCATCAATGAACTGTCTTATAACATCCAAGCCCACAATCGAATGCATACCGGACCCAACAACCCACCACAGGTCAGTCCAAAAATGCTAGCAAATTGGTATACATTAGTTGTTGATTTGTATCTATAAAGGCCCCAAACACTCTTATTTTTATCGATGTGGGATGTTACAAACACCCCCTCTTATAGGGTCGACGTCCTCGTCGAGCCCACACACAAACTTACTAAACCCGGGCAGTGCCTCTGCACTTCCGGCCGGGCAGAGCTCTGATACCATTTATAACATCCAAGCCCACAATCGAATGCATACCGGACCCAACAACCCACCACAGGTCAGTCCAAAAATGCTAGCAAATTGGTATACTGACAAGGCCGTCGCGTGCCTATCAAATAATAAATCTAACAAATCCTTCTAACTATGTAGTAGGGTAAGTCAGAGTCGATCCCACAGAGACAAACGTATCAATCACTAGTTGTTTCTGATTTAATTCGGCTAAGCAAGTAACACAATAAATATTGAGAGATTATTAAACTAATTTTATACTAAAGAGAATTTTGTTTGTATTAATCAAATATTAAAAACATCCAGAATTAAGTGTCCCCGCTAGCATGAATTGATGCAATTGTGAATTCCCGCCCCAATTAATCGTACGCTGCTCAACAGGAAAGATGCGCCCTATAAATACCAATAACCTCTCTCGAGTATTAATGGCTTCTCTAAAATACAATCAAGCCTATTCTCATGGTATCATGTAATTTAGAGACATTAATTACAGCACCCTAAATTCCTAACAATCCATTCTACCTATTCTCATGGAGAATATCATGTTCTTACTGGATAAATCACAACCATCTAATCCAACTCTCGTTGATAATTAGATATTGGTTCAAACAATACACATAATCACGTCTGATTTGTAATTGCTAATTAAAACAACTCAATAAGCAAGAGCAATTAAACAATCAAATTGGGGGAATTGGGAAAATCACACATCAATCATAACTAGGTTCTACTTAACCCTAGATTAATTATCTACTCACTCATGATTGAATTAATAAAACAAGAATTAATAATTGAACACATAATTATAAGAATAGAAGAAAAACCTTTAATCTTGATCTTCAAAGAAAATAAATATTCTCCCAAAAATCTCCAGAAGAAAGTGTTTACAAAGTTGTGTATAATAATATTTTTCCATCCCTAAAAATAGACCCCTAAAAGTATTTATATAGAGGTTACAAGGCTAAAATAATTGCCACAATTAAATAGAACCCAATACTTTTACAACTAGAATTAGGTACAGGATATAAAAGCAGGTGGGCCAGCTTTTTATTAATTGTGCGCGCATGAAAACAAAAGAAATCAGGGAGTAGTCTTTTTTTGATTTTTTTGTTTGTCTGGATGGCCCGCGTCAGGAGATACACGCGCCAGGAAATGCAAGGAAATCTCGGGCGTGAGATGCAAACTCCAGCCGCGCGCGTGGAGACTGAGGAAAGCAATAAAACAGCTTTTGAATTGTAGTTTATGGCCAGAACTAGACACACGGGCAACCACATATTTTGCACGCCCCACACATATAAAAAACGCATAAACAGAAACATGTGCACGGTCCTCAAAATTTCCGCATGGGCAACATTTTATTCCTGTTTCTTTTTCCAAAATCACAAAATTCTGCTCCAAAATGCTTAGAATCGAACCAAAATTTCATCCTTTCTCCTCATAAATTCATAAAATCATTTCTTCGAAATAAAAACACCGTAAAATCATCAAATAATGTCAAATCCCTTCCAACTTGGCATTTATTTATTTCCTGCAATAAACTCAAATAAAACTAATTAAATCGACACGATTATTCACAAAAGCACCGTAAATGTGGGAATAAAATCCTATAAAATATATATAAAATACACTCTATCAAATATCCCCACACTTAGCACTTTGCGCGTCCTCGTGCAAACTAACATAAAAACTATACTAACTAATTAGTACCACTTCCGTAGGTGATCACGGTTGCATTTAGCATATGCAACAAGCCCTTTAAACCCCTAGGTAGCCCCAGTGGACGAGTAAGGTCTCGTGAGGGTTTATAGTGAATATACCCACAAAATTCATCCAACCATGCAAAAGATTAATGCCAACACAACACCACACACACAAGTCCTCTCATGCCACATCAGCTTAAGAATCAAAATGAAAATGCAATGCCTTGGTGTCTAAAGTGCAAGTATCCACATAGTCTACTCAAAGAAGATGCATAAAATCATAGAAATTCATGTCAAATGTAAGAATAGGTTGGTAAACATGCTAAGCACACAAGAGCACATCTTTGAGACAAAATCTGGGATCTCCTACGCCAAAAGCAAAAACTCACCGTTCACTCACAAAGAATATTCACTCAAAACAAAGGGTAAGTGTTTCACTCAACTCCAACAATATCATAAACATGCTTCGTCCTTGTTATCAATCTAACCTTTAACGCAACATACATCATCAATGACAATCAAAAGGTCTTTGTTAAGGTTGTAACGGGGCTAGGGACAGGGTATGTCAAGAAAGCCAAAGAAGGTTAAGTCAAAAGCTAGTACCTGACAATAAAATTCAAACAACTCCCATACTTTCATCCCTACACTTGAACTTTTATTTATAAACAACTTGACTAGTCAAAACAAAGTAGGATCACAAAAGATAAAAAAAATGCTCTCAAATTTATTTTTCTACTTTTTTTTTGTTTTTTTCTTCTATTTTTTTTTCTT
Source organism: Kitagawia praeruptora (assembly GCA_037693485.1). Lineage (NCBI taxonomy): Eukaryota > Viridiplantae > Streptophyta > Magnoliopsida > Apiales > Apiaceae > Kitagawia > Kitagawia praeruptora. Next base: position 23,679,619 of record CM075347.1, read on the forward strand.
CTATTTTTTTCTTTTTTTTTCAAGAGAGCAAAAATAATAGCAAGAACAACGATCCCATAAATATGATTTCAAACTTCGACTAACAAGCTATGAACCAAACCCCAAATATTTCCCCAAAGTTATGATCATCAATAAAACCCCCCTTTTATACACACCTTATCACTCCCTTACGAACAATACTAGCCTTTGACAATTTGGTTCAAATTTAATGTAAGGCCAATAGAATAAAAAGGATAATGGCAAGTAACTTGGTGTGTCACCGAAAGAATAAGATTAGGCTCAAAGGGTTAACTAATGGATCATGTATAAATGGTTTGGATATATGGGAAATATGAAGTTATACCTAATTGCCTTTATCATGTTATCATCAATTAATGTCATGCATCTTAAGAAAGACTTCAAGCAAGTGCTAGCAATGCAAACGACAAGTGGACACTCAAGCAAACGAATAATCATGCAAAAGATATGCATATAGGCTCAAAACTCGCTTGGTGTGACAAAACATAATCAATCCCAAATAACAGTCTCTCTAACGCACCTACTTGTACTCAAAGCATATAGACCAAATTACCTTGCACATATTCATGTCATTCTAATCACTTAGCACATTCAAAAAGTCTACTAGTTTCTACTTGCTAGTGTAAGTGTGTGCACAAGAACATCACATATCACTTCTCATACAAAAACATCCATAAACACAAGATTCCTACGCATGCATGGGTGTATTTAGCAAAATACAACAACTAATCAAATTGCATGGCTAGAATTATTTTTGGTATTTTTCATTTTATTTTATTTTATTATTATTATTTTTTTTAACAAAGCACATCCCCACACTTAAATGTGGCAATGTCCTCAATGGCACAATACTAAGAATATCAACTAATAACAAGAAGGAAAGAAATACTCCCCTATGCCGAAGCATGAAGTGCACCAGTCCTCCACAGTATACAGAATCCATGGGTTGCCTCCCACGTAGCGCATTTGTTTAACGTCGTTAGCCCGACACCGACTCATCAATCATTCAGCAGACGGAGAAGACAACAGAATATCCACCCCCTCGTTAATTGGTTCACCAGCTCTATAGTGCTTCACTCTTTGCCCATTCACCTTGAATGACTCTCCATGGCTATTCATCAATTCAACTGCACCATAGGGAAAAACCTTGCATACCTTGAACGGACCCGACCACCTAGAACGAAGTTTTCCGGGAAAAAGTCTTAACCTCGAATTGAATAGAAGAACTAACTCCCCTTCCTTGAATTCTCTTCGTAACAGCCCTTTGTCATGCCACTTCTTTGTTTTCTCCTTGTAAAGCTTAGAACTTTCATAAGCCTCAAAACGAAGCTCATCTAGCTCATTAAGTTGTAGAAGTCTCTTCTCACCCGCTGCTAACATATCAAAATTCAGACCTTTGATAGCCCAAAATGCACGGTGCTCTAACTCAACGGGAAGATGACATGCTTTTCCATATACCAATCTGTACGGAGTTGTCCCAATAGGTGTCTTGAACGCAGTTCTATAAGCCCAAAGTGCATCATCAAGCTTCATAGACCAATCCTTCCTTGATTTTGCGACTGTCTTTTCCAAGATAGTTTTTATTTCACGGCTAGAGATCTCCACCTGACCACTGGTTTGGGGATGATAAGAAAGCCCCACCTTATGATAAACTCCATATTTCTTCAACATAGCTTCGAACCTATTCTCGAGAAAATGCTTTCCTCCATCACTAATTAAAATCCTTGGCACTCCAAATCTAGGAAAAATCGTCTTCTTAAAGAACTTGCTCACAACACGAGCATCATTAGTGGGAGATGCAATGGCTTCAACCCATTTCGAGACGTAATCCACAGCTACCAAGATATACCTGTTCTTAAAAGATGGAGGGAATGGTCCCATGAAATCTACTCCCCAAACATCAAAAAGCTCCACTTCAAGAATGCCATTGAGAGGCATCTCATTGCGTCTTGGAATATTTCCAGTTCTTTGACAACGATCACAAGAATGAACATATTGGTGGACATCTTTAAAGAGAGTTGGCCAATAAAAACCGCACTGAAGAATCTTTGCAGCAGTTTTCGTAGTACTTGCATGACCACCACTTGGTAAATCGTGACAATGTGAGATTATAGAGGAAATCTCATTATATGGAACACATCTTCTAATGACTCCATCTGCACAAGATTTATAGAGAAAAGGATCATCCCAAAAGTGCTTTCTCACATCATAGAAAAATTTCTTCTTTTGCTGCGACGAGTAACCATGAGGAACAGTTCCACTAGCTAAGAAATTAGCTATGTCAGCATACCAAGGAACCTCTAGACTTGCAAGAGAAAGTAGATGATCGTCAGGAAAAGAATCATCAATTGGAGTAGATTTACCATCTTCCTCATCAAGAGTAAGGCGTGAAAGATGATCAGCAACCACGTTCTCAGCCCCTTTCTTATCTTTAATCTCTAAGTCAAATTCTTGAAGAAGCAAAATCCAACGAATCAGACGAGGTTTAGCATCCTTCTTACTCATCAAGTATCTCAAAGCTGCATGATCCGTGTGAACAATAACTTTCGAACCAACGAGATAAGATCGAAATTTTTCCATAGAATACACCACTGCTAGCAATTCTTTCTCCGTTGTTGCATAATTAATCTGAGCCCCATCCAAGGTCTTGCTTGTATAGTAAATAGCATGCAGCTTTCCATCTTTCCTTTGGCCTAGGACTGCACCAATAGCTTGATCACTAGCATCACACATGATTTCAAATGGTAGACTCCAATCTGGTGGTTGCATAATTGGAGCAGAAACAAGAGCTTTCTTTAACGTTTCAAAGGCCTCAACACAAGCATCAGTGAACACAAAAGGTACCTCCTTACCCAAGAGCTCAGTAAGAGGTCGAGCAATCTTCGAAAAATCTTTTATGAAACGGCGATAGAATCCCGCATGACCAAGAAAACTTCTTATCCCCTTGACTGAAGTTGGGTGTGGTAAGCGCTCAATAACCTCGACCTTGGCTTTATCAACTTCAATGCCTCTCTTCGAAACAACATGACCCAGAACAACTCCCTCTTGTACCATAAAGTGGCATTTTTCCCAATTGAGAATGAGATTAACTTCTTGACATCTATGAAGCACCTTCTCCAAGTTATGTAAACATGCATCAAAAGAAGTTCCACCAACTGAGAAGTCATCCATAAAAACCTCCATAATGTCTTCAATGAAATCTGAGAAAATTGCCATCATACATCTCTGAAAAGTGGGAGGAGCACAACATAGACCAAACGGCATTCTGCGGTATGCAAATGTACCATAGGGACAGGTGAAAGTCGTCTTTTCTTGATCATTCGGATGGATAGGAATCTGAAAGAAGCCTGAATATCCATCTAAGAAGCAGAAGTAAGAATGTTTCGCCAACCTTTCCAGCATTTGATCAATAAAAGGGAGAGGAAAATGATCTTTCCTTGTGGCCTTATTCAATTTCCGATAATCAATGCACATTCGCCACCCTGTCACAGTTCTAGTAGAGATCAACTCACCCTTATCATTCTTCACAACGGTCATTCCTCCTTTCTTTGGAACAACATGCACAGGACTAACCCACTTGCTGTCAGAGATAGAATAGATTATACCTGCATCAAGAAGTTTTAACACCTCCTTTTTGACCACCTCCATCATATTAGGATTGAGTCTCCGTTGAGGCTCAATAGAAGAAGCTTGCTCATCTTCCAGAATAATTTTATGCATGCAGAATGATGGATTAATGCCCTTGATATCATCAATGGAATACCCAATAACATTTTTATATTTTTTCAAGACCGTGAGCAATTGCTCAATTTGAATGTCATCAAGCTCAGAATTAACAATAATAGGATATGATTCATTAGGGCCCATAAACACATATTTCAAAGATGCAGGTAATGGTTTTAGTTCTACCTTAGGAGGCGTGGAACTCTCCTTAACTTCCTCATGCTGTAGCACATTAGAATGTTCATGCTTATATGTAGGTGCTGCATCCAAAAGCTTCTCGTAACCCTGACACTCTCCATTTTCTTCATCAACATTACCCTCAAGAACAGCTTGAAGTGGATCCTCAGATAAAAGAATTTTGGCTTTCATGTCGATCACTTCCTCTAGTGCATCCACCCTATTTACAGACTCATCCGTAGAAGGGTGTCCCATCGTACTTTGCAGCTTGAATTCCATCTTCTCTTCGCCTACCTCAAAAGAAATCCTTCCATTTTTCATGTCAATGATAGCTCCAGCTGTTGCTAAGAAAGGCCTCCCAAGAATGATAGGAATATTGGCATCTTCTTCCATTTCCATGACAACAAAATCACATGGAATATAAAACTTTCCTACCTTAAGGGGCACATCTTCAAGAATTCCCAATGGAAATTTCACACTTCTGTCTGCCAGTTGTAGAGAGATACGTGTGGGTTTTAGTTCACCCATCTGAAGCTGTTCACAAATCGACAAAGGCATCAAACTGACACTTGCTCCAAGATCACATAGAGCCCTTTTAATTTCGACATCCCCAAGCTGAACAGGAATAGAGTAGCTACCTGGGTCCGCTAACTTCTTCGGAAGATCATTTTGCAAGATGGCACTGCACTCTGCCGTTAATGAGATGGTAGAGCTTTCTTCAATTTTTCTCTTCCTTGACAAAATGTCTTTCAGGAATTTTGCATAAGATGGCATCTCAGTTATAGCATCCATGAATGGGATATTGATATGTAGCTTCTGCAAAATTTCAAGGAACTTACCATACTTCTTCTCTAGCTTCGCTTGTGCCAACCTTTGTGGAAAAGGAACAGGCGGCACATATGGCTTAAGAGGAACAACTTCTGATTCTTTCTTTTCTTTTTCCACGACCTCTGGTTCTATCGGTTTCTCAGTTGCAATCTCCTCTTCACCTTCCTTAGCATTCACAACATTTTTGCTCACTTTCAATTCCGGCTCCTTCAATTCTTTACCACTTCTCAAAGTGACAGCATTGATATGGCCCCTTGACGGTTGCTCAGTTTGGCCAGGAAGTTGGCCTGAAGACTTATTAAGTTGGCTCAACTGTTGAGAAATTTGAGTGATCGTGTTTTCCATCATTTTGTTGTGAGCCTTTATCTCATTGATGCTTGAATCGAAGTGCTCATTCTTCTTTGATTGAGTAGAGATAAATCCTTCCATAAGACTTTCCAAGTTGGATTTCTGCGGCTGAGCTTGCTGAAAACCTGGAGGCTGAGAAAAATTATTTTGTGAAGATTGAGCTTGACCCTGATTGTTCCTGTAGGAGAAATTTGGATGATCTCTCCAGCCTGGATTGTACGTGTTGGAGTAAGGATTATACTGCGGCCTCTGATTCTGATTGTAAAGAGCATTAGCTTGCTCAACTGCCATTCCAGAAGGATTGTATTGACAAGCAAGTTTGGTGTGTCCAACAACACCACATATCTCACATGAAGCAACAGTAGATGAAGAACTTCTGGAATCCAATTGCTCAATCTTTTTGACCATAGCCTGCATAGTAGTATTAATCATGGTTAGAGCATCAACATCATACTTACCACCCTTCTTAGGATGACTTCGATCACTGTATGGATAATTATCATTAGACGCTATCTCGTCTAACAAAGCTTTCGCATCCTCAGTACTCTTCTTCATAATAGAACCACCAGAAGAAGCATCAACAAAGTTTCGGAACTCTTGTGTCAACCCATTATAGAATGTTTGGATCAACAACCAGTCAGGAATTCCATGGTGAGGGCATTGTCTCTGAAGTCGCTTAAATTTTCTCCAAGCATCATGAAGTGACTCGTCATCATCTTGACGAAAGTTAGAGATTTCATTCCGGAGCTTAGAGGTCTTCTTCTGACTGAAGAATTTAAGTAGAAAAGCCTTCGCAAGACTATCCCAAGTAGTGAATGTGTTTGGTCCTTCATCTTTCAACCAATCCTTTGCTGTATCTCGAAGAGAGAATGGAAATAAGCGCAGCTTTATAGCATCATCACTAACATTGGTCAGCTTTATTGTATCACACTTCTCAAGAAAACTCTCAAGATGATCAACAGGATTTTCAGTGGACAATCCTGCGAAAGAATCATTGGAGATGAATTGGATGAACTGAGGCTTGAGCTCAAAGTGTGTAGCTGTGACTGCTGGTCTGACAATACTGGAGAGTACGCCTGTAGCATCTGGCATACCATGCTCCCTGAGAGCTTTAGCTGTTGTATCAGTCATAATTTCCTTATCCTTGTTTTTCCTTCGCTTGTCTGCTTGCCTTCTTGCTGTAGCTTCAATTTCAGGATCAATTTCAATTAAGTTTTCAGTACCTGAACTTCGAGTGTGCATGCAACAAGAGAACTAGAAACGATGATCAATTAACAAGGGAATAATAGCCGAAGCAACACAACTAAAATACTTAGCTAAATCAATTCAAAATTAACTAATCTAACACTGCTTTGTCCCCGGCAGCGGCGCCAAAAATTTGACAAGGCCGTCGCGTGCCTATCAAATAATAAATCTAACAAATCCTTCTAACTATGTAGTAGGGTAAGTCAGAGTCGATCCCACAGAGACAAACGTATCAATCACTAGTTGTTTCTGATTTAATTCGGCTAAGCAAGTAACACAATAAATATTGAGAGATTATTAAACTAATTTTATACTAAAGAGAATTTTGTTTGTATTAATCAAATATTAAAAACATCCAGAATTAAGTGTCCCCGCTAGCATGAATTGATGCAATTGTGAATTCCCGCCCCAATTAATCGTACGCTGCTCAACAGGAAAGATGCGCCCTATAAATACCAATAACCTCTCTCGAGTATTAATGGCTTCTCTAAAATACAATCAAGCCTATTCTCATGGTATCATGTAATTTAGAGACATTAATTACAGCACCCTAAATTCCTAACAATCCATTCTACCTATTCTCATGGAGAATATCATGTTCTTACTGGATAAATCACAACCATCTAATCCAACTCTCGTTGATAATTAGATATTGGTTCAAACAATACACATAATCACGTCTGATTTGTAATTGCTAATTAAAACAACTCAATAAGCAAGAGCAATTAAACAATCAAATTGGGGGAATTGGGAAAATCACACATCAATCATAACTAGGTTCTACTTAACCCTAGATTAATTATCTACTCACTCATGATTGAATTAATAAAACAAGAATTAATAATTGAACACATAATTATAAGAATAGAAGAAAAACCTTTAATCTTGATCTTCAAAGAAAATAAATATTCTCCCAAAAATCTCCAGAAGAAAGTGTTTACAAAGTTTTGTATAATAATATTTTTCCATCCCCAAAAATAGACCCCTAAAAGTATTTATATAGAGGTTACAAGGCTAAAATAATTGCCACAATTAAATAGAACCCAATACTTTTACAACTAGAATTAGGTACGGGATATAAAAGCAGGTGGGCCAGCTTTTTATTAATTGTGCGCGCATGAAAACAAAAGAAATCAGGGAGTAGTCTTTTTTTGATTTTTTTGTTTGTCTGGATGGCCCGCGTCAGGAGATACACGCGCCAGGAAATGCAAGGAAATCTCGGGCGTGAGATGCAAACTCCAGCCGCGCGCGTGGAGACTGAGGAAAGCAATAAAACAGCTTTTGAATTGTAGTTTATGGCCAGAACTAGACACACGGGCAACCACATATTTTGCACGCCCCACACATATAAAAAACGCATAAACAGAAACATGTGCACGGTCCTCAAAATTTCCGCATGGGCAACATTTTATTCCTGTTTCTTTTTCCAAAATCACAAAATTCTGCTCCAAAATGCTTAGAATCGAACCAAAATTTCATCCTTTCTCCTCATAAATTCATAAAATCATTTCTTCGAAATAAAAACACCGTAAAATCATCAAATAATGTCAAATCCCTTCCAACTTGGCATTTATTTATTTCCTGCAATAAACTCAAATAAAACTAATTAAATCGACACGATTATTCACAAAAGCACCGTAAATGTGGGAATAAAATCCTATAAAATATATATATAATACACTCTATCATATACATTAGTTGTTGATTTGTATCTATAAAGGCCCCAAACACTCTTATTTTTATCGATGTGGGATGTTACATGTCTTCTTAAATTAAAACAACTAGTCATAACATTCATATTGCATGGCATACAGTCAAATTTATCACAGAAGGGTGCATCTCTATGTCTTAGAGGCACAGAACAATCATAGAAAGGTTTAGACACACTACCAACAGGTTTCTTGCATGCATGAGTTAGATGGTTGGTACTGAAACAGTTCTGACAAGTTTTCCTAGGGGCATTAGGCATATAAGCATAGTTGTTATCCTTGTTAATCCCTAACTTGCCATTTCTGTTCTGTTTCTTTTTAGTCACTTCTTTTTCTGATTCACTATTCCCAGCTGATACAAACTTAACAAACTTCTTAGGTCTTGGCCTATCAACTACTGGCTTCTTGGTCTTTGACTTGGCACTCTCACCCTTAGAGGATGCTTGCTGTTCACTAGATTGTGCCTCATCCTCATCATTCAACATTTGCTTGATGAGTAAGGCATCCTCATCAATTTCAAATGTTGATTCCTTAAAAATTGGATTTTCAGTTTTTCTCAAAATGTGAGGCACTTTCTCATGAACAGCTGTGTCCTCTTCGATGACAGCATAGCCTTTCCTTTGTTTGAGAGAGTCATAGTCAAGTCCAATAGCTGCTTTAGGTTTAGCTTCAATTTTCTCACAGTAGGATTGCACTAAACCAGATGATTTCTTGAAAGTTTTAAGTTTGAATTCATTCTCAGCTAATTCATCCCTAAGAGCCTTCTCTACTTGACTAGCACATAGAACCTTGTTCTCCAAATATTCAACTTCTTTCTTAAGGTTTTCTACTTGCATAGCAGTTAGCTCAAGTTCCTCATTCTTTTTGGTTAATACTTCATTTCTAGTAGACAGTTTAGCAATCTCCTCATTAGCAGCAGTCATACTAGTATGAATATTAAACATTTCAACAGATAATTGTTCAATCATGGATTTGTATTCAGAAACAGACATGTCTATAGTAGTGAGAGATGGTACCTGAGAATCAGATGAAGATGAGTCATCCTTGGAGTTGGCCATCAAGGCATAATTGCAGAATTCTTGTTCCTCTTCATCACTCTCAGAATCATCCCAACACTTCCCTTCAGCTATGTAGGCCTTACCATGTGTCTGCTTTTTCAGAAGAGCCTCATACTTAGCTTCTAGCTCAAGATAATCTCTATCCTTCTTTTTAGGCTTCTTGCATTCACTGGCAAAATGCCCTAGGTCATTGCATCTATAACACCTTACAGATGACCTATCCACATAACCGGTTTTGAACTTATTTCTGTTTGGTTTCACAGGTGCCTTGTTCTTGTTGGCTGAATGGTTTTGAGTTTTGGGTTTGAAGGGTTGATTTCTTTTAAATCTGATGTTTGGAAATTTTCTGGCCATGAAAGCATATGAAGTATTTTCCATCCCATCAAGTTCTTCCAGAGTGTAAAACTCCTCTTCTTCTTCCTCTTTTTCCTCAACAGGTTCACTCACCCCAGCTTCAGTTTCTTCATCATCTGCCACCTCCTCTATCCTTAGTTGGCTTGTAGATGCTTCTAGGTCCAGGATGGATTTGTTGACAATCAAGGCACATGATGTGTTTATCATCCTACCTTGGTTTGCTTGGATAGCCCTCTTCTGAAGCAACTCAAGTTCATGAGTCTTTAGGACTCCATAGAGTACATCATAGGTGACTTTGTTCAAATCTCTCTCTCTAAGGGAAATGACTCTTTGCTCCAGATGATTTGGTGAAGACAACAGAAATTTCATATTTAACTCCTTGGTGCTGTAAACCTTTCCATTCATCTGCAACTCAGTAACTAGCTTGTGAAACCTTTCAAACATCTCAGTGATGCTTTCCTTGGGCTGTGCCATGAAAGCTTCATACTGTGTGACCAGTATCTGTTTCCTGTTTTCTTTAACCTCATCAGTCCCTTCACACAACACCTCAATGTGATCCCACATCTCTTTAGCAAACGTGCATGATGCAATGTTTGCAAACATTGACATATCCATGGAATCAATGATGAGCAACATGAGGTGGCTGTCAAGAGCAACCTTCTCCCTTTCTGACTCTGTCCACTTTGATGGATCCTTGGCCTCATAAGCTCTAAGGATTGTTATGGTTCCAACAGTCTTCTCTGGTATCTCTTGTTGTGGAACAAAAGGACCATTCTTGAGAATCTCAGGATACAAGGGATGAGAGGCTTTGATGAACAACATCATCTTTATCTTCCAGAGGTTGAAGTTTTCTTTATCAAACTTAGGGACCTTCACCGTTCCTGTAGTCTTTGGTGTATTCGAACTCATGATCGTTTCTCTGTTTTTGAATAAACAGCCCTCTCTGATACCACTTGTTGAGTATTGAACACGGTAAAAGAATACAGAGGGGGGGGGGGGTGAATGGATTCTTGAACTTTTCTTGGATTGAGTCTGTGTAGCAGATAAGTGCCTGTGTGTGCAGAAATTAAGGTGCGGATAAATAAAAAACACAAGACACAATATCACTTTAATCTAATGTATATTAGATAAAGGTTGCTACAATCTGTGAATACAAATGGTAGTATTCTCAGCTTCGTTTTTCTCAGAGAGATATAGCTTACAGTGTATGAAAAACTTGACTCACAAAGTTACTAAGTTATTAAGTGAGGCTGTGTCCTTATAGAACATGGATACAGCCTGCTTACTACAGATAAGGTAGCTAAAACACATTACTTTCTAGTCTGTCTATCCTTTTTGAGTAAGTGTCCAAACGATTACAGATTTGACTTTGCAAAGCCTGTTTAGATCCACTTCTTTAGCTCCTTGTCTCTTCTATATCTCTCCAAGCTTCCTTGTAGGCTTTCCAGAGCACGTTACAGGTTGTGGTCCATAAAGTGCATTGGCTTGTTGAAGGTTTCTGACTTGTACAATTTCTTCAGTATTTTGTCTCCAAGAATGTATTCGAGAAGTGACTAAGTAAGTGATTCGAGAACTAGAATTGACTTGATCGATAACTCTGAGTTCTCGAATACTGTTATAGTGACATATCGAACCACTTCTCGAATAGCTCTTTTCCATCAGGATTCCTTGAGTTGTCGAATAGAGCATTTGACTTATCGAATCCTCGAGTTGTCGAATAGCTTTCTGAGTCTTTGAGATATCGAATGGAACTTTGACTTGTTGACTCTTTGAGAACTCGAATACCATCTTGACTTGTTGACTTCTTGAGTTCTCGAATAGAGTAGTAGACATATCGAATCCCTGAGATATCGAATGAGATATCGAACAGTGTATTCAGAGATATCGAATAGTGTCTTGAGATATCGAATCTCTGACTTCTCGAATGCTGGACTTCTCGAATAGACAAATATACTTCTCGAATTGGTACTTAGGCAAATTCTTCATTTCTTCAAATCCCAACTGTGATTATTTGGCAGTCTTTAACTCCTTGCTTGAGGCATGAACCATGGAACTTCTTTCAAGCATTATTCTAGATCTAGACTCTATTTGTACAGTTACACAACTAGGATTTGATGCCTATTACAAGTACAATACAAACAGAAACTCTACAACTAGAGGTTCCCTCAGTTAAGAGGTCATGTAAGTAATGCAAAGCATTACAAACAATTAGGCTTGTTATTAGATGTATACAGGCATGCCTCTGTAACTAACATTATAATAATTTGAGATCATATAGATAACTTATAAAGATGGTAACTATGACATTGAGTTTGGATCCCAAAAAAATTCCTAAATGGTACATGTCATCTTCTGATTGGTCATATTATGATGGGCCTCCCTGTATTCACATCAATTAAAATATCTCTTGATGCCAAATCACCAATGCCATGCCACGTCATTTGAGAACTCTTTTTGGGATCCAATTTGGGGTCCCTAGCACTGCTCTTACAAAAAATTATTACGTTATTTTTGGAACTTTATCAATTTAAGGATCCACAAATTAGACCCGATTTGCCAAATCTTAACACGAGCTTATAAGTTACTTATTTTGAAAAAAATTCGTGTTTACATACCTTTTTTTTAGAGAAAAATGTGTAAGGAAAGTTTAATATTCGTTATCTTGCAAAAATAAGTTACTTATTTCGAAAAATAATACATATTTACATACTTTTTTCCGAAATAAATAACTTATTTTTATAAAATAAGATTTCCCAAACGGGGCCATATTACTCCTATTAAAATTCAGGACCTTTTAATGCATTTTTCCCGTATAAAATCATAACAACCGGTAACTGGGTCCATGGTAGTGCTGACAATTTTGGACCTGCGACCCGAACCCGACACGAACCCAACCCGTATGGGTCGGTTTCGGATTTATATTTTTCGGGTTCGGGTTGACCCTAACTTGACCCGAAAAAATCGGGTTGGGTTCGGGTTACCCGAAACTGACCCGAATATATATATATATATATATATATATATATATATATATATATATATATATATATAATTATTTTTAATATATATATATATTATTTATATTATTATTATTATTAATATATATATTTTTAATTAATATATATTATTTTAAATATAAACTATTTTTATTAAATATTATTTTTAATATATATATTATTTTTAATATATATATATTATTTTTTAAATTTAAAAAATTAAATTTCGGGTCGGTGTAATATCCGCGAATTTTCGAATATTTTTTTTACTCGATATTTAAATTTTAATTAAGAGCGATGCATTAGTATATTTTAATTACCGCGTTTTTGGTAAAATCTCGAAATTTTATATATTCATATGTAAGTAAATATTATATTATATTTAGTTGGTATTTATTAAACTTAAGAAATTTAGAAAAATAAGATTTTAGTTTTGGGTCGAATTTATTTTTAGAAAACGAAGTTATAGTCTCATGTAAATTGACTAGTAGGGGAAAACTATTTTAATATTACCAATCTGAATAATCAATTCGTTAATTTGAAGTGGAGACAACATTATTTTCCACAAATCACGGGTACTCTTTTCGAGGATCCATTTTGGGATAGGATTTCGGATGAGTTAGGAGACTCGTTTGGAAGAATTTAAAGAACGAAAATTGTAGATATGCAAGGGTACTATATAAAGGTGAATAGAAGTTGATTGAAATGTGATCAGAAGTTGAGTTAATAATAGCTGAACTAGGCCCGAGAAGGTGAAATGCCGGAGAACCATAGACGGGGAGCAAGTTGGAGTATCGTACCGCAGAACCAGGCAAGTTTACTAATTCGTACTCCATTGTTCGGAGTATTTATATTTTTAAATATGCTGATTAAGTATTCGCTATACAAAAATCAAATATTCTTTTTAGTGGTGTATATCAGATTTTATTCATGCAATCTACATACATATAAATTATTATACGAGGTGTTGAAATTATTATATGAGGTGTTGAAATTATTATATGAGGTGTTGAAATTTATTTCATGAGTTGGCCAAATTGTTGGGAGGTTTATTGAAATACTTCATTCGCATTCGTAGAAGAGATGATAAAGATATATTTAATGATATTTTCATACTGCAGAATACTTATATTTAAGAGTGGGGTTATATATAATTATATATATATGGTAAGTTGTGATTTATTGCTTCAAAAAGCAAAAGTGACCGGAGTAACGCACCGGCCCAAATGGTTACATATAAAGGGTGAAGGGCCGAGAAAGACGGCTCATCCTTCTGAGGAGTTTTATTTGGGTGGTTCGAGACGTCGACCATCCTTTCTATCGATAGAATTGAGGCGTGACAATGGATTGATCATCCATTACTTGAGTAGGCGTTATGAGCAGAAATCCAATCTTTGACATCCTAACGGTTAACCGATGCCTGTGTGGTTCTGTTAACTAGAGGGTTGATCTGAGCAGTTGGTAAATTTTATTTATTCAAATCAAGTGAGCAGTTCTGAGGAGTATTTTTGAGTTATATGAGGAGTATTTTGAGAAGTTATTGAGATGTATTTATTGTTTCATATGAGTAGTATTTTGAGAAGTTAGTGAGATATATGTATTCTTTCATATGAGTAGTATTTCGAGATTTATACAAATTTCCGAGTTGATCTCTTTCCAAAAATATATATATTATAGAGTGGTAAAAACCATACTTTCGGTCGAGTTGTTGTATTATATGATATCTATATATACTTGCTGGGCATTCTTTGGCTCATACTTGTTATTTAAATATTATAAATCAGGGGCAATCAGAGCTGATGCTAGTATAGCGAACCGTGATTAAAGGAAAAGGAAGACAATTGATTCAATGGGTTAACCTTATAGCATTTGAGGAGGGTGCAGGCTGGGAAAGTGTTTGTATAACATTTTAGTATCTAGTACTTTGGAGTTGTAAAAGTATTTTAGAGATTCTGGGAAGTGCATTTGAGATGTAATAACTTTTGGAATTATTGAGTGCTTGTTCTAAGACTATAACCCGTGGAGTAAAATATGGAGTTGTTATGAATGTTGTTGTAGATTATATTATGAGCAGGTGATTGAATATTCCGCAAGAGGTGTAATGACCTGGATTCCTGTAAGGGATTTGGGGGCGTTACAGTAATGATATCAGAGAAGTAGGTTATAAATCTTAGAACGAGTGTAGGAGGAGTTATGACTATATATAAGAGAGAGTTTAGAAGCCAAGGAACCGATAGGTATATATATAGTAGGATTTCAAAGAGTTGTGGGGTGGAGGCTTGATGGCCATTAGCAGTAGTAGAATCAATTAGGACGAGAGAAATGTGTATCCATGATTTATTTATTGGGTTAAATTTGAGTATATACAGTTATGTATCCATAAATATGCACATATATATAACTGCAGATATATATGTGTATGTATATGAATATGTATAGATATGTACTGTTTTGTTTTCATAAATAAATATTTCATGGGTATGTAGTTTTATTAGACTAAACCATATTGGGATAAGTTGAATCGAGTGAGGCTGTGACTTTTTCGAGAAGTGTAGAAGAGATAAATATAGTGGATTTTATAGATGGAAACAAAACAAGAAGAGTATGATGATATTAGGTATAGATTTGGAGGAGGAAGGAGCTAGAAGATTTCAACAGGGATTGAAACAATAGATTGGATATAATGAGACAGTGTTTTAAATAAGGGACTATGTGATATGGGTATATGAAGCAGCTATGGTAAGGCTGTGAGTGAATTGATTCACGAGGATAAAAGATGAAAAGAAAGAGGAATATTTAATGATTAGTAAGAGAAAATGATATGAGGAGCTTTAAAGCATAATTGAGATTTACTATTGAGGATAAGGTGTATTGTGAGGATAAAGTCGGGATAAGAATAAACGACGGAAGTGGGTATAAATGATGAGCCGGTATGAAAATAGAAGGTATAGTATAAGAGTTTATAATTGAGATATGGGGAGCATAAAGCAGGTAAAAAAATGAGGAGATATTGCAACCTAGTTATTGTCTACGTTGATTCCGAAGACGGAATCCTTTTAAGGAGGGAAGACTGTAATATCCGCGAATTTTCGAATATTTTTTTTTACTCGATATTTAAATTTTAATTAAGAGTGATGCATTAGTATATTTTAATTACCGCGTTTTTGGTAAAATCTCGAAATT
The DNA here is from genome assembly GCA_037693485.1 of Kitagawia praeruptora. Taxonomy (NCBI): domain Eukaryota; kingdom Viridiplantae; phylum Streptophyta; class Magnoliopsida; order Apiales; family Apiaceae; genus Kitagawia; species Kitagawia praeruptora. The sequence continues at coordinate 23,695,258 of CM075347.1, forward strand.
TTATATATTCATATGTAAGTAAATAATATATTATATTTAGTTGGTATTTATTAAAATTAAGAAATTTAGAAAAATAAGATTTTAGTTTTGGGTCGAATTTATTTTTAGAAAACGAAGTTATAGTCTCGTGTAAATTGACTAGTAGGGGAAAACTATTTTAATATTACCAATCTGAATAATCAATTCGTTAATTTGAAGTGGAGACTGCATTATTTTCCACAAATCACGGGTACTCTTTTCAGCGCACAAAAAAAAACATGTTTCCATGTTTTGTTCCACTACTTTATCTTTTTAATTTTTTAATTCCCACTATTGTTTCCTTTTAAATCCCATAAAAACAAAACACGGTCTTATATTCATAAACAGAGCACACAACTTAAACCTTATATTACTATCTTTCTTTCCAGTCAGACTACTACTCCCCTTAAATCACAAAATCTCTACCATATTTTCTAATACAAACCAAATACAAACTGCAGTAGTTATCTTCTTTAATTTTGTTGTAATGTTTTGTGTCCGATTAATATTAGTACTTGTAGTAAGTTTTATGCTCTGGTTTGTTTTCCGATTGGTTTTGTTGAGATTGTGTGTTGTCGGAGGTAGGGGACTGTTATAATTGTCGATGGTGGTTGAATCGCTGTTAAGGGGGGGAGAGGATGCAGCTGTGCGTTGCTTGAGCGAGAGAAGTGAAGTGTTTGTTTGGAGTGTTGATTGGGTGGTGGTCGAAGAAGGGGGAAAGGGAGAGTCGACGGAGAGATTGGGAGTTAACGAGAGAGAGGTAGAAAGAGAGAAGAGGTTGGGGTTGTGGTAGTGAGAGGAAGGTCGAGAGGGAGAGTGATGATAGGAGTCGGTGTTGGTTGTTATTGGAGTAATAAGAAGAAGAGGGTGAGGGGCGGAGACTTAGAGAGTGAGACGGAGAAGAGATAGAGAGTGAACGGAGAGAGGAAGAGATGGGGCGGAGGGAGAGAGAGGAACGGAGAGGGAGAGCGGGAGCGTGAGAGAGAAGTGGAGAGATTGAGACAGGGAGAGATTCAGAGAGAGACAGACGGTGGTGGACAGAGAGATTGAGAGAGAGAGCAGAGAGATTGAGAGATGGTGGAGGTCGAGAGAGAGAGTTACGGGGAAGAGAGAACAAGGGAGGGGGACGCGCAGCGATTGTGGCGGCAAGTGGGGCCCACGCGCCGTTGTCGTGATGTATTGATACGTTTTTCTGGAATTAAAACGTATAATAAATAATAATAAAATAATAACGTATGGATAAAAATAGATGTTCGGATTTTATAATCGGAATTTTTGTTATAAACGAAAAAAAGGGGATTCAATAAGTTTTGTTAAATATGGAATATTGATTAATTTGATTAGTAATTAATAATTTATTAAAAATGGTATAATTGTCTTAATTGAATTATTTAGTAATAATTATGGATTTAATGTGAATAAATTGGTAATTGATTTATTAATTAAATTGAAATATTTTGTGATTATTTGGACATAATTTAAAGACTTAATGATTCATTTATAAAAGAGGTATTTAAAATGATGAGGGTATTAAAGTGGAATAATTATTATGGTTTTAAATTGAGTAAATAGGATTAATTGTGTTTTGAGGATTTATTTATTTAATTTGAGGATTAATTGTTGTCTTGAGGATTTATTTATTTAATTCGAGGATAAATTGTTGTCTTGAGGATTTATTTATTTAATTTGAGGATTAATTATTGTCTCGAGGATTTATTTATTTAAATTAAGGATTGATTGTTGTCTCGAGGATTAATTGGTTGTTGGGGAATTGGGTGATTAATACTTGGATTTTTCTGAAGTCGTGTGAACACTTTCAGATTGAAGTTATTTGTGGTTCACCCAAATAATTCAATCGGATAAAATCAGAAAATCTGCAAGAAGAGAGAATGTATTTTGCTGTGTATTTCAAAATGAACCCTATGTAAAATGATCAATGACACACCTATTTATAGATGTCAACAGATGTGTCTTTTGCCAATAGACACACCTCAAGATGTGTCTTTTCCCAATAGACACATCTCATTCCCAACAGTCATGTCCAATGCCAATAGACACACCTCAAGATGTGTCTTTTCCAATAGACACATCTCATTCTAATAGATGTGTTTGATGCCAATAGACATGTCTCAAAAGCAATAATTCTGAAATCATAACGAACTCGAACAGAGCATGCACTCCGCATTCTCCCGACTTGTTCGATGTAGCATTACGACTACATTGATCAACTAGCCAATCCAATTACACTAAAATATCCAACAATCCTCCCCCATTTTAGCGTAATCCATGATTAACTAAAAAAAATCACAACAAACGACAAACTTATGCATAAATGAAATATCGTGACGATTGAATTTCACATTAGTATATTACACATTCCAAATATTCGAATATCAAGGTATCACTATGGATTGAACCTTGGTTATTCATAGTGAATACATGAAGATAATATACACATAAATTTACATTTTCAAATGTTCTTACTTGACACTATCTTTTACTAGCCTAGTGTCCTAATCCTTCATAAGCATATCAAAGCCAAGTCCAAGCTTCTTGAAGCAGCTAAACTTCATGCTCATATAGGTAGTTCTTTTATTCTCGCACCTGCATATGTAATTTTTCAAAAAACTATTAAGAAGACAAACTTCAACCTCCTTAACTTGCAGGTCTGAACACATACCTTGGGATGATAATACTAATGTGTTCCAATCTCTAGATGTTAAGCTTTCCACATTGAATTCAGCACCTAATGTCATATTAGATGGGAATTGGGTATCTCAACATGAGAGGTTATTCGATGGACTTTAATCCCATCCCTATAGCCGACTTGTGCACAAGATCTCTACTCAACCCTTTGGTTAGATGATCGGCTAAATTACGTTGAGTTCTTATAAACTCCACTGATATAACACCATGCGTGATAAGCTCACGAATCATGCTGTGTCTAACACCTAAGTGTCTAGACTTGCCTTTGAACACTTGTCTATAAGCATTAGACAAGGCAGACTCACTATCACACCTGATAGATATGGGTGATATCGGTTTAGGCCATAATGGAATCTCATAAATCAGATTTCTTAGCCATTCAGCTTCTTTACCAGCCGATGATAATGCCACAAATTCAGATTCCATCGTTGAATCAGTAATGCAACTTTGTTTCTTCGATGCCAAAGAGATAGCACCTCCCCCAAGAAGGAATACCCATCCACTTGTGGAAGAATGATCTTCCTTATTGGAAATCCAACTTGCATCTGAATGACCTTCAATAACCGAAGGAAATCCAGTATATGTCAAACCATAATTCATGGTTCCTTTCAAGTATTTGAACACTCGGCTTAAGGCTTGCCAATGATGTGAACTTGGCTTGCTAGTATACCTACTAAGCTTTCCAACAGCGTAGGCAATATCTGGCCTAGTGCTTATCATGGCATACATAAGACTACCAATAGCCCTTGAGTATTCAAGTTGAGACACTGCAACACCTGTATTAGGTAGGAGTTTAATACTAGGATCAAGAGGAGTGCTAACAGGAGAACAATCCTTAAAGTTAAATCTTTTAAGAATCTTCTCAATATAATGAGATTGAGAAATTGAAATGCCATTGTTATCACGCTTGATCCTTATACCAAGAATCACCTCAGCCTCCCCCATGTCTTTCATATCAAAATTAGATGACAAGAACTTCTTGGTTTTATCCACTTGATTTTGGTCAGTACCAAAAATCAACATGTCATCCACATATAAACAAATTATAACTCCTTTACCAGAAGCATCAAATTTGCTATATACACACTTGTCTGCTTGGTTAAGAAAATAACCGTTAGACAAGACTACAGTATCAAATTTATCATGCCAATCCTTCGGTGCTTGTTTCAGACCATAAATTGATTTCTTCAATTTACACACCTTGTTCTCACAACCAGGCATAACAAACCCTTCGGGTTGTTTCATATAAATCTCTTCATCTAATTCACCATTCAAGAATGCAGTTTTCACATCCATTTGGTGAATGACAAGGTTGTGTATAGCAGCAAGTGCTATTAACAACCTAATAGTGGAGGTTCTAGCAACAGGAGCATAGGTATCAAAATAATCAATCCCTTCTTTTTGTCTAAAGCCTTGGATCACCAATCTGGCTTTAAACTTATCTATGGTACTGTCCACCTTCATTTTCCTTTTGAAGATCCATCTGTTTCCCAATGCTTTACAGCCAGGGGGCTGATCACTCAATTCCCAAGTATTATTATTCATGATAGAATCCATTTCATCTTGGATAGCTTCTTTCTAGAATGCAACATCCCTAGATTTCATAGCTTTGCTAAAAGTATTTGGATCCTCCTCAATAAGAAAACAATATTGGTATTGATATTCAATTTCATCTCTAGAGCCTTCTACTAGATAAAGATGAAAGTCATCTCCAAAAGACTTTGCTTTTCTAGCTCTAGTGCTTCTCCTTGGTTCGGACGATCCATTCACATCTTCAGTAGAAACCGAGTTCCTACTAGAAGAATTCTGAAGCATGTCCCTTGGTCTAGGTATAGATGTAAATCTATTTTCATCAAATATAGCATCTCTTGACTCGATAATCGAGTTCACAGATACATAGTCATTAGATTCTAACACATAGAATCTATATGCTATAGAATGCTCAGCATAGCCAACAAATATGCAATCTATACCTCGTTCACCCAAGTTCCTTCTTTTGGGTTCAGTGAGTCTTACAACTGCTCTACATCCCCAAACTCTCAGAAAACTTAATTTTGGTGACTCTTTATACCAAAGTTCATAAGGGGTAATCTTATTCCTCTTATTAGGAATTCGATTCAATAAGTGATAGGCTGTCAACATAGCCTCACCCCAAAATCCCTCACTCAAACCCGAGTAGGATAACAAGGAATTAACCATTTCTTTCAAAGTCCTATTCTTTCACTCTGCCACACCATTTTGCTGTGGTGTATAAGGAGCCGTGGTTTGATGTATTATACCAGTAGATTGAAAATAAACCGGATCATAATACTCACCTCCTCTATCAGTACGTAGATTTTTAATCATGGTACTCTGATGTAGCTCTACTTCTTCTTTATAAATTTTAAAGAAGTCAAGAGCTTCATCCTTAGCATGCAATAAATATACATAGCAATATCTAGTAGCATCATCAATAAAAGTAACTACATACCTTTTATTTCCTAATGATGGCGTAGAATGGAAATCACACAAATCACTATGTATTAATTCTAAAACATCAGACACCCTATTGACCTCCTTAAAGGGCTTTCTTGTTATCTTTGTTAACATGCATGTTTTGCATTTTTCATTGTCTAAGTCAATAGCAGGTATGAGACTCATTTTAGACATATCCTTTATTCTTTTGTAATGTACATGTCCTAGTCTAGCATGCCATAATTCTGGTTTGTTCAAATTATTGCTAGTACTAGTAGAAGCCATGCAAGCAGATTCATCAATAAATGGAGTATTTACATTCAACATAAACATGCCATTACACAAATAGCCAAAGCCAACAAAAGAGCCATGTTTTGACAATATATATTTGTCACTTTCATAAACTTGTTTATATCCACAATTGTTCAATACAACACCAGACAAGAGATTCTTACGAATTCCAGGAACATACAACACTTTATTTAACAATATACATTTGCCAGAAGTAAAAACTATCTTGACATTTCCTAGTCCTTTGATCGGTTCAGTTGCAACATTTCCCATCTTTAAGATAGATCCATCTTCGATTGGTTGAAAGTCTATGAACCAACGAAGATCTTTGCATACATGACTCGTTGCTCCTGAATCAATCCACCAAGCAACATTGTCATCCTGCACATAAAATGTCTCAGATATTAGTGACACATAATTCTGACTAGAATTACAGTTTTGCATTAAAAATTGACCTTGTTGCTTTTCTGGATCCTTGGATCCACTTGGACCAGCATTTTGCTTTTCTTGCTTGCCTTTACCAACCCGACAATCCTTCTTGAAATGTCCAGGTTTGCCACACTTCCAACATGCCATCTTAGGCCTTTTATTGGAAGAATTGTTGTTGTTTCCTTTAAACTTTCGTTTATCACCCTTGCCATACTTAGAATTCTTTGAAGATCCACCATCTTCAACCATATTCACAGAAGAGTTACCGACTTGGTTCTTGCCCTTAGGATTATTCTCAATTTCTTGAGTCCTCAAAGCCTCTTCAATTCTGAAGTGACTTCCAAGTTGAACCAGAGTCATATCCTCTTTGTTATGTTTCAAGGAGTGTTTAAAATCCTTCCATGATGGTGGTAGTTTGTCTATAACACCAGAAACTGAGATAGATTCATCCATCTTCAGATTGTGTTGGGCAAACTGACCCAGAATCCTTAACAATTCATTGTATTGTTCCATCACCGGTCTTGAATCGACCATTTTGTAATTCATAAAATTACTAACCAGAAACTTCTTACTAGAAGCATCTTCTGCCATATACTTGGATTCAAGAGAATCCCACAATTCTTTCGCTGACTCAACATTTTGATATACATCGAAAAGGGAATCAGACATACCGTTTAAGATGTGACCGCGGCAGATGTAATCAGCGTTTTCCCATTTGCAACGCCTCCTTGTTTGTTCAGCGATTTCATCCTCAACCACTTCTGGAATGGGGGTACTCAAAACATATACAACCTTCAGCGTCGTCAATAGAAAATGCATCTTCTTTTGCCATCTTCTAAAATCCTGACCCTCAAACTTGTCCAACTTTGCAAACTTGCTTGTCATGTCTTTTGCAGATTCTGAGTTCGCCATCTTCAGAAAATAGATAACTTCAATCTTTGTTGGGGAATTGGGTGATTAATACTTGGATTTTTCTGAAGTCGTGTGAACACTTTCAGATTGAAGTTATTTGTGGTTCACCCAAATAATTCAATCGGATAAAATCAGAAAATCTGCAAGAAGAGAGAATGTATTTTGCTGTGTATTTCAAAATGAACCCTATGTAAAATGATCAATGACACACCTATTTATATATGTCAACAGATGTGTCTTTTGCCAATAGACACACCTCAAGAAGTGTCTTTTCCCAATAGACACATCTCATTCCCAACAGTCATGTCCAATGCCAATAGACACACCTCAAGATGTGTCTTTTCTAATAGACACATCTCATTCTAACAGATGTGTTTGATGCCAATAGACCTGTCTCATAAGCAATAATTCTGAAATCATAACGAACTCGAACAGAGCATGCACTCTGCATTCTCCCGACTTGTTCGATGTAGCATTACGATTACATTGATCAACTAGCCAATCCAATTACACTAAAATATCCAACATTGGTTAATTATGTTTCTTTATCGTGGAGTAAGATAATTGTTTGAGGATTATTTATTGATTGAGTTTTTATATAGGATGTCAATGGTATTATTTTAGAGGATTGATATTTAGCATTTTGGGATTATTCTGATGAACCAGATCGGACCATATTATTTTAGAAGCTAAAAATCGGATTCTTATTTGTGAGATTTAGAAATGGAAAAGGTTTCGCGTAAAAATGTTGAGTTTGGAATTATTCGAGGATCCATTTTGGGATAGGATTTCGGATGAGTTAGGAGACTCGTTTGGAAGAATTTAAAGAACGAAAGTTGTAGATATGCAAGGGTACTATATAAAGGTGAATAGAAGTTGATTGAAATGTGATCAGAAGTTGAGTTAATAATAGCCGAACTAGGCCCGAGAAGGTGAAATGCCGGAGAACCATAGACGGGGAGCAAGTTGGAGTATCGTACCGCAGAACCAGGCAAGTTTACTAATTCGTACTCCATTGTTCGGAGTATTTATATTTTTAAATATGCTGATTAAGTTTTCGCTATACAAAAATCAAATATTCTTTTTAGTGGTGTATATCAGATTTTATTCATGCAATCTACATACATATAAATTATTATACGAGGTGTTGAAATTATTATATGAGGTGTTGAAATTATTATATGAGGTGTTGAAATTTATTTCATGAGTTGGCTAAATTGTTGGGAGGTTTATTGAAATACTTCATTCGTATTCGTAGAAGAGATGATAAAGATATATTTAATGATATTTTCATACTGCAGAATACTTATATTTAAGAGTGGGGTTATATATAATTATATATATATATGGTAAGTTGTGATTTATTGCTTCGAAAAGCAAAAGTGACCGAAGTAACGCACCGGCCCAAATGGTTACATATAAAGGGTGAAGGGCCGAGAAAGACAGCTCATCCTTCTGAGGAGTTTTATTTGGGTGGTTCGAGACGTCGACCATCCTTTCTATCGATAGAATTGAGGCGTGACAATGGATTGATCATCCATTACTTGAGTAGGCGTTATGAGCAGAAATCCAATCTTTGACATCCTAACGGTTAACCGATGCCTGTGTGGTTCTGTTAACTAGAGGGTTGATCTGAGCAGTTGGTAAATTTTATTTATTCAAATCAAGTGAGCAGTTCTGAGGAGTATTTTTGAGTTATATGAGGAGTATTTTGAGAAGTTATTGAGATGTATTTATTGTTTCATATGAGTAGTATTTTGAGAAGTTATTGAGATATATGTATTCTTTCATATGAGTAGTATTTCGAGATTTATAAAAATTTTCGAGTTGATCTCTTTCCAAAAATATATATATTATAGAGTGGTAAAAACCATACTTTGGTCGAGTTGTTGTATTATGTGATATCTATATATACTTGCTGGGCATTCTTTGGCTCATACTTGTTATTTAAATGTTATAAATCAGGGGCAATCAGAGCTGATGCTAGTACAGCGAACCGTGATTAAAGGAAAAGGAAGACAATTGATTCAATGGGTTAACCTTATAGCATTTGAGGAGGGTGCAGGCTGGGAAAGTGTTTGTATAATGTTTTAGTATCTAGTACTTTGGAGTTGTAAAAGTATTTTAGAGATTCTGGGAAGTGCATTTGAGATGTAATAACTTTTGGAATTATTGAGTGCTTGTTCTAAGACTATAGCCCGTGGAGTAAAATATGGAGTTGTTATGAATGTTGTTGTAGATTATATTATGAGCAGGTGATTGAATATTCCGCAAGAGGTGTAATGACCTGGATTCCTGTAAGGGATTTGGGGGCGTTACAGTCGGGTTACCCGAAACCGACCCGAAACCCATTCGTGTCGGGTTCGGGTTGAGAACCTGTACCCATTAAATTTTCGGATCGAGTTCGGGTTATGTCAAAAATGCGACCCGAGTCTACTGACCCGACCCGAACCGAACCCGACCCGAAACCCAAAATTGCCAGCTCATGGTGATACTTGTACATGTAGAAAGGCATCATAATAGCATAAGAGCATGTTTACATTCTTCTTTGTAAAAAAACTTAAAGTATCATTTAATTTTATGTAAGGGTTTCATTTTTCTCATCTTAAACTATGTATTTCTTCCTTTATCTATAATTTTTAAATAATTTATTAAAAATTGATCATATATAATCTACATCGTTTTTACAAACGCTGTAAAAGTGACATATCATCCATGTCATCATTTATTTATATATTTTACATATAGCCAATCATTTTACAAGATGCTATTGGAATATATTAGCTTAAAATTTCAACAAATTTTACATAATTAATATATACCATGTTGGAGATATTCTAAATAGATATTTTTTATGAATCCAGAGTACATTAAACAATCCTAGGAATAGATATAACATTGAAAATTGTGTAATTTTAGATCACCTCACTCTATTTATAATTAATTAATTTTTCTTAACATTTTATCTATTCGTGAAATTATTTTACGAATAAATAATTTGTCAATCATCACTTGTCAGGATACCTGTTTTATGTCATGATGAAATATGCAAGAACTGCAGTCGAAATGTACATTTTAATTATTTGATCAAATTTTAATTAGTTATACTTTGAAACTACAGTATGTATCAAAATCCAATTATACAGTTTTTTTTTTGGTGCCAAAAAATCCAATAATACAGTTACTTTTATGATAATTTTGTGAAAAGCACACTTTAACTTTATATATGGTAGACCCAGTGGGCCCAGTCCAAATGCTTAATTGCAAATTGAGTGATAGAAATAATGATATGTTTGGACCAGCGTCCCTTCAACCTCCAGCCAACCGTTGTTGATTTCATTTCTAATAATTCTGGGATCAATTTTTTTTAATAATTTATTGAATCCACAAATTTTCAAATACAGTATTGTCAAAAAAGGTGAAGTGGGTGTTTAATTATAAATAAGAAAAATTACAAAATATTTGAGATGGAAAAATATATTAATATACCGAAACTATAAATTTATGGAAGTTTTGTGTATATGTTCGTTTTCCATTTTAAACATAAAAATGAACAAATCAATCAAACAAGTGAACTGGACTATTGTTTTTTTTCTCTTTTTTTTAACAATAAAATGCTTATAAACTTATAGACGAGTATTGTTTGTTGGGGGAGAGGATACCTAGATCGACAAATGATATACTCTCTTTAACTAGATTATTGTTTAGTATACGATAATTGATGACATATTGCTATTGGACTGTATATTGGACACTTTATAATACTCCGTATTGAACTGCAAAAGGTACAAGGCCTTCCTATTTGCAAGGAGAAGCTGATATTAAACTGACTAAACCCAGAAATTGATTTAATTCGGATTTTTAAAATCCCGAGTCCTCAACAATGCCTTCCAAATCGAAGAAGGTAATTTCAGTCTGTGACATGTCACTTGTTCTGCTTTCGCTTTTCTTGATTTGTACATGTCTCATGTTACTTATTTTAATGCATTAACGTAAAATCTGCTTTAGACTCGAATGTTAAATTAATATTCGATATCACGATAAATTGATATTTTTAATACAAATTTATGTGTATTTGATTTTCGTTTTTTCATTGATTCTTAGCGAAAATTATCCAGTGCTGCTGCAAATGACAATTCTAATAATGAGAAAGAAAATCAGACATTAAGGCCTTATCTGCACCATGATACCTGGTTCGAAATTCTGTCATGGCTTTCTGCAACATGCCTTTACAACATTGTGTCCCGTGTTTCGAATACCTGGGCTGCTATGATACGTCGCCCTTGTTTTGTTGACAAACATCTACGTAGATCACGATCTGGTATTTTCGTCCAAGGCAACATGATTAATTACTTCTTAGAGGTTATTAGTGGCAACGTTGAAATTACAGAATTCGAGCTAGAGTGCCCAGGCATAGTGTATTCTAGTTACCAAGGTGTCTGCCTGTTTTATAATTATTCAACCAATGCTGATTATGTTATGAACCTTGTTACTACTCAAAGTGTTGAAATCTCTAGACCTGTTGTGGTACCAAAGTACAGGAAAAGTTGTAATGGAATGCTCAATTTTAGTGTTATACGTGATCGTTGCTCAGGGGAACTTAAGCTGGTGTATGCTATTCAGCGGAACAATGGTGAATGTTCTTGGTATGTGCAGAAACTTGGAATTGAAAATTCGTGGAAAAGGATTAGTGCAAGTCACACGTCTGAAACTATTGTTGATTTTCCTGGCATGAGCATAGGGGGCTTTGTGGTTTACCAAGTATGTAATAGTGTTCTTGTCTTTGATGTGAGTGATGAAAGCATCCGGATGATATGTTCCCCTGACATCGAACATTCCCAAGTGACTTATATTCAGATGGGGAATGACCTCTCATGTTTTTCACGCAAGTCTGAGAGAATATTCATACACGTTTTGTCGGATTTTCATGCAGGGAAATGGAGACTCTATCATCTACTTGACTATGGATTTATACCTCAACAACCACTTGAATTTCTACACTTCCTCGGTTGGATAAACAATAGTGAAGAACTGCTTGTGCGCCTGTGTACATTTGAATCCTGCAATGTGTTAGGTTCATGTTACAAGGGTTCCTGTTATGTGACATTGGTGGGTTCCTGTTTTAAGTCAGATCACCGTTATAGGTTTGCAGTCGGGGACAAGTGGATATATTGTACTTACAATTTGAAGACGAAGAGAATAACAAATTTAAACAAATACATTACAATTACTGCATTAGATCGTGTGCAGGTTCACACCAACAGTCTCATTTCATGGAAACCACTGCAAGCATGAGGAGGTCTGCTCTTTCTCGTTCATTTTATTTTGATTATTGTTTCCGTGTAATTTGGTGGTTCTGGCAGCAACATATACTTTTACCTGTTTTTTTGAGATTGGCTAGTTAGTGTTGTTCAATGTTTCTAGAAGAAATTTTACTTGCTGGGAATCGATTTTCTCTGTTTAGTCAGTCCTCGACCTTCAATAGAAATTTGAATCTTGTTGGCATTTAGACTTAAAAGACCTAGTACAATTTATTTTTCATCAGCGTCGATCTGTAGGAGCTCATACATATACCGACTTTCTGAGGTAAATTCGAAGCTGACACAGCTTAGCAATCAAATGAAACAAATTTCATTTGTTTTCCAGCTAATTTAATTCATTCCAACGGAAAGGAGCTCAAGCGATTCCCTAACAGAACAAGCCTCGAACCAACGGCATTCTCTACTCCATGTAACTGCAACTCCCCTAGACGGCTGGACCTCAATCCAATCAGTGCTAAGTCTTGTCTATAAGTTTATTCCATATGCTTGCACACACCTTTAACTTGAACGTCCATTTTCATAATCATAAAACCACTTTAAAGGTCACCTTTCAATACATATGTTGAAGAAGTTTTATTATACCCTAACTAGTCCTGATTACAGCCATCCCACATCTAACCTTACGGGACTGAAAGTCAACTAGCTGACAAGCCTTTCATATAGTTGTACTATTGGGGATATATACCTCTACCTGTTGCTCCTGGACCAGAACTTGGTGTGAGCAGCTCAAACACTCCAGCACCACATCTATTCTTGAGTTTTAGATCACGATTTCTTTCCTCATTTTCTTTCTCTATCTGTCCGATCTTGGCTGAGAGGAGTAGTCCTATGAAACCTCTTTTTGTCTGAACAAACAACAGGACTAAAACAAAACTCTGCCACCATTTCTCTGCCTGAAATGACTGTTAAATAAAAGAATGTTCGATGTTGTAACAAATGAAGCTTCTTTCAGTACAGAAATCCCCATGAATTCTTTAGCAAATGCCATTTTAATTTACTCTGTCTTTCGTGCTGTAAAAATGTACCATGTACAAAGAAAAGTAGTAGCAGCAGAAGGAATGTGAAGGTGAGGTACACTGATGATGTAAGTTGAATATTTGTTGCATCCGAATATATAGCAGGAGTAAGAAATTATATAAAAAGACTGACCATAACACGTTTTTTTTTTTTTCAAAGAAATAAATTTCATTACTTCAAAGCGTTCATCAATACATTAATGAACTTTCGATGAGCATTACTCATCGATCAGATACGATCAGCTAAGGAACTAAAATAACTCACTACAAGGTGAGCTAAGTGGTTCGCAAACCGTTTCAAAAATAAAAAACAATACACCACCAAGAACGACAAAAGGAATTCATACTATCGAGGCATATGAACAAAAGAGCCCATAAACTTAAAAAATACCGCATCTACATTGATCTGGATCCCGACTTCCGTTAAATTGATCTCGTGCTCTTTTTGAGCAGATATCCATAGATCCAAGATAAATTTTATAGACATAATAACTCCCTCTGAAATGGAAACTCAAATAATCCACTCGCAAGCCTCTACAAAATGAACATTCATCGAATCAAAATGCCATACTGGAATACAAACAAATCAAGACACATGCCAAAAAGCACGACACATGCTAAAAAACAAGACATTCAAACTTAAAACAAAACACAACTAAAAAACATATTGACAAAAAATCTAAGAACCAAACTGAAAAATCCGAATGGATTCTTCAAAGATTTCAGAAATCAAGCCCGATTTATTTGGAAAACTAAAAAAAAAGGGAGAAAACTTAATCGATTCTCATCGGAGATAAGCTCCGACAAATTGTAGAGGAGAGAGAAGAAAGAGATCGGCGACTTGTAGGGGAGAGAAGGAAGGAAGAAGGGAGAGGTTGGCGGGTTGTAAAGATTACATCGGAGATGAGAGATAGAGGGGCGGCGGCTTTGTGGTCAAAGGAGGCGGCTTTTAGGTTGTATGATAAGTATTTTGTTAAATTCCACTAGCAGTCATTTAGTTTTATTGATTCTCATAAAATTATGAAAACAAACACTGACCATAACACGTTTAATAATGTAATAATAATATACTATTGTTGAGTTTTTGCTTTTTTTTGGATAATTTCTAGAATGTTGTACTAGTAGTAGTAGTTGTTTTTCTTTTCAAATTAATATTGTAATGCTTAATTGCTCATTTTTGAAAATTAAATAAGAAGGAGAAATGGATAAATATAATAAAAGTTACTTAACTATGTGGGTAATATTTGGGAAGGTTATCGAATATTTGAAAAGAATAGAATTGCGGATTGAAAATTCGATTATGGATTAGATTTTACTGAGCATCTGTATTTTTATATTTTAAATTTTAAATAAATAAAAAGATATATAAATAATTTGAAAGTTATCCAAAAGTAACAAAAAAAAACTAATGACCTGGACGTCCCCTTGTCCCTCACCTGCCTTGCATGATGCAGTGGTGAAGGAATGACATATTTATCATATTTTTTGATTTTTAACCAAAATAACAAATTGTGAAATTGGTGGTCAAAATTACCAAATAGTTACGCATTAGAAAAATGGGTAATAAAAAATCATGTTACGCAAGTTACAAATGAGTAATAAAAAAAATAAAAAAATATTCTTCTATTATGCATTTGAGATAGGGGTAATAGATTTTATACTAGTTACGCATTTTATATATGGGTAATAGGCTCCCCTGACAGGACCTATTACGTATTTGTAGAATTGGTAACACATGTTACGCATCCTGCATCCTGCATCAACATCAATATTTTATGGTATTCTTGTCATGTGTTATACGTTTTTATGGTATTGTTGGTCATCATCCTGCAATGGTTGAAGAACTTCAAGTGAATAATTTACAAATTCTGACCAGTTGAGGAGCAATCTTGACCAAACTCTGAGTAAACAGCAGCCAGAGGAGTAGTCCTATGAAACCTCTTTAGTCTGAACAAACAACAGGACTAAAACAAACTCTGCCACCATTTCTCTGCCTGAAATGACTGTTAAATAAAAGAATGTTCGATTGTTCGATGTTGCAACAAATGAAGATTCTTTCAGTACAGAAATTCCCATGAATTCTTTAGCAAATGCCATTTTAATTTACTCTGTCTTTCGTGCTGTAAAAATGTACCATGTACAAAGAAAAGTAGTAGCAGCAGAAGGAATGCGAAGGTGAGGTACACCGATGATGTAAGTTGAATATTTGTTGCATCCGAATATATAGGAGTAAGAAATGATATAAAAAGACTGACCAACTAACACGTTTAATAATGTAATAACAATATTTGACTTTATGCTTTTTTTGGATAATTTCTAGAATGTTGTACTAGCAGTAGTTGTTTTTCTTTTCAAATTAATATTGTAATGCTTAATTGCTTATTTTTGAAAATTAAATAAGAAGGAGAAATGGATAAATGTAATAAAAGTTACTCCCTCCGTCCCATTTTATATGACCATATCATTTTATGCACGGATTTCTAGGAGCATAAATGAGATACTTTCATATAATATTTTTTTATGATTTTTATTTCGTATAAAAATTTGAACTTTAAACTTTTATACAAAACAAAAATTATGAAAAAAATATTATATACAAGTACCTTTTTTAAATATATTGAAATACGCGTAAACAATAAACAAGTCAAATATTTTGGGACGGAGGTCGTACTTAACTACGTAAGTAATATTTGGGAAGGTTATCGAATATTTGAAAAGAATAGAATTGGGGATTGAAAATTCGATTATGGATTAGATTTTATGAGTATTTTTATATGAGCAATGCTAGGGATCCCAAAATGGTTTCCAAAATTGTTCCCAAATGTCAAATGGTATCTTTTAATTAGTGGGCTCATATGAATACATTGAGGGTTTCTTTATTTATAAAATGCTTATTCAATCAAAACTTGACAACTAAGCTTTTGGGAACCGTTTCGGGAATTTTTTTTGGGGATTCTAGCATTTCTCTTTTTATATTTTAAATTTTAAATAAAATGAAAAGATATATAAAGAATGGGTTTTATGTGTTTGAGGATGATCTCAGGTTAGAACGCTGAGGAGGATAAAACAAATTAATACAAAATTTTGAGGATATTTATGTAAATTACTGATAAAAATTTAATATTTACAAAACTATCTGCACCCCTGGGGTCCCTTACTTTATACTCCCTCTGTCCCATCCATTTCTTTACACTTTCCTTTTTGGGCCGTCCCATTCATTTCTTTACATTTCTAAACTTTCCCAAAATAGTAAAGTTTTATAATATAAAAATCAATTACATCCATTACTTTCCTCCACTAACTCATTTTATACATTATATAGTAATGGGTCCCACCACTTTACTCCTTTTTCCTCTTTCTCTCCTCTTTCTTTATATTTTTCCTTGGTCTCCGTGCCCAACCCAAATGTAAACATTTGGGTGGGACGGAGGGAGTAGATAATATTTCTTATAACCTCACCGTATATAAAGAATTGAGTAAAGTGCACTTTGTGTACCTGTACTTAGGCCTTGACACCACTTGCAATACCCAACTTTAAAACCGAGCATATGCAATACTGCAGTTCTAATTTACTTACACTTCATGTGCTACCGTCTATTTGGTCCTAAATCCGTTACTTAACCAGGGGTAAAATCGTCTTTTACCAATAATAAGCAATTCAAAACTACAAACATCACAAGCATAAGCGAATTTGACACTACTATTACAAACTTCACGATTGGTGTTATCAATGCGTGGCAGTAGAGTAAGGGGGTGTGGGTCCTGCTTAGTGCGAAAAATCTCTTTGGGCAATTCAGCACAACTCTTGTGGAGGTAAAATTTTCGACAACCTATGTCATCACTAATACAGGTATATGCAGGTGAGCCTATAACAGATTTGTCACAAACAGAACATTTAGCATTCACTCCAATAATAACATCCTGTTTTAGTACTAGCGGGTGCTGCGGATGGCTAAAGTGCTCCACCGTCGAACAGCTCATTATTTCAGGTGTTTCTGGTGAGAGAACAGGAAATGTGATTAGTACTACTTGTTAAGGTTTCTGTATTAGAGCTTGAACTTTATTACAAGAAAATCAGTATCGAGGTTCAAAGGAGCCGAGAGAAAGAGAGAACAGCGGGTAGGGAGGGAGAGATGAGAGGGATTGAGAATCCAGCCTTTGGTTCAAACCACATCAGAGAACACACACACATACGGATTACATACACCCACTTACCCACACAACCATCGCACACACGCACGCCATATCTTCAACGCACGCACACCACATCTCGACCCACACACCTCTGATTCTCACCCAACTCGCAGCAACCCACTCACACATACACGGTATACTTGCACACCCACGACAGCAGAACACCCACCTTCGACACACACTTGAAACTCTGTTTACAGAAGAGTGGGAGAAAGAGTCTCGTGGGAAGGGTGAGATATAACCTCCAGCCGAGTGAGATATTTTCGAGCGAAAAAATTGAGGGAGAGGGAGAGTGAAATCGAGTGAGTAGAAGAGAGATGGAGAGAACTCTTGAGAGTTCTTGAAGAAAACCCGCTGAAATGAACTAGTTTGGGGAAAGACTGGCTAATTTAGGGATTGAAAAGAAATGGATGTGAAAAGACAGAGATACCCTTGTGTTTTTAACGCCGTTAAGGCCAGGCAGACGGAAGTACACAACTTGTAACAAATTAACAACTACAGTATTGCATATGCTCGGTTTTAAAGTTGGGTATTGCAAGTGATGTCAAGGCCTAAGTACAGGTGCACAAAGTGCACTTTACTCTAAAGAATTTGAAAGTTATCCAAAAGTAACAAAAAAAAACTAATGACCTGGACGTCCCCTTGTCCCTCACCTGCCTCTGCCTTGCATGATGCAGTGGTTGAAGAACTTCAAGTGAATAATTTATATATTCATTATCTTATTTTAAGCACCAAGCACGTTTAAAATTCTCCCTTACCACACACATGGGGTTCATAATTTTAGCACTAACCTCGGAAACTTTTATACTCCCTGCATTCCTTTTTATTAGTCGTTTTAGAAATTTTGTAGAAACCAAGGAAGTGTAATTAATACACTTTTATATTATTAATGATGTTACAAAATTACTTAAATAGCCTTATGATTCAATGTATTTAGAAAGAAATTGAAAACACATGTATAAATACAAGGGTATTCATGTATAAATACATGTATAATGTATGGAACGGAAGGAGTATAATTTATAGCGGAAAAGCGGACCAGATCAGGGGTGGTTCAAAGTTAATGTTGATGACTCGATGCTACCAGATTTGAGGAAAGTGATAGTATTGGGCTTGGAACAGTCATTCGAAACGATCAAGGAGCGTTTGTTAGAGCTCAGAATCGAAGAATTGGTGTGCTGTTACATCCAAGAGAGGCAGAAGTAATGAGCTTAAGGGAAGCATTATCTTGGGTGAAAGATTTGGGGTACAAGAATTGTGTATTTGAAACGGATGCAAAACAATTGGTAGATGCATGCAATGGTAGCCATGGAGAGTCATATTTTCACACAATAACTCTTGATTGTGTTGATTTTTATAAGTACTTTGGAAATGTGCTAGTTAGATTTGTTCATCGATCTGTGGATGTCATGGCTCGTAAGTTAGCGAGAGCAACGAGTTCTATGTCAAGTAGGAGTGGATTTCCACCCCTCCTTATTTTGTTTTTCAGATGCTTGTGTATGATTCTATTTGAGTAATGCAAGTGTTTTTCCTTCAAAAAAAAAAGTAATGCTAGGAAATCCAAAAAATGATCCCAAAATTTGGGAGACAGATGGCAATATTTTATTTGTGGACACATATTAACACACGCGGAATCTCATATTTTTATTGAGAAAGTTACCATTTATACCTGAACACGTAAGTATTATGTACAAATTTTGGGAAAATTTATTTAGTTCCCTGATATTTTTTCATAAATAAATGTAAATATGACACATGTTTTGAAAATAAGATGTTGCGGACAGTTTAAGATGAGAAAGTGAATGAGAAGGTTAGCGATCCATATATTAGCTTAAAATCCATTGGGTCCTGTTGTCAGGGACCGGTTATTTAACAATCGGTTCTACACTCGTTGTATCGTTGATCCAACGGCTGAGATTAAAAAAAAAAATTATTGTCCGCTATAATTTTCCGCGGATAGGCAGATTGCCTATCCGCGGAAAATTTCCAAGATTGATTCAGGTTTGTATTTTCCCGTTCCGAAATAATAAAAAAATTTGAAAAGATCTTAACTAAGTTTAATTCGGTTTTAGTCCAAAATTTATCCAATTTTAATTTAAACTAAACCCAAAACGAATCAAATCTGATCAAATCTAAAATTGTATGAAAATATTCCTTAACCAAAACCATCATGTTTAGTTATGAATGCTTATATAACTAGGTGCAGGATAAAAAACAAACTATTCTAAATTCTAAACTTACAATTTTTTTATTTAACACATATATCACTTCAGTTCAACATCATCTATTAAATAATAACTCAAATGTTAATGAATATACGTAATTTAATTTTTCAATATCCTTCTAGAATTCACCGATACCAAAATTGGGGTATAGAAATATGAAATTTTATTTGTTTAATATAGGGGTGTGTTGAAACGCAGTTAAAATTCTATTGAATAAATATTATACAATTTCCAACTATCTTTTTAGGGTTCACCAATACCAAATAAGGGTATACAAATATGAAATATTATTAATTTAATATAGTTTTCTTAATCATTTCAATATAAAATATTTTTATATATTTAAATTCAACACAAGTATAACTATTGTTCAACAGATGTTATTGATATCAAGTTATATATTTGTTGAACACTCGTTATAATAAAAAATCGTTTTTCGTAAAAATGTTGCAAATATGTTTTTTAATAATCTTAATAAATAAATGTTATTGCGCTTTTATGGAGCGTCATAGATCTGGGCAAGATTTGGTGTAGCTTGAAATGAGCTTATTGGCTCCAAACATAGATGATCGGGCCTATGAACTTCATGTTATTGAAGCTCTGTTTTGTTCATTTACTTTAGTTTGTTGTTTAAAGCAATGTAGCTATTTTGATGATGTATTTTAAGTTTGACACTAGCAGCACATCAGTGACAATTACAATTCAGCCGTCAATTCCAACGGAATATAACCAGGTTGTCAAGTATTTTTAAACGTGATTATGATCCATACTTATAGTTGGGATATTTCAATCTTATAAGTGGAAGATCACAAAGGTCAACGTTAAAAGTAATGTAACAACCAAAATGAGATAACATTTGGCGACAAAACATGATATATAAAACTCATATAAGAAATGGGTTTATTAAAGAAGGTGGTGGGATGACCACCACTACAACTTTGTTTAAATATTGTTGCTATACCCCATATATATATATCAATATATCATTATATTATTTACATGTTGAATTAACATTACATAGTTTTTTTTGAAAGACTTGGATTTCGAAAGAAGAAGGTATATACTTTTAAGTTTGTGCAACAAGATTTTTTGTTCCGAGAGTACGAGTCTTGGGATTATGAGTGTTCTAGTAGTCAATACAAAACTTAAATTATTAATTTATTGCATGGGATGCTATTTGACGCTAAGTTAGTACTATGCTGATAGCCTAGCACTCCATTTTGTTTTAGACGATTTTTCCAAATTAATCAAGACTTTGGTAATGAATGGGTTCAAGTAATAATTTCTAAAGAAATGATTGAAACTTGCATGAAATATATTTACACGAATAAATTAAATTGTTCATGTTTGCAGGTGAAAGCTCCCACATTGTTTCTTCTAGGTGCAATGGATGTTCGTGCTCCAATTTGAGATGGATTGCAAGTAATCTTTGCACTCTTATAGCTTTGATCTTGATTTATACTCTCTTTAATTATTTCGTGAGACAGTCTGCTTATGGTCCAAGCCTTTAATGACCTGAAAACCGGTAATTAATACAATCATGCTTAGTCATGAAATGGTCAAAAGCGATTTCGAAGACTTCAATTATAGGGGTCATTGAATTTGTTATTTATGATATGAAATCATCGCAAAATGATGTAAAAGACATGTATCATGGAGCGAAACTCTTTAATTAAAAAAGTAGAAATAGTTAACGTCCATTCCATACTGCTTGAGTGAAATCGCTTATGTATCTTGAACCAAGGAATACATAGATGTACTTTAAATCTTTGGAACATACATGATTTCTAATAACGTTAATAAATAGTCTTGCCAAAGTTTTGTGTATGATTAGTGATAAATGATATGTTATGGATTCTCAGGAATCACATTCAAGTCATACTTCCATTCATATATTCTGTATAAGAACTACTTTCAGGTACATACATTTATAGATTTTAATTCCACTATGTGTACACATATTCTAAATTTCAGAGCCGTTCTATAGTTTTTCGATAAGATTTTAGATTTTTTTTATAACTATGTTGACACATTTGTTTCACATCTTATTATAGTTTAAAATATGGTTTTTTTTTTGCAAATTCTCGTATCAAGGATGATGAATAGGGATAATATGAGCACAAAATATAAAGGTTGTGATATGATAGCCAGCTTAACGTAGAAACCTATTAATTTCATAATAATGATTTTTTTTCGCTTTCTAAAACTTACGGCAAGGAAACTAAAGAGGTACTGGTAAAATGTGTCAACCTTTTATTTTCCTTTGTCATACTGTAATACTACTAGTAGTCATGTATTTCAGCCCTTGTAGACAATGGTAAAGCTAGCTGCTTCGGGATATCTGAGAAGCTTGCTTTGGAGCACATGTGTGAAAATGTGTAGAGTTAAAGGTCTTGTACAACTTAATTTGATTAAACTGCTTGTATTGTAAACGTCCAAACTTGGTGTGATTTTTACTTTCATTTTACTTTTTATTTAGTGTGTAAGTTTCATCAATTTTTTTATCTTATACCTATTATAAATGCATTGACTTTTAAAAACATAAGCTATTTTATACTCTTGGTTATTCCTCATTAATTGCTATACAATTTTCAAAAAGGATAGTTTAGTAAAAATGATCACAAATTTACATTTAAAATTAAAAATGGATGTGTATAATGGGGGGGGGGGGACTCGAAAAAAACCCTATTATTATTACTATTATGGGACGGAGGGAGTACCAATATTGTTGTAAGAAAAGTACAAAACAACTGTTCTCGTTGATTTCATTTAAAATACTACTCCCTTCGTCCCAAAATACATGTCCCTTTTCTAAAAAAAACACACATATTAAGGTAAAGGTTAGTTGAATAATATTTTCCAACTAATACCCTTAATTAATACATTGGAAAATGAGAATAGTGTTAAGTTTGAAAAAAGTCAAATTTTAGATACAACAAATGTAGGGATATTTTTGGAAAATCACCTTAAATTTGTATTGAAAAAAGAAAAAGGACATGTAAAATGGGACAAGATCATTTTTCAAAAGGGACAAGATCATTTTTCAAAAGGGACATGTATTTTGGGAGGGAGGGAGTAAAGTACAATGACGTGTATATATCAAGTACCAAGGGAAAATGGGCTAAAATATATCACATGCTACATTTACAAGACCAGATGAATAGTACATGAAGAACACATATGGGACCATACACCATAGTAGTGCATGAAATGGTTTAGAGAATCATAAGATCGTACAATACGAAAAACATATCTTAGCATAAAATAACATAAATAGATGTTTCAGGGTGCTTTTTTATATATATATATAAATAAGAAAGCAAGAAAGATTAAAAATATGTAAGAGTACAAAGAAAATAAAAATATTAGGGACACAATTTTTTTGAAAAAAGAGCACAAAAAACAATTGAAGATATAAGGAGTACCAAAAAAATATGTCGTGCATATTTGATTTTGTTTCATGATCGGGGCTTTCAATTTCTCTGGACCGACCACCATCGTATTGTAAAAAAAAGGTGAAAAAAAAATTGTTTTCGTTAATCGAATTTTCTAGTGTGTGTCCAAGGGCACATGCTAAGAATCCGTGCTACCTTAGTTGTCAAATTTTGATTGGTGGAGATTTCACTAATAATGATGGACCCCCTGCATTCACATAAATATCCACCAATTAAAATTTGACAACTCATCAAGCACGGATTCTTAGCATGTGCCCTTGGGCACACACTAGACAAACCCTTGGTTAATTGGTGTAATATACTCCGTAATGAAATACAATGATGTGTATACATCAGGTACCCAAGTGAAAAAGGCTTCTGCATGGACACGTGCTACATTTATGAGACCTGATAAAGAGATATGGGACCATAGTAGAGCATGAAATGGTTTTGACACTAATAAGGTTGTTTGATATTGAATTTATTGTAGTACGGAGTATATATGTAGAAAGCGTGGGGGCATGGGGCAGACAGCTGGAGTCATAAACACATTGGAAATGTCTTTTATATGCTTGACTGGTGCCTCTCATAAAAATGCTACTCAATAATCTCCTAGAGAACATCACTATCGTCGCTTGCTTTTTGTGAGTCCTAAAAAGGACCTCATTTTGATACATAAATCACTTCTGTAACAAACAATTTTTACAACGTATAATATCATGAAACATCATAATTAATAAACAAGGTATGAAAATAAGTAGATATCTTATTAGTTTCACATACCTAAACGTACGAGTGTTTATTCATATCACGTTCACTTTTGATACTATACATAATTACAACAATTATCTATTAGAACCCGAAATCATATCCATGATGGATCCAGTAGATATATTACATGTATATAGGTGTGTATGTAAGAGACTAGGTAGCCCTGTACATAGGTAGTGGGATACCCAACAACACATTAACATCTATTTATGATAGTGAAGGCATCCAAATCTTTACATACTCTAGATATCTGTATGTAACCCCCGAAAGTCTAAAACATTACATTGTGCAAACAAAGAGAAACATGCCAAAATCGAAAGACTTTCAGTTGCAAGTATTAGTACATTTTTAAGCATTTCTCATAAAGTTGGGAATATCATACAATTCTCATAAAGCTGAATCATTTTCCAGGAAACATCATACATTTATAATATTAAAGCTCAAAAAAAATTCTCTAACTCTTTGAATAAAATTTTGTCTCTTTGAATTTGGTTCTACCTAAAAATCTTATATGAAAAACTTCAAAACCATGAGAGAACAATAAGAAACAAAATACAGAGAGTAATCAGGACACAA
Source organism: Kitagawia praeruptora (assembly GCA_037693485.1). Lineage (NCBI taxonomy): Eukaryota > Viridiplantae > Streptophyta > Magnoliopsida > Apiales > Apiaceae > Kitagawia > Kitagawia praeruptora. The sequence goes on from CM075347.1 coordinate 23,719,605, forward strand.
CACTACAATAGATATATAAATTTACAAAACCAATCAAAACAAACTCACACAATGGTCCTACTCGAAAGTAAGCTAGGGAGAGGGTAAGATGTACAGTACCTTACCCATACTCCAACAAATAGAGAGATCTTTTCCGAAGAAACCCTCAACTTACACAGAGATTACAAATTTACAAAATTTTCCTATACTCATGACAAGTGGAAAATCACCCCTGAACTTCTATACTATTTTGTTAAGCATTGATAGTGTAAGATTTTACATGTTTCTCCCACCCTTGGGTACGAACCAAATCATATCGATGGCTATCGATTCTCTAACCATAGTTCTATGGAAAAAAACTTCCTTCAGTTATGCTTTTGGGATTTATTTCAGACTGAATTTACGCACACTGGTATTTTTCTTCGCAATTAAATGGTGGAATAGACAGTCTGTTGTATCCTACATGGTTGTGGCATTATAGTATTTAGCATAAAGATAAATAGTAGATTCACTTTGAGAATACCTTATAGAAAATAATCAAGTGGAATCTAATATAAAAATTTTAAGCAATGGAGATAGTTGAGTTTCTCAATGGAAAGATCATAGTAAAATAAGCACTGAATTACAGTCAGACAAACACTCTTAAACAAACTAGTCTTAGACCTTGCAATTACATAACAATAAAAGAAAACCTAGAAGCTAGGTCTTCAGCCCCATCGTCCTCATCGTCCTCCTCACCGCCATCGTCGTCCTCTTTCTCATCATCGTCCGCTTCCTCATCGCTGTCCTCATTGCCATCCTCATCACCGTCATCGTCCTCCTCACCGCCATAGTCCGCATCGCCATCCTCTTCATCCTCGTCATCATCGGGTTGATGCTTGTTCGACCACGTATGCTTGTGATCGAAACACGGGCAAACACCTATCACAAATACTGTTGTTCCTGCTATTCACAATCTCCCGATGCATTTGAGAATTATGTAGAATTTTGTCCTTGCGAGTATTAAAGAGAAGGCGACCACAATTGAAACACTTGAGATCAGTCATGATGAAGAAGGGGAGAAGAAAAAACAAGAATGAAAGGTGGGTGAAAAATCAATATCCTCCATCCTCTTCTTTTTAAACTAAAATTAGATTCTCGATTTAGAATAGACACCGATATCAAGAATTCAAAATCTTATATCTATTACCAGTATCATGATGTTTGATATCAATTATGTTTGAAGGGTGAGTGTGGTGCTATGTATGTTATATTTACAGAGTGAATAATGAGACACGAGAATGAGGAGACAGATAAATATGGTAATAAAAATAGGCTTCATTGATTATGGGTTTAATTAAATTAATTTAACCTGACTTGAGTCCAATTTGAATGGTTAGAGTGATACATATATGTGTTCAATTTGATAATTTTTTTAAAATCATTAAGGGCCTAATTTATCTATTATTATTTATTATCATATCTTCAATATGCAAACACACAAAATGATATAACAAACATCGAATCTTAGAATATATAAGAATAACATCATAAACATGCCACATTAATCGCACATCATATATTCTAGAGAAAAATAACAATATATTCGTTTTTAGAACATGCACGTGCTTTGCACAGAACATGCACATGTTTTGCACGGACTAAAGACCTAGTTAATAAAGAGAAAGGAACTGAGATTGATAATTTAAAGTCTTTCATTTTTGGACTAATCAAAAATAATACTAGCGAACAACCAACAATAGCTAGAGAGATGCTACAAACCTAGTTACTTCTTCACTAATACAACACAAACTTAAAAGAGATGCAACAATCGTCCTCCTCATCATCTTAATTGCCTTCATTCAGAATCGTCATCACATAACACAAGAAAATCTAGAGACCTTCAACTACTAAACAAAGACAGGACTCAACACTCTTAGACCTTCAACTATTAAACAGCTAGTTGATCAAACACTAACGATACAGTTAATTAAACAAAGCTATTGTACTTCCAACACATGAATAAGTTCAAAGATAGAAAGGAGAAATTCAACTACTAGAGGCTAGATCAACACTCTTAGACCTTGCAATTACCTAACATAAAAAAACCTAGAAGCTAGGTCCCTTGCTTCAGCGCCACCGTACTCATCACCGCCATAATCCTCATCACCACCATCGTCCTCATCAACGTCATCGTCCTCCTCACCGTCATCGTCCTCATCGCCGTCCTCTTCATCCTCATCATCATTTTCACCTTCGGGCTGCTGGTGATCTTTCTCGACGTGTTCGATGACGTAAAATTGTGACCGGAACACCGTCAAACACTCACTACAAAGAGCGTTGTTCCTGCTGTCAACAATCTCACGATGTTTCAGAGAATTGTGCAGTAGTTTGTCTTTAATGGAATGGGATAAATGCCGACTACGTACAATTGTAAAATTTGAGATCAGCCATGATGAAGAAAAAGAAGAAGGGGAGAAAAAACAAGAAAGAAAGGTGTGAGTGAAAAATCAATATTCATACTCTTCTTTTAAACTTAAATTTTATCCTCGTTTAGGATAGATGTTGATATCGAGAATTCAAAACGAGGATCAAGAAAAGTATGTCGAGCATAGAACCTATTTTGGGACTAAACGAGCATAGTATATGACACTTCTGTTTAATCCCAAAATATCGATCAACCTAGAATTACAATGGATATAAAATATCAATTCATTGATTCATTAGCAGTCTTTTTTGTTATAACATTTAGCTCCCCACCACCATAACGTGCTTAAGAAGTGATAAATTAGATCTTGGTAGTATATAAGGTAGATGGATCGGATGTGGCCTTGATGTATAACAAATATCCAACTAAACATAAAGATGAACTCATAAGTTGTATCAAGTTCATTCTTGCAAAAGCAAAAATTAGAGAGGTATCGATTATCAAGGATTCAGGGATATCAATTAAAGTATAAATCAGATCTATCTATACAGAGAGGGCCAAAAAGTACAAACATTACAAACCTGCTAACTTCACTATTAAATTGTATACAACTTTCACTATCTATATAAATAAGATTCACCATAAAATCTAACATAAACTTATGAACCCCTACAATACAAATAAGAATCACTAAAAATACTAAAGACGAGTAAGATTGAATAATGAGAACAAAATGACTATTATAGAACGTATTTGCTGAACTATAGAGTGCATACAGTGGACTTCCTTATGGTTTCACCATAGAAATATTTGCAAACAACAATCAACATTTGGAACCTTTCCTGCAAATAAGAACACCTGCTCCCTGTTAATGAGCTCACCAACGAAGATGGTCTTGTCCCTGTTAACTCTCTTGGCCGGAGGGCAGGATGATGTTACCGCACCAGATTAACTTTAATCTTAACCAAGCTAGATATTTGAGCCTAGTGTGAAAATAGAACAATGCATTTAGTCCAAGTTTAGTCCCGGGTAGGATCAATATTTGGGCAGGAGAGGGGTAGAGATGGCAACGGGTCGGGTTCGGCTCGGGTTTTGCAAAATCCAAATTCAAATCCAAATATTTTCGGGTTTCGGGTTTCGGATCGTATCGGGTTTCGGATCCAAAACTCAATATCCAAATCCAAATCCATCGGGTTTCGGATCGGATCGGGTTTTTTTCGGGTATTCAAAATTAAAAATAGTGTAAATAAGTTGCTTAACAAAAAAATAAAAAAAAATTGTGTAAGTAAGTTAAAAAATACCGCTACATCCATGACAATTTATTTTCTCGATCTTTCCATATCTTATGTCTCAAAGATATGTTTATGTATAATATGTATTTATAATATACATTTATATAATATATATATATATATATATATAAGTGTATGTATAATATGTATTTATAATATACATTTATATATAATATATAATATATAAAATATATAATATAGAAAATATAAAATATAATAAATAAAATTCGGGTATTTTTCGGGTTTCGGGTTCGGCTCGGGTTTTGATCGGGTTTCGGGTTTCGGATCGGGTTTCGGATCGGTATACATGAAATCCATATCCATATCCAAAAAATTTCGGGTATGAAATTCAAATCCATATCCATATCCATATCCAAAAAGTCGGGTTTTGGATATCCAAAAAGTCGGGTTTTGGATCGGATATCCATCGGTTCGGATTGTTTTGCCATCCCTAGAGAGGGGGCTATAAAGCATGTAGGTAGCAAAGGCAGGTTATGGGGAAGGGAGGGATGGATTAGAAGCGAAGGGGTACAGAGGGGTACAACATCATTTTACATAAAATAAATTTCCTCTATTTAAATGTGATGTTCTCGTATGATAGAAGGTCCAACAAGATCCTATGCTACAACATATATTATTTAACACTCCCTTTAATCATACAATACGTTTCACTACTATTGACCATGCGGATAACAAAGAAGACAAAAGATAATGAATTGAATAAATGGGAATGGAGGGACTCGAATCTGAGACCACTCCTAAACCGAGCTCTGATACCATGTTAAGTAACCAATCTCTCTAAAAGCTTAAGGTGTTAGAGGAAGGCCTCAACACGATCTTATGCTACAACATACCCCCTCCGTCCCCCTCATTTTTTATATGTTTTCAACATTGTCAAGCATTGCTTAACACGCATTTTAAGGTGTATATACAGTATATTCCATAACTTATTTTTAAAATTTTCTTTTTTTAAATAAAAAATTAAACAATAAATTTTTATTCAGAAAAAAATTAAAAATAAATTATGAAACTATACTTTATAGGAGTCTTAAAATGCGTGTCAAGTCCTCTGTCCCAAGCGTAAAGAATTCGCTGGGACAGAGTGAGTATATTATTTAACAACTAGTAATAATATATGTCTGGCTAAGGTTTGAATCCCATTGCACAACTTGCAGCCATTAATCCAAATCCAATACAACATACTTTAATCCCCTGCAACAATGTATTTGAACCTTGAAAAGGGATTCGTATGAATTCATTCCAGGACTGGCTAAAACAGCTAGTCAAACAGTAACGATGCAGTTTAAATAAAGCTCTTGTACTTCCAACAGATGCTCAAAAACTATTTCGATGGAATGAATTAGATTGTGCAAAAAGTAAGGTGCATACGACAAGTAGCCAAGTAGGTGTTAGTTTGTAATCATATATAAATGTCATTATTGAGCAAGGTTTCAGCAACAAGTTAGTAATTGAAGTCCCCAAAGATATGTAAAGTTCATTACGTGGTAACTAGTGGGAAAAAAACAAAAGAAGTTGAGATTTCAGATAAACATTAAAGAAGTTAAACTAGCCACAAGATTAGTTCAATGACAGAAAGAAGGAGAAATTCAACTACACCAGTCATGGCTTTTAAATTAAGTTCAAAAAAATGATTGCACGAACACATTAGTCTTCATGGTAATGCAGTAGCCTTCATTCTTCAACGGAGAATGAGTAGAAAGGACTAAACTTCTGGATTCTATTATAGCTAATTTCAGAAATCGGAAATACGTTGCAAATTTATCTACAAATTGACATATAATTGTAACAAAAATTAGTAAAAGTGTTATAGGGAGAATATTGCATAACAACATTTTGGAGGTTGCTGGATTTATGGAGCAAAATACGGATATTCTACTAAGAACACGAAGAACACGGAGGAGATTGTTAGGAATAATTCATGAGTTGTGATGTTAAGAATAGAATTTTTACTTAAACTTCTTGTATATCCTGATCTTATAAAGGATTTAGCACTTTGTATAGGATATATGTGTTAGACAGTAATCTGTAGAGTTAAGTCAGGAACAGTGCATCAAGTACTACATGTTAGGAACTGAGATAGAATCCTGATAGGGCAAGTCAAGTACTGATGGGATGGTCAGATCCTGATGCAAGATGGAATCCTGATATCAGTCGTGTTACTGATGATGTCATTATGGATGCTACAGAAACTGGCAAGTGCTATAAAACAGGATCTTTGTTTGAAGAACAAGCAAGAAGATATCATGAAGGAAAGAATTTTCTATTGATGGAAACTATCAACTGGACGGCAGAACATTGTCATGTATAGATTAACTTTCTGTTATTAGTTGATAGGTAGCATTATAAATACTCTCTCTATATCATTGTAAAAAGTGTCGAGTCGAATAATTGTGAGTCGATAACATAAGGTTTGTATTCGAGAGTTCGAAACAAACAGAGAGAGAGATTTGTATTGTTAGCAGCTGCTAAAGGTATTTGTACACCTTTGGTAGAGTTTGTATTTAATCTTATTAATACAAATAGTTTGATTTATTCGTTTGTTCTTATTTATTTATTCGAGCAAAAATCAGACACGATTATATAACTTGTATGCAACCCCCCCCCCTCTACAAGTTATTCGAGTTAACAATTGGTATCAAAGCAGGTTGATTTCGAATAATCATAAAGATCTGCAATCATGTCTGGTTATAAGGATGGTAATACCAAGATCCCTATGCTCAAGAGAAACGAATATACTCTATGGGAAGTGAAGATGTTGCATCATCTGGAAGCAACAGATCTTGATTATCTTGACAGAATCAGAGATGGACCATTTATCCCAACAAAGGTTGTTGGACAAGCAACTGTTGATGGTGAGGTTGTTCCAGAACATACAGCAGAGAAGCCTAAATCTGAATGGACAGATAAGGAAAAGAAGAATATTCTTAAAGATGCTAAAGTGAGAAACATATTATTCAACAGTCTTGATTTTGTTCTCACTAACTATGTTCTCTCTTGTAAGACTGCTAAGGATATATGGGACAATCTTAAGGTTCATTGTGAAGGAACTAAGTCTGTCAGGAAGAATATGAGGACATTACTTATACAACAGTATGAGTATTTTGAATCCAAGTCTGGTGAGTCACTTACTGATACCTTTGATAAATATTATGACTTGGAGGATATGAATACTAAGTTCATGAAAGCCTTGCCTGATTTCTACAATGAGAAGATATCTGCAATTGAGGAAGCTAATGATCTGGATGAGATATCATTAGAGGCAGTGTATGGAAAACTAAGGGCTTTTGAACTTGACAAGCAGCAGAAGAAGAGCAGGAGTGAAGGAAAGATGAAAACTGTTGCACTCACTACTCAATCTGAATCAAAGAAGCTTCTAGAGGAACAGCATGATGAACCTGCGTAAAGAACTCAAGGAAGAAGAAAAGCAAAAAAAGTTCTGAGTCAGAGACTACTGATATAGACTCTGATAACAGTAATTCTAAAACTGATATGCAGGAACTCTTTGCTATGTTTGCTAAAGCTTTCAAGAAAGGAAGATTCAACAGAAGAAGATTTAGCAAAGGACCTTTTCAAAAGAAGGAGGAGAAGAAGAGTGACAAAGGAAAAAGTACAATTGTCAAGCTTGATAAGGCCAAGATCAAGTGCTTTAACTGCAGCGAGCTTGGACACTTTGCTAGTGAGTGTAAGAAGCCTAGGAATTCAGGAAAGGGTAATGCACTCATGGTCACACAGAAGGATTGGGCTGATTCCAGTGATTCTAAAGATGAATTGGATTATGACAACATTGCACTGATGGTAAATGTTTCAGACAAACCTGGATCTCCAAAGAAAACTTCTCCATCTTCTGTTAAGGGCACAAGAAAGAAGCATTCAATTATCTTGGACAGTGGATGTTCTGGACATATGACTGGAAAGAAGTCCCTGCTTACAAAGTTTGAGAGGAAAGCTGACCCAGTAATATCTTTTGGTGATGGCAACAAAGGAGAAACTCTGGAATATGGCTCAATTGTTTTAGGGAATGTCATCATAGAAAACGTAGCACTGGTTGAAGGCTTGAAACATACACTTCTAAGTATAAGTCAACTGGGTGATAAAGGTTATCAATCAATCTTTGACAGAGAAGGATGTAAAATCTTGAATATGCAGAATGGAGACATTGTTCTAACTGGTCAAAGACATGGTAACATATACGAAGCCAACTTAAGTGATACATCTAAAGGAATTGTTAGATGTCTCTACAGTAAAGCAACAAATGATGAAAGCTGGAATTGGCACAAGAAGCTCTCACATCTCAACTTCAAGAAGCTTAATCAACTTGTTAAGCACAATCTGGTGAGAGGCCTACCTCAGGCAAATTTTGTGCAAGATGGACTTTGTGATGCTTGTCAGCTTGGAAAACAAAGAAGAACTACTTTCAAGAGCAAGACTGAAAATTCAATTACTGAACCATTTCACATGCTGCATCTTGATCTGTTTGGTCCAGTAAACATTATGTCTATCAGCAAGAAAAGATATGCTCTAGTTATAGTGGATGATTTCACAAGGTTCACATGGGTGTTCTTTCTACACAAAAAGGGTGAAGCTCCTCAGCAAATCATTGAACTTGTCAAGAATATTCAGAATAACTCTAAGTACAAAGTCAAAGTACTTAGGAATGACAATGGTACAGAATTCAAGAATTCTACAATGGAGGAGTATTGTGTAGACAATGGAATAACTCAACAATTTTCTACACCTGGAACACCTCAGCAGAATGGTGTAGTGGAAAGAAAGAACAGAACTCTCATAGAGGCAGCAAGAACCATGCTTGCAGATGCAAAACTTCCAACCTATTTTTGGGCAGAAGCTATTAATACTGCATGTTTCACTCAAAATTGTACCTTGGTAAATAGTTTAGGACCTACGCCGAGATTCGGGCATAACAACTACCCCCGATTCCATATTGTCATTATGAATGCGATGTGGAATCAAGTGATGTCTTCCAGTTGATTCGAAACCAAGTATGTGTGAGTGATGGTGACCTCGAAGGGTCCTTCCAAGCGCAATATGGTCCTGCAGGGACCTTGAGAGGTGACCTCATAGGGCCTTGTAGTCATAAATTGTGACATATGTCTTTTGTTTAGTTGATATATGAGCTCATGCTTCCACTTATGTCTTCAAGTTCTTCTTAGAATATGATGAGAGGACTCCTTATATGATGAGAAGACTCCCTTTATGTTGAGGACTCCTCATAAGTTGAGAGGACTCCTTGCAGCCTCATATGTTGAGAGGCCTCCTCCTCGCAGCCTCATATGTTGAGAGGCCTCCTCCTCGCAGCCTCATATTTTGAGAGGCCTCCTCCTCGCAGCCTCATATATTGAGAGGCCGCCTCCTCGCAGCCTCATATGTTGAGAGGCCTCCTCCTCGCAGCCTCATATTTTGGGAGGCCTCCTCCTCGCAACCTCATATTTTTGGAGGCCTCCTCCTCGCAGCCTCATATGTTGAGAGGCCTCCTCCTCGCAGCCTCATATATTGAGAGGCCTCCTCCTCGCAGCCTCATATGTTGAGAGGCCTCCTCCTCGCAACCGCGTTGCTAGAGGTTGGACTTGTAATTTTTTAAATGTCTTGTTGGAAGAGGTGTTTATGTAATGGCACTACCCCCCGAGTCCTCAGTATCATTATAGATGTGATGAGGAATCAACATGTTTCAGCATCCTTCTTGTATTATTAGAGGTTGACACCATTTGTAATGAAGAGAATTAGGTGTGATCCCGCTGCAAGCATACTTGACTTTTTTAACGCTATCCCAGAGCACTTATACTCTTCATTGTTGTGCCAAGGCACTTGGCCTCATCAACGCTATCCCGGGACCCTTGGCCTCGTCATGCTATCCCGAGGCCCTTGGCCTCATCACACTATCCCGGGGCACTTGGCCTCAACATCGCTATCCCGGGGTACTTGGCCTCGTTACGCTATCCCGGGGCACTTGGCCTCGCATCGCTATCCCGGGGCACTTGGCCTCGTCATGCTATCCCGGGGCACTTGGCCTCAACATGCTATACCGGGGCACTTGGCCTCGTCATCGCTATCCTGGGGCCCTTGGTTTCTTCAATGTCATAACAGGATTCCCTATGTTGAATGAGAATGCAGATATTGAGGTCTTGAGCTCATTTTGATTTTCAAATACTTTGGCTTCTTTCCCTTCATCTCTAGTGTGAGCTTAGAGGCCAATGATGAGAGCCTCGTACTCAGCCTCGTTATTTGTTGCTTGCTCTTCCCAGTGTCTTGTGATAGTCGTGGACCTCCTCATTGTCGACAAGGGTCGGGGGCGTCCCCCCTCTCCTCGACGTAGAGGTATTCCACCAAGAAGAAGCATCTCATGTAGAGGTATCTCATTAAGAGGCATCTCAAGATCTCAATAGTCACTCCATATAGGGACCTCATTAGTCACATAAGAGGGGGCCTCGTTGGCTACATCATATAGGGGCCTCACGATCTCGACGAGGAGATGGGGGTCTGTCGTCGCGACGATGGGACCGCTCACGATCTCGATGAGGAGATGGGGGTCTATCGTCACAACGATGGGACCACGCACGATCTCGACGAGGAGATGGGGTCACTTAGAATCTTGATCATTGCCTTAGCCTCGCACCTAATGACGTCGCTTATCCTTCTCGAACTCGGCCTCGCTAAGCTAGGTGTGGCATCTCAGCACTAGGTGAGGCCTCACTCCTAGGGGGTCATTCCTAGGGGTCGCATTTCAGTGTCATATGCTACCTCGGGGTCTCCCCGTTGTTATCCCCTCTGTTCTTCTTGTTCGAGTTAGTCATCGTTCTCCCAATTCAATGACTACCCCTCCTTCTAGCGCCAAATGTTGTTGGAGGAATTTCATAACAACACGAAATTGGAGGTTTGTTGGAATATTAGAACGAATTTAGATGAATATGTGGCTATATTAGGGGATTAGGGTTTATGAAAAAAGAGGGGGCTGGACTTGGCAGGTGTCTCGATTTGTCTCGTGTATATATCGGATCCTTTGCCAAGATGCCTACGTACCAATTTATATTGGATCAAGCCCACGTAATTTTGTGTAATTGATTTGTGTTTATCCCTTAGAGACTTTAGGGATAAACTTCGTTAATCTGGGTGATTACTGATTTTATCTGATTTAATCTTATCGTTGTGATATCTTCCTGATTTGAAAAATATCGTTTGGAGATACTTTTCGTAATTGATTTATTGAGATTGATTTCCTCGTTTCAGAGAGAGGATAAAACTTAGCGGTTAAGTATTAATTATTAATCTGAATTAATAATTAGTAAATATTAGGAATTTGGAAGATTATTAGACATGCCAAAAATATTGCATAACAAAAAGTGTTGCAAAATACAAAATGGTAATGCAGCATTCCAACGGCCAAGTGTAATCGCATATAATTCAGTAAAAGTATATGCTTCCACAAAAAAGTTGATTAGAATCGTCGTTTCATAATCTAACAGGCTCAAGACAGGTCTTAATGAAATTGAATGAAAGATTCCACATGGTCAGTTGTGTTAATGAAGCTGAGTGACGAAAATAAACCCTGAATGTAAACTATAATAGTAAATAAAAATTGAGAAACACATTTTTATTATTATCGACAGGAAACCTTTATTCTCTGAAATAGGATAATTAGCACTTTTGTATCCCAGAGTGTGATGCATTTTTCCTAACATTAATTGAGAAACTATACTTTTCATTTAATTGGAACATAAATTGATACATGATAATTTAGGTTTATGTAAACATACAAGACAAATAACTAACTTTTACGCTACCAAACTAAGTACGTACACTGCCACTATAGTTTAGGCTTACCTAAATAATCTGCCAAGTCCGATAATATTAACAAAGTCTAACTCATCCTTGTTAATCATCGATCTAGTAGCTCGATACCTCCTTGAATTGAAATGGTAGAAGATATTCAAAACTTCCAATTTGGACTATAGAAATGACGATCTAGCAACTAGGCATAGGAAAATCTTTAGCTTGAAGAACAACTAGGACCATTTGATACCTTATGGAAGATAATCAGAGGTAACAAATACGGAATATCTGAAAATAATAATTTTTTACTACAAAATATAGAAATGACCGAAGAACCTAATTTATGAGTTTGATAAATAGTAGTAAAATTCTTTCTCATCATGTAAGAATCAAATTTATTACAACATATCACAATTTCTTTTATAACCAATCCTAATCAATAATAATGAAAATTAAGGAACTCTCCCTATTTACAAATCTATACTAATTTTATCAAAAAAACAATATATATATATAGGCTAGTGGTCAAATAGAAACCAATCTTAGAATAGAAACTAGAAACCAACACTAAATAAATTATATTTCATTCATTCTAATGGCCCCGCCAGGGGCACCTTCACAAAAAGTGTTTAAAATTATTGGCTCCATCCACCAAAAAAAAAAAAAAAAAAAAAATTACTGTTCACGCTGACGTCACTGCCATGTCAGCAGTGAACAGTATTTTTTTTTTTTTTTTTTTTTTGGCTGGATGGAGCCAAGAATATTATGAACGTTTTGTATTGGGGTACCCCTAATTTGGTCATTAGATTAGCTTGAAATATTTAATTTATGTTTAGTTTCTAGTTTCTATTCTAATTTAGTTTCTATTAGAACAAGACCCTATATATATATATATATATATATATATAGGGTAAGGTTCTAGGGAGAACCTCCTTAGCAAGAGAACCAGAAGACTCAATCCTGACCATTCAATATTTAGATATTTAATAAATCTAATAATAATGTCTATAATGGCAATGATGTAAATACAAGTAAGAAACAAGGTTATTTTAATTGTATAATTTGTTGTTATATACGGTATTTCATTCTATACTTAAGGAAACATTACATCAAACAATATTTGATTGAATAGTTGAATCTTTTTAATTTTGGAAACCATCCATGATTGAATATATCTCTCTGTAATGATTACGCTATACATTGATTGAATTTGACGATATTATCAAACTTCTAAACCTAGGTAGACGAAGAAAATCATAGAAGCTTGAAGAAAGAATGAGATAAAAACACACAGAACATTGAAATCTTACGGTATAGTGTGTTGAATTTTTAATTTATATACTGTATTATTGTTTAATCAAGAAAGGTGTTTCAAGATTCATTAAGGTGTTCTGTTGGAGGTGTACATTCAACAAGGTATGTCTTTTTATTAAGGTATTTTGTTGGAGGTGTAGATGTAATCGTACAAATTACATCTTGTCTTTTCATTTAGAACAAAAGTAAAGACACACATGATCTACAATAAGATTAATACTCGTTTAGTCATGCTAGTGTTCTCCAATGTGTTCCACGGGTGATAGAACATTAATATAAGATTTCATTAGGTGTTCTGATGTAAGATCAACTGATCAAGTGTAACTATTTTTATAATTTTAGGATTTTATTAGGCGTATCTCTTTTCATATTGTTATAGTTATTATTTATTTTTCAATATGAACAAGTATTATATACTAGTCTTAACTAGATCCTACTAAGTGTTTCCATGGTCTAGGAGAAGTTGTAGCAGTTTGGTAAGACAATGGAAGAGGGATGTGGAATTTAGTTAGGTTTTTTCTCTAAATGTAGGTTTGAAAGGAGCTAGCAGCTTATGTATGTCTAAAGAGTATCATGCCAGGAGGTCATATGTTTTTAAAGTTTTGCAGTTCTGTTGCTATATTTTGTATCAGAGTTTTCTCTTTTTTATGTTCTAGTGTTTATTATTGTTTTTTTCGTTTGAGTTCTAACAAAATTTTGTTAATGTGTTTCAGATTCTGGTACGTGTTTGGTAATGTGTTTGAGATTCTTTCAAAAGAAAGGCCATGCCTTCTCTAATAGGTTTATGCCAGACACACTATGTGCTTGCGACCATTCTCTGTACTCTTTAGCATGGTCATCCATCGACCTTCATTGGAGAAACCTCAGAAAAATAAGCACCACGAATATATTTTTAGCCCACAAGCTTGATGCAAATCAACATCTTTAATGAACTTATTGGATACGTTCAAAGTGTAGCCGAACTAGAGAGGCAGTAGATTTTGGTCTTGTTGCTTATAGGACTTCTTTCAATCTTTTATCAAACACTATATTTTCTAAGGACATGGCAGACCCTTTCCAGGATTTAGCTCAAGATTTTAGGGACTCGATATGGAATATAATGGTTGAAGCAGGTAATTAAGCCTAATCTGGTTGATTACTTTCCTGTGCTAAAATAGATGAATCCACAATGAGTGAAGCACTGAATGACATGTTACCTTCAGTTTCTTGTTTGTGATGTTGTTCTATTATATTTTTCTTTGTATTTATGTTGCTCAATTATATCTTCGGTTTGAGTTAATGTAGTATTGACTTGTGATCCTAGGTATAATATAACTTCTGTATGTTTCTTTATTATCAATAAAATACTAAATTGATACTTCAAGAACAGAGTATTAAACCTTTTACAGAGAAATTTTTAAGATTCTGTTGTTCTAGTTGCATACATTCTTGGCCTTTCGACCATGTTGAGCCAGTGTTGCGCCTGCTTCCGTTGGGACTGATGTGTGTGATGAGAACCAAAGTAACATGCCTTTGTACGTATAAGAGGAAAATTGACTCTGTAAAAATTTTGTTAAAGTTGTTCCTATTTCATGGTTTAGTATGTCATGTCATGTAATATTAGGAAACACTTAAACGAATCTTTTAAACAATATATCTAATAAGATACTTTCTCAAAATTATTCTGAAACAAGTAGTTTTTTTTTTTGAAAATTATTCTTAAACACGTATTTGCTTATTGTTTATAATTTACTATTGTCCTCAAAATAATTATTTTGAAGATCCCGTTAAGTGTTTTAGGATAAACTAATATAACATATATAAGAATAAATATAACACATATTAGAATAAATATAACACATATTAAAAAGTTTCAATTATAATCATTTTGAATTGATCATTGAAAAATTATTATGAAATATCTTTAAAAAATTAAGATATAGTAGAAAAACAAAAAAAAAACTAAAAAAATCTAAGAGAATCTTGGTGTATTACATAATATTTCTATATTTTTTTTCAAAAGAAAAATTATACATTTCTTTTAAATTTAAGTTACATATCGAAATATTATAAAATGGACCAAGATTTTCTTACGTGTTCCAAATCAATATATCAGTTTATTTACTTTTATTATGTTTTTTAATTCCTACGAGAATTGTTTAGAAGATATGCTATAAAAACAAAATTTTAATTTGAAAAAATCTTATTTAAATTTTCTTAAATATTGGATAATTTATTTATAATGCTCTACTTATACATAACTATACCGAAACTTATTTTATACCAATAAATATTTAGTAGAATCTAAATGTAAATATCTAATAAAATTATATTACAATTTTTAAATAATTAACAAAGCACCTAATAAAATCTTAGTGTATTACATATCATTTTTATATATTTCATTTTTTTTTAAAAATAAACATTTATTTTAGAATTAAGTTACATATAAAAATATCATCTGATATACCAAGTTTCTATTACATGTTTCAATGTATCATTTAAAATTTATTCTACATTATCTCAAATTCTATAATTCAAAAAAATATTCTTAAATGTTCCATGAATTATTTATAACGTTGTACTTGTACATAACTATATTCAAAACTTATTTTAGATCAATAAACTATTTAAACGAATCTTAATATAAATATTTGATAAAGTAATAGTACGATTTCAAGTAATTAAAAAACACTTTAGATCATCTCGGTATTAAATAATAGTCCTATATATTTTTTTAAAAAAATAATTATTCAATTTTTTTAAAGATTAAGTTACATATAAAAATATTATATAATACATCAATCTCAATCAATAAAATCTAAATAAACTAAAAAATACCTAAGAGAATCTTGGTGTATTACACAATATTTGTATTTTCAAAAGAAAATTTATACATTTATTTTAGAATTAAGTTGCATGTAGGAATATTATAAAATGCACCAAAATTCTCTTATGTGTTTCAAATCAATATATCAATTTATTTACTACCTTTTTGAGATTCATTTGAGAATTATTTTAAAAGACGTGCTAGAAAAATTGAATTATTTACTTGTTTCAAATCAATATATCAGTTTATTTATTTTTATTAAGCTTTTTAGATTCCTTCGAGAATTGTTTTAAAAAACATGTTATAAAAATATAATTTTAATTTGAAAATTTTTTACTAAATTTTCTTAAATGTTGGATAATTAATTTATAGTGCTATACTTGTACATAACTATACTGAAACTTATTTTATACCAATAAAACATTTAGTAGAATCTAAATTTAAATATCTAATAAAATAATATTACAATTTTAAAATAATTAACAAAACACCTAAAAAAATCTTGGTGTATTACATAATATTTTTATATATTTCATTTTTTTTAAAAAAAACTAAACCTTTCTTTTAAAATTAAGTTATTTATAAAAATATCATCAAAATATACCAAGTTTCTATTGGGGTTAAATGGCAGTTAGGTCACTCATGATTGGAAACTTTCAGTTGGGTCATCCAAATCAAAAAACTTTCAATCAGGTCACTTAACAAATAAAAACTTTCAGTCCAGTCACTTAACAAATAAAAACACATTAAATGACTTGATTTTAACGTGTTTAATGACCTGACTGAAAGTTTTTAACGTGTTTAATGACCTAATTGAAAGTTCTTATTTGTTAAGTGACCTGATTGAAAACTTTTTGAGTTGGATGATCCAACTGAAAGTTTTGAGTCAGTTCTATTGCATGTTTCAATGTATCATTTAAAATTTATTCTCCATTATCTCAAGTTCTAGAATTCGAAAAATATTTTTAAATTATCCATAAATTATTTACAACGTTGTACTTTCACATAACCATATCCAAAACTTATTTTAGATCAATAAACTATTTAAACGAAGATTAATATAAATACTTCGATAAAGTAATATTATGATTTCAAGTAATTTGAAAAACACCTAAGAGAATCTCGTTATTACATAATAGTATATTTTTTAAAAAAATGCAATTTTTTTAAAAATTAAGTTATATATAAAAATATTATGTAATACATCAAAATTCGTGTTCCAAATCAATAAAATCTAAATAAATCTAAAAAATATCTAAGAGAATCTTGGTGTATTACACAATATTTGTATATATCTATATTTTCAAAAGAAAATTAATACGATTCTTTTATAATTAAGTTACATGTAGAAATATTATAAAATGCACCAAAATTCTCTTACGTGTTTCAAATCAATATATCAATTATTTACTATCTTTTTTATATTCCTTTGAGAATTGTTTCAAAAGACGTGCTAGAAAAATTAAATTTCTTACGCGTTTCAAATCAATATATCAATTTATTTACTTTTATTATATTTTTGAGATTCCTTCGAGAATTATTTTAAAAGGCATGCTATAAAAATTGAATTTTAATTTGGAAAAATATTATTTAAATTTTCTTAAATGTTGGATAAATTATTTATAGTGCTCTACTTGTACATAAATATATCGAAACTTATTTTATACCAATAAACTATTTAGTAGAATCTAAATTTAAATATGTAATAAAATAATATTACAATTTTAAAATAATTAAAAAAACACATAAGAAAATCTTGGTGTATTACATAATATTTTTATATATTTCATTTTTAAAAAAAAATTAAACCTTTATTTTAAAATTAAGTCATGTATAAAAATATCATCGAATATACCAAGTTTCTATTGTGTGTTTCAATATATCATTTAAAATTTATTCTCCATTATCTCATGTTTAAAATTTTGAAAAAATATACTTAAATGTTTCATAAATTATTTATAACGTTGTACTTGCACATAACTATATCCAAAACTTATTTTAGATCAATAAACTATTTAAACGAATCTTAATATAAATACATGATAAAGTAATATTATGATTTCAAGTAACTAAAAAAACATCTAAGAGAATCTCGGTATTACATAATAGTTCTATATATTTAAAAAAAAAATTATGCAATTTTTTTAAAATTTAAGTTACAAATAAAAATATTATGTAATACCTCAAAATCCGTGTTCCCAATCAATAAAATCTAAATAAATCTAAAAAATACCTAATAGAATCTTGGACATTAATATATTATTTTTTTCATTTTTTCTAAATTATTTATTTTTATGTGTCTTTTATTTTTTTGACCTTTTTGGATATTTTTAAAATCAATACTTAAGTGTTTTGGATCCACACATTAATTATTTATTTTAGCCACAAATTTTTTCATCAAAACATTTATGAGTAAGATGACCTTACGTAGAAAGTTGATAAATTATTTGGTATTATTTTTTATGATACTAATATTTATTTATTTTTAAGATTTTTTTTCATTTACCTTTTAGTATATTATTTAAATTAGTTTTTATCTTTTCGGTCCAAGATTCCACTAAGTATTTTATTACAAGTATTAATTATTCTTTTTTCCTCCTCTAATTTTGTCTAAAAAAATTATAAATTGGAAGATTCTCCTAGGTGTTGCCTAGTCATATATAATTTTATTTATTTTAGTGTTATTTATTAACATTTTTTTGGATTCCTTTATTTTTTTACCATTTTGGATATTTTTAAAATCAATATTTAAATTTCATTCTAAGATTCCATTAAGTGGTTTGGATCCACACATTAATTATTTTATTTTAACCATTAACTTTTTTTATCAAAAAATTTATGAGTAAGATGAACTTAGGTGTTGCACTGATATTGATATATTAGTTGTTACGTGTTAACATTTATTTTTTCTTAAGAATCTTTTTATTTTATTGCAAGATTCCACTAACTATTGCACATTGATATATTATTTTTTTTAAGTTATTGCATGATTCCACAAGTATTGCACATTAATATATTATTTTTTCATTTATCCTAAATTATTTATTTTTATGAATATTTTATTTTTTTGACGTTTTTGGATTAATATCAATACTTAAGTTTTTAGACTAAGATTCAAGTAAGTGTTTTGGATCCACATATTAATTATTTATTTTAACCACAATTTTTTTTTTTCAAAATATTTATGAGTAAGATGACCTTATGTAGCATGTTGATAAATTATTTGGTATTATTTTTTATGATACTAATGTTTATTTATTTTTATGATTTTTTGATTTTCATTTATCTTTTAGTATATTTTTTAAATTAGTTTTTATCTTTTTGGTCCAAGATTCCACTAAGCATTTTGTAACAACGTATTAATTATTATATTTCCTCCTCTAATTTTGTTTTAAAAAATTTATAAATAGCAAGATTCTCCTAGGTGTTGCTCAGTCTTATATACTTTGTTATTATTTATTTTAGTGTTATTTATTAACTTTTTTTAGGAATCCTTTATTTTGTTACCATTTTGGATATTTTTAAAATCAATATTTAAATTTCAGTCTAAGATTCCATTAAGTGTTTTGAATCCACACATTAATTATTTTATCTTAACCACGAACTTTTTTAATCAAAAAATCGTTAATATATTAGTTGTTACGTGTTAACATTTATTTTTTCTTATTAAGATTCCACTAAGTAGTATTGCACATCAATATATTATTTTTTTCAATTATTGCAAGATTCCACTAGTATTGCACATTAATATATTATTTTTTTCATTTATTCTAAATTATTTATTTTTATGAGTCTTTTATTTTTATTTTTACCATTTTGGATATTTTTAAAATCAATACTTAAGTTTTTAGACTAAGATTCAAGTAAGTGTTTTGGATCCACACATTAATTATTTATTTTAACCACAAACTTTTATTATCAAAAAATTATGAGTAAGATGACCTTACCTAGCACGTTGATAAATTATGTGGTATTACTTTTTAAGATACTAATATTTATTTTTAAGATTTTTTTATTTTCATTTACCTTTTAGTATATTTTCTTAAGAATCTTTCATTGCAAGATTTCATATTGCATACTAATATATTTTTTTTTCATTTAAGATTCCATTAGGTATTGTACATCTTTTATTGAAAGATTTCACTAGGTATTGCACATTGATATATTAAGTGTTTCACATAATCTTATAATAAGAGAATCTCAAAATGATAATTTTTATGATCTTTATATTTATTTATTTTTAAAACGTTGATAAATTATTTGGTATTATTTTTTATGATCCTGATATTTATTTATTTTTAAGATTCTTTGATTTTTATTTACATTTTAGTATATTTTTAAAATTAATTTTTATTTTTTCAGTCCAAGATTCCACTTAGAGTTTTGTAATAACGTATTAATTATTCTATTTCCTCCTCTAATTTTTTATCAAAATATTTATAAATTGCAAGATTCTCCTAGGTGTTGCCAATTGATGTATAATTTGTTATTATTTATTTTAGTGTTAATATTAATTTATTTTTAGGAATCCTTTATTTTTTTGACCTTTTTGGATATTTTAAAAACCATATTTATTTTTCGGTCTAAGATTCCATTAATTGTTTTGGATTAAGTGTTTTCGATCCATATTTTAATTATTTTATGAGTAAGATTATCCTACCTTAGGTGTTGCACATTGATATATTAGTTGTTATATCTTTTCTAGTGTTAACATTACTATCTTTTATTTCCTTTTTGGGTTTTTTAAATATAATTTTTAAGATTTCAATCTAAGATTCCATTCAATGTTTTGTAAGATTTCAATCTAAGATTCCGGTTATTCAAACGTACTAAAACATTTAAAACCAATTTATATTTGCCAAACACGTAGAGAACCTTGCCTTACTTCAAGAAATTGGAAATAATTTTTATATTACTCTAAACATGGAAAGAGCGATAATCATCTCACACCAATATTACTCTAAACAAGGAAGAAATTAATAAATATTATTTCCTTGTAACAACATTATTAAGTAGTTTATTTTCATTACTAATCATTACATCTGGAATAACAGCTAAAGAAAAAGAAGCAGATCAAGCAACAATGGAGAAACACGATGGGTAATCAATGGATTGTGTTTATTAAATTAATTTGCTATAAAGAACACTTTCCAGAACACCACAAAGAACAACATGAAGAACACGCAAAACTAAAAGTGTTCTCTAATTTGATGTTAATCCTGATTCGTTCTCCAGGAGAACACTTTTTATTGATGTAAACGTACTAAGTTGGCTTCCTTGTTTTTTGTCCACTGAAAGACTCTGAAAACCACATTTTTGTAGTGTAACAAAAATACAAGATTGACATATGGTACGTGATAATGACTAACATATCATCAACGGTGATTTGATTTGATTTTATTTTGTTATGGAGCATGTCAAATAAGAAAAATATATGAGTGAAGCTCAGATAAGTGCACTCAATGCCTTCCTTTTCCGCACTGGTGATCAGTCAAAAGGCATAGTCCTTGCACTGGCAACAAACCGTCCTGGCGATCTTGATTCAGCAGTTGCTGATCGTATTGATGAAGTCCTAGAATTTCCTTTGCCTGGGGAAGATGAAAGATATAAGATGAAAGATGAAAGTTCTATATTCAAGAGAATATGCATATTAAAAAAAATCAAATATATGGATGATAAAGTTTGAACTGATATTGTCATGATTCTTAATCAAAATTAATAAATATTCAATGAATCGGTTACATGATATAAATTGATAACTGTTATATGGAAAGTGTATAAATTACAATAGAACATATTTAATCATATCTTTAGAAACATGGTAATGAATTTAATGATATACGTATGTCAGTAATATATTTTTCTTTAATCAAATACTACCCTTGTACTATAAAACAAGTAATATACTAGTATATCTATACAGAATCTAAGCCACATGATTAAAATTAAATCGATGGTGATGATGGGGGTCTTCTGGTTCTCTTGCTAAGAAGGGTTCTCTCTTGAACCTCCTCCGATATATATATATATATATATATATATATATATATATATATATATATATATATATATAAACAAAAAAATTAATATTCTTAGATATTTAAAAATTAATTTAAAAATTGTAAAAAATTATAAATATTCTTAGATGCATTTTATGATTCTCAAACTTGAATAATTTTATGTGGAAAAAAATATTTATGGGAATTTTGTTTTTTAATCTCTTTTAGAATCTCACAAATTTTTAAGAATCTCTTTTAGAATCTCACAAGTATTGAAGAATCTCTTTTAGAATCTCACAAATAGTTTTTTACACATGTATTTGTTGTTCATAATTGTGTTTTTTAGAATTGTATTAATGATATAAACATATTTATAATTTTTTTGAATTTTAAAAATCAATATTTTAAGTTGTTCTCTCGTTCTCTTTTTAAGCGTGTTCTCTCTAGAGCCTTACTCATATATATATATATATATATATATATATATATATATATATATATATATAGGCAAAGTATCAAATAGAAACCAATTCTTAAATAGAAACTAGAAACTAACACTAAATAAATTATATTTCATTCATTCATTCTAATGGCCCCGCCAGGGGCACCTTAACAAAATGTGTTTAAAATTCTTGGCTCCATTCAGCAAAAAAGAAAAAAAAAACAGTTCATGCTGACGTCACTGCCACGTCAGCAGTGAACAGTAATTTTTTTTTTCTGAATGGAGCAAAGAATTTTAGACACTTTTTATATTGGGTACCCCTAATTTGGTCATTAGATTAGCTTGAAATGTTAGATTAGGGTTTAGTTTCTAATTTTTATTTTTATTTGGTTTCTATGGAGACCAACATTTTTAGTGGAGACCGGAGACCAATAACAATCAAAACATTGCAAAAACTTATTCATTGAAAATCATGTTCTATGAAAATCACTATACATTTAATTTCATTGAAAATCTTGAAGATCATATATGTTTTACATGCAAATTTCATTAAAAATTTTGAAAATCATGTATGTCCTGCAAACAAAATATTGCAGAACGTATTGTTCTCCAAAACATGTTCTGCTTGCAAATCATATATGATTTTTAAGATTTTGAATGAAATAATATTGTTAATTGAACATTCCTTTCAAATATATATGTTTTGCAATGTTTTGAGTGCATAATGTATATGGTCTCCACGGTCTCCACTCAAATGTTGGTCTCCATAGAACTTAACTATATATATATATATATATATATATATATAGGCAGATGCTCAAATGAGACCCCCTCTTATAGTGAGAACTGAGAATTAATCGCAGCCCTCCCTTTTTCTTTATCAGCTTCTAATCTAGTCTGTTGATAATTATTAACATCAACGATAGACAAAGATACACAAAATATTAATATACGTATATTCTCTCATCTCTCACCTCTCTCTTCTCTCCCATCTCTCTCACTTCCCTGTTCTCGCTCTCTTCTCTCTCATCTCTCGTCTCTTTCATCTTTAATCTCTCTATTCTTTCTCATCTATCACACTCTCCGTTGATATTTGTTTATTTTAAATTTCGATTTACATCAATTTTGGATGAATTTTGGATGAATTTTACATCTTCTGTGCTATCTCAATTGTGCGATGATGCTGTTAATAATGTTCACTTTTTTCATCTAGATCTGAAATCTCTATGTGATAATGAAGTCTCCGGTGGATATGCTTCCGTGGAATTATTTAAATTACAATGCAATGTTTATTGAGATGGATGATTACAAGGGAGGTGGTGGTCGTCGTTGTAAATGTCGTAGAGGTGTAATTGATTATAATGAATAAACAAAGTGATGGTGTGGGAATTCGTCGTGTTGAATAAAGATAGATCAATGGATAAATTCTCTTTTCTGGTTTTTGTGATTGTCATTTGAAATTTTTAGTGAGTTGTTTTTAAATTTTGGTGATTTGAGATAAATTTTAGTGATTCTATGGCGACGTGGAGGTGGAAATATGAAGGTGGTGGTGTGTTGCAATATGGTGGTTTAAACTTTGGTGATTCTGAGTTTCAATTTATTGATTTTGTAGTCTTGTAAGCCTCCCTTTACAGTGGTGTAGCTGGACTTAAGACACGAGAACCCTATCGGTCGTTTTAGGTGTCTCTTATTTTCCCCCAAGTCTTGACCCTACTAGACACTATAGTACTAATAGAGAGAGAGGGGGAGAGAGAACGGAAAATAAGAATGGGGTGTTCTGGGAGACATTGAGAAGATGGAGAGAACTAAGGGCAGTGCAGCCTGGTGCTGGGTACTACAAATACTGGTTTCAGTACTGGCTTCCTAGCTGCTTGTGGCCTTATTTATGGTAAGATCGAGGCCGGGCGCCAGGATTTGAAGAAGGATATCAGGCATTATCTCCACCCTGAGGAGAAGTAGCTCCATCTCTACTATACCACTATTAAAAGCTATAACTCCAAGCTAAAATATCATATATTTGCTGATTATTACTGTTTAAGTAGCTGATTTTGGGTGTAAACGAGAGCTGATACTTATATATAAGGGTGTACTTGGATATTATATTTACTTAATCTACTGATGATGATGATGATGATGATGATGGTGATAGTTACTGTAACTAGAGAATGAATTAACTTAAATAGTGATTTTGGTGTCTGATGAAACTTGATATTAGGGAAATGGAAAAGTATTTTGGTATGGTGATAAACACCCATGTCTAGCAGTTTATTCATTTGCATTATGGTCTCTTCTTTTGGTTTATGTGTTCTGCGAATTGTCACACCCTTTTCTTCTGTTGTAATTTCTAAAAAATCTCCGATTTAGCTTATTAATCCCTGGATTCATTCTTATAAGATGCTCTACCTATTCGATTCTTAAAATACGAATACTTGTTGCATATTTTTTTAAAGTAATTTAATAAGTTTAAAATATGATTCATCATTATATATAATTTAAATACATCAGATTATCGATTAATTGCTACAAAATCGACTCATTAATCAATCCCGATTACTGATTTTTACAATATTGGTCGTAACTGAAAAGATGTACTCATATATGGAAAATATTTCTTTTTTTCTTTTGTTAAACATCACAAATATGTTTGTTTTGTTTTATTGATCGTATTCAAGCAACAACTTGTAATGTTACATTGTCGAATCATAGCAAAATAAACGAGACTTGAAACAATGTCAATATCAACCAACAAATTTTTGTATGAAACTTTCCGGAAACTCCATTTTTTTGGGTTCTCGTGGATATGCTAAAATACAGATACATTAACATCCACAACACTTTAGAGTTCAAGCTGCCTTTGGACTAGGAAGTTTTTATCTTTGCTTATGTTCCTAACTGCATCACTGACTAGAGCCAGCGACATTTCATTTAACAAGTTCATCATCAATTATTCCAAGTTATTCTACCTATTGTCAAGTCATAAAACAATCTGGCCCCATGGTTTTCTAAATTACGTCTATAGGTTGTCTTGTATGCTTTACATACAGTGCATTTCGTGCATCACAAATCCGGACAATTTCTTTGGAATGAATGGTCATGTCTTCGGCCTGTCCACTATACCCACTCAATGGCTGATGAACCATGCCTTTGGCATTAGAAAGAGACTGCCTCTCACCCTTCGCAACAATAGCTAAGAGGAGCGAACCCATTGACGTGGCTTGGCCAATGCATATTGTATTGATCTGAGATAAAATGTTCTTCATTGTAAAATTATTGCAAGACCTAAAAATTAAAGTAGAATTTGTTATAAATTAGTGATTTTTTTTCCCTGGATGCCATCCTCTTTATACGATTTGACATGCTTGTTTGTATAGCATATGCATTTATCAAATAATAAAACAAAAGATCTTGCTTTTGAGCAGAATCTATTTTTTATACCTAATGTTGATCGAGCTCTTCAAGGCTGTCGCTTGTTAGTTTTGGTTTGATTTTCATGATCAAAATGTCCAATTACTGTCTTACACTTCAGGATGAACTGAGAATCACCATCAACTTGTATGGCATGACTATCTTGACGCTCTCCATCTTTCCATTACAATGTTTAGCTTCTCATCTCTTGTCAAACCGAGCTCAAGCCAGGAACTTTTAAGGCATTCCTCATATCCATCATTATATTTGTGTGGTTATGACACATAATGAAATCACCATCAAGCAAAATTCACAATGAAATTATGAGGGAGACTGATATTCACGCACGCATGGACACAAATATGGACAGAAGAACATATTACAATATAAGCATAAATTACAAGTCACTGCATATCACAAAACATTGTTTTATATCATTTTAAAAAGAACTAGCACCTCTGAACAAATAACTACACTATATACAAAAAAGCACAATATAATCACAACTCACAAGTCACCTTTTATTATAAGGAATCACTATTTTTATATCACTTTTAAAAAGAACTAGCGCCTCTAAACAAATTAGTACACTATATACAAAAAAGCACAATATAATCACAACTCACAAGTCACCTTTTATTATAAGAAATCACCATTTTTATATCACTACATATTAAAAATTACTATTTAATCAAAAATTACAAATCACAAATTACAAGTCACTTATTATAATCACAAATCACTGTTCTATTATCACAATATAATCACAAGTCACCTTTTATTATAAGGAATCACTGTTTTTATATCAGTTTTAAAAAGAACTAGCGCCTCTAAACAAATCAGTACACTATATACAAAAAAGCACAATATAATCACAACTCACAAGTCACCTTTTATTATAAGGAATCACTATTTTTATATCACTACACATCAAAAATTACTATTTAATCACAAATTACAAGTCACTTATTATAATTACAAATCACTGTTCTATATCACTTTTAAATTACCAAAAAGGAATCATCTTTTCCACTATGAAATCACCAAAAAAAATTATCATAAGGGCAAGTTACCAAATTATCTAAAATTATATATCATTATGAAGCTAAATCACCATTTTTTTTCATCACTGAATCACCAAAAAATAATATGTATTACAAGCCTACAGTTATACCTTTCATTGAACAAGTGAATCCCACTATTATAACAAATCACCCAATTTACAACTAAATCACCAAAAAGAAGGATTATAAGATGAAAGTGACATATCATCCAAAGATACATTCTCTAAAGGTAAATTACCATTTTATATGACTGAATCACCAGAAAATATATATCACAACCTACAATTACATCCTCCCTGAACAAATAAAATTGTTTATCAAAACCATTTCATTATAATCCAACTAAATCACCTAAAAGAGAACATTATCGATGACATATTTCTTTCGACAAAAAGTGAGATATATTATGTTCTCCAATTGAATCATATATTTAGAATGTTGCGATTATTAAGTCATGAAATTCTAAAATCTATGCAAAAATCATAAAGTAATACAAAAAAACCAGAGAATCAGTATAGAAAACATGTATACATGAATCCTATATCACATATTATAAATTTTAGGTTAACATAATCAATTTCGTTAACGATTTAGGGATATTAGTGTATTAATTCATCCAATTTTCGATGGAAAATATTGAAAGTACCTGATTTTTGGTGATTGATATCTTCAAAACTCGACGATCCGAATTGGGGAAAATGATAGGGACACAATATATAGCTTTAAATTAGTAGTTTCTTACCGTCAATGGAGTTTCTAAGAGGTTTGAAACAGTGATTAGGGGTATTGGATGCAAGAGCGAGGAAGAAAAGTGTTTAGAAGCGTTGTTTTCTTATATGTATCCTAATTTGTAACTACCCTTATAGTTCAGTTTATTTACAAAATTGCCACCGGGGTCTCACCGATTGACGGGAAAAATCAAATTAAAAATGGAGGGGATTAGGTGTGATTCTGTGTGTGAGGGTGTATTTGTTTAGTGTGTGGGTGCCCCTGGCGGGGCCATTGATCTTAATACATCTAATGGCTAGGATTAGTACCTTAGTTTTCTTCAAAAAATAAGTTCTGTTTTGAGCACTTGCCTATATATATATATATATAGATTTTTGCTCAAATACAAACCAATACTTAAATACAAACTAAAAACCACTATCTGCACACCCAATTTTACTATCTCCACACCCTATTTTACTATCTCCACCCCTATATGACATCACCCATCCCCAAAATTACATCATCAAACCATCACCCACCCCTTATATGACACCATCACTTCAATCACTAATTTTATTTAATTATTCAATTTTATATTTTAATTTATTTTAATTTTCAATTTTATAATTTTCAATTAATTTATTATTTTTAATTATACTTTTATTTTTTTTATATTTACAAATTTATTTTAAAAAACCTGTTTTGTTTCGGAAAAAATATTTCTAAATAAATTATTCGGAAAAAAATATTTCAAATATTTCTGAATAAATAATTCGGGAAAAAAATATTTCCAAATCAATATTTCGGGAAAAATTATTTCGGAATAAATATTTCTGGAAAAAATATTTCAGAATCAATATTTTGGGAAAAAGTATTTCAGAATCAATATTTCGGGAAAAAATATTTCAGAATCAATATTTCGGGAAAAAATATTTCGGAATCAATATTTCGGGAAAAAATATTTCCGAATCAATATTTCTGGAAAAAATATTTCCGAATCAATATTTCGGGAAAAAATATTTCCGATCAAATATTTTGGGAAAAAATATTTCCGAATCAATATTTCGTGAAAAATTATTACAGAATCAATATTTCGGAAAAAAATATTTCCGAATAAATATTTAGGGAAAAAATATTTCCGAATCAATATTTCGGGAAAAAATATTTTGGAATCAATATTTTGGGAAAAAATATTTCCGATTAAATATTTCGGGAAAAAATATTTTCGAATAAATATTTCGGGAAAAAATATTTCACAATCAATATTTCTAGAAAAAATATTTCCGAATCAATATTTCGGAAAAAAAATATTTTCCGAAAAAAATATTTCCGAATCAATATTTCGGGAAAAATATTTCCGAATCAATATTTCGGGAAAAAGTATTTCCGATTAAATATTTCGGTAAAAAATATTTCTGAATCAATATTTCGGGAAAAATTATTTCCGAATCAATATTTCGGAAAAAAATATTTCTGAATAAATGTTTCGGGAAAAAATATTTTCGAATAAATATTTCTGGAAAAAATATTTCCGAATCAATATTTCGGAAAAAAAATATTTCCGAATAAATATTTCGGGAAAAAATATTTCCGAATTAATATTTCGGGAAAAATTATTTCCGAATCAATATTTCGGGAAAAAATATTTCCGAATCAATATTTCGGGAAAAAATATTTCCGAAAATATATATTTCGGGAAAAAAATATTTCCGAATCAGTATTTCGGGAAAAAATATTTCCGAATCAATATTTCGGGAAAAAATATTTCCGAAAATATATATTTCGGGATAAAATATTTCCGAATCAGTATTTCGGGAAAAAATATTTCCGAAAATATATATTTTGGGAAAAAATATTTCCGAATCAATATTTCGGAAAAAAATATTTCTGAATCAATATTTCGGGAAAAAATATTTCCGAATATTACTGATTTTGGTGATGTATATTACTGATTTCAGGTGGGGTGGGTGGTGGTGGTGGGGGCGGGTTGGTGGTGGTGGGGGGTGTTTGTATTTTAGTGATTTTGGGGGTGGGGTGGTGGTGGTGGTGGGGTGGAGTAGGGTAGGTTGGGGTGGTGGTGGTGGGGTGGGGGGTGGGTGTGGTGGTGGTGGGGGGGGGGAGGGTGTTTGTATTTTAGTGATTTTGGGATGTGTATTTTACTGATTTCAGGTGGGATGGGATTTTGGGGTGTGTATTTTACTGATTTCAGGTGGGGTGAGGGGAGGTGAGAAAAAATATTTCCGAATATTACTGATTTTGGTGATGTATATTACTGATTTCAGGTGGGGTGGGTGGTGGTGGTGGGGGCGGGGTGGTGGTGGTGGGGGGTGTTTGTATTTTAGTGATTTTGGGGGTGTGGTGGAGTAGGGTAGGTTGGGGTGGTGGTGGTGGGGTGGGGGGTGGGTGTGGTGGTGGTGGTGGGGGAGGGTGTTTGTATTTTAGTGATTTTGGGATGTGTATTTTACTGATTTCAGGTGGGGTGGGTTTTTGGGGTGTGTATTTTACTGATTTCAGGTGGGGTGAGGGGAGGTGAGAAAAAATATTTCCGAATATTACTGATTTTGGTGATGTATATTACTGATTTCAGGTGGGGTGGGGGGTGGTGGTGGGGGCGGGGTGGTGGTGGTGGGGGGTGTTTGTATTTTAGTGATTTTGGGGGTGGGGTGGTGGTGGTGGTGGTGGTGGGGTGGAGTAGGGTAGGGTGGGGTGGGTTGGGGTGGTGGTGGTGGTGAGGGGGTGGTGGTGGGTGGTGTTTGTATTTTAGTGATTTTGGGGGTGGGGGGTGTTTGTATTTTAGTTATTTTGGGGGGTGTATTTTACTAATTTCAGGTGGGGTGGGGTGGGGTGGTGGTCGTGGTGGTGGTGAGGGGGGGTGGTGTTGGGGGGGGTGGGGGGTTTTTTTTTTATTTTAGTGATTTTGGGTGGGGGTGTATTTTACTTATTTCAGGTGGGGTGGGGTAGGGTGGGGTGGGTGGTGGGGGGGGGGGGTGGGGGTGGGGTGGTGGTGGTGGGGGTGGGGGTGGGGGATGTTTGTATTTTAGTGATTTTGGGGTGTGTATTTTACTGATTTTCGGTGGGGTGGGGTGGGGTGGGGTGGGGTGATCGTGGGGGTGGTGGTGGTGGGGGGTGTTTGTATTTTAGTGATTTTGGGGTGTATATTTTACTAATTCCCGGTGGGGTGGGGTGGGGTGGGGTCGGTGGTGGTGGTGGGGGGTGGGTTGGTCGTGGTGGGGGTGGGGGGTGTTTGTATTTTAGTGATTTTGGGGGTTGTATTTTACTGATTTCAGGTGGGGTGGGGTGGGGTGGGGTGGGGTGGGGGTGGGGGTGGAGGGGTGTTTGGGTTGGGTTGGGGTGGGGTGGGGTGGGATGGGGTGGGGTGGGGTGGGTATTTTTAATATTTTTATCAAAAATAAAATTAATGATTTCGGTGGTGTAATTTAATAATTAATATTAGTATTTTTTTATTCAATAAAAATATTAAAAACTAATATTAAAAATAATTAATATTATTAAATTGGCTTTAGTTTGTAGTTTGTAATTAATTTTGGTTTGTAGTTGAGTAGTACTCTATATAAATATGTATACTCCATAGAACTTAACTATACTAGCTTATAACCCGTGCAAAAGCACAGGTTACATTTAATTTTTTATAATTTGTTTAGTGTAATATAATATTATAAATATTAATTTTAATATGTTATTGAAAAAATTTGAAACTTACATCTTTGTATATAGTATTTTTTAGTATTTAATGTAAATTAATATGTTGTTGGCGGAAATCGAATCTTTTGTACCTCTGTATATAATAACTTTTAGTATTACTAACTTATAACCCGTGCAATGCACAGGTTTCTTGTATTATGTTATAAATTTTATTTAATATTGTAATTATGTTATTATATAATCATTATTTTAAATAATTTTTTAGTTTTAATTTGGTATAAATTTATATATTCATGTTTACGGATTATACTAATGTTTCCTTATCTTTCCTTATCAACGTATATGATTTCTAATATACTTTATTAATAATTAAAAATTATGGTGTGATATTTTCGAGTATATATTAATGATTGTAAGATTTGTTGTAAATTAAAAAGGTAACGTGTTTTAATTAGAAATGAAATATTAATGATTGAAAGATATGATATGATTGATCATTTTAGGTGTTTATAAAAGTTAATATCTTCAATTAAAAGTAAATGTGAAAAAGGCAATCGACTAATTACATTAATTATATTATGTTATTATTTATTTTAGGTGTTATATTTTTCTTGAAAATTATGGTGTGATATTTTCGGGTTTATATTAATTATTGTAAAATTAAGGAAATATTAAAGATCAAAAGATATGATACGATTGATGTTTTTAGGTATTTATAAAAGATAATATTTTCAACTAAAAGTAAATGTGAAAAAGGTAATCGACTAATTACCATTAATTTTATTATATTAATGTGAAAAAGACAATCGACTAATTACAATTAATTTTATTATGTAAATCGATTAATTACCATTAATTATGACGTGTTTTAATTCGAAAGGAAATATTAATGATGGAAAAATACGATATGATTGATATTCTTAGATATTTATAAAAGGTAATATCTCGACTAATTACTATTAATTATATTATGTTATTATTTATTTTAGGTGTATTTATTTTTCTTTATAATGAAGGGTAAATATGTAAATTCACGAAGTACCAAAAAACATGTACCAAAAAATAGGTACCAAAAAACAGGTACCAAAACTTTTAATGTTCCAGAATTTATATAATAGTATAGATTGTATGATATTTTCGGGTGTATATTAATGATTGTAAGATTAGTTTTAAATCAAAAAGGAAACGTATTTTAATTCGAAAGGTAATATTAATGATTGGAAGATATGATAAAAGGTAACATCTTCAACTAAAAGTAAATATGAAAAAGGCAATCGACTAATTACCATTAATTATATTATCTTAAAATTTATTTTAGGTGTTTTAATATATATTTTTCTTTATAATGAAGGGTACATAAGTAAATTCACGAAGTACCAAAAAACATGTACCAAAAAATTGGTACCAAAAAACAGGTACCAAAACTTTCAATGTTTCGGAATTTATATAATAGTATAGATATATATGGGTTAAATGGCATTTTGGTCACTCAACTGATTGGAAACTTGCAATTGGGTCATCAAACTCAAAAAATTTTCAGTCACATCATTGTACTCTTAAAAATTTTCATTCAGGTCACTGGCCGTTACAATCCGTTAAAAATTAGACGAAAAACTGACTAAGTTTGGTGAGTTGGTTTGAATAAATCCACCGTGGCATGTACAGTCAGCTGAAGCGGCGTTTTTCGTCACTCAACTAATGTGCAGTCAGCTGAGTTTCTAGTAAGTTCGGTGATCAAAACGCTACTTCAGCTGACTGTACATGCCACAATGGATTTATTCAAGCTAACTCACAAAACTTAGTCAACTTTCCGTCAAATTTTTAACGGAGTGTAACGGCTAGTGACCTGAATGAAAATTTTTAAGAGTACAATGATGTGATTGAAAACATTTAAGTTTGATGACCCGATTGCAAGTTTCCTGTCAGTTGAGTGACCAAAATGCCAATTAACCCATATATATATATAGAGAGTAGGGAACCTGAGATATATCTCAGGTAACTTCCCTGAAATACACATCTTTTATATGTAAAAATAGGATGAGCATTTTAGTAAATTCAGGATTTTTTAATTGACCCTGCGGGCCCAACAGAATTTAAAGGTATTTTGCATGTATCTCAGGAAAAATTACCTGAGATACATCTCAGGATCCTTTTTCTCATATATATATATATAATATTAAAAATAATTGTAAAAGGGCCATAGGCTAGTACGTATAAGCTAGATAGAAAGGATAGATACCAACGTGGATAGTTTATAAGTTGAAAATAATTTTTAATTTAAAGAGTCAAATTAAGGAAGCAGGTAGAGGTGTAAATGTGCCGAGCCGAGCCGAACTCTAAAATGTTCATGTATCGTTTATTAAGAAATTATCGAACTTGAACTCGAGCTCGAACTTGAATCGAGCCAAAAAATATGTTTGAGCTCGGTTCGTTAAGATAAAATTTTGTTCGCGAACAGTTCACGAACCTGTCTCTTGAACTTACTCACGAACTTTTGCTTTCGAACAACTCATTAATCTTGTTCACGAGCTTGTTCATGTAATTATGCTCACGAATAAATCTTAAACATTGCTCACGAGCTTACTTACGAACAACTCATCTTTACTATATATTATACTTGGACAGAAGGGTAAAAAGTGTCAGAAAATTAGGCATAAAAGGACCAATTTAACCTTATTTTTGTGAGAATAACTGGAATGTCACTACCGCATTTTATTACAGCATTGTATTACACAATCTCTTTCGACTTCCCCAAAGGAGTTACCCCAGAACCTAGAAAAAGGCTTGAACCTCTCAACCCCTCTTTGAATCTCAATTCAATTACACTGGTAATACTCTGGCCTTTGTTTCTCTTTTTTATACCATATTTATACGTATATGTATTTTACCCTGGTAATTAGGTTTAAAAGGACTGGTTCTATAGGTGTTAAAGCAGGTACCAATTCTTGGGTTTCTTATTTTTTGGACGTTTTACACGCATATTGCTTGAATTGTCATGTGTGTTATAAGTGGTTGAATTATGTGGGTGCAGTGCAAATATAGTGACTTTGATGGAATTGAGATTTGTTTCTTGTATATGTATGGTAGAGAAACTGCTGAGCAGTTTCGAATTGAGTTTATACAGCCTGATCAACAAGAAGTGCCGCAATTTGAGAGAGTTGTCGTGGATCAAATGCTATAATTCTTCTGATAAAGCCAACGGAATTTGATGGAGCGACCGTGGACATTGCAAATAAAGCAAGAAGCCAGAATAGTGGCCTTAATTTTCTTTACACGGAATAATAGCAATTGTTGTCGGATAATTCACAATCATCTTATTCCTGCATCGCCATTGTGTCATCACGGTAAATTTTGTTCTTTTCGGTTTTGTTGCTATCTTATTTGTCTACCTTTCGACTATTTTAATGTTGAATTTTGCAAATCATCTTATGGATAATTCGGATAATTCGGAATCATCTTATTCCTACATCGCAATTGTTGAATTGTTAATAAAGATTGCATTTTTTTGGTAATCTACTAGAAAATTTACTTTTTGAATGTTTCTTGTAAATTGTTTATAATTGTCTAATTAGATGATGGTGTTGTAGTATGCTAACTTCTATGGATAGACTTGTAAAGGATTGTATTTATAATTATTTTTGGATTTATGGAATTGGATTTATAAAATTCTATACAAGCCATGGTCTACTACGGTTTTGCGTAACTAGGTGTATAAACTGAAAGTATGTTATGGATAATGAAAAAAAAATGCAAAGTAATGTTTTGTGTTTGCGTAGTTGAAGAAAGAATTGTTTCATCTTCCATGAGATTCCTTTTTTAGGTCGTTGTTACCCATTAAAGGTTCTTATAAAACATTGCATTTTCTATTAAAGTATCCTTTATTGTTTATTTTGCATATAAATAAGAAATAGCAATGAAAGAAACTCTTGTAGCTTATAGGACCGAAATTAAGAAAACAATTTTAAAAAGTCTTGTAGGATATATGGCAGAATTATAGAGTAGAGGTACCTTTTGTTGGAGGCTGTTGCGGGCATTGCAGATGTTATGTATTGTCAAAGAATTTTTTTTAATTTAGAGCACGTAGCTTACCCTTGCCAAGTGTTGAGAGCTTGCAATATATAGCTTCCACGTAGGTAGTTGCCACAACATATTGAAGATCTTGTAGGCCTTCATAGAGTGGATTGTGATGTAATGTGCTTGTGTTGGCATTGTTAAAGATAAGTACCTGCTCTTTACAATATGGTAAGAGGTTTAGATGTGGACTTTAACATAGTGTTGCATGTAGGCATATATTAACTGCCAGCATATTAGTTTAGGAGTAGTCGGGGTAGTATAAAGATTGTATGTCATTTCTTGTGAAGAGTGAATTACACATGAAACAATTGTGCTTTACGCCCCAATAGTATAACTGTAACAGCCACGCAACTAAAAGAAAAAGTAAAGGAGGATAGTATTGTTAAGTAACCAACTCATCTAAAACCTTAAGGTGTTAGAAGAAGGCCTTATATGGATCTTATATTATATGTTAACACTCCCCCTCACTCGAAAGCCCATTTTTGGATCGAGAGTGGATCACGGGCGCCCATCTTTGGGGCATAAATTTGCCTTCGTGTCCGAAATAAATTGTGAGAATATTGGGGGTCGCAGAGAGTCGAACCTGGGACCTCTGCGTGCCTGATCTCTGATACCATGTTAAGTAACCAACTCATCTAAAACCTTAAGGTGTTAGAGGAAGGCCTTAAATGGATCTTATATTATATGTTAACAAGTATTTTGAGTTCACTTAATTTGTACATTTTTATCTGGATTAAGATCAAAGTGGTTTTAAAAGTTTTTTCTTTATGCGTGGAATAAATATTTGAGTTGTACCTGCTCTTAACAATGTAAAGGGCTTGGCAAGCAACTTCTTAAATGGGAAATGACCTCTAAAGAAGGTTGGGTTATGTATACCATTAGCTATGGACCTGTCCTTAGATACAGTTAACACTTAACACTCTACACTTGAAAGGAAAAAGAGGGCTTACAAGCAAGATGAATTATGTAAATTTTAGCTTCACAACTACATATAGCCTTGCAATGATAATAATTTAATAACGTTCGGGTAATGTTCAGATGTGTGAAAATCAAATATTAGAATTAATTCAATAATCTAATTATGCAAGAAACATAGAAACCAGTTGTAATATGCCATGCATATGTTTAGGAAGCCTCATATATCTGTTAATAACTTTATCAGAAATTTTGAAAACTAAAAGCTGCAAGAAACATATATAGTCTGCGGTGTACCTAGATTTTTTTCCCCTGACGTGGCTTCTAACTCGCTTTCCCTCTGTTAGTATAGACAGGATGTTTGCTGTAATTGTGGACTGTGATATCTTGCGGGATGCACATTTTAAAAAACACCACCTATTGGATGGGTAAATGTTAGTTTGCAGTATCACTAAAGGGTTAAGGGGTGTGTTGATTTTATTTTGAAACTATAGAGGCTATGAATCATGGAACAAATAAGGAGGGAAACACATAATCAAAGTCAAGGATAAGCAGCTACCCATCAAATTGTACTACATCGCTCAACTTATCAATCACCTATAACTTTGTATCAAGTATCAACATGTAATCCATCCGAAAAAACATAGTTTTTTCAATTGCAAGATGGAGGTTGGGATACGCATTTAAAGATGCAAGCACAAAAAGTGTTTAGAAGAAAAGAAGTAAAGTGTAGTTGATAGCTTGATGCACATTGTAGAGTTTGTGCCTTAGTCTCGGTACAAAATAAAATGAGAAATAGCAATCAGGTACATGACCCTTGTGTGACAAGTGTTTTGATATAAGATATGATGTCTTTTCAACCCAATTTCTTAGTGCATATTACAACCAAGATGGCCAGACAGGTTGTTGACTTTGGTAAAAAAACAGTCAATCAACATGTTAATTATGTTATATTGACATTAACCTGCTTATTTGAAGGACAGAGACAACCAGATTTATTTTATTACAAACATGTAATCCACACAAACACAATAACTATAGAAAAAGGAGGCATAAACATATTTGTCCAACGGTGTCGGCCAGTAATCAAACAGAAGGGGGTGAAATTATTAAGCTGATAGAGGAGTTCATAAAATAAGGAATAGCAAAAATATGGACAACCACCCTGTTTTCGGCAACAAAGACTTGAACACAAAATTTAATGCATATTTCGTTTCAAGATGCTATTCCCATATGACGAGTTTGTGAAATTATTTCATTGCAAAATTTTCAACTTGTCACCTGGAGGCTTTAGAAATTGTGGAAACAGGTACTCTCATATATCTATATTTGTACGTGTATTCAGCATTTAAATAGGCAACTAAAATTTTGTAATGAATACACTTGTTATGCAAATGTTGTGCTGCATGTTTAACTTTCATAAAATCTGTCTTTTTGCTTCATAGACCACATTCAAGATATTGTACGCTAGCATCATATGTTTCCTTTCTGTTTCTCATAATTGGGGGGCAGATAAATTTATTGCTTCAATTTATTGTAGACGATTTACACTAGGCCGTGCTAAAGATTGGTGCCTTATGAGCGAATTGGAGAAGCATGCAACTATGTTGATGGAAAGTGGAGGTCTACTGTCGCCTAGCAAAATCCCTACAAGTAACAAACATGCATATTATTAGTTTCCAAATTGGTGACGGCAATCAGGAAGATGCACACGAGTTCTTAAGGTATGAACATCTTGTATCTGCTCTCTTTTTGCACGCGAGTATTTCTTTCGAACTTTGAGCACTAAGAAGTTCACATTATTTTATGATTGCTGACGATCTTTGTTTCATGTACTGATTTCAACAATTAGAACTTTCTAAGAAATGTTACAACAGTTAAACTATGTATGTGTGCATAATAAAGAAAGGTACCCATGTGAGGAGCACAAAAGCCTATATGCGAGATGAGTTTGTGAATTACATTTTTACATATATTTATCACACCGAATTCTTTGTGATTAGGTTTTTGGTTACTTCGATGCAATATATAGGCCTAGAGGGTTTGGATGGAGAAAATATGGAAGACGCCATATTGCAGGAAATGACATTCATAGATCACACTTTTGGTGGACTCCTTAGATCTAAGGTAAAATTGCCCTTAGTCCTTTAACTTTTGGCATCTTTCAGAATCAAGTTATAAATGATATGGTTCTGTATTAGATGACTGTAATGACTTACAAGTCAACCTGTTTGCATTTAACTGTCAAGAGAGGTAGGGACCTCAATGAAAGGTTTCATAAACATTAATCACAATGGGACCTCAATGAAAGGTATTGCATTGCCAGGAAAGCTTCAGCAACAATCAAATCAAAGCTAACGATTTGAAAATTGCTTTCAGAAATATTTCCAACAAATATTCCCCTCATCTATGCATGAAGATAACATAAACGTTAAAATTTAAGGAACCAGATATAGGATAACACCAATCACAATGGGTTGAGTATATGGTTGCCATCTTTTTACCTTGGGTCTTTTATTGTGATCCTACAAATTGTCCACACCAGTCGCACATGCCACACTACCACAAAAAGGCCAAATGCCATAAAATAATGGTATAGCTGTCAAGTAAAAAGAACAAAAGGTTGCCATCTTTTTCTCTTATATTATGAATCTATTATGCATTATCAAGTTTCAAGAAATTTCACTGTTATTACTTATTATCAGTCTAACTGCTTCCAGAGTAAATTATATATATATATATATATCTATTTATATATATATTAACAAACACTAATTGTTAAGTGATATTTTTAGGCAATATATCTCACAAGCGCTCAGGTTTATACTTCAGTAGAGGTTTGTTAATCCAGATAAATATTTTGTGTTTTGGTATATTTTTAACTACCTACGCAACCACACTGGTTAAAAGAATTACGTTGCTCGGTTACAGAATATTACTTTTGCACCTGAGAGAGATATTTGATATTTGATAGCAAGAGCTTCTACATTCGGGCTTATCGAAAAATCATTTTTCAGATTTTAATTGTAGTCCTCCAATTTAGATCCTGCTGCAATATTTTGAGAAAATCACTGTGTGTGGGGAATTAAACCGCTAATCCTAAAATTTTAGACATCAGGCATGTTGGATATGTTCATAATGGTTCATACGAAGGTAGTAACTGCCGGGAACACAAATTTGTTTAAAATTGGTCGATTCTTGTGATTTGTCCCATATCCTGAATCTAGATTCCTATTAGCGGTAAATTTGAAGCTGTTTGCCGAATTATTCCTGTGTTGAGTTGATAATGAAAATATTACTTATTTCAAAGGTCGTTTTTGATGAAATGTCAGGGAAAAAAGGTCATGTCAGACTTTTCCTTTTGTTATAGTATGTTAGTATTTTGGCAAATTTTTCGCTAAAACATAAAATCATTTATCAAGTTGGTGAAGAATCTAATACAGTACACTCCATGTCAATAATTTGAATTCTTACAAAAATGATTTATTTCATATTATAAAGAACAGAGGATAGGTATATGTTTGAGTTGCATTGAAAAAACAAATTTATTGATATTCTTATGTATGTAATCTCGTGTCTTTGATACAGTTGCTTAGTGCCTAATCTCGTGTCTTTGATACAGTTATCTGTTAGGTGGCAGACTGGCAGCAAATTGGAGCGATCAGTATGCTACCTTTGTTCGATGGAGCAGACTCCGAAAAAGAGAGGAATACTAAAACTAATTCTGTGGAAGAGCGCAAACTATTGCCCTTGGAGGTTTAAGACTTTATGCTTATATTTGCTTTCAAATATCTTTCCCTATCACTACGTGTTTCGAAGGAATAAATTTATCTGGTTTCTCTTTAGAATAGAAGCAACTGAATGCCTATCCAAGAGAAATGAGTTGTTGGTATGCTGTTTATTGAATTGTAGTATGCACTGACATAATTGGGAGGCACTGTAGAATACAAAAAACAAAGTATCTTCGTTTATAAAGAGTCTCACTTAAGGGTATATGTGTTCACTTGTTTTTCTCTCGCTTAGTATTGTTTTCTTGCTGGAGCAGGAGCCACTGCAACTAATAAAAAAACAGCAGGTGTATTTTAAGGTATTAAGGGTCTCACTTGAGGGTATTCATGTTCACATTAGTGGTTACATTATATTGTACCTTAGTGATTTTTGTTTTATAAAAAAATTGGTGCACTTTTATTTGTTTCATCTAATTTAGTCTCCATGACAAATGAGACAAACATAAATCAGTTCTGTAAACTTGAACGTGCAAGATTAACAGAATGACAATTGCTACTCAAGACATTGTTTCTATCCTAGTACAATAGTTTCCATTTCATTCAAACTGCAATTGATTGGGACTGTTAATGGTTGTTTTTCTTTTGATATATCAACATTACTGTAACCGGCACAAGCTTGCCCTGGTGAGAAACAAAGTACATCTTCTATTTTATCTGCTTTGCCTTTGGGTAACTAACGAACTAAAACAATTTTTTTCGGAATCACAAAGTCTTGATTTGGTGTACTCGTGATTCCAGTAATGAACTCGAACTCGATACCGTTGCCTGACACATCACCTAGCTCAAATAAACAAAGCTCAAACATGTTTCTAACAATGATTAGTTGCTTATATAGACAAGGCCCGTGCCTTGCACGGGCTTTTACGCTAGTAAATCATAAATCATCAACCAATAATAATAAATCATCAACCAATAAAATTCTCACATTCCAATTCCAAAAAACAAACAAGGTTTGATTTAAAAATAAAGGGCAAAGAAACATAATTGTTAACGAGCTCAATTATCGAACTTATCCACGAACATGTTCATGAAGTATGTTCGCGAGCCTATTCACGAACTACGTTCACGAACACGTTAATCGAACTTGTTCACGAGCTATCGAGTCGAACTTTACCGTGATCAAGTTCAGCTCGTTTATAAATCGATCCTAAAAATCATGTTCAAGATCGATTCGTTTATGAATCGAACCGAACCCGAACCGAGTTTTTTTCAAACCGAACACCGAGCCGTTCGCGAGTGTATCGGTTCATTTACAGCCCTAGAAGCAGGAATCTTAGATTTATTGTTCACCATAATTTATTCATAATTTGAAGGACTCTTAGAGCATCTCCAATGGTGTTATTCAAAATGGTTGGCTAAAATGATATAAAATATTGATTATGTAAAATTTGTTGAATCTGTAAGGTATTGTACTCCAATGGAGTTGGTTATAATGATTGTTTATATTTTAAAAATAGTATGTTCTTATTATTTTAAGTTGTTAAAAATAGAAAATTCTATTTTAATATGGTAATAGATGAAGTGGAGTTTTCGTACAGGTCTCTAGAGGTTCGACAAATATAGCCAATATGATGGCGTTATCTAAAATTTTAGCTACCAGGAATGTCTCATTGGAGATGATTTTTTTTTACATATTCTCCATTATTTTTATTTATGGTAATTCAAACCCACTTTTAACCAAGGTTCTCCATGGTTGGAGATGCTCTTAATTAGTTTTATTTTCATGGTCTGGCAAAAAAAAAACTTTGTTTTCACGGATATACAACATCTATTTTATGAAATTATAAGAACCACGATAATTGGAAACTTGAAACGTTTTTCACATTATTTATGAACTTTTACAACAGCATTTGCTTAACTAGCACATTATTTATTATATAAATTTCCACCGTCACATTTGTGCATAGCAATCCATATTTAGCTTAAAATCCAATATATTTAGTTTAAGGATGCTGAATTGCTTATCACGCACATGATGATGCACCTAGCAATTAACAATTACCCATACATTGGGCACCAGCTACTGCAATATATCAATGGCACACATCGACAACTGCCGCAGCAACGCGTTTGGCGGTCACATAGGGCATTGCGTGGCTCGCACTTCTGGGCATTATCCAAAAATACATTCTGCGATAGTGTTTTCTGGTTATATGCAAATTCTGCCGTGTGGTCTTTTCCACTTGAGTGAACTGTAGGTTGTTTGCCAGTTTCAGTCAGAGTCAGTGGCGTCATAGTGAGAATTATAGCTAGTAGTAATGCCCATTGCAGAAGAATCAGGGACGCTTTCTTGATGCTCTCCATCTTTTTTGCACACAATTTTTGATGGGACTCGAATCTAACTGTATGAAGCATTACTCTCCAAGGAAGTCATTTTATAACCAATTATAGGCACAACCAGACTGATTACTAACACTTGCACAAACCTAACTTACGAGTTAGCAATATAGTTTAGGCTTACCTAAATATTGCTTACTTGTTAAAAGAATAAGTCCAAGTGATTGCTCTCTTTTTACTCTCGATGAGAGTCGGCTGAACTTAACTCCGATCTTCCTCCTTCCTCCTTCTCCCTCCTCCTTCTTCAACCAAGCCTTCACCCACCTTCACAATCCCCCTTCATTCCTTCCATAAATCGAAATTTTTTCATAAAAATTTCGAAAAACCCATTCGAGTTTTTTCAGATCTGTTTTGATTTAGAACTCAAAATATCAAATAAACACATTTCTTAGACTCAAAATCTTTTGCTTAACATCATATCAAAATTTGGTGGTAATCCGAGATCTTTGACTTTTCGAACTGTATCGCCTTGGGCGAAGTAACTCTCCTTGTTGAGAGTTTTTTCTACCGTGTGATTTTCTCTACCCATTTTTGGGTGGTTGTCCCCAATTGTTTGGGGTTTTATGTTTGTCCCCAATTTTTTGGGTTTATGTTTTGGTTGTGTTTTCTAGTTTTTGTTATGATAGGTGTGTTGGCTGCAGCTCGGAATTTGCTCCAGGTTTGGAAGGAAACTCAGGTTGGAGCTCGCTGCTGTCAGATAGAAGGTAATTGGCGACCACGAGAAGTTGAAGTCATTAGCCTTCGAGAAGCCATTTCTTGGACAAAATCACTAAAGCACGTTGATCAAGTGCTAGTAGTTCGATTATCGGTCTGCGAATTGTGTGGTTCTTTTACTTGTAAATGCTGCACAAATTCTATGTCAGGCTATGGAGAGTGGTTTGTCACTCCTCCTGCAATCATGTACTCGAAAGTGATCATTTCTAAGTAATGCAAGTACGATTTGTTTTAAAAAAAAAAGTCCAAGTGATTGAAAATTTAATGATCTTTATATATTAATATATGATCTAGTTAATAACAATATATGCAAATAAAATTTATGATTCGGAAAAAACAAATGAGATTTATTAATTCAACATTTAATCCATGTACATTTAAAATCCTAAATTTGTTGGCAAAACACTAATTCCTCCGTTTCGTTTTAATAGTCTTGATTTTTCTAGCACATTGTTATGCCAGATTTTTGGCATGTCTAATAATCTCCCAAATTTCCAATATTATTAATTATTAATTCAGATTAATAATTATAACTTAATTGCTAAGTTTTATCCTCTCCCTGAAACGAGGAAAGAATCAATCTCAATC
This sequence comes from Kitagawia praeruptora, assembly GCA_037693485.1. NCBI lineage: Eukaryota > Viridiplantae > Streptophyta > Magnoliopsida > Apiales > Apiaceae > Kitagawia > Kitagawia praeruptora. The sequence goes on from CM075347.1 coordinate 23,762,912, forward strand.
AATCAATTACGGAAAATATCTCCGAACGATATTCTTCAAATCAGGAAGATATCACAACGATATAATTTAAAGAGATAAAATCTACTAATTCCCAAAATACATCCCTTAACAATCATAGGGATTAAAAACCAATCCTTTTTTAACAGAACTGCGTTGGCTTGATCCTTATAAATATAAGGTACGCAGGCATCTTGAAAAGGATCCGATACATCTAACAAGTCGAGACACCTCTCAAGTCCAGCCTCAAATATCCAAAATCCTAAATTCCCCTATTTTCATAATTCGTTATTCCAGCAACCTCCGAAATTTGTTATCACCAAATTCCTCCGTTAACAATTGGCGCTAGAAGGAGGGGATTAATTTATTATCCGTGGAGGACGGGTAATTTTCACCAAAATTTGTAAAGGGTTTTGGGTTCGATCAATACATACACCATGCGCGAGAGATAACTCATGTACCACACGAGGTCATGGAGCATTGATTTATTAAAAAATCAAAACACTTGCGGGATACACTTAAGAGGGCAACAAGAAGTAGCAACGGCAGGAAGAAAAAAAAATAATATGGTGGTAGCTAAGTTGGAACACAGCAGCATCAAAATATCGACAAGAAAAAGACGAAACCAAGGCCAAGAGCAGCAAGCCAAAGCAGCGGTGAAAAAAGTAATAATAAAAAAGGGAGGTGGCCGGTTCACACGCGCCATTAACAAAAAAAGCAGGAAAAAAGAGAGGACCCAAGACAATAAAAGGACGGGATGATTGATGAGGGATCATGGGACCTGCAAAGATAAAATTTATATACAAGAAAATTAAAGTAGTATCCATGCGACAACAGAAGACAGCAACAGGAGAAAAAAAAAACCCCGAAGCACTTGAAAATTCCAACCGGCCGAAAAAAAATAAAGATAAGTTTTTATTTTCTTATCTTAATTATTTTTTGTAATTTAATTTATATTTATGTCATGCATATTATATTATTATTATTATTATTATTTTATATTCTATATTTTATGCATGCTTAAATTAACATGTTTATTATGCATGAATTATGTTTTAAATTTATTATTATTTTTGCGTATATTCTTGCATCATATGTATTTGTCAGAAAATTAATTTCAAATTTACGAATTGAATTTGTTAAAAAAGAAGACCCTCCGGTATATTATTTTTGAAGGCCCTTTTTTTTAGGGGTAATATTTTTGGAAGACTTTTAGTTGAAGATTTTATTATTTTAGAAGACCCTCCGGTATATTATTTTTGAAGGCCCTCTTTTTTAGGGGTAATATTTTTGGAAGACTTTTAGTTGAAGATTTTATTATTTTAGAAGACCCTCCGGTATATTATTTTTGAAGGCCCTCTTTTTTAGGGATAATATTTTTGGAAGACTTTTAGTTGAAGATTTTATTATTTTAGAAGACCCTCCGGTATATTATTTTTGAAGGCCCTCTTTTTTAGGGGTAATATTTTTGGAAGACTTTTAGTTGAAGATTTTATTATTTTAGAAGGCCCTCTTGCGTAATATTTTGGAAGGTCCTCCTTTGTAGAGTTTATATTTTGGAAGGATCTTAATTAAAGAGTTTATAATTTTAGAAGACTCTCTTTTAATGGGGGTAATATTTTGGAAGACTTTTAATTGTAGATTTTATTTTAGAAGGCCCTCTTGGGTAATATTTTGGAAGGTCCTCCTTTGTAGAGTTTATATTTTGGAAGGCTCTTATTCGAAGAGTTTATATTTTGGAAGACTCTTATTCGAAGAGTTTATAATTTTGGAAGGCTCTTATTCGAAGAGTTTATAATTTTGGAAGGCTCTTATTCGAAGAGTTTATATTTTGGAAGGCTCTTATTCGAAGAGTTGATTATTTTTGAAGACCTTTTGTGATGAGGATATTTTTTATAGAAGACCTTCTGTGTGTTGCTCATATATTTTAGAAGACCCTTTGTGTGTTGCTGATATTTTCTAGAAGAACCTTCAAGTGTCGCTGATATCTTTTTTGAAAGAATCTTAGAATATTGATAGGACTTTGGAAAGATGACCTCCTCTAAGGAGGATCTTCGTGGAATATATTTATAAAACAAATGGTCTCCTTTGAGGAGAGTTAATAAAATAAACTTCGGGAAGTCCACCTCCTGTGAGGAGGGATATTTCTGGAATGGGGAACGACCTCCTTTGAGGTGGGTATCCCAAATTACCAAAGTCCTTGCAAAAACCGTACTTCCGGGGGGGATGTCCGTACTTCCGGCGCCTCATCAAGGCACGAACTTCGGGAAGTCCACCTCCTGTGAGGAGGGATATTTCTGGAATGGGGAACGACCTCCTTTGAGGAGGGTATCCCAAATTACCAAATCCTTGCAAAAACCGTACTTCCGGGGGGATGTCCGTACTTCCGGCGCCTCATCAGGGTTCGAGCTTCGGAAAATCCACCTCCTGTGAGGAGGGTATTTCTGGACAAAAATGATCTCCTTTGAGGAGAGTATTATAAAATTCTGAGGAAAATGACCCCCTTTGAGGGGGATACCCTCTAGAAGACATGGTAGATATGACCTTTTTCGACAAAGCATTTTGAGCAACATACAAAACTTATTATTTACATATTGCATATTGTCTTATTTACATCTACATGTATATTACGGGCACCTTGGTGCTCCATATTATTTATTAATCTTCGTCTCCTAGCTGTTTCAGTGACTTAGGAAATTTGGAAGATCGAAGCATGCTTAGTTCTCCACTGCAGCAAGCTACACTGAAGAACTGGGGGGTAGTTGTTATGCCAGATTTTTGGCATGTCTAATAATCTCCCAAATTTCCAATATTATTAATTATTAATTCAGATTAATAATTATAACTTAATTGCTAAGTTTTATCCTCTCCCTGAAACGAGGAAAGAATCAATCTCAATCAATCAATTACGGAAAATATCTCCAAACGATATTCTTCAAATCAGGAAGATATCACAACGATATAATTTAAAGAGATAAAATCTACTAATTCCCAAAATACATCCCTTAACAATCATAGGGATTAAAAACCAATCCTTTTTTAACAGAACTGCGTTGGCTTGATCCTTATAAATATAAGGTACGCAGGCATCTTGAAAAGGATCCGATACATCTAACAAGTCGAGACACCTCTCAAGTCCAGCCTCAAATATCCAAAATCCTAAATCCCCCTATTTTCATAATTCGTTATTCCAGCAACCTCCGAAATTTGTTATCACCAAATTCCTCCGTTAACACACATATTTTATGGTGTTTTGACTGCAAAAATAAATTATATTTCCCATGTAAGGGGAAAGTATTCACTGTCCTCATGTATATACTGCATAAGTGTTCCGTTAGGGATAAACTCGTAAACCAGTAAAGTAGGATGGCAACGGGTCGGGTTCGGCTTTTGCAAAATCAAAATCCAAAATCAAATATTTTCGGGTTTTAAAAATAAATCAATATCCATATCCAAAACTAAATATCCAAATCCAAATTCATCGGGTTTCGGATCGGATCGGGTTTTTTTTCGGGTATTCAAAATTAAAAATAGTGTAAGTAAGTTGCTTAACAAAAAAAAAGTGTAAGTAAGTTTAAAAACACCGTTACATTGAAACAACGTTAATAATGTTTATATAAAAATTAAAATAAAACATGATTAAGTAGTTAAATATAACATATTATACGGATTGACATATTAAGTAAAATTTGATATGTGATAAATTAATAATTTCTAATATACCAACACAAATGAAAATTTTATGTAAAATAAAAAAATTTACATCCTAAATATATTAATAAAATTTGATTTTGAGAAAGAGACGATTAATCACTAGATTATTATTGATTATTTCTAATAAGATAAATAATCTATACGTCTTATATCTGAAATATCATCTATAATAATTACTAATTATCATATTATATATAATTATTAAAATGTTTTATTAAAATTGAATTTGAATTACATGTAATTTTATTAAAATATATATAAAATAATGTGTATATATATATATATATATATATATATATATATATATATATATATATATATGCTAGCGTTCAAATAGAAATCAACCTTAGAATAAAATCAGTCAAAGTTTGATACAGTACATCTCTCTCACTTAAAACTCTCTCTCTTATGAGAGTCGTATAAGCCTAAGTCGCCGCCGCCCCCTCCCCCTCCTCCTCCTCCTCATATCTTCCCCGACCTCCCCCATTACTTCCATAATCCTATTCTCGGCCCCCCACTTTCATATCTATTCATCTCTTTCTTGGTTTCTTTCATTTTCTTTAAATAAAATCATTCGAGTTTTCTCAGATCTGCATAGTTCTGTAGCTCGAATTTTCAAATAAAAATTATCCATAGACTCTAAATCTCCGGGTTATCATCATACAAAAATTTGGTGTCATTCTGAGATTTTTGATTTTTTGGATTTTTTCGTCTCGCCTTCTGGCGTGTGTAAGATTGTTAATGCTTACCCATTAATTGGGTTTATTGGTCTCTCCTTGTGAGAGTTTGTTTGTCTCTCCTGGTGAGAGTTTGCTTGGTTTGTTGGTTTTAATGAAGATCTACAATAGATCAGTCCTGCTGAGAATGATTTTGTCGATGGTTTGGGGGATCTGGAAAGTCCGCATCGAAGCTGAGATGCTAACGTTTATTGCAAGAGCTAATCACTTACAACCAAAGATTGTTCAATATTATTTGTTGGGGGTTTTCACTTTCGGCATGTCTATAGCTGGTATCCGGCATGTAGATAGCTGGGGTATTACTCATCCTTTGGGGAATTCCATTTCCGGCATGTCTATAGCTGGTATCCGGAATGTATATAGTTGGAGGATCGTTCCTCTGACCTTAGTTTATACAACTGAGGATTCTGAACACTGGGGTATCAACGGATCTTACGTGAAGTGGTCAATTGTAATAACGCGGCTTTCAGGGATGTTAGCGCAATTTGGATCTTTTCGAATATCTTCGAATTCGTTTTTTAGCTTCAAGAACTTTTTAGTTCAGTTTGTTGCACGATCTGGAAACAATTTATTGTTTTTTCAACCTGGTCGTATCTACAGTCGGGGGTTTGTCCCGCTGTTTTATTGGCTTGTTTCAGAAATATAATCCAATGCATTTTGTCAAAAAAAAAAAGAAATCAACCTTAGAATAGAAACTAGAAACCAACACTAAATAAATTATATTTCATTTATTTTAATGGCCCCGCTAGGGGCACCTTCACAAAAAACTTATAAAATTATTGGCTCTATTCAACAAAAATATAAAAAAAAAATAAAAAAAAAATTACTGTTCACGTGTCACGTCATCACATGAACAATAACTTTTTTTTAATTTTTTTTTTCTTTTTTATTTTTTTGTTGAATAAAGCCAATAATTTTAAACATTTTTTGTATTGGGGTACCCCTAATTTGGTCATTAGATTAGCTTGAAATATTTAATTTAGCTTTAGTTTCTAGTTTCTATTCTAATTTAGTTTCTATTAGAACAAGACCCTATATATATATACATTCGGATATTTTTCGGGTTTCGGATTCTGGATCGGGTTTCGGTTCGGTAAACATAAAATCCAAATCAAAAATTTTCGGGTTTGAAATTTAAATCCATATCCAAATCTAAATTCAAAAATTCGGATTCGGTATATCCAAAAAATCGGATTTCGGATCGGGTTAATTTGTCATCCCTACAGTAAAGGAACCTCTTTCTGCGAGCAGCATCCATGTAGCTTTACTATATTCCTGTGATTTATTTGTGATAAAATTACGACCACATTACTAATATTGTTCGAGTTTGCTTTCATGCTCTATCTTGGATTTTTCACTACTACTATTCTTCCGTCTATTAACATTCCTTTATAGATAGTACCTTATGCTCCTTGTGACTTGTCCCACAATTCGATCAGCATTATACCGGCTAGTTGCCTTCTCCAACTCCTTTGAAGTATACAGTTTTGTTGTCTCCACGTTACCTTCGTTAGAAGATACTTGTTGACGTAATAGCAGACCACCATTTCTTGTAAAGAACTTTTCCTTGATTTAATGTATTTTTCTTGTCTGATTGCTTTGTATAACACCATGTAGAGTAGTAGCCAACAGCGTCTAGACTAGCACAACTGGATGCAGTATGATCATGACGAATGAAGTACAATTATATCCAAAAGAGTACATAGATGTTGAATAATGAATGTTGTCATGATTTCAACGAAGAGTATTGAGGGAACATACTGAAATGAAGATGACCACCTACAGAAATATAGATAACTAAGATAACGAACTACAATACATGCACTAATTTGGCCAGAGCCTCAATCATCCATACATGCATTTCAAATGAAAAAACATTATAACAACAATACAGTCGCATTCTTTACTGGCTTGCAGATTTTAGAAATTAAGTTACATCTAGACATGCACATACATAAATAACGAACTACATATCTCTTTATTAGTAGAAGACCCTCTATGTGGTCTTTGTCTCCCTCCTACCTGAGAAACCATCAAGAGTGCATTTCTTATGTAATTAGAATTATAATTCTATTGTTGTAGACAAACTCGGTTGCAAGTGATCAGTCAACAGGAAAGCTTAACATTCTTCTTCATCATCATTTTATCACTTCTGAGGAAGTGAATCTGAAAATTAACACTGTTGAGTTGAAGTTCTAAGATCTATACCCTACTTATTAAAGCAGGGTATATATATACTAGGTTGACCTTGATATCTGACATTTAAAAATCTTATCAGAGGTACATTCATAAGTTAAAAGAGTAAATTACATCCTCGCGGAGGAAGAATCAGTTGAAGGGAACTATCACTGACTGTGTTGTTTTGGTCATGATCAGCTTCTGAGTTTAGCAGCATGATCAGTATTAAATTACACTAGACTAATAAATTTATAATGAAGACTCACCTTGACATCCTTCTGGCAAATAAGGATTTTCTTCGTATCCTTTTTCACAAGAACACAAGCCTTGATTTACACATTCAGCATATAGACTTTCTTCCACACAAGGAATGACCAGACTTGTTTGTTCTCCAATTTGCCACCACAGGAACTATTCCCATAGTTCGCACACTGTTCATATCTTTCAACTTCACGAAACAGTTCTGATCAACAATGAATCCATACCAGCATCAAGTGATGGAGAGAGAAACGATTTCCGGCTATTAACAATTACGGAGTAGTATAAACAAATTTGTAAATAATACAAATTTGCCCCAATATTGGTCAGTTTTATCTTAATTTCCTGTAGTGTTGTAAAATCTAATTGAAATATACAAAAAAGACAATTCCTCCGACCCTATATTGAATTTTAACTTTACTTACTTTAAATTATATTAATATACAAATTATGTAGGGATGGACAAAGTAACAAGAGTTTATATATCTACTGCCTCACTAGTCGGCTGATGCATACTGATGATGAACCGATAGAATTTAAAGAAGGTCGGACGATAAAAATGGCGGGAATCTTGTTTGGCAGCAATTTGCCCCGAACCAAATTGTTGTGGCTTTTCACTAATCGAATGCACACTGATACCCACCCTCCAACAGTAGGCTCTGATTCAGTTGATCCGTCTTTTAATGTAGCAAAATTCTCCCAGCCAAAGGCAATGAAAAGATTTTCAGTGTCTGAGTATGTAAAGAGATATTTAAATAAACATCTGGACCGTTGATTCTACTCGTACAATTTGTGGTTATTGTATTGTTGATGCCAATTGTGCCTGCCTCTAGCGATATATTCAGCATTATCATTCCTGTCCCTGAGGAAAGGTTTTGGCGGATTAAAAAATCTGTTGCAATATATTTCCATTGTCTTTGCAGCTGATACAGTTTGCTCCGATTCCGAACGGGCAACTAACTACCAGCCTGCCACATCTTTCTTCACATCCAGGCTTTGCTACTGAACTAATTTGTGCAAATGCTCCTTTTATGAACAATAACATGACTAGCATCATCAGTATCAACAATTTTGAATGTCTAATGCTTGAAAATATATGGATATATATAGGATTTATTTCTCAGCAGAGATCATGACCAAGATTTAGTATAAAGTCCTGTAGCCAACAATAATTTACGTACAATAAATTTTGCTTTTGGCAATTACTTTTCTTACCACCACTATTTTGTCACCTCAATGCCTCAATTTTGCCTTTGGTAATTGCTTTTGCTTTTAATTTACAGAGAACAACTTTACTAAAATAAATCAGAGAATTGAGAATTCGAAATCAAACATGTGTATACAAATATAAATAGCTTGTGATCCAGAAAGAAATGGCTGAAGTCGGAGCACCCTAAGCAGAATTTATGCAGCACTCTAAAAACAAACAGAATTACAATACCTTGCTGAGAATACCAAATTATTGCCCTACACAAATTCAGAAAACTAGCTAGGAAGAACTACCTTCCCAGCATCCTCTTCGTCTTTGTTTAAGACTTCACACCCAATTCATACATCAACAAAAGATCTACAGTCTTTAAAAATTCAAAGAAAACATGGCCACAAACATTTTCCCTATAGCATCTTGGTCTCACTATTTTGTGGTACGGGGCTCTTTATCAACATTAAGACTGTGATGTACTGTGGAACTCATAGAAGATGATGTAACGTCTGACTCCCAGGGTGCATTTAGTTCATGTTTTTCGTATTCAGTCACTTCATTGTTTTCTTGAGCAGTAGATGATTCATTTCTAATACTCTCTAGCTCCACTACAACTTGTTTCATTGTTGGCCTTTTCCTCCCGTTCAGGTTCAAGCATCTATATGCAATGTTAGCAAATGCTATCATCTCTTCCTTTTTACCCTCGTTGGTAATCCGTGAATCAAGAATATCAAATATACGATTTTCTTTCATTGCCATTAAAAAAAATGTTGCTAAACCTCGTGTTTCATCATCTGGTCTAGCTGCCAAGATTGGTCTCTGTCCTGTCAAAAGCTCAACAAGAACTACCCCAAAGCTATAAACATCACTTTTATCTGTAAATTGGCTTGACTGAAAGTATTCAGGATCCAAGTAACCAAATGTACCTTGTACTTTTGTAGTCAGGTGAGTTTGATCAAGAGAAAATGATCTTGAAGTTCCAAAGTCTGCCACTTTTGCTCTGTACTTATCGTCCAAAAGTATATTTGTTGACTTGATATCCCGGTGATATATTGGAATAGATGCAGCAGAGTGTAAATAGTAGAGAGCTCCTGCAATTTCTGTGGCCACACGTATGCGGACATCCCATGTAAGGGGAAAGTATTCATTATCCTCATGGATATACTGCATAAGTGTTCCGTTAGGGATAAACTCGTAAACCAGTAAAGGGACCTCTGTCTGCAAGCAGCATCCATGTAGCTTTACTATATTCCTGTGGTTTATTTGTGATAAAATTACGACCTCATTAATAAAATGTTCGAGTTTGCTTTCATCTTCTATCTTGGATTTTTTCACTGCTACTATTCTTCCATCTGTTAACATTCCTTTATAGACAGTACCTTGTCCTCCTTGTCCCACAATTCGATCAGCATTATACCGGTCAGTTGCCTTCTCCAACTCCTTTGAAGTAAACAGTTTTGTTGTCTCCACGTTACCTTCGTTAGAAGATACTTGTTGACGTAATAGCAGACCACCATTTCTTTTAAAGAACACCTCCTCACGTTTATGTATATTTCTTTGTCTTATTACTTTGTACAACCACCATGTAGCAGCCAACAACACCCCTAGACCCGCACAAGTGGCTGTAGTATCAATCATGATGAAAGAGTTAATTCTTATGCTTAATTAGATTTATATATAATCCAATATATTGTTATAGACGACATCAGAATAACGGCTACCATCAGAAAAGCTAAGCATTCGTCTACATCGTCATTTTATTACTTTTGCCTTTTGAGAATTAAGTTTTATATTACAAAGAAGTTAGAGCATCTTCGATCGGTCTGGCTAAAATTGGTTGGCTAAAATAATATTTGCTGAACCTGTAAGGTATTTGCTGAACCTGTAATGTGTTGTACTCCAATGGGTTGGCTATATTAATAAAATTTATATGTACAGCTTTGTTACAGCTCTTGATAGGATCGACAAATTTGACCAACTTGGAAAGATTGACTATAATTATAACCAAGGGTTTTGAATGGTTGGAAATTCAAAATTTATACAAATTATCTAAAATATTTGCCATTTAGGATTTTTTTTGCTAAGGGACTCTTCCATCGGAGATGCTCTTATAAAAGTGAATCTGAAAAACTGTAGAGATAAAGTACTAGGATAGTAGGATCTGCCCTGTTTATTCTATCTATTATGTACAATCTACCGCAGTTGAACAGGAGCGTTTCGCAAACAACAAATTAAGGTATAAATAATTAGACAATGGGCATTTGTCTTGAATTCATGGAGATCATTATTTTATTGAAAATCTTAAAATTTATATATGTTGTACATATAAAACATTGCAAAACCTATTATTTTGCAAATCATGTTCTATGAAAACTGCCATTTTATTGAAAATCTTGGAAATTATGTCTATAAAACAGAACATGTATGATTTTCCAATTCACTGAAATAATGGTCTTAAAAAGATACTAGATGATAATCCGTGCGAAGTAGGGCTCGGAGATTTATGTTAAATAATTACTAATTTTTATTTAATTAAATATTTATAAAATTATATTACAAAAATTATAAAAAGAACTATGTTATTTGCATAAAAAATTTATGCGATTAACAAACTATAAACTCAGATTGTTTAATAGAAGTGCATGAAAACAAGTTTCGGTTGTTTTCATTTAAAAATATTTAGAATAATTGATCGTAATCTTTTTATATTATAAGTTATAATAAAAAAATTTGCTAATACAATGTAAGAATTATAATAATAATAATAAGATTTCAATTTTATTATATTTTTTTAAAAAATAACATATAATCGCGGGAAGAATGTTCTAGAGTAGTGTATAAAAACATGTTCTATTTGTTCTCTTTGAAATTTTTTTTGGAGAATTGGTCGTATTATTTTTTTTATTCTAAATTATGATAAAAAATTGTATTATAATTATAATATGATTTCAATTTTTTTATTTTCTTTAAAAAATAACATAGAATTGTAAGGGAATATGATTCTAGGGATTAAACTATATTTTTTTTATTTAAAATTGTAATAAAAGAATTATAATTACAATAGAATTTCTATTTTATTAAAAAACAACATAGAATTATAGTAAAAATAGAATTATAGGGGTGAAATCAAAATACGGTGCGAACCAAAAGTAGTACCGTCAAGGGGTGTGTTCCTTGAAAAATCTTTTGGAGAATTGATCGTATTATTTTTTTTATTCTAAATTATGATAAAAAAAATTATACTATAATTATAATAAGATTTCAATTTTATTATTTTCTTTAGAAAATAACATAGAATTATATATAAGGGAAAATGATTCTAAGGATGGAACTATTTTTTTTATTTAAAGTTGTAATAAGAGAATTATAATTATAATAGAATTTCTATTTTATTAAAAAATATCATAGAACTATAGTAGAAATAGGATTATAGGAGTGAAACCAAAATAAAGGTGAAACCAAAAGTGATACCGTTAAAAGGGTGTTTTGGTTATTAATAAAGTTACTAGATGATAACCCGTGCGAAGCACGGGCTCGGGCATTTATATTAATTAATTATTAATTTTTTATTTAATTAAATATTATAAAATTATAAAAATAACTATGTTATTTGAATAAAAAAATTATGCGATTAACAAACTATAAACTTAGATTATTTAATAGAAGTGCATGGAAACTCGTTTCAATTGTTTTAGTTAAAAAATATTTAAGATAATTGATCGTATTCTTTTTTTATTCTAAGTTATAATAAAAAAATTGCTAATACAATATAAGAATTATAATAATAATAAGATTTCAATTTAAAAAAATAAAATAACATATAATCGCAAGAAAGATTGTTCTAAGTAGTGTATAGTGTATAGAAACATGTTCTAGTTGTTCTCCTTAAAAAATCTTTTGGAAAATTGACCGTATTATTTTTTGATTCTTATTTATTATAAAAAAAATTGTATTATAATTATAATAGGATCTCAATTTTATTATTTTCTTTAAAAATAATATAGAATTATAACGGAAATATGATTGTAGGGGTGAAACTACTTTTTTTTTTATTTAAAGTTGTAATAAAAGAATTATAATTATAATAGGATTTCTATTTTATTAAAAACAACAACATAGAAATAAAATTATAGTAAAAATAGGATTGTAGGGTGAAACCAAAATATGGTGGAACCAAAAATGGTACCGGTGTTTCGCTTATTAATAAAGGTTATAGATTATAGATGTTTCACATAACTCAAAAATATTACGTTTCCATGATCTCTAAGGTTTTCAACTAAACACTAATCTCCATATAATTTTTGTTACGAGGACATTATATATTTATTCTATGGAGAATTTTAATTAAAGAACACTCTTTGTTTTATAAGAATTATAAGTATCTTTTATATAAAATGCATGTGTTTTGTAAATAAAATATGACTAAAGATGTGATGATTTTAAGAAATAAGAAGTACTCCCCTGTCCCATCTATTTGTTAATATTTTAAAATAGGATGTCGACACGCATTTTAAGTTGAATTTTAAAGATAGTTGCATAATTTATTTTTGAATTTTTTTTGTATAAAATAGAATAATCCTATTTTTATATAAAAAAGAAAATTTTAAAAATAAGTTATGTAACTATCCTTAAAATTTACCTTAAAATGTGTGACATAAAGTGACAAAAAAATGTTAACAATTGGGTGGGACGGAGGGAGTAGAGCTCTGCTATGTTGTGTACATAACATTTATGTGTTTTCAAAAAACAAATTCAGCATTTTCTTTTTAAATTTACTAATTGTGTTTTTATTTACAAATCACATGCATTTTATATAAAAGATATTATAATTCTTATAAAACAAAGAGTGTTCTCCAAAAGTTCTTCAATTATATAAGGAGTTCTACAAAGAATATAGTCAATTATATACTAGCTAGTTCTACCATGTAATTGTAACTTTTAATAAGTAGACTCTTCTTCTTGTTTTTTTTTTTTTTTTGAAAACAAGACTCTTCTTGTAATTGATGTCAACTTGACAAAATTATCAACTCGCACAGCTAGCGACGGAGGCCGACCAAAATTTGAGAGTGGGCTAAAATCCTCACTATTTTTTATTTTTTTTTTAAACAATGAATGCAACTGATGGAAAAAACTAATGTTTTTGTTGCAGACCACCATTGGACCAATTATAATATTATGAATAATAACAATATTAAATACTTAACCTAAGATTTCACCCACAAAATGACTTACCAATCACCCGATCAACTATGATGTTATGCATAATACCATACAAAATATACTAAATGCGGCTCCGCCACTGCGCACAGCTAAAGCTAAAGTTACGTAATGTGCAATTATGCCCGATCTTTATATTACATGAAGTCGAGAACAATTCTGTAAAATAATTACCAAACAAAAAAAAGAAAAAAACAATTCTGTAAAATTATTAAAGTGCAAGTACCTGTTACTATGATTGCAGCTTTGACCCTGTTATCAACCTCTTTTTTCACACTTCGAGAAATATACTGAATCTTCGCGCACTTAAATTTCTCAAAAGGGACCCATCCATCGTAGCATGAGCAATTGTAGCTTCCTGGTGTATTGGTACACAAATGCTGGCATCTGTTATCTCTTTCACACTCATTGATATCTGACATTAAAAAATCTTATCAGACATATACATTTGTAAGTTACAATGGAGAATTACAACATTGCCGAAGGAGAATCAGGATTACTTGAAGTAATAAATATTTTTGTAGCGAAAACTCACCTTGACATCCATCCCGCAAATAAGGATTTCCTTCATATCCTTTTCTACAAGAACACAAGCTTTTATTTGTACATAAAGCATTCATTCCACACAAGGTGCTATTTGTGACGTGATCATCTGAATTATTAAAGGTTTGACAGGCCCTGTATGCTTCCCAATTTAGCACTGCAGGAACTTTTTTCATAGTTTGCACACTGTAGATATCACGCAACTTTCCAAACCACTTCTGATCAACGATGAATGCATACCTGCAAGTGGTGGGAAGAGAAAACCGGAACCATATATCTTCGGTTTAAACATAAAAAATCATAACTGAACCGATGACTTGGTTTTTTGAGTTTCAAAGATCTCTGTCCGATTTTGATGACAAAATCAAATGAAATAAAATCATAACTGAACCGATGACTTGGTTTTTTGAGTTTCAAAGATCTCGGTCCGATTTTAATGACAAAATCAAATGAAATAAAAATGAGACATAAAAATATCACAACTTAAATAAAGAGACCATGTTTTTATAAAACAATTAGTATATCTAAAGGTGTTATATAGGAAGACACAACTGGATCTTATATTATATTCTAACTCTATCCCTACACCATTCGAAAATCTATATTTGAATTGAAAAGTGAATCATGAACGTCCAACTTTGGGACAATAATTTATATATGTGTGATGTGTCCATAAAAATTGTGAAAATATTTGGGGTGTCGCATAATCGTACTTGAAATCCTTTGTCCATAACCATGTTAACTAACTAATCTAAAATTTAGAGTAAAGGCCAAAATTTTACGGGACCTTACATGAAATCAAGATTTTGGTACCCTAATGTAGATATACGCTACATATTTGAGAATCGCCCCATATTTCCAAATTAATTCAACTTTGTACCTTTCCGTTAAATATAAAGGATTCAAACATCTGGAGGCCTTTAAGTGTCGGGGTCCTAAGTGAAGGGCTTGTTTGCCTATAGTTATTATTATTTTAGTTGCTATAAATGAAATATATTTTTATAATGTAATATATCATATAAAATCTTACTTTAAGGCCCTCTAGAGGTATAGCCAACCAGATTATCTAAATTTTTTGCTAAGAATAATGTCTTATTGGAGTGAATTTTTTATACATAATCTCTATAAATTTATTTATAGTACTATATATATGATTTTAGTTAAGGGGTCTTAATGCTCTTAAAAAAGTATATGTAATGATTAGTAGCCGAAGTGTCTTTATTAATCACATGAATTTTGGATTTTAAAACATTACATAAAAAAATACATTACAACACATAATACAAAACTTAAAAACTTGTTAACCATTATATGTATTATTAAATAATTAAATACATTATATATCATAATCTTATATTAGAACTTGTGTATGGTAGTCAGGTTAAAAAGGTAAGTTCGTTAAAATTAGAAATGGGCTAAAAAGTTGGGCCAAGTATTGATTTTAAAAACCAACTAAAACTATGCTACATGGTATTTTTAATTTAACAAATAAGTATATAAAAAAAGAATGCACTAAAATAACATAGGATAAAACAGGAAAAAAAATTAAAGTTGAGAAAATTATTGTTAAATAAAATTAATACAAAGATAGTTGATACTAAAGTTTAAAATATATTTAAAATTACCTTACCACAAAATAGTGTTTCAAGAAAACCTAATTATTAAAAAAAGCTATAAAAGTTTATCATTTTAGATTTTACAACAAACATCTTTTTAAAATTTATACTAACAAATTTAACACAAATCAATAAATTAACATTTTATTGGTATAATATAATATAATTGGTATAATATAATTAACATTTTAGATTTTATTGGTATAATATAATATAACAAAGTTAACACAAATCAATATATAATATAATATAATTGGTATGAAGATGTTCATATAAATTCAAATTAAAGGAAAAAGAGGTATAGTAGCACAAAACTTATAAATCACAAATTCATTTTTCATATATAATAAAATACCATTAAAATTTCAATTCAAAAATTAAAATTAGAAATGGGCTAAGAAGTTGGGCCAAGTATTGATTTTAAAAATCAGCTAAAATTATGCTACCAACTAACTAAATAATGGTATTTTTAATTTAACAAATAAGTAGATAAAAAAAGAATGCACTAAAATAACATATGATAAAACAGGAAGAAAAAAAAAATTAAAGTTGAGAAAATTATTGTTAAATAAAATTAATACAAAGATATTTTAGAATAAAGTTTAAAATATATTTAAAATTACCTTACCACAAAATAGTGTTTCAAGAAAACCTAATTATTAAAAAAGTTATAAAATTTATCATTTTAGATTTTACAACAAACATCGCTTTAAAATTTATACTAACAAAGTCAACACAAATCAATAAATTAACATTTTATTATTTTGTAAAAATTTTAGATTCGCTACTAAATATATAATATAATATAATATTATTGGTATAAAGATGTTCATATAAATTCAAATTATAGGAAAAAGAGTTATAGTAGCACAAAACTTATAAATCACAAATTCATTATTCATATATAATAAAATACCATCAGAATTTCAAGTCAAAAAATAATTTTTTAGAAAACTAAAATTTACATTTAATTACAAAACAATTTTTTAAAGAAAATATATGGTAAAACTAGATATTAAAAAAGTAATAAAAACATGTCATAATTGGAAATGACACCAAATTAAATTCAACAAAATATAATTTACAAAACAAATGCTAATTCAAAAAAAATCTTAAATTATAAAATTAAAATCAACAATAAATATTAATATAATGCACTTAAAATAAATAAAAACCAACACAAAAATAAAAAAAAGGTAAACTTTTTTTTAAATAAGTACAAATGTGATGTTTGTTAAATTATAATAAGTTCCCATATATATAAAGTATATTATATATGACATTTAAATAGAAAAAACACGCCAAAAAATCTGAAACATTAAAATATATGTTAGGCTAAATATTAAAATATAATTAAGAAAAAAATCGATTACCAAATAAAAGTACATTTATTTACAAGACAAAAAAAGTCATTAAAAAATATTTGGTAAAATAAAATATTAAAAAAGTTACAAAAAAACATGTCATAATGATACCAACATTCAACAAAATATAATATACAAAACAAACGTCAAGGTCAAGGTCATAAAAACTAGGCTTAACTAGAATTTTTGATCGACCCAAAAACACCTGGTCAAGCTTGAGATCCTTAACGAGTTGGAGTGAATTACAGCCTACATTGAGCATAGTAGTGGCAGTGGAACTACATACCTCGGGCTGCATATTCGTCTTGTTGATGACATGCTCACGTTTGTTAATGATGACTCGAGGACCGACAAAGACGGCGGGAATTTGGTTTGGCAACAATCTATCCCAACACAAGTGTTGTCTTTTTCTAGTGATGATGAATTAATGCACCTGGATACGCACCCTCCAACTCCAACATCAGCATCTGATGGGGATACTATCAATGTCTTTGATGTTAATAATAAAGCAAGATTGTCGCAGCCCATGGCAGTGAATCGATTTTCAGTGTTTGAGAATGTAAAGGGGTGATTTAAATGGAAATGATCATCAGCTGTATGATTAGTTCTATTTGCACAAGCAGTGGTTATTGGATAGTAGATGCGAATGGTGCCTGTCTCTACTGATATATTCAGCACCTCCCGATTCTTATTGTGCCAGTCCTCGATGAAAGCTTTAGGGGGATTAGAAGAGGTGTTGCAATATATTTCCATCGTCCAGTAAGCTGCACAATCTGATCCGATACCGAATGGGTAAGGAACGATCAGACTGCCACATCTTTCTTGACATCCAGCCTTTGCTACAGACCTGTTGGTAGCATTTAGTGTAAATGCTCCTTTTATGAACAATAACATGACTATCATCATCATCATCATCTGTTGCAACAACTTTAAAGACATCCCCTACTATTATATGTTGTGTAGGATATTAATGCATTATGCATGCAATTGAGAATTGAGATTATGTGGATTTATATAGTAGCATTTCATTTCTCTTTCTATTATCATATCAGCTTTAGTTCACCATGTGATTCATGACCAATTTTTAAAATTAAAAGACTAATAAGTCCTCCACTCAATAATATTACCTTGAATGAATCATTTGCCCCAAGTTTTAGTGTTTTAGTTTGAAAGATTAAAATTTCCTCCACTCAACAATACTAATTGACTTCAAAGTCTTGATGAGTCTATCCTTGTTTTTGGTGATTACTTTCTCTTTCACTTTATTTGATTTTTGCTTTTGGTCACCTTTCTTCAATAATTTAAAACAATAATTTGTATTCTTTTCATGGTTACTTTGCATCAGAGTATGCATATATAAGGTTATTTAAACAAAATATAGATTTATATAAATTAAACCTTTTAAAATCGAAAGTTGTATTTAGAAAATCTTTAAAATATACAATTCTTTTTCTCGGCCCCTCCATGTTATCATTTGATATAATGATATGTATGTGCTATTTTCCGGCATGACACTGGTCCTACTTGTTTTCACAGTGGTGCTTTTGCTTTTCCACGCGGTGGTATCTTTGTTTGTCGTTGTGACTTCCCTGCACTTTCATTGAAGACTTTTATAGAATAAGAAATAGAAATCATTAAATTGATAGTAACAAAGAAGAACAGAGGTTACAGAGAATACATGTTATAAGCAGAGAACCACTAAAGAGCTACATTGTGTTGATCTTACTGAAAATAAAGTTAAGTGGGGTTTTATATATAGCTCAATATCCTATCACTAAAATGACTAAAATACCCTCATATTTTATTTCTTAATACTCCCTCAAGCTGTTGCGTAAGACCCCTAACGCAACGCTTTTCCAAGCTATTGCAACACTTCAAAAAGCATTGCATAAGAGGCCTTATGCAACACCAAAAGCATGCAAACGCAACACTTCATGGGGTTGCATAAGATGTTTCAGCCATGTCAGCATGCTGACATGGAAGCAAGGTGCCACGTCAGCATGCTGACGTGTCATCAGTGGGGCCCACAAGAGCCACGTCATAAATGGGGCCATGCCACGTCAGCAGTGGGGCCCACCAAAGTGTCACGTCAGCACTGGAGCCATGCCACGTCGGCAGTAGGGCCCACATGTCACGTCAGCAATGGGCCCCCACATGCCACATCAGCAGTAGGGCCCACATGCCACATCAGCAATGGGTACCCACATCTAACGCAACGCTATTTGAGTCTAATGCAACACTAAATTTTTTTTTTAAGCAACATCAAAAGTATTTTTAGCAACACTAAATATACCATAATCCAACATCATATATAGTCAAATGCAACACTTTTTTACAAAAAATTTGAAATGATTGCTTTGTTTATACATAAAACATCCTGTTCAAACCAAACCTATCAAATCTAAAAATTAAAATTGATCATTTCTGTGAGATAAAGGCCGGCTATGGAGTTCCTTGGACTGGTAATTCAGGTTCCTTGACAAATTTGCAGTCTTGATTGTTCGGTCCTTACTACAAGAAGAAAAAATGTTTGTTAAAAACCAAAAAACCAGCACATAATATCGACTCTGGTTATAGATCACACCTGATAGAATTTACACTAATAAATAAATGCAAACTTTCAACAGAAAAGTTAAAATATAAATCTTTACAAATAAGCATCTTATGAAATATTAACTGTCCTCTACTTGATACTTGAGTGTTTATATCAAAGTGTTTAAATCACTTTGATTTAAAAACTGAGCGACTTTTTGTCCACGAATATGCAGTGTGAATTTGACTGTTTATACCTACAAAAGTCGGTCACAGTCTCCCAGACAGAAGATATGCACAATTCATTAACTCCAAAGGATCCATGCAGCAGATATCTATAGCTTTCAACTGCTGAAAATACTGAATACAAATCAAAATTTGTCTTGTGAAATAACATTGCAAGATGCGAGTAAATATCTTCTCAAATCTTGTGGCCACTCTTATGTCCTAGTACCTTTTATAACCCAGTCAAACGCAAATTCTTTTGAACTAAGCCAATCACTTTGTAACTTACCATGTTCTGGTAAAAATATTCTGATCAATTCTTGTTTGGCCGGCTGAACGGAAGGAGATAGAAAGATGTTCTGAAAAGGAGTCCCTGGAATGAATAAGAAATAAGCACGTGTCAGAGTAAGTAAACTAGCAAACAAAGATTAGCATATACTCGTGTATTAAGATGTACAAGTCCAGTTTATGTTAACATCTGTTACATCTCTGTTCCGGTTACTTTTATTGTTAAATGCATCATCAAAAAGCGCAGTAGATACCTAAGCTATATTACATCTGCTAACTATTTTCATCACACGCCATTATGTACAACACAAATAACTAACCACCATATCTAACTAGCTTATTGAGATGACGAACAGACTGCTTAAATGAATATTTGACAACAATTTTGACAAAAGATTCAGGTTTACACAACAAGGTGAAGCATAATTAGTCATCTTTTGCTAACCAATAACAAGAGAAACTGATATAGCATGAACATGGAGTGCAGAGAAGCGAGTGGAGATTACAATGAGTTACTTTATAGCTACATTATATCACAAGCAACAATGGTTAGAGCACAGACCATTTGGTGGAATGTCATGATCAACATTTTTCTTGCACATGTGATTTGGGCCATCCATTCCATAACATATACATTAAGTAGCTAGTTCTCATTTGTTAATTATCCGACTAATACATGTACAGGACTAAGAAAAATTCTAAAACTTCTCCTTACACATCAAAATTTGAGATTCACATGTGTATTCATATTTCAGTATTGGCCTTATAGACATATATCATCCAACATTTAATCAATAAACCAGCTAAAGTACATGAAACTTTAAATTATTTACATACTCAAGTATCAAATTAACAAGGACCAGCTTGAGATTGAATATTTACAATGTTATTCTTTTTATAAGCATCTGCTTCAACCTATAGTCTGTATTTCACTTTTACCTGAAAAAGGATACTTTACTTTCAAATAAATTGTATAGAGCCTTTCTTGTCAGGGTGTGTTTCCAACAACACAGAACATGTAGAAACTGGGATATGACATGTTAAATTATCTGGAAAATACATATATACATTCATATATGATATCAACTGTGTTATATTAATATACTATGTTTTGACGCTATTACCTCAATTCTTCCTCGTAAGATAGGATAACCAATTTACACAATCTAATTACAAATACAGAGAAATCAAGACTACTTCTGAGATTTTTACTAGTTTATAAAAAAAATATTTATTATTTTCCTTTGTTCCTCACAAATTCAAATTTACATCTCAATTCACGTATAATTACTCATTTCAACTTCTTACTCATTTTCTTGGCAACCCATGATATAAAATTAGCATTTAACATCTTCCATTACAATTTCCCATTCGATTATTGCTCATTAATTCCTTACAACTAAATCAAGAGTAAATTCACACAACACACTAAACTAAGATTGCAAGGGTGAGAAATTTACTTCTTTAGATACAATACAAAGCTTGCCATTAGCCATTCCATGTTTGACGAAATTCTTGGCAGCGTATCCGGCACCATTTCCACCTCCAACTATCACAAATCTGCATTAATTAAATTACAAGAAAAACAATTAACACATATACATGGGTTAATTGTAAATTAACCAGAAACCATCTATTTTGAGCTTTTGCTGCATCTTTTGCCTACATAGGAGGGAGAAAAGATCCATGTGTTAGGTAAACAGGATGGAAGGGGTCCATTCATACAAACTAGCCACTCATGTACATGAATTAGTCAGTTCGGCTTTTAATTTTTGTCAAACTTCATCAAGTTTCTCATTAGAAAGCCTATATAAACTTAAATCCCCCACTAAAACAAGCCTTGTACTATAGATAAAGATTTATATAAAGCTTGTTTACCTTCTCAAAGGGACCTTGGAGCATTATTGCGAAAGGTGGACGATATAACGAGGCAAGGTTATCTTGAGAATTATCAACTGCAGTTGCAGAAGATTGGAACTGCTTATGAGATGAGAGAACAGGGGTAAGAAAGAATGAGAGAATTAATATTTTGTAAGTTAGGGTTAATTGTTAATTGTTGGGGTTTGATTTAGGGATTCGATTTAGAAAAGTTAGGGTTCTAAATGGATGTGGAGGTGTAGTGTCTGTATATCGAGTTTGTAATCAAGAGTGTAGAGTTTGTAAATAGATTTTGTAAATCGAGTAGAGTGATTGTCGAGAGAGATAGAGAGCGAGATTGAGAGACAGAGAGAGAGAGGGGTAATTGTGGAGATGAGAGAGAGAATGAGTAGAGAGGGAGGCTGGGAGCTGTGTTTTTGGTAATGTTTTGGGGGGAAGTTAGAATTTTTTAGGGGAAAGTGGAGGGCACCCAAATTTGTGAAGGGGGGAAATCCTCCAAAATTTTTCCGCCCAAATTTTCATTCTGTGCTACTTGTGTGTGTCATGTGCGTTGTACTTTCATTACATTTTTTTATTGCAACATATAAATTTTTTTAAAAAGTTTTAAAATATATTGTTTATCAAATTATAAAATGAAAGAAAAATTAAAATGTATTGTAATTTAAAAAAATAAATTCATCATTCGGGAAAAGACTAGTTAAAAAGAAAGTCTATTTTGAACGGTTTGATCGTTATAAAACCAAATCAAATACATGTAGCAATTTTTTTAAAAAATTACCGCATCTCTAAAATCGTTATATCTTTACATCCGTGCGATTGGAACGTTAAAATAATAATTTTAAAAAATAGATTCATCATTCGGGACAAGACTAGTTAAAAGGAATGTCGACTTTGACCGATTTGACCGTTATAAAACCAAACCAAATATTTTAGAACGATCCAACCGTACGGATGTCAATATATATCTAATATAATGATATTCCCCAAGTTTCAGAAAATAAAAAATTAATTTGATTGGAGATCTTAGTAGATCACTACTATTTTCAATATGACTCGTAACTAGTGCTTTGTTACAGATTATTGTTTTTAAAAAATATTTTTGAACGATCCAACCGTACGGATGTCAATATATATCTAATATAATGATATTCCCCAAGTTTCAGAAAATAAAAAATGAATTTGATTGGAGATCTTAGTAGATCACTACTATTTTCAATATGACTCGTAACTAGTGCTTTGTTACGGATTATTGTTTCTATTTTTTAAAAAATATTTTTGAACGATCCAACCGTACGGATGTCAATATATATCTAATATAATGATATTCCCCAAGTTTCAGAAAATAAAAAATTAATTTGATTGGAGATCGTAGTAGATCACTACTATTTTCAATATGACTCGTAACTAGTGCTTTGTTACGGATTATTGTTTCTATTTTTTAAAAAATATTTTTGAACGATCCAACCGTACGGATGTCAATATATATCTAATATAATGATATTCCCCAAGTTTCAGAAAATAAAAAATTAATTTCATTGGAGATCTTAGTAGATCACTACTATTTTCAATATGACTCGTAACTAGTGCTTTGTTACGGATTATTGTTTCTA
Organism: Kitagawia praeruptora; assembly: GCA_037693485.1. NCBI lineage: Eukaryota > Viridiplantae > Streptophyta > Magnoliopsida > Apiales > Apiaceae > Kitagawia > Kitagawia praeruptora. The sequence continues at coordinate 23,786,270 of CM075347.1, forward strand.
TTTTTAAAAAAATATTTTTGAATGATCCAACAGTACGGATGTCAATATATATCTAATATAATGATATTCCCCAAGTTTCAGAAAATAAAAAATTAATTTGATTGGAGATCTTAGTAGATCACTACTATTTTCAATATGACTCGTAACTAGTGCTTTGCTACGGATTATTGTTTCTATTTTTTAAAAAATATTTTTGAACGATCCAACCGTACGGATGTCAATATATATCTAATATAATAATATTCCCCAAGTTTCAGAAAATAAAAAATTAATTTGATTGGAGATCTTAGTAGATCACTACTATTTTCAATACGTCTCGTAACTAGTGCTTTGTTACGGATTATTATTTCTATTTTTTAAAAAATATTTTTGAACGATCGAACCGTACGGATGTCAATATATATCTAATATAATGATATTACACGTCACCCTTGTGGGTCCCACACTGCCACGTCAGCAGTGGTGGGTCCCACATCTGCCACGTCATATTTTTTTAAAAAAATATAAATTTATCTAATGCAACACTTCAAACAGAAAATGCAACACTACAGGTATCTAATGCAACGCTTTCTGCCACGTCAGCAAATGACACGTCAACAAAGGTGGGCCCCACTTCTGCCACGTTAGCAATTGTGGGTCCCACATCTGCCACGTCATATTTTTTTAAAAAAATATGAATATATCTAATGCAACACTTCAAAGAGCAAACGCAACAATATTGGTATCTAATGCAACGTTTTTTGCCACGTTAGCAAATGCCACGTCAGCAAAGGTGGGCCCCACTTCTGCCACGTCAGCAAATGTGGGTCCCACATGTGCCACGTCAGCAAATGCCACGTCAGCACATGTGGGTCCCACTCCTGCCACGTCACCATTTAATAAAATTAAAAAATTATCTAACGCAACGCCATCAGTTAGTGTTGCATAATGTGAAACACTGTGGGTAATACGCAACGCTAATCTATATCTAACGCAACACCAATTCAGCTCAGTTGCAAAAGACCCAAAACTTCTATCTAACGAAACGCTTTCTGTGCAACGCTTTGTAAAAAGGGTTGCGTATGCTCACTTATGGCGTAGTGCATTCAGACCAATGCTCACAGAGCTCAATAGCTGGAATTCACATCAGCTTTTCACTTTTAAAAAAATCTCCATCGATATCTTTTTCCTTGTCATCCAATAACATCTGTTTTCAAAAGGCTACTTCAAGGCTAATGACCTACTTCAAAGGTTATGGCCGCCTCAACAGATGTTGGCGCTGGAATTTAAACGGAGAATCGAGGCACAATTATTGAGGAGTGATTTGCGACTTGAGAAAGCAAGATAAGCTGAGCGACTTGACAAAGCAAGACAAGCTCATCACCCTCATTCAGTCAACTTGACGCTATGCAAGCTCAACTGCAAATAAGCATGAGTGAATGTCCCTTCAATGGAGAGACCCCTCAGCTTTAATAATCTTCAATAACCCATGTCTGGACACAAGATCCATTGCCGCTTGAAGGCATTTAAGGTATGTAAGAGAAAAAAGTAGAAATATTTTGGATCAATACACCTCCTTGCAGAGAAGAGCCGATCCCGAACAGCTGGAACATTACATATCCTGTAGAATCAGAGGATATCCACGAATTTTGGTGCATCAGCCCTTGGACCTTCAAGTGACCTATACAAGTACAATGTGTCCACACAATCAGACTTTTCCCCTTCTTTTAGAGACTGATTCCCTCTAAATACTTCCACAATCACCCTAGGAACTTGTTGTGCTATCTCTCTGCAACCGTGGTGTGTTACCCTGCAAGTTGACATCCAAAGGAACCTCATACTATGATAGTGATGCAAACCAGATCGCAAAGCTTCATCTCCAAAAGGGTAATCCCTGATCTCGAGCTTCTCCAATTTAGAGCAACACTCGAGCACATATTTCAGTCCCATGTCACTATCTCCAGCAAAAGCAAATGACAATGTCCGAACCAGTTTCCCATATTGTCCAATATAACTGAAAGCCCTATCAGTAAGTAAACCAGAAATAGCTAACCTTGTAAGCTTCTTACAATTCTTCACAATTGCTCCAAACCCCTCATCCAATGGTTCTCCAGTACAATGGTCCGGACGGTATCACCCAATAATACAAAGTCGGAAAACTACAAGATCTAGACAGTTAGTCGACATGGATATCACAACAGCATTAGTCATCTGCTGACAGAAACACAAAATAGACTGCAATTTCTTGCACCCCTCAAAAATAGCTTGAAGACCAGAAACAGGACCATCATCAGCCTCCGTAACATCTAAAGGAAATACCCAAGCTCTCGAAGATCCTTACAAGTAGCAGCCACTACCCGTAATCCTTCATCGTGTATGGAATCCAGTACCTAAAAAATCTGGAGTTTATGGCAATTTCTTATGATTGGTTTGAGTTGACCTGTTCACTCTAAGTTTTTTCAAAGCCGGCGACTTTGCAACTACATTCTCCAATGCCTCGTTCAGGAATTTTATCAAACAGCTGGAGGGTGTTAACAACATTTCTAAAGTGCCTATCAATACCATCAGATGCAAGAGTCTTCTTGTAAACATCAACCGATCCATTTAACTACCTCTCTCCACCCTTCTTTGCAGTCTTTGCAAGCTCGAAGATCTTAGTAAACAGCTCGAACCTCGTTTTTTTTTGTTTTAGGAAGAAGCCTCGTAGATCTTCTCAAAATGGAGGTGGTTCGGCTTGAAGTTGCCAAGAAACCTCGGGGATCGTCTTAAAACGGTGGCGTTTTGGTCTTGCTTCTTGGAATTTCGTTGCGGCATTTTGACAAACACTTTGTGCGCCATGACCACATACTCCTACAAGAAAAATGACAAAGGGGAAGATCGTTCGTGTGTTATGTTAGGCCTCGAGAATCGGAGGCTCTGATACCATGAAGACTTTTATAGAATAAGAAATAGAAATGATTAAATTGATATTAAGTAACAAAGAAAAATAGAGGTTACAGAGAATACATGTTATAAGCAGAGGACCACTAAAGAGCTACATTGTGTTGATCTAACTGGAAATAAAGCTAAGTGGGGCTTTATATATAGCCCAATGTTCTATCACTAAAATGACTAAAATACCCTCATCTTTTATTCCTTAATATTTATATATCATCTTTAGTCCTATATTTCTTTTCATCTTTCATCTACAACCGCATGTTTTGTCTTCTTATCACATTCCTTTTCGTTAACCCGTAACACAAATTTTAGTGTAATTTTTTATGTAACATCAAAACTGTGTAATTTTTAGAGTTGAGTTAGATAAGAGTTCTCCTTTAAAATAATGTAAATGTATTATTTTAAAGTTGGTTGTAAATAGTTTTTTAAATTATATCCCAGTTCATGAAAAAAGTTAAATGTATTGATTTTTTTTTTAAAAAAAGTTAGAAATCTCTAACTTTTTCTTAAAATAAGTTGATTTTATTCTGAAAAAAAGTTCCCTCAAACACCCCCTCAATAACACAACTCCTCAACAAAAAAAAGCATCTTCAATAGCACAACTCCTTAATAAAAAAAATCCTACGTGACAGATATTGAAAGAATTACCAAAATACCTATATGTGATGAAGAGAGGACCCAAATACGTAGGTGATGGCCCTAAAGGTCTAGCAATTACGTGTCTGGAGCATGGCCTGATTATGTGAGATTTTGTTAAAGTCAGCATTGCAAGTTCTACTGTACAAGGTGTAAACAGATTTTGTTTACTATATGGATATATGGATGCATACATGGCCAGAATACAAGCAATGATGAATAGAATAAACCAGTAATACGGTTGTTGTAGACTCTTAAACACAAACTCCTCCATGCTATATATGTACATATCCATTAGATGTAACTGTCATGTGTAGACCTGGCAAATCGGGTAAACGGATCGGTTTTGGATCGGATCTGCTTCGGATCGGATCCACTTTCGGTTAAGGTACTATTTAGAGCCTGTTCGGTTCGGATCGGATCTGATTCGGTTCGGATCCACTTTCGGTTAAGGTACTATTTAGAGCCTATTCGGTTCGGATCGGATCTGATTCGGTTCGGATAAAATTCGGATTAAAATCGGATAAATTTTGGATTAAGATCGGATCAAATTGGGTTCGGTTCTCTTTCGGATTTTTACTGTTCGGATCGGATCTCGACGATCCAACTATCGAATGTCAAAATATATCTAATTTAGTGATATTTGTAAATTTTTAAAAATAATTAAATTAATTTGGTTGGAAATCTTAGTAGTCAACTACCGAATTGACTAGTACTCGTAACTAGTGTTTTGTCACGGATTATTATTCTATTTTTTAAAAATTATTTCTCGACGATCCAACCGTACAGATCTCAAGATATATCTAATCTAGTAATATTCCCAAATTTTCATAAAATAAAAAATTAATTTGGTTGGAGATCTTAGTAGTCAACTACCGAATTGACTAGTACTCGTAACTAGTGTTTTGTCACGGATTGTTATTCTATTTTTAAGAATTATTTCTCGACGATCCAGCCGTACGGATCTCAAGATATATCAAATCTAGTGATATTCCCAATTTTCAAAAAATAAAAAATTAATTTGGTTGGAGATCTTAGTAGTCAACTACCGAATTGACTAGTACTCGTAACTAGTGCTTTGTTGTTGATTCTATGTTTTAAAAAATATATCTCGACGATCCAACCGTATGGATCTCAAAATATATCTAATTTAATGACATACCATAATTTTGAAAAAAATAAAAAATTAATTTGGTTGGATATCTTAATAGTCAACTACCGAATTGACTAGTACTCGTAACTAGTGCTTTGTCACGGATTGTTGATTCTATTTTTTTTAAAATTATTTCTCGACGATCCAACCGTACGGATCTCAAGATATATCTAATCTAGTGATATTCCCAAATTTTTAAAAAATAAAAATGAATTTCCTTGGAGATTTTAGTAGTCAACTATTGAATTGACTAGTACTCGTAACTAGTGCTTTGTCACGGATTGTTGTTTCTATTTTTTAAAATTAATTTCTTGACAATCCAACCGTACGGATCTCAAGATATATCTAATCTAGTGATATTACCAAATTTAAAAAAAAATGGTTGGAGATCTTAGTAGTCAACTACCGAATTGACTAGTACTCGTAACTAGTGTTTTGTCACGGATTGTTGATTCTATTTTTGAAATATTATTTCATGATGATCCAATCGTACGAATCTCAAGATATATCTAATCTAGTGACATTCCCAAATTTTTAAAAAATAAAAATTAATTTGGTTGGAGATCTTAGTAGTCAACTACCGAATTGACTAGTACTCGTAGCTAGTGCTTTGTTACGGATTGTTGATTCTATTTTTTAAACATTATTTCTCGACGATCCAACCGTACGGATGTCAAGATATATCTAATTTAGTGATATTTCCAAATTTTCAAAAAATAAAAAATATTTTTAAAAAAATACATGTGTCAAAATTTATTAAATAAGACAGAATATGTCAAAATTAGATACATCACTTATATAACGCTTCCATAAGCGCTATGGAAGTGAATGCACTCACTTAGACAGCGCTTCAATAAGCACTATATAAGTGAATGCACTTTAATTTCTGCCCAGAATATGCAGAATTTATTTATTTATTTTTTTGCTAATTATATGCAGAATTTATTAATTTATATTTGTAAATTGAATTAAAATATTATTATATACAAAATATCGTAAGCAATATTCAATGAGAATAATAAATATATAGCAAATCAGAAAATATAAAAATTGAAAAAACTAAACAAATAAAGGTCAAGAAAATATTAATCTATATAAAATTATTTTATCGGATATTTTTCGATTCAGTTATTTTTAGTTCGGATTTACATCGGATTCAAGTCATATTCGGTTCGGATAAATTTTTATTCGGATTTGATCGGTTCTGATTATAATCGGATACATGGTCATCATTGGATACAATATTTCGGATAATTTTTGGTTAAATTTCCGGTTCGGTTAATTTTTGGATCGGGTCAAATCGGTTTTCGGATCCTTATCGGATTTGATTAAATTGAACTGGTTTCGGTTCGGATTCGGATTGTTTCGGTTTCGGATACAATTTCGGATAATTTATTTCGGATCCAATTTCGGATTCGGTTCCACATATTTCGGTTCGGTTTTTCGGATCCAGACCCATTTTGCCAGGTCTAGTCATGTATGTATACAAATAATATACACACATACAACGATAATAAACAATTATATCTATGTAGGTTAGGAATAGAAACACTATACATATCTATACAAGCTTGTAGGGACTTGGGAGCCTCTAACCTTCCACGTAATTATGATGAACAAGCTGCGTCTTTGAAAAATGTGTGTACAATTGAATGCGTGTACAAGTTTGACGCATCATTCAAATGCGTGTAGGACGGCCGACTGTGTTGTCCACGCTTATGTATCATGCGTGTAGCCCTCCAATATTTCGGCATAGTTGAACAAGGTAGCTAGATAGCACCTACGCATGAAAAACATGCGTGTACGGGGGCAAAATGGGCCATCCCTTGCGCTAATCGGTAATCCGGGCATTGTGCATAAAAAGCAGGTAACAAGGACCTTCACCCACATATATTTTAGATAATTTATAGAAAATATGAATCTCCAAGATTCCAACCATGCAAAATTATTGGATATAATTATAGCCAAATTTTAATTTCACGCTGACCAATCTCGTTGGAGCATAACATCTTACAAATTCGGTAAAATTTAGCAAAAAATTATTTGTATTATTTTAGGTAATAATTTTAGTCAATTCAATTGGAGATGCTCTAAGTTTCGTGTGGATTACTTTGGCAACGTAGATCTCGAGGAGGGCTCCATGGTGATTGCTTTGGACCTCCATCTGTCATCAATTTGTAAAGCTAGCTTCTTTAAGGTAATAATCTAACTCCGAATTAAATATCAGTTTTTTGCATGGAATGTTCTTGTGAATTATGGCAAATACCGGGTATATAAGCAGTGATTTCAAATCCAGAGGTTAATCGTACTTTGGCAACTTTACGTATTGGTATGTACCCTGATTTTGTTCTTTACCTATCAGTTGACAAGGTCGAGGTTCTTTTATCTAATTTAAAGGCATATGCGTGAGACACAATCTACTAAAAATTCTGAATATATTTCTTAATCTCTTTCTTTCAAATACTTTACTATAACCAATGGTATTATCTTATTTTAGAAGACCTTACAATACCTCCGGAGCTAATGAAACTATTTTAGTAAAATTTAACTGTCTCAATTCCCGGGCAATTGCACCAAAAATTCGAGTTCCTTTGGGGTTTCCGGGTTTCAATTTTTATTCTTTTTCGCGTTTAATTCCGCTGCGTTTGATGCTCGAAACCCTTCAACAAGTGCATAGCGATCCATATATTAACATGTTTGGCGGTCACAAAGCACGCACTGGTTACTTTTACTTTTTTATAATTTATTTATAGTGTAGTATAATATTATAAATATTAATTTTAATATGTTATTGGAAGAATTTGAACCTTACATTTTTTTATATAATAACTTTTAGTATTAAATGTAGAATAATATGTTGTTGATAGGATTCGAATATTACAAGATCTCTATATATAACAATTTTCATAAGTCTAACAGTTATGAATGAGAAGGTTAGCGATCCATATATTCGCTTAAAGTCCATTATATTTAGTTTATGTTGAATTGCTGATCACGCACATGCATGATGATGTACCTAGCAATTAACAATTACCCACACATTGGGCACCTACTAGCATTGGCAAGTACACACATAGACAGCCGCCACAGCAAGGCCTTTGGGGGTAACATCGGGCATTGCGTGGCGTGCACTGCTGGGCATCATCCAGAAATACATTTTGTGGTAGTGTTTTCCGGCTATTTGCAAAATCTGCCCTGTGATATTTTCCATTTGAGTGAACTGTAGTTTGTTTGCCAGTTTCAGCCAGAACTTGTGGCGTCATAGTGAAAATTATATATAGTAGTAATGCGCATTGCAGAATCAGGGACGCTTTCTTGATGTTCTCCATCTTTTTTGCACACAATTTTTTATGGGGTTTGAATCTAACTGTATGAAGCATTACTCTCCAAGGAAATCCTTTTATAACCAATTATAGGCATAACCAGACTGATAACTAACACTTGCACAAACCTAACTTACAAGTTAGCAATATATAGTTTAGGCTTACCGAAATACTTGCTTACTTGTTAAAAGAACAAGTCCAAGTGATTGAAAATTTAAGGGTTAAATATCAAATTGGTCACTGAAGTGGTGGCCATATATCACTTTACTCACTGATTTCAACGGGGTCTCATTTGAATCACTTAAGTCATAATAAATATCAAACAAATACCTATAAATATGTGATCGAGAATTAAAATAATTTTTTGTTAAGTTTTATACATTTTTCTTCAATGCCAGCATAACCAAATGAAAAGTAATAAATTCTAAAATTTTAGATAATATATTCAAAAAATTTTAAATATATTTACTATTTATATTGGATTTTCTAATTATTTTCTTTGATTTAATTATAAATAAATAGTAAATAGATTTTAAAAAATTTAAATATATTATCTAAAATATTAGAACCCATGACTTAAGTATTTATTCTGACTTAAGTGATTCAAATGAGACCCTGTTGAAATCAGTGAGTAAAATGATATATGGCCACTACTTTAGTGACCAATTTGATATTTAACCTGAAAATTTAATGATCTATTATTATATGATCTAGTTAATAACATTATATGCAAATAAAATTTATGATTTGGAAAAAACAAATGAGATTTATTAATTGAACATTTAATCCATGTAAATTTAAAATCCTAAATTTGATTGCAAAACACTAATTTTCCTCCGTTTGGTTTTAATAGTCTTGATTTTTCTATCACATATTTTATGGTGTTTTGACTGTAAAAATAAATTATTTATTTCTAAAATTTTCTTTTTGTAAATTTTAATTTTAATTAAGAAATAATTTTATAAAATCAAAACATTCACTACAAGAAAATCGCAATCAGACAACACTCATCAGACAATGCTCGGACGAAGAAGCATTGTTTGGAATTAAGAGACAACGGTTTTTTTGTAACTTCAGAAAAGTATTGTGTCATCCAGTTACCCTACAACGGGTTAAAAACGTTGTCTAGTAAATTGATTCAGACAATGGCTTTTGCAATGTGGTGTTGTAAAGATGAGTAAGGTTGCACAATTGTTTTTACGAACATTGTCTGATCTGTTTTGAGACAACGTTTATAAACCGTTGTATAATTCACACAACTGTTTTCATATACCATTGTGTTATTACGATTCACACAACGGAATAATTCACCGTTGTTAAATCGTGTTTTGATGAGACAACAGTTTTTATGAAACCGTTGTCTGAACTACAAAAATTTTGAATAGAATTTGGTGGGAAATAATGAAATATTTGGTGGGAATAATGAAATAATTTGAATTGAATTTGGTGGGAAATAATGAAAATAATCAGACAACGGTTTACATATAAAAAAATGTTGTGTTATATTAAGCACAACAACAGTTTTTAATAAAAAAAACCGTTGTTTAATGTTCTTGTATGATATTTAATGGTCAACTATCAAAGTACTCCTTGGTCAAACTAGTATAATTTTCGAATAAAAATTTTTTTTAAAAAAATTTTGGACGATCCAACAGTGCGGATGATGTTATATACAAATTTTAGTGATGATTTTTATTAACTTTCGTACAGTTCGATAGTCGAATAAATCATACAAAAATATTATTCAGTGAATATGGATCGTGCCTCGTTATAGGAAGTAGCACTTTTGCTACGTTTTTGTTAAACTCTCGTACAACCCGACTTTTTTATTTTTTGATTATTTTTTTCCCAACACTAGAATGAGTGTTTATTAACTTTCGTACGGTTGGATCGTCGAAGAAATCTATCAAAACAATTATTCAGTGAATCTGGATCGTGCCTCGTTATAGGAAGTAGCACTTTTGCTACGTTTTTGTTAAAATCTCGTACAACCGGACCTTTTTATTTTTTGATTATTTTTTCCCAACACTATAATGAGTGTTTATTAAATTTCATACGGTTGGATCGAAGAAGAAATCAATCAAAAAAATTATTCAGTGAATCTGGATCGTGACTCGTTATAGGAAGTAGCACTTTTGCTACGTTTTTGTTAAAATCTCGTACAACCCAGCCTTTTTATTTTTTGAATATTTTTTCCCAACACTAGAATGAGTGTTTTTTAACTTTCGTACGGTTGGATCGTCGAAGAAATCTATCAAAAAAATTATTCAGTGAATCTGGATCGTGCCTCGTTATGGGAAGTAGCACTTTTGCTACGTTTTTGTTAAACTCTCGTACAACCCGACCTTTTTATTTTTTGATTATTTTTTCCCAACACTAGAATGAGTGTTTATTAACTTTCGTACGGTTGGACCGTCGAAGAAATCTATCAAAAAAATTATTCAGTGCAACTGGATCGTGCCTCGTTATAGGAAGTAGCACTTTTGCTACGTTTTTGTTAAACTCTCGTACAACCCGACCTTTTTATTTTTTGATTATTTTTTCCCAACACTAGAATGAGTGTTTATTAACTTTCGTATGGTTGGATCATCGAAGAAATCTATCAAAAAAATTATTCAGTGAATCTGGATCGTGCCTCGTTATAGGAAGTAGCACTTTTGCTACGTTTTTGTTAAACTCTCGTACAACCCGACCTTTTTATTTTTTGATTATTTTTTCCCAACACTAGAATGAGTGTTTATTAACTTTCGTCCGGTTGGATCGTCGAAGAAATCTATCAAAAAAATTATTCAGTGAATCTGGATCGTGCCTCGTTATAGGAAGTAGCACTTTTGCTACGTTTTTGTTAAAATCTCGTACAACCGGACCTTTTTATTTTTTGATTATTTTTTCCCAACACTAGAATGAGTGTTTATTAACTTTCATACGGTTGGATCATCGAAGAAATCTATCAAAAAAATTATTCAGTGAATCTGGATCGTGCCTCGTTATAGGAAGTAGCACTTTTGCTACGTTTTTGTTAAAATCTCGTACAACCGGACCTTTTTATTTTTTGATTATTTTTCCCAACACTAGAATGAGTGTTTATTAACTTTCATACGATTGGATCGTCGAAGAAATCTATCAAAAAAATTATTCAGTGAATCTGGATCATGCCTCGTTATAGGAAGTAACACTTTTGCTACGTTTTTGTTAAACTCTCGTACAACCCGACCTTTTTATTTTTTGATTATTTTTTCCCAACACTAGAATGAGTGTTTATTAACTTTCATACGGTTCGATCGTCGAAGAAATTAATCAAAAAAATTATACAGTGAATCTGGACCGTGACTCGTTACAGGAAGTAGCACTTTTGCTACGTTTTTGTTAAAATCTCGTACAACCCGGCCTTTTTATTTTTTGATTATTTTTTCCCAACACTAGAATGAGTGTTTATTAACTTTCGTATGGTTCGATCGTCGAAGAAATCAATCAAAAAAATTATACCGTGAATCTGGATCGTGCCTCGTTATAGGAAGTAGCACTTTTGCTAAGTTTTTGTTAAAATCTCGTACAACCCCACCTTTTTATTTTTTGATTTTTTTTTCCAAACACTAGAATAAATGTTTATTAAGTTTCGTACGGTTCGATCATCGAAGAAATCAATCAAAAAAATTATTCAGTGAATCTGGATCGTGCCTCGTTATAGGAAGTAGCACTTTTGCTACGTTTTTGTTAAAATCTCGTACAACCCGACCTTTTTATTTTTTGATTATTTTTTCCCAACACTAGAATGATTGTTTATTAACTTTCGTATGGTTCGATCGTCGAAGAAATCAATCAAAAAATTATACAGTGAATCTGGATCGTGCCTCGTTATAGGAAGTAGCACTTTTGCTACGTTTTTGTTAAAATCTCGTAAAACCCGACCTTTTTATTTTTTGATTATTTTTTCCCAACACTAGAATGACTGTTTATTAACTTTCGTACGGTTGGATCGTCGAAGAAATCTATCAAAAAAATTATTCAGTGAAACTGGATCGTGCCTCGTTATAGGTAGTAGCACTTTTGCTACGTTTTTGTTAAACTCTCGTACAACCCGACCTTTTTATTTTTTGATTATTTTTTCCCAACACTAGAATAAGTGTTTATTAACTTTCGTACGGTTGGATCGTCGAAGAAATCTATCAAAAAAATTATTCAGTGAATCTGGATCGTGCCTCGTTATGGGAAGTAGCACTTTTGCTACGTTTTTGTTAAACTCTCGTACAACCCGACCTTTTTATTTTTTGATTATTTTTTCCCAACACTAGAATGAGTGTTTATTAACTTTCGTATGGTTGGATCATCGAAGAAATCTATCAAAAAAATTATTCAGTGAATCTGGATCGTGCCTCGTTATAGGAAGTAGCACTTTTGCTACGTTTTTGTTAAACTCTCGTACAACCCGACCTTTTTATTTTTTGATTATTTTTTCCCAACACTAGAATGAGTGTTTATTAAATTTCGTACGGTTGGATAGTCGAAGAAATCTATCCAAAAGATTATTCAATGAATCTGGATCGTGCCTCGTTATAGGAAGTAGCACTTTTGCTACGTTTTTGTTAAAATCTCGTACAACCGGACCTTTTTATTTTTTGATTATTTTTTCCCAATACTAGAATGAGTGTTTATTAACTTTCATACGGTTGGATCGTCGAAGAAATCTATCAAAAAAATTATTCAGTGAATCTGGATCGTGCCTCGTTATAGGAAGTAGCACTTTTGCTACGTTTTTGTTAAAATCTCGTACAACCGGACCTTTTTATTTTTTGTTTATTTTTTCCCAACACTAGAATGAGTGTTTATTAACTTTCATACGGTTGGATCGTCGAAGAAATCTATCAAAAAAATTATTCAGTGAATCTGGATCGTGCCTCGTTATAGGAAGTAGCACTTTTGCTACGTTTTTGTTAAACTCTCGTACAACCCGACCTTTTTATTTTTGATTATTTTTTCCCAACACTATAATGAGTATTTATTAACTTTCATACGGTTCGATCTTCGAAGAAATCAATCAAAAAAATTATACAGTGAATCTGGATCGTGACTGGTTACAGGAAGTAGCACTTTTACTACGTTTTTGTTAAAATCTCGTACAACCTGACCTTTTTATTTTTTGATTATTTTTTCCCAACACTAGAATGAGTGTTTATTAACTTTCGTACGGTTTGATCATCGAAGAAATCAATCAAAAAAATTATACAGTGAATCTGGATCGTGCCTCGTTATAGGAAGTAGCACTTTTGCTAAGTTTTTGTTAAAATCTCGTACAACCCGACCTTTTTATTTTTTGATTATTTTTTCCCAACACTAGAATAAATGTTTATTAAGTTTCGTACAGTTCGATCGTCGAAGAAATCAATCAAAAAAATTATTCAGTGAATCTGGATCGTGCCTCGTTATAGGAAGTAGCATTTTTGCTACGTTTTTGTTAAAATCTCGTACAACCCGACCTTTTTATTTTTTGATTATTCTTTCCCAACACTAGAGTGAGTGTTTATTAACTTTCGTATGGTTCGATCGTCGAAGAAATCAATCAGAAAAATTATACAGTAAATCTGGATCGTGCCTCGTTATAGGAAGTAGCACTTTTGCTACATTTTTTTTAAAATCTCGTACAACCCGACCTTTTTATTTTTTGATTATTTTTTCCCAACACTAGAATGAATGTTTATTAAGTTTCGTACGGTTGGATCGTCGAAGAAATCAATCAAAAAAATTATTCAGTAAATCTGGATCGTGCCTCGTTATAGGAAGTAGCACTTTTACTATGTTTTTATTTTGTATGTATTCTTATTTCCCTCTAAATCAATAATTCATTTCCCCCCCTTAACGAAAATTTCATTTCCCTCTTTCATTTCCCTCTTTCCCATCATTTCATTTCCCCTTCTACTTCCCCCTTATTTTTTAGCAGTCGCTCATCTCCTTTTCTCTAACAAACCCAAACACCCACTTACTTCTCTCACACAGAATACACACAAAACTTATATCTCTCCCACAAAAGCCTATATTGCTCTCTATCTTGCAAGCATCAATGCTAATTTTTCTAATTCACTTGATTTAGGGTTCGATTGGTGGTTTGATTAAAGTTGGGGCTTCTTGGATTTGGCTTTAATTAGGGATTTTCTTGAATTTGAGTTTCGATTTCAGGTTATATCCTCTCACTTCGATTTGTAATTTGTAATTTTTATGATTCTTTCATTACTTTCTATCATCTCTTTCACTAACCCTAACACTACCTCCCCCCCTCTCATCTCAAGTCATTTGTGGGTGTACTGATTCAGGCTTTGCTTTTCTCATGAGTCTTGTACTAGCTCATCTTTTCTTGGAGGTTGAATTTACTAGTTGATGAAGTCATGGCCGAGTTTGAATTTGCAGCAGAAGAGGATGCCATTGGAACACCACGACTGCCATTGGAACACAGCAGAAGAGGATGCCATTGCTGAGTTGTTGTTGTTGTTGAAATGGGTGTCCAGTGGGTTCTTGTTTGCCATGGATTAATCACTCTCCTGGTTGTCTCTTTCCTTTGTGGTCGTTGGTTTGATTTAATTGAATTAGTTAGATCTGTTTTTGAGTTAGTTTGGGTTTGTGGACTGAATTTGAATTTGAAGTGATTGTAATGTGTTATGGTAGTGAACAGGAGTATCAGATTGGTGATGAACTTGCTTGGTATGCTGATGGCGATAAAATTGTTCGGAATGAGTATAATCCGATGACCTCTTATACATTTGGTACGATTTGAATTTTTTTTATATATTAATGTATTTATTCTAGATTCATTTGGTATTGATCTTGAGCCATTTAATGCTTCATTACCGCGTGCAACCCGGTCCTTATCCATTGGGTGTGGGGTTCAATTTCTCAACCGTCACCTTTCTTCAATAATGTTCAGCAACAAAGATTCATTAGAGCCATTACTTGATTTCCTCCTGCGACACAGATATAAAAGCAATGTGAGTTTGTCTCTATGGCCATCTCAATTCTCAATTTATTACTAGGTCATATGTGGTTATGTTTGATTCAATAGGTTTTACACTTTGAATTTCTTCTGAACTTGCCTTCGTTTGAAAAGTATTGTCCACTCCCCATGAATACTTTGACAGATAAATCATCCCAATTAGGCTATTCATATGATGTTTAGCAATCCTAGTATCTATTTTATAACTAGTTTGATGCTAATGAAAGAATAATAAAATTACAATATTATGTAGGTTTTGATGTTGAATGATCGCATACGAACTGTATCCAGACTTGAGTCTTCCTTGGAGAAAGCAGAAGATTATCTTCCTAAGCTACTGTCAGATGCACCCTTTTCTGAGTTTGAATACGAGTAAGCTTCTAATCTTGAGCTTCATATATAGATTCTTTTTCTATAATATTATATATGCTTGGCTTGCAGTTTGCAAGGAATGGGATTTGAAAAAGGCTGGGAAGATACTGGAGAACGTGTTCTAGAGATGATGCAACTTCTCTCTGAAATCCTATAAGCTCCTGATCCGCCGTGTATCATATTAATTTTGATGTACAGATTGTTTACATACTTGATCAAGTGCGTGCGCTAGAGAATGAAATGCTTCAGAAACTTAAGCAGCAAGGACTGGATATATCTCCTAAGATTCTAATAGTAAGTACTGATCTAGGCTGCATATTTAACTATATGCATGCACAGCACAACTCACATGTATTATGTATATACAGTGAAAATTTTGTCGCTTTCCACTCTGTTCAACTTTAGGCTTCTGCTTTTATGATTCACCTTGTTTCCTTTATTCTAGATATGTTTCTTACTTTATATCTAACTCATTGTGTAAGGTGACCCGATTATTACCAGATGCAAAAGGTACCACATGCAACCAGAGGCTAGAAAGAGTTAGTGGAACAGAAGACACAAATATATTACGTGTTCCTTTCAGAACTGAGCATGGTATTCTTCGTAAGTTGATCTCAAGGTTTGTTGTATGGCCGTATTTGGAGAAATTTACTGAGGTACTGTTAATCAATTTGTAATTAAACATAAAAACCTATGTGTTCTAATGGAAACAAAGTTAATATAACCATCTTCTAATGGTACTTAATAATCAATTTGTAGTTTCTCCTGACTATGTGGCCTACTCTCTTTTACAACACGCCTCCTGTTTTTCAAATTTGATTACATAAACAACTCATTTGGTCATCACTCTTATAATACCTAGAATAGCAGTTCATATTTGGTGGGTGGCATTACAATAATTTCTTTATTAAATCATTTGTATAAAAAGCTGATTAAGAATGATTCTGTATTTCTTGCATCCTGTTTAGTTACGTAGCATTAGCAGTTTTTGTATTACTGTTTTATACAAGAGACAACTTTTTGGTCCTAGTATTGATGTTATTGCATTGATATTTTCTAAGGTACTTGAATGCCATCCAGACAAATGCTCCCCATCTACTACGTTATCTTGCCACTGCTTTCATTGTTAACAAAAGGAGAAGACCTCAATTTAAAGAGTTCATAAAGGTTATCCAGCAAGAACATAACCCTGTTGATGACCCCATCACACAATTTTTCTGGGGTTTTAAACTTTAAAGAGTTTTCTGGGTTGTATAGAATTAGTAGGGACTGTTAGTTGTATATATTTTCTGGACTGTTGGTTGTATTGAATTGTTCGATTGTACAGATGGTTGTATAGGTTCCGTTTAGATGAATATTGGTTTTGATTAAAATGGTTAGTTGCTAGTATTGTATAAACTTTGATTTTTGTTGTAAATAAAAGTATTGTTTCATTTATCATTAGCCAATGTTATAATCTTTGATAAAAACTTGTTAAAAATATCATCGGACAATGGATAAGTTTCAAGAAAGCATTGTACCAAAAAAAGTTGATCCTGTATAAAAATTGTAAAACCATTGTGTGAAAATAACAAAAACAAGCATTTAAAAAACAAAAAACGTTTGTATGCTCAGCTATTCAACAATGGTTATATTTTAAGAAATCGTTGTTAACATAACGAATAAACAATGTTTTATTTTGTAGGAACCATTGTATTCCTCATTTTCTAACAACGGATTTAATTGATTGCGTTGTGGTTTCTGGGTGTGCTACAACGGTTTTTGAGCCTGGTGTGTTGTTGTTATGGATATCAGACAACGTTTTGTGTACCGTTGTCTGAGGTTGGTAAGAGACACCTGCTCGATAGACAACGCTATTCTAGTGTATCAGACAACGGGCAAAAACCATTGTATAGTTCAGTTTTCCTTGTAGTGATCTTAATAACATATGTGCCAGTTAAATTGAAACATATTAAGTATATCTTAGAATTCAATTTATGATAAATTAAATTATTAGTAGATTATAATTTAAAATTAATATGAATTAAGAGAAAAATGGACCAGAGGTTGTCCTCAGGTCCTCTCCTAAGGTTATAACAATTTATACTTATAAAGTAAGGGCACCGCAGGGGCATTTTTCTAATTACAAAATTTTTTTCCCAGTGATTTACATAAATACCCTCCCATTTGTATTGTAACTGTTTTAACCTCAGGGCAATTGAATTAATTATTAGATTCTGACAATCAAATTCTCCTTTAATATTGGGAACCTACGGGTTTTATAGTACTGGTTTTTTAGGTACTCTAGAAGCATGTAGTACTATAAGGCCTTGGGTACTAATTGTATACAAATAGAAATGGAGAAATTGTCCATTATGTTTATATAAAATTAAAAACAATTGATAAAAATTGATAATATATGTATAACTCATTATTCGATCTAATTTGACGAGCATGTGGTTAGGCAACTAACTTACCCAACTAATTAAATAGTAATTGCAAGAAGAATAATCTCCAAAACTTAATTATTTTTTCTCATTCATTTGTTTATATTTTGATTAAAATAAACATAAAAAAATTGGTAAAATGATAATGGATCCCTCAAAAGTGAACATAGGGGAGGAAAATTATAAATATGGTTGATTTTTATATTATAAAATTTTATTTTTTTAAAAAAAATTAAAAATGTAAAGAATTGTGGGCATCCATGAAAATAAAAAAAAAAGTGTAAGAAATTGGTTGGGGAGTACTATATAAATTTTAAGATATTTTGAAATTATAATTTTTTTATTTTAAAAAAATTTAAAATTTAAAGAATTGAGGGCATACATGAAAATAAAAAAAATTGTAAAAAATTGGCTGGGAAGTATTACATAAATTTAATATATTTTGAATTAAATTAATTATTTTAAAATTTTATATTTTGAATTGTAACAATAATTATACATATTATTATTCTAGAGAAATGTTGAAGAAATTTAATGCTCCTAATTATCCTACACATAATATTTGATAGACTTATATTATAATCTACCCCTGCAAATTATCTTGCCCTCATTATTTGTCTAAGATGAATTTATAATATTGTTTATATATATAGGGTCTTGCTCAGATGGAAACCCATATAATTGGTGAGAACTGAGATCTAATCTCAGCCCTCTATTTTTTACTAAATCTTTTAATCTCACCCATTGCTTTTATCATACATACCACACGCATTTTTATCATACACACCACACGCACATACACACTCCACACACACTCCACACACACATCCCACACATACAAACAAACACACGCATCCTCCTCCCACCCCTCCCCTGACGTTGTCGACGCCCCTGCCCTTCACCTAGAGATTGGTATCGCGACAAACTACACACATAGCTTACACACACAAACATGCACATATCCCCTTCCCCCCACCCACCTGGCCTCCAACCCCCACCTCACCTCCAACCATCGTCGTCCGTTTAGTCTCCGACGCCATCTTCGACTCAAACTCCGGCGAAGTCTGGAGAAACATCACAAACAACTTTCGTTTATTTTCAAGTTCGATTTTGTTTGTTTATTGTGTAAATCGGTTTGTATGTCATCATTCCATGAGTTTTAGTGAAGTTGAGTTTGTCGGATTTTTTAATCGGTGACCGGAAAATGATTTTTTGTGCTTGTTTGTTAATTTCAGTTCCATAAACGTATAGATCGATATATTTAGAGTAAATTATTTTAGTTGGAATTTTCTGGACATATTTTTTACTCGTCGGATTTTGGTAATTGATGCCGGCTTTTTGGGCTATTGGTGGTGATTTTTCGTTTTCCGATGGTGATTTTTCGTTTACAGGTGATCGAAGTGGTGATTTTCGTATTTCTGGTAGTGATTTTTCAATTTCCGGTGGTGATTTTTGTTTACAGTCGGTGATTATTGGTGGTGGTGGCGGTAGTGGGGTGGTCGGAGGTGGTGGAGTGTGGTGATTTTCTGTTTAAAGGTGGTGATTTTTGTTGGTGGTGACGGCGGCATGGTGGCCGGAGGTGGTGGTAGTGCGGTGATTTTCTGTTTACCGATGGTGATTTTCTGGGTTGGCCGGAATTGGTCGCCGGAGTTGGGAAGAAGATGATGGTGGAAGATGATGTTGAATTAAATAAATAATAAAAAAATAAATCTTTAAATATTAATTGTAAGGCTAGGTTCTAATCACTACAAGAAATTTGTTCTTTATCTACTAATAATTTACCTACCATTAAATTATAGTAGCTAAAAATTATATTCACATACCAATATACAGTTTTAGAAATTATCGGTAGCCAACTACGACTGTAAACGAAATGTGTTGTAGTTTATGGCCTACTTTTCCTATGTTTTCTTATACTTTTAATTCCAAAACATGTCCATATGTTGCTGACATGTAAAAATACGTTATTCCTAAATATGATTTTTTTTTTTAAGTATATCATTATTTTAATTATTCCCACATCATCTCCTAAATAAACTACCATATTTAATGAACATTCAGTACAAATTTCTATTTTTGGTAAGAACATTTTGGCCGCCATGCCTTTAAATTACATAGAATTTGAACTTTCAAGCCTAATATTTTGATTATACACGTGGATATTTTGCTAAATTAAATTATTATGAATTTAATAATCGAAAGCTACAAATTAAATGCAATATTTTTTTTGGGTAATGTTAGTTAACCCAAATTGATATCTAAAAATTATTCCCGAATGATGATGTGACATTGATGATGTGTCAGATTGGAAAATTTTGATTGACAGGGGTTCATTTTATTATAACTTGTGACGCCCCCAAATCCGCCATGTCCGGGGACCCGGGTCGCCACATCAGGTCTCAGCATCCTGCAACACACGTTAGCTCGATAATAATAAAATCTTTATTACAACGGAGCGGAACAGTCCCACTCCACAGATCGAAGATCGGATTCACACTTTATTACAATACGCTTATTACATCACCGAAAATATCTTGCAAAAGTCTATAAAGATAGAAAGGATAAAAGGTTCCAGCTGACCATTCTAGTCCTTGTCAGCATAGCCTGGAGCTTTTCCCTTGCCTCTAGATCTCAGGCTGGACGTCTCACATCTTTCTTTCTTGACAGCTGAACAAATGTTGTAAAGCAAGAGTGAGCAACTATGGTGCTCAGCAAATTCTCTCCTGGCTCGGTACATAAATATAGTAATATATATACCGAAAGAAAATACTCGAATTTAAATAAAACTGATAAGATAACAAACTCTGAAAATTTTGACTCAAGACTCGTCTCAAAAATAGAAATACTCGAAATGACTCTTTTTGTGAAACTCTGATGACTCATGATAAAAGAATAACTGGTCTTCCATCCTTTCGGTATCTCGGCGGGGCGATCAACTATCCAACCGGGAATACCGTCCTCCAATGACACCGCACTTCGTCCGATCACGGCTAGAATACGATATCAACGAATATAATATATAGTATGAATGCTAGCATCATAGTGGGTGATTATATCAACCCTGGCATCATAGTGCCTAAATATTCTCGTGTCCATATAAAGGTACACAAGTCTCTCTTTCTCTAAATGGGCCTCTTTCCCAAAATTGACCAGTAGAATACAGAATTCCCGAACATTTAATGAACTGACACTTTGAGATAAACTTCACAAGAAAATATTTAATTGATCTGGCGGACTGCCAGTTTTACTCAATGTACCACCAATCCGAACAATGGACTGATGTAAACTCTCAATAAACATATTTAAATTGGTTGACACGAACAAAGTGCCAACCTTTGACAAGAAAGGCAACTATCTCGAAACAATGAGAATAGTCTTAAAATGAAACATAATGAGTCGCACTGAACAAATAGTACCACTCGAATGATTATAATACTCAAAATTGATGAACGTTAAATAGAATATTTTTCACTTGATCAATGAGTAAAACTCTAACGATTTAAATAGTATACTCCTATCGGTTGATTCGGACAATGAACCAACTAAAAGATGATCAATAAATATTGTTGAATTTGTACAATAAATTCAACTGAAAAGAATAAATTTAACTATCTCGAACGAATGAGATTAGTTTCACTGAATCAAAGTAATAGTCGTCTCGAATTAATGAGATCGACCCGATAGCAACGAATTTGCCTCTACGCTTATAGGGAGTATAATTCGCAAGTAAACTAAATTAAAAGTATCGTAAAATTTAACGAGAAATAATGCTCAAAAGAAAATATTGCATCATAAAGAGCAGCAAATAAGTCTCATAATTGATAGCTCGAAAATAATCAATAAATGAAATAATACGAACAGAAATACAAAATTTCCGAGAGTTAGGGTAGGAATGAACTTGCCTCTGTCTCGACGTTAAACGAACCGAATAAATAAAATCGTTACCCGCGAGCGGAAATCTCAATTCTCGAAAAGGGAAACTCTATAATAATTATCAGAATA
This sequence comes from Kitagawia praeruptora, assembly GCA_037693485.1. Lineage (NCBI taxonomy): Eukaryota > Viridiplantae > Streptophyta > Magnoliopsida > Apiales > Apiaceae > Kitagawia > Kitagawia praeruptora. The sequence continues at coordinate 23,808,077 of CM075347.1, forward strand.
ATTTTAGTACTCGGGTAAGAATTTAATCACGAAGTGTCAAAATAATTCGGTAATCATGCTCTTGATAATTAAATAATTCTCGAACAAATGATTAGGAAAATTCTCGTAAGTTTAAAAATCTCACTGACAGCAAATTCTCAATTTAATGAATTAAATGGAGGCTCTATTCGCTTTTCCTATTAATTTTAATACCTCGGGTTTTATATATAATGCAAACCAAATACAATTATTCATAAGGGAAATTTTTATTAAAAGCCTCTAATTATTTCTAAATATGTGGCACCATTTTAATTATTTAACAACATATCTCGCATAAACTCAATAAAAAGGGTTTTGTATAAAATCACCACTAATTATCTAAAATCCTCATTTAATAGCGAAATTCTCTAATTTAAATAAATTGTTTAACTCGCACTTTCTAAATCAATTTAGTTCTCGTAGTTCCCATGTCGAAATCGAATGCCATTTATAAAACTCCCTTTAATTATCCACAATTCTCAATTCCTCTAAAGTTATCTAATTTGCTTAGGTCCATTTTAAAGGAACAATAATGTAATCTCTAATTATTTTGAAATCAAAGAATCTATTTTTACTAAATTTTAAATCTATACTAATTATTCTCAACAATGTGATTTATTTTCGGAAATTCAATCTCAAATTATTATCACTATTATTCATTAAATTCTCAAAATTCTGCAATTTCCCAATTTTTTTATGATTTCTCTTTTACAAAACAATCATTAATTATCATAGTTAATTAAATAATATTAAAATAATACAATTTCAACCCAACATCACCACCACCGTCGGTGGTCGCCGGCCGGACGCCATGGCGGCGCCGGCGGCTCCCACCTCCGGCCCCCGTCTCTCTCTCTCTGCTCGCCATCTCTCTCTCTCTCTCTCTCTCTCTCTCTCTCTCTCTCTCTCTCTTTCTCTTTCTCTCTCTCGCCCTCGCCCTCTCTCTTTCACTCTCTCTCGATCTCTCCTCCCCTCGCTCAATCTCTCCGACCAATCTCTCCGATCGATCTCTCCGTTCGCCGTCCCCCTCTCTCTCCACCCTTATCTCTCTATCAATCTCTCGATCTCAACCTCTCCCGTCGTCCTCTCCCTTAATCTCTCACTCCGAACCCCTTTCTCTCTAATCTCCCCTTTCTCTCCCTCGCTCTCTCTCCGTCCATCTCTCCCTCCGCCCTATCTCTTCCTCTCTCTCTCTTCGATCTCTCCCGCCTCTCTTAACTCTTCTCTCACTCTCTCCTTGTTTCTCCCTCGTCAATCTCCCTCTCCCCCTCTTCGATTGCCAACCCCCGCCCCCTGCACAATCTTCGGCCACACCCACCACCGCCGGTCACCTCTACCGCCGCGGTGGTGGCCTCAAAACAGACATGCAACCACCAATATACCCCCCAATCACAGAACCAAATGCCAATGCCCCAAATTAATCATGATCCACACAAAATAAATATGCAAAATATTAAACCCACAAAATTTAAACTACTTGCTTTAAACCCTAATTAAAACTTACAACAACATCACATAATTATGATTACAAAAAGGTTTATAAGGTACAAGATCATACCCACTTGTGAAAAATCAAAACTTTTAGAATTTGATAAAACCCCAAACTTCTCGGATCGTTGATTTTAATATATGAAATTGAAGAACCAACTACGATTTAGATAAAAATATAATTGCATGTAAATTTTGGGAAGAATCTATGAAGTTATGAGCTTTGGAAGTTTACTAATAATGGAGGATGAGTTTTATGTTTTTCTCTCGGTAGATGATGATAGACTAAAATGGGTTATGCTAGCTTTTTTTTTTTTTCTAACTCAAATTTATACATGTAATATTGCCTTGGTTGGGTTGTAATGCAAACAATCAATTTAATTGGGCTTAAGGAGTTGGCCCTAATCCAACAAAATACTCTAACCCAACTAGAATTTACATACTAACTCATTGGGCTCCATATAATCAACCCAAAGTCTCTAATTAGGTGAAATAATAATAATAGAAAATTCTAAATTCCTAACTATAATTTTAGATGTAGTAAAAAAAATAGAATTTGGTAGCGATAATAATAGTAACGCATCTCCTATTAATAAAATAAGTAGCCTCGAACTAAATAATTATTTACGTACATCCGGAGAATTAATATAACCGAGTTTACTAACCTTTATTCGGAAAGGGCTCAAAATAAAATTATTAAAGAAAATTAAATTCACCAATTTATTATAAGAGAGCTCGACATCAAATTTATCAATAAAAGTCACGGTTATTACAGTCTCCCCCCCTTAAAAGGATTCCGTCCTCGGGATCATCTCTAATGGCTAAACAACTCAGGGTATTTACTACGCATTTCCTCTTCAAGTTCCCAAGTGGCTTCCTCAATTTGACGGTTTCTCCAAATTACTTTTACTAAATTTATTTTCTTATTTCGCAACTCATGCACTTTGAAATCCACAACTTTCACTGGTTGCTCCACGTACGTCAGGTCAGCTTTGACATCGATGGGTTCGTATTCTAACACATGTTGATGATCAAGATGATAAGCTCTCAGTATTGATACATGAAATACGTCGTGAACATGTTGAAGGTCTGGCGGTAAGGCCAATTGATATGACACGGCTCCAACCTTCTTAAGAATCTCAAAGGGTCCAATATACCTAGGACTCAGTTTCCCTTTCTTCCCGAATCTCATCACTCCTTTCACGGGGAAATCTTCAACAATACTTTGTCTCCTATTTCGAAAGATTTATCTTTTCTCTTCAGATCGGCATACTTTCGCTGACGGTCTTGAGCAGCAACTAATCTCTTCCGAATCGTCTCTATGGATTGCTTTGTCTGATGGACCATTTCTGGCCCGAGTAATCTTCCTTCACCGACTTCATTCCAACAAAGTGGGGATCTACACTTCCTTCCATATAAAGCTTCATAAAGGGCCATACCGGTACTGGAGTGATAGCTATTGTTGTAAGCAAACTCTACTAGTGGCAGATGATCATCCCAACTTCCCTTGAAATCTAAGGTGCAAGCTCGCAGCATATCCTCTATCGTCTGAATTATCCTTTCGCTCTGACCGTTTGTCTGCGGATGATAGGCAGTACTCAAATTTAACTTGGTGCCAAGGCATTCTTGAAAACTCTTCCAAAATCTAGAAGTAAAACGGGCATCTCTGTCTGACACGATTGACACGGGCACTCCATGACGGACTACCACTTCCTTCAGATACAGACCTACCAGTCTCTCCACTGAATACCTTTCACTGATCGGCAGAAAATGCGCGGACTTCGTAAGTCTATCAACTATAACCCAAATAGCATCGTGATTCGCTCTGGTTCGAGGTAAACCTACTACAAAGTCCATGGTGAGGTGCTCCCATTTCCATTCTGGAATCTCTAATGATTGGAGTAATCCACTGGGTCGTTGATGTTCTGCTTTCACTCTTTGACAGGTCAAACACTTGCTTACCCATTCTGCAATCTCTCTTTTCATGTTAGGCCACCAATAATTCTGCTTGATGTCTTGATAAATTTTTGTGCTTCATGGGTGAATGGAATATCTCGAGTTATGCGCTTCGCTCATGATTTCTTCTTTCAATTCTGTAACATTAGGAACCCAAATTCTCGATGCAAATCGCTTAATTCCTTTATCGTCTCTAGGGCTCAGAAACTCTTCTCCGGTCAACTCTGATCTACTTTCTTCCATCACTTGCTCCTGACAACGGCGAATCTTCTCTAACAGCTCTGGTTGAAAATGAATGGTATAAACTCTTTCATTGTTTTGGACTGGGTCCTTGACTTCTAACTCCATTTTCTCAAATTCTTTGACTAGTTCTTCTGAGGTCGTCAACAAGTTGAGTCTTTCTTTTCTACTTAAAGCATCAGCTACAATATTAGCTTTCCCTGGGTGGTAGTTTATCGAGCAATCGTAGTCTTTGATCAATTCCAACCATCTTCTCTGTCTCATGTTCAATTCCTTCTGGGTGAAAATGTACTTTAAGCTCTTGTGGTCTGTGAAGATCTCACATTTTTCTCCATACAAATAGTGTCTCCAAATCTTGAGTGCAAAAACAATGGCAGCAAGTTCCAAGTCGTGAGTAGGGTATCGGGATTCATATTCCTTCAATTGACGGGAAGCGTAAGCTATTACTTTTCCGTGCTACATCAATACACATCCTAAACCTTTGAGAGAAACGTCGCTGAAAATTACGAAATCGCCTCTTTCATCGGGTAGGGTCAAAACTGGGGCAGTTGTCAGTCTCTTCTTCAATTCTCGAAAGCTATCTTCACATTTGGACGTCCATTCAAACTTTTCACTTTTCCTGGTAAGTCGAGTCAGTGGCGTATCAATCTTTGAGAAATCTTTCACGAATCTACGATAATAACCAGCCAGTCCAAGGAAACTTCTAACCTTTGTTGGAGTCTTAGGTCTCTCCCAGTCTGCTACGGCTTCTATCTTAGCAGGGTCTACAGAAATTCCTTCACCACTCACAATATGTCCCAAAAACTGAACTTCTTTCAGCCAGAATTCGCACTTTGAAAACTTTGCATACAACTTTTCCTTCCTTAGTGCTTCCAAAACTAGACGGAGATGTTCTGCATGATCTTCAGGTGACTTCGAGTAAATGAGAATGTCATCAATAAATACAATCACGAACTTATCCAAGTATTTCTTGAACACACGATTCATTAAATCCATAAAAGCAGCTGGAGCATTCGTCAATCCAAAAGACATAACTAGAAACTCGTAATGTCCATATCGGGTCCTAAAAGCAGTCTTAGGAATGTCCTCAGGCTTGATTTTCAGTTGATGATAGCCAGATCTCAAATCAATCTTCGAAAAATGAGTAGCTCCCTTAAGTTGATCAAACAGATCGTCGATTCTAGGCAAAGGGTACCTGTTCTTGATAGTCATCTTATTCAGTTCGCGATAGTCAATACACAACCGCATAGATCCGTCCTTTTTCTTCACGAACAAAACTGGAGCTCCCCACGGGGATACACTAGGTCTGATTACACCCTTTTCCAGTAACTCTTGCAGTTGTGTTGCCAATTCCTTCATTTCCACTGGTGCCATTCGGTAAGGTGCTTTGGAGATTGGTGCGGTTCCTGGTGCTAGATCAATCGTGAATTCTATCTCTCGGTCTGGTGGCATCCCAGGCAACTCATCAGGGAAAACATCTTTGAACTGATTAACTACAGGAATCTCATCAATGGCAGGGGTTTGCTTCTTCGTGTCTATCACATGAGCCAGATAGGCTTGACATCCTTGCCGAAGTAATCTCTTAGCTTGAATTATTGACAGAAAATCTTTAGCCGGTTTACATCCGCGAAACGGAATTCTCATACCGTTAGGTCCACTTAAGCTAACCTTCTTCCGACGACAATCGATTTGGGCATCGTAACGTGCTAACCAATCCATCCCTAAGATTACGTCGAATTCCCCCAACTTAAAGGGAATGAGGTCTGCGTCAAAACGTTGACCTCGAATCTCTATTGAACAGTTCGGGCACAAACGGTTTACTGGAATGACTTCCTGATTTGCTACTTCTATGCTCAAAATTCCCTCTAAGGGCACAGACTCAAGTTTAAGCTTATTCATGAAGTTCTCAGAAATAAAAGATTTGGTAGCTCCAGAATCCACTAAAATACACGCATCCTCAGAATTTACTAGAAGCGTACCTGCAATCACATCGTTGTCATCAATAGCATCTCTCACTGTCATGTTGAAAGTTCTTGCTGTCGGCTTGTTGCTGGGAGGTGCTGTGAGTCGAGGCACTGGATTTTCCTTAGCAGTCTGTCGGCAATCTCGGGACACGTGACCTTTCTTTCCACAGTTGAAGCAGGTGACAGATTTATCCTTGCAACTAGAAGCATAATGACCCTTCTGTCCGCAGTTGTAGCAATTCATAGTAGCTTGCTGGCAAGGTCCTGGGTTTTTCCTCCCACATGTCTTGCACTCTGGCAGTGGTGGTCTTCCTTGCATCACGTTCACTGTCTGCTGAGGTTTGATCCTCTGATTGCTTCCTCTGGTGTCATGGTTCCCAATTCTCTTAGTTTCTGAGCTTCTATCTTCTCTTTTCACAAACGGCCTCTTGTCACTACGACTGTCAGATCTCTTCACAAAGCTGCTTCCACCACTCTGAAACTTTCTCTTCTTACCATCCCGATCTTTCGGGTACAACTCACTTCCACTTTCCACTATAGCCGCTTTCTGAACTAATGTTGCATAGTTGGTGATCTCAAATACGGCAACTCGATTCTGGATCCAGGGCTTCAGCCCTTGCTGGAAACGCTTGGCTCTTTTCTCCTCAGTGTCTACATGATAGGGTACAAACCTTGAGAGTTTTGTAAACTTGGCTTCGTAATCCGCAACAGTCATCGCTCCTTGCTTGGGTTCTAAGAATTTGATCTCCATTTGGTTCTCTAGATACTTAGGAAAATACCTCTCTAGAAACAAGGTCGTGAATCTGGTCCATGGAATAACCGCATTGCCTTCCAAAGTCCTCTTTGCTTCCCACCAGTAATTAGCTTCACCTTTCAACATGTACGCTGCAAACACTGTCTTCTTATTCTCTTCTACTCCCACAATCTCAAAAGTCTTCTCTATTTCTCGTAACCAAATTCTGGCCTCCACGGGGTTAGTGGTACCTTTAAACTCAGGTGGGTTCAGAGATTTGAATGATTTGAAAGTCACTGTGGCATGAGTCAGCTGAGCTGGAGGTGGATTTCCTCCCACTGGGTTAGGGTTCTGCTGAGGCTGAGGGTTCTGGGCATGCTGAAGAAGAAAGTTCAACAACAGGTTCATCGGGTTATTGTTCTAGTCTGGATTTTGAGCGGGTTCCGGTTCCGGGTTAGGAACTGGGTTAGGAACTGGGTTCCGAGGTGGAACCTCATTCTCTGGATTCTCTTCAGGTTGAGGACGAGGGTTTCTTGGGGGTCTTCCTCTCTTAGGTGGCATCTTTTTCTATAAGAGCGAAAACAATATGGTATGTTATATCACAGGTATGAAGTTATATGACACCATTGCTGGCACAGTTATGACATGCATTCAAAATTATTTATTTGACCAAAATCTCTGGTTTCTCAAAATAAACCATACTCAAAATCATGATTCTCTCTCTTGTCTCTTTATAAAAGTTACTCTTTTTCCTTATTATAAAAAGTTTCAGGGTACTCGTGAAAAGAAAACTAATTCCGGTTTTACTGGTAATTCTTAAAAAAATCTTTAAATCATAAAACTCAATCGTCGTTTTTAAATCCTTGGTTTTCGAAAACTCTCATTTTTTTTTAAACTCATTTTAAGTCGTAATATCTAAATGGAATCTACTTTATCAGGAGTAGCAGGGAAGTAATCTAGCATGCTCTTCTAGTATAACACAGTTCTATAACAGATAAAGTAAAGCAGCAGTACTACTAGCAGATCATAATATATATATCACAAGGTACCATACTGGTACAGTCCACGTCACAATATCGAATACATCATCATAGTAATACAGACCCATCATCAGAATATAAATACATCGTGGAGCATCTACTGTCATGCTAGTACGGAGATAATAAGATAACTACCCAACAAGCGGGGCATAAAGTCAACTACATCGAATATATCGATCAGCAGAATATAAGTACCCTATACAGAAAGATCTATCATGACGCCATACAAAAAGCGGGTCACCACTAGCTATAATTTACATGCTAACCAAAAGATGGGAATGCGCAAGCGTAGATATATGACATCCCCTAAAACCAAAAAGACTATGCTAAGTCAACAGCAGCAGCAAGTCAAGTCGAACCGTCACGGGCAAACATCTCACCCACCCTCCTATGGAACTCTGCAATGATGTCTGAGATCAGGGTAGAAACTCTACCACGATCAATCTGTCCGGTACTAGATGATGGCAAGGCAGCTAAGTCAGTCTGAAGCCCGATCAACACAGTCAGGGCTATTTGATGCACAATCTCCATAGGTATGTCTCTCACCAACAGACTACCTCCATGATGCACGGCAAGGGGATATGGAACAGATAAGAGTCGGAGAATACCATCCCTAGTAGCAAAGATCTCCTCATAACGAGACCACAACCAACGGTACTACTGGAACAGGGTATGATGGATATGCCATGGAACCGTCTCTCCGGCCATAACAGGGTGCTCAGAAGGAGCAGGTGGCATAGCAGCAGTAGTAGCAGCCACTGGAGGCTGAGCAGGAACAGGTGCAGGTATGGTAGGTGCAGATGGTGCAGTATCACAAGTAGGAGTAGCACTGACAGGTGGAAACATGTAGTTAGGTATAGTAGGGACTATAGGAGCTGCAGCATACACCGGCACAGGAGTAGCAAACAAATCGGCAGAAGCTGATACTCTGGTAGGTGTATCAACTCTAGACACTGGAGCAGATAAACTGGGTAAAGTCTCAGTACGGACGGGCGAAAGCTGGCCCTCATCAATCGGCTCGGAAGTAATGAGCTCGGGTGTCTCGAATCTGAACATCTCAGGAGTAAACAGCATAGTAGTCTCTGCAGTCATGGTAGATACTGGAATCTGAGCTGGCTGCTCAATCTCTGGAGTAAGTGCCTCTAAGTCAATCACTGGCACAGGAGAATCAGCTATCTCAATGATCTGGTCAGGAGAACCTACCAAATCTATCACATGAGGTGGAGAAGGTGTAAGAATCCTGATAGAAGAGTCATCCGAATCGCTGTCCATCGGTACAATCTCCTCAGATGGGTCACTGTCTAAACCTGAGCTGGGATCTAGGGGTCCCTGAGGGTAAGGTGTAGGAGATCTGTCTCTAGCTGAGCGGAAATCATCAAGTCCTGAAGTAGTCATCTACAAAAGTACAAGGAACTTCGGTCACAACAGGTTCTAATCGATTAGATACTTATATAGATATACTTATATAAGGGTGAAAAGCACTTGGTGCTAAATCTCAACATCGCAATATATCTCTAAACTCTCACGTCGCGTTATAATTCTAGGCTCGCTCGTACGATTCCTAAAATATTACTAACGCTCTGATACCAACGCTGTGACGCCCCCAAATCCGCCCTGTCCGGGGACCCGGGTCGCCACATCAGGTCTCAGCATCCTGCAACACACGTTAGCTCGATAATAATGAAATCTTTATTACAACGGAGCGAAATAGTCCCACTCCACAGATCCAAGATCGGATTCACTCTTTATTACAATACGCTTATTACATCACCGAAAATATCTTGCAAAAGTCTATAAAGATAGAAAGGATAAAAGGTTCCAGCTGGCCATTCTAATCCTTGTCAGCATAGCCTGGAGCTTTTCCCTTGCCTCTAGATCCCTGGCTGGACGTCTCACATCTTTCTTTCTTGACAGCTGAACAAATGTTGTAAAGCAAGAGTGAGCAACTATGGTGCTCAGCAAATTCTCTCCTGGCTCGGTACATAAATATAGTAATATATATACCGAAAGAAAATACTCGAATTTAAATAAAACTGATAAGATAACAAACTCTGAAAATTTTGACTCAAGACTCGTCTCAAAAATAGAAATACTCGAAATGACTCTTTTTGTGAAACTCTGATGACTCATGATAAAAGAATAACTGGTCTTCCATCCTTTCGGTATCTCGGCGGGGCGATCAACTATCCAACCGGGAATACCGTCCTCCAATGACACCGCACTTCGCCCGATCACGGCTACAATACGATATCAACGAATATAATATATAGTATGAATGCTAGCATCATAGTGGGTGATTATATCAACCCTGGCATCATAGTGCCTAAATATTCTCGTGTCCATATAAAGGTACACAAGTCTCTCTTTCTCTAAATGGGCCTCTTTCCCAAAATTGACCAGTAGAATACAGAATTCCCGAACATTTAATGAACTGACACTTTGAGATAAACTTCACAAGAAAATATTTAATTGATCTGGCGGACTGCCAGTTTTACTCAATGTACCACCAATCCGAACAATGGACTGATGTAAACTCTCAATAAACATATTTAAATTGGTTGACACGAACAAAGTGCCAACCTTTGACAAGAAAGGCAACTATCTCGAAACAATGAGAATAGTCTTAAAATGAAACATAATGAGTCGCACTGAACAAATAGTACCAATCGAATGATTATAATACTCAAAATTGATGAACGTTAAATAGAATATTTTTCACTTGATCAATGAGTAAAACTCTAATGATTTAAATAGTATACTCCTATCGGTTGATTCGGACAATGAACCAACTAAAAGATGATCAATAAATATTGTTGAATTTGGACAATAAATTCAACTGAAAAGAATAAATTTAACTATCTCGAATGAATGAGATTAGTTTCACTGAATCAAAGTAATAGTCGTCTCGAATTGATGAGATCGACCCGATAGCAACGAATTTGCCTCTATGCTTATAGGGAGTATAATTCGCAAGTAAACTAAATTAAAAGTATCGTAAAATTTAACGAGAAATAATGCTCAAAAGAAAATATTGCATCATAAAGAGCAGCAAATAAGTCTCATAATTGATAGCTCGAAAATAATCAATAAATGAAATAATACGAACAGAAATACAAAATTTCCGAGAGTTAGGGTAGGAATGAACTTGCCTCTGTCTCGACGTTAAACGAATCGAATAAATAAAAGCGTTACCCGCGAGCGGAAATCTCAATTCTCGAAAAGGGAAACTCTATAATAATTATCAGAATAATTTTAGTACTCGGGTAAGAATTTAATCACGAAGTGTCAAAATAATTTGGTAATCATGCTCTTGATAATTAAATAATTCTCGAACAAATGATTAGGAACATTCTCGTAAGTTTAAAAATCTCACTGACAGCAAATTCTCAATTTAATGAATTAAATGGAGGCTCTATTCGCTTTTCCTATTAATTTTAATACCTCAGGTTTTATATATAATGCAAACCAAATACAATTATTCATAAGGGAAATTTTTATTAAAAGCCTCTAATTATTTCTAAATATGTGGCACCATTTTAATTATTTAACAACATATCTCGCATAAACTCAATAAAAAGGGTTTTGTATAAAATCACCACTAATTATCTAAAATCCTCATTTAATAGCGAAATTCTCTAATTTAAATAAATTGTTTAACTCGCACTTTCTAAATCAATTTAGTTCTCGTAGTTCCCATGTCGAAATCGAATGCCATTTATAAAACTCCCTTTAATTATCCACAATTCTCAATTCCTCTAAAGTTATCTAATTTGCTTAGGTCCATTTTAAAGGAACAATAATGTAATCTCTAATTATTTTGAAATCAAAGAATCTATTTTTACTAAATTTTAAATCTATACTAATTATTCTCAACAATGTGATTTATTTTCGGAAATTCAATCTCAAATTATTATCACTATTATTCATTAAATTCTCAAAATTCTGCAATTTCCCAATTTTTTTATGATTTCTCTTTTACAAAACAATCATTAATTATCATAGCTAATTAAATAATATTAAAATAATACAATTTCAACCCAACATCACCACCACCGTCGGTGGTCGCCGGCCGGACGCCGTGGCGGCGCCGGCGGCTCCCACCTCCGGCCCCCGTCTCTCTCTCTCTGCTCGCCATCTCTCTCTCTCTCTCTCTCTCTCTCTCTCTCTTTCTCTCTCCCGCCCTCTCTCTCTTTCACTCTCTCTCGATCTCTCCTCCCCTCGCTCAATCTCTCCGACCAATCTCTCCGATCGATCTCTCCGTTCGCCGTCCCCCTCTCTCTCCACCCTTATCTCTCTATCAATCTCTCGATCTCAACCTCTCCCGTCGTCCTCTCCCTTAATCTCTCACTCCGAACCCCTTTCTCTCTAATCACCCCTCTCTCTCCCTCGCTCTCTCTCCGTCCATCTCTCCCTCCGCCCTATCTCTTCCACTCTCTCTCTTCGATCTCTCCCGCCTCTCTTAACTCTTCTCTCACTCTCTCCTTGTTTCTCCCTCGTCAATCTCCCTCTCCCCCTCTTCGATTGCCAACCACCTCCCCCTGCACAATCTCCGGCCACACCCACCACCGTAGGTCACCTCTACCGCCGCGGTGGTGGCCTCAAAACAGACATGCAACCACCCATATACCCCCCAATCACAGAACCAAATGCCAATGCCCCAAATTAATCATGATCCACACAAAATAAATATGCAAAATATTAAACCCACAAAATTTAAACTACTTGCTTTAAACCCTAATTAAAACTTACAACAACATCACATAATTATGATTACAAAAAGGTTTATAAGGTACAAGATAATACCCACTTGTGAAAAATCAAAACTTTTAGAATTTGATAAAACCCCAAATTTCTCGGATCGTTGATTTTAATATATGAAATTGAAGAACCAACTACGATTTAGATAAAAATCTAATTGCATGTAAATTTTGGGAAGAATCTATGAAGTTATGAGCTTTGGAAGTTTACTAATAATGGAGGATGAGTTTTATGTTTTTCTCTCCGTAGATGATGAGAGACTAAAATGGGTTATGCTAGCTTCTTTTTTTTTTTTTTCTAACTCAAATTTATACATGTAACATTGCCTTGGTTGGGTTGTAATGCAAACAATCAATTTAATTGGGCTTAAGGAGTTGGCCCTAATCCAACAAAATACTCTAACCCAACTAGAATTTACATACTAACTCATTGGGCTCCATATAATCAACCCAAAGCCTCTAATTAGGTAAAATAATAATAATAGAAAATTCTAAATTCCTAACTATAATATTAGATGTAGTAAAAAAATAGAATTTGGTAGCGATAATAATAGTAACGCATCTCCTATTAATAAAATAAGTAGCCTCGAACTAAATAATTATTTACGTACATCCGGAGAATTAATATAACCGAGTTTACTAACCTTTATTCGGAAAGGGCTCAAAATAAAATTATTAAAGAAAATTAAATTCACCAATTTATTATAAGAGAGCTCGACATCAAATTTATCAATAAAAGTCACGGTTATTACATAAATAATTAAAATAATACATTTGGCATTTGAAAATTATTTTGGGAACCAATTTGGGATACCTAGCATTTTCCATTTTTTTTTTTGTCATATGAGAAATACTTACACACAAAAAGAATAAGAGTTTTTTTTTTTTGAAAAAAATGATTTTTTTTAGTTTATTTTGCAAAATTTCATTTTTCTAAATTTTTTTATACAAAAAATACAAATTTCAATTTTTTGTAAAGATACAGTTTTACAATCCAATTCAACTGAATGCAACCAGATGCAACCAAATTAACTTTAATTATTTTCCTTAAAATGTAAAAATAGTATGCATATAGTTGCATACTGTATTTTTTCAAATATCTTCAGAAAATAATAAAGCTGCAATTTTTTTGAAAAGTAACAATTTTAATAATTTCTCAAGAAATTATTACAATACAATAATTTACTAAATATTTAATCATCCGTGTGTTTTTTTTTTTTTTTTTTGAAATAATCATCGAGTGACTTAAATACAATGATACAGGTATTTATGATGTAATGTGACAGGAAAATCGTGTCTACATAATTCTCTCGCCACGATTTTACCATATGGTCTGGCCACGATCTTTTCTATATATACAAATGGGAATCCATCACTTATCAGTTATCACCATTGGTAGTTACTTTCATCTAGTTAATTAATTCCTAATAATGTGGCCTCAAATTGGAATACCCGGGATTCTGATTTTGATTTAACTAAATTTCTATTCATATTCATTTAATTTTAACAATCTAGATTATGATCGAAATATATTTTTAAAATACAGCTATGCATAAATTTTTTTTATAAAAAATAACAATCCTTGGAATAAGGTCTAAATTTCATATTATCATTTGGATTCTACCTGTAAAACTAAGTTTTGAAGCCTTGGCACTAATTGTAATTATTTTTTCAAAAAGAAAAAAATTTGATCATGTTACACTCCGAAGTGTATAAAATTTAGGAGAAAATTGAGGCGGTAATTTTATTTCCTACATTAGCAAATATTAATAACTAATATATTAATATTTTATTTTTACTGGGAAAAAATATATTTTAGATTTGATAGTGTAATATACTAATTCGAAGAAAAAATATATGCTTATTATATATAAAGATATAATGGATATGACGTTTTGTTTTTGAAATTTTTGTTAAACAAAAATTAGTGGAGAAACATAAAATTATTGTATGTTGTTAATATTTTTTTTTGAAAATAGTGTATTGCTAAGTTTTTTAAAGTTGTAATTTTAAGCAAATAAAGTTAGTAACGTTTTAAAAAAAACATTCCAAAATTTAGGTGGGAACAAATCCCGCTTAATTTTTTGATGGCAAAATTACTACCCGAATGAGATGTGGGTTCTCAAAATTTAGTCAAAAAGCCTTAGAGCATCTCCAATGGCGTTAGCTAAAAATGATTGGCTAAATTACATAAAATATTGATTATGTAAAATTTGTCGAAACATTGTGTTCCGAGGGTATTGGCTATAATGATTGGCTATATTTTAAAAATGGTATGTTATTAATATTTCAAGTTGTTATTAATGGAATATATAATTTTAATATAGAAATAAGTGATGTGGCAATTCACTACAGGTCTCTAGAGATTCGATAAATATAGCCAACATCAAGAGAGTATCTATAATTATAGATAAGGGGTTTGTCCCGTTGGAGTGCAATTTTTTTTACACATTTTTTATAATTCTTATTTATGGTAATTGATTTCAAATTTTACCTAAGAGGTCTCTCCCATTGGAGATGCTCTAAGCATCCAAAATTCGTATTTAACGAAATTAATAAAAAACTTTAATAATATCACGAGTTACCTTTTAAAAATCTTCTTTTATATTTTATTTAACTAAAATTTTTACTTAATAATCAATCTACTTTTTCAGGTTAAACATGTTACATTTTTTTAATAACTAAGCAATTTCCTTTTTCTGGTAAAATATAATATCTTTTATATTTTATCTAATTAAAAAATAAATTATAATTATTTTAACTAATAAATTAATTTTTTATATTTTCTCTAACTAAAATATTTTTTTCCCAATTATATCACGGATTACCTTTTTCAGCCAATTTTTTCATTCAATTTTTTTTCACCTTTCTCTAACTAAAATATCTCTTTTTCCAATTATATCACGGGTTACCTTTTAAAAATCTTCTTTTATATTTTATTTAACTAAAATTTTTACTTCACTAATCAATCTACTTTTTCAGGTTAAACATGTAACCTTTTTTTAATAACTAAGTAGTTTCCTTTTTCAGGTAAAATATAATATCTTTTATATTTTATCTAATTAAAAAATAAATTATAATTATTGTTAACTAATAAATTAATTTTTTATCTTTTATCTAACTAAAATATTTTTTTCCCAATTATATCACGGATTACCTTTTTCAGCCAAAACAAGTTACCATTTTTATTTTCTCTAACTAAAACCTCTCTTTTTCAAATTATATCACGGGCGATTCTATTTAATAAAAATAAAATCATAATATTATAATGCTATTAATTAACCGATTACCTTTTCAGCTAAAAACGTATCATCTTTTTAATTTTTTCTAACTAAATTCCTTTTTTTAGAAATATCATGGGTGACATTAATTTCTCATTTTCAAAAAATATTACTAGCAATTTGATTTAGTAAAATAACAATTAAATTATAATTACTATAAACTAATCAATTACCTTTTTCACCTAAAGTATGTCACCTTTTAATTTTCACGTTATCTTTTTCTATTTTTTCAAACTAAAATATCTTTTTTCCCAATTATATCACGGATGGTTCTATTAAATAAAATTAAATAATAATATTATAATACTAATATTAACGATTATCCTTTTTAGCTAAAACGTATCATCTTTTTCCTATATTATCTAACTAAAATTCCTCTTTAGAAATATCACGAGCAACATTAGCTTCCCTTTTTCTAAAAAAAATTACGAGTAATTTTATTTTGTAAAATAACATAATTAAATTATAATTACTATAAATTAATAAATTACCCTTTTCACCTAAAATATATTACCTTTTTAATTTTCTTTACCTAAATCCTCTTTTTTTCCAATTATATCACGGGCATTCTATTTAATAAAACAAAATGATAATTTTATAATTACTAATAAATAACTTATTATCTTTTCAACTAAAACATATCACATTTTCTATATTTTTTAACTAAAATCATTTCTTTTCTGGAAATATCATGGATAACATTTATTTAATTATGATCATCATCTCATTTAAATATTTAAGAGCATCTCCAATGGCGTTAGCTAAAAATGATTGGCTAAATTACATAAAATATTGATTATGTAAAATTTGTCGAACCTGTAAGACATTGTGTTCCGAGGGTATTGGCTATAATGATTGGCTATATTTTAAAAATGGTATGTTATTAATATTTCAAGTTGTTATTAATGGAATATATAATTTTAATATAGAAATAAGTGATGTGGTAATTAACTACAGGTCTCTAGAGGTACGATAAATATAGCCAACATCAAGAGAGTATCTATAATTATAGACAAGGGTTTGTCCCGTTGGAGTGCAAATTTTTTTACACATTTTTTATAATTCTTATTTATGGTAATTGATTTCAAATTTTACCTAAGAGGTCTCTCCCATTGCAGATGCTCTTAGCCTAATCTAATTAGCTAAATAAAAGCCGGTACAGAGCACATATCATTATATCAACACTTTCTTTTCTATCAACAAAATTGTTCCATATATTTATTTTCTCAAATCAGAGAACAATCAATATTGATTCTCGTCTCACACCAGGATGGAGTCGCCTTGCTTAGTGATGAAGTCTGCCATCAATACAGCCACCAAGGATGTTGACTATCCAATGAAAAACCCATTTTCAAGATTTCTTTTCTTAGTTCTTGATTATTTTCTATCTAATTATTTTCTTATCTTCATTTTTGAAATTGAAAGTTTTATTATTTACAAATTTTGTTCTCAATTTTGACAATTGTAGGTATGGCACATAATTTAAAGGTTTGTTTTTCCCCTTCAACTAGAATTAATTGAGCATCATGGTTTGATATTTTGGCGTCAAGATGATTGGCAGGTTCTAATTTTTGTTTTTTATGGTTAAACTTTTGATTTGAGTGTTGATTTTATTAGGTTGCAGAAGCATCCCACTATGTAGTCCAGAGCTCAATTCTAAGAGGTACTATCTTTTTAAGCAGTCACATTCACTTTTCGGTTGCAAGACATTAGTTTCTTTTTATTAATCTTTTTTGCTCAATTTTTACAAGATTTAATTTGTTTATTTATGTCTATTTTGTAGATCCAATGCTAGCTTTGTTTATGGATGTCTGCTTGCTTGTGGGATGTGAAGAGCTGATGTATACAATATTCGAAAAGTTTCCAGTCAATGAGCCGGGGAGACAAGTGGTGTAGAATTATATTTATTGTCAATAAATTTCCACATGTATGGTACAAATTGAATGTAATTTCTTTCATTGTTTTGTGAATAATATATCATGTATTATAAGAGCTTGATCTCGTACTCTCCTGCATGTGTAACCTTTTTTTGAAATAATTAATCTTTACTTTGTTTTATTTATTATTAATTTATGATGATTATGAGAAAATAAAAGAATTGATACTTAATTACTAATGAAATATATCTACCACCAAAAATGCATTAATACAATTTATTACTCGCCACATGAATCACTTATAATCCACTTATAGGGTGCCATGTGGACTATTAAAAAATTGCCATATGTACCTCTAATAAAGTGTCATTTGTACCTCTAATAAAGTGCCACGTGGACCACTTATGAGGTGCCACATAACTTGCTTACTAGGTTCCATGTAGATCATTATTGCCACGTAGATTAACGACACATGACATATCCAATAAAGTGGGGTCCACATGAAATTTACCTACCAATATAAATATGTGTAGCTAAATAATTTTTCTCCACCACTTTTATCTACCAATCGATACCAATAATTTATTGGTAGCTAAGGTAAAATGTCAAATTTCTTGTAGTGAATGTAGATATAAAAAATATATGGCTATGATTAGATCTCATATCTCACCATTAGTGGGGTTCTCATTTGAGCAAGACCCTATATATATATATAGGGGCTGCTCAAATGAGACCCATCTTATAATGAGACCATCTCTTATAATGAGTCCCCCTCATAATTCTTGTATTCTAGAGGGCCCCGCCAGGGGCACCCAATACGAAAAAGTCTTATAATTCTATCATCTATCCATTTATGAAAAGAAAAAAATAAAAATAAAAATATATTTTTTTTGGAAAAAAATGATGACATGGCAACAATTTTTTCATTTTTTTTAAAAAAAAATTTTCTAAATATTTTTTTGATGAATGAATAGAGGGTATAATTATAAGATTTTTTCGTATTGGGTGCCCCTGGCGGGGCCCTTTATAATAGATAAAATATGAGAGGGACTTATAAGAGAGAGTCTCATTATAAGAGGGGTCTCATTTGAGCATCTCCCTATATATATATATATATATATATATATATATATATATATATATATATATATATATATATATATATAGGGTCTTGTTCTAATAGAAACTAAATTAGAATAGAAACTAGAAACTAAACATAAATTAAATATTTCAAGCTAATCTAATGACCAAATTAGGGGTACCCCTATACAAAAAGTTCATAATATTCTTGGCTCCATCCAGCAAAAAAAAAAATAAAAATGTTCACTGCTGACGTGGCAGTGACGTCAGCGTGAACAGTAATTATTTTTTTTTTTTTTGCTGAATGGAGCCAATAATTTTAAACACTTTTTGTGAAGGTGCCCCTGGCGGGGCCATTAGAATAAATGAAATATAATTTATTTAGTGTTGGTTTCTAGTTTCTATTCTAAGATTGGTTTCTATTTGACAACTAGCCTATATATATATGTTAGCGTTCAAATAGAAACCGACCTTAAAATAGAAACTAGAAACCTACACTAAATAAATTATATTTCATTTATTGTAATGGCCCCGCTAGGGGCACCTTCACAAAAAACTTATAAAATCCTTGGCTCTATTCAACAAAAAATATATATATATATATATATATATATATATATATATATATATATATATAATTATTGTTCACGTGTCATGTCATCACGTGAACAGTAACTTTTTTTTAAATTTTTTTATTTTTTGTTGAATAGAGCCAATTATTTTAAACGTTTTTTGTATTGGGGTACCCCTAATTTGGTCATTAGATTATCTTGCAATATTTAATTTAGGTTTAGTTTCTAGTTTCTAGTTTCTATTCTAAATTAATTTCTATTTGAACAAGACCCTATATATATATATAGTCCTACTCCACTACAAACTAAAATTAACTACAAACTAAAAACTAAACACTAATCCAATATTTCATGCTAATCTAATGATCAAACTAGGTGTACCCCAATACAAAAATTGCTTAAAATACTTGGCTCTATCCAACAAAAAAAAAATCACTGTTCACGTGATGACGTGACAGTGGATTTCACTGGTTAACGGTGCTTCGCACCTTCTTGTACGGCGCTTCACGCCTTTATCATTCTAAAGTTGTAAGGAATGACAATCAATGGTAAAGGCAATAGACGATTGACGGGTGTGTCGAGGGCCTTCGGCCCTCATGACTACCTAACTCATCCGTTTACTGTCTTAAATGCTTCGCATTTCTACGGCAAGATTTTATTTTTTTATTTTTGTTGGATAGAGCCAATTATTTTAAGCATCTTTCGTGAAGGTACCCTTGGCGGAAACCTTAGAATAGATGAAATATAATTAATTTAGTGTTAGTTTGTAGTTTATATTTAAGGATTGGTTTGTATTTGAGCAAAAACCTATATATATATATATAACTTAAAAGTAACCTCCACCAGAGGCGGAGTAGAATCTGGGTAGGACATTTCATAGCTAGGTCATCTCGCATTTTCATTTCACGCTTTCTACGTCAAATTTTTAAGACTTAGACATAGTTGGTAGTGGTTTATTAGTTCTGTTAGTTTCTATTCAAGATGTTCAGCACATGATGTAGGTTCCTTTCGCTGTTGAGCAACTCTTTAATGTTGCTAGCTTTTGTAACCTACCTCAGATTTTATAATCTACTATTGCTTATACAAAAAAAAAAAAAAAAATCTTGAGATATTTAGGTAATCTGAGAATTGCATGATGAACATACGTTAGAAAATTGATAATATAGATAATATTGATAGATTGATATATTGTTATTGCAGGATGACATATTGATAATATATAATATAAGATTCTAGAATTTTTTTTTAACACTTAAAATTATTGATGAGATTACTTAACAATATATCAAAATTGTAGTTTGAATATCAAACTTGACTCCCAATAATGATTATAATTTGGATTTAAAAATAAATTTTAGAATATCAGAAAGTGTTAAAATATAATTAAAAATCGAAGATCCATTCTCAAATATCCTAAGATTTTATATGAGAAAAGCCATGAACTGCTGCTGATTTGGAATGTTTATGTGCATGTGCACCATAATAAAACAATCCTGCCCATTAGTCTACGTCAAATAAAATAAACTGTTATAGATTTAGCTGCAAGCAGTCCTCTAGGATAGGATGTAACTAATTGGAGTATTATTTAAATCTCACAATTATATTCCAAGAAAATATTTGGAATGGCCTGGGTTTATTAGCTTGATTTGTGGACCGTGGTATAGCAACAAGGATCAAGTCATGAGCATATACACACACCTGATAAGCACTAAGATTAACATAAATTGAGAAACTGTACTTTTCATTTAATTGGAGGGTCCTGGTCCCTCACAATCGATTGTCAGGGATTGTCAGGGACCCATTATATAATAATTGATTTCCAGGCTGTTCCAACGGCCCTGAATTTAAAAAAAAATTGTCAGTTCGCTATATTTTCCGTGGATAGAATAGAACCTATCCACGAAAAATTATAACGGACAGTCAATCAGCCTATTCGCAAAAAATTATAACAGACAGGTAATTTTTTTTTTTAATCCAAACTGGTCCCTGACAATCAATTGTCATTGTCAGCGACCAGGACCCTTAATTGGAACATAAATTGATACATGATATTTTAGGTTTATGTAAACATACAAGACAAATAACTAACTCTTTACGCTACCAAACTAAGTACGTGCCACTATAGTTTAGGCTTACCTAAATAATCTGCCAAGTCCGATAATATTAACAAAGTCTAATAGCCCGTTTGGCTAAATTTAAAATTATTACTTTTGACTTGAAATTTCTTAAAGTGATAAGTGAAAAGTAAAAATTTTAAGTCAAAATCAGTTTGGGTAATTTTATATTATGTGTAACTTACGAATTATTTAAAATGTTAAAATAAAAATAACTTTGATAAATAATTAATTTGAATGATGATATTAACTTTTCTCAAATAAAAACATCAAAATAAAATAAGTCACTCAAAAAATATATCATACTTTCTGACTTTAAGCTGTTTTTTAATTTTAAATCATTTTCTGAGACATTTTTCAGCTTAAAAGTTAAAAATCACTTAAAGCTCAAACTTTAAGTGATTGCCAACGGGCTCTAACTCATCCTTGTTAATCATCATCTAGTAGCTCGATACCTCCTTGAATTGAAATGGTAGAAGATATTCAAAACTTCCAATTTGGACTATAGAAATGACGATCTAGCAACTAGGCACAGGAAATCTTTAGCTTGAAGAACAACTAGGACGATTTGATACGTTATGGAAGATAATCAGAGGTAACAAATACAGAATATCTGAAAATAATAATTTTTTGTACTACAAAATATAGGAATGACCAAAGAACCTAATTTATGAGTTTGATAAATAGTGGTAAAACTCTTTCTCATCACCTAAGACTCAAATTTATTACAACATATCACAATTTCTTTTATAATCGATCCTAATCAATAATAATGAAAATTAAGAAACTCTCCCTATTTACAAATCAATACTAATTTTATCAAAAAAACAATATACATATATATAGGCCAGCGTTCAAATAGAAACCAATAGAAATTAGAAACCTACACTAAATAAATTATATTTCATTTATTTTAATAGCCTCGCTAGGGGCACCTTCACAAAAAAACTTATAAAATTCTTGGCTCTATTCAACAAAATATAAAAAAAAATAATAAAAAAAGTTACTGTTCACGTGCCACGTCATCACGTGAACGGTAACTTTTTTTTAAATTTTTTAAATTTTTTATTTTTTTGTTGAATAGAGCCAAAAATTTTGAACGTTTTTTGTATTGGGGTACCCCTAATTTGGTCATTAGATTAGCTTGAAATATTTAATTTAGGTTTAGTTTTTAGTTTCTATTCTAAGTTAGTTTCTATTTGAACAAGACCCTATATATATATAATATTAAAAATAGGGTTGTTCACGAACAGAGCTGTTCACGAACAGCTCGAGCTCGGCTCGATAAAAGCTTGGTTCGGCTCGAGCTCGAACAAGATTTTTGTTCGTTAAGCTCGGCTCGATAAGAGCTCGGTTCGGTTTGGCAAAAGCTCGGCTCGTCGGCTCGTTAAAGCTCGAAAAAATCAAAATTTTTACTTTTTATTTTTTTATCTTCAACCAAATTAATTTTTATTTTTTGAAAATTTGGAAATATCACTAAATTAGATATATCTTGAAATCCATATAGTTGGATCGTCGAGAAATATTTTTTAAAAAAATAGAAACAACAATTCGTGACACGACATTAGTTACTAGTACTAGTTAGAATATTAGTTATCTAATAAGATATTCAACCAAATTAATTTTTTATTTTTTGAAAATTTGGTAATATCACTAAATTAGATCGAAGTTGAAATGGGTTGAAGGGAGAAGGGGCCGGTAGCATAGCAGTCTATCCGATCTATCGGATTAATCGGGGGACATGAAAGTTGATTCCACATTTGATTATAAAAATATTACTAGTATTTACTGTGACTTTAATCATTCGGGAGAAATGAAATGATTAGGCCGACTTTATTAAATTAAAAAAATGGGTAATTATTAGTACTTTATATTTTTTGTATTTTTAAAGAAATTATTGTAATTATGGGTTTTAATTTAATTATTTGTAATTTATTATTTATATTGATAAGGGTGTAATTTTACAATTATTTGATTGAATAAATTTGCAAAACTTTGTTTTATTGTTAGCATAAATTGATGTGTATAATGGTACAAATACAAGTTCTTGGAGCTCTTAAATTATAAAAAAAAAATATTTTAAGATGAGAACAGTTCATGTGGTCACGAAAATAAATTTAGTATCTTTTACAATACTCAATTTTTTTTTCAACTTATATAATGTTGTTTTAGGCAAGAGAATCTTGCAAGGATTAATCGTTAAACCGAGGATTAATCGGATATATTTTAATATTATAATATTATTTAGTATATTATTATGATTTTATTAGTTATTTATTAAGAAATATGTATTTATCACATATAAAAATACAGGGATATTTAAAAAAACTACCTAACTTTTTGAAGCTATTTACAAAAATACGGTTTTTAGGTGGCAAAGGTTGCAAAACTGGCACCGGTGATAAAGCATTAGTTACTAGCACTAGTTAGAGTAGTAGTGATCTACTAAGATCTCCAACCAAATTAATTTTTTAATTTCTGAAAATTTGGGATTATCACTAAATTAGATATATATCTTCACATCCGTACGGTTGGATCGTCGAGAAATATTTTTTAAAATATAGAAACAACAATCCGTGAAAAAGCATTAGTTACTAATACTAGTTAGAGTAGTAGTGATATACTAAGATCTCCAACCAAATTAATTTTTTATTTTTTGAAAATTTGGGATTATCTCTAAATTAGATATATCTTGACATCCGTACGGTTGGATCATCGAGAAATATTTTTTTAAATATAGAAACAACAATCCGTGACAAATCACTAGTTACTAGTACTAGTTAGAATAGTAGTGATCTACTAAGATCTCCAACCAAATTATTTTTTTATTTTTTAAAATTTTGGGAATATCACTAAATTAGATATATCTTGACATCAGTACGGTTGGATCGTCCAGAAATATTTTTTTAAAAATAGAAACAACAATCCTTGACAAAGCACTAGTTACAAGTACTAGTTAGAATAGTAGTGATATACTAAGATCTCCAACCAAATTAATTTTTTATTTTCTGAAAATTTGGGATTATCACTAAATTAGATATATCTTGACATCCGTAGGGTTGGATCGTCGAGAAATATTTTTTAAAATATAGAAACAACAATCCATGACAAATCACTAGTTACTAGTACTAGTTAGAATAGTAGCGATCTACTAAGTTCTCCAACCAAATTATTTTTTTATTTTTTAAAATGGGAATACCACTAAATTAGATATATCTTGACATCAGTACGGTTGGATCATCCAGAAATATTTTTTAAAAAATAGAAACAACAATCCTTGACAAAACACTAGTTACAAGTACTAGTTAGAATAGTAGTGATCTACTAAGATCTCCAACCAAGTTAATTTTTTATTTTTTGAAAATTTGGGAATATCACTAAATTATATATATCTTGACAACCGTACGATTATATCATCGAGAAATATTTTTTAAAAAATAGAAACAACAATTTGTGACATTTGGATATAAAAAATAAATATAATCAACAAACATGGACAAAGCTCTTTTTATCCTCATGGGCTTTCCTAAATTTGGACATGTTGGGCTATTTACACTAACCAACCATTTAAATAATTAAGTCTAGTAATACATTTTGTTTAGAAACATTAGTTTGCCCATTTCAAGCCCACTAGCTTTTGCATGGCACATCAGGTTAGGCCACCCTTCCTCTTTTTTTTCTTTTTTTTCCTTCTTTCGATTAATTAATTTACCTTTTTTTTCTTTTCTTTTCTTTCCCATTTCTTGTTATATATTTTATATCCATAATCTTATAATATGAAATAATAAAACTTGCTCACAATAAATTATATTTTATATTTTTTAAAATTTGAAAATATCATTAAATTAGATGTATTTTGACATCCGTATGGTTGGATCGTCGAGAAATATTTTTTAAAAAATAGAAACAACAATCCGTGACAAAGCACTATTTACTTGTACTAGTTAGAATAGTAGTGATCTACTAAGATCTTCAACCAAATTAATTTTTCATTTTTTGAAAATTTGGGAATATTACTAAATAGTCTAAATTAGATACGTTATATCTTAAAATATAAATTATTATAAAAATATATGCGGTTTTGCGGTTTGCGATTTTTGATTTTAAAAAAAATATTTTTAGAAAAATAAATTATCGTCAGAATTGTTCGTGAACAGCTCGAGATCGGCTTGAGCTCGAGCTCGGCCTGAGTTGTTCGTGAACAGCTCGAGTGCGGCTCGAGCTCGGTCAAAACTCGGCTTGGTTCAAGTTGACCAAAGCTCGGCTCGAGTTGACCAAAATTCGGCTCGGTTCGTTTCGGACAAAGCTCGACTCGTTTCGGTCAAAACTCGGTTCGGCTCTGTTCATGAACAGTCCTAATTAAAAATAATTGTACAAGGGCCATAGTCTAGTACGTATAAGCTAGATAGAAAGGATAGATACCAACGTGGATAGTTTATAAGTTGAAAATAATTTTTAATTTACAGAGTCAAATTAAGGAAGCAGGAATCTTAGATTTAGTGTTCACCATAATTCATTCATATTTGAAGGACTCTTAATTAGTTTTAGGGTTTCATGTGCCTGAGGATGACCTCAGGCAGAATCATGAGGTTAAAAGATTTCCAATACAATTTTAAGGGGTATTTAGATAAATCTACTGATAAAAAATTTGATATTACAAAAATGTCCCTGCGGGACCACTTATTATATAGGTTATTTATCTTATAACCTCAGGAGAACTACCTGAAGACATCCTTAGGCCCATTTTTCTCTTAGTTTTATTTTCATGGTCTGGCAAAAAAAACACTTTGTTTTCACGTACGGACATACAACAATCTATTTAATATCCAGATGAAATTATAAGAACCACGGTAGTTGGAAACTTGAAACGTTTCACATTATTTATAAACTTTTACAATAGCATTTGTTTAACTAACACATTTATTATATAAAATTTCACCGTCACATTCGTGCATAGCAATCCATATATTAACTTAAAATCCAATATATTTAGTTTAAGGATGCTGAATTGCTTATCACGCACATGCATGATGGTATGTGCATGACGATGCACCTAGCAATTAACAATTACCCATACATTGGGCACCAGCTACTGCAATCAATGGCACACATCGACAACTGCCGCAGCAACGCGTTTGGCGGTCACATAGGGCATTGCGTGGCTCGCACTTCTGGGCATTATCCAAAAATACATTCTGCGGTAGTGTTTTCCGGCTATTATAAGCAAAATATGCCCTGTGGTCTTTTCCATTTGAGTGAACTACTGTAGTTTGTTTGCCAGTTTCAGCCAGAGTTCGTGGCGTCATAGTGAAAATTATAGCTAGTAGTAATGCGCATTGCAGAATCAGGGACGCTTTCTTGATGCTCTCCATCTTTTTTGCATACGATTTTTGATGAGATTCGAATCTAACTGTATGAAGCATTGCTCTCCAGGAAATCCTTTTATAACCAATTATAGGCACAACCAGACTCATAACTAACGCTTGCACAAACCTAACTTACAGCAATATAGTTTAGGCTTATCTAAATACTTACTTGCTTGTTAAAAGAATAAGTCCAAGATTGAAAATTTAATGATCTTTATATATGCAAATAAAATTTATGATTCGGAAAAAACAAATGAGATTTATTAATTCAATATTTAATCTATGTACATTTAAAATCCTAAATTTGTTGGCAAAACACTAATTCCTCTGTTTCGTTTTAATAGTCTTGATTTTTCTAGCACATATTTTATGTTGTTTTGACTGCAAAAATAAATTATTTATTTCTAAAATTTTCTTTTGTAAATTATAATTTTAATTAAAAAAAATTAATTTTATTATAAAATCAAAACATCTTAATAACATATGTGCCAGTTAAATTGAAACATATGAAGTATATACTTAGAATTCAATTTATGATAAATTAAATTATTAGTAGATTATAATTTAAAAATGAATATGGATTAATTTTAGATTCTGGCAATCAAATTCTCTCTAGTACTGGTTTTTTAGGTACTCCGTGCCTACTGTAGGGCCTTGGGTACTTGCACACAAATAGAAATGGAGAAACTGTCCATTTTATTTACATAAGAAAAAAAAACAATTTGATATTCACGATCTAATTCGATGATCATGTGGTTAGGTAACTAACTTACCCAACTAATTAAATAGTAACTGCAAAAAGAATAATTAAATACAAATTAACAAACTTTTTTTATTCAATAAATTTATAACTTCGATTCAACATCAATTATCAAATAATGCTTAAAATTTTATTAAATACAAATAATTTAATTCTTCAATATTCTTCTTGGATTCACCAACACCAAAATAGAGTATACAAATATGAAATTTTATTTGTTTAATATAGTTAGGGTGTGTTGAAAGATTTGTTGAATAAATATTATATAATTCTCAACTATCCATGGGTAGGGTATAAAATATGAAATATTATTAATTTAATACAGTTTTTTAATCATACCAATGTAAAATTATTTTAAATATTTGAGTTCAACAGAGGTATTACTATTACTATTGTTCGACAAATAATGTTTAACTCGAGTTATATATTTGTTGAACACTCGTTATAAAAAAATCCAATTTTTTGTAAAAATATTTACAAATATGTTTTGAATAATTTATAGAATGATATAAATATGTTTTCGTTATAAATTATGTGAACTAATAAATTTTAATTTTTATTTAATAAATGATGTTGAACCTCAGTTTTATATATGTTCAACAAAAAAAGTTTATAAGTTTGTATTTAAGAAACTTTATATATATGGAAGGTATGTGTTATATACCTATAAATTATATAGAAGAAAAGATGTTTAAATATGATATGTTTATATCTGTAAATTTGATTTTTTCGAGAATAAATTATAGAGTGAAGATAAATCATGTTAATGTTAATATATTGGATATATGTATAATAATTAAGCAATATATTATATATATTTAATATGAGTTAACATAAAATATAATTAACCAAAAATGTTCAACCATAATATATTTAATCATTTGTATAATCTAAAAATAAAAACATAGATTAATCAATTAATGTAAACTAAATTTAATAATAAATATAATAAAATTGATTTTAATAAAAAAATTAAATAAAATATTTTTTATTTCAAAAAAACAATAAATATAAAAAAATATTAAAAATAATGGTACAAGGGTCATAGGCTAGTACCTATAAGCTAGAAAGAAAGGATAGATAACATCGTGGATAGTTTATAAGTTGAAAATAATTATTTCAAAAAAAAAAGTTGAAAATATTTTTTTATTTTACGAGTCAAATTAAGGAAGTAGGAACCTTAGATTTATTATTCACCATAACTTACTCTTAATTTTATTTTCATGGTCGGTCAAAAAAGAACTTTGTTTTCACGGATTATATTTAACTAGCCGATAATCCACCGTGGGAAGCACGGATTATGATAAATTCTTTTAAATTTCTAATTTTTAATTTTTTAAATGAATAAAATCATGAAGCACCAAGTTGTATATAATACTATATTCTCGACTTTTATTTCGATTGTTAGTTAATAGACTCCTAATATATAATTTCAATAATAAATTAAATTAATATTTAATTTTATTATTTTAATTAATTAAATTTATATAACTTATCTCTAGTAATATAAGAATAGTTATATTATTAATTGTATTTATTACTAATCTATTATAAATATATTATAAATATTAATTAATGGAGCCCTAAGTCCTATATATTCGACTTTTATTTCAATTTTTAGTTAATAGACTCCTAGTATATAACTTCATTATTTAATTAAATTAATATTTAATATTATGATTTTAATTAATTAAATTAATTAATATTTAGTGGCATACCGCTGTATACATGGTATACCGCGACATATATTAATTAATTAATTAATTAATTGGCATACCGTATTTTAGTTTAGAGAGGACTTGTTTCATCAGTAGTTCTTATTCTTATTGGCCTTCTATATACTTAAAAAACAGTTTTTAAAATAAGATCAAATAGTAAAATTAGTTAGAGAGAATCACCAAAATGTCTATTTTTCACAAGTTTTTGTCCAAAATACTGATTTTGAAAAAAATGGCCCGAAATACGGACGGGATACGGAGAATCGTCCTCCGTATTAGCATAATACGGAACACCGTGTTCCGTATTATGCATGATACGGAACACCATCTTCCGTGTTAGCATGATACGGAACACGGTGTTCCGCAACACCCCATGATACGGAATATGGTGTTCCGCAACACCTCATGATACGGAACACGGTGTTCCGCAACACCCCATGATACGGAACACGGTCTTCCGCAACACCCCTTATATCACGGTAGACGGTGTAGCGTTTTCAGTCAGCAAAAAGGGCCAGCATGGCTCCCATATGAATATTTTGGGCCATCACCCAATTAGTTATTATTAATTAATTAATTAATTAAATGGCATACCGTGCATATCGCGATATACATGGCATACCATTTAAAGGGGTGTTTTTGCTTTTAATAAAGAGTATAGATACCAAGATGAAACTATAAGAATTGAACCTTGGTAGTTGGAAACTTGAAACGTTTCGCATTATTTATAAACTTCTACAACAGCGTTTCACATTATTTATAAACTTCTACAACAGCATTTGCTTAACTTACACATCATTTATTACATAAATTTCCACCGTAACATTCGTGCATATCCTTATATTAGCTTAAAATCCATTATATTTAGTTTAGGGATGCTGAATTGCTGATCACGCACATGCACGATGCACCTAGCAATTAACAATTACCCATACATTCGGCACCAGGTTCTACAAGCAATGGCACACACCGACAGCGGCCGCAACAACGCGTTTGGCGATCACATAAGGCATAGCGTGGCGTGCACTGCTGGGCATTATCCACAAATACGTTTTGCGGTAGTGTTTTCCGATTATATGCAAAATCTGTCTTGTGGTCTTTTCCATTTGAGTGAACTGTAGTTTGTTTGCCAGTTTCAGCCAAAGCTCGTGGCGTTAGTGAAAATTATAGCTAGTAGTAATGCGCATTGCAGAATCAAGGACGCTTTCTTGATGCTCTCCATCTTTTTTGCACACAATTTTTTATGGGATTCTAGGCTTCAAGTTTCACCACATATGCACACGTACAGTTGCTAGTAACACAGGTACATTTAGGCAAAGGAGCCAAATCATCTAGCTCATCCATTAGAGTACGAAACTTAGTAAAATAGGCAGTAATTGACAAAGTGCCTTGAGTTAGAGGCACAATGTAACAGCCCGACTTTTCGGACTATTATCAATCAATCAACTTATCGAACAAAATTCAAATTTAATAAACTCATAAGACGAAATCCCAAAATATCGTAAAGATATTCTAAAATCCAGAAATGGTACTACATAAAACAATCCAATGTAAAACCATAATCCATAGAGACGCAGCTCCTCAAATCCAAACAGCTAAAAACTAGAACATTATTAAGTGACACTGGTTCGACTCTAATGCAATCCAAATGCCATACTCGCAGCTAGTACCTGAAAGTTTACAAATAATGAGCTACACAGCCCAGCAAGATAACTAATCGAACTAACCAATGGATCAAGTAAGTTCCATAAAAATATTTTACAAATTTCCATAAATCAAAGTTCACAATTTCGTAGTTCGTAAATCATATTTCCAGAATCAAAAACTCAAAATCATATAATAAATTCCGCAGTTCCCTAAAATCACAAATACCTGGTGACACAGTATCATAGGTTCATAATTGTCAATAATGCGCCCCTTACTAAGGTATCATAAAGTGTGCACTCCCGAAGGCATCATAAAAAGCACGCCCTAGTAAGGTATCATAGGCTAGTTCCGGAACTATACGCAATTACTAACGGGTTCATAAGTCATAGCTAGCTGGGATTCTTATATCTAAAAAATCATACTTGATCCAAATTTCCGTAACAATATTATAAATATAAAACCTTTAAAACATTTCGAATATAAAAACATTTTAAAAAATATATTGGAAAGCACGAAAAGTTAACTTACCTTAATACTGATAATTACTCAAATAAACAGCACGAATTCGTCCTATATAATATTTAACAGAAATGAACAATTCATCAGTCTACGGTAAAGAAATTCTTAAAACATGTATCCATACTCGAAGACTTGTGTACAGACTTGCATAATCATTACTAATTAACAATGACATTATTATGATACAAGAGTCAGTGAGCAAAATGCATGTAATTCGAGTTAAACACCACATATACTAGTCACTACCATATAAGTAAGCATGTGTATAATAATAAATCTTAAAACGAGCCTAACAATCTGCATGCATTTTCACCTAAATCATACAACCTCAATTAGTAAAATTAAAACACGTTTTTTTTTTAAAAGAAATTAGTAACGTAATTAGAAAATCTAAGTTAAGATATATAACTCATTTGTTTATATATATACTCGGTCAAAGTACATAAACAAACTCATTTACAAAGCTTAGTAAATTAAAGTATAAACTGCACATTACAAAGTGACACAATAATGAAAACTTTATTGCCTAATCAACATCATATCAACCAAAAATCTACTGACTTGTAATGTAAAATGATACCCACGCATGTAAATTAATTATGTAACATATTCTATAAATTAAAACATCCAAAATAATAATTATAATAGTACTGCAAGGCTATGGTCCACCGATTATTTAAATCAAAATAACTTAGAACATCTTAGTGGTACAAGACTCATATTCATGTATTTGTAGGAAGAATTCAACAACTTGCACAGAGCACAGAGAGAAGTTACACGTATGGTTTAAAAAAAACATACCTTTTGATGTACTGTGTTTTGTGTTTGTGTTTAGAGGGTGCGGCAATATATAAAATCATATTTAGGATGTATGTAGGTTACTTCTACTTGATTACGTAACTGAACACTAATCCTAAACTAACTGTAAAAATCTTATTTCCTAAAATCCCGTTGTAACCAAACACCTAATTTTACACTTTGTACACATTTAAATAAATACAAGTACATTTATAAATAACAAAAGTAATTATCTCATCATTACATATTAAATAGAACATCATAGATTTTATTAAGAAAATAATAAATGATAAAAAAATATGAGATATTACATTTTACCCTCCCTAAAAAAAATTTGTCCCCAAATTTTCATGTAACATAAAAATACACGCAAATGTAATAAGTACCTATATAACACATTCTTTTCAATTATACTCACTTAGCAAGTAAAATCATACCTTAATCCTGCTTCGGTTGGTGTTGATACACTCGTCCGTAGGTAGGTCCAAGAAGACTTGCCAAAGTACCTTGATTTGCATCATTCTTGTCTTTGGTCGAATCGCGTTTCGGGCATTCAGCAACTCGATGTCCCATCTTGCCACAACTAAAGCAAGCGCCTGTGTTCCATCGACAGTCTTTATCCAAATGATTGCGACCACACCTGGAACACTGTAGTTTGGTCCCTTGAGTTCCTTTATTTGCATTTTCACCGAATCCTCGATTGCCGAACTTCTTTGCTGGCCCATTATCATTGAATCCACTAGCAGGCTCGTTCCTCTTCTTACCATCTTCATCTTTCTTCTTCTTTGCATCTACCAAACCTCTTTCAACCACAAGAGCCTTATTGAGCACTTGCTCGTACGTACCTAACTCAAAATTGGCAACTGCGTGCCTAATGTCAGCCCTAAGTCCCTCTTCTAGTCTTCTAGCACGACTAGCTTCGTCTACAACCAGAGTAGGAGCGTACTTAGAGAGCTTCGAAAATTCTGCCTCGTACTCTGTCACTGTTCTCTCTCCTTGCTCAAGTCTGATAAAATCTCTCTCTTTTTGGACGCGCATAGTTCTCGGAAAATACTTGTCAGTCAATGCAGCCTTGAATCTTTCCCAGGTAACAGGATCAGGATTTCCCTCGTTTCTTCTCTGCTCCATCAGCCACCAGTCATAAGCACTGCCCTGCAACTGATACACAGCTAAAGTCACTTTCTGTGCATCATTACTTCCCATCAACTCAAATGCTTTTTCCATTTCTTGTGTCCATTTTTCGACAACAGCTGGATCCGTTGCACCATCAAAAGTAGGAGGATTTAATCGCTTGAACTGCGATCACTACGTCAAAAAAGGCTTTAGTCACACTTTTGAACAGTAATCCCTGCCACATTTTCTTCAAAAAGCGTAACTAAATATAAATGTCCTGTGTTTTGGTTACACGTTTAATATTTGTGTAACTAATATTACAAACTTTTATACCTTTAGTCACTCTTCACAAATTTAGTAACAAATAATGGCCATGTTAATAATTATCGTAACAAAAAAATGCCAACTGCTACGCTTTTCCTTTTCAGAGACATCTTATAGCTACATTTGTGGAAAAAAAATGTGACTCTTTTTTGCCACACAAAATAATAGTGACCAAATATATATAAATACCATTCAGGAAAATAATGCGTCACTAAAAGCTAAAACATATAGCCACTAGTATTGTTTTATGTGACGAAAGAGTCGGGTTTTAGTGTAGCCAAATATTCTTTTATGGTCACAGTTTTGTAGAAAATCGGTAGCTTAACATTTGTAATAGCCACAGTTACTATATTTATGTGTGACAAAAGATAATACCAACTGGATATGTTTTTTTTTGTATATCTTAACAAACCTGGCATATCAAATTGCCAAACCAAACGCAAATTAATAAACATCCGAATCGCACACAATAATACCAAATCCTTATATATCAACCATAATAATTCAAATATACACTAGAAAATCATCCAACAAACTTACAAGATAATTATCCAACATACAATCCAACCATCAACTTACATATTTTTCACTACATACAAAACAAAGAAAATGATGACAATAATGCCTACATGATACAACTAATACAACTTGGTATCCATATCCTAAGACATTCAACAGTTGAAATGGTTTTTTGTGTAACGACCCGAAAAATTACGTGTAATTTATTATATTAAAATATATTTTTAGTTGATTTTAATGTGTGTTAGCTTATTTTTAATGCATTTAAACGCGTTATGATTTTTATTAAATAGGAAAATTATCTCATACGTGTTATGTGACTTCTGTGTATCATAGAATATGTTATTCTATTTTTCTGTAATTTTTATATTTTTAAAATACAGTTATTTCGCATTTTAATTTCCGGATCCAGCCCCTGTACCGAATTCGAGGCCCTGTTTTTCATAAAATTATTTTTATATTATAATAGGATATCTAAAAATGCATTATGTTGTAATTTTTGTAATATTCGTAATTTTTGGAAAATTTTGGCATTTATATCATATTCGTTTAAAAATAAAATTTTACATTTTTATCCCATAAAAATTATTTTTAAGGCTTAATGATTTTAATTAGGGGTTAAAAATATTTTTGGGGTATTAATTTCGATTTAATTTAAATAGCAGAATTTTATCATTAATTATTAAAATCAATCAAAAATCAGATTTTTGATTTTTAATTTTCTGGAAATTGTTCTTGGTGTTCATCAGAATCAAACCCACTTTTGACAGTGATTCCGGAATCCAAATCGATCATGTGGGTAACCAAATTGAAGCTCTTGATCTCTAATACCTGTTTATGTGTGTTTTAACATCCTAATTTGCTTGATTCGTAAATTCATAATTTTAGTTTTAATATTGGAATTTCTTGAATTTATCGTGGCTTGTATGATGATTTGTTGATGATGTGGTTAGTATATATAGATTGTATATAATCCCAGGAGCATCATGATAATTTTTGTTTGATTTTTAGTAGCTTAAAACTCGAAATCGAATTTTGTGGGGGTGAATATAATTTTCAATTTCCCGGTTTGATTGTTGATTGTTTGATGTTTTTGTTGATTGATATGAGTCATTGAACTCTTGGGCTTTGATTTGGTATATAGAACGTTGGATTTGGTGGAGAAATGAGAAAAATCGAAATTTACCGGTGAAGTCGCCGGATTTTACTTCGGTTTTGACCGGATTCTGGGTTCGGGTGATGCTGGGTTGGTTTGATTGATACGGTTGTGTTGAGGAGGTGATTTGGAGTGTGTTTGTGATTTAAAACGTAACGATTGGTACGTTTTAAGGGTTGCCGGAGGTGGCCGGAAACTTTTTCCGCTGACCGGAAACTGGGAAACTGCCATTGAAGGTGGTGGTGTTCTTGAAGCATTCATGTGAAGGTGGTGATGAATA
The DNA here is from genome assembly GCA_037693485.1 of Kitagawia praeruptora. Taxonomy (NCBI): domain Eukaryota; kingdom Viridiplantae; phylum Streptophyta; class Magnoliopsida; order Apiales; family Apiaceae; genus Kitagawia; species Kitagawia praeruptora. The sequence goes on from CM075347.1 coordinate 23,843,397, forward strand.
GTACCCGTTTAATCTTCAAAATCTGATAATCTTTTCTGAAAAGTGATTTTGGAATTTATTTTTACTTTTTACCAATTTTTTTACTTTTATTTACTTTTATTTACTTTTAATTATATTAATTAATCTCAAATAATGATTTAATTAATTTGATTATCTAATAAATATAATTAATTATTAGATAATTTTATTAATTAATTATTACTTGATTCTAATTAATTTGTTTGGGATTATTTAATTTTTTTTTAATTTATTTAACCAATCTTCTGTTTAAAAGTCATTTAAAATAGAAAGAAATTGTTTTAAATACTAAAAATAATCCGGGAACGGTTAAAATAGTTTTAAAATTCTAAAATTATTTATAAACCCGGATTAGATAATTATTTAACCAATCTTCTTTTTAAGTGTGTCCAATCCATATCGCCCGAATGGCTATTATATATTGTGAATTGGCAGATGATTCATTCTTATGACATGCAAAATGATTTCAGTTATGATTTGAATTATATCACAGTTGTTGATTCAGTTTCTCTATAAACTGTTTTACATTTCAATTGATTTTGAATTATAACACGGGTACCGTAATTTTTTCTTTATTTTTTTACGTGTCTAATTTAAGTATTTGTTAACATCCGTACGGTTGGATCGTCAAAAACTGCTTTTAAAAAAATAGTTTGTTAAGCGGGTGGTACTCTTCTTTCAAGAAGTGGTACTCGAATGAGATATTTCTTATAAAGCCGTACAAGATAAATCCGTAATTTTTTCTTTATTTTTTTACGTGTCTAATTTAAGTATTTGTTAACATCCGTACGGTTGGATCGTCAAAAACTGCTTTTAAAAAAATAGTTTGTTAAGCGGGTGGTACTCTTCTTTCAAGAAGTGGTACTCGAATGAGATATTTCTTATAAAGCCGTACAAGATAAATCCGTAATTTTTTCTTTATTTTTTTACGTGTCTAATTTAAGTATTTGTTAACATCCGTACGGTTGGATCGTCAAAAACTGCTTTTAAAAAAATAGTTTGTTAAGCGGGTGGTACTCTTCTTTCAAGAAGTGGTACTCGAATGAGATATTTCTTATAAAGCCGTACAAGATAAATCCGTAATTTTTTCTTTATTTTTTTACGTGTCTAATTTAAGTATTTGTTAACATCCGTACGGTTGGATCGTCAAAAACTGTTTTTAAAAAAATAGTTTGTTAAGCGGGTGGTACTCTTCTTTCAAGAAGTGGTACTCGAATGAGATATTTCTTATAAAGCCGTACAAGATAAATCCGTAATTTTTTCTTTATTTTTTTACGTGTCTAATTTAAGTATTTGTTAACATCCGTACGGTTGGATCGTCAAAAACTGCTTTTAAAAAAATAGTTTGTTAAGCGGGTGGTACTCTTCTTTCAAGAAGTGGTACTCGAATGAGATATTTCTTATAAAGCCGTACAAGATAAATCCGTAATTTTTTCTTTATTTTTTTACGTGTCTAATTTAAGTATTTGTTAACATCCGTACGGTTGGATCGTCAAAAACTGCTTTTAAAAAAATAGTTTGTTAAGCGGGTGGTACTCTTCTTTCAAGAAGTGGTACTCGAATTAGATATTTCTTATAAAGCCGTACAAGATAAATCCGTAATTTTTTCTTTATTTTTTTACGTGTCTAATTTAAGTATTTGTTAACATCCGTACGGTTGGATCGTCAAAAACTGCTTTTAAAAAAATAGTTTGTTAAGCGGGTGGTACTCTTCTTTCAAGAAGTGGTACTCGAATGAGATATTTCTTATAAAGCCGTACAAGATAAATCCGTAATTTTTTCTTTATTTTTTTACGTGTCTAATTTAAGTATTTGTTAACATCCGTACGGTTGGATCGTCAAAAACTGTTTTTAAAAAAATAGTTTGTTAAGCGGGTGGTACTCTTCTTTCAAGAAGTGGTACTCGAATGAGATATTTCTTATAAAGCCGTACAAGATAAATCCGTAATTTTTTCTTTATTTTTTTACGTGTCTAATTTAAGTATTTGTTAACATCCGTACGGTTGGATCGTCAAAAACTGCTTTTAAAAAAATAGTTTGTTAAGCGGGTGGTACTCTTCTTTCAAGAAGTGGTACTCGAATGAGATATTTCTTATAAAGCCGTACAAGATAAATCCGTAATTTTTTCTTTATTTTTTTACGTGTCTAATTTAAGTATTTGTTAACATCCGTACGGTTGGATCGTCAAAAACTGCTTTTAAATTAAATAGGATGTTAATCGTTTAGTGAATCTAGCACTCGCCCCGTTACCATAATCTGTAATATTACAACATTCCGTTAAGATGCGTCACGACCGAGCTTTTTTATTTTTTGATTATTTTTTTGCAACACTAGAATGAGTATCTATTAACATCCGTACGGTTCGATTGTCGAAGAAATCATACTTTAATATATAATGATTTTTTTGATGTGCACAAAAATTGAAAATCTTGTATGATTTTATAATATAAATCTCCCAAAATTACTACTTACTCTAAACAGCCTCGTCCCGATTGACGTACAAAAAAATTAGAAAATTTGAAATTAATCTTATATAATTATTTATCTTATGTATTTTTTAATCCTTAATTTATCAAGTATCAAAATACAAATATTATTCCATTTTGATTTCCCGGTTAACAAATTTGAGTTCCCCTCTCTGTTCCCCCTCATTCCCTTTCCCCCTTTTGCCAATAATTTGTTTCGCCCCTTAACAAAAATTTCACCCTTTTCCCATTCCCCCTCATTCTTCTCACACAAACAAGTCACGCACAAATATAACACTCTCCGCCTCACACTCACTCTGTGCCACACTTTCTCTCTTCCTCTGTAAAATTGAAAAATTGAACTTCTGGGTTTTGCTTGTAATCATCTATAGTCTGTATATAGATCTTTAATTAAGTTTTAATCATCAAATAAACAATTGAATTGAAAAAAAGGGTTTGTTTTGATTTGATCTGGGGGTTTTTGTTTGCCGGTAAGATTTGATAAACATGGACAACTCAACGGAGAAGGTAGTCGCGGTCATCATGGTCGGGGGTTCCACCAAAGGTCTCCCCTCTCTCTCTCTCTCTCTCTCTCTCTCCCTCCCTCCCTCCCTCTATCCATCTCCATCTATCTCTCTCTCTCCCACATCCCTTCAGTGTTATTGTTTTGGATTCTAATTTTGTAATATGAATTACTTGTTGATATGCACATATGGACAGTGTTCATGGACAATGGAAGCCTGTTGGTGCTGGGGTTATTAATGCCATTATTGAGTGAAGAAACTTCTGCGGATGGTCAACACTTTTGGGTGATTCAAAGTTTCAATCTTTTGGACAGTGTTCCATTGCTATTTGCTTTGTAGAACTCTAGCTACTTATTGTTACTTATTTCCCGGTCAGGGGAAAGTAGTATCCAGGGTCAGCATTCGTAAAGTCATAAATTTGTATGCATTTGAATTGTGAGCTATATGTAAAACTTTTTGGATGTCATGGTTTGATTGCAATTTGCTCACAGATAATGATAAACACGACAAAAAAATAGAAACATTGCCCCCTCTGTGTGATAGTGGTTTCTGTTCAGCTGTATAATCTATAAACAGATGGGCGTCTATTCTTCTGGAGGTGCTACAGACTTGCTTGTATTGCGCTATCCTATTTATTATGACTTGAGTTGCTGTATATGTCCTTTTTATAGGATCATCAGGATTACATTATAAATGTGGTCTACCTGTGTCATGTTGATGCCTAAGTGATGTACATACTTGTAGGACTGTACCTGTGTCTTATAACTGGATCTATCCTCTGGTGCTCTTTTCCCATTCTAGTAATTTAAGTAGTTATTGTAACACACTAAGCATCTTAATTATGTGGAGCAAAATTGCTTAGCTATTATAATGTTATGTTTTATTCTCAAGCAATTCTAGAATATATTTAATGTGTTAAGCATATGTCTTGTTGTAGATTATATTCATGTATAAAAAATTGATGCAGAAACTAAGGCTATAAATTTCTCAGTACTCTTATAAATTCCAACAATCCAAGTATTTGAAAAATCTTTGACTGAGGGCTATCAACTGAATCTTTGTAAATTATTGAGTATATATCTCTATTGGCTAGTTAATTTTAAGGTTCTTCAATATAAGCTTTGTGCTCTGTATGCAGTGGTGACATGATAAGGTTGCAAGTTGGATGTGTATATTCTACTAATCTGCGAAGACTCGAACCACAAATCAAACCTCAAATGGTTCCAGTTGCTAGGTTTCAAGGTTCTTGTCTTGCACGACTATCTTCACTTAAGGTATCTTCCTTAGCAGTTAAAAGTTATTAAGTGTTAGGTATCTCTTACTCTTTATTGCTATTTAGTAATACTTTCAACATCTGCAGTTGTTCCTTTTGCAGCTGTTCTAGCCTGGTTTCAGCTTCTGTAAGCTAGACTTTGGAAAGTTCAGCATATCCTGTACTTGTAATCAAGGCATGGCATGTCAATGGGGGAATGGATGGACATGGGAATATCAGTAGAGCTATACTTTGACATGAGATTGTTTTGTATATAGTTTGTATATTGAATTGGTAGATAAAATAGAAATTTTTGTATATATAAAGCGGTTGGAACGCCTCACTTGCGTTGACTTGCGTAGACTAGCAATTGATCACATAATTTTTATGTAGATGAGAATTGATTTATGTATGGCTAAGTGTTTGAATTTTAGAATAGCATTGTGTTTCAATTTTGGCATTTTGGTATTATTAATTACTATGGATCATTTATAATACAAATAAAACCATGTATAATTTAGTTAAGTGTGTGTGGCTATTTCTATCCTTTAGCCACACTATATATTACAACATTATAAATAATGTCTGTAAAAGCATTTAAGTCACAATTAGGACACATACATGTTATAATATAATCAAAACAGACACGAATATATAAAGAAAGTATAACAGTTATGGTGCTTTAGCTACACATTACATAAAAAAGAAGTGTAATATTTGATGTCCTTTATATACACTAATTAGCAAAAATTGGCCAATAAAAATATCAATTTCGTCACGATATTATCTTCAAAATGTGGCCATAAATCAAATAAATGTAGCTTTTGAAAATATTTAGCCACATTTTTAATTCCCGCTGTAACGGTATATCCCTTTTAGTTACAGTAAGCAGGCTAGAATTCTTGCTCCCAACATCAAATATTAAAAGCCTTTAGCCACTCTATAAGTCAATACAGCTACTAAGAAAAAGTGTTGCTATATCATGTCTATGGTAGTGGAGGCTTTGGTGACACTGCATGTGAAAAAAATAAGTGTGACCAAAACCATACCGTCACAGTTTTTTGATGTGACTAAAGCCCTTTTTTGACGTAGTGGATACAATGCTCCGTTGAGCCGGTTGCTGGTTCCCAACAAGTGTAGCTAAGGTTTGCGCTAGCTGGTTAAGCATATTTCCCCCATCATTGTTGTTGTTGTGGTTGTTGTTGTTGTTGCCGCTATTGGTGTTGTTGTAATTCCCTCGACCTCGAGTGCTCATGTTTCCTTAAATTTCCTTCACAAATGAAGTAAAACCTTTAGTTGCACAAAAGCGATCATATAGCACATAAAATCAAATAACACAATAAGTCACACATGTCAAAATTCACATAAGCGAGTACATTAGCCCAAAATTTAATTCACTACGCTACGGGTCAATTCTAAGCGGAAGTCTACAGGATCGCAAAACGCTCCCTAGGAAATGTACTAGTCCCATACCTAATACATTCCGAAGAGAAGTCTGCTCTGATACCAACTGTAATAGCCCGACTTTTCGGACTATTATCAATCAATCAACTTATCGAACAAAATTCAAATTTAATAAACTCATAAGACGAAATCCCAAAATATCGTAAAGATATTCTAAAATCCAGAAATGGTACTACATAAAACAATCCAATGTAAAACCATAATCCATAGAGACGCAGCTCCTCAAATCCAAACAGCTAAAAACTAGAACATTATTAAGTGACACTGGTTCGACTCTAATGCAATCCAAATGCCATACTCGCAGCTAGTACCTGAAAGTTTACAAATAATGAGCTACACAGCCCAGTAAGATAACTAATCGAACTAACCAATGGATCAAGTAAGTTCCATAAAAATATTTTACAAATTTCCATAAATCAAAGTTCACAATTTCGTAGTTCGTAAATCATATTTCCAGAATCAAAAACTCAAAATCATATAATAAATTCCGCAGTTCGCTAAAGTCACAAATACCTGGTGACACAGTATCATAGGTTCATAATTGTCAATAATGCGACCCTTACTAAGGTATCATAAAGTGTGCACTCCCGAAGGCATCATAAAAAGCACGCCCTAGTTAGGTATCATAGGCTAGTTCCGGAACTATACGCAATTACTAACGGGTTCATAAGTCATAGCTAGCTGGGATTCTTATATCTAAAAAATCATACTTGATCCAAATTTCCGTAACAATATTATAAATATAAAACCTTTAAAACATTTCGAATATAAAAACATTTTAAAAAATATATTGGAAAGCACGAAAAGTTAACTTACCTTAATACTGATAATTACTCAAATAAATAGCACGAATTCGTCCTATATAATATTTAACAGAAATGAACAATTCATCAGTCTACGGTAAAGAAATTCTTAAAACATGTATCCATACTCGAAGACTTGTGTACAGACTTGCATAATCATTACTAATTAACAATGACATTATTATGATACAAGAGTCAGTGAGCAAAATGCATGTAATTCGAGTTAAACACCACATATACTAGTCACTACCATATAAGTAAGCATGTGTATAATAATAAATCTTAAAACGAGCCTAACAATCTGCATGCATTTTCACCTAAATCATACAACCTCAATTAGTAAAATTAAAACACGTTTTTTTTAAACAAGCTGTCTATATTCTAGAAAAGAAAATTATCAGTTACAAATAAACGTATTTTTTTTAAAAAAGAAATTAGTAACGTAATTAGAAAATCTAAGTTAAGATATATAACTCATTTGTATATACTCGGTCAAAGTACATAAACAAACTCATTTACAAAGCTTAGTAAATTAAAGTATAAACTACACATTACAAAGTGACACAATAATGAAAACTTTATTGCCTAATCAACATTATATCAACCAAAAATCTACTGACTTGTAATGTAAAATGATACCCACGCATGTAAATTAATTATGTAACATATTCTATAAATTAAAACATCCAAAATAATAATTATAATAGTACTGCAAGGCTATGGTCCACCGATTATTTAAATCAAAATAACTTAGAACATCTTAGTGGTACAAGACTCATATTCATGTATTTGTAGGAAGAATTCAACAACTTGCACAGAGCACAGAGAGAAGTTACACGTATGGTTTAAAAAAAACATACCTTTTGATGTACTGTGTTTTGTGTTTGTGTTTAGAGGCTGCGGGAGAAGTTACACGTATGGTTTAAAAAAAACATACCTTTTGATGTACTGTGTTTTGTGTTTGTGTTTAGAGGCTGCGGCAATATATAAAATCATATATAGGATGTATGTAGGTTACTTCTACTTGATTACGTAAGTGAACACTAATCCTAAACTAACAGTACAAATCTTATTTCCTAAAATCCCGTTGTAACCAAACACCTAATTTTACACTTTGTACACATTTAAATAAATACAAGTACATTTATAAATAACAAAAGTAATTATCTCATCATTACATATTAAATAGAACATCATAGATTTTATTAAGAAAATAATAAATGATAAAAAAATATGAGATATTACACACAAGTTCCTTTTTCAACTGAAATACTCGAGGAACATTACTGTGTGAAAAACGAATAACTAGATCATCCCAAATGGCTTTTGCAGTTGAAAAATACACAACACTGTTACGTATTTCAGGAGTAATAGAATTCAGTAACGAGGACAGAACCATATCATTGCATCTATTCCAAACAGCATACAACGGAGATGTAACAGGGGGTTTAACAAGCGTACCATCAATTAATCCTAATTTCATCTTAGCAGACAAGGCTAATTTTACAGATCTACTCCATTGATGATAGTTCTGTTCAGTAAGTAGTTGAGTAACCAGAGCCATACTTGGATGGTCAGAGTTTTGAATGTAATACGGATGATTAACATCGATTACTGTGGTTGTAGTTGAAGACGTCACCATGGTTGATGAAGACGTAGCAGTAGATACGGTAGATGATGAAGAATTAGCTCCTGAAGGTGAATTGAGTGCAGCGGAATACGATCGATTATTAGTCATGATGCAGGGATCGTAGCCCTAAGACATCAATATATGTCTCTGATACCATATCAGATTAGCAGAATATGTAAAACATATATGTATCTGTATGTAAGTATATCTTGGAGAAGAAGAAAATAAGAAATGATATTAAGAGAATAACTCTGATTACAAAACAATGGTCACACCTAACAACCATTTATATACTAGAGGTCTCACGTGACCATGCACATAATACAAACAAACATATAACAGAACAACCATTTATATACTAGGGGTTTGTCTAGTGTGTGCCCAAGGGCACATGCTAAAAATCCGTGTTTGATGAGTTGTCAAATTTTGATTGGTGAATATTTATGTGAATGCAGGGGGGTCCATCATTATTAATGAAATCTCCACCAATCAAAATTTGACAATTAAACTAGCACGGATTCTTAGCATATGCCCTTGGGCACACACTAGAAAATTCGATATACTAGAGGTCTCACGTGACCATGCACATAATACAAACAAACATATAACAGAATTGTGGTAGGTCATCCCCAATTTGCCACATCATCTAGTAGTGTAACAGGATTCGTATCTGACTGTATGAAGCATTACTCTCCAAGAAAATCCTTTTATAACCAATTATAGGCACAACTAGACTGATAACTAGACTGATAAGTGATAACTAACACTTGCACAAACCTAACTTAATTACAAGTTAGCAATATAGTTGAGGCTTACCTAAATACTTGCTTACTTGTTAAAAGAATAAGTCCAAGTGATTAAAATTTAATGATCTATTAATATATGATCTAGTTAATTAATAACATTATATGCAAAAAAAATTATGATTTGGAAAAAACAAATGTGATTTATTAATTCAACATTCAATCCATGTACATTTAAAATCCTAAATTTGTTGGCAAAACACTATAGTAATTTAATTTAAATCTCACAATTATATTTCAAGAAAATATTTGGAATGTCCTCCTGGGTTTATTAGCTTGATTTGTGGAATGTGGTATAGCAACAAGGATCAAGTCATGAGCATGTACACACACCCAATAAGCACTAAGATTAACATAAATTGAGAAACTGTACTTTTCATTTAATTGGAACATAAATTGATACAGTACATGATAATTTAGGTTTATGTAAACATACAAGATAAATAACTAACTCTTTACACTGCCACTCTAGTTTAGGCTTACTAAATAATTTGCCAAGTCCGATAATATTAACAAAGTCTAAGAGCCCGTTTGGCTAAACTTAAAATTATTACTTATGACTTAAAGTTGATAAGTGAAAAGTAAAAATTTTATGTCAAAATCTGTTTGGGTAATTTTATATTATGTGTAACTTACGAATTATTTAAAATGTTAAAATAAAAATAACTTTGATAAATAATTAATTTGAATGATGATATTAATTATTTATAAACTTTAAGTGATTGCCAACGGGCTCTAACTCATCCTTGTTAATCATCATCTAGTAGCTCGACACCGGCCTCCTTGAATTGAAATGGTAGAAGATATTCGAAACTTCCAATTTGGACTATAGAAATGACGATCTAGCAACTAGGCACAGGAAAATCTTTAGCTTGAAGAACAACTAGGTCGATTTGATACCTTGTGTAATTATTATCAAATCATGTCATTTAAAAATTTAAATCTACAAAGTTCGTGTATTAAAAAATTTAATTTAATTTGAAAAAATACTTAATTATCCTTACTTAATAATCTATACTTAATAATCTATAGTATTACTTATTTTGAGTTGGAGGAATTTAGTGTAAAACAATAAGAATTCTCTTGTGTGTCAAGTTCGGATGTATTTGACTTTAAATTTAACAACATCTTCATTTAACAACATCTTCTTCCATCTGAAAGCTCCATATATGTAAAAATGTATCTTTATTGTTGAGTTAAAAAATTAGTGCTCTTTGGCAGTATAAGTGTACTAGACTTGTAATCTCCACAAACATCAACCTAGAATGTAAACACCAACCTAGAATGCAGTTGCAAGTCCATGGTCCTAATACCTATCATTGGGTCCTAATACCTATCATTGCTTATCAGCATAAATTAGTATCAGTTGAATCAATGGATGGTTTATATAATATCAAATTATCCTAATAACAATACGCAATATCATGCATTCACCCCTTACTCTGCAGTCCTAAATTTATAGGCGATTTGCTTCTATCATAAATGGTAGACCTGTCAACTAAATTTGGTTTGTCTTTAATCGTGTAAAATCAATAATGCCTGAACTGAATGCAAGTTATGTTTGAGGCTCAAGCAGGTCCAGTTTATAGTTGTACATACAGAAGCTGCAAGATTAATTTTATATTTTTATGCCATTAAAAACAAAATAAAAAATGTCCCATATTTTATATTCCTATGTCAGTAGAATGTACAGGGGTCAAGGACTCCAGGGAGTGATTACTGAAACGTCATTACAAGCAGCAAAGTAATAACATTGATTTTTTATTTTTTTTAAAAAAAACATTTATATGCATCTGCATCGCTATCTACTTGCGCAGGCAGTAATTAGTAACAATCCCGTTGTTCATTAGCCCATTAATAATTTGAATGAAAAAATCCTTATCTTTCCTGCATTACTAATAAAGCATACCGAGACAGGATGCAGTAAAGTACTGGCTATGTGGGATGGAATAGTCATGACAATAGTTTTACTCTGCACTGTAATCGGCCCTTCTGGTGTTTCATATGTCAAAGTATAACTTCCGTTTTCCAACTTCCCTATACTTGAGAGTTTCCAAGACAATTTCACTTTGTTACCCAACCTAAGAAAATATATGCAAGTCCACAGGATCAGTAAATTAAAAAAAAACTGTGCATACATGTTGAGGAAAGTATATATACTGTCGCACGCACGAAACAAATCATCTAAATTTTATTGTTTTTCCAACAGGCACTAATGTCAATATGTACCTTTTGCATTAGGTAACATAGTCAAGCCTTTCTTAAATGATCCCACGGTTTGACCCTTTATCAAGACAAAAATGTACCTTTGCCAACCCTAATTATTTATGTGGCTCGTCCAACTGAAGAAGTGAAAATGGCCAACGTTGATCATAGAATTATATATAGATGGATTGATTTGCAACTATATTAGGTTTATCTTTAGATGACTGCTCAACTTGCTAAACTTAGAGTGTGTTGTAATTTTTTTTATCATATTCCATTTTTTTAAGGTGACAGCCATGTATAAGAGGCCCAACAATGCATTATTAATTGACCTCCGGCTTAATTGTGGTAACAAGTTGTAGTAAAGTATTGCGAGCTTCTGGATGAAAGGACTAAACTAGAAACTCCAGGTGACATCGAGAAAGAAGTTAGTGAATCAGGATGGTTGTAGGTCATTTATAGTTTTAAATATAAGACTTGAGATTAACATTGGCTGCAAGCGAAGAAGCTGAGAATTAGGATACATTATTATTCATTTGTTGGACACTGACCACTTCAAATTTCTGTGCCTAGTAATATTTGTGACCATGTTGGTTTTTCCAACTGCACATGTTTGTCCTATGGCATTTCTTATCACTTACATGTACTTGAAATATACGTTGTATCATAACATGACTATAAACTAGCAAGACACTCATATAAACGAATGAAATTAAAGAATATACATACACAAGAAATCAAATAAAATTGTAAAATAAAGCATCCAAAGGTGTACAAGACTAACCGACTTTGCAAACTCAATCTTAAGCGGATTGCCCGCGAAAATTAACCCTTGAAGTGCTCTAATTGCAGCAAATGCATCTGAAACAAAAATACACAAACAACAACAAGCAGCGCAGATTTGAAATTTACAAAGATACACAAAAAAAAAATTACAAGAAAAACAGACATGCATACATCTATAACAATAAATTTGAAAAATCACTTACTTTGGAGATGACCCAAGCTTAAGAATCAATCAATCTGCTAAAAAAACTTAAATTAAAAACCAAACTTTGAATTTTCAAACAAAAATCGAAATCGAAAAATACTTACTAATCGAAATCGAAAAATACTTACTAATCGAAATCGAAAATACTTACTTACTAATTAAGATTCAACCTAATTAATAGCCTCCAAAAGCAACCAATTAACAGAAATCGAAAGGTAGGGTTCGACCTAATTGGGATTCAAAATGGGGGTTTTGAAATCTAGGGTTTTAATATGGGGGTTTGTAATATAGGGTTCTTCATATTTGGGGGTTTGTGAGTGAAATTAGTGATAGTGTGATAGTGAGTTTGAGTGAGTTTTGAGTGAGGAGCGGGAGTGAGGTTTGTGTGAAGGAAGGAAATGAAATGTTTCTAAGGGAGGAAATGTTTCTAAGGGGTGAAAGCGGGCTGGGGAAATGTCCGAAGGGGGGAAATGTTTTGAGTGAAATTAGTGATATTAGAGGGAAAAAAGGATCCGCGTGTTTTTTAATTTTTTTAAAAAGTGGTTCAGACATCGGTTTAAAGTGTAACTGATGTCTAAAACTTACTTTAACATCAGTTTTAATAAAACCGATGTAAAACACACCTTTAACATCGGTCAGAAATGCAACCGATGTTAAAGGGGTGATGTCTATTAACAGTTTTGGCGTAGTGATTGCTAGCATTCCTTAAAGAAAAGCTCTTCGTAATCTGCAACTGAGTTGGCACCTGTTTAAAGATACATTGCTAGTACTCATTTCTAGCATTAGCTAATCGCAGGACACTTGTCTCCAAACAAAGAACCCGGTGCTGGTGAGTGTTAATGGAGCACCCATTAACAAGCATGTACCACGAGGACAACCTTCGGACAATAACACATTTCAATAACTCAAGAGATTTTAAGACTACTTTTAATACTACAACACATTTCAATAACTCAAGAGATTTTTAAGATTACTTTTAATACTACACATATCTGAACAAAAGCTAAAATCAGAATACTACAAAAAGTTTTGCACAACAGATTTGTCCAAGAGCCGACACTATTCTTCTGAGCTTCAAAGTTAGTAAAATTATTATGGCCATGGCTTGACAAGGAACAATCTCCTTCCAATGACGGTTCAAAAAGTTAATTATATCTTTAGAAACTTAATTCAATGACTTTAGTAAAGTGACTATAGCCTTGACTATAGCTTCAGAATGTTCTTGATGTTTTTAATTAATAACTTCTTTATATATCTACCTACGAGGAGAAGTTGCTCATGAGTTTTCTGTTTGTCATCACTGACCTTGGAATCTACTTTTTCAGTTTTTTGTCAACGCATACATAGAATTATAGGTATATTAAACATATTAACTTGTGTTTATAGCGTGCGCATGTGTGCAGGCATGCGCGGGTATTGCATACATACCTCGATCTGGTCCCGATTTCCCCATACCGCAATATTTCCGATGGTCTCAAGTGTAGCACCAACAAGCTGAGTAGACGTATCCTCGTTACTGCATAAATGTATAAATGTAGAACAAGTTGCAAGACTGATCATCACCACAAAGAAAATACCTAACTGGTAGCAGAAATGAGGAATGAGTCACTTACCAAATGAAATCAGCAAGGTACGTACAAACAAACATCTCTTCCAATAACGAACGGCCGGCAATCATATGACTGACGACTAGATAGTGCCGACACGCACTCACTTTGTGAAAATCACAAGACCCTAAGTCTCGACAGAAAAGTTCTTTCGCAGCTTCAAGAAGAACTTGTCTAGGTCCCTCTGCAAAGATCCAATCAATCTCGCAGAGAGCTGCAATCATCATCCCTGTGTTAACAACAATCTTCATGCCACATTGACGACACCTAATAATTGTTGATTTTGTAAACAAGCATTCAGAAATACAGCAATAATTACTACTTAATAATACAATAATACTAGATGATAACCCGTGCTCGGAGATTTATATTAATTACTAATTTTTTTATTTAATTTAATATTTATAAAAGTATATTATAAAATTATAAAAAGAACTATGTTATTTGCATAAAAAATTTATACGATTAACAAACTATAAACTTAGATTGTTTAATAGAAATGCATGGAAACACGTTTCAGTTGTTTTCATTGAAAAATATTTAAGATAATTGATCGCAATCTTTTTTTATTCTAAAGTTATAATAAAAAAAATTACGATTAACAAACTATAAACTTAGATTGTTTAATAGAAGTGCATGGAAACACGTTTTAGTTGTTTTCATTGAAAAATATTTAAGATAATTGATCGTAATCTTTTTTTATTCTAAATTTATAATAAAAAAATTGCTAATACAATATAAGAATTATAATAATAATAAGATTTCAATTTTATTATGTTTTTTTTAAAAATAACATATAATCGCAGGGAAAATTGTTCTAGAGTATTGTATAGAAACATGTTCTAGTTGTTCTCCTTGAAAAATATTTCGGAGAATTGATCGTATTATTTTTTATTCTAAATAATGATAAAAAAAATTGTATTATAATTATAATAGGATTTCAATTTTATTATTTTCTTTAAAAAATAACATAGAATATAAGGGAAATATGATTCTAGGGGTGAAACTAATTTTTTATTTAAAGTTGTAATAAAAGAATTATAATTATAATAGGATTTCTATTTTATTAAAAAAACAACATAGAAACAGAATTATAGTAGAAATAGGATTGTAAGGGTGAAACCAAAATATAGTGCGAACCAAAAATGAGTGAAACCAAAATATAGTGCGAACCAAAAAGTGGTACCGTTAAAAGGGTGTTTCGCTTATTAATAAAGGATATAGATGTGGAAGGTCCGCCATTTGCAGTGGCTCATGCTCATCTGAGAGAAGTCGCACAATGTATGGAACTACTTAATAATTACTACGGTACTTAATAATGTATTGACATTATTTATCTTTATTCTATAATTTTTTCTGGAAAAAAACAAAACCGGCTTCTCTAACTCATTTTTTTCATCTCATTAAAATCTTTGCATTTCTTGGTTATTTTATGCTTACACCCTACACTCGTGTATAGATAGTCAAATGCAACATAGCTATATATAATATTATACATAAACATATCAATAGATGTAAATGGGTGTTCTACCTCCTATGTGTTCTACTTCCTATGTGTTCTACTATAGGATGTAAATGGGTCTTCAAAAGGAAAATGAACCTGAATGACTCAATAGATAAGTACAAAGCTAGGCTAGTAGCTAAGGGTTTTAAGCAAAATGAGGGCATTGATTACTTTGATACATACTCTCCTGTTGCTCGAATGACAACAATCCGAATACTTGTAGCATTGGCTCCCATATATGGTCTTATCATCCATCAAATGGATGTAAAGACAGTTTTTCTTCATGGTGAACTTGAAAAAGAGATTTATATGGGTCAGTCTGAGGGATTTGTTGCTTCTGATAATAAAAGAAAAGTATGTAAGTTGATCAAGTCTATATATGGCTTAAAACAAGCTCCAAGAGACTAGCATAAAAATTTTATGAAACTATTTTAGAATTATAGTTTGTAGTTAATGAAAGTGACAAGTGTGTCTACTACATGGTTAACGGAAATGAATGTATTATTGTATGCCCATATGTGGATGACATTTTATTGTTTAGAACAAATATTAAGATTATTAACGAGACAAAAAGGTTCTTGAAAAGGCACTTTGAAATGAAGGATATGGGTAAAGCTAGTGTGATTCTTGGAATCAAGTTGACTAAGTCAACTAATGGAATAACTTTTTCACAATCTCACTATAGAGAGAAATCTATACTTGAGAAGTATGGTTATTCAAATTGTAGGATCACGAGAGTACTCCCTATGATCTTAAAGTTACCCTTGTCAAGAATAGTTCAGAAGTTCCTGTGTCTCAGTTAAGGTATTCTAAGATTATTGGGAATTTGCAATATCTTGCTAATGGTACTATGCCGGATATTTCATATTCAGTGTCTAAGTTAACGAGATATACAAGCTATCCAAACAGGACTCATTGGGATGCTCTGGATAGAGTATTTAGATATCTAAAAGGCACCATCTACCTTGGTTTGCATTATAGGAGGTTTTCTGGAGTACTAGAGGGATATAGTGATGCAAGTTGGATAGCTAAGAAGTCTAGTTCCAATAGAGTGACCGGTTTACAATAATTAATCTTCCCTTTTAATGTTGTATCAGTTACGGTTTTATTTTGATATATGAGATATACAAAATAGAACGAACGTATAAGATACACTGCTGAGAAACCATAGTTCTATTCTTCTTCTCTGCTCTCTCTTTCTCTCAATTTACATACAGGTTTTATACATAGTTCTTTGGCGAATTGAGGTGCGGGTCGCTGTTGATCATTGTTGTGTCTCTGAGCATATTGATCGTGTTATTTTATCCTGTAAGTGGTATTGCTGCTACCCATCACGGC